>OX411883.1:11847690-13290218 GCA_948293265.1 Cheilosia impressa
GAAAACCGGTAGGGGTGTTAGTTGCTACTTTTTGACTTGCGTAACCGCTTTCAGCTTTAAATAAATCGTTTATCCTCTTTTACACCTTTTCAAAACGAATGCATAAAGGAAAAATAAAAGAAAAAGATTTTCTCTTCGTTTCGGGCTGTGTCCAGTCACACGTCAAAATTTTGTTTACCTACTACAGATAAGAAAAAAAAACTCTATCCGTCCAACTTTTCAGTCAATTTACAAAAATGAATGAAATCGACCCACTGAAATGTTTCGCTTTTCTACAGTTCGACACATTTCAATTGAATGTTCGATTCCTTGTTACAATCTGAGGAGATAAAAAAACAAGCTGTCAATGTCATTCGATTGAACAAAAAAAATTCATACAATTTAAGTAGCTCACAGTGGAATTTTTTCCATAAAAATTGTGCATTTGTGAGCTTTCCTTGCATTTTAATACTTTTAGAGGCTTTACTCTATTACGCTGTCAGTTGGTTTGACAATAGGTCTGTTCAATACAACAACAACACACAAACAACAGAAAAGTAATGGATCAAAAAAGCACAGCTTCTTAGAGCTTTGGATTTGTCAGGTTATTGACATCGAGACGTCTTGTGATTAAAAACAATTGGATTCCTTGTTTTCCTCGGTACAGTATTGATTTTTAAGAAAAAATAATAAGCGGATTTGACGTTACCAGTCAGGACGCAATACAAAAAAAAAGGATTTGATATTTTCTTCGTTTTTCCAAGGTCTGCAGATTTAGCAGTTTTAACTCGATGTAGGGGGAAAGACGGCTTTCGGGTCAATATAAATCTTTAACCAATTCAGCTGTTGAAATGAAATAAAATCAGCCGTTTCCAACGTTATTCAACGATAAAAATGACACAAATAAGTTTAGCAATAGCAAAAACTTTTGCTCAAAATTACTCGAATTAGTTTAGTCTTTTTAAAATGCAAAATGCAAATGAAAATGGCAGGCCTCTTCAAGTCGAAATCCATTCAAGAAGCGCTAACACAAGTACAGCCATTCCATCCATCATGCCTTACATTTTTGACATATCAATACTGCGTAATATAAAATATAGCGGCGAGTCAAATTTTTCTTTTTCAATCCTTGAAGCAAGTAAAAGTTTTTCCTTTTTTTATCCATTCAGATATTTATCACACCAAATTTATTTAAATATTTAGTTTTTTTCTTTGATATTTATATTCTATGGTTATGTTAATGAGAGTGATGAATTAAATTCGCTACATTTACATCAAAATTTAATAGTTTGTTTGTGCAAGGTGATATCCACCCTTTTGAATTATGAATGCAATTAATGTTTTTGTTTCGAGTGTATACCTACTGTGTACACATTAGTAGGCATGTACACGTTATGTGTACAATTTAAATAATCTGTGTGGTCTTGGGCTCTATAAAAAATCTGCTGCACAACCATGGCAAAAAAAGACAGGTCCCTGTTATAAGTGACGCGCTATAGACATTTTCTTCTGGAAAAAACTGAAAGACCATTATTCCTAAAGCTCCAGCAAAAAGTCCAATAGCGTTGTATAATCCGAGAGCGGTGCCACTGTTCAAGAAAATCACTTTAAAAAAAAACTGCTGTGACTGAAATTGTAAGCATCACTTACCGCAAAAGTGTAGAGAAGTACTCAAGTATGTAAATGGTTAGTGCCATAAGGGCGGCAAAAACCAACGCCAGAATGACACCCATAGTCAAAAACATATGCTCAGTAATACAGATGAATGCTACTGATACAGACAACATTGCGGCTACTGCGATACATATACCTAAAAGAAGGAAAGTCGCATTTCAAGTACAAATCGCTAACTGTAAGTTTCACAACTTACTAGCGATACGAATGAGTCGGATTCGATTCAGAGCCAGACCCACCCATAGCACTATAACTACTGAGGGTACGACAAAGAAAACATCGACATGATAGATCATTGTATTGAATGTTTCAACTTCGAACTGCTGGTGGCAACCACCAGTCATCCGATCGATTTCCGTGTTGTTCGTTATTGAGTTTATGAAATTACACTCTCCTACGTTGGTATCGATGAATCTGCAACGAAAAATTGAGGTTATCTTGCAATTTGTTGAGGGGTGTTTTTGTGGCCGCTATTGTATCGGAAGTATTGACGGGGCCTTAATATGCTAAACAAAAGTGTGGGTCGCAGTTCCAGTCCCGTTTCTAGATCGATGCTTTATCATGTTCGGTGGTCCCAAGGGCTTTCCGAAGACAAAAGAATGCTTGCTTGCGATTTCTGTTAGCTAAGCGCACCAGTGATGCCAATCTTTGTTAAAGATCGATCAGTAGTTGAATCGCTTTATAAAAAACAAAAACTTTCTTTTTCGTCTAAAAGTGACTTAATTAAACGAATGAAGCTCGTTTGCGTATGAGTCAATTTCTTATATTATTTAGAACGCTTCCGGTGACAAAGACTTTAATAAGATTAAGACTTAGTTACGTCGTGAATCCATCTGTCAATCAAGAGCAGATATTGGAACACCAATTCTATAGCTAGTAACTACGCAAAAATAAGAGCGTTCTAAAGTTCGATTAAGTTCTCATGTTCTATTGCCGAAAACGATGAAGAAAAAGTCTCAATATATAACCTTAAGCCGTGCACTTAAAGTCAACGAAAACGCAGCTCGAAGGACCAACGGAACCGCAAACAATATTTGAACTCCACTTACTTGACGTTATTGAGGAGTGAATTCACAAACATCATGTTAGCAGTCTTGACGCCATGAAAATTGCAATCAATGAGGGTACAGTTAATAAACTGCACATAGCTCATGAATATCTGCTCGAAGGTGACATTAAAAAAGTGACAGAATTCAAAGTTCTGATTCAAAATGCTCCTGGTGATGTTTATGTTATCCAACGTGCTGTTATACGTCACAATCTACAAAAAAAATAAAGGATTCGTCATAACCAGGACAGACTGCAGCACACACCAGATTCTTACCGTCATGTTGTGGAATAGTTTCTTCTGCTGAAATTGTCCAGTCCTAAGCACACAGCTCGTCAGGCCACACATGAGGAACAAAGTAGAAAACCAAATAGCCTCCATCAGCATCGTTACACACTTATATGGCCTTTGGAATGCTATTACAAAATTGTTAGCAAACTAAAAAACCTCGGTTAGTCGCACGTCACATGAATCTTTATACTAAATACAAACAAACCTGTTTAATATTGCTGAGCATTATGTTTAGCACAGAATTCGGAGGAGCTGGTTTTCGTTCGGATCGAACCTGGGGTAGTTCCAACTCGGTAAGTCTATACTGGTCATTGGTTCGATTGGCACAGAACATTTTCTGATAGATTTCCAACGCCTCCACCTCCCTGCCAACGCCCAAGAGCCAACGGGGAGATTCTGGCAAAAAGAATAGTCCAATAATTGATGGAATCGTTGACAGCGCCATTGACAGTAAGTAACGACGCCATGCGCTAAAATGTTCATGGTGTTCCAGTAGAATGGCCTCGTCGGTCGCTGGCAGCATTGCCAATGCTCCAAGGCCAGCGAGAATTGAACCACAGAATCCAAATGAAGCAAACAGCAAAACACACAGTCCACGCAACTTATCCGGACTCATTTCACCGACATATGTTGCGCCAATTGGGAAAATTCCACCAGCAAATATCGAAGCAATCAACCTGGTCATCAAAAAGTAGCGAAAAGTCGGCATAAAGGCAGAAACAACTGAGAACAAGGTCATGCACAGCAAGCAAGACAAAAGAGTCCTCTTGCGACCATTCATATCAGCCAGAGAGCCACCGATCATTGCACCAAATGCCGCCCCCAAGAGATGAGCGCAAAGAAGTGCATCGTTAACGATTGTAGGCAAGCAAAATTCCAAATCGATGAACGGAAATGTGAAAAATATTGAAAACAGTTGTACGCCGTAGGCGGCGAGAGCCAGTCCGCTTACGATTACCACCAGCTTTTGGCTATTGCCAAACCCTATCTAGAGTTGAAGAAAGAAGTCATAGTATAAACGAACCAGGGGCAGTTGAGGCGAGTAACTTACTTGCTTCAGTACATCAGCGTGGAATTGCGTCATTAGGCTAGAGCCGCTATAGTTCATTAACTCGCTTATAAGTTCCGAATCCTGGCTTTTGTTGGACTCTGCAGATGCTTTCTGTATTGGAAGGAAAATATAGGTTAAGTTAAGTAGCAAGCTTGTCATCTGAAATGAGTTGAAACTTTTAGGAAGGACATGGAATGCATACATACCTATAAATAAATATATTTCAATTATTATTTTATATAAAACCTCCTCGTTCTTGAGGATCCAACGCACTCTCTACCGCTCGAAAAGACCAGGGAAAGCATATTTGCGTGGGTAGTTTTAAAGCTTATATCCAGCTACTAACCTAACTATCCTAACCTACAAAAAACTGTTTTTGTTTGTTCCTTTTATATTATTTGGTCTCTAAAAATTCAAACAATTGTCAACTAGGGCACTGTCCCAAGTTTTTTAATATTAGCTCCTTGGATGATCACCATTTATGTGCACGTACTTTTCAATGTTGGTCCACTTTGGCTTCCATTTATTACGACGCACGCCCAAATATTAATTTCGTTGCATTACGAGTATTTTACCAAAAAAGATACACAACTCAGTCGCGTTCTTAGGTAGAGCGATGGTCTCCTGCTCCAACTGTCAAATCCTAACAATTTTTGGTAAACAAATTAACAATAAGCATTTGGAATTCTAACAGTCTTTTTTTCCATATACATATACATTTATATTTCTTTTGGAAAGACATTGGGGACGTTCAAGTATCTAGTTTAGTAAGTCTGACAGCTCTCTCACTAAGTGCATCTCGGATTTGATTGGGGGAAATCGGTCAAATGAGCAGCTGTTTCAGTTGACGTTTATGGAGGGGTAGCCGACGAATCAAGTCAAGAAATTCGCGACTAAGTACTAAGTTGACAGTTCTTATATATAGCTGACGCAGAAAAAGTGACGTTCCCGACCAATCTAGTTTTTGCGTTCAGGTTACATCTCATCCAGACCAATCTAGTCGACTTAAGATAACTGGATTCTTGAATGCGGCTATTGTTTTTTTCCTGCCAGGAAGTGAACCTCCACTATGTCTCACCGTCAATTTACCAAGCACATTTGTCAATTCATTAACTTGTCCATTTTCCATCAGCGCTGTCAATTTAGAAACGAAATCTCATTGCGCCGTACTAATAAAAAATTTTACTCGCGCCTTAAAATTTACGGAAGCTCGCAATTACAAAATTTGTTGTTTATTGATAAGGCCCACTGTCAATTCGTAGTTTTTAACGTGACGTTTAAACTTTCGTTTAACAATATTACCCCCGTCTAAATAAATAAAAATGTATTCGAGCTATTTTGCTAGCTTCAGTGTAAGGTTAAACCACGCAACCACTTTGTACGGGAGTTTCAGTTTGGTAAGAGAGTGTAAAGATGAGATGTGCAATGTGCATGTGACATGTGAGTTGTTATTCTTGGCTTAGTTAGTTGATATTTGCACTGTTATTTATTGGGAGTCCGAAATGTCGACAAATTTTTTAACGTTGTCTGAGAGCAACAGGGCTTCCACTGGAGTAGATGTGACCTGAACGCAAAATCTAGATTGGTCTTTTTTACTGTCACTTTTCCTATATCAGCCCCATATGCGAACTGTCAACTTAGTATTCACTATTCAGTCACGAATTTCTTGACTAGATTCGTCGGCTACCCTTCCAATTGTCAGTTGAAGCAGTTTTTCATTGGGCCGATGTAAGCCTATCAAAACCGAGATACATCAATTTAGACAGCTGTCAGACTTACTAAACTTGATACTTCAAGGGACCCATTTTGTTTGTCAATAAGAATATTTAAATTTCTAGTTTGCTGACTCCGCGAATTGTCTCACAGCATTTGTTTCTTTTTTAGTTGGCCTTAATTGTTTTCGTAACCAGTTTTAATTGGTGGTAATCGATTTGGAGGCCGGCAACAAACTCTAGCTAAAAATACTTAGTTGACATTTAAATACGTTAGCAATATGAAATATTTTTTTCGAACTTAAAATGCTGGTAGTGGCTTACAATTTGTGTCAATGTTTTCAAAGATTATTTATGCAAAGAAGCCAAATAGCTAAGATGCATGTGTTTGGAAGTTAAGAGCGAAGCCTAAACTGTCAAAAAATGTCAGCTAACAATGAATTGACTGAGCGATTTTAACTCTGACTAAAACAAGGTGGGCCAAAAGAAGTCATCCGTTGTTGTTGAGCTCTCATTTTTTTTCTAAATGAAAAACTTGGATTCTGTTTTTTTGATTATGTTTGTTTGAACCTTTAGAATTTTATTGGTCTAGTCGAGAAGATGATATCTGCCAAATGGGCGGCTGAAAAATTACATTTGCGCCGTGTTCCGTAGGCGGCAAACAATGAAATCTGCCCACTCGCAGAAAAACTTTAATTCGTTTATCTTCTGAAAGAGTTGGCAAATTACAATAAAACACAAACTACATGTCGCTCCAGTAAAACCTTTGTTAAGTCTGAGGAATTCATTCGAAATTCATGTATGTAGGTGTAGAGATTATAAGTTCAGAAGGAACGGGTACCCTTTACACAGCAAAACTATGAAGGGCGTTACGAAATGTATACTAATGGAAAATAATTTAATCAGATGCAATAAATTCAGCAAATGACGGATTTCAGTAGCACAAGCGCAGCAATGTGAATATAGAGTACCAGAGGTAGAAACGTTTTTTCCAGAATTTTCGGTTGTGCATATACCAACGGAGCTACGAACGAAGTGAAAAGTTATGTTTTGTATTGTTTGGTTTCGCAGAAGCCAGCGAATAAATTAAATAATAATAGTTGGGTACTAAAAAAGGAATCCTTACATCTTTCGAAGGTGAAACTGAAAAGAGGAAAAATGCTGCGACAAAATTGCAAATGGCGCAATTTTTAAAGGGTATAAACTTAAACCTAATTTTACTCAAGTGTTTTGCTTTCTTTAAGCAGTTGTGCATTTGAAATATATCCATAAAGGACAAAATCATAGCGAAAGGATATTGTAGCTGTTTAAACCCCAAAGATTAAAGAGATTGATTTAATGCATAGTGCATACGAATGTGCAACAATCACTCAGCTGGGGCAGTTTACCACCCTGTTGCTACTACAAATTTCATTGTCTTTACCGTCACTTATTGTACATCTATTTAAGAGTTCATTGCTTATTCAACAGTAAAAAACCCCAAAAACAAAGCGGATACGACCACTTACCTTATCTGGACACTGGATGCTTTAATTCACTTAGATACTGTGTAATTATATCGATACTGGTCACTGTGCAACCGCGGGCGGTGTTAACGAAATGAAAACCGTGTTATAACTGAAAATCCCAGATCAAGGATGCAAGTGAAAAACCCCCCTCAGCAGGCTGAGTTCTATTTATAGAGAGCTCTGGACCAGGGAAGTTTCTAGAATTGTTTCCATTGCATACCTGGTAAACATAAATGCGCAGTTCCGTGATGGGTTTCCATCATATCCTGGCAAAAAACAACAAAGGTCCTGCATCTACCTCCCGCACAGGTTCTCCTATACATCATATCTGATATCTCATTCGACATTCACATCAATATGCACTTACCCTCCCATTTTCGTTGCCATGGTAATTATTACCTCCGCCCATTGTAGCCTTCTCATACGCTGGAGGAGCTGTATCGAGAATTCCACCCGCCGTTGCAAGTGGATCTCTAGGTCCATCGGTGTAGGACATTAAATTCGATGTAGATTTGTCTCCCATAAGACGGACTTCCTCCGATTCGTCTTTCATTTTATGCTAGAGCTCGAGTCGAAGATTTATTGCTCAAGACTTTTTGTCATCTAGAAGTAGAAATCCCAATTTAAAAAGACCTCTCTCAAGGCCTGCCCTCACAACAGTCCATTATTAATGTTGTTTTGCCTCGATACCGATGGATGGATGTGTGCGTGAGTATATGTAAAATAAATAGGTTATGAGTGCAAGGGATCTATTATCGATTTGTTTCCCACTTCCAGAGTGTGTATCTGATGTTTTGAAAAAAAGGAATCCTTTTTTTTTTACCGAAGTTGTTTGAATAAATAAATTTACTAAAGAATTTTCTTAGAAACTACACCGAAACTAGCTCGTAAAAACAACAATTAAAGGATATGTTTAAGGATATGATGGTTAGTCGTTGGAAAACGTTGGCTCGGAACGATAAATGTGAGACGTGTGAATTATTGCAGACTGTTTTTGCTGATAGTACAGGCGCATGAGCCAAACAACAAACCATTTATTTTCTGTTTCCCTAGGTAGGTATGTTCCATTTTGTGTACCAACAATTTGACAGGTGGGAAGCCGGTGGAATTGTTTTTAAAGCAAACAAAAAAAGTTGTGGAAAACCAACTATAGCGGTATGGATGCCGGTACTTATCGAAAATATGGAAAAAATACGATTCTAAGTGAAGAAGTTGTTGGTTTTGTTATTTATAATCCGCAACTTTTGCTTTTCTCATAACTATATTTTCAAAAAAAAAAAAATGTAATGACATGTATAATGAAACACTTTCAGCTTCGTGCCCGCTGTCCGTCATTCCCAAAACTTGTCTGTTGTAAATAATAATTTAGAAACACAGCTGTCAAAGAATGACTGCTTCAGAATTAAAGGCAGAAAAGACTGTCTGGCAATTGAAGCCATACCTAGTAGTCCCGTTCTTGGAAAGGGTCACAATCACCTCAGTTTGCCGCTTTAATCATTATTCGAGACCAATGGGACTCGCTCTTCACCTAGAGCCTTGAGCATTCCTGATTGAATCATTCATGCCATACCTATATCATCACTTGCCTTGACAAGTTCAATTGTAAACAGATTTAAAGTGGTCTCTTTACAAGTTGTTGCGAGATTGAATTCGCCTTAAATAAATACGCTTATTAATTCCAGAAACACGACAAAACCAACCATGCGTGTAATTGAGCGCAAAATTCTAAGATTAAACCACCCACTGAGGCAATAATTACATCACGCGAGTGCTTAAGCATTTCCTTAGTTTCGAGCCCTTGATTCAGAAAGGGAAACAAAAAAGCAGACCGACTATCAGGGTCAACTTTCCGCATCAAAGACGACGAAACCATGCGTAGAAAAAAAAAATCCGCAAACCAATGGCAATGCAAATGCATTCCTTAAATCTTCTCGTGAATATTTTATGATGTTTTGAGCGTTCGCCTTTGTCCTGAAATCATTTGCAGCATGAACAATTCATGTCAGTGACTAAGTTAAATGCACTGTTTACCTTTTGGCACTTCTAGATCCAAAGATACGGTTCAATACTGCAAACGCGACTTCCATATCCACCGCACGAAAGACACTGTCCTCAGTAGTTCTTGTCGAAAGATACTCGAAGGTATTGCAGGTCTGCGGCCACTTTAACCTGCGTGCATCCATCGACGTTTTAGAGATAATTTTAGATAATCGCTCTCAAGGTCTGTAACTGTGGGTCGTTTAGACCGAAATATTTGAAAATTGCCTGCATGGTAATTGCCCCTATTAATTTCAATTCGAATTACAACGAAAACAAACAATTGAAGTTGAAGTGAATTGAATTTGTTCAGTTGTTCGCTCGACATAGACCAGAGTGCCGACTTTGCCAATAATAGAGTTTTGTTGGAAATAAGCGGCTGTTCTTAAAATGACGACCAAGGCGAATGTGACAGCTTCGCAAGCTACAGCGCTAAAAGGGGTTTTTCGCAATGGAAGTTACGTGATACCAGGAGTCTACGACTTGAGCGTGGAAGACACCAATTGGGTGTTGACATCATCGTTCATCATTTTCACCATGCAAACTGGTGAGTTTTGGAAACATTTTATAAGGACAAAGGGCCTTGAGCTACGATCTGACGTCGCAAGAATTCGGTCATTCGGTGGTCACTCGTGTGTCTTTCGTGAGAGTGCGCTGCGACCAGACGATTGACAGCCGATCACACTCAGTGACAAATTTAGAACCATTGTCTATGTCATAATGACATCGGTATGTCATTAGAAAGTGGCATATGTAATCGCAGCTTTACCAATAAATATTTTTAACCTCGACTCCAACTTTTAGTAATTCACAGTGGCTATATTTTCCATACGAATTTCGCAATTATTCGAAACCAAAATTTGTTATTAGTACGGCGCTAAATGACACGCCTATTTAGTGACAGTTGAATTTGTAACTCTGTAATATAAATGCATTTAGGAATACGTACACTCTTGGTCTCGGTGTTTTGTGACAGGTGCTCCAAAAGCTCATTGTGGTTGTACCGCCATGATTTGGTTTTCGAAAATTGGTGTTGTCATTTGAAAGTCATCTCTTTGGTCACACTACTTCGAAATTCGAATAAGATTTGGTATTTGTATATGCAAATGTAAAAAACACCTTCAGCAACAATGGTAGCCCCTATACGCAAATTGGGCAGTTGGAGTTTTATTGCTTTTAGTTGCTATGACTGACTGCTGTGAAAACCTGAAAACGAAATCCACAGAAAAATATAAACAATAGAATTTATGGCCACTGAAAAACTGCTCTCATTTTTTCCCACCTTCCCAAAATGTATATTTTTCCACCATAGTCCATAATAAGAATAATAAAATGAATATCCTCGCTGGCCTTTGTCAAAGACGCACAATGAAGGAAATAATATAACTAGAGCGATTTTTTGTACAAGTAAATATCGAAAATAAAAACTGTCCAATTGTTTTGCGCGTTGTTTGTTAGGGCGTCATATATTTTTTTCAATTGTAACAATATTTTTAGGACAAATACCTAACTTCTTGGAAGGTTGCGCTGCTGTCATAAAATGCACGATCTCTGTGAGTAATTGTTTGCGTGGTTTATTGATGCAGGTTTTTTTATATTGTATAATTATCTTTTTATTTGCTTTTTTAAATTGGGTTGGCCATTTAAAAAAAAGTAAACAGATCATTAGCAAAAAATACACAAAAAATTTGACAGGTGGGATACACAGAAGTATACGATATCACTTCTGTGCACTTTTTGGTGACCTGAATATTATTGATTTGGGATATGGCAGCTTTATGACGTTGGGTGTTTGCCAGAATTTTAGTGTTGTTGTTTAGACACTTTACCAAGCAATTTTCTTGTGTCATTGGAATTTAAGAATGAGTGAATCCCTTAAGAAAACCAATGGGAACGTTCAAGTATCTAGTTTAGTAAGTCTGACAGCTCTCTCACTAAGTGTATCTCGGTTTTGATTGGGGGAAATCGGTCAAATGAGCAGCTGTTTCAGTTGACGTTTATGGAGGGGTAGCCGACGAATCTAGTCAAGAAATTCGTGACTGAGTACTAAGTTGACAGTTCTTATATATAGCTGACGCAGAAAAAGTGACGTTCCCGACGAATCTAGTTTTTGCGTTCAGGTTACATCTCAACCAGACCAATCCAGTTTAAGTCGACTGGATAACCAGATTTTTGAATGCGGCCAATGCTTCTTTATCTGCCTTCTTATGGGTTACATTTTCGCAATTAGTGCGACACAATGAATGCGATTATTTTATAAACTATATCTCGCACTTATGAAAAACATATTGTGACACCTTGTGCCAAAAGATGAGCAATAGGAAAGGAAGAATTAATTGTGGAGAAGGTTATTTAAGAATATTATCATTAGCGGCGCTCTAACTGGCCACTACGCTTAAGTCGGCTTAAGCCTTTGTCAAAAATGGTGTAAATTCTACTGTAGTTCTTTCGGCAACAGATTAAATGTGCCGCTGACCACATAATTGTCTCTCTTAATCAGCATTTCAAATGAACTCCAATGCAGTTCCATTTTTATTGAAAACTAAGGCAAGGCTTGACTGTAAGATAAGTTTGATATGTGAAAACCCATGTCCATTGGTATTATATGGAATTTGTTGACTTATTATTTATATTTGAGTATCTACTCCCTCTATTTCCAGGCTTTGGCATGCTCGAGTCCGGTTGCGTTTCCATTAAAAACGAAGTGAACATCATGATGAAAAACGTCATCGATATAGTTCTTGGCGGCTTCACATACTGGCTGTTTGGCTACGGGATGTCTTTTGGACGTGGACCACTCTCCAATCCATTTATTGCAATTGGAGATTTTCTACTGGATCCCCCAATATCCGATCCATTGATGGGGCAAATATTTGCAGCATTTCTATTCCAATTGTCGTTCGCTACCACAGCAACCACAATTGTCAGCGGCGCCATGGCAGAAAGGTCAGTTAAATTGTTTCCAATCATACTAATTGCACCGTTGACCAATATCGTGTTTTCCAGGTGTAATTTTAAGGCGTATTGTTTGTTTTCGCTGCTCAACACAGCTGTGTACTGCATTCCCGCGGGATGGGTGTGGGGCGAGCATGGATTCCTGAATAATTTGGGCGCTGTTGACATTGCCGGAAGTGGGCCAGTTCATCTAATTGGTAAGTTTACGACCATCAAAGAAAACTAGGTCAAGAGTTCTTCTATTTTGAATGTATAATCCTCAGGTGGTGCTTCAGCCTTTGCTTCAGCGGCAATGCTTGGGCCGAGATTGGGACGATACGCCGATGGGTATGATCCGTTGCCACTAGGAAATCCAGTGAATGCATGCATGGGACTGTTCGTACTTTGGTGGGGCTGGTTGGCCTTCAATTCTGGGAGTACTTATGGGATCAGCAACTCCAAGTGGCAGTATGCTGCTCGGGCAGCTGTTATGACGATGATGGGGTCCTTTGGAGGTGGTGTCGTTAGCTGTAGCTATTCTCTATGGCGCCATGATGGTCGATTGGACATAATCGACCTTATTAATGGTGTCTTGGGATCTTTGGTTTCAATCACAGCGGGCTGCTTCTTGTACCGCGCGTGGGAAGCACTTGTGATTGGGGCACTGGGCGCATTGCTTTGCTGCGCAGCAATGCCGGTATTCGATAGACTAGGTGTCGATGACCCGGTCGGAGCGAGCTCGGTACACGGGGTCTGCGGCATCTGGGGAGTACTGGCGGTTGGACTTTTTGCCGATAATCCAGTTCCATTAGGCACAACTAAGGGGCGTTCGGGACTCTTCAAAGGTGGTGGCTGGTATTTACTAGGAATCCAGTCTTTGTCAGCATTTTGCTTGGCATGCTGGGGCATTTGCTCGACCTTTCTTCTGCTGTATATTGTCAATAAAATTATTCCGATTCGCATGGACCCCAACGAGGAACTTCTTGGGGCTGACCTAATGGAACATAGGATTCGACACTCCCAAATTGGACTCTCAAGAGCCATTTCAGCACTGGCACCATTGAAGATCGACCTTGAAGAAATTACGGGTATTAAGCCGATTGGCGTGAACCCTGGTCATGAGAAGAGTCTGGACGAGTTGAAGGCAGCCGAGGATAAACTTGCTCAATGGCGGACCTACATGGATCAAATGGGTCCAACGAAGCCTAAGGGAAATTTAGCTGCGATTGAAGAGGCACAGAAGGCTGCTCGTAGAAAGAGTATTGCTGGGAATACTCTTACACGAAAGATCAGAAGTATGCGAAATAAGATTCCTGACAGATCGGAACACATTGTTGGGAATGGAGTTAGGGGTATGTTCAAGTCGCAAAATACTGAAATACCTACGTTGTCCAAGGGCAAGGATAATGAAACGTTTGCTTGGGTTGATTAGATTTACTGATGAATGGTTTTGTTAATGCTTGACATTTCAATGAAGTAAAATAAACACTGAGAATTATATTTACAACCTTATATTTTAGTTTTGCAATAGTTTTGATCAATTCGCTAGTAGTTATAGCCGTAGTAATTTATTAAAAAATTTAAACTTTGGTAAGTCAGATTGCACTAGCCAATTCCGAAAGTAATTCTTTCTAATTTAAGTGTAGGTACGCGTGCTCAAAAATGTATTGAATATAAGCTCCTTTCGCTTTATCCTTAAGCAACCAAATAAAGAAAAGAACACACACGCAATATGATTTATTTTTCCAGCTGTCTCTTTTGTTTAAAGTTGATGGGACGGAAATATTGCCAAGATGGAAGTTGAAATTCTGACCTAAAATGAAAGCAACAAAACACACAACTTAGGAACTGGCCAATAAAACAAATTTTTATTTACAAACATCTTATTTAATTATTTCTTCTAAATAGAAAGAATAAGAGCAATAAGGAAAAAGTGCTTAAAAAAAAATGATTCCCCACGTACCTACAGAATTGAATGCTGAAATCTGCCTACTCAAATAAAACTACATTATTTCAAAAATATACCTATCTTATATTCGAAAAGAAGGAATACTTCTTGTACACACTGTTAGTTTTATACATTAGGCTGAAAATCGAAAAGTTATTGAAGCAAACAGAACCATCGCTTATGTCATAACCTGCTGTCATTTTTTGTAGCCCGTGAAACAAATTTGATACCCATCTCGAAAATTTCGCAGTTTTAAGTAGGGATTTCCGAAGATTATACGAATATTTCAATATGAAATTGCCACTCCTTGCACTTATGTCCACCAGAGCTATGTCAAAAATACCAGTTCATGATCTGACACATCCGCAGAGGGTTCGCATTTTATACAAAACAATTCTGCGTCTGCACCGAGGTAAGCAATGCCATTGCTCTTTTTAAAACAAAAATACCTCTTAAAAGTGTGTCCTCTCTGAACAGGACTTCCTGACGAGCTCAAGGAGCTAGGAAACAATTACGCTCGAGATGAATTCCGTCGGCATTTAAAGTGCACGCCCTCGGAAGCACATATTTTTATGACCGAATGGGCAGTAAGTTTTACAAAATTTGCGGCAAACTCCATAATCATTTCTATTCCTGTCTAGAAATACGCTTTATCATTAAGTGAACAGCTGGGACTAAAGGGAAAACCGAAAGGAAAGCTGGGCGGCATCCTTGATATCGATACCGTGGAGAGGTTAAGTGACGAACAAACAGTGCAACTTTACGAACTAATGGTTGCAGCCAAGGGATTAGATGAGAATGTTCAAGAGCTCACATCGGAAGAGATAGGAACCACGAAAAACAAATAATCAAACATTAGCTTAGTTGAAAAGTTTTTATATATAAAGTTTAGTTATCCTTCTGTTTGTGTTTTTTCTCGAGTATCTTGTAAACATACTTAACGCCATTCTCCTCCTGCACTCCACTAGCGATGTCATCGTCTAGAGGGACCTCTTCGAAATCACTGGAAATCTCTGGGAAGAAAGCATCACATTCAAAAGTCGCCTTGATTTCGGTTAAGTACAAACGATCACAACGAGGAGAAGCCATCGCCTCTTTGTACACTTCGCTTCCGCCAACTATCCAAACATTTTCAATGACAGATTTGAGGTCATCTTTTTCGAGACGTGCCATGGCATCTTCCAAACTTTTACAAAGGATGACATCTTCTGGATAATCACTTGGTATAGGGTTTCTTGTAAGAACCACATTTATTCGTTCTGGTAGAGGCCGTTTGCTTTCTGGAACCCCAAAGAAGGTTCTGCGTCCCATAATCACTACGTTCTTTTTGCTGGGGTCACGTATCTTCTTTGTTGTCCTCGAAAAGTGTTTAAGCTCATGCCTAGAATGAGAAATAAAAATGTTTGTCAGAGCAGCCTCAATGAATTCTTTTAATTTACTTTAGTTTCCAAGGTAGATCCCCTTTGATTCCAATGCCAAAGTTTTCACATACGGCAACAATTAAACTGAATCTGAGCATTATAAATTTATGTCTGCAATCTGTATAAAAAGTTCAAGGATTCTGCTTAAAAGGTGACTTCAACTTGTTGCTTTATTTTGTTTGTAATTCGCGCTTTACTGAAATGTCAAAATTCGATTATAATGGATGCGTAATCTTTTCTTTACCAAATCAAACTCATCTACAGGGTGCAACGTTTCAGAAGTTTCCTGTTTGGCTCTGATTTCAAACCATTGTGGTGGTGGATCGTAGGTATAGGTACCTACCTAGGTATAAATTCAAGGTTTTCGTAAGCTTCTGCCAATTCTCATAATTTCGGAATAAATGAAATGTGCCATTTGGTTAAAAATATAAATTCGAGTCCCCAATTAGTACACTTTCCAGTTGTTTGGGTAACTATCTTTACAAATACAAGTTTTTCTATTCTGTCCAATTGTATTTATCTTAAATTAATTTTAATTTAGTTATAAATGACATATATAACTCAATAGCAGACAGCCAAAGATCATTGATTGTGTAAAATATTTGTTGATACAAATTCCGATTTTTTGGTTTCAGAATTATGTTAGACAATGAAATATTATTCTATTCCCGTTCCATGTTTTGTTAGCAGTGTTGTATGCTTTTGGGACGCGCCTCCATGGAATCGTTTTGAGTGGGTTCATCATTGCCGCAAGATGCAGATTAAATGGTTTTTATTTTTGACAGTTCGAGGCGTGACATAGCAAAAGGGACTCCATTTTATTTATCTTAAACCGAGAAATAGGTAGTTAGTTAGCATTACGTAGTAAGTTAGTAAGTACCCATATTTTTTGAATAAGAATTTTGAGTTCAATCGAACCACAAAATAGGCGTAGTTCAATGTGTTCATTTCCCTCATGTTTTCGCAATAGATTATTTTTGCTGATGTCTGCTTACAAATAAATAAATTATCACTTTTCTACGACAACATGACATCAAAGAAATAGATAAATCGGTCATATTTATTTTATATTCAATTTCCAGTAATGACGCAAACGTATTCAACTGCGTGTTGTATTTATTTTCTTTCTGAGGTTGTCCACTGCACTTTGGACTGTATACCAACATGAAGGTCAACGCATTTAGATGTACGTCAATATATGAATTTAAATGTCAGCCAAGACTCTATGACTAAATGGATAAGAATATTACGATTTGTTTCTACAGAAAATAGTCAATATAAATGTCTTTTGCCAAATTTTATATTTCGAGTGAATTTTCAATATAATTTACTTATAGATATACCGTTTTATTTCGTTGACAGTCGGCCATTCGTGTGCCAAATCAAAAAGCCTCATTTAACCTGGCCAAATTGGTAGCTGGTATTGTCAATACAATGGGCACATTCAAGAATCTAGTTATCTTAAGTCGACTGGATTGGTCTGAATGAACGCAAAAACTAAATTGGTTGGGAACGTCACTTTTTCTACTTCAGCCACATATGCGAACTGTCATCTAATGTCGTTTTCCATTGGGACAAAAAATCAATCTTTTTTTTGATCTAAATCACTTTTCGCGTTCCATTGGGAAAAAAAATCAATCTTTTTTTCGATTCGGAGCACTTTTTGCAGATCTCGATAATTTTTCAGATTTACACATACTGCCACAAATACCCACAGTTGTTTCACGTCATTGAAAGAAGTTTGCTTTGAAAACAAATGCGCAAAGTTTGGTGAAAAGCAAAATAAAGAAATACATAAAAAGCAATTGATATAATGTTGGAGGAATTATTATCTTTATTGTCTTCCTCATCATGTGGAAACTACGATTCACCGAAACTACTCCATTTGTGTCTACAACAGGGGAAACATATTTCAAGTCGATATCTATAGCAGATTTTTGCAAAAGCGAATGCAATTTGAACAGCTGATTTTGCTGTCAAATACGCACTAATCCATTCACAAAAGCAGATCAATTTCGTTGCACGTTCCATGAACCGCGATAAATCTGAGATCTGAAAAAGATTTTTAGTGGTCCCAATGGAAAACGACATAAGTATTCAGTCACGAGATTCTTGATTAGATTCGTCGGCTACCCTTCCAAAAACGTCAACTGAAACAGCTGATCATTTGACTGAGCTCAGCCAATCAAAATCGAGATACATCTAGCCCGACAGCTGTCAGACTTACCAGAGCAGATACTTGAAAGTCCCCAATTCTAACAGCGACGCATAAGGACAACCACTCGTATATTAAAAAATAAAAAATAAAACAAATGTCGAAGTGTGAATATTTAGCATGACAAGACATTTTTGGTCTTTTGTGCTCATAACAGAAGTAACAGGTTGAATTCGGTCCTCAACAAACTAGCTTTTCCTATTACCCAGGTGATTGCAGCAAGCAGTGTTCGGAAAGGTTCACATGTTTATATTTAATTTTGTGAAGTCTATCAACATTTTGGCTTCGGCTTAATACGAACTTGAAAAGCATAGGATATGTAGACAATTATGAAAACAGTTGCTTCCGTTATATGAAGCACTTCTCCATCATTATATACCTACCTATAGGTATACCTTGTACCTATCTCTCATTTGTATTTTAAACAGAATTAAAAATTTTCATTTTTATAATTCACGGAGGTGGACTTTGTTGGAATTATGTTACTTGAGAGATTTTTAAATTTTCCTCTTCACCTTCATAAAGTTCAGCCGAATAATGTACAAAAATATACTCAGCTGATATATGCAAAATATTAAAAATAAAAAAGAACTCGTGCTGACACAGAAAACAGAATAGAGAAGAGGCTCGTTGTTGACCACGGGGTAGTTTATAAATAGACATAGCAAAATGCGGTAAATTCTACAACTGAGTCTTTATGTTTCGTATAATAATAATTGAATAAACTACACCTACAATGCGATGGCTGTGAGGTAGAAAAATTCCCATTGATAGTATATTTATGGGGCCGCACGCTGGTCCAGTCTGAGATGGATTTCTGTACTCGTTTGCACCCATACTACAGTTACGCACCTATATCAAATACCTTATCAATAATTTCACTTGAAGACGGTGACATATTGAAATGTCAGACCGATCGGATTTTAACTGAAAATCTCTATTAAAATTTATAACAATTTTAAGAATAGGAAACCCAAAATTGCAACCCATTATATCCTTGCCCATTATACTAATTGGATTTGAAACAATTACAAATTATTTCATCATACTTATCACTAGAAGATTCGCCCACTTCTATGCCCAGTCCGTGCCCCTTGATCATCTTTCAAGATGAAAGTCACAAAAAATAAAAACAATTTACTTCTTTAGCGGCAAAATTTTCCACAAAAAACGCGTGCGCCAAAATAAAAACAATAACAAAGAAGAAGGCAAAAATCATATGACGCTTTTCTCCTCCGCATTTTTTTGTTTTCTACCGACCAGACCATTCACATGGATAGGTAAATAAGATCACAAGTCCAAAGGTTATCAGCACTAACACACCCCCTGCGCACTCTTGTTCGACAAATCAGACAGGTTTGCAGCCCACCAAATGGTTGAAGTTCGCACAAAGCAAAACGTCAAAACGTTTGCTGTCAGTTCGTTATATTTTGGAATTCGATGTTGACCGCCGCTGGTGATTCTGTTGGCGAATACTCTGCCAAGAATCAATCGCCTTCGTCAAGTGATACGAGGAACAAGGCTCGACCAGTTCAGCCCACATTTTCCACAAGTTCTTGAATATAGAACGAGAGTTCTGTCCAGTGTCCGGCCTCCTCCATTGTCGAGGGTCATTGCAAGCTGCGCCGGTGTTTTGCCATTATTTTCAACGTCAGTGTTATATTAGTGGAAATTGTGCCGTTCACTTATTTTTTGTTTTGATAATTTTTTTTTTTAAATTACAGTAGATTTCTATTAAATTGTGCTCGTGTATTGTGTCAACGACAGATTGTGTGGACTTTTAGGGTCACTGTCCTTCCGATGGTGTAACAAAACAAACATTCAAGAAAAAAAAGAACAAAAAAACAGAATATTCCTGTTTTTCTTTCCCGATTCCAGTTGCAAGAATTATATAAAAATCGCTGCCAAGATGAGAATCTTTCCTTGGAGGCTGCAGAGCATCAACAAAATGCTCGACTTCTACTCACAATTCAATCCGTCGCCATTGTCCATCAAACAGTTTCTGGATTTCGGTGAGTTTACTGTTTTCGTGTGTCATTTTTTTAATTTTCTTTTGTGAAACTCGTTGGTAGCAGCTGGAGTGTAAATAGGGGTGGTTGTCCTTGAAAGGACATTTCAATGACAAAGTATCTATCGGTGCGGTGGAGGCCCTGTTTGGTGGCGCAGAAGACATTAGTTGTTATGGCAATCTGTTGACCCTCAAAAGGAGTACACTTGGCTTATGTAACAACCTTGTACTCATCGCGACGAATTTTTCTCAGAAAGCGAAATGAAAGGCCTTCAACTTACCGTTTTCGAGTCATCCACACCCTTGTTAATATGCCCACGCATTACGACCGGTGGGGTGGTGCGTTGTGCATTGATAACAACCGTCTGCATATGAGACCATTCTAGACATATTGTTGATAAATTAGAACACAGATAAGCAAGCTAAAAACGGGTAAAGTTCATGATAAGATATATTTCGAAGAAAGTAACAACATAATTGTTTTGCTTAAGTTCCATTGGCCCTGTAGATATGCCACCACACGCCGAATAAAACGCGCCCCTCGCCCCAGACCATACGCAATCACCCACCGTACACATCAGCCGTTTACCCATCTGGGCACTAAGAGGAGAAAGAGGGCAACACAAACAAAAATATTCGTCTCTTTTTGTATTTGTTTCCTGTGTTTGAAAGCGATTTCCGTCAGCGTCACTTCACCACCGTCGTCATGATCATTTGAAATGATCAAACGCCAACGCGAGTGTGCTTTTATTAGTTTTGTTTTGACAGTTTTTTTGTTGTTGTTGCATTGTTGGATGCTGCTCTTTCTATTGATTATCCGAATTTAAGTCGATTTAAGCTCATGGTAGTCGTCTGGATCCCACTCCACCTCATAGATCATAGTCTACTTTATTGCAAAGCTAATCTAAATAGGCAGACTATTGTTTTAGTGATAGGAGGTAAAGTCTGAAGATGTCTTTTGTTTTGTTTTAATTTATGATTGAAATGGGATGTTGCCAGAGTAAGTTTTTTTTTAGGAAAAAATAAATTTGAATACCAAGCGACAACATTTTCATAGCAAGTGTGTAAATAAAATGTCAACCCAAAACGATTTATAAACAATTCTAATATCACACGTATCTAACAAAAAAAAAAGCAGATGAGAGATCTACGTGATGTCACAATGCTGAAGCTGGGTAACTAGAGAAACAGTCACCTAGCTAGGGAAACCATTTGCAAGCCCTGAAATAACCTTCTTCAGAATGACGTGCCTTTTGTAATCCAGTTAATTTTTTTCTAATAAGAGTAATATGTACCGCACTTTGTCTCACCTTTTTTTATTTGGAAATGTTGCAAGAAGTCATTGCAATAAAGTTATTCTGCAAAAAAAAACTCCAATTGCCTATCTCTTTTATTATTTTTGTTTAAGATTATCACCACAAAAAGTCTTCTTCATCAGCACACCATGCAAATATTAATTATCTGTACAAACAGTATACATTGTCCATATCTAGTGTTCTTATCTTTAAGTTGGCACTTGTGCGAAAACAATTTACTTACGTACAAGTTGTGTTGCCATATGAATATCAAATCTGATAAATTACCTAAATTCTAATTTCGTACTCTACCTAACCCCTTCGATGTGGCAACTTAGTATTTACATTATGTTAACGGGTTTTTTATTGTCTTTCTAATTTGTTGTTCTCAGCAACAGAAACACAAAACAAAAATTACTTCCATAGTGAGTCAGCCACCGAAAAGAGAAAAACAAATATCCAATCAACAAAAAGGAAGTTAACAAAATTAATTAGACCTCGCGCCGCCTCCAATTTCAATTGCATGCAATAATTTGTGTAATAAACAACTTACCATTACCATTCAATGTGCCGCACAGCAACTGATTAAAAAAATTAACAATAACTTGCGAAATGCTAGACAACTGTAAAGTAAACAAATAAAGTACCTACCTACTTGTACTTTGACACAGTTGTTGCAGTAGAACTTTGATTTCGTTTGCTTTTCGATTATTTTGTTAAATCATTCGACAGCAGAGCAAAAGAAAGTAAACTCTTCCCACCAAAAGGATTGCGATTTGCGAAAGGAAAATGGTAAAACCAATGCGAAGAAAACAACCACTCAAGGAGGCTTGTCAGTCGATATCAGAAATAATGAAATCTTGTCAGACCCGAACTGGACTGGAACTTCTGGACGTTCTATTTGTCCATTGATTAGATAAGAGCCACACTTTGTCAAGGCAAAACAAAAAGTCCACGAAATTGTTTTCATTTAAATGCTATGCCAACGATTTTGTTGTTAAGGTGAAACAAGGTCACGAAGTGGTGGGGCTGCTGCTTCTCGTTGATTGTATAGAGTTCACAACTTGGCTTTAATAGAGTTTATCAATCGGTTGCTGAAATGAGGGATGAAAGTTTTAGTGCACAAACTAAATTCAAACATTATTTTTTTACTTGTGTCGGAATTGAATTTCGTTAGTTACCTACTCGTATTGGAAAAGTGATTTTCTTGGACTTGCCTCGTGATGGGAGTGGGTGTGAACTCATTCATTCTGTCTGTTTGGTTGGGAGGAGATAGCAAATTATAATAAATCAGTAATGAGCTTAACATATATGTAGGAGAATATTTTTTTTTGATAATGATAAGAAAACACCTACAGCAGTGCGGATGGAATTCGATTTTACAGTTGACATGCGACGTTATTCGGCCAGATTTGTTTGGACTAGATTTTTCCTGAACATTAAAAATGGATTGATCGTTAATGTCACTCTTACTACGTTGTGTCAGGCATACAATTTAAATATCAACCAGTTCTAAAATTGGGGACATTTAAGTATACATATCTAGTTTTTTAAGTCGGACAGGTGGCTGATTTGATGTGTCTCAGTTATTATTGGTCTCGTTCGGTCGCATGAAAAGTTGTTTCCCATTGTTGTCCATAGGGTAGGGTAGGCGGCAAATCTAGTCAAGAATTACATCACTAAGTTTGTTCTAAGGCGGTAGCTACGCCTCTGATACGAACTGCAGTATCCTACATCGGTTATCGCCGGCTGCGGGATTTTGGAAAAAGGGACAGATAGATAATTATGATGAATAAATATTTATTTTAATTTTATGCAAACATTTTTTTCTTTTGTGAGAAATCTTTACCCTTCCTAAGGGCCCCGAAACAAATTTTTATACAGGGTCCCGCCAAGGCACACTACGCCACTGGTACGTATATTTGGTTGACATTGACATTGCCGACCAATCTAGTTTTTGCATTCATGATACATCTAGTAGAAACAAATCTAGTCGACTTAAGATAACAACGTTATTGAATGTGCCCATTCTTCAATATATTTGTGGCCGAGTTTAATTGTCACCATCATTCTTTCTTAGCCAGTAAAAGCTGAGACGGAGCACGTAAGCCAGCAGTCAGACTGCCACTGCGGACAGCTGCCTCAATTTTTTAGCATCAGTAAAAAATTTCTTATGTCGAACACAAAATTGAAGCTTATTC
This sequence comes from Cheilosia impressa, assembly GCA_948293265.1. Lineage (NCBI taxonomy): Eukaryota > Metazoa > Arthropoda > Insecta > Diptera > Syrphidae > Cheilosia > Cheilosia impressa. The sequence continues at coordinate 11,871,013 of OX411883.1, forward strand.
AGCGCGTGACTTTTTGATTTGCTAAAAAGGCTAGTCAAATTTCCAAAATTCACACTTTTTTTCTTTTAAAACTTAAATATTATACCCAAATTGCTTTCTATATGGCTTCCTGTAAGCAACAGTTTTTTTTTTTCTTCTATTATACTTAGCAAATATAAAAAATTCTCGTTTTAATACACTTTTGTCAAAAATTTAATTTTTATCCAGTGTGAATAGGTAATTAAGCTTCTGTCAAAAATGGTTAAGAATCCATTCAAATTGATTAAAGCGATTGACTGGCTCAACACAATTAAGTCGCAGGTGGAATTGGAGCACCAAATGTTTAGAGCTGGTTAAAATTCAAACAGAGAAAAGTGCGGTCGTAAATGTTGAATGTTTGACAGTTGAGGTTTAAAAAGTTTTTTTTTTCATGCTGGGCAAATTAAAAACAATGGAAAAATAAAATATCTGCGTTTAGCTATCTCAATGTAATCGCACGTTGGCTTAAGCTGGATAGCTGCCAAGCAATCCCATTATGGTTCTATCTTTACTCATGATTTGCATAATTAAATAAAGAGAACAATATTAAAATGCAATTTGCGGCCCATACTATTTTGCATGTGAAAAACAATTGCCCTCCCTCTTATTGTCACAATGTGCTGCAATGAATTCAATTTTACTGTCACAATGCCATTGAATGAATGGATTAACTGAAAAATTATAGAATCACTGACACAATGCAACTGCGAAGTACATTCAACCTCACACAGAACTTTAAACTTCAGAAAGTGATAACTTGAAGTAAATACATATGCGATCGTTTACACGTATTTATTTCGTAGTCCTCAGGTCATAAATTTAAATTATAAGCCTAGAAGGTAGACATATTAAAACCTCGTGCATTTCCCCCACACGGTACCGGCGGCGGCGGCTGCAGTAAGGCCAGCGCTGTCACGAATGATTGAAATGCACTTGTACACTGTCTCATATTGTGTGTGGAAATCCTCGTCGCTATCACGTGATTCCATCAGCTTCATCGTACTGTGCCTTTGATTAAAATGAGCGATGTACGCGCATTATATCATCAGTATGAATCTCGCGATGTACCTAATCTAATTGACATGTCAGTACGTTCAACTTTGATCTGAATAATGATGCAAACTGTCCACAAGTGACTTTGAAGTGACCACCAAAACCGATTAGAATTAGTTTGGGTTCATTGGTTAATTATGAGCAAACAAGCTAAATGGGTCGAATTAGCATACAATGTTTCCATGTGTGTTTAGCTCACACTTCATTTAGCATTAATAAAGAGAGAGAGATACGAGTACGTTCGCCCATGGAGCGTGCAAAGTTAAAATTAAGAGGCAAAGCTGTTATATATGACTAAGCCAGTGAGTAGCCAATTATGGCAATCGCGCATTTGTATCGCTGACCGTGATCATTCTCACAGTCTGATAAAAGATTATTCTCTCCCACAGCTTCTGACAGAGGAAGCTGAAATGAATACCAATTGGAACAATAAAGCGATAGTATACCACCTCCGAGCGACATTTTTTTTTATCCATTCTAGCTCTTTCTGTATACCTCGAAATATTGCGGCCAGATGACAGATTAGAATATTGTTTATGGCATTTGGTTTGAGGAACAAATAGAAATAGAATTCACACATCGCCCGTTATTTATTATTCATTCGTAAAAAACAAGATAAGCACAACCAGCTTCGTGCAAATTCGCGGCTTTTCGAGGGCTTGTCAGAGAATAATTAGAAAAAAAAAAAATGTTATTTCGAGTGACCTGTAACAGGGGGGTCATTTCTAATCTTTTGTACACATGTATAGATAAAATGAATGAACGTAAACAAAATACTTTTGTTGTTATTGTTTAGCTTGTTTGTTGCAATAATTGCTATCTTAATTGAGTGCTTTATGGAGGGCGGGTACACTCAGTTATAAATACGATAACACGTAGTCGTAGCTTTTACTTTTTACCCCAAGGTCTTTTCGATGAGACAATTATTGTTTTCGCTTTTCGTATATATATTTTTATTGGGCTTTAAGTACAAATTGGTTTCAACAAACAAGAGATAGTGGTCGTAAACAATTTTCCCAGTGAAAGTAGAATTTCCAATTGATTTAGGTGATTCGGAAACTAATTTTTATTTTTGATCGCGGAAGCGATAATTTTTCCATTTTTGAAAGATGGTCTGTATATTTATTATGTTTTAACGACATTGAAAAGTTTTCCTAGCAAGCAGTTTATCAGAAGCAAATTTAGCTTCCGTTTTTTTAGGTACATGACTCTTGCAAGGACTTTGGTTGTAAAATTATTTTATCGGGACTTAGTAATAATAGATAATTTTGAATGTTTAAAAAATGTCATTGTGGTTTCATAAAAAAATAATATTTGTAAATACTGATGACGGTCATAATTAGTAGCGCGCAATGTCAACTGAAATTTATTACAATATTTACGACTTACGACCGCTAGCTCAAGGGATATGTTCATCTTAATTGCTTTGTCATTAATTGCAACACTGTTTGTTAATGTGTGACCAAAATTTTTCGTTCGAGAGTTGATTTTATGACACAGCTGCGCTTCGTCGTATTGGAAACTTTGAATTCGTGTGTATATTTAACAGTTGATAGCTCGTTCAATTTGAATTTGCAAAGTTAATGGGTACGTTGAATAATCCAGTCTTGTAAGTGTGACAGTTTGCTGACTTGATGTTTTGGAGTTTTTATTGGCCTAGATTGGTCACGTAAACAATTTTTTCAGTTGATGCTTATGGAGGGCTAGCTGGCAAATCTAGGAAAAAATTTGTGACTGAGTACTAAGCTGACATTTCGTATATGTGGCTGACGTAGGGTATATATCGAATCTAGTCGAGAATTTTAATACAAATTTGTATGCAACAATCTAATCTTTCTGCGATATTTTGATCGTTTACAAGTAGTATTTTACTGTAAATCTGCAGCATACACGGTCTAAAAACTCAGTAAACCTTGCATACGGTCTTTATTACTGCGCTTCAAAGTTTGGCAGGTAGACCGATGCAACGCAGATGGGACAGAAAAGTCGGAAATAAACTAGTCTCCTAATTGAACGTCCGAAGAGAAAATTTCAGCGGGTTCAACATGTGAACTAGCACCAACAAACGACACATGACACTCTAAACGACCTTCAAAATTTTTATTTTTTGTATATAATATAAGGGTTTTCGAATGAGTGGTGTTATTTTGGTATTCAAAGAAAAATGTCATTTTTTGAGATAAATGATCGGATGTTTATTTCATAATAAAGAGGAAGGTATGCCGTTAATAATGAAAAACAACATCAGCCAAATGGCCACCACGAGCACGCATACAGGACCATATCCTTTTCATGAAATTTTCCATAACCAAATCGCAAAGAGGTTGCCCTATGTCCTCGATAGCCTCACGAATTTTATCTTTGAGGTCATGAATTGACGCTGGGCTGTTGGTAGACCTTATCTTAAATTTTCCGAGCCAAAGATGCGACAATTTTGCTTGTTGACGTAGCCACCGAGGTGGAAATGGGCCTCATCAGTCAAGATGATTTTTCGATGGAATTTCGGATCATTTTCATGCATTTCAAGGACCCAATCAGCAAAGACACGACGTTGTTGATGATCGGCCGGCTTGAGTTCTTGTGTTAACTGAACTTTATAAGCCTTAAAACCCAAGTCTTTATGCAAAATACGGTGTAATGACGTTTGTGGAATGCCCAATTCCAAAGAACGACGAGGAATGGACAAACCTGGGTTTTCTTCAACCCTTTGGGCTACAGCAGCAATATTCTCAGTTGTTCTTGAGCGACGTGCACGGGTTTCATTCTTCACATCTCTAACTTGTCCCAACAGCTCGAATTTTTCCACCAATTTCTGTATTGCGGTCCAACAAGGTGCTTCACGACGACCAAAAAATGCTTTAGTTTTGCGAATTGTAACTGCAAGATTTTCACCAATTTTAATATAGAACAGGGTACTGTGCATCCGATCGTAACATCAACTCAATTTTGACATAAGTCGACTTATGCTGTTTTTCCTTGTAGCCACAGATATATATACCGCGATACTAATAACCACTTTCAGAGTCCATGCTAAATTTATCAAACTTACAATGGCGAAATTAGTGAGGCCGATAGATTATATTTCACTACACGAGCGATTCTAATCGGACTGTACCTTTGCTGTATATCTCTTGCTCAGGATATAATCGTTAATCGTGCCCAGAAACAGAGCTTTTCCTGCTTTTATGGATCAAACAGAGGAAACCAGCGAAATGTCTTTGTCTGTATTATAAAGAGAATGTTGAGTGACGAGACAAACAAAACGCGAGATCACGAACAAAGGACAATCCCATGCTCGTGTCGTGTGTTTAAATGCATTGTCCAACAGTTTCCAAAATGGTGCTTAATTTAAACATGCCTGAGTGTGTACTGTACATACTCGTAGTTACGTAAACATTTGCAGGGATTTGCAGTCAATGTGCTGTAATAAAAGTTATCGAATCAAGAGTTAGTTCCACGACGATTGTGAAACAATAATAAAACTCCCCAGAAGATATGTATGAGTCAATGATAAAGACTTCGTTGGGTTGCCAATTGGTTACTTAATCAGTCTTAATTGCATCGGCAATACCAACAATCATGATTTAACAAAACGTTCTGATTTCTTTGAATGTTGCTGATTGTTAAGTGGAACGGTTCTGTTCCAACTGATTGCTATTAGCCGGCAATTTATTAATTATGACGGTATTCGTCAGGTTCAAATGAGTGAACATTAATAAATTGTTTTGCAAATTTGTGCTACGGGTAAGTTTCCAGATATAAAAAATACATCAAATACAGACTCTGACTCATGTCTACGTTCTGCGACTGCATATGTTGCATGGGTGTGTGAAAGTTAGAAGATAACAACTACCATAACCATAGGCAAGGTCAGTGTACCCACACGACTTTCAACAATTTTTATCGAGTTTATTTTTACTCCGTTGTAGGTAGCCCTTATTGGGTTTGTTGGCATTTCGACGATAAACAAAACAAAATGCAATTGGCGCTATAGACCTTGAGACTTTCTGTTTATAATTATAGTCGGACATGGAATCCTTTTTACTCCCTTTATGCCACAACGACTGCAAAAGGGTTCTTTATTGATCTAATAGTCTGATAAACTAATGAAATTCGTGTTTACCATCAACATAGGACTGACAGCAACCATCTGGCTGTTCGTGGGGGAGCCGCAATTGAATTTCGAATTCAATATCAAACGAGTGTAATCAATACTCGTTGAAAAGAGGACTCATGACGCAAATCCGCCAAGCACTATTTGCACAGCCTAATCTACTTTGATGTGGGTGGCGCTTATCGTGTTCTTATTGAATATTCCAATCAACTTTGTTTACTTATGTCAAATGCACAGTAACAAGTGTTTTTCTGCCTTTCCCTTTCAGGACAAAATGCGTGCGAAAAGAAATCTTTCGTATTCCTTCGCAAAGAACTGCCAGTTCGATTGGCGAACATCATGAAGGAGATCGCTCTCTTGCCGGAGAACCTCCTTGGTACACGTTCAGTCGGCGAAGTAAGCTCCCTGTACGCACGCAGCTTTGAGGAAGTCCTGGAATTCGAACGATCCGACCCATCGCATAAAAACCTAGAGAAGTAAGTACCCCTTGTTCAGTAAAAAAAGGGAAAGAAACGACTAACTAACTTTCTACAGATTCTGCAATGCTCTGGTGCAAATAAGAAACCGCCACTCAGATGTTGTACAGACGATGGCGCAGGGTGTTATCGAGCTGAAGGAAAGTCAAGGCGGTTCAGTGGAGCCCTCAATGGAGACCTCAATTCAGTATTTCCTGGACCGCCTCTACATGTCGCGCATAAGCATTCGCATGTTAATCAACCAACACAGTATGCCATTCTAATTGACAGCGAAACTCAGGTCTTCAGGTCATGTGTTTTGTCTCTTTCACAGCAATCCTATTTGGAGAGTTTTCCGAAGAGAAAGGCCGACACATCGGCTGTTTGGATCCCGCCTGTGAACTTGGAGCTGTCGTTCAAGATGCCTATGAAAATGCTCGCTTCCTTTGTGACCAATACTACCTGGCCAGTCCCGAACTTGTGATACGAGAGCACAACCAGCTGGAGAAGAGTCTGCCCATCCGAACGGTGTATGTACCATCGCATCTATATCACATGTTGTTCGAGTTGTTCAAGAACTCGATGAGAGCTGTGCTCGAGCATCACGATCACGACAATCAACTGCCTCCGATTCAGGTGGTAATCGTGCGAGGAAAGGAAGATATTTGTGTTAAGGTAAGAATGCGAGACACCGACGTGGAGTTCCACTTCAACACTTTCGTTTTAGATCTCTGACCAAGGAGGCGGCATCGCCCGTTCCCAGACTGACCAACTGTTCAAATACATGTACAGCACAGCACCGCAACCATCCAAGTCTGACATGCACACAGTGCCTCTGGCCGGATATGGATATGGTTTGCCCCTATCACGACTCTATGCGCGCTACTTCCATGGTGACATTGTGCTGTTGTCCTGTGAAGGCTATGGAACTGATGCCATTGTCTACCTTAAAGTTAGTATTCACCACGCTAGCTAATGAATAGATTTGTCAAGTTTGCATCTTTCTAGGCTCTTTCTGACGAGGCAAACGAACTTTTGCCGATCTTCAACAAGACCAGTTCGAAATTCTATCGAGCCACGACGCCAACCGGTGACTGGTCGAACCAGGTAAAACACTCAAAGAAAAATAACAAAGACATTCGAATTTAAAACGTTAAACACACTTGCGAGTACCTACTCATTTTGTTATAAGAAAACAGCAGCACACCCCTGCGATGGGCTTACAGCATTGTTTGTTATTTTTTGTTTTGTAAATGTCATAAACTAAAGTTGCATGCGCCTAACGAGAAAATACGATTTTTGTTTTTACACACTTTTGTTACACTTGTAAGCTAAGTAGGTAGGTAACAGTGATACAGAGTGGGCAATGAAATAGAATTTACATAATACAAACTGTGTTTTCTTTACCACCCCCAGAAACCCATTCCCTGAGAGTGTGTGCATGGTTTTTTTTTCTCTTCCGAACCACTACAGTCAGTTTGTTGCAATTTTACGATCAATTTACTACAATTGCATTTTTAATTGTTGTTTCAGAGTTTTGCCAACCGCTGGCGGTATTTGTTAAGTCTCTTACAATCGAAAAACCATTAGAGTGTTGCTGCCTCCAGATGAAATCGAATTTGTGATAATGGTGTCATTTGTGAAATTTGTCGACAATAAATGCCATTTGAAAGTAGAAAAGGAGTTTTTGGTAGAACGTTGGAGTGTCATCCAATGCAACAGCATCACCGCCATTGCAACAAAGATATTCATTCACTGTCAGTTTTCTCAGCTCTCACAGCAATCATCTCACTGAAAATGTCTGTCATTCAATGTGAACTCATATTCCAAGGCTATAAACAGTTCGCTCATAGATGGGACATTTCCGCTAGCATTGGAAATTGCAATGTTATTAAAAAACAAATATAGCCTCAAGTTAGAGGCTGTGTCTAATGCTTTTTTGCCCAAGTATCATCGAAAACCAGCGAAGTCAATTTGAATTCAGAGACTCTGACCTAACCTATTTCCATTCGATTATTTCCTTAGAAATATGTACGCAAAATTGGCAACTGCGTTCCTGTGCATTATTGACAGCAAATTTGTGTATAATTTCAATAATGTTTCCCGGAAAACGATTGTCGTCGCAACGAATGCCTGCAATTCGCCAAAGTCCACGCGGAAGAACACAATGCGAATATCTAGCAAAGGCTCGTACAGAAAGATTGTGAAAAATTCCGATCAAACAATATTCGAATTTATTTTCAAATCTGTATAGCCCATCTTTCTGCACAAACTTTTCACTTCGTGCTGCTTTTTTACGCAGAGAATTCGTTCCGAAAATTGGAAGAGCGAAACAGCAGCCTAAACAAATACAAAGACCACATTCTGTGTATTTCTACTATAAATAAAATGCAGCAATGTTCGCATTACATTCATCTAAAGGTACGCGTCCCCTATTGTTTTGCCGGGGCCATACTTTCAGGCGGGTGTCCTGATTTGACAGCATTTCGGTTAGTGGGCCTTTATAAAACCATGCAGGTTCTGTTCTTAGAAACCCTGGAACCTCTAAAAGAATCATCAGCAAATTCCTTATATTGCATCCTAACCTCCTAACAGATGTTGTCCACCTTAAGCTAAAGCACAATCAAACACGCACTATATAATAGTTTAATATCTTCACCTTAAATGAACAGTAAAACCAATAATAGAAGTACCAAATATTAACCTTTTGAGTAAAAAAATTGTTTTGCAAAACACACGCTTTTTACTACCTTCCTGCTTTTTACCACACCGACACAAGATTGGCTATGAATTGTATTTTTTTTTAATAATTATTGACATCAACAACATTATTATTCTTATTCTCTTTCAGAAATATGTTTCAGCATCGAATCGGTAAACTTTTTTTTTTCAAAATTATAATAACTTTATGCAAGAAAAAAAATGATAAAAACTTGTTAAAATTATAATAACCTTATGCAATCATGTGATTTATGTTATTCCATAAATTTTATTTATTCAGTTTTTAGTAGATGTAGAAACAAACATACATTTATATATTTTTCTATTATAAGGCAATTGCTGTGCATTTTTTCTTTTAAAGAAAACAAAACATACATACACATAAAATTTAATTTAAACTATCTTTTTATTTAATCGTAATGTTTAGTTTAAGTAAATCATCTAGATTTGAACTGCTAACAATGTAAACGTATTTTTACACCAAAATATAGTAAAACTACATTTAATTTGTTTTGGTAAAGTTACATTTTTGTTGTTTTATTTTCGATTCGGTTGTGGGCGTCTTCTGTTAACAAAAAAAAAAAAAAACCATTAACTCCATTTTGTAGATCAAAGGAACAGTATTTAACTGTTTCGCAGCGTGAAATGAAATTTGAATTTAATGAATTTGTTATATTTTAGAGCTCCCATATGAATGCCCGACAAATGAATGCATCAGCGCCGAAAAAACTTTCAGAAATCTTCGGAAAGAACAGTACGGAGGAAGAAAACATCCTGAAAAAGCCCCTAATCTAGAACGAATGAACAAATATCAGTTAGATGAAGCTTGTAAAAATGTTAGACACAAATAGTGGAGTGTTTAGTTTGTAAGTACAAATTGATGGAAAAGAAGCAGCAACACTTGCTGGTACAAATACTTAATGCATTTCTGTAGGATATTTACAGTTCCCTCACATGAATAGTTAATAAAATAAAAAATAAAAAATAAAACAGTTTTGTAGTATGTCTATGATATAATTTAATAAATCAAGAAGGTACCTATACACAATAAAGTTGTTTGTACTTGTACATAATATCTATTTGTTTCATTTATGCATTTCAGTTTGGGGAAGGTCTTGAGCATGGAGGCTGAAAATCAAAGTAAAGGGAGCGAATGGTTGTTTTGGATATGGTTTTCGTTAGTACGAGGAACTATTTGCACAGCGAAACATTTAGTTGGGTCTAGTAGGTGATGTAAAGAGCTCTAGTAGCCGCTTTAGACAAATCTGAAAAACTTGCTCATACCTGAAATACAATAATGGCGTTTTTCATTGAAGATCCGAGAGAATTGCCCCGAAGCTCAGAATTGCTCTTTTCAATAAAATTCGTTGGAACACTTTTGCAACAGTGGTAGACACCATAGGTCTGTTCCCTTACTTTTAAATCTTACGAATTTTACTCAATGCCGTTCCTTAACTCGAAAAATTCGTAAAATTTGTCAGTCACCTTTCAATGAACAGCTGGTTTGAAATTTGTGGTCCTATTTGACATGTCAGTGCATTTGTTTTTATTTATTGCTTATTAAAATGATATCAAAAGGCGGCAGATTCTATTTGAAAATCGAGACGAAATTCTACTTTGCTGTAGAGAGTAAGAAAGGACAATCGCCTCCAAGAAATTTGTAAATGCACTGCCGCTTTTTCCTCTTCTCTAATGTTTGTAGTTCAATTAGTACAAACTTATCCAGATAGATATACATGAAGAAGAAGTTCGAATAATTTCGAATTACTTTCATCGCTAGCGAGATAAATAAACTAATTTTGTCAGAAAATTAGCAAATTCTTCGAGTTTATACGAAATTTTAACGACTTTTCGTAGCACATTTTTGAATTTTTGAATTATGTTTCTGTCATTACTCGTAGTTTAGTACAAAAGCGTTCCCTAACTTTTTCGTAAGTGTCTCTCTCCTTAAGAGAATTTATCCCCACCACTGCCATTTTGACAGTCTTTTCCATTTTACTACAAAAGTAAAGGAACAGACCTAAGAATTGACCTGGAAGTGCACTTTTTTTTGAATGAAACATAGAAAACATGGAAAGAGCACATCTAGATTTGATCTTTTCATAGAAAGGGCACTTCTTTTCTTCAATCGAAAACGCCATAAGATTAACTTATAGCAGATGAACATAACCAGCGTATAGGGTAGTTCGCGACAATGTCACTGTCAAATAAGAAGAAGAAAAATCGAAGTGACAGCTTCAAAAATTTGTAGGAAAACAAAACGGATTTTGTATGGATGTAGTCCAATTATGTTAAAAAATTACTGAAAAGTGCATAAAAAAGTGCAAAAAACAAGATAAAAGCATTGTTGAATAAAACAATTATGTTTATCACACGTATTTGGTAACAACTGAGAAGTTAAATTAATGGCATTTGTGCGCTTTTCAACAATATTTGAACAAAACACTACTCTGGCCATTATAAACCAGCTTTGTTATCCTACAAGTTTTTTTGACGTTTGAGCAAAAAAGGTGGCCCATCTGTGAAAGGATGGGCTTCGCGAAACACTCTATTGAGCATCTGTTCCATTTACTTCAAGCAGGCGATTGCGCAAGTAAGCTGCCCCAGTCAATTTTGCGAAAAAGTAGTATAAACTGGTATATTTTGTTGATATCCATTGCAGCGGCCAAAGGCAATTTTTTTTTGCTATTTTTCAAAGACTTGTCGTCTAAAAACGTAAGTAATAACTTTAAAGTTTGACAAATGACAAATCTTTTGGTGTATAAGTAAGTATAAGTATAAGTATAAGTAGGTGTAAATCTCGTTCAGAAATCTAGATTCGCAAAATAGCTCTGACTCTGACCGTTTTTTTGCAACTTTAAAGTTTGACAAATGACAAATCTTTTGGTGTATAAGTAAGTATAAGTATAAGTATAAGTAGGTGTAAATCTCGTTCAGAAATCTAGATTCGCAAAATAGCTCTGACTCTGACCGTTTTTTTTGCAAACAATGGAACATGAAATCTGAGAGCCTGCTGATTTCGAAAGCAGATTAGCATGTTGCTAATGGCCGCCACCCATTCCTTTTGCTTTTATGGGCATTACGCTGTTCAATTGCTTTGTGTTTCGTATTGAACTTGTTTGGGTTTTGTTAAGGCTTCGATTGAAATAAAAAAAATGGTGAAACACACATTTGGGAATAGCGAATTCCAATTCATGAACTCACAGACTCAAAATGCAAATTACAAGCGGTAGAAATAAACACATATATCCAAGAGTAATTTCGGAGAGGGTATTCAAAATCTATTTTGTTTATTCATTTCGCCCATTCATATAAAACTAGAAAATATATGCCAATTCCATTTGTAATGTATGTTTCCTAATTCTGTACCGTTCCGTGAGTTTTCTGGAAAGTAGCTGGCAAACAAGTTGACTTTCTCTTTATTTTTTGATCTCTGGTTGTAATGTTATTTTTTCACTAGGCCCGTCGTGTTGTTTTTTGTTACAAATATAAATCCTCAATTGTTTTCCTTGCCGTGAGTATAAAATAAGGAAGCTTAAAAAACGAAATAAAACAGTGAAATCTTCGTGGACGTTGCCAGTAATAAAGTAAAACCCACAGAATACAAAACAGGAATGTTGTAATAAAGAAATGAGTTGATCCTACTCCTATTCATCATCGTTTTAATTTAATCTGCTGAAAACAAAATCAACTGAAGGTAAGTCATACCAGAATCTTAAAGGCAAATTGACTAGGCTTGGGGTATTTGCGATAAAACTGCAGAGGAACTTTGTTTGCTTATAAATTGTAGCATTATGCCTAATCGAACATTATTTATGTGGTAATTAACTTGCCCCTCTCTGCTTCAAGAGATTGGTTCACAACAAAATTTGCTCTGTTTCAACAAAAATCGTCATAAACATAAGAAACCTGTTTATATTTTCTGACGCGTTGAAGAATGAAAACACTGCACGCAATGTTTACATTTTAAAACTAGTCCGACGTCAGACCAATTAGTGTAAATAATTCAATAATAATGACAATAAATCTCTTGTTTGTAGATTGATATAGTAGCACGACAATATTGCCAAACCCTGTGACATGTCAGAGAACAATAACAATCTCCAACAAGAAACAGCAAAGCCAGTGGAGATCCCTGTACCCACACCATCGACCGCAAAAAGTGATGGAACGATGCCTGCAGAGGAACTCACCAAATCCGACAGCCATTTCGATTTGAAAGGTGTTCTTCGAATAGCTGGTCAACGTTGCTTCAGTTTTCCTGCGACAGATGCGAATTACTTCTTGGCGTGCAAACGGTTCTGGCACGAGAAGGAACTGGCTGTATGCCTCACTGAAAAGGGCGTAAACCTTCTGGAGGTAAGCATCAACTAAACTTTCAACTCTATTCTAATAAATCTGCATTTAGATCTTCACGATAAACAATAGAGAAACCTTTTTGGAAAAAGTGCGGAACAACTATTTACAGATAAAGTTTGCTCAAACCAATAACGACTCCAATCACAGTGATATTGGGTTCTTACGCTTGCCACTGCATCAGTTCTTTATCGCTTATCGGGACGCAACTCTAACAAATCATTTATGTGATGGCCAGGTACGGTAGTTACTTCCAACTCATATTGCCAGAAGAGTACTCACAAGTTATTTAGTTTCCAGTGCTGTCAACGGATGCTTGGATGCCAGTCTTGAGTTTGCTTAGCGGAGAGAAAGTAGGAGAATTGGAATGCCTGCTAGCAATAGGTACCGGCCAGCAAATAGAAAATCTAAGACTTTCTAGAAAATGGGAAGAAAATGCGGCAGTTTCACCGACCACACTTACAACAGAAGATCTATCAGCACTGTGCAGTAACCCACAACCCGGCATTAGCAGTCAGTTGAACAACACACAATCTGCAACCACCGAAAATGGAAACACTGCAAATTTACTGCAGATGCCGCTTCATGCAAGAAAAAGCAAAACGTCTGACTTGTTAAATATGCTTCAGAAGTCACTTGCAACGACCGCATTTCACACTGAAAATACCTTTGAGCCAGCTGAGCACTCGTCAGAGAGAAGTCTAATCGAAGATTCGTTTCGAATTCACTTTGATATTAAAAGTGCCAGGTGCCTTCCGCTGAACCCGTCTCTTAAGCGGAAAAAGAAAGTGAAACGCTCAACTGCTGCCAAGGGACGACACATACGATTCCCTCCTGGAGAAGAACCAAACACATACGTGACGTTTCAGGCCAATCAATGTGACGGCCCGATAGTGAAGTCCCACGAGGGCATGGTCTATTCGACAAATGTTGTGGAAAAAACATCCAATCCGGTTTGGGGAAAGTCCTTCCAGATAGATGTCACTCTCGATTATTTAATGAATGTAAGTATTTTCTGTAAAAGCTTCCCATATTTTTAATATTTTACGATTTCAGAAAAACAAGCGATTCATACTTAACATATGGAAAAAGGCTACCACGGACAGCAGCCCACTGTTACCGTGTCCCATGGAGGATTCTATAATTGGGTTCGCAGCAATCGATCTCACGGTCTTTCTCGAAAATGTTCCATTCGTTACGGGCTTCTTTAACATCGTCGACTTTAGTGGACACATCAACGGACAAATAAAAGTGGCCGCCCGCCCTCTGGACGACACACAAAAACTGATTGATTTAGTGCGACATCGGCGCGATAAACAAGTCGACAGTCTACTGGACAATTTCGAATCGAGTTTGGATATCAATAATATAAATCTTAGTCGAGCAATTAAGCGAAAATTTAGTGAACTTGAAGAGATCTCACAAAGGCTGCGAGTGCGGCTACTAGATGTAACGGCGATGGAGGCGTCTGAGGCAGATGTTGCCGAAATTAGTGACGAACTGTTAGACGAATTTGAGCATGACTTGAACACCACGGCATGCGAAGATGAACAAGAAATTGACGCATTTTCTAGTCATATAAACTGTACGCCCACATCGTCGCAATTTAATCCGCATATAGAAAAACGTTCATAAGAAACGATTGTGTGTAAGAACGATTTGTGTAATAAAAACAAACAGAATGAGACTTAATTGGTATTGTTTTCTTTTTAGTTGCATTGATAACCAAAACTTTAAATATTTCTTTCGTAAACTGTGCAAATATTGCTAAAACAGAGAAGGTGTCCGATGAACTTGTATTAGCGATAAGCTTGGTTAAGTCAGTTTCAATATAATGTATTCTTCGATTTCCCAAACTGACGGGATAGTAAATAAAATATCAATCAGAGTGACGGTGGTTGAGATTGATTGTTTTACTTCACGTTGGCTGAGATATGAAGTTTGATTTGAGCTGCACAAGAAAAACAATCGAAATGGACCATTTTTTTAAAATTCCTACCTCTGCTGGTCTTAATCTTTGCATGGACCAAAGAGGAAAAATCGGGGGCGTCCGACAAAAATATAAATCAAAAAAACTCCGGATTAACCAAACTTTTCGATTTTCACAAAAAATCGTTAAAACCCTGGCGAATCGGCATTTTATTTGCTATTTTTTCTTAGCGTGTACAACAGGGTGCCCCGCTTATTTCCGTTGACTAACAAATTTATCTGGCAGTTCTGTTCGGCTACAGCCAGCGCTCCTAGGTCAGGGTTTATTTTTCCTGCAGTGTCTCCCATAACGCATCCATTTTCACAACCAAGAGTAACCTTCGGTTGCCACCTCCACTATGTTCAAGCTGTCAAATAAACACATAAAATTCCAACCCCATCCAACTTCACACCAGAATTTTTGTATTCATTTATTGTGTTCTCTAATGAAAATTCAATATATATAATTTTTTTTTCTTAAAAAATAAAGTGAATATCCGCAAGCAGCCATAAATAAACCAACTAAAAATGTAAACAATCATTGCATCTGCCGAATTTGAAAAACCAAAACTCACAGTAAACCCGATACGCAACATAAATATCAAATTTCTTATGTCACTCGGTCGGGAAAAAAATGAAAAATAATTTGTTTACATTGATGTTCGCTGCTCCTGGTGCTGCTGGTGACCTACATGCGAATTAATTATGAATTTTGGTTGAGAATTGACATTTTTGCAATTTATTTCGTATTTTAATTGCGGTTTTGTGTGTTTCGCGCGGTGTTAATAATAGTTGAGCGCGCCAAGTAAACAGAATACGCAAAAAGAAACTTTTTTGTTTATTGACTTTGTTGGATATTAGGGTTTTTTCTTCGTCTTGGACTTTTCTTGGTCTTATTTTTAATTCGGCGTCGAGTTAGAATTTGGTGCGCTGTTTTTTTTTTTCTAATTAGATTTGTTGTCGTTGTCGTATACGGGAGTGGGTGAGTGAATAAGTGAATCGCTAGTGTCACCAAAAGTAACTTATGAAAATAATGAAGCAACCTCGAATGTAGGAAACGAAAAGGGCAGCACGGCGGAATTGAAGTGACCTCGAAGGAGTGGAGGTAGGTTCAGTGGTTATTTCAACTGTACTTTGTGTGCTTTCTTTACAAGTTGGAAATGCTGGGAAACGTATATTGGACAGAGAGCGAGTTAACCTAAAATAATTTTGGCAGCACTTGAGTGCAAGTTTACAAAATCGATTGGTCCCTAGGGAGTTGCTTCACACGAAGCGAACGTGACAAGGCAATGCGAGTTGGTTAAGAAGAAGCAGAACATAGAAAATTGGACATGCATGATTTGGAACAGAAATTCTGTTCAACGCTAACTAATGAAAATTCCCAGAAAAGGCAATCGGCTTTGTGAAGTGTGTACGAACGTTTACAAAGCACTTCCAACGCACAGATTACTAAGGATTAGTAGCCTCTGCTCTGGTCTATGTAAATTTTGCTTTTGCCATGGGTGTAGTTAATGGGTAATGTGCGTATCAACGTAGTAGCCCACATCGTAAATAAGCAAAGCACCCACCGGGAAGCACAATTCTTAGAGCAAGTTGTGACAACCTTCGGTGGCTAAAGATTAGGGAAATCGATTTTGATTGACTTATCACCAATTTATCAGTTAACCAACTATCTAAGCTAACCACTCAAAAGATAGCATAAACAGTGTTTTCTAATGCAAAGCCTTTTGTTGTCTCATTTTAGGAAAAATGCTGGCTGGTGTATAATGTCGTCGCAAGCAGTGTATTGTTTGAATCTTCAGATACGTAAGTATATTCCAGTGAAATACAAAAAATTATCTGTAAATGCTGTTGAAATCAACAATTCTCGCTGATGATGGCCCATAAATAACGTTCCTCCTATCTAATCGAGGCAGGAATCTTTGATAAACCTAAGTTTCTCCCTGTCGTTGATTTTACTTCAAGTATTGAATTCCCCACTAAAGCATTAACGGACTCTGGATAGTGAAGATTTTACTCTTTATGGCTTTAAAAGGCTTTCGGACATGCACATGTGTACTAGCAACTGACGGGAGGTGTTTTTGGATGAAACGAGACAGTAAGAAAGCCGCTGTTCAACATAAAGTTTCACCCAACGAGAATCCGAGAGGAAACACAAAAACCAGCGGCCATTGAGGCTATGATGGCGAACGCTGCAAGTCATACTGAACTCTGAACGACGGTAGTCCTGAAAATCAATCGAATTGAATCTCACAAAGAAGTGTCGACAAATGACTGTGAATGCAGGCTCTTTTGTTCAAAAGGATCACAAGGAGCTTACTCACTACGAATTCGACGGTCGCATTTGAAGTAAAAAGGATCACGTCTGCGTTAATTCAAGAACCAGACCTATTTTCTTTTTCTATTCTAACCTATTCTAATTCGTTACAAAAGTCAATCCTATTCCTTTGCTTTTCGTTCCGCTTTTAAAAAAGTACTCTGTACTTTCAAAGTGCAAACGATTTTACTATTTTTTTTTCACCGAAATACGTTTTGTTTTCGTGAATTTATTTCCAAATCAGCAAACCAGAAAGTATAGTAAATATTGCTTAAAGAGCTAAAAACAACAAATTTATATTAAAGAAAGGAAGTAAATTCTGTTGCACTTTGGATAGACAAAGAAAATAGTGAAGAACGGATGAAACGAATCAAATTTTGTGGAAATAAGTGATAAAAGGAAAAGCCGCAAAGCACATCAGCGCTTCTTTTAAGGTTTGATCAGAACTTTTGTCAGTTGAGGAATGGTTTTCTGCCTGCATTCAAGATGAACATTCTGCTCCATTTATATCAAATACAGTTCCTGTGGTTCTTAAAGTAGCTCGTAGTATAGGGAGGCTATAAGCACCAAACAGGACACGATTGCTTTATTAGCATGGTACAACAAACAACATCAAGTTGTAATGCAGAAGTCTGTAAAGCAGTCCAAAACATGTCAATTTTAAAATGAGCAAAATAAAACGGCAGGAAGCTTAACAATATTTCTTTTCAGAGTCCAAGAGTTATTTGCTAATGAAAAAACTTACATTTTACAATATTTTTGAACCTTTCCGCTGTCGCATTTGTTGTGGAAACAGACTCAGTATTTACTATTAGCTTATGCAATGTTCTGCTTATAAGTACCCGCCCATAATCTGGTGCAAATATAACTTGCCAGCTTTAGAGCCCAGCAGAGACTCGTGTTTTAATATGAGCGAGGAACTTTTCAACTCTTCGATCTTAAGTTCAGCAGCGAAAACAGATTTTTTGATTGGCTGGCTTTTCATAATTATGCCGATATCGTTGCGGGGTATTGTAATCAATGATTCCACACGGGCCGGTTTTGCTTTTACCAGCTCCAACTCCAGCGGGTTGGACCTACATATGGCCCTGAGACTTCCGGACGCATGCAGTGTGTTCCAGGCAGAGATTCGGGCCGTACTCAAAGCTGCGGAGGTACTTTTGATGAGATCGATCCAATAGGAATATCGCCATCTACATTGTAGCCGGACTGCGCTTAAAGCGCTAGAGTCACATACTACTAAATCTGAACTAGTCCGCACAATGCTTATGGCATTATGTTCGCAGAACCGTGTCAGATTGTGCTGGGTGCCTTGTGATATTGAGGGTAACGAAAAAGCCGAAGTTGTGGCTAAGGAAGGAGCGGAGCTCCCACTTAATACAATGATTAAGGGTATCAGACCACCTAGGGCCGTTGCTAAAAGGGTTGTCTTCGAGAAAACCTCCAATAAAGCAGCCACTAGATGGTCACAGCCAGAAAGGCACAGGGTCTCAAAGGCACTGTGGCCCGTCTTAAATAGGAAAAAGTCTGAGGAATTACTAAGGGCCGTTTGCTCATACGACTCCTAAAGACGTAAGTTCTACTTAAAAACTTATGGGCTACTTTTTTTAGGGCATAAACTGTCACATAAGGGTTTATGTATCATTCGCTATGAGTCGTATCAGCAATCGGCCCTAAATCTCAGTATGGAACAAAGTTAAGATTAACGGTAGGAATACTCTCTGGACACTGCCTTCTAAGGAAGCATGTCATAAGACTAGGCTTAGCTAATACGGATGTACTGTGAGGTACTGTGAGGACCTACAAGTCACGGAAGCTATCTCCCACCTTCTATGCGAGTGTCAAGCAGTTGCTCGGAGGCAGGCACTTCTTTCACAACTCAGAGGAGGTTGGTTCCTCAAACAGTGGGACTAAATTCTATAGGAAAATAGACTGCTTGGGCGATTTGGTTTAGGTTTTTAACTGTAATGGTACCCTGGGGATGGCGATTGGCCCGCTTTGGTGCCTAATGGTCTTTTGTGACAACCCCACTCAACCCAACCTAACCTAATCTATAACCAGCTACAATCACTGCTCGGAGGACACAGCTGTGATCACGGATCCTGCTTGTGTGTTTAATATTTCCAAGTGTATAATCCTGCGCCCGATTAGTTTAACGTGTGTTAAAATAACTGCTGGTTACCCGCTCGCTAAAGGTAAATTCCGCTGAAGACAAGAACCAGAAAGATGTTAACTTGAACAATGCATTTGTCCTTGCCAATATTCGCAACTAACCCGTTCCCTTCACAGTTAAAAAATCTAGTTTCAGATATTCAGCAACTGAAATGACACTGAAACATTCTGTTAATTAACAAGTTGACAGTGCTGGTTCTTTCAGCGATCCAAACACGACCTGCAGTATCCATGTGTGAGCCTAAAATCTGCATACATAGGCAAAAGCCCATCTTCGACTGGACACTGTTTCTAACGCTAAAATATGAGGCAATTTGTCATACCCCTAATTGTGGCGTCACAGCCATAAATCACGCTTACAATGCTCGCGTTACACAGCACTAGCTGGAGCCAGCGATCGCCACAACAAGATTCTTACACGGAACCACTACGGAGTTGGTCTATTAATTATTCCCAGAATGATGCCAAAGTGTTTTTTTTTTTCCTCAGCTCTTGCTCTGTGTGCTGCTGGTGCGGTGCCATCGCCATATTAACAATTCACCAACTCTTGTGCCGGCATTTCAAGTATGTGGCGTTGTCCGGTTCTAAGAATAAGTCGACCAGAATAAAAACCCCGCACTGATGGTCGTCGAGCAGAGGGTCCAAGTATTTATTTGGTACCGCGAAATTAAATTTTGTATACCTAGCGCCTGTCAGGCGACGCCAACGGCTATCGTTGTCGAAAGGAAGAATAAATATTGCTTCCAAGGGTTGTCAGTAGGGCAGGATGATCTACCCGCCGCTGGAGCAGCTATTAAGAGATTTTTCACTCCTTGCTGAAAGTTTTATGATGCGCTGACCCTGTGGAAGCCCAGGGGAGCAGCGCATACAAGGAGTGCTTAACTCTTCGGCGAATTTATCGCATTTGCGTTCACGGATGAGAGGAGTCTCCACATTCGCCCCGGCATACACCCAGGAGAAGACGGGCGCGCACTTTCAATTGTCCACACGGTCGAGGTGTATGTGCCCCCCCCGCGCATACCTTTGGACTGCGATATTGGTCAGTCGTGTTCCGTGGTGGGAATTTGTCGCGTAAAACACACTAAGAGTACTTTTATGGGCCTGCTACTAGCTGCTGGTCACCGTCATTGTCGTGAACGTTGTTCTATTCAGTTTTGGGTTGTGTTGGCACATTTCTTCTTCCTCCATATACACGGCGAGTATACGACTGCGACGTACGCAGTGGAGGTGGAGGTGGTACTCCCTATCATGAAGGATGGATCCTTTTGTGCGGCGTCCATACACTGTACGCTCGAGAGTAGAGCAAAAGGCGAACAAAAACTCATCCGACAGCTAATTATGACCTCGCAATTTTATATTAAAGCGACTTACACTATTTCAGCGGTCGTGTGTGTCGTCTTTACATCGATTTCGGAGGGTAGGTGTTTGCCGGGTCGTCGCTGCTGTTCTACAGGCCTCCTCGCAGCTGAATATTTTACTGTGAAGTGAACATTTATTGCGTTAGTAAGAAATAGTGCTATAAATATGTCCTGTACTTGATTTAGCGATATGCTTCCGTTCCGCTGGCGCTGGTTGAAAGGATCATAAAAACACAGCCAGATAGATATAATATTTGTTTGGATGCAATAAAAAGGACAAGAACTTTCCGGTGGTCGTGGAAGGGTTGCCGCTGACTGGACGGCCTATATTGTTATTATTGGAACATTGAAACATGTTTTGTATATGGCTGGACGACATTAGAGTGTAGCTCGCACAAATGGGGACTTCAAACCGACCGACGACCACGGGGAATGGCTGTAGACGCGAGTGTATAACTTGCTTTCATAATGGATTTCGATTGAGAGTTCCAATGTCAGCAAGTTCCTTTCCTCGTACATCTGATGGAACCCGTTTAAATCACCTTGCCCGGTGGTGGTTTCGTCTGGCAAATGTCAGTGGAGCATGGTTCATGGACCAGTTAAGGGTGGGCATGGCCAGGTACTGTGGCCCATTTCACGTGCCGGCACTTTTATCAAATTGGCAAAAAAAAAAGGAAACGAACATGATTTGTTGGCTTGTTTCTCTTGTTCTCCTTTCGGTTGTATTTAATTTAATTCAGTTTTTCTGTTAATAAAGTGGATTCCTCAACCACACAAACACACATGGGGGTGTGCAAAAAAAAATAAAAAATTGTTTATCCACAAAAAAAAAAGGAAAGAAAAGGCATCGGCCGCGAATGAAACCACACATTAGTGTTATGAAAAATGTTAATATCATTTGGACAGTGGTTGTCTTCCCCCTTTTGGCGAGAGAGGTGGTTTTACGTTTGCATCCTTAAAGTCGAGGACAAGGGCAGGTGGTTTTCTTAAAGTTCGCGGTAGGTTCCACATGCACTGTGGTCAATGTGCTATTATTGATGAGGCTGCCGAACTTAATTTCTTTTCGGAGAAAATCGCTTGTCGGTATAGGAATTCAAAAGTAATGTGGCAGTGGTGATGAGAATGTGGTAAAGTGGTGGGTAACTTGAACAGGAATCTCTTTTCGAAACCACTGATGAGCAAGTGTTGGAAGAGAACCAACTTTAGTAACCAAATGTAGACACAATTCAGGCAGTCGAAAGAAGTTGATTTGTTGGGCCTTGCTGGGAATGGTACCCTCTATTTGGGTGTCATCAGCCGCCATGCAGAAGACTTTCTAAATGCCCATTGTCCAGGGACGTATTCAAAAATCAGGTGAACTTAAATACATCCGCATAGGCTCAGCCTTTTAAACGAGTTACAAGATCAGCACTACAAACTTTGTTCTCGATCGATCTGCTCACAGAATATGAATTCAGCCAACGCCGAAGAAGACTTGAAGACTGCTTTCATTTTTATCGCGCACTCCCCTACTGCAGAGACAATTGTGGAAACATCACCGGAACTGTGAGGTCGTTAACAGTGATTTCGTATCACTTTAAAGAAAGGTTCGAAATGTTTGTAAAGAGAAGAGCGCATTCATCTCCAAAACTGAAATCAGTTTCTAGATGAAGCGATTACTTAAAAAGGGTTTTCCAATGAGAGCTGTTATTTTGAATTACCCGCTATTTCGCTAGCTGTCACTTTTGAAGCTTTTATTCTTTGACATTTGACAAGTAGAAACTACGCCATTACTAAAAATGGAACGATACACGTTTCAACAACGCATTGAAAATATTCAAATTCACTACAAAAATGGTGAAAATCTTGCAGTTACAATTCGCAAAACTAAAGCATTTTTTGGTCGTCGTGAAGCACCTTGTCGGACCGCAATACAGAAATTGGTGGAAAAATTCGAGCTGTTGGGACAAGTTAGTGATGTGAAGAATAAAACCCGTGCACGTCGCTCAAGAACAACTGAGAATATTGCTGCTGTAGCCCAAAGTGTTGAAGAAAACCCAGGTTTGTCCATTCCTCGTCCTTCTTTGGAATTGGGCATTCCACAAACGTTATAACACCGTATTTTGCATAAAGACTTGGGTCGTAAGGCTTATAACGTTCAGTTAACACAAGAACTCAAGCCGGCCGATCATCAGCAACGTCGTGTCTTTGCTGATTGGGTCCTTGAAATGCATGAAAATGATCCGGAATTCCATCGAAAAATCATCTTGACTGATGAGGCCCATTTCCACCTCAGTGGCTACGTCAACAAGCAAAATTGTCGCATCTGGGGCTCGGAAAACCCAAGATAAGGTCTACGCCAATAGCCCAGCGTCGATTCAAGACTTCAAAGATAAAATTCGTGAGGCTATCGAGGACATAGGGCAACCTCTCAGCGATTTGGTTATGGAAAATTTTATGAAAAGGATATGGTCCTGTATGCGTGCTCGTGGTGGCCATTTGCCCAATGTTGTTTTTCATTATTAACGGCATACCTTCCTCTTTATTATGAAATAAACATCCGATTATTTATCTCAAAAAATTACATTTTTCTTGGAATACCAAAATAACACCTCTTATTGGAAAACCCTTTACATTAAACGTCAGGCGGGGTACCACTTCCTATTCCGTGCCGAGTACGAACAGGTTGCTCTACTTTGACCGATCGATATTTAAAATCGCTTCCTCATAGCACTTTCTGTTATGGAAATAAAGTATTTTTCAAGTTCATTTAAACATTTTATCTCTGTTCTTTATTTATTCCCACTTTATAAACAAATAACGGTCACAATTAGTAAGCTTATCAATTATAAAAAAAAAAATTATCTAACCTCAAATTTCTTTGCAGAATCAAATTGTGATGAAAATGGCAAAACCATATCAACGCTCACTCACAACTCCACTGAAATATCCAAAAGTGCAAGCATCTCGATGGACAGCAGCAGCGATGATGCGTCGTCGCCCCTGCAGAAGGCGATCGCCCAGCACAATTCATCGCAATCCATCTACGATACTGGCCAGTCGCAACAACAACCGAGCAGCGGCACGAATAACATCATTCTGCTGCGTGGATCTCGCAACGAGAACGGCCAAATAATCATCCAAAACAAGCACGATGTGATAAGTTTCATCAACGAAGAGGACAAGCCTTTAATCCTGCATACGCCGCGCAAGACCGCCAATTCTGGCTCCTCCACTGGTGGCAACACCATTCTCCTGCAAACGCCAATCAATGCAAACCAACTGGAATCGGTGCTGCTGCAGTCGGCTTCGTTGAAGAAGGCCAACATTGGAGAACGTTCGTACCTCATCCAGAAGCAGCCCAGCCGAACGTACAGTGCCGATGGCAATCGCCTTACAACTACAACTCTTTCCGGAACCAATGCCAAGGGGCCGTTCATTCTGCAGACACTGAAACGCTTGGAGAAGTCCCAGTCAATTCTGGTGATTAGGAATTCGAGTGCTAACAGCAACAACAATAACAACAACACAACAACGACTTCCAGCAACAGCAACAGCAAAAGCGGTAGTGATGTGATAACCGCTGGCAATGTTAACACTGCCACATCTACGCCAACATTAGCCACATCATCGTCGTCGTCTTCGTCATCGCCATTGCCATCGTCTTTGGCCTTTTCCAGAGTTACCACGACCCCACAATCAACACAAACCGGACTGGCGAAGCAGAGCTCATCGGTATCAGTAACAGCAGCAGCTGTAGCATCTATTCCCAGTAGGGCCAAATCTACAAATGCCCGTTTAGGCATTATCCAACAGCATGCCAACAACAATGGTCATAACAAAGGCAATAACACCGGCAATAACTACAACAACCGGAACCCTCGAAATTCCCTTCACGGAGGTGGTGGCAATAGCGGGGCGGCAGCAGGCGCCGCTGCTGTGAGCCTGGATGATGTCCAGAATAAACGTGAAGTACCAGGACACCAAAAAAAGACGAATGTACCTCTTGGGAGTGGTAAGTGCTTTGTGTTTGTCATTTTCTGTTCTCATAATTACAAAGCAATGCAATCCTATGCAATCCTATGCATCATATCGTCACACGGGAGACTGAGCGTGTGTGTGTCTGGTTTGTTTTGTTCTCTGTGTGTGCATCCTGCAGGTGCATACGAGTGTACTATGCACCGCAGGGGGGGAAAGGCGAATGACTGTGTGTCATACACAACAATAGTGGCGATGCGATGGCCGGTGATAGGCTTGTTGTGTAGTTGTTGCGTTTGTTGATAAAGAACGCTGAATACTTGTCTGGTGTTAGTTATTCTGCCCAAGAGATGGGCACACAGTCGCCTAAAGTGATGCTTTTTGGGGACAGTTTTATTTTCAGAGCGTTTATCAAAAAAAAAAAAAAAAAAGAAGGAGAACAACAAAATACTTGAGATAGGACGGTTAATGGCTGATTGTGGAGTAGATGCGTTTTATATACGTTTTAATTGGAAAGTCTCTGTTTTTGATTGCATGCAAAAGAAACGGTCAACGAAGTAAGATCTTCAAGTGACAACTGAGTTGTGGTTGTTACTAAATTGGCAGCACTTTTAAGTAATGCCCAATCGATGGAAGTTTTATGTAACAACCCTGGCAGCAATTTGTTAATTTGTTTTGGTTTTACGTTTACCCAACACAAGTCGAACTTGTTTTCGTTTTGATGCCCATTTGGGTAGTGCGTTAGTGTTGCCAATGTTTAGTCAGCCTTTTAGAGCAGTTTTCAAGCGACACTTGAATAACTTGAACTCAATCGATGAGCCGGCTCTAGCAAAGTTCTTTTTGTGCAGTTTCATTTCCAAGAATTTTAGATTAGATTTACCCGTTCCAGACTTTTTTTGTGGGGTTTTTTTGAAGTCTCTAGAACCGAGACCCTAGAAGCCCTCAAGGACAACATCCGAAACGAGTGCGATAATCTGACGCCCGAAGTTCTCGCCGAAGTGATGAAAAATACCATAAAACGAGCCCGCATGGCAATCAATTGTGACGGCGCCCATTTCGCCGAAATCATCTTCTCGACTTGACCAATAAAATTCTAAAGGTTCAAATAAACATAATCAAAAAACAGAATCGAAGAAAAAAATTTAGAGCTAAACAACATCGGATGACTTCTTTTGGCCCACCTAGTAGTGTTGAATACTTCGGTACGTGTCCCAGTTTAATATGGTTTTACCATACAGATTACGTGGTCGCAGTAACTCAAGGGTTAGTATATTAACTCCAGGGTTAAACAGCCACATCCGATAAAAAGGCTCAAAGTTATCGAAATTAAATCGGCTTTCCATATAATACAAGCAGAAAATATGGCTCGCTCAGGAACAATGCGATTTGACCTAGGTTTTGAGCTTAAATTACTGTCCTCCGGGCTGGGCTTTCGAATCTCTTTTCATACATCTGGCTCTTGTTATTCAGCAACCTTTCCCCTCTTATAATTTGTGAATGCCAAACAACCAGCGCTCTAGTGACCCTGGAAACTATATTTTCCGTACCCAAAAACAGTCCCAAGTTCCAAGCCAGCTTTCTGCTTATAAGAACTGCTTGACTGTTCGAAATGATGCAGATGTAGGCGGAGTTAGTTTGCTCAGAGGTGCTTGTGAGTTTGTGTTTTGTTTCCCATAGCAAATGGGTTTCCGTTCCGCTTTTAAGTACCTAAGGCTTGAACTGATATTGTAGCTGCTGTTTTATGACACATTTCGAAATGGGGAGCTCTTCATTGCTTCCCGTTTAAATTTATTGTTTATAGCAAGAACATTCCATCTGTTCTGATGGAGGTCCATTAAGTCCGACCCGACCTCAAAAATCAAAAGGAACGTACTTTTCTTTTAAAATGTGGAATCCCAACCAAGCTCTTGGCAAAACCTCGTTCTGTCAAAACAATGACCCAGATAGTTGTAGTCTTTCGTAGATGCCTCGTTGTACTCCAATTTATGTTTTTTTTTTTTGCAGAGTTTTCGTTGAGCTGATGATTGTAACCTGGGTTAAAATTAGAAATAGCTTTTTCGAACAACCCTACAATTTATCATCGGAAGGGGAACCTGCGAAATTCCAAATTCTTGTACATTCCCACCATCAGCTCACTGCATTAGCTCTATTTAGACTTGGACCATCCGTAGTCTACGAGAAATCATCAAACTATTCAACTGAAAGGATTGACATACAAGTTCTGCCAGGTTTTCGATCTCGTTTCAATGTCACAATCTAATAAAGCGCTCCGCCAATGACGTCAAAATCTGTCTGTGCCAAAATAAAAATTTCAACTTCTCTCATTTCCCAGTGCGATTGCAATTCGTTCCTTTTGAACGTACAAGGACTAATTAGGCCTCAAACTATACGTATCTGTCGTGTGTCTGTTACTTTGTGTGCTACTCACCTTCTGTGCCGATTTGGTTTTAGTATTTCGTTAGCATGATATAGAATACCACTATTCTGTCATTAAAAATAAACCCCCCTCGTACACACACACACACATGGCGAAACAGCTTCACTCACAGACACAAGAACTCATAAACAAATAAACAGCCATTCACTCAGTAGGACATCGCCTGAAAGCTTCTCAGCAGACACATTCACTCAGTGAGAAGAGGATACAAATAGCAGCCAGCAACAAAACGAACAAGAAAAAAAAAAGGACGAACCAAACAAAAATCCTAAAAAAAACCCGAGGAAAACGAGAAAAAATACTCGCAATTCAGTGAAACGTGTTCGGCATGATAAACAATTATTCAATTAAATTCAAATAAAAAGCCCCAGGATGAATGCGAGCGAGAATGGTGGCTAAAATAAAATACACAGAGCGAGGGCAGAAAACAGAAAAAAAAAAACAAGTAAAAAGGAGGAAGACTTGCCACCACCATTTGGAGCAACCTTCAAAGAATAATTCCTTAAGGACTTGCTTCGTCGACACACAGACACACACCCATCAGTCAGCTACCCCACACCAACCCTTACCACACTCAATGAATATAATCAGAGGGTAGTAGAGTAGCAACAATAAAAAGAACTTTGTTTTCTTGTTAGCTAGTTTCGGAGAGGGCTACAAAATTTTGTTGGTGTGTATGGTCGAATGGTCGAACGGTTTTGCCATCCTCTCTCCGTTTGACTGACCAGGACCACCAGTACCAGGAGCACATTGTGGCGGGTATGGGATGCCTCTCATTAAGTTGCACGCTGGCGGTGAGGAATGCTCCTTCGGACTGGATGCCCACCGTGCCAAAACCACCCGAAGGAGCGTTGAAAACATCTTAATTTGCGAATATCCTTATTCTTCTCGTCTTATTTGAAGAAAGGAACTTTTTTCTGTTTATTTTTCTCCTATAAATTAGAAGACACGATCAAAATCACACAAAAGAAGCAAGTTCCACTCCACTGGCGGCCCACCTCCTTCGATTTGTTTATTATTGTTCCACGGAGTAAAGAAAAAAAAAATAAAAAAACTTTTCACTTGCTGTGTGTCTGGAGCGAGCAATGAATATTGATGATGAATGGGCAGTTTCTTGCCACTGGACACAAGGTCCTTAAATTTGCTTCTTCCTTTATATATTTTTTTCCAACTTTTTTTTTTTAAATTTTTTTTGCCGTCCAATATCAGATATTGAGTGTCTAACACTCGTAACATGTAATCGACTTGTGTAATAATTATCTCCTCCTCGGATCTGAAGACTTAACACCACTACTCGCACAAGTGGTTGTCAAGTGCGACCGTGTACAGCGAGTGTCATCTTGGGTGGGTGGATGAAGAGTGTGTAGACGAAGGCCAACGAGTGGTAGAGAGGCGACTTGGTTTTTTTTTTTTTCGTGCGCCTTGTCTTGTGCTGATGTATCAAATAAATTTTCGCTGACGATACAGAAGGATGTAGGAGCACATCCTTGTGTTAAATCTTTTGGGTTATTGATATTTCGATTGTGATGGCACTTGGGTGCGATTTGCGATGTCGTCGAATGCCGATTGAAGCGCAAAGCCGTTGTGGTCTTTTCGAGCATATAGAGAGTTTCTCAACTTTGCAAGGAGGTAGATGAAGTTGTAATGCTGAAATTGATTGGGATTTGAAGAACGTCTATCGCGGGAGGTGGATTTACTCCCATATTCACCTTCTTCAGAAAAAACGTCTAATATGCGATGAATCAAAAGAACTCGGCTAAAGCTGACAGTCAACATCATTTACCAGATTGGGTTTGATTCAATAGAAAGAAAGATCAATTATTTTTTATAAATAGCTTGGGCCCGTAGTTGATTATGAAACCGAAGTACCTTGTCCAATTGAAAGATTTACAAGAAAGGAATATTCGACAAAACGACCGACAGGCGCTTCTTGTTTTTTTGAATTATTGTCAAAACCATAGACCAATCATACTGAGACGGAGACCCCAACTCGCAATCCTCTTGTCGCTGGCCCCTCAAAATTTGTTCAAATACCGCCATTTTGTTATCCCATCGGTGTAGTGTCATGTGACAGAGTTCGGGAATACCATATTTTAACATAAATGAATGCTATTGGTTATTTGTTATACAAGGTGGACCAAAAATCATCTTCTCGACTTGACCAATAAAATTCTAAAGGTTCAAATAAACATAACCAAAAAACAGAATCGAAGTTTTTCATTTAGAAAAAAAATTAGAGCCAAACAACGTCGGATGACTTCTTTTGGCCCACCCTGTATATGGTAAAAAGACGAATAATTTTATTTACATATTTGGTTAGTAATCCTTTTGTTTTACATAAAACAAACATATTGGGACAGGCAAGGTTTTGTATTTTCGGCTTTTGGGTATAATATTTAACTTCGATTTCATGTGTAAATTTTTCTAAAATATCTGAAGAAAGTTTGCTCAAAATCTTTTTATTTTGCCTCAACTAATTTGCATTGTTTATTTTTCATAAATATTTTAAGCAAATGCTCACTTATTCCTATGAACAATTACTATCCACACTTAACGGATAAAATTCTATGAACACTGCCAGCGGAAGTCACATACCTACTCATAGTGCGAGTTGGTTGGTGAGCCGGAATTTTTGAAGTTACGAGTACGTGACATTTGCTAATACGAATTTCTGTGGAACAATCCTAGCGCACCTAGCATTTGGCACCCTGTAAAAATATAGCTAGGCAAGTAACGGAAAATCGACTGAAGTTGGTGGTCTCAGTATAAGAATCGTCTGTGGTCAAAGCCATTCAACAGTTGTTTTGATTTGTTATAAGACCGGTTTACGCATCTGCAGCAGTCTTGGGCGCGTTACGCCCAACAAAATAGTGCACAGGGTAGCGCTGCGTCTTAACGAAGTTCACTCAGGCCCAATTGTTATCGATTGGCATTGGGTACACTGAGTGCTATTCAGCTTTTAGAGTTTGCGGCAAAGTTGAGCTGAGCTAAGAGCTCCTATCAAGGTCAGTGAATGCCTGCATGCGTTTTTTAAGGACCAAACGAGAATTCATAACCCTATTACCAATCACAAGGCTTAACGCATGCTTCATGCGTTGCTTGATGTACTGGGTGAAAAATTCTCTTATATGCCTCCTCAAAGTTGATAACTTTCAACTTATACTGACCTTTGGGCCCGATATTGCAAGTGTTAGTTCAACGTTATGAATAATTTTAAAGCACTTACACTCGAAGGTTCTACTCAACCTTTATTTTTTTCTGTAATGATTAGCAAACCGAATGGGAGATAGAGTACAAAACAGATTTCCTTATAAATATCGAGCTTGTCTTACCGCCAAAACTGTTATTTTAATTGACAATTAATTTCCAATCAAACTGACATGTACCAAAAATGCTGCCAAATTATTAATTTTAAGTAATGTGGTTAAAAAAAAGTACTAGAACTAATTATAATTTTTAGCAAACGTTACTCTAGAACAATTATGAATCTCTTGCATGTGCCTCTTCGAGGGTCCAAGTATTTATTTATTAATTTATATTCTGTCGAGACTGCTAATCTTAAAAAGTTGGGTAATTTTGATGCCGCGTTGATTTGCCAATTTGTTTTGCTAATTTTTCGCAAAAGCGCTAGATAATCAAACACTCCCATTGGCAAATGTAAAATTGGCAAGTGCATCTCCGCACAAAAATGTGTCTTCTTGGAAGTTTGTCGCCTCTGCCTTTTGTCGTCTATATGGATTTGGCCGCAGGCATACATTCGGAGAGAAGCACCATTCTCCCTCCATCGCATCGATAGCAATCTGCTTCGTCGTGAATGTGAATCCTTCCGCAAGGACGTAATAATTTCCGAATCGCGTTTCCAAGTGTTGATTTCTCGATGGCACCTCATGGAATTTCCATTTCAAGTGGGTGTAGCAAAATATGAATTCATTCGGAATTTATCGACTGTCAATTTGTGCGTCTGTTGATCTAAAGATTTCCTCCCACCAAAACGGAGCAACCCCAGCGAGATGAATAACAATACGCTCGCTCGCTCGTCGTCACCTCCGACCACCACAACATATTTTCTTTTGTAGTGTTTTTATTTCAATTTTCTTTTTGTTTCTCATTTTATTACAGTGTTATAGTAAAAGTTATAACTTTCCTCTATCTCCTACTCTCTCTCGCCAGCTGTATACAGTTTGGGGGGGGCTTGAAAGTTTTTTGGTGTACACTTCCGGCGAAATATAAAAGCGGATCCTGGTACTAGGTAACACTTGTCTACTAATTAGATATCATTGCTTAATTTTTTTCGCTTCGTCTCTCTATGTTGGGTGTTCGTTTAGGTTGGGATACATTTTTTTTTGTTCGTTTTCCTTTCGAATTTTTGTTTGAAAGGCTCCCGCGCCATGGCACACGATGACGATGATGATGAGGACAAAGGAAGTGCATAAAAGGCTCTGAGATCCTGGTATAAAGGGCGAACAATGCAAAAAAAAAAAATTTAACTCGCAAAAATAGAATAAAAACTAGCAGGGTACACATCCTGAATGGGTATTTACATGCAAGCGAAGAGATAGCGAACTTCGGCCTTAATGGGTAATGATGTAGGCTTGTATCCTGCCTGCCTGCCGTGTGCTTCATTTAATTTTTTTATTCGTTGGTCTCCCCGCTTATTTCATTTCGTCGAGGTGTTCTTTTTTCTTGCTGTTCTTTTTCAAACATTTAATTTTAAATTTGACCCATCAGCTGAGGATAGGGGTAGGCGGCGGAAGTGAACTCTAAAATAGCAAAATGAAAACAGGAAACAATGTTTTATTTATTTTTTTTCCAAACAGAAGGGTTTTTTTTGCTCCTGAGTGAGGAGGTGTTAATCAACTTTTAGCCTTTGTTTGGAGGAGGAAGGAGGCGAGCGTGTTAAAAATGGATGGGCGCTGAAGGACATTTCGCCTGGTTGAAGTATTTTTCGCCGTTATACGTGTGATGTCTGAATTGAAATGATTGAATGTAACAGCGGGGGGCATTTGTGGCCCCATTAACGCAAATGTCTTGAATGGTAAGCTTTGCATGTGTCTTTTGTTTGGGAAATTTTCTGTGGAAGACTATGTTTAGTAGTAGGAAGGAGGTGTTCCACTGTGGCGGCCCGTTTCACTACGCCTTACCGAGCGACTCGCATTTAGTTCGCTTTGGAATCCCCTGGAAGGAGATGTTCCACCGTGGCGGCCCGTTTCACTTCACCTTACCGAGCGATTCGCATTAAGTTCGCTTTGGAATCCCCTGGAAGGAGATGTTCCACCGTGGCGGCCCGTTTCACTTCACCTTACCGAGCGATTCGCATTAAGTTCGCTTTGGAATCCCCTGGAAGGAGATGTTCCACCGTGGCGGCCCGTTTCACTACACCTTACCGAGCGATTCGCA
The DNA here is from genome assembly GCA_948293265.1 of Cheilosia impressa. Classification (NCBI taxonomy): domain Eukaryota; kingdom Metazoa; phylum Arthropoda; class Insecta; order Diptera; family Syrphidae; genus Cheilosia; species Cheilosia impressa. The sequence continues at coordinate 11,903,336 of OX411883.1, forward strand.
TTTAGTTCGCTTTGGAATCCCCTGGAAGGAGATGTTCCACCGTGGCGGCCCGTTTCACTTCACCTTACCGAGCGATTCGCATTAAGTTCGCTTTGGAATCCCCTGGAAGGAGATGTTCCACCGTGGCGGCCCGTTTCACTACACCTTACCGAGCGATTCGCATTTAGTTCGCTTTGGAATCCCCTGGAAGGAGATGTTCCACCGTGGCGGCCCGTTTCACTTCACCTTACCGAGCGATTCGCATTAAGTTCGCTTTGGAATCCCCTGGAAGGAGATGTTCCACCGTGGCGGCCCGTTTCACTTCACCTTACCGAGCGATTCGCATTAAGTTCGCTTTGGAATCCCCTGGAAGGAGATGTTCCACCGTGGCGGCCCGTTTCACTACACCTTACCGAGCGATTCGCATTTAGTTCGCTTTGGAATCCCCTGGAAGGAGATGTTCCACCGTGGCGGCCCGTTTCACTTCACCTTACCGAGCGATTCGCATTAAGTTCGCTTTGGAATCCCCTGGAAGGAGATGTTCCACCGTGGCGGCCCGTTTCACTTCATCTTACCGAGCGATTCGCATTTAGTTCGCTTTGGAATCCCCTGGAAGAAGATGTTCCACCGCGGCGGCATTATTGGCCCACCTTTTCAGTGTTGTTACTTTTTGTCTAAATGGTCACCTCCTTCGTTTCGTTAGCATCAATAAAAATTAAAATTCTCCAAGCACTATGCCATTCATCAAATTTCCACTTTCCACTTAATCAAACCACCGTTAGATAATAACCCTATTACCGTATGTACATCGTGTGTTTGTATTTTTGCAATAATCCGGCAGCGTTTACATCGAATATAAATTAATTTAATTGAATGACTCTACCCAACAGATACCATTTGCCAGAGCAATTTGTTTACAAAGTTCACATCCATAGCTGGCCGGGCCGTATCGTTCGATCGTATAATCCACCCCAAAAACATACCCGTAATGACATTTTCTAATGCCAATTAATAATGAGATAGGAAACAAATAACGAACTCTGCTCTGTCCAAATTTTCATGGAGCAGTTAATTATCATAAAACTGTAGCAATAGTCTGATGATATTACATTGATTAGGTTTTTCGGTGATTAACGTTAATTTTTAATAGCCCAATATGCTGGTGCTGGTGTGTTTGCAAAGTGGGAAATTGGCTAATAATCGAGTTAAAATTTGGCCAGGCTAGTGCATGTTGTTATTATTATGATTTGTTTTACCAGCAGACTGCCACATGAGATTTTAAAAGGTAAGGTACCCTTTTTTTGTAATCATACTGACCATTAATGGAGTAAAACGCATTAGCACAGGCCAAGTGCTAATTTTGATGAAAATATTAAAATAGTGCCAACCTTACGGTGACGTGCTTAAATTTTGTCCAACCTTCAAATGTCAAAACGGTCGTCAAGTATATAAATTCCACCTTTGAGAAAGTTGCTGCTTTCAACTTGTTTCAGATGACTTCGGTTCTTTTGATGGAAAGTTTTTGTTTATATTTCTGCTGTCAAAGTTTCTGCTCATATTTTCCGTCAATATTTTGCTCGCATAAGCTATGGCTGAAAACACAATAAAGAACATCTGAATTTGGAACTTTTAAAGGTTGTATGGGCGATAGGTCTTTGAAAGTATTTTAAAATGCTTGTTGTCAATACTACATTTTAATACGGGGCTTGCATCTCTGTTGCATTTGACATTTGGCATTCGCTGACATTTTTTTTTACAAGCAAACACCTCATTTACACGACGCAAAAAAGACATACTAGGTTTATTCGCGGACTCTCCTGAGCAAAGCACTAAAAATCTGTCAAACTCAACAAATTTAGCTATAAGTTCTTTCAAAAAGCTGAAAATATACTCCAAACGTGGATAGACTTCGAGCTACTTTGAGCCACTTACATCTTTGACATCCGATCCATATCACAAATAAATAAATAATTAACAATTTCGCAACACATGAAATATTCTGGGAGAACATTGGTCCACAGTCAAATTTTCTTTATTTTCAGAGATTTTATTTTTGTGCGCAATTGATTTTGGATTTGTTTCTTGTCAACTTTGTGCATTTGACATTTTGACATATTAATCAGTACTTGCCGGTTGAAATCCTCTGAGTTGTTTCGAGCCAAGAGAGAAACTGCTCGTTACTTGTAATTTTGCTGGTTTCTCTTTTTCTGTCATTTTCGATGAGGACGTGTATAGACTTTGCGCGATTGCGATCGATTTATATCGATTGCGATAGATTTATATCGATTGCGTTCGATTTAAACCGCGAATGAACTTATTATTGTTGGTTTAATCTGGGGTGTTCGATCTGTCATTTGGTGTCAACTGTTCCGATGTTGAAGACTTTCATTTCATGTAATTTTTGAAATATAGGGAGACCTTTTCAACGCAGTTTCTAACTACATATTGATCGAAAAAATAAAAATTTCTTAAGTAGATCAAACAACCACATAAACGTCAAAATAAAATTTTATTTTATTATTAGCGTCACCTTCAATCTGATGAAAGAAGCATGGATGTCGTGTGGTTTGTCATGTAGATAGAGATCGATTTCAAACATTGTTTGTTTTAAAAGAGGCCAAACGAAGAACAAAAATCGAACTGCTGGTACTGCGTCGTTACCGGGTTGACATTGCAAGTTTTCTAGTCTGGTAACTTACTTTTAACTCAATCAAGAACTACAACTTTATTGCAAGTTTTGGCAAAAACTATAAAGGTTGTTTTAGGCAGTAAATCTGAGTTAGATTGGCGTTACCTTGTGGAGGCTTGCGTTGCTTTAAAGGCTAAAATGCTGGGAATATAAGGCTGTTTTTCCTAATCTTTATTCCAACTTATTTGAAAAGCATTACGTCGGACCACCCAGAACGGCAAAAAGAGATTGGCTCATTGTTTGTAATACTTATTATAAATTTAAGATTTTTGTTTTCCGCTGGCATTTTCCATCAGCTTTTGTGGGAGAGATGGAAATATAAAATTGTAGATCCATTCCATTCGTCCTAAAAATGAAAAACTCAAGCAAGAGGATTGGTTGCGGGAAGCTAGGCCTGGACCCTAGGCGCCAACTAATTATTTATTTTAAAACTCGTTCAAATAAATAAATACTCGTACTTCTGTCTATCAATTTTCCTTTAGCATGTTTTAAGCACCGAAAAGTGTTCGTTTGTATTAATTTTGTTGACGTCTATAGTTTTCCCATATAGTGGCTATAAGCGACTTTTATGGTCACCTTTTATTTCTTTAAAAATAAGGATCTCATGGAACTTGGTCAGCTATTTATAATTGCCAATTATTTCGGTTCTTCATTTCTCTTCTCGGTTTTACTATGGTGCTTTTATTCAACGGCTCTTCAGAAATGTTCTTATTAAGAATCAACATAAAGTTAGCTTTCCTACAGTTTCTTAAAAACTAGGATTGCTTCGCCATTGTTATACAGAGAAATATTTCGTCAAGAATTGAATTGGGAAGTGCGGGGCATATATTTGCATTGAAAAATGTAAAGAAGAGCCGAACAAACAAGAAAAAGAGTGTGTTCGCAAATTGCTAAGCTAACTTTGTACTTGGATCTAGCTAACAGAATGCCTCTATTACCGCCATCTATGAGAGAGAACTCGGTTTAGCTGAAACCATTTTAAGTACCCACAGTCTTGTACTGAAAAAACTTCTTAATGCATACAAATTTGGACTTGCCATACAAATTATAGGTCCCAAAAATAAAACCCACACAAAAGTCTAGCAAAGCCTCTAGCCTTTTTAAAAACTTCTTGGTAAAAATTCTATCATTATATTTACCTGGCCTATACCCAAAATATTGGGAAACAAATTACACTCAGCATTGCATCTCTGCGCAATCTTTCCAACAAAAATCAATTCAAGCGAATGTGTTGTGTTTAAGGCAGTGAAAGGGATTCTTAACTACTGTCCTTCGCCCATTTTTTACATACGATTTTAGAATTTTGTTTATTCATCTTCTTGTATAGGTATACAAAACCTTTTTCGAAGCTACCGCTTACCACATTGTCGCCCATCTTTTCATGATCGACTAGTGTTTGACTAGAACCTAATCAGAGAGCGCTCTCTGTTGGCTCCAAAATAGTTTTAACGCTGGTTTACGTACTTAACATGATGAAGTGGAAAGACTGAACGATGGCAGAACAATCTCAGGAATATTGTCTAGCTACGCGTATTCTGTTCTTTTAATCCTTAGCTTGTAGTTCTTCGAAAAGCATTAATATCGGTAAAAAAATGAAACAATGGTGGAGATAAATCCAGAACCACCCTCCATCGGCGTCTATCAATAAAACCTACGAGTACATTGGAATAGGAATTCCATTTAATTTGCCTAAGTGAAGTTCACGGAACCCCGGAAAGATCTACCTTAAGGCAAAATGTTTTATGAACGTGTTTACGTGGATTGTTTATTGTTTCCCATGCCCCAGAAAGCGCCACCCCACATTGTCCTCCTTTTGTCTACAAAATCAACGTTTGTTCTCCTTTAGGACTCGATTACTCTCGATATTATTGGAACACATGTTCCACTGGCAACAGCAAACAAAACATAACATCGCCCAACTCAACCACATGGTCAGGAATGCACTAATGTTGTTGCTGTCTGTTTTGGGGAAGGTACAAATTTTAGGCGCTGAAAAAGCACATGGCACGTACCCCAGACGCGCATGTCAGCGCACGCTCACTTCGCACTACCCCTACAATTAGAGGAAATAAAACTAAAACAAATCGGGGCATATCCAATCCAATGGCAGGATGAGGCATGCATTTGTTGCTATTTTTCCAGGAAGCACGCTTATTTTTGGGAAATTTTCGACTCGAAATCTACTCAAAAATGTTTAGAGACATTGAATTCCTTTGGAAGATGCGCCAAGGAACACCCTTGCAGAACATTGTGTATCAACATGTGCTTCTTTATTGTTGCCTCTCTGGCTATAGTATTCTCGAGTAGGTGGATTTTCAGAGAAGGATTGCCCCAATCCTTGTCGGTTATTTGGTGTCGTGTGAAAAACATAGAACTACTCTATCTATCCTTGTTTTACTTTTATTTTTTTTGCTGGCTGATTTTGCAAAAAAAAAAAAAACAGAACCACACTGAGGAAATTCCGACGAATGTCGTCGTTGAATAGTTTAGTAACTTAACTTCGTCCTTGCCGAAAGGATGTGTCTTAGCCGTGCGGGTTTCTCATGTTTTGTTCGCGTATTCTCGTAATATTTCGCAGGACTTTTTCTTTGCGGACGACGGCTGTGTTGATATGTTTTTTGAAATAAAAAAAACTGTTAAATGTGTAAATAAATAAATAAAAAAACGTGTTTAGTGCTTCTCCTTAAACGGGATATTATCAACAATTTCCACGCCCACTTGAAGGTTAATAAAATCAAACAAATAATAATAAATGTTGTGATTTATTGATGTTTACATAATTTTAATTGTTACACTAAACAAAAAGAAAAAAATATGCAGCCGCATTCTTATATCTACATGTGTGCTTTAGATGTTGTTTGTTGATGTTGTGTCTTTAGAATATTAAAAAATACCCCACCACACACAAGACAATAACAAATTTGTAATAAACAGACAACACCGTTAATTTAGATTTAAACAAGTTTAAGTGTTTTATGTATTTCTGTTTATTTTTGTTGTTTAACTGATTTATATGTGTGTAATACGTTTTTGATGTTTAGGAGTAAATATTTTCTTAAGTGTTTGCACATCTGTAATTTTTGTTTTAATTTTTATGTGTACTCTTAGTGTAATTTATTGCACATTATTCTTCTTGATGTTTAGTTGTATGTGTAGTTGATGTTAGATTGTGTTTTTATAAATGTTTTAAAATGCCACATTAAATGGGATAAATTTGTTTTAGACAGTTATCTGGGAAATTAAAACGAAACCACTCAAATATGGGTGCATACTTTTCCGCGTTAAATCGACTCCAGGTGTAAAAATTTGTTTGTCATTAGTTAAACGGGACTGGTTGGCTTCTTTCAAAACAGGCCTTAATAGGGTTTTTAATTTGAGGTTCTTTTTATGAAACCGCAATTTAGGAAAACAATTTTCTACCAAAACTATTTTGCTTAGGTTTTTAAAAAAGAAGATTAAACTGCTTACAAGGATCTCATTTTGAAAACCCCTGAAAACACAAATTTGGGTCAGATTAATAACTTTCCTTTAGTTCTGTCAAAGAAACTGGTTTCACTTTATTTCTTTACTACCGTCGGTCTGGAAATACCTCAATTTGAGGTATAGTGAGTCCTATTGGTGTTTGAAGGCTTTAAGTCCCGGCTCTGCCCATAAATAGAATCGAATAAAATCACAACATCTCCATCATTACACCAACAGAAAGGTTTCTAGTGTGTTGTAGAAGGGACCGAAATTCGAGTCTGAATGTACAGCGATTTTTCATTTTCTAACCTACAAAAGGTTTACCTTCCTTCCGCCGACGGTGCGTCGTTTTATGTCGATAAATATTCCCCAGCTCCTAGGTTCATTGCGACTTGACACCATAAATGCAACGGTGATCAGAGATCACTGATGAAGATCAACTTAGGCTTCTCTTTCGTAGTTAAGGCTTGGCGCGCTGACTGTCCTTCAGTTGGTTAAGGGCATCTTCTAATTATATATCTTCCTCCACGTCGCTAACTCTCTTTAGTAAAATATCCGCTTACCAACGGTTTTTTTCAAAAAATATATAACTTTGTCCTGCTTTGGATCTATTGTCCAGAAATTGTAGAAAATTCTTCTTGATCGCTAAATTTATTTTTTCCATTAGGTATCAGCATATTTTCTCTTGTATATTTAACCAAGTTAAAGCGGCCCATACACGTCGTTCAAGTGTTGCAACTTGGTATAATGGAATGTGCGTCATATTTGGTTCACAGTTTCTGCCAATTTTATTGTTATAAATCATCAATAAGTTTCTGCAAAAGTTTCGAAAAAACTTCATTAAAAACAATTAATACGTTTAAATTTTGCATTCGAAAGGTTTTTTGCCGTTACAACTTATTTATAATCAGCACATTTAAAAAGTCGCTGCACAAACCCGAAAATTATTAATAACTTCAACTTAACGTTCACGTAAAAATGCTCTTCAGAACTGACAGCTGCAAACCTGCCGATTTCTGCTACCAACAAAAATACTTATTTCTTCTATATGAAATTTAAATTCTTTTCCAATAATTCGCCTGCATGTGAAGGGACCCTTAAAACGACAAATTTTTATAGAACTATTTGCGCAATTTATCGTCAATAAGTTTCGTGTTTTTTTTCACTCCTTTGTCTAAATAATTTGATCAATGAGGACGTTTCATATTTGCAGCTGAATTTATCAGTTTCAGTTGGAAATTTATGATACTTACTGCCAGCTTGATGATATTTTACTTCATTTGTCATTTTTTAATTTAATTATAATTTTTGTGGGGCAAAATGTCTGTAGAAATCATTGGTCACTGATCATTATTCAATAAAAAACATATTAATTTGCGTTCTTCTGGCAACAAAAGTTGTTCCAAACGATAGTTTTGAAGTTTCTTTGACATTGACATAAACTGTCAATCCATCTACTCCTTCTTTTGATTTATTTCACTTTGTAGTTTTTGCATTATAATATGAAAACTATTTCAACTACAGATAGAATAAAAATCAAGAAACAATTTGGAAAAGTGAATATCTACATTTGTAAGCAAATTGTTGTTCTGTCTATTTGTGCTGAATTCTGTAACAGGGGTGTGTTCGAGAATATTTTACGCATGTATAGCGACACATTTACTTGGCTTATTTTAAATTTGTTATAAATCTCGTGATTTACGACAAGGTTTAGATAAATCTTTTACTGAGTGTGTGTAAAAATTGTGTTTGTATCTCTTTATGGTACTCATCACGCCCAACATAGGATACTGCGAATCAATTTATTTATTTTTTCCATCAATACTACACATGTTCATTTTTGTTCATGTAATAGTTTGGTCTGCCTATAGTTGATCTGTCTCCTTATTTTGCATTTGAATAATTAGAAGCATTAGTTTGGTCCGGAAGAGATACATTTTTTTTAATTTAAACAGTTTTAAGCTGAACGGTGTGAAAAAACCTTGAGGTGTTATTTCAGTTTGGCGTAGTCTTGTATTAAACCTCCGCCATTTAGACTTCGCAATGTAACAAATAGATGCGTCACAATGTAGACGAATAAAATGTTCATGGTATAAATTAGTTATGAATGAAAAAGGTTGCATTTAATAAAAGCTTCTTCGGAATTAAGGGTCGTTTGCTGACAGACTCATACAAATTGAACTACATACTTAATGGCTTATTGCTTATGTGCAAGGTAGTTTTTGTAGGGCATAAATTGTCGCTTTTCACATAAGACGTTAGGCAGAACATGAATCGCTTTGAATCGTATTAAAAACCTTCACGTTGCGGCATCCCTCTTGTAATTGTTTTGCATATTTCTGCCCATTTAAAAATAATCTTTCAACGATTTAGAACAGTTTTCTATATGACATGACGTTTATATACTCGTATAGTTCAAACGTATTGCCCGATACTAATCATGTTTTTAATGTGGAGATTAAAGTGATTGTTAGTGAGGTCCAACGGCCAAAGGGCTGTAAGAAGTTGGCTCTTTAACCCTACATGATAATTTTCTGGTTCCTGTCTTTAAAAGCAGTTATTGGTTTTCGAATTCGAAAGTGACTGAAAATCTGAACCATGTTTCATGGCAAAAAATATCCGCTTTAAATCTATACCTATGTACCGAGGGAAGTAACCGAAAGATAAAACATTGCGTGACGTTATTTTGTATTAACGATTTCGCCACAAGTGCATTTGCATTTATTCTCTTTCTTCGCAAATACGTCAGAATAAAAGTCGACGTCGTCAAGTTTTCCCTCTAAAACAAGGAATCTGCGGTTATCGTAATCTTGTACTTATTTCAGTCGTGACTGTAAGTGATATTTTGTTGTAACCAATATCATCAAAACCAAGTCCGACCGTACATCAAAAAGCTGCCGATAAATGACTGCAAGGCTTCGCTTTTTATTCGGCAATTGCGCTTTTATGAAAAATTGAAATTATTATTCAAAAGAATGAACGAACCCAACCTTAATTGAGATGATCTGACGTCTCTAAAGCCGATGCCTGACACTATCACAGTAGGGGACCTAGGACTGAACCCTGTGGCATATTGCCAATTAGTTCTTACGAATAAAAGAGGAAGATTTTATTGCCATCAGGTCGGCAGGTTTTATTTCACTGCGATAGTTTTCTAAATCCCGCCTGGTAATAATGGCAAATTTTCTATTGCTGCCGCATTTATAGCGAATCGTGGATTCTTTGGTTGCGTCTACATCCATCTTGGCATTCTGCTGTTTCAATTTATGGCTGAAGTCTATTGTTAGTTAGAGTTAAAGAATTGTTTTACACTGTCGAGCAAAGTAAGGTTCATTGCGATTCTAGTTTTTCTTCGGAAATTAGATCAGTGGGCATTTAAGGCTCATTTAAGAATACCAGTCAGTCCCGGGCCGGTAACTTACAGTCGTGTACTTTTCATGCGTAACAAGTTATCCCTTTTTAAAAATTATTTATATTTTCTACTAGAACGTCGGATTTAACCCAACTTTTTATCATGCACTGATGCCCGGAGCGCTTTAACAGCCTTTCTTGAGTGTGCCGTTCGCAAATGCAAGTCTAACAATTTAAATTCACTAATTTTATCTGGTAGAATGAATGAAATGAAAAATTTATAATTTTCTGACCGCAGGGTTAGCTGCACAAAAGCATCTTCTTCGAATACCTACAACAATATCTAATGGTCGTTTTTTTTGATTTCAATTCGAAATAAATAAAAAATTTCAACTCACTTTTTGCTCAAATCTTTTATTATGTGTTGAAGTTGCCACTTGTGCTGTATTTCAACGTGCATTCCACGGGTACGTTCAAAAAGTTCTGAAGATCACTGTCCTTGTCTCAAACGGTTGAAATCTTATTTTAATAGCATAGCCCTGAGTAAATGGATCCTGTACTCCTGGGAGAGGGGTCTCAGGTTCATTGTAATGCGCCGCGAACGTCTGTCAAACATCCGAGATTAAAACTGACCCGAAAAAGCTGGTAAACAGTGTCGTTCGGACTCGACACAAAATAGTACGTTTCTTTCAATCGCCCAAAAAACAAAAATTGTTGTCCAGAGAATGCAGTCCTGTGACCTAACAAAGCCATGTCCGTCTTTAAAATGCAACCCATTTGCCACAGAAATCCACTCGCTTTAATATTGCACACAATTATTTAACCCAAATTGAAACATTACACTCAAGACTAATAAAATTTCAAGTAAATATTTCAAGCATTTCCAAATGCGAAAAGCCGGTCTAGGCTGGGTATGGTATGTCGTGCGTGCTCACTGTGGAAATGCCACCTGACAGATTTATTTAACTTTCCGTCCGGAACTATTGGGAATAAGCGATATAATTAATTAGGAACAATTAAGACCCAACAACAATGCCCCATACGCACACCACATACGAAATACGACCGGCAAACAGATAAATGTGGCATTTGTTACAAGTCAAACACCCAAGTCTATCGCATATATATTTGCACACAGTAAGCAAATGAAAGCACACCGAGCCCAACACCGAACAGTATAGGGAATCCTTGTGAAGATTACCTGAAACTTTGCAAAGTAATTCGAACCGGGATTACACACTGAAATGCCCGGAATTCAAATATTCACAGTTCCCACCATGAAATTGCGTTCCGTTTACACACGGCAAGGCTGCGGAGACGGAGCGAGAGAGACAGCGAACGCACATACGAGCAGTGATGGGACTTGAGAAAAGTGAAACGGTGGTAGATAGCTTTAAAAAAAGGTGGTAGAAAAGTGGTAGAAAATAAAATGTTCCACTTGCACTAAAATAATGCAAGCATTAGAGAAAGCACACTAACTTGCTGTAGGAACCAAGAATTTACGCATTTTCACTTCCAATAGTTCTAAATATTATTTGAAAATTAAAAGTTTTTGAAGCTACTAAAAAAACGTCATAGATTCAACTCATCATTAAACACAAAATATCCAAACATAGCAAAACACCCTCTCACAAATACAGTCAAATATATAAATATTAGCGCAGTAAATGGTGTACTGGACTGGAAGTTTTTGCTGATGCAAATTTTAGAGAGAAATACTGATAGCATAAAGCTGAGTCTGTGTGGGTAAAACTAAGGCGAGTAGGTATAGGAACAATTTTCAATTTAATGTAATGATGGAAAAGAAATATTATTAGCTAGTAGCGATTAGTAAAAGGTGGTAGATTTCGAGTTCAGGTTGGTAGAATTTCCGAAAGTGTAAAAAGTGGTAGAAATACCACTTAAGTGGTAGAAGTCCCATCACTGCATACGAGACATGGTATTTCCCTGGCTAAATATATAGAAACAGGAAACGGATGATGTATTTGCCTTTGCCACACGTTGTTGTTGCAGGCAGTTTCCGTGTTAAATCGTATTTAACCAAAAAGACGTCAGGTTGCACAAGTCAAGTGCAAATGAAATTTAACAAAATTGAAACCAAGAGAGCGACAAGATTGGGCATGGACTATTTGTGTGTGTGCCTACCCCGACGGTAGATGGGAAAAATATTTACCTTAAAATAAAGGTCAACGGGACAGATAGTGCTGATGACGATGAATGATACCTAGTCGGTTTCATTTTTATTCCGACTTAATACATTTACAAGCAGTAGGTGAGTAAGTGCGGTTATCTGCGAAGAACTGTCAACTGTCAGTTTTGTTTACATCAGTTGAGCAAACAAAAAAAAAAACTTAAAAATTCTACGAACATGACTTAGCATCAATATTTAATTTATAGCGTCCTTGGATATGGTTATAAACTTTGAAAGAATGCGAGACGGTGTTTGTCTGTGTTGAGCACGTGTAAATTTGACATTTTGAGGGCGAACTGCTGCTATCTGTTGTCGGTATGGTTATTCGAATGTTCGTGACGGAGGCGAATTTGGTTCACATCAAGATTGATGACGTCTTTCCTACTCGCATTTGATTTAAAAATGTATAAACAATAACGACAACTAACTGGTGTTTATCTTTTCAACTCCCACTGTGACAAAATGGTGACGCAAAGTAGTTCTGGGGGCGGTTTTCTGTTCGCTGTTTGTTTGTTCTTGAAGCTGTTTGCTAGATAACGAATTTGAATTATTACGAAATGGAACTTTCGATGATTTTTTAATGCATGCAGCTTAGATTTGACTTTTCTAATCGAAGGATTTCAACGACATCGTATATTTGAACATTTTAATCGTCATGAGTACGGCTTTCTCGGCCTTTTCTTCGATTTAAAATGTTGCGGTGAAAAGGGTCAATTTGCCTGCTATCACTGGAGATAACTACGTCCGCATGTATTGAGATTTGAAAGTGCGCTTCGTGAAAACAGCTAAACGAGTTCGCACGCAACACTAAACCGAGCTGTGCATTATTCGAATTGAGTGAGTAATGTTTGACAACCGGATGTTGTTGGGATTAAATTATAAAGATTTGGTGCTGACGAAAGTCGTTTATTAAAGTTGCTATCAAGATTGTATGTTCAAATTGACCGTAATTTAAACATTCGTCCTCTATTCTACGTTGTCGGTGTGACTTACCGATGATGTGCACTTGAGTCAGCTGCGGTTTTAAAACTGTTTGGGAAGCTCTGGACATGAAAAGTACTTGTATTGTATTTTATGATTGGAACTATGTATAAACACAGCTTTATACTTTGTTTACGTTGAGCTTAAGCTCAGTTTGGGACCGTTTCTCAATTCGCATTTTAGAGCCTAAGTCTTTTGGGCTTACTTTCTTTCTAAAAGCTAAGTTATTCGTCTGCAAGTTAAAAAAAAATCGATTGAATAGTTTTCTGTGGAAATGTCCACTCCTGTTCAAAAGTAAGCAATGCAAGTTCGTTTGTTAATTGGTAACATAAAATATAATCTCGTTCGTCCTGTTCCTGATCAGTGTGGTTACTGGTTACTGGTTGGTGTGTTGCTTTTGAGCGGCCAATGATTTGGCGGCTTCAATTTTTGCAGGCAGCGGAGATCGCTATAGTTTAATTTAGCCAGACATTTGGGAGTTTGGAATTGGACCATTGAACGAAATATTGCTTCAGAAAGATGACGCTTTACGTGTCACGCAAGCCGTGAAACAGTCGGTTTGTTATGCAAAAGTTTGAATAAACGTGTCGTCAGCAGTTTTGTGACGCTACGTGGATTGGATTAGTATATTCTCGCGATTTGACGCTCCGTCTGACATTTTTATGTGTGACACTGTTGAATATTTATTTTATGCCGACGCCATATGGTTGTGATTTTTACCTAGTACCTAGTCCAGCACGTAAATAAGTAAGTTGGCGCAACAGGTCCTACCTTAGTCCTGGCTTCGCACACTCATTCGCAACTTGGCTATAATTCGCATAGGCATAGTGCCGAAACTACGGGCTCTTCACCTCCTTTTAATGCAACTTCAATTGGTTGTTGGTTGAGTTAGAAACGCAGTTTAAATTACTGCACAAGTGTGCTCTGTCAATCCGAGACATGACTGTCCACAGTCAGCTCCATTATTGTCTTCAACACGTCAAAAATCCACAACGACCTATACGACAATATGGTTGCTAAAGTACGAGTAGTTTGGCCATCTTTAGATTGTGGACAAGTACGTGGGCTGAGTCGGTACTTCTTTTATAGAAATTTACAGCCTGAGACCCAAAAACTAAATTTGTTTCAATGCAGCCTCTATAACTTGTTGTCTAGCATCTATAAACAAAATGTTGGGGAAAGCAGAGACTCTTACAAAAGCCTTTAAAACGCCAGTACAATTTTGTCTCCAGTTTTTAGTAAAAAACTACATTACAAATGGGACACATAAAAATTGGGCAGTTAAATTCGCCCCTTTTATTTTCGTTGTACACTTAGTTGTAGCCCAATCGGACCTCCACAAAACTTCGTTTCCGGGTTCCCTTAGGTAGGTATACGTATACATCCCGAGGCGAAATTGAAATTGTCAGAAAATGATTAATGATTAATGCATAAAGCTAGAAGTTACACTTTATTTTGTTCTCTTTCAAAAATACGACTTTTCAAAAACACGTTACAGCTCGGTCAATTCATGTCAAAAACTACAATATTTTTAAGAATTTTTAAAGGTTAAAAAAGCCCTACGACATATCCTAAAAAATAGTTGCGAAACCAAAAGAATTGCGTTAAAAAGTCGGAAATTGAATTCCAAAAATTGATTGAAATTTTGTGTGATGACTGAACGAGAATTTCGCTAGTTAAATAATTTTATATCAAAATTTTCTTAACTTTAAATTAAAAAAAAATGTTTTAATATACTATTTTCAAGTACAAATAAAGTTTTTAGTTCACAGTGACTTTTTGCTCTGGAAAGTTACAGGGTCATTCATTTCGTGGTTTCAAGTTGGTAGCTGGCATTTGAGACCTGCCAAAGTCAGCTGTCATTTGAAGTGTCATAATATTGATCGCTGAACATTTAAAAAACGCGTTGAAATTATTAAAACCTACTACAAAAGTGGCGATTCAATTCGGCAACAAGCCACACAACACGACTTATTATGGCTTTATTGCGTGAGAAGTTTCCTGGTCGCGTGATTTCACGTTTTGGCGACGTCAATTCGCCGCTTTTTGACACGTTTAGATTTTTTTCTGTGGGGCTACGCAAAAGACCGTGTCTACGCGAATAATTCCCGAACTCTAGACGCATTGAAAATCAACATCCCTCAAGCTATTGCCGAGATACCGCCCGAAATGTGCAAAAAGTTGTTAAAAATTATACCTCTAAAAAATCGCATGCTGCGAATCTTCCCGAGGGGGCCGTTTGAATGATGTTGTATTTCACACTTAAGGGCAAAGCCCAAACTTTATAACGAAATAAAATGTTCATCAAGAATGTATCGCTGTGTCGTGTTTTTTCCAGCTTTACTTTCGAAACCGAAAAATTAATGACCTTTTATATAGACTTGTTTGCTTTCATCTTCATCAGTTAAAAAAAGTTTTTTTTTCCAAGTCCCGGCGGTATAAGCATTTAAAAAATTGTGTTTCTTTTTATAAGTTTCTTGAGAAACTAAAATATTTGACAATTTCCTAGAGTAAACCTTTTGTCACCGTGCTCTGAAGTCGACAGATTTCGCAGATCTTTACGTAAAAAATGGTCTCAAACTTTTTTTTAAACCTCTGAATTTGTTCCCTATTTGTGTTTGTGAAATTTCAGCATTTTGTTGAATTCATGCTCGAAAAATAGACTGACATTCGTGGTGTTGTTGACGACAAGTTGATTTCAATTTGAAATGCCGACGAAGACAACGAGAAAACCGTATTTTTCGGCTTTCGGTTTCTTGCAGCCTTGAAAGTAATATTTTTCTACCCAATTTATAATCCTTTTCTCCTTTCGTCAAACAGTCTTAACGACGACTTATTTTGATGGAATCGAATCATTCGATGTCGGATCCGTCCTCTTATTGGCAATTGGTCCCCTCATCCAAAAACACGTTATTACATCCTCTCGATAGTTTTTATTGTTAGAATTGTTCAGGTGGCATAGCCGCCTTGTTTGAGCGCCGTCCAATAAGTACTGCCGAATGACACATCTGGCCTTCACGGTTAGAAGCACTACTACTTAATTTCAGTTGCTTTCAGTTTGCTGTACTAAAAAGTCGCCTCAGTGTAATTTTCTTCTATTGAAAAACATTATCTGTCTGCGCGATAATCTTAACTATATTGTGATCTTGCCCAGCGAAGATATTTATCAACTTTAAGTTTTTATTTTTGTAAGCCTTACTCATGCGAAATGAAATAATGACGTCGGTGCCTATCTAATATGAGGCAATTCATATTTCCCGACAAAAAAGTACCCTTACTCTACTACGTCGCATTACAAGCTGCCCAGGGTATACAGTTTATTTGGTTCGAGGTATATTTTAGGTCAGTTGAATGGCGCCACCTCTCGCCAGAGTTTTACATATTCTCATAGTTAATTACATGTGTGTGTATAATTATTTCCCAACATCCAATCCACATAAACTTAGATAAAACTAGATAAGAATGACAAAAGCGAATATTTGCGAACAGTATCTCGATACGAGGAAACTCGTTTGGAATTTGGAAGTGAACAAACCAGAGATAAGCGCGTTTTATACCGAAGTGCAAACACAATTATCTACAGCATCTGTGCGCGTTTCACTTGGACATTCAGCAGTTTACTGGTCCAATTTTAGTGATTATCTAGTCAAGTACGGTGTGTAGAATATGGCGGAAGTGAGATAATTTCGCAAAACCAAATGAGAAGCACACAACAGCTGTAGGAACCTAACTCAGATTAAGCCAAAGGACTATACCTTAGAACTTGTGTGGTTATAGATACGATTTTATAGAGCATACTAGGAGAAACAAAATCCAAAAAAGTGAATCTGTGTTAATGTAACAGCGCGCTGTGTACTACAAATGGCTGGCTATAGACAGTTACCACCGCCTCCACCCAACACAAACCCCAACAATCGACCGTCAATGTATCAAGTGGCGATGGCAAATCACAGTTTGGTCTATCCATCGGCGGCACACGCGTCTTCGATGCACGCGCTTAATAATCTCCAGCGAACCAACGGCCAGTTGGGCCATCATGCCCATCATCACATCATGGCTGCGGCTGCTGCTGTGGCAGCCAGTCGACAGCAACAGCAACAACAGCAGCAGCAGCAACAACAACAACAACAGCATTACCAGCAGCACCCACAACATCACCAGCATCAGCAGCAGCAACATCACCATCAGCAGCCAGCTCCACACAGTCACCTCCTGGTGAATGGGGGAGTTGTGGGTGCCCAGCACCATCACCATCACCACCACCATCCGGCATCTCGGCAGATTTTCAGTCAGATGCAGAGCACTATTATGCCATTAAACGTTAGTAAGTATAAAATCGAACAAAAAAAAACAAAAAAACTATCTATGTGTGTAATGTAGTTGTGTGCCATGAATAGGTGATAGGATTGTTATGGTTTAACTCTCGGTCGCACATTGAAAGGGGGGCAGGAACACTACGATTATTATTTGTGTAGAGTGTAGAGTGCAGAGATCACGGTTTATCCTTTATTACAGTGCTCCGATGGGACGGGGACTTGTGTGAAAGGACGTTTTTATGGAGCGACTGTGGTTGGTTGCAAAGCGGAATATTTGCATTGGTGTTCGATGTGGTTTCTGAACGCATTTTTGTGGGATTTCAAGGACTCTTCTGGTGGGGCGTGAATTATTCATACAGCGCGGAGGGATGGAAGGTATATTGAGTGCCATGGAACTATCTCGAAGAAGCACAGAAAACGTGCGCACAGATTTGAAAGTGAGGCGCTTCATTTGCCCAGAGTTATAGATATTCCAGGTTGCAATTGTTGTTACGCTTTTTATGGTTCAACCTAAAGTGTCGTTCAAAAGTTTCACCCAAAGATGTAATATTTCTGGCTATCTATATTAATCGCTCCGTTTCCATGATACGCGTTGGTGAATCCGACAAGATATATATATAGATTTCGAGAGATATTCGAATCCGACAAGATAGACAAATGTAATTTTTAAGCAGTCTAATGACAGATGTTTTCATGAAACGAGGTCCGTAAACTGGGTGGTAATGCTTTTGTTCGTAATTGATTGTGACTGAACGCCCAACTTTTCACAAAGCAACCCAACGGTGGGAGGGTTGTGCGCGTTCCAATATTCGTTACGGTCTCAGTCCCAGGCAAAATGGTTCTTATATCGCGGATTAGAAAGTTGTTATTATTATTTTTTTAAAAAAGCAGCGTCACAAAGAGTGAAACGCTATTCAGCGTTCCACCTCTTTTGGAGTGGGTATGGCGGGTTTCAATACTCGTTACGGTCTCCCTTTCAGCAAAGCCTTGTTGAAGCCACGTTAATTCAAATATTTTGAAGTGATAATTCATTCAAGATGAAAGTTCTCACTAATTAATTCAACAACGGAGAGTACAGCACGGAGAGGCCCTACTCTGAGGCCCTACTCTGTATCTCGTTCCGAAAGTAAAATTTTTCGAAAACGATCCTTTTCTACGACGTATTTCGAAAGATAAATGAAATGTTCGTCGCATTTAGAATTTCGAAATTATTACAGTACCTACTTAAAAGCGGAAGGGGAAAGCTATTTGGAATGGAACGATTATAGAGAGTGCCCTACTCCTGTGTCAATATTTCTCAGGGTTGCCGGAATTTAGTTTGCTTTAAGCGAACAAACCTTAAAAAAATTTAGCCCGAAATCGTTGCCCAGAAAGAAGGCCAAAAATCGTTGAAAATTTTCCCAATTTCTTAAGTACTTTTTTGTTGGTACTTTTCCCACTTACCACTTCTGCAATTGGCTTTTGTGGCTTGTGTCAAATCCAAAAGTCTGCAAAATAAATTTGTGTGTCTGCAAGTTGAACGACTGTTCGATGTTGCTTGACTGCAAGAGTGCTGCCAAAGTTTTAAAAGTGCGGGTTTGTTCGAAAATATATTTTTTTTTGCAGTTTTGTGGAGGAATAAAAAAAAACAAAATTTGTAAAGCAATTGTATAGCCCAAAACTGTGTTAGGCGCTCATGGAAGAAATTCTTATCGTTTTTAAAGGAAAAAGAAAGCCCAAAATACGATAAAGCACCCCATACGCACTAACTCTTAGACAATCATTTTTGCAATTGAACGCAGTACTTCAAAATCTGTAAAATATTCCACGGAAGGATGAGCCAAATGTTTGAAAAGATCCTTCGTATATAGGGAAAGATTAAGTTGGAGTTTAGGAAACACTCCACATTTGACTATTGTTCGTTTCAATATTCGTCTCGATTCCACTTTTTTACTAAAGACTTGCTGCAAGCACGCTAGCTGTGACGAAGAGTACCTACTTTAGTGAGGTTTTCTTTTACTAAATATCCAAACTGGCAAAGAGAAATCTCAATACATTCTGATTGAGCTCTTATTATTCTCCAACCTTATTGACCTTCTTCAGTCAAAGTACCATCCCCAAACTGAACGCACCCACGCCAAACACAACCAGAGGCCAAACGCACCCCCAAATGAGGAACATATTATCAAAACGCTTCCATTCATTGTTATGGTTTTCAAATATTAAAATATTGTGCATAACAGTTGAATGGACAAATAAAAATAACTATCTCCACGCCACTATCTGTATGTGCGACTTTGTGCGGTGTGTATGTGCACCGCTTGTTTGTCCTCAAAGACCAGCGGACACTGACGGAGGCGGTGGTGAGGCATACAGCCGAGAATATTCCTCTTCCTGTAAAAGGTAAACTCCCACACTTTATGAAATTTTAACAAGGATAACACTACCCAACAATAAAAACAATAGCCACAGAGTTGTTTATCCCCAATGGAGCTTTTTGTGTTGCTTTCCAAAGAGCAACAACAGGAGGGAAAAAAAAACACAACCAAAACCGAAAACAACTAGCGAATGTATGTCAGTTATTCTACTGTTTGCCTCCCACTACCCGCCCCCAAATTGTGGGTGAAAAATAAAGACAAATAAAAAGAAAATTACACAAGGAGACAACGTCGACAACGGCGGCTAGGACGTCGACTATGGTGAGGCCCGAGGACGAGCACAAAGTGCAGGAGGGAGCAGCATTCAACAAGGCGCTCCAAGAAGACCTCCTTGCTCTTGTCGAACTCGCTGTTGTTGTTGGCCTATTGTTTGTATAGCTGCGTGGCGTTGCTTCATGGTATGGCCCCCTTTCTGCATGTCTAAGCGCGCGATGTCGACTTCCTTTGTTCCACACCTGCTTCATGTTCTATGTGTGCCCTCTGCCGGGGTCCTACGCTGCCCTACTCAACCCCCCTCCCCCATTCGTAGTTGTGTTCAAAGATACATTTAAATATTCATTGTAGATTGAGAGAGAGAGAAAGAGATGCACTACTGTACACCTCTTGCTATTATTATTTAAATAAATTTTTATTTTTATTCTGTCTTCAGCTATTGGGTGCAAATTTTCACAAAACATCATCCATTTGCCGCGGGCAGCGTCTTCTTCTTCTTCGTCTTCTGTTACCCCCGACAACAACCGGGTAGTGGTAGTGTGTGTTTCTGCTTCCCTGCCCTAATGACTTTGCTTTTTGGAGACGACACACAGAGCCTTATGGCTTTCTTTTTTTTTAGATTCACAGAAATGAATAAACAATGGATTATATAGTATACTCGCGTATTGTTGGAATGGAAAGAATAAATTTAATTGAAAACAAAAACAAAAAACAATTGTATAGACGTCGTTCAACTCACTCCCATGGATGTGGGTCAAAAGTGGGAAACCGCGCGCGCTGTCGTTCAGTGAAAAAAAAAAGTAAAAAAGATGTTTTTGTTTTTGACGGAGCAAAATGTGTTTTAAATTATTGTTTAAAGGAGATTTATTGGACTGTCTGTAAGAGTTTAGGGCTCTCAGCTTGGAAATGGAGCAGGGCACGATCAGGATTGGTTTTTTTTTTTTGTCTTTCAAATCGTGCAGGAGGACTTTTTGTTGTGTTTTTTGGTCCGAAATCAAGTCCGCCTTAGCCCAGATGGAAAGGACACAAATCTCCGATGGAAAAATCTGGTTGGCTTATACCTACAGATTTGTTACTGCAGGCACCTAGGGCTTCCTTGAGATATACCTGAACTTTGCCGAATTCTTATTTTGGTGTAGCATATTGTGCGGAGTGTTATGGCTCACAAATCGCATTCATTTTTTATATCAACTTTTGACTTCATCCACCTAAACTCGCGTAGGCGCCTTGGAATATATCTGAAATTTTAAAGCCGTTCTACAAAATAGCTCATTGATTCGATGGCTTTTGTAGGCCCCTTTTTTACAAAACAGCGCGATAGAGTTTGCAGTCCTTGCAACGGTCCTTAATAGTCTGCGACCTTCGTCATCATTTTCAATTTCCCGTCTAGTCTTAACTGGTGAATGCCTAAGAGGAGGCATAAAGGTCTTGATTTTCCGCAACTGGTTTCTGTAATCAAAAACAACTTCCCAAGTGTTTTCCTTCATAAGATATACCCTTAGAATAGGCATAACCACTTTTGCGAGCTATCTTGTAAACCAGTCTCTCGTTCGTGGCTTCGTTCAAGGATGTTTAAAGGTTTCTTGTAGTAATACAAGTTTTCGTTTGGGTCTATCTGGTTTCGAGCTCGTCTTCTGGCTCTTATTCCAACTTCAAAAATTACTTTGCCAAATGATATTCCCGCAGAAGTACGAGCTTGTTTCGAGACAGCTGTCAAACCTTTGAGGTTGCTAATTTGCCTGCTTTTCCATTACCTGAAATGTCTTTATACGGGTTGGCCAAAAGAAGTCATCCGATGTTGTGTGGCTCTCATTTTTTTTTCTAAATGAAAAACTTCGATTCTGTTTTTTGATTATGTTTATTTGAACCTTTAGAATTTTATTGGTCAAGTGGGCGCCGTCACAATTGATTGTATTTATTAAGGGACCCACTAGAGCCATAAATGTTGAGCTTATTTAACAGCATTCAACAAATCAAAATTTTGTTGTTGAATTGGTTTGGTGACCTCCTTTGGTTTGTGTCTGGACTAATGGCTTATGACTAAAAAAATTGTCTATTTAATTTTTGTTTGTAAATTTGAAGACCGAATGTCTGTGATTTTCTAAATATTCGCCTTACACGGACGGGTTGCGGTCTGGGCTAACCCAAAGCTACTGTGTTATACTTGGCAGTTTAGTAAGTCGCCTTTTGTTTGTTTATAAATCTTTTGATGAAATTGTTGCAAAATGTTTCTGGGTTTTGAACTTCTATCGAGTATGATTCGCTATACCTCTGTAAAGAGTCGTAGAACTGAGGCCAAAAGTTAGACTGCTCTTCCACTTGATTGAATTTTTTTTAGCATGACATTTCACCCTGTGGCTTAGTGGTTAGTGTGTTGGTCACAGGTTCGATTAGCAAAGAAAACCCTAAGTACATCCCGAAGACAACCCAAAATTCCAGCTTAAGACTTAAGGTCTGACAAACATCCAAAAGTTTAACTATCAGCCGTTTGAACTCGGCTTTGATTGTAGACCCCTTCCCTTTGTCCCAAAAATGAAAAAAAAACTCACACAAAACGAATGCTTGTCAGAAGATAGGCCTAGGGTCCCTACGCACCTGTTGCGCCAACCATTTATTTATTTATTTGTTTGAAGTGAATTGAAATTTAATTTAACTGCAGCTTTCCATAAACCACCGAAGTGAGGTTAAACTAGAGTAGCTCTTTGATTATTGATCTCGTTTGACCCATGCTTTCTTCAGGAAAGCTTGCTTATCCGCTTTCTCGATCCTCTTTTTTTGCCCCACTTCAAAACCGGAGCTTTTTAGAGGCATTTCAGCCACTATACCAGAACCGGCCTCAAAAGGTCGCCCTGTGGCACACCACGTTAAAATACACCAAAGCTGGCCATAAAAGTCCCCGCCAAAAAGCAAATCACCCCACGTTTAAAGTTGGAAATAACCATACTCCATCTGTCTCATAATTTTACATTTTCCCAAAGCCCGTTTGATCCTCATCCATCATTTGGTTGCTCCGAACGCCTCTCTAATTAAAAAGCACCGTCTGTCCTCCGTATCAAATTTAAATTTTCCACACAATTCAACGAAATGCAAAATACATCAAAGCGAAAAGGAATATAAGACAAAAAAGAAAATCGCAAAAAAGGACTCGATTCGAAGGAATATGTATTTGGGTATATGGCGGTGCCCACTGTCCTAATGGGAGCACTCGTACACAGTTGAATATCCAAAAAGTGCCACTTAGAGCAGAAAAAGGAAATATATTGAGTACGTGATCTTTGAGACGTCCTGATGTGACCATTTCGCCAAAAACTATTACATCTTCATGCAGGACATCGGGTGGTGTGGTGCGATGTCAAACAAAACGACCAGAACAACTCTATACTCGTATACTCTGAAGTCTGAACGATGTGTCTCCGAGTGAGTTAAAATATAAGTGCCTGTCCTTTTCCTTTGGTGTGGATTTTTTTTCTTCTCTTTTTCATTGGGTCCCCGTGAGGCCGTTGTCTACACTATTCGAGTCAACGATGGAATTTGAAATTTTGTGGCCCCCAATCCTACTGCCGAAAACGTCGATATCATTCATTTTTAATTAATTTCGTTCAATCCGAAACGGGAGTGAGTGGAAGCGCAGATTCCTCTGATGCACCCATCCGTGGCACAGTATGGCGGGTAATTTACAACATGTTCGGCTAATTTATTGAGCCGAAGATTAGGCATCAAATGAGCATTATTGTGAGGTTAGAAGGGAAATATAATTTCCCAGGCTAAATAAATAATAACACTGACTGGCCGGGTGTCTAACTGGTGTTTGGTCGGGTGTCCCGCTGTGTTCAATGCCCAGATAAGTATCTCCCTCACACCACACTCGACACGCTCAGTGTTTTCGGCCAGCTACCGGGTCAATTTGTGGTGTACGCTGGTGCTGCTGCAGATTCGATCTGTTTCCCATAGTCGAACAACATTGGCTCGTCTGTCGTACAGTGTACCGCACGCGGGGTAGGAGATATATTGCTTGCCAATAACTTATCCCGACAGATGAATGAGGGATTTATTCGGAAAATATGTAACCCTTTGGAGGACGACACTGATGCTCGCAACGGAACATGCAACACTGCCGAGAGAGAGAAACTTTTCACTCTCGAGCTGCTCGACTCTTGGCCAGTAGCATCGCTGTGTCGTTGTCGTCATCATCATCATCATCATGGTGAACGACGACAATCCTTCAAACTTCGCTCCTCTCCCGGACGACGATGATGATGATGTTTAATGGCAGAGCACACAAGTTTTTGGCCACAGGTTTCAAATCGGTGTGCTCTCGGTCATTGTACATAACATTACAGGTGGACTCCGGTATATGGTCCGGTGCGATAGTTCTAGAGAGTCGACACGACTCGAACCGATTGTGGTAAGGATGCAATTCCGAGCAATTAAATCACTTTGATGGTAATTTGGATTAATACTGTGTTGTCCGTTCCGGGTCGAGGTACAATTAGTTTTAGAAAATGTTTGTTGCTGTTGTTGTTGTTGCTGGTGCTTGCTGTCCTTGCTGGGGAGGATGAGCCAAGTAGGATGAATCTAAACAGATTTATTGGCTCTGAGTGTTGTTGGTGCTGCTCTGTTTTATTTTTGTTTGGTGCCCCTAACAAGGATAACTTTGCGTTCCTCTAGCAAAGTTTGAAATAATGGCAGATAAAACCAATGTCCTGGTACGCATAAATAACACTCCACGCATTCATGGTGGTCGATAAGTTTTTTCCATTCGGGCCAAGTGGTATTGTGTAACACCTATATAGTGGAATGTAATACCATGTGTACTACAGGGTCTTGTGGGAGGCAGAATTTGCAGTAATATCGCTTAAGGAAGATGAATACACTCGAAAGACTCTTGTCGGATGGGTATTTCGATTTGTTTGGGGATTATTTTAATTCTGTGTCATTCAAGGGAGGCTGAAGTTGTTCCGAGCCGTAAGTAGTGGGTTGGCTTGTTGATTGGGAGAGTCTTAAGTTTTTTACAATTTTTGATGCGCCAAGTACGAGTGAGGAAAGTCTCAAAATCCTATCTAAGGGTTTTTTTTTAATGGGCACAGAACAGGAATCTTTTTTGTTGCCCTTTGATTATATAGGTGGTGCTGTAGTCGTGGAGTTCGCTGTTAAATCTCCTCACCAAATTCAATCAACAAGATCAGGGGTCGAATCGCGTCGTCCGTGAACGAGCTATACGTTCACGGAATTATGTCGATTTGGCATGTGAAACAAAAACCAATTCCGTCACGTAATGCTCGTTCACGGACGACGCAATTCGACCTCAGAATTGAATTTGCATTCAGAACTACTGTATTTGCTAACGTAAATGTCTCTGCGCAATACAGCAGTACTTGGATGATGTTGGTGTTACAAGGTGTCCTTAGTGTTTCCTAATAATTCCTACTCGATTGCCTAGGGTTTGTGTATCAATTGACACTTGACACCATGACTGCCAATTGTAACCCTTTCTTTAATTTCAGATTCGATGTCATATTCAGAGTTAATAGCGATGCCGCCGAAAAAAAAGTCCCCAACTGTCTCAGAGTTGTTGCTGTCAATTTGACGTTCCGTTCGATTCGTCGCTATAGGTTTTGTGTATCACTTTTTGATGTTGACAGCGTAGACTTGGTTTTACCCTGAACAAAGTTCAGAGCGATTTGATTTTTCTATGAAACACTTTCACGCACTTCCTGTCGATTGATTACAAAAATATGCATTTGTGGTTTTTCTTTAATCTACTACATTTTTGATCGATCTACTATATATTTTTTAACAATCTACTTTATTTTCTATACAAACATTTGCATTCCTAATCAGCAATCATGGTAAGCTGTCAAAATATGCTCGCTTAGCTTCTTAATTTATTCTGAGAGGGCGCTCTATAGAGGGCGCTCTGAGCTTGTTCTGAAAAAGGGAACGTGAATTTAAAGCTCTCATGTGGCTAAGCTAAACATTGCATTTTTGTGGCAGTTCAGGCTCGCTCTAAGCCAAAACAGAAAAATATGTTTTCAATAATTGCTTATTGTTTATAAAATTTATAATAGGAAACTGATACCATTTTCGAAATTCCTCCCACAAATGTTCGAAATTGGAATTCGTTGTAGAGCAAAATTTAATCATTGCTCAAGTTTAATTTGATAGCTGACAGTTGATTTTTTCTCATTGCGGTTGGACTTATAAAATCGAGAAGCAGAAACAGTCCGCCATTTTGTTTTCGCTTTTAATTTCCAATCTATGTACATGGGCAAAAGAAGTCATCCGATGTTGTTTGGCTCTAATTTTTTTCTAAATGAAAAACTTCGATTCTGTTTTTATTTAGAGTTTTATTGGTCAAGTGATTATTCCGTGTATACATTTGTATCATTTCGATTGGTAATCCGTTTGAGATACAAGTTAAACGACGTCAGCCATTTTGTTTTAAGAAATTATTAGATGCAATTATTGTACTAGAGTGGCTTTTTGTTTTGTGACAGTAGTTGTCAACCCTAATTCCGACGTAGAAATAATTGTGCAACTTATAATTTTAAGACAGCAAATTTGTGCTTGAAGGCAAAGCACTGTCAACTCCATGTAACAAAGCTTCAGTCACAATAGCTAACTTTATATAAAAAGACTCGCCAGCTCCATCTGTCGTTAAATTTAACATTATTTTTCAAGTAAATCCCTTCTTTTTTACTGGCAAACAAAAGTTGCGAACCTTTGACATCCGGGAGTTGGACTTTCATAAGAAAGCTTCTCAATTCACCCATCCGAATACGGTAGCATTCTGTTTTGTAGACTCTTTCAATTTCTCTCTTCGAAGTTAATGATCGTCGCTGATCTTAAGTGAAAGAGGACTTGACTATCAAATTAAATGCGACTAAGTGGAAATTTTCAATCCATGTCAGGATAAATTTGCACGATCAGAAAATAGGTGATTTATCGCAAATAATTTTCTTCCTCGAAGTGTAACGTTGGTTTAAAGGTTTCAACCGTTTGCTAATGAAACCCCTTTGGAAGTACATTCATCTGTATTAAGGCGATTATTCCGAGAAAAATTCGCTCATAAACTAACAGACAGCCTACCATGACAAATGCCCACGCATCCATCCTGCCCAGCAAATTGATTCCTTAAACGATCGGTCCAACTGCGCACGACATCCTTCATCATGATACACAACATTTTCGTAAATCTTCATGCATAACATTCCAGCCTTCTGGCTCAAAATTTTTGATAAATAGAATTTTAACGATGACATCCTCTCACTAACTCCTTGCTTCTTCCACTTATATTAAGAGTCATTTATCACCTGAAAAGGACCTACCGTCTCTGCCCCCAAAAACAGTAGACAGGAACAGGAAACTTTTGTGACTTTCATCTTTTTGTTTTCGCAAGGAATCAACTGTTACACAGTTGACACACCCTTAATCCAAGACCCGGCAACTCAATGAAACATAATCCTCTGGCAAAAAAATGCAAATCCCTTGTATCCCTTTACCACATTATGCCCCCCAACCTCAAAAATTGCAGAACGAACGGAATAATAATAATAAATACCCACATTTAGGCAAATTATACGTTTCACAAGACATTCGTTAGACTTGGTCTCAGTCTTTGAAGGCCTCAGGCAACAAGGTATATCCCCAAACACTGTCCGTCCTCCTTAGAAATGGTAATGCTATATGTGTGTGTCCTCCTTGGGAAAAATTCATCGCATGAGTAAGTGTAGTGCGATCTCCCGTCGTCGTCGGTCGTCGCTCAAGAAAGGATATTAATAAAAATTTCATTTTTTCTCTTTCCGTATCGCATATCCTTTGCTCTTGCGAGGATATTCTTTTTCGTTTGGGATTTTCCTCAACAAATAACATTTACCGGACGAAAAGAAATCATTTACGGAAAAAGAAGTCAGTTTGTTGAATGAGCCCGATAATTTCAGTTTTTTTTTTTTTTTTGCCGTTTGTTATGAAGGGCAGAGGACCTAAGACCATGTCTTAGGAAACAAATGGACTATGGAGGGTAACAGTGGTTCCTCGACGATTCTCTGTCGTTTTTCATAAATAATTTATTCCAGGTGGAAATTCATTAATCTCTTTTATTGTGCCGACTGGACAAGCTGCCATTTGCGTACCTACTCCACCCATGCACTGTAGTACTACTGTTTCCTATACTTGCTGCCACCCATTTGGCATGACAGACGAGTAACGTTTTATGTCGCTGAGGGTACTTTCATATTTTTTTTTTATTCTATTTCTGAAAGGGGTGTTGTGTTTTTTTTTTCTTAAATTTTGTATTTATTTTGAGGGTTTTCGATGTCTGCTGCCTTAAAAGTCAAGCTATTATGCTAAACGCATGTGGGCAGTCGTTGGAGCGGTTAGGGCATTCCGTCCCTTTTTAGAAGTCTCTTTTTTAATAGCCCCCTGAATGAATTGGAATTTGAGAATGTTTAAGAATACTTTGGACGCGATGAAACCACAGCCAAATTTGGGCTTCGATTTTTCAAACGTGAATAACAAAATTGTTTGTTTTCACAATGATTGCAGTTTTAAAATATCATGTTCAATGCGCATTATCTCAATGAACTTAAAGGCCATGAGCCAGCTTGACCGTTGTGCGACTAAAGTTGCAATTTGGCAATTTTCGAGAGCCTGCCACAATTTGTTGCTGTTTTAGCCGTTTTTTTCGTTTTCAAATGCTGTTATTTCCAAATAAAAACCGTTCAAATGTAACGCGAATCAATACTTGTTAAATATAGCTCAAACATTCTAAATAAGCTATTCTGCTTCAGAAATTATTGGACTTTTTCTGATTAGCCCTTTTTTGAATTTCGACTTTTTAGAATTCTGCAACGGTCACACTGGCCGTGACCAGTATTTATCCCATTCTCTCAGTATTTGCACAAATGAACGCACTCTATCTGTGCAAACTGTCAACGGGTTCGACGAAAGGAAATGTGGAAAGTAATGGTGCGTTTCCACTGGAGATTAACTTCGATATTAGGTTTTTTTCCGCAAACCTTGTATAAACTTTGACATTTCTTATTTAAATTTTAATCACATAAATAAGAGATTAAAAAGAAATTCCAATTAACCTCGTTTGCATGTAGAGTCCGCTTTGTAAACTCGCTCTAATACAGCTCGAGATGTCAAAAATGCAGATCATACTGAGCATGCGTGTTAAACAAAAGAGTTCTTGTCAAATTTCCAATATTTTTAGGAATACCGAATTTTCCTAGCTATTGTAACCATTTAAGCGTTCATTTTAGTTTGGAGAATGATGAGCCAATAATATTTTTAAATAAATGTCACTCACATTTTGTTGGAACTTTAAATTTCAAATTCCTTAGATTTTTTTTATCATTTTTGGGTTGTTCTTTTTTTGTGGAAACACTTGAGGATTAATTTTAAACCTCGTGTACTTAATCTCGGCATTAGTGTCCGGTGAAAACGTAGCATTACCTGCATTATTGTTTATGGATAAAATGTCACATTCCACTGGCTGGCGTGTATTTTAGCCACCTGTCAGTTGAATACGTTTCAAAGTACACAACGAATTCGAATTTGTGGATTATATAAAGGGTTTTTCAATAAGAGTGCTACAAAAGTTTTTTTTAAATAAAACAAAAACGGTTTTGGATATCAATGAAATTCTTTATTGCTGTGAAAGTACGTTCGATACCATTATGTATGGAACTCGATTTCTTTTGCATGACCACCACTGGCACGCTTGCAGAAGTCCAGAAGTCCGTCGAACCCAATTTTCGACGGTTTTCAAGCATAAATCGGCCGATACTGCTGCAATTTCACGTTCGATATTCGTACGAAGTTCATCAATCGTCGCTGGCTTGTTGGCATAGACCATAGACTTGACGTAGCCCCACAGGAAATAGTCTAACGGCGTCAAATCGCACGACCGAGGCGGCCAAGCGACTGGACCATTTCGTGAGATAACACGTTCTCCAAACTTGGTTTCCAATAAATTGATTGTGACATTCGCTGTGTGGCTTGTGGGGTCGTCCTGTTGGAACCACATGTCCTCCAAGTCCATATCATCCAATTGGGGCCAAAAATATTCGTTTATCATTGAACGGTAGCGATTCCCATTCACAGTAACGTGCCGGTCTTGATCATCACGGAAGAAGTACGGCCCAATGACGCCGCCGGCCCATAAACCACACCACACTGTAATTTTTTCGGGATGCAATGATGACTCATGGAGTACGTGTGGATTGCTGCCTGACCAATACCGCATATTTTGTTTATTGACGAAGCCATTCAGCCAGAAATGAGCCTCATCGCTGAAGAAGCTTTTTCGATGAAAATCCGAATGATTTTCAAGTTGTTGCTCAGCCCAACTCACGAACATACGACGCTTCTGGTGGTCAAGCGGCTTCAGTTCTTGCGTCAATTTAATCTTGCAAGGGTGTAGGCCAAGATCTTTTCGCAAAATTCGCCACAACGACGTCACAGAGATGCCCAGCGCTTGAGAACGAGGTGTGAGAGACACATTTGGGCTTTCTTCAACTGAAGCCTCAGCGGCAGCAATATTCTCGACACTACGGGCACTTCTTTGTCTCACTGGCACGGGAACATTTTGTACTGTGCCTGTGGATTCAAATTTTTCCACTAGACGCTAAATTGTTGATCTGCTAGGACGATTATGACGACCATAAAATGGACGTAGCGCTCTTAACGTTGAGGCCACTGACTCCGAATTTCGGTTGTAAATTTTAATAATTTCGACTCGTTGTTGGCTCGTATATCTTTCCATCATGAAATGGAAAACCTTATTGAAGAGAAATGTCAAAAGAGCGGCAAGAAATTCGGCGTCGTTTGCTGTCCCTGTTGCTCTGCTTTTGTAGCGTCCCTGTTGAAAAACCCTTTATATAAAATATGCATACGTGAAAACATTTGCAGTAACAAATTTGGCTTTTAATACTTTTTGGGCAATAGTTGCATGCACTTTGAAAACCCCATAGAACTATGTTCTTTCGGCAATAAAATCTGCCATTCCTTGGCGTTTTGTCTAAGCCTATCAGTAAACTTTAATTTTACATATAACTCGACCTTTTTTTTTAGAACAACATGCAGTTAGCTTTTGCACTATTCTATTTAAAGCTTTTTCCACTCTGTATAAGTGCACGTTCAGTTTAAGAAAGCGCTTTGATAATTCGCTTTAAGACGATTTTCTTACCGATTATCTGATTGATTCAGAGGCCTTATTTACACGAAACAGATGTCCATTTGTCAGTTTATAAATTGGCGAAAGGTTCAATGTTGCAATTCGTATAATTAAAAGTATTTTCACATGCATTGATTAGGAAATTAAAAACCTCTTCAAGTGCTGTGATCAACTAGTTCAATGAAAGAGAACGCCAACAAACAACGCACTAAACGGTGATATTTCTGGATGTAATGGGATTTGTTTTCTTGCGGCTTATGAAAATGTAGCTTCTTTCAGAAGCCTGCAAGTTAGCTAACATGTACGCCTGCCATGAAAATAGCCATTTCGTCTATGACTTTGCCCGAATCAACGGCTGATTCACGTTGACTTATCAGACAATACTGCTCGAAAATGTCAAAGAAAAATAATTGTCAAAATGCAAAATTCGAAGCGCGTGACTGCTCCTTTGACAGTTAACCTTTTTGTTATGTCATAAAGTAGACGTCCTCTATTGGAATAATTCGACCTGAGTTGATGTTGAGTGGAAGCCGCTTTTATTCTGTTTACTAAACAAAATATAAAACCCACTTCTTCCAGACTAACAAGTAATTCCTTACTAGGAACTCCTGACTGCAGTTAAAACCGCCCAGCTATTGCAACAACTTGAATTGGCCTGATCTACTGACAGCGCACGATTGGCAACCCCTGACGTGCTCCCATAATAAACATGAAATTGTAGAAAAACCGATTTATGTCTTGTTATTAATTTTATGTGTGTACATCCCATTTTAAGTTTGTGCCGGTGTCCCCTCTTCGTTCACATGATGATAAATTTGCCAAATAAAAACTTACGACAACGAAACATCAATTGCAATAAACATAAAAGCCCCCCCAAACGCTCACACACACATACCACACACCATTCAAGCCCCATAAGAGAGGAATGGGGTGGGACTTGGACTTGGATTGAGCGCGTGGAATGTAGATCCACATCCCATATACAGCGAGGAGGTTAATAACAGAGCGGGGTCGCACAACAAAAAGCCTTTTTATTAAAAATGTTTCCAAACTATAAACATTACCATCATCAATTACACGAGCAGAACAGAACACAGCTAACACAACGACGACGACGACGACGACTACAACAAACAAACACAAATCCCTGGCGAGCAACTTGGGCCAATTTAACTCCAAAGAGGTTTCCACTGTACTAATACCTACTTTGATTCCCATGCCATGTCTGGGGCACAGTGCCACTGGCACTTACTGTTGCGAGAGGTCTCACTCGCTCATGACCATGACGCCCGGTATTGAGTTGCGGCAATAAAATCGAAATGAGTTATTGAATGTTTGTAGATTTATTCGACTTGGAGTGAAGTTTGGTTATTTGTCGGTCGCCAAGATCTAAATTTACTTCCATAATGCATCTCGTGGTCTTTTCCCTCATTTGGCATCGGTATTTGCGAGTTCATGTAGCCGCCGACAGACCGTGCAACATTTTAATAAGGAGCCCGTAACTGTATATGTGGTGGAAAGCCATTTATGGAGCAATAATTTGTATCACGTAAAGTACCTTCGGGCTCATTGTCTCACTGGGAGGATACACAGTTGTGCAGCGCCACTTGGTGCTTCTGTTCACCGAAGAAGGTGAACATATTTTACGACATTACAAGGAGTGAAAAATTCCTGCTCTTTAGCGGGGATTTTTTCATTTTTTGCTCGCACAGCTTAACGAAGTGTTTAATGAGAAGTAATGGCAAGGAACATATGCGTTTACCAAGTGGGGACCGTTTTTTGTTTCCCCTCGGTCGGCCACTTCAAAAGATTGAGGTTGTTGTAGCAGCGCATGCAGTTAAATGTGGGTAATTGGCAGAAATATTTAAGGAATACGCTGGGTCCTTAGATGGTGCGATTGTTAAGTTGTCGAAAATTAAGTAATTTACGCGGTGGGATATTTGACAGTTTGTCGGAGCAGAGTTGTGGTAATCCAAGTACTAAAGATCAATTCAACTGTCACGTTAAATTTAAATAACTGGCTTGTCACCGTCGCGCGTCACAAGAGAAATGAGTCTTAAGGGGCTCATCCACAGTCACTTGTGCGATTGTGCATGTCATGCAATCTAAGTGTCAAACTGACTTGGCTTTGAATGTCAGTTTGTGAAATTTCTTATGAGTTTCTGACATTTCATACTGTTTGACATTTAAGCGAACGCAGATTTGGGAGTGGATGGTGTATGACAATACAGAATTTTGTCGCCCAAAAATTGTGTTTTGCTGATTTTAATTTAGTAAAAAACAACATCTTTTAGTTGAAATTTTTTTTAAATTGTATGCGGATTGAAATTCTACAAAAAGGTCTGTGGTTATTGGTAGAAACAACAACTTTTGGTTGACATTTTGTTAAACGAATGGGTTTTCCAATGAGAGGTGTTATTGTGAATGACCCGCTATTTCGGTAGCTGTCACTTTTGAAGCTTTTATTCTTAGACATTTGACAAGTAGAAACTACGCCATTACTAAAAATGGAACGATACACGCTTCAGCAATGCATTGAAATTATTAAAATTCACCACAAAAATGGTGAAAATCTTGCAGTCACAGTTCGCAAAACTAAAGCATTTTTTGGTCGTCGTGAAGGACCTTGTCGACCGCAATACAGAAATTGGTGGAAAAATTCGAGCTGTTGGGACAAGTTAGTGATGTGAAGAATGAAACCCGTGCATGTCGCTCAAGAACAACTGAGAATATTGCTGCTGTAGCCCAAAGTGTGGAAGAAAACCCAGGTTTGTCCATTCCTCGTCGTTCTTTGGAATTAGGCATTCCACAAACGTCATTACACCGTATTTTGCATAAAGACTTGGGTCTTAAGGCTTATAAAGTTCAGTTAACACAAGAACTCAGGCCGGCCGATCATCAACAACGTCGTGTCTTTGCTGATTGGGTCCTTGAAATGCATGAAAATGATCCGGAATTCCATCGAAAAATCATCTTGACTGATTAGGCCCATTTCCACCTCGGTGGCTACGTCAACAAGCAAAATTGTCGCATCTGGGGCTCGGAAAACCCAAGATAAGGTCTACGCCAACAGCCCAGCGTCGATTCAAGACCTCAAAGATAAAATTCGTGAGCTATCGAGGACATAGGGCAACCTCTTTGCGATTTGGTTATGGAAAATTTCATGAAAAGGATATGGTCCTGTATGTGTGCTCGTGGTGGCCATTTGGCTGATGTTGTTTTTCATTATTAACGGCATACCTTCCTCTTTATTATGAAATAAACATCCGATCATTTATCTCAAAAAATGGCATTTTTCTTTGAATACCAAAATAACACCTCTTATTGGAAAACCCTTTATGTGAGGGGATGCCAAAGTTAGTAAAAATTGACAAAAAAACGTTTGCCAATTGCTAATAATAGTAATTGGTGCAAAAAATGTCTCCCATGTGTTGTGAAAGTGGATTGCTTACAAATTCCATCAAATCGGCTTCACATGCTAGAAGCACGACACCCACGCGTGACAGTGGATGGGCCCCTTAACTGACTAACCAGAGCAAATCGCTCGGTTCTTCAAGCCTCACCAACAACTAATGATAAGCCTAACTTGTTCTCAAACCGATTCGCATACGAAAAACCCATCGATCCCAAAATCGCATTCTTTTCAACGTCCGCACACAAAAGGTTTGCAACCCCCGATGTAAATTAATCGTGACGATGATGACATAAGAACGACAATGATGTCGTACAGTATAAAATACTGCCACAGCCACTGCTACTGAAAGTGGTAATGTTGCCTTAAGCCCCCTCTCGCAATGTCGGAAAGACAAACTTTGGCCTAAATGAACACATAAAGATGGACAAAACGGATAAATGTGCAACAACATAACAGGGGGGAGGGTGGTAAAAAAAATTTAAATGTTAATCATCACGACACGATATTGCATGAACATTAAGCCAGAAACAAAGTTAACGTCTTAACGTCACATTTTGGAGCGCAAAAGTTCCTCAACATTCGTTCGACGGTAGGTACAAGAGTGTTTGGCTCGATGACCCTTTCAACTCCATTGGGGTCTAATGTCCTTTTGGGACACTTAATTAAAAGTTTTTCTCGCTTCTGTTTTTTTTTGTGGATTCTTTCAAAACTCCTTTCGTGTGTAAGAATGCACACGAAGATAGAATATGAGGTTAGGGTGATGTATGTTTTATTGGCACCGGGGAAAGCAAAAAAACAGCAAAATGATGGCTTCATTCGACGTCACTCTGTTTGTTCAATGAATTTTTCATGCCTTCAAAAATAAATACGAAAAAGTCTCACAGCGGGGAAAGAGAGAGAGACAAACTTTCCAAAAGGCAGACAAATATTCTCTTCTGCTCATTAAACTTTTTCGAAAGGCCAAACATTGTTTTGGCCTTTAACAAAGCGATAGTAGAGTGGTTGAACATGCACACGAACGCACACCTATACCTATGGCTGGCAGGTATCTCAGGTTTCAGTATACCTCGCGAACTGAGTGTTCTTAATTGTTATAAATGTGCAAAAGATGGCAAAAGTCAAACACAATCCCCCTGTGTGATATTCGTGCATATAGCATACATATTCGGAGAGTCAGCCGCCGCCTTCTATACGGTGTACTCTTCTTTGGTTATCGTTTCAAGTTGGAAAATGTTTTAATAATACATGCGTGCTCTCGACACTTTTTATGCACATTAAAAAAAAATAAAAAAAACCCCAAAGTGAACAAAAACGGTGAAAAAATCGTGGATAAAAGCTAACAGGGAAAACGAACGCGAGAAAACAGACAATGGAATGCAACGGCGGTGATATGGAATGGATGTTATGAATTTTTGGAAGTCTCCTTCCTCCCCATAGTCACAATCCGAATATTCATCCACCTTGTTCCATCTCTTTGGGGGCTTTATTAAGTTTTGTTGAATGTGCAAAACGGCTTCAGTTCGTATTCGTATTGTCGCTCAAGTTTGCTGAAACGAGCGGTTAATGATTAATTAACATGAATCCGAATCCGAACCCGGGATTTGAGGGTTTCACTTTGCGGAGGTATGATCTATGATGGCCATAATAGGGCTGAGCAGAAGGTTTAGAAGTCTCGCAGGGAACTGTTGAATAATGGCGATGAATCGTTGTGGTTAAATTAAGCCCAAGCTATTGAGTTTAAAAGTCTTTTTCAGTCATTGAATTGCAAGGTAGGTCGGGCGAAATCATTGCCAGTTGACTTTGTCTATCGTAGAAATGCATTTTTACAAGAAGTGTAACCCGTTTTCCTTGGGTAGAGTTACTAGTTCAATGTTGACAAGTTTAACAGGCACTTTGAAGACTTCCCGACTTTTCACAGATACTGACTGACACTGCACCGCATAAAATTCGCCACCCGTACAAAATTGTTTGCAAAGACATGGCCACAGCATTTTTTTCTTACGAAAACGCGTTTGTGTTGTGTATGAGACACTTTAAAAAGTAAGCTTGTCTGTTGAATTGAATGGGTCGATTGATGGGATATAGCTTACTCAGCACACCAAAAAGTGCAAGTTCGTGTTATCGTGAACTAAAAATATAAAAAAGGACCCATCTTCATTTCTTTCACATGTTATGGACACTTTTTGGAGGTGTTTTGCATCCTTGTTGAGGTATTCATTCTTAATAAATTCAAAATCGAAAATATTCCTATTTATTTGGAAAACAAAAATCGCTTTAAAAATGAGTAGAGAGAAGTTTTTCTAGTAAGAGTTACAGAAATCTTATGTATAGATAGGCGAAGGCAAATACTTAAGAACCTCTTTCACTGCCTTAAACACAAAATATTAGCTTGATGTTTTTTGTTGTTGGAAAGATTGCACAGAGATGCAATGCTGTGTGTAAGTTCTTTTGTAATATGTTCTCTATAAGCCAGGTCATTATAATGGTAATTTTTCTACCACTGGGCGAACTGTGTTTTAAATAAAAGAGCCACCAGCTATATCGAGGGTATCATTGCTCGTGGTGATAGAAATGTTCTCTAAAAAGAAGGTTCAACAAAAATACATGCCACCATCTTTAGTCCGAAGCCCTTCCCTGTTCTCCCATTCGTAACGTAATTTTCACGCAGTTCCATCACATTTGGAAACAATCTTCCATTACTTTACAAACTGCATTACCGACTTGAAGATTAGAACACAATCAGCGACATCTTCAGGTGAGAGTAAGAGTGTTTCAAATTGATTCAGGTGAATGGGTGGATTACATATTTTTTTTCTGAGTTCTTACATTAAAACCCAATCCAGATTTGATAACAAAATTGATGAAATATGGCCGAAGTAGTGAAAAGACCAAAAGTAACTTCAAATGGGAGATGGATGTTTCCAATCCACTGAAACAGCCATCTGAAACATCAATCTCCAAAAAATTATGGGCCTTAGCAATAAACATTTTTAGTCTCGACTCTAAGTTTTCGTAGTTCACCGTGGCTATATTTTTCATACAAATTTTGCAATTGTAAGCTTTGCAAATTTAAAGTCGACACTAAAAATGTTTATTGCTAATGCCCTATATATTTACTGTAGTATTCTAAAAAAAATTGTCTAAAATAATGGTCTAGAGTAGCAAAATATATATTTAAACAAATTTACGTCAATTGGTATACTAATCCAAAGTAGTAAAAATTTGATTTAAAAATATTGACGTCTACTTTGACTAAATGTAAATTTGACAAGCAATCGGTTTTTTTTGCCAGCAACAGTATCGAACGCTTTAAAAGCCAGAAAGCGTTTGAATTTGGGTTTGCTAAATATAGTTTTTCGTTTTCCATTGTGAAGACAAAGTTTTAGTAACTTCCTTAGTGATAGGTTATGAAAAAATTATTGACAATTAATAATATAACAGCTCTATTGTATAAAATTTAATTTAGTTTGAAAAATATTGCATTTTCGAACTCACATTTACAATCGAATGCTCACAACTTTGTGTAATTGGTGAATTGGCAATTTTGACTGCTGAGTTCCAGTCACAGTGACAAATTGCAAACAAAAAATGCACAGAAGTCACTTGTCCTACCTTATCGACCCACATGTAATAGACGTTTCCAATTATTAGTAGTAGGTAGGTAGCACGAATAAAAAATTCAATTTGAATTTTCGAACTCACCTAAAATATCACAGGCGATTGTACCAGTGTAGGTACAGGGTGCGGCAAGAAACCTTGCTGATTTTCAAAGGAAATAAAACCAAAAGCAGTGGACATACCGCAAACAAACTTTTTTATTCTTGTTACACACGATCTGAATTTTTCATTACATGGTTTTAAAGATTATATCGGACAAGTGATGGCCTCCGTTTTCGATACACTGAGATACCCGATTTTCGAAGCTCCTCTAAATTCTTTGATGCATATCGATGTGTATGTTCGCTATTGCTTCACGAATGTTGCCCTTCAGATGATTTAACGTTCGAGGCCGATCGGTGTAAACGATAGATTTTTGGCACGGAGCCAAATCAGGTGAGCGGGCCAAGTAAGTTCGCCCCCTCAAGGAGATAAGACGATCGGGGAAATGTTCCCCCATTAGATGCTCGTGCTGTGGGGGCCGTGGCTCCATCTTGTTGAAACCACACATCACCAAGGTCCAGTTCATCGAGTTTTGGGATGAAAAATTCTTCAATCATCTCTCTGTAGCGAGCTGCATTCACCGTAACAGTGCATTCGTTTTCTTTGTTAAGTGGAAATCATGGAACGACCGTTGGAAAAGTAAGCCTCGCAGGCAAATGTGCCTTGCTCTTTCGTTCAATGCATGGTATCGACTGACTGCGGCGTAGATGAAACTTCAGGAAGTCCCCTAAAAAATTAGACACTCTCCACCCACATCCGACCACTCCCCCGCTGCTTGGCGCCAAAAACAAATCAGCACCCTGTACATCAATCATACACCATACTAAAATATTACATACAAGGTGCTATGGATTTTCTGTTAAACAGGGGAGATTAAAAAAAAAACTAAAATTTTAATGTCCTCACTCTTAGTCCTTAAATGCAAAATTTCTAAATATGGGTAAGTGGCAACCCATATCGTGGTCTCTCAATTTCGCCCGATTTCTTCAATGTATTTATTCGTTTTTCTGTCAAAAGTATACAGTGACTCTGTGACATTAAACGCAATCTTCTTTCGAACTCAAATCGGAAGTAGATTTAATTGGACCGCGACGAAACACCTACAAACATGTTTAACCAAAATAGGTGATAGGTTTGCGAAGTTTATCGTCTTAAAATGTTAAATTATCAGGTTTAGTTTTATCGTTTTTAATTGTTGCTAACTTCTGTGCCTCAGAAAACACCTAAAAATTGCTACAAATTGTACTTCTGAATGTCTTAAATCACAGAATACGCTGGTAAAAAAATAAAAGAATGTCCCCGTTAACCTGTAACAACCCCAATTCAACTACAACCAACCACAGCATGTTCACAATATCAAAAAAAAAAACCCTCCATTTTGTAAACTTCCCGAAGAAAGCCCACCCAAGTTGTAAGTAATTTACGCACTCACTGTGAAATTGCCTCGAGATTAATTGCTCCTAACTCCAAAGTGTGGCGTCACCTACAAAACAGCACTAATAGCCAGGTACCGGTCGTGATTTGTGCCAACACTGCCGCTAAACTACTAGCCGCACTACAATCCCGGCTACAATTTCTATAATAATTTTCCGCTATCACATCCAAAAAGTGAGAGAAGCAGTGTCTGTGCACACTCGGTGTTCAACGACAAACGTGTTGTTCATTTTTTTCCTCCTTGTTGTTCCGAGGATACCCCAAAATGGATTTCCTTATTTTTTCCGGTCACCATATGAACAGAACACAAAGCACCAAACGAACCCCAAGAACACCCAAAAAGAATAAGAAACCCCTCTGCCTAATTTCGGACATAATACTTTTTATTTGTTTGCAAGTTGGCAATTGGCTATCGCACTTGCCAAGAATTAGACAAATTTCTGTTGCCATTGTGATTGTTATCAGCGTACACGGAACGGCAAACGTATTTAATAAATCATTCTGGTTGAACATCTGTCAAAATGTAGTCTGACTGAACGGAACCCACGGAAAAAAGTGTGTCTTCGTTTACGAGCACGAGACCGAAGTAATCGTACGCCGATGGTTGAGGTAGAAAGTGGAATTATTGTGTGTGTGTTTGGAAGGAACTCCTCCAACTCCGACATATGACTACATCAGTACGAGTACATTATCTCTGGAAACTTGGAAGTTACGTTGTCTTTTTGCTCGCCATCACCTTTGAGCTCTGAAGGGAGAATTCTTCGCAAGAAAGTGAATGTTCGAGAGGGCAAACGTTTTGCGAATGAGGTTGCGGTGGGTGGTGGATTTTGGTACTAATGTTGTGGTCTTTTTTCCTCAGTGTGAATAATGACAGCATTATTGATAAACATTTAGCTAACTTTGAGTTTTGCATTGTTTCTTTCTAGATGGTGAACCTATTAAACTCCCGGACAATCTTGAGAGTTTACCCCGTGCTGACAGCTTTCCCTCACAGCGGCACCGGTGGAACACAAATGAGGTGAGTTTTTGAGGTTATGTGATTGGTTTTAAGTATTTGGGTGGAATTAATTCAAATTTTCAAACAGATGCAGAGCACACTTTAGTTCAAGGTTTCTTAGTTGTTGTCTATACTACATCGAAGGGTTCCAGGACCGGCATTCGAAAAAATGCAAAATTACATCTAAAGCTTCCTTCATTCGCCCTTCGAATATGGCAAAAAATTCGGGGACGCGAAAGTCCAATCTCATTAAAAGCCTCATCTGTAGCAGAGTTCTGCCTTTCGTTCGCCTGGCTCAACTGATTTATTTGCCTCATTATCACAAAAGCCACTTGGCCGACACGCAGTGTTGCCACCCCCACGCCAACAGCGCCATAATACAATTACCCTAGTAATAAACTTTAGTTAATCGACATGTTATTCGCTCTCCGCCGAGGATGAACATTACTTACCAACCGCCCCATCAAATGCGGATAATCAAGGATAAATCCCATCCGATGTAACGCCATCCCCAACTCGAAGTGCGAATCTTATATTTTTGTCCGGCTTTTATTTTTTTTTTTTTTTTTCCCACCACCATTTGGTTGTATTCAATTCAATTCGACCGACACTCTTGGTGATGGTTAAAAATTAAAACTCATCTTCATGGTTTGTTGAACGTGAGGTGGGTCACTGGTTGTGGGCACATCCGACATCCCTGACACGCAGCAATACCAGAAAAAAAAAGTTTCTCTTCCCAGCAAAAAAAAAAAACGCAGAATGAGCGCAAAATGTATCTCGAACTGAAAACTTTCTGCGAGCAACGAACGAATTTTAATTTCACTCGTAGAAATATTTTTAGCTACAGGAATGCAATATTATCCAATAAAAAATATGTTAACCCCTGTCTTCTGGTATGGTGCTGCCAGAGTTGTGTTTGTGTTGCTCCACAACTAGCCAACCCCGGCCCCAGTAGGGCTGGCCGCCCAGCTCCAGCGTCAAGTTGTTGGGACAGGGTTTTACCGAATTTTTCCGCTGTTTTACTTGTAAATTAAGAGCGACCGCAAATAAAAATTTCCAGATGTAAAGTTCAACACCGTTAATGAACTGCAGCCAAAAGCCGCCTTCTCTGTGGTACGGACAAGTTTACTAAATTAAAAAAAAAGACAGACCGGTCCATGGGATACGTAAACGAGACACGGAAAATAATAATAATAATGAAGGTAAATTCAGACATAAATAAAATTACGCAGATATTGTTACGGTTGGGGAATTCCATACACACACACACACACGGAGATAAATGTCCTCAACCGCACTGGATTGTGATTCCGAGTCCGACTGAGGTTGAAAAAATTTGCCCAAAACTTTTTACTGCACGTTTGTAGCGTCAGAAACAGTGCACAGAAACAATCGTAGCTCCTAATTTTGATTGTAACTAGTTTCGAAGTTGAACAGACAAGTTTCAGATAGACTTTTAAGCACGATTTAGAAAGGTTTGGAACGGCACGTTTTTGTGTTGCCACAATAAACAGTAAAAAGCCGCTTTTTACATATAAAAATTTGTGCTTTTAGTACAGCGCTACCTTTTTCGTAGTTGATAAGTCAAATGGATGCCATAAGTAGTTCCGGTGAATCTTAGGCTTTGTTGAGAGGGTTTTGCTGGACTTTTAGGCTCTTTGATTCACCTAGCCGGCAAGGGGTATTTCTCCGTTTAGTTTTTACTAAAAGAATATCCCAGTACTTCTGGATACTTTTTTAGCTTAGAAATAGATGCTGAGAGGTCCCAGGTTGAGCCCCCGAAAAATCCATTTTCTATTCCATCCACCAAAACAAAAAGTAGGTATTCTTACATAAGTGAACTTACTTAGGCTGCTCTACCGTAAGCATTGAACTATGACCTCTCCAATTAGCCCACTCTAATTGAGCTGCCACGCAGTGAGCGACAAGCGACAGAGCGATTGAGTGACGTCGCTCTGCCTATAACAAAATCGCTAACCGCTCAGAGCTTCCGTGGAACCGGCCGTACGATTTCATATGTTTTAAATTTTTAGAGCGACTTCGCTCAATCGCTCTGTCGGTTGTCGCTCACTGCGTATTGGCTGAACCCTTCAGCTGACTCCCTCCAATTGCGGGATCTAATTTTGTTAGGTAAGGTTGAGTGGGGTTGTGAGATCTGCACAAAATACCAGGCCGGGACCCATACTTACATTCTATGATTGTGTTTCCAGTCTTTTGTGTAAACGTGTAACATTTGCCTTTCAAGCATAGGGTTCCCTTTTCGTACCGTTTAATGGAGAAAACTGTCATGACAGATGTCACGTCATAAGTTGTTGCCATTAATTTTGTGTGAGATCTTTTTCTATTTTATTTCCCCGTCTCGTTCCGGTTCATTCGTTTCACAAATCAGCTACCACAGCAGTACGTTTTAATCGACTCATTTATGCCACAACACATGTCACGCCATTGGCTGTTGTTGCCATCAAGTGGCATCGCAGCCGCTGACACTTCCCACATCGATGACATTCAATCAAAAATAAACAACTCACTGAGTGAATGCAAAACGAAAGCTTGAATATCCGATTTGATAAAGAATAATGACCCGTTTGACACCAATATCAAGTTACAGGCACATTCATCCTTGTGCGTAGGCAAACAAGTGTACGGATTTCGAATTTACATATTATGCCTCTTAGTCCTTGTGTAATTCACTTGGACTTCCCTACATCTCATATTTTTCATTTTTCTTCAAATGAATAATTTAGTGCTGAAGCGAATAAATTGAACTGAACGGAAAAAAAGTGTAAGCAGATGTACTCTCGAAACCACTCGAAGGACATCTCAAAGACAACTGCTCAAAACGAAAGGAAAAAAAAAATCCAAAAAAGGGAATCAAATATTGTTGAGACATGTTACAAGGAATCAGCAGAAATTCCAAACTCCTAATGTTCTCAGAGCATAATAAATGGAATCGAACACCGCCGCCGAATCTAGGGCTACCCGGTATAGTGCGCTGCCGTTCGTCGTTGTCCTTGTCGGTGGATCCCTTCAGCGCCGCACATTGCAATCGCAATTCAGAATATGAATCTCTGCTGATGCTAGGCTGGGTGATGCTGGCACGACCACTCTGCTTCTTCTTCTGTCGTGTCCCATGAAAGGGAAACCAAAATATTTATGTACATTTTTATGACCAGGCCCTTTAAATAAATGATTTGTTTGCGAAATAAAATCGTGCGGTTTCTTTGGTTTATTTTCGCTGTGGCAATGGATCCCTGAAAC
Source organism: Cheilosia impressa (assembly GCA_948293265.1). Classification (NCBI taxonomy): domain Eukaryota; kingdom Metazoa; phylum Arthropoda; class Insecta; order Diptera; family Syrphidae; genus Cheilosia; species Cheilosia impressa. The sequence continues at coordinate 11,946,881 of OX411883.1, forward strand.
AGAGCAGAGGTGGAGCAGAGTGAGTTCGGCTAGGCCGAGTTGAACATATTTTTATTCATTTCGACTTGAATCAGTTTTGAAAGCACATCAGCAAAAATACCATCGCGCTGAAAACACTTTAATAGAAATGCCCTGCGGCAGTAGTTGATTGGTAGTTCCTTTTCGGCGAAGGATTCTGATTGATGGCCGCATCAGATATAGGCTCTTCTGGTGTGAAGTACGCAGTGGCTTTTTGCCCATATATTTGCTGGGATACGTGGGAAAATGCGAAGCTAATTTAATAAATGAAATCACGGAACGGAAGGGAATATGTTTTAGTATTCAATTTGAAAGAAAAAAAATCATAATAATAATAATGAGGAGCCTTCTCCGTTTTGGGGCAGCATATGGCGAAAGGAATATATAATTAAAGTGGTATTTTAAATGTACACATTTTCTTGCATTGAAAACCGAACGGAATAGAGACAACGGAATGGGACGGGAAATGGCTGTAATTGAAAACTGAAACAGCTTGGCGCTTCGTTAAAACTTAAATTAAGTTGGAGGACGACATTCAGCTAATAATTATTAAGCTCCTGTACAATTTGGAGTCAGTTTTACGTTTGCCGAGTTTGTTATCCCTTTGACATGTCCTCTAAAGGAGTTACGTTCAGACGAACTTGTATTCAAATCAAACTTCGTTTGGACAAAATATAGCCTTTTGTTAACTTACTCCTTGGACACTGTTGCTAAGAATTAAGAACCTACAGACAGAGATTACCCGTGATGATAGCATAACAAAAAAAAAATCTGTTTAAAGTTTAAACGTTGCAGTGGACTTAAAAATGTAAAAGCAACCGCTAAAGTAGAATGAGAGAGGGTAATACTTCTTTCAGCTATGAAATGTGACGACATCTGGATTCCTCAAGCTTAAAATGAGAAAGCGGCCACTGACAGGGGGATATGTGTGTCAGATACTCTCATGGGAGATTGCAATAGCTCCCTCAGCTGAAAAACTCAATGAGGTGTAGACAGCAAACATGTTAAAGCAACTACCAGCTGATACCAATAGTGGAATATAAAAGTCGGTTACTCCCATGGGAGAAAGGAATAATTTTCTCAGCTCCAAACCTAGTGATTGGCTTTCACGACAGTAAACTTGTTAAACAAGCCACTGACAGAAGGATTTGAGTGTCGCATGGGAGTTTTCTCAGCTTCAAACCTCAAATTAATTTACTTTCACGACATAAAACTTGTTGAAAAAAGCCACTGACAGAGGGATTTGAGTGTCGCATGGGAGTTTTCGCAGCTTCAAGCTTCAAAGTGATTGGCTTTTACGACAACTTCTTAAACAAGCCACTGACAGAGGGATTTGAGTGTCGCATGGGAGAAGGTGATAGTTTCGCGAGACTCGATCGTTTGCCATGAAGCCTGAAGTTTAATTTGTTTTGTTGAACATCCGCATGACAGGGATCAATAGTTTTAACATAAAATGTTATTGAAAATTGTGCGAAAATATACGTGCGAAGACGGATTTTTATTGTAGTCATAAAATCCCAACGAAAAAAGCCGTCAACAGTGCAAATGTTGGCAAATATTACGTACCTGAAAAAAAAACGGCCACATTTTGATTTTATAGGTAAAAGCTGTTTACAGAGAGTATTTTAGTTATAAAATATTTTACTTAGGCATACAACTCGCTTTTCCCAAACTTGTTCCACGAGTTTAATTAAAGCTCTCCCTGGGGCGAATGATATTTTTATTTGTTGCTACATTTTCATTTAAAAATGTCTAACTAGAATGCATGTTTGAAATTATTTACTGACAGCTTTCCGTGTCCTCATTCCTTGACTCCGAATCAGTCTCAGCACGCTCTGTAGTTTATTAAACTTTCATTTGTCTCGCCACAGAACTATACAACCCCTTTCCACATGTCGAGTTTCTACCTATACCTATAGTATCGACTTTACACAGGCAATAAAAGCACCCAAACATGTGTCGTATGCAAACCCTGCTGGCCCATATAAAAACGAATTATCCATTATTTCCTTTATGTCCTCTCATGTCACCTCCATGAAAGCCCGCGCCTCTCCGCCTCCCATTTAATTTGTTTCCAAAAATAAAAACTCATTTCTGACCGCTGTCCAAATATTTGCCAATGTCAAAATATATAAAATCCAATGCTAATTTGGATGTGCTCCCTGCACACGCCTTCTCTCCTTCAACCTCGACTCTTGGAAGTCTTTCAAAAAATAATAACTATAATAAATTATATAGGAACAAAAAAAAAAAAAACAAACAAAAAACCTCCTCTATACGGATGCCCTCTGGCTCTTCTTAAAATGAAATGTTCATTCTGCGAACTTAACCTCTTAAGCGCCACAGATAGTTGCCCGTTATTGAATTAGCATAATAAATGCTCCAAGGTAGGCAGTCGTCCAATTTTTATCCCGCTTCACATATTCGAGCATCTTTTTCTGGAAAATTCAACAAAAAAAAAAAAAATGTAAAAATATGCTCAACTCGAAAAAAGTTAAAATATTCACGTTTCTTGCATGTCCTCTCCCGTCGACCACTTGCAAACGGAAAAGGGGGCCACACAATGAAAATTGAAGATGCTTTGACAATGTGTACCATGTGCATGCCACATAAACGTCTTCTTTGCAATTGGCAGTGAATCTGGTTCCTTTTTGTTTTTTTTTGAGCCAAGAGAGGGAGTAAGTGGATGAGGAATTTTCGAAACAAAAAACGCGAACCAATTTTTGCCTGATCGAATAAACCTAACAGCAGGTTCCATCGTACACACGAAACAACTTCGATAAGAAGGAAAGAAATATGTGTATGTATGGCTGCTGGAGACTTCCTTAGACCGGGGACCGCCTCTGAGTGGTGTCGGTGGTTCTACATCACACTACATTTGGTTGCACATTTTCAAGATGAAGCTCTACGGCGGCGGGTGCCAATGTTTGGATTTGCGGAGTTGGTTGGATTATAAATATTTTTGTTTTCTGGTTTGCTTTGTTAAGCTCTTTTGGCATTCATGAGTTGAGGATGATCTTCTGACTTGTCTTCGAAACTGACCTACGTTTCCAAGAGGAACCATGTTGTAATCACAAAAAAAAAATCAGTGAGGCACAACAGTCTTCCTCAAAGCTAAGCAAACGCGAAGCAAAGGATGCTATGGATATTTAGTCAGGGAAAGCTATTCATAATGAACTTTAAGGGCTACTTTGAAATACCCAATAGAAGTAGTACAAAGAAGCTTCGCATTTGTTGTTTTCGCAATCGAAAGTCTGTGAGTTGCAAGTTTGCAACTACCACTGCCTTTTCTAAAAGTGTCAGGTCTAATTAATCGATATTCTCCCATGCAAGTTCAGATTTTACTGCTAGAATGGCAAATTTTGTACAGCGGTTAACCTGCGGCTTCTTTTCCTAAATTTGCGTTGAGCATCCATCATCCTACCCAGTCAAACTAATGTGGTATTCGATGCTGCTTCTTCAGATTTGCTCTCAGATTTGACTTATCGAACATAAAAACGTCACTTGCTCCTTTTTTTGTTGATATTCGTGCGATTGAAATATGTGCAGCCTTCGACACTTTGCTAAGCGTTTTCCAATCACTGTTTGAATGCTATATTAAATCGTTCGAAATTTGCACCCACGTTAATTTGTAGACATCTGCACATAAATAATAAGTAAAAATAGATCCATCCGATGCGTTGGAAAAGTTATTTCAGGTAAATAAACTCCTCTAGCTGTCAAACTCAAACGCACTTGTATTAGTAAAGCTAAAGCAACTCTGAGAACAAATCTAGATTCGCCAAAGTGCTCTGCAAACTGCAATTTGAAAAAGATTGTCTTGAGATGTGCTCTGAGAGCGCCCCGCCACATCTCACATAAATGTCTCTTATGGTATTGTTTATAGCTAGCAGGATACCCAAACAATGAATTAACAAGATGGACTCTCGTCTGAATACAATTTTATATAATGTCATCCAAAAATAAGTTTAAAAGTAGTAAAACCTCAAACCTATGGTCGCCAACTACATCAAACTAAAAGCACAAATCGCTCTCATTCTGGAGAAAACGCATGCAATCTCCCACTTTGATTGACGCCGCTAAACTCAATTAAAATGGCCAATTTATAATGTCATCTCTTTGGGCCAATGTGTGTCTTCGGTTCTCTTCTCTGTCCATATGCAGACCATATGAGTGTGTCTATCGCCCTTTACGTACACATAAGTGCAAATATGAAATAAAACGTGACGCCAACAATATTGCTCAATTGTGTGTCACACTCTGTCTCCAGCTGACAGCAGGCCAAAAGGAAGACGAATTTTCCGCCCACTTCCACTTGGTATATATGCGCTCTGTTCCGATCAAAGTTTTCCCCCCGAAATAAAAAAAAAAAACAGGAATAGAAAAAAGTTGTCAACTCAGGGAAGCACAAACAGTACACGGTCGTATACCTAAAGGAAGGACTTGACTTTCCACCTATCTCCCCGCAATCCCCGTACATGTCTTGTCAAAAGTAGGTGGAGACTCGGCCGAAGTGAATTTGAATATTTCGCTGTGTGATGAAAATATGGTTTTCTGATAAAAATTGCACTCGACGACGACAGCGACGGCAACGCCGACTGAGAGAGTGCCAACTTTTGTTGCCCAGTCTCCCTATCCACAGATAGAGATATACGTTTCTGATTCAATTTCGTTTTTCATTCGGTTTTGGTTTATTTTTGTTCTGTTTTGAAATATCAACTGAGACACGTATCGGACTAATATTTGCGTTTACGTTTGTTTCTAGGAAATCGCAGCGATTCTTATCAGCTTTGACAAACACTCCGAGTGGCAGTCGAAGGAAGTCAAAACAAGGTGAGTAAGTTTTTGGTTTGTCTTGGCTTAAATAGATTTTGACATGTTTGGGGCTTGTCAGCGTTTTTGACTTAATCGCTGACAGTTTGCTGTTACATGTCATACACGTACGTTACAGCGTAGTTTTATTTTAAAGGTTGCATAAGTCACAGACAGACAGACGTTTTTGTTTGTAAAACGTGTAGACCAGAACACGTGCATTTGACGTTTTTGTTTTGACATTAACCTGAGCCGATCGTTGTTAAATAAACAATTGTCGCTACGGCTTAGTGATGTTAAATATTTTAAAGCTAGAATGAGTAGACCAACACAAAAATATGCGAGTTGATTGCAAATGCTTGCATATTTTCGGGCTTTTTCGAAGCAAGTCACTGTGAATGGTTTTGTTGAGCATTTGTCTACTTTAGAAAAATGTTGAATAAAACCAAAGTAATAGGTTTGTTTGACGTGGCTGGCACTAGTGTCCACTAGTGCGCACTGAGAAGTGTCAGCTTATTTCCACGCCTGTCGAAAACCCTTCACAACTCTGAAAACTCGACTTATATATCGAACGCAAAATGTTGGCCTGAAGTCTGTCAGCTGTTGATATTGACAAATATTTATCTTTTGGTAACACTTTTTCCCGTTTATTGTTAAAAATGAGGTGAACTAAATTCTGAATTTGGGTTTGGCATAATACAAATAGTTGATAAAAGTGTTCGCAATGTAGATGACCAGTTTGAAAATTAATGACAGCAAGCGAAATGACAGCAAAACTCAGCGCTGAATTCTTGCCCCCACAAATTAACTGGGGTCAGTTCAGGGCACAACTAGGGTGCCCTAGAAGCCATGTAAAAACAAAGGTTTTCAGTACCAGCGCGAGTTCAGTGCTATATCGAACGCATTAGGGTTATTAGCTTACAAAGCTATTTGTCAACTTTGAGAAAAGCAAGCGCTTTTCTTTGGAATGCTCGCTCATGATGTGCCAAATATTGCATTTGAAATATGAGCAGGACCTCAACCTCATATTGACGTATTTGCTTCGATTCCATGGCAAAAATACAAAAATTTGCACGACTGGATGGCACGTAACTTGCTTCTTTATGCGATAAATTGTATTTAGCAGGCTCATTTCAAGAGCTGACTGAAAACAAAGGTTTAACGCAACATTACGACGCTACCTGCAATGGATTAATGAAAAATATAGAACTTAGTGTTAAAGTTAATTTTAGCTGAAATGTGTAGGTACTTAGTGAGTCTTACCTGTCAATCGACGATATGCGCTACAGTATGCAGCGTCGTAATGTTGCGTTTAACTATTTTTGAAGACCAATTTGCTCCCTTGATCCCTAATGAGTTTTGTCTTAAAAAACAAGACTTATTAACAAACCTTCATCTTTTCATCTTTTGTATAGTTCCAGGAAGTTGCTTCAAGGCCAAAAGTTTCTCGAAACGTCACCCAACGCATAGAACTTTCCTTTAACAAATGTTTTGCTTCCCCTTAAATTATACAAAAACTAAATTGGTATCACCGTTTCTGGACGTTTTTATTGTAAAACAAAACATATCTTCGTTCGTGTTGTTTCGCAAAGATCTTTTTATACTTCCGTTAAGTGGTCTCAGAGCTCCAGGCTACAATATTCGTTGGCAGCATTTTTTTTCCTAACGCAAACATTAATTTATGACCGCGAATGTGTGCCTGGACTGCAATTCCAAAAAAGGCTCTTTCATCCTAAAGATCCACCTTTGAGTTGTTTTTGTTTAGCAAAGTTTTTCCAAACCTGCAACCATTTAAAAGCTTTGCACTCTTGGTAACGTTTCAATGTCAATTTCTCTCACACACAACCCCTTGATAAATATATTGCCTTCTCTAATTGTGCTGACTTGAAATTTTCCTTGCAGACCCAAAAGCGGATCACTCCTATTGTACTCGAGGAAGAAGGTGCGCTACCGACGCGATGGATACTGCTGGAAGAAGAGAAAAGATGGCAAGACTACCCGAGAGGATCACATGAAGTTAAAAGTTCAGGGAACCGAAGTAAGTTTCAAGATTAAAAAAAAATAAACTTTCCTTGGCAACGTCAAAAATTCGCTCCTGCCGAAATCTAATTGCCTGATGACGCTCATCTTCATCTGCCATAACTACATTCACACTCTTGTAATCCATTTAACCCAAAGTAACGAAATTTTTATAATTCAATAACTACTTACGATTTGCAACACATTGTCAGAGAAAAAGAACGTGTATACAGCGGGACATCAGCGCGCCTAGACAGACAGACAAAAAAAATGGTCATAAATCAATTTTCGAACAATTTTTCACCCCTTTCTACACTTGTGTGAGAGCTGAAAGTACTCTTGTTGACTCTCAGGAAGTACAACTCCCCCAATGTAAATAATTGCTGCCTCCCAAGACTATTGAGTGTTCGCGAAGCCAAAACATACGTTTCCTTCCCAGAATGGCAAAAAAAAAAAAAAAACAAAAGAAAAGAAAAAAAAAGAAAAAAAGAGCGAAATTATTTTTCCCCCATTGTAAGCTATAAGTGAAATAGGTACTTAGGTCCTCGTCTTTATCTTAAGCCCCTTTTGCTCCCTGCCACGACTCATTCATTTGTAAATGCAATTTCACGCCAAGATTTCCTCTTTTTTTCTGCCTGTTTTGCTGGCTTTTGTTTTGATTTCTTCTTATATCATCATCCGGTGGAGAATTTATGGGAGTTTGACGTCGCCGGAAGTCCTCCTGCCGCCATAACAACAGCGATAACTAATAGTACTCTTGTGGAACCGATTAAAAAGTAAGAAGACAGGAAAAAAGATTCCGGTTATGGATGTGTGCCTGACCTGCCTATGCCTTTGGCAGCAGGCCGAGTCGGGGCAAACACGAAAAAAAAAAACACCCTCAGATATGTTTCCTTGGTCCGTTTTCGGAACTGCTTGCTGTCATTTTTCGATTAATTGCATGAAATTAATTTTTCTTTTCACTTTTAGGAATTTATATAAATGCAATTGATTTTTGTCTCCATTTTGATAGATGGATCGGTTGTGGTTTGTTTTCAAATGCGAACTGATGGAGTTGACCCTATTGTATGGTGGTAGGGTTTTAATTTATTTTTTACCTTCGATGGCGCGCACCTAGGGAGAAACCTTGTACCCTGTAACCACAGATTGTGGTGGGTCCGGATTTTAGGATTTGCCTTTAGCTTAACTTAACTTGCGAAACAAACCCATGAAGAAATAGGCTTTGACTGACGTCTATTATCACCAGAAACAGCTTTGAGAGCTCTACCAAATCCGAGTCTTAACTATCACTTATTTGACCAATCGGAATTTGTGCATTTAACGACAGCCACTGCTTGACATTGTTCACCGAAAAACACTCTTTGAACTAGGCTTTCAAAGGCAGCCATAAGTTGCACCCAAAGTTTCAGGGCTCTTTCGTGGAGAGTTATAGATTGTTTTGCCTTTGTAAGCTCTTTACTGACACTGTGCTCTGGATGTGAAGATATTTTTGAAAGTGTTTTAATGTGCCTCTATAGTTGGCGAATATAAAGGGTTTTCCAATAAGAGGTGTTATTTTGGTATTCGAAGAAAAATGCCATTTTTTGAGATAAATGACCGGATGTTTACTTCATAATAAAGAGGAAGGTATGCCGTTAATAATGAAAAACAACATCAGCCAAATGGCCACCACGAGCACGCATACAGGACCATATCCTTTTCATGAAATTTTCCATAACCAAATCGCAAAGTGGCTGCCCTATGTCCTCGATAGCCACACGAATTTTATCTTTGAGGTCTTGAATCGACGCTGGGCGTAGAGGTTTTCCGAGCTAAAGATGAGACAAGTTTGGTTGTTGACTTAGCCACCGAGGTGGAAATGGGCCTCATCAGTCAAGATGATTTTTCTATGGAATTCCGGATCATTTTCATGCATTTCAAGGACCCATCAGACACGACGTTGTTGATGATCGACCGGCTTGAGTTCTTGTGTTAACTGAACTTTATAAGCCTTAAGACCCAAGACTTTATGCAAAATACGGTATAATGACGTTTGTGGAATGCCCAATTCCAAAGAAGGACGAGGAATGGACAAACCTGGGTTTTCTTCAACACTTTGGGCTACAGCAGCAATATTCTCAGTTGTTCTTGAGCGACGTGCACGGGTTTTATTCTTCACATCACTAACTTGTCCCAACAGCTCGAATTTTTCCACCAATTTCTGTATTGCGGTCCGACAAGGTGCTTCACGACGACCAAAAAATGCTTTAGTTTTGCGAACTGTGACTGCAAGATTTTCACCATTTTTGTGGTGAATTTTAATAATTTCTATGCGTTGTTGAAGGGTGTATCGTTCCATTTTTATTTCTACTTGTCAAGTGTCAAAGAATAAAAGCTTCAAAAGTGACAGCTACCGAAATAGCGGGTCATTCACAATAACACCTCTCATTGGAGAACCCTTTAGAATGCTGACTGCGATAGGTGTTGCTTCTTCGACGTGCAGGTCTTATTACTGGGGCTGTAGACTCGTAGGTTAGTTACATGGGTACGTTTTGTGGACGTTCTTCATAAAACATACAACCGCTGAGTTATTTATCGCGATTGTAACCCACTGTCCGACTGTGTTTCAACTCTCAAGTACAAGTGTTTTACAAACCTGCACTCACCAAAGAAAAGGACTATTTTCAAAAGTTTTATAGAGCACACAATTTACTGTATCACCTGTGGCTGTTTTCCATGATGTTTCTTTTTTAAAAACCTCGCAGACAAAAAAACCGTCAGTCATTTCTACAGGCCATCTGCTTCCACTCGCGACGACATCTTACCATGGACTCTGACAATGGCACTGTGTGTTCAAAACAAGACCATAAAAGTCATAAAATGTCAAATTACTGTCAGGACACCATATCTTAAGGTGATAAATTTGACTTAATAAAAATGCTCACTGCTCAGTCCTAACCTTTGTATACAAGACCTCAACCATAACCATCATCACCATCATCGGTTTGCCGCTTGCTCTGTGGAGCTAAAATCACCACCACAACTGGTGTGGTGTGCTTTTATGAAGTCGCCCCCTTTGATGGATGAAATATCGTTGAGGGGGCGCCGAAACACTCGTACAAATATTTATTTTTGTTTTGTTTGTTTTTTTCTCTCGTTCAGTGCATCTATGGATGTTATGTCCATTCCGCAATTCTGCCAACATTCCATCGCAGATGTTACTGGCTGTTACAGGTAAGTCATACAGTTCAGAGAGAGAGGGAGTGAGGGAGCGTAACAGGTTATATTAATTGTGCCTTTTATTACAGAATCCTGACATCGTGCTCGTTCACTACCTCAATGTTCCTTATCCGGACGACAACAAGATGGCTGTCATAGCGCCCAGCCTAACACTTTGGGGTGACAAGAAGGAATGGACTAAGGAAGAGTTGGTCAGCCAACTGAAACCAATGTGTAAGTTGCAATTGACGACAGGTCAGTGGGTGGTTAGGTCTAATGTGATGCATTTCAGTGTCGACGGTATTTAGTGATGAGGACTCAGATTCTGGAAACGATATTGAGATTTCCGTAAGTAACAAGCAATCGGGTGTTTGAACTCCCTTTATTAACGCCGCACTTTGTAGAACGCAGAGACCGTGGAATCGATAGTAAGTCAATTAATGGAGAAACAGCGATTGGCTCGACAGGCGGCCCTGGTGAAGCAGCTCGAATGTGGGTGCCCTGATTCGACGTGTGCCGATGGAAAGTCTTGTTCGCACCCAATGCGACGAATTGGCATGATGAAGTCGCTCTCGGAGAAACGCAATGATGCCTACAATCAAGTGACCAGTACGACACCAAATGTGCTGATTGGAACTAAGGTGAGCATGACACTTCAAACTTGAGTATACAAATAACAAGTTTCTTCCCCACAGCTCTACTCGCGCTGGCCAGAGCGCAAGAATCGCCTTGGTATGGCAACTGCCGAGGCAGAGCACGAGCGTCAAAGTGGGGAAATCAAATTTCAAGTTATACAGCCTCACATGGAACAGCAGCAGCAACAACACCAGCAACAGCAGCAGCATCAGCAATTTAACTTAACTCGCCACACACAACAAATGTTTGCTGGTCGTAATAATTTAATAGCAACCCCCACCCAGGTCGCAGGGGTGAGTGGCGCTTCCAGTGCCAATGCTGGTAACTTCAATCAACAGACCTTCGCCAATGCGTCTAATCAAAACAATCAAATGAATTTAAATCGCAATAACATGAATCAGATAATAATCAACCAACAACAGCAGAGTCACCTAAGCGGGGTGGGCAACAATGCAATTGCCACTACAACGGCGGTGACCACATTCTCTGCCTCTGTCGCCGCCGCCTCCAATGCTGCTGCACACAGTAGTAGCAATAACAACAATACCAACCAGCAATTATCGGTTCTGTCGCCTCAGCAAATTAGTTTGCAAAACTCCAACGAACGAAGTGAATTAAGTAATAATAACTCGATAAACCCCAGTCAGGGTCATATGCAACACCAATCATCCCAGCAGCAGCACCACCACCATCATCAGCACCACCAGCAGGCACAAAAGCATGATTTAAACATGTCATTAGGGGGCAACCCATCCTCGGCATCTCAAACCGAACACCATCCATTCAAACAACAACAACAACACCAACAGCATCATCTTCTTCGTGCGACTTTAGCATCGACCCCGTCAATCACAACCATTTCAGCAGCATCGACATCGAGCATCACCCCATCGGCCAGTGTGCAGCAGATGAGTAAGAGCCAGCAGCAACACCCTCATCCCCATCAGCAATTGGACCAACAGCAGCAACAGACGCAGCACCAACTTCATCCCCATCATATGCACCACTCCCAGCAGCAGCTCCAACAGCAGACGTTAATTGAAAGTAATAGCATCAATCAAGGGCAATCATCGAATCTAATTAGCAATACCACGGACGACAATGGTAATAGCATGGGAGGTGATAGTACGGTTGGCGGAAGAGTGGGCGCCAGTGGTCAAACGAGTCAACCAATGTCTACCGATGTCGGGGAATCCATGCTCAATCTGTCCCAGGTATGTTGTGTTTGTTTACGAATGAAAATGTAAAATTTCAACTATTTGGGGAGGGGTGTGCCAATGGGGACAGGCTTTTGTCGATTGGGAGGGTATAATCGAAATTGTATTGGTACCTGGTTCTTTTTTGGTTTCTGCCGACTGGCAAATTACTTCGCAAACCGATGGTACGCAATGCAAGTCATAAATATTCTATATATAGCTTTCACGATGTTTAAGTTTCGAAGGGCCTGTTTCTTTTGTGAAGGCACATTCTCATGTTCTTTTATTACATCTCCACTTCTAACTCCATTCTTTATCTTGCTACAGGTAAACGATTCCGAACATATCTTGGACGCAGAGCTGGATGGTGGCGATACCGGCTTTTCTGGACATTCTTTGCAATCGCGTGCATCCACTTGCGGCGACACAACGGCTAGTTCTGTGATTTCATCCAATCAATCCCCGCTAATAGAGAAGAAGGAACCATCCCTGTCCGCTCCTGACCGGACAACGTCCGACGTCAGTGATTCACTGGCATTTTTCAACGAAACCTTAGATCTGTCCCAGGAGGACATCCAAAGAACTCTGATTGCGAACATGCCATTCGGCGGGGGCAGCGATGTGGTGGTGAACAGTCAACATGATAACCGTGTTGCGTCTGATCTGAATCCTATGGATTTTATTGCGAACGTCTGTGACGTTACAAATGATGTGAAACGCCACACTCGGGGAGTGGTTCATGACGAAGACGACGATGTGTTTGTGAACTTGGATGCATTCGATATGTTGGTAGAGTTTCCCGAATTGGAATTCGATGGGAAGCATGAATCAGCATCGAGTTTGTCCTTCGAGAGCAGCCTGTCGAAGGTGTTTTCGACTGCGAATCGGCGAATTCTAACAATCAGCGACTACAGCCCCGAATGGGCCTATCCAGAGGGAGGAGTGAAGGTTCTAGTCACCGGCCCATGGAAGATGTCAAGCACGTATACAGTACTCTTTGATTCGGTGCCCGTGCCGACAATTCTCGTCCAGGAAGGGGTTCTTCGGTGTTTCTGTCCAGCTCATGAAGTTGGTTTGGCCACGCTGCAGGTGGCCAGCGATGGTTGCGTGATTTCCAATTCGGTTATATTTGAGTACAAGTCGAGTCCACACCCAGAGGCCACATTCGACGGCACCACCAATGATTGTCTCTACAAGTTCACGTTGTTGAATCGCTTGTCATCGATCGATGAGAAGATGCAAATCAAACTGGAACCCAAGGATTCGGTGAGTACAAGTATATTCAGTTGTCAGTGCTGAATACTAATAGTCCCTTCAGCCCGAAGATGCTGCATTGATGATGCAATCGAACTTTGAGGAGCGAATGGTTAGCTATTGCCACCAGCTAACCAGCAAATTGTGGCGATCCAATGCTCCCGTCTCCTGGTCATCTAGCGGATTCAAGGGAATGACCCTTTTGCATTTGGCGGCCGCACTTGGCTATGCAAAGCTGGTGTGCGCCATGCTCAATTGGCGGTCAGAGAATCCGAATTTTATTCTAGAAACGGAGATTGATGCGTTGAGTCAGGATGTGTATGGGTACACTCCAATGGTGGGTATAACATTTAAATGATGGACTTTTGTTGATGAAGTCGTTTTCCATACAGACTTGGGCATGTGCCAGAGGTCACACCGAGACGGCTTTGATTCTCTACAAATGGAATCACAACGCAATGAAGATCAAGAATCTAGCTCTGCAAACTCCGCTGGATGTGGCCAAGTCGAAGGGGTGAGTTTGCACCAGCGCAGCTATGTACAACAGTCCTTATTGACACTTGATTTGTAGGTTTAGGTATCTCTTGACTGAGTTGTCGCGATTGGAGTGTGAACGAGGCAATAGCAGTGGCTCAAGCATTTCGTATGACCTGAGCAAACAGATGAAGCAGCATTCCAGTGATCTGCTGAACGGCCAAACCATCAAGGATGAGCTAGCTGGGAGTAATAATTCGGACAATTCGTCGGACAGTCAGAATACCGATGCTGGAGACATCAACAGGAGTCATGATGGGGTTTTTCTCAGACCAATCGCCGTTGCTAGGTTAGTGGTAACAAGTTGTTGGAAGTACTCTCGTTTCTTTAAGCCTGGAAATTTATGCAAGTCCTATTTCGATTTGCAGCAACCAAAGTCCCCCAACAAACAGTCGGTACTCGAAGAGGTCTTCTATCGACAGTGGCATCAACATGGACATGAGGTCGTTCACAAAATGCGGCAAACCTTTCAAGGATCAAAACAAGCTAACCAGGTTGCACCTACTTCAAACTTCCCAGCAGCGTATACATTATAAATGACTTGCATATTTTCTACTCACAGTTTCGACAGTAACGACAACTACCCACTCTCTGTGGACTCGGCCCTCGATGGCTTCTCCACACTGAACAGCTCCAGTTCGCTCCTGTCGCCGCTTCGCAAAATGGACTTTGCCTTATGTAAGTAACCCAACTTTCTTCCACACTTAGTTCTAAATTGAAAAATAAACCTATCTTGTGGGCAAAAAAATAAAAACACGGTCAAAACAGTAAGCAATTTTGTTAGACTGTTCAATCTGCTGCCCAATTCACAAAGGCATTCAAAAACTGTTATAATTTTGCAATTTAGGCGAAGTATCAACCGGTGGGTCTAGCCCCATTGCCGATAAACACGACGGATCGATGTCAGACGACGAAGATGACCCTGACGTCACATGTAAAAATGAATCAGAGCCGAGCGTAGGTCAGTTTGACGCTAATCAGAACAAAATTTCCAAAAAAAAAATGTTTAACCGCTAAATAAGTGTTTTGCTATGAGTTTCATAACCACCCAACACTCTTTCAATTGGCCTTCTTAAAGTATACTATCTCTTTCTCTCTCTCTCTGTATCTCTCTTGAACTAAGTACGGTCGTAGAGACCACTGTCCTATTTGTAAACACAAATTTTTGCGACTAAAAACAAACCAAAAATATAAATAATGTCGTCCGCATATAGAGAGTAGTTCGTTTTGTAATTGTTGTTGCGCTGAGTATGGTTGGATATGATGAGTTTTAAATATTTTTAGTGCGTTTTCGTGTCAAGTATTTAGGAGTATATCTATCGGTGTTGTCGTGCTTGTTATACACACTCAAAACAAAACAAAATTCACTGCAGGGGCCAAACATTGTAAATAAACCGTAAAAACATTCAAAAGTATCCAAAAAGTATTTCTATGTGCATGCTGTCGTCATTATAATTAAGTTTTGTGCTTGTTAAATGTATAAATTGAAACAAAGACAGTGTTTAGGATTTGTTAACTGTTGTACACATCTCGCAAAAACTACTCATTTCCATTGTATGTGTCTAGAATCTGTGTATAAATTTGGTTTTTCGATGTTGTGATTGCTGTTTGTCGGTTGTTTTTCGAGAGTTACTGATTTGGATTTCGAATTGTCTTGTAGGGGAATCCGATGCCAAGGTGTTGACGCTGGCTGAACACATAATTGCTGCGATGCCAGAGAGGATTAAGGTTTGGATCTGGTCTGGCTGTCCATTGCGTGGGTGATAAAAATTTGATTTCCTTTACAGAATGAATCCGACGAGATGATGATTTTGGGCAGTCCCATGTCGGAGTCGCTGCACGGAGACAACTCGGGCATAGGCAACATGCAGGACAGCTTCATGGATCCACTGTTGGACTCTCTGCCCAACACACACTTTGACAATGATTTCAATTTCGACTTTAGCGATCATAACTATCGTTATCATGATGTGAGCACACCATGCTCGAGTTTGAGTCCAGCCAGCTCTGGACCGCTACAGTCGCCGGCTAGTTATTCCATACCTCCAGATCCGCCAATGAATTCACCAAGTCCGCCACCGTCGACTAAACAACTGACCGAGTTTCTTCAGGCATCGAACAATGGCCAGCGGCCTTTTGAAGCCGATTTTTCGAAGCTCACTTTGACTGGTATGTTGAGCCGGTACAGTTTCAACTGTCATACGCATTATTTTCCCCTTGTAGATAGCGAACAACGAGAACTGTACGAGGCTGCAAAGTGCATTCAAAAGGCCTACCGTTCCTACAAGGGTCGTCAAAAGTTGGAGGAGCAAAACAAGGAGCGCTCCGCCGCCATAGTCATTCAAAACTATTATCGTCGCTACAAGCAGTATGCATATTTCCGCCAGATGACAAACGCTGCTTTGGTTATCCAACATGGTTATCGGTCGTACTGCAAGAACAAGCGATTTAAGAAGTCACCACAAACGAACAGCCTGTCGCCGGGCAACAGCTCGACCTACAACGAGAGCTCGTCACAGTGCTTGTCGAGCTACTACTATCAACAGCAAGACATTTCCCAACCAAGTACGCCGAAGGAAACCAGTCCATCAGGGCCTTTGAAGTGAGTTTTATATTAGACTGGGGCTTTGTGCACGAGTTTGGCAAATCCTCTCCATTTGAAATACAATTTGAATTTAAATTTCTTTCGCAGGAGAACCTATTCCCAGTCAACGCAAAATCAAGCTGCCAGGAAAATTCAACAATTTATGAGACAATCGAAACTAAAGTGAGTATATTTTCTTTTAAAACCAAATTTATTTGTGTATTTTAAATGCACAATCAAAGGTTTCGAACAAAATTCCTAAATAAACACATAAAATATTTACACGCTAGCATTTGGGATGGCAATGTATCCTTATTGGTAAGGATGCATTTTTAACGGACGGAAGTTTTGTTTCTTATAGATTTTTCTCAGCCTCTTTTGGTGGTTGATATTTTTGTAATGAAATTTGTATTTTTTTCCAACAGACTTCAGAGAGAACGAGCCGAAAAAGAGAAGCTGGTGCACCAACGCAGGGAGGAATACCTCCAAAGCTTGCAGTATCAAGAGCAACTGGAAACTGCGCACAATCAAGAACAAAGGTAAGGCTACGCAAATGGTTGCTGTAGTAAATAACATGTTAAGTCAGTGCACGAACCAATGAGTTTGTTGACTGTTTCGTATATTTACGATGTGCCGAGGGAAGCTTAATAACCGAAAAAGTATAATTTTATAGACGCTTGAATCAAATTCATTAGCTAGACTTGATAACTTCAAACTTTCAGTGTGAACGCACCCTTAAACCGATACCGAACTGTCAATGTCAAAATATTCAGTAAAATTATCATTGGACACGTTCAAGTATCTAGTTTAGTAAGTCTGACAGCTCTCTCACTAAGTGTATCTCGGTTTTGATTGGGGGAAATCGGTCAAATGAGCAGCTGTTTCAGTTGACGTTTATGGAGGGGTAGCCTACGAATCTAGTCAAGAAATTCGTGACTGAGTACTAAGTTGACAGTTCTCATATGTACCTGACACGGAAAAAGTGACTTTCCCGACCAATCTAGTTTTTGCGTTCAGGTTACATCTCATCCAGACCAATCTAGTCGACTTAAGATAACTAGATTCTTGAATGCAGCCATTTTCATCATGATGAAGTACACGAAGGAACAACGTTTACGAATACTCGTAATTAAAATTTACTACCGAAATTCCGAGTCGGTGTTTGCAATTTTAAGAGACGCCAATTTTCGGCCGTAATTCACGTCCCAGTAGACAAGCAATTCATAGTCTAGTGAAAAAATGTGATACCGAATATTCGCTGCTTGATATTGCCGTGCCGCAGTGAGACTACGTTTAGCCCGAAGTGTGGAGAATATTGCTGCCGTAGAGGCGTCCGTCGCAAACTAGCCAAATCAGTCAATTTCACGGCGTTCTCAAGAAGTGGGCTTCTCCCAGACCACATTATGGCGAAATTTGCTTAAGAATCTTGGCCTACATCCTTACAAGATCAAGCTGACTCAAGAACTAAAGCCCCTTGATCATATGAAGCGACGTACGTTCTCGAATTGAGCTCTGTACATAATGGAAGAAAATGAAGAACTTTATCGCAAAATCATCTTCAGCGATGCAGCGTATTTTTGGTTATACGGCTTCGTCAATAAGCAAAATATGCGTCACTCGACATGTGAGAACCCTCATGTGCTCCGTGAAACAGCACTTCATCTGCGAAAAGTCACTGTTTGGTGCGGTTTTCATGCCGGTGGCGTCGTTTCCGGAGAAATTCCATCGATGTATCCGTTCCGATTCAACTTTCGGAAAAATTCTCCGATGATGTGTGGCGCACCTTGTGCACCTTGCGTGGAACTGCGTTATACGACTAACTTTTGACAGCTACCTAGTACATTTTTTCCGAAGCTATCCGACAACTAATTGTTGCTGAATATTTTAATGTGAAATGAACGCGTGTATGCGCTTCATTTATTTTGTTCCGAAACGGATACTTCGAACGCAATTGAGTTCCGATCAGGGGTCGAATCGCGTCGTCCGTGATCGAGCATTACGTGACGGAATTTGTTTCACATGCAATATCGACATAATTCCGTGAACGTAAAGCTCGTTCACGGACGACGCGATTCGACCCAGATTTAACTTTCCGATCGGAAATTTTTCCGAACGGATACCTCGGTAGGGCTGCTTATTTCTTTGAGCAATTGCATGAATTGGACATCAGTGATGTGTGGTTTCAACAAGACGGTACCACAAGTCACACAGCGGGTGCAACAATCGAGTTGTTGAAGTCTCAGGTCGGTGAACGTGTTATCTCGAGAAATGGACCCGTCTATTTGCCGCCGAGATCGTGTGACTAGAGAGGAGGACAGAGTCGGAGGACAGGAGGACAGAGTCGAAATGTTCGGCCAAGTCATCGTAAATTGGGTCCAACGTATCGACCGCTGCATACGTTCCCGTGGTGGGCATATGAAAGAAGTCGAATTCCATTCATAAATGTTTTGATAGTAATTCAAGCCAATAACTTTTTTTTTAGATATCTCAAGTAGTTTGTTTAAAAAAGAAGTTGTCAAGTCCTTAATGAAAGACCCTTTATAACTAGTGTAAATGTGTGTACTCGCTTATTTCCACATATTTTTGCTGCATACTTACTTTACTTAACGGGCTCCCGACCCGTGGAGAGTCTCTGCCTGAGACACTGCAGCCTTCCATCCTCTGCGATCCCGGGCACGCTGCTTCCAGTTGTCCAGACCAAGCGCTCTGGCATCCGCGATGGCTTGGTCTTTGAAACGGAGGTTCGGTCTTCCTTGTCGTCTCGAACCTGGCGGCTGGGATTCGAAGATCCTCTTAGCTGGAGCATTATTGTCCATTCGCTCGATGTGGCCGAGCCAATGTAGTCGACGTATTTTGGCCTTTTGGACTACATCCACATCTTGGTACAGCTCATAGAGTTCGCGGTTGTATCTTCTCCTCCATTCGCCCTCCTCGCACACAGGACCAAAAATCCGCCGAAGAATTTTTCTTTCGAAGGAGCCCAGTATCAGCTCTCCCTTCCTGCTTATCGTCCAGCACTCGGCGCCATAAAGCAGGACTGGCAGGATAGGGGTTCTGTAAAGCATACATTTTGTCCTTCGAGTTAGGAGTTTTGAACCCAATTGTTTTGCCAAACCGAAGTAGCAGCGGTTTCCTAGGGTAATTCTGTCCTAGGCGGTGGACAGATGCTTGTTTGTTTGTTGATAGCATGTACTTAGTCTTGTCCTCATTTACTACAAGACCAACGAGTTTCGCCTGTTCTTCAATCGCCGTAAAAGCCTCTATCACGGCACGCTGCATAAGTTTCTCAAAAGACTGTTGTCCATTTCCGCTTGGCTGGTGCGTCCCAACCAATGCTGCCTTCCTACTACTACCATTTCAAGAAGTTTAGTATTCAGTTCGTACTGTACACGTCAGTTTCGGTTTGACTTTATCCCGGTTCTGATATATGGTGCAAAAGCATAAACTCTTGTTCAGAGCTCATAAAATTTCTTGGGGCGAAAGATTCCGTTCGATATTCAGTCTATTTTGCATCAGTGGGTAGTCAATAAGATTCAACGTCGTCAACAAGTTCAAAATTTAACAGCTTAAAAGGCAAAGACCCGGTAGGTGTTTACATTCACCTCTGGGGAAGAAGACCCCTCATTATATGAGATGGGGGGCACAATTGGGAAATGACCATAAACCAACTTGGTTTGCTTAACTAGACACAGCTAGCTAGAACCGAGTTGGCTGAGCGTGCTTGTTGGTAGGAGCTGTGGTGTATAGCTTATAACAATTGTTACACCACACGCTGATAGCTTCCACTGGTTTCCTTGTGTTGGTCGCTTTGACAGCCGGAAACATCTAGGCGGCATGTTATAATACACAAGACTGCAAGTCTCGACTTTTACGGAAGCTCACAATTGCGAAACTTGTATGGAAAATATAGCCACTGTGAACTACGACAAAAACTAAAAATGTTTATTGGTGAGGCCCAGTATCATCACAGCCAAATTTTTCAGGTTCAATTCAATTTGTCTGTATGCTTGTTCAAAGTGTCTCTTTCTCTTTCGAAGAAATTGGCCCATAAAATTTTAAAAACACATCCATACGCCACCAGAATTTGATATCAAACATCTCCATCGTCTAACAAAATCTTTTTATTTTGTGTGTTTTTTTTTTTCAGTGAAATGCTGTGATTCTCAATACTACTTCCTTCAAAAGGGAAGTACCCAACTTTATCCCAGGGAAAATGAAAACTTTACTGAATGATAACGGAACGATGCAGCCCAAGAGCAATTTTCAAACGAAAAAAAAAAAACGTATAGTTCACGTATGAAATTTTAAATTTATATTATCAACTATTTAATCCTTTTTGAACCTACATTCTCAATTGAAAACAAAACTCTTATAACCAAAGTATGTAGTTAAAGTTAGTGCGATATCTCCTCACACACATATATATATATTTTTTCGATCTTTTATCACCTTTAAGTCCTGAATGGAATATAAAATTTACCTTTTAACCATTTGGGACTAGAAAAACAAAATCAATCGCACTATTTTCTCTCTCTCTCTCTCCATAACATTAAGCAAACAAACAAACTACAACTACTGCTAATATTCCTTATTCTTATAAATAAATGAATAGATCTAATATGCCAACAATTTAACACCAAAACAAAACTCTTCTAATCCGTGATCAAGAGGTTGACACGTTTAACTCAATTTGTATAGTCTTCTTCTAGTAGATACATTATTATTCATGTAGCAAATAGTTTTTCTCTATTGTTTTTAAAGAATTCATTTACTTTACTTCTCCTCCCTCATGTAGTGTTTATCAATAAAAAAAAAAACGATTTTAAACTAAAAACAAATAATCTAAGGACGAAACTGCTTGAAATTTTTCCTCAAATAAATGAAAAAAATTCAATTTGCAAGTTGCTTGCCTTAAAAGTAAAACAAATGATTAAATATTTAAAAATATAATCTAAAGAAAAAAAAAAACATTCTTTGGTCTAAATCTAACTCGTACAACACTTAAGGATAAATATGGGAATTTTTTTGGAAAAATTAAGACGAACTCTTATTACTCAAATCCAATTTAACATTTAAAATTGCTTTTTGCACTTTTGAAGTAGACTTTCATAATGAAACATTTCAAAATAACAAACTTTATATAAACAAAAAGGAATATATATATATACAGTTGTAGAGGGTATGCATTTTAGAAATGCATTTGAAAATAGCGAGAACAAAATAAACAAAAACTACTTGAGAATGTATAAAACAAAAAAACATTTATGAATAAAAAAGAACATTACAGTTGTTTTCTTCCGTCCACATTGTTAGCTTTCATAATGTTATATTATATTATAATACTTTTGGGCAAATTATACCTCACTTTTAACGTATTGTATTTTTAAACAAAACAAACAAGAAACATAATAACAATGTAGAGTTGTAGAGTCATTTATTAGTATGTTGTTTCTTTTTTAAAATCATTTCATTTTTATTGTTACCTTATACTTAAAGTAGAAATATTTAAAATATATGGCATCATCATCTGAGCCTGTACATTGATGAATTAAATTTGATCGATAATACAATTAAACAGAAAGGAAAAGAGTTAAATACATTCACAGCTAATGCCATTGTTATCGGTGGTGTTTGCAATGCAAGCAAAGCTAACTTTGAAGAATGGTCGCGTATTACAGTGATTTAGCAAGGCAGTCTGATAATATTATATATTTATTAGTGGCCTCCTGATTGGCATTGAATTGGAGATACCCGCTTGGCACTAGGTTCACGGGAGTGGTACAATTTGGCGCTGGTTACCAGTGGCTAGTCTACACGCAAAAATTGTTCGTATCACAGTGAAAATAACATTCTTCGTCAAGTATTTTGTACTCAAACTGCAGTTTAATTCTGGCTCAACGAAAGATTCGTTGACCAAATTAAACACTATGAAAAGCATTCGTTTGTGAGCAGTTGTTTTGTTGTTGCTTGGCTAGCATTATTCGTTATAATGTTTGATACTTTGCAATTCCTATACAGTTTCGTTCAACAATGAACGAACACTGTTCGTTGAGCTAATATATATATAACTAAATAACGATTTAATAAAAACAAACCTAGTAGATCCGTTCGAGTGTTTTATTAATCAAACATAAAACAATTAGCCATGCCTAGTGAAATTTATTTCATTTGTAAATTTAATGTCTCATTTCTCTGGAGCAAGCCAAATTCTCAAAACTGGGCATTAAAGAAACCGTCATATTTTAAGGCCAACCGAACCGTGTTCACTGATTGACTCCGAGAGTTATTTTAGTGAGGATTATTTTTCTTAGTTTACTTTCTCTCAAATTGGATAAGGAAATAGCACCAACATGGTCTTTTAATTGAATCTTTTTATATCGTATGGGGCTCATACTTGATGAGCTGCTCTTCCTTCTTCATTAAAAGTTCTTCGTCCATGCAGAAGTCATTCGTGCAAATTCCTGACAGTTTTTGGATAAAATCCTAGACAAAAAAACACGATTTTCCTCGAAACTATCAGTTATTACGACCAGCCAAAAGAAGAAAAAACTGGCATATCAAACAAATGCGATTGGAAAAACAAACGTCCGAATCGCGGCCTTTCTTAAAAACGTGATATATTCGCGTAAGAATCATTTTTTTGACTTCACCCAGCCCAATTTACAGCTTCGCCAACACCGTTAAGTCGGCTTAACGAAAATACCACATTAATGCACTGCGACAGTGGTGCCAGGTCACATAAAAAATTTAACAATATTTGCTACTGCTGCGACTGGTCATGCATTACAAAACCACTCGAAATACGGCGACCTTTCTTCCTAACCATAAATTTAAACCAAGAAACTATAAAACAAAAACATTCGTACAATTTTCTTTTTGTTTGTATATACACATAATAAGTAGCCTAAACTCCTATCGAACTGAAAATCAATATTCACTCAACAATCAAATATGTGCAATTCTTATCGTACTACTCCTCTTTCTCCCATTTTCCCTACAAAAAAGAAAGAAACCCCTCCATTACCTAGAGTAAAGACTTGTTTAAAACAAAAAAAAAAACAAAAAAAGTATTTTCTTTGTTAGAAATGTCAAAAGTTTCTTCCACACACATATTGTATTATACAAAGCAAAAAAACAAAAACCTAAGGCAATATTTTGTGACAAAACAAAAATGAATAGTTAAAAATAGTAAAATTTTATCAACAGAAAAACAAAATGTATATCCAATTTATACGTATATATAAATATTTTCAAAACTTAGAATTAAATATAAATAACAAACAAAAAAAAAAAAACGAAGCAAATCACGCAAAATAAATAATGAAAACTTAAACCAATTACTTATGAAAGTGCTTGTTAGTTGCTAATGAGTCGTACAATGCTTTATTAACATAAAAAAAATATGAATTTTACTTCAAAACAAGAAATCAAAATATATATTATATGTATAAGGAAACACTTTTCAACAGGAAAATGTTCTCTTGTTCTCCTTTAATTTTCGTTTTGATTTTTCATTTATTTATTAATGAATTTCCTTCACATAGAAGTTCACACAGACAGAACTTAATGAATATTTAAACAAATGAATTATATATACATTGTATATTTAAATATATAATTATTACCTAAGTACCTAAGCCATTTGGCAAAAACAGTAGTTATTAAACAAATAAAAAACCAAACAAACATATATACATATATTTAAGAAGAGAAAGAAAAGAAACCATTTAACTAAAACACCAAATTCAAAAACAAAACAAAACAGCGAAATCATAAGGATTCGCATTTTAGTCTAGGTACATTATTTAAAAAGAAGTAAACAAACTCATTTAGATTGTTAGCACTAAGCGTATCAATATTTTTACTATTATTAACACGAAAAAGAAAAGAAAAAAACTGTCGACTTTAAAACTTCCAAAAACTAACTTCAACATAAAAATTTCCAAACGAAAAATAACAAACAAAAAACAAAATACAACTCCTTAGTGAATAAAAGTTAATACTACTACTTCTTCTACCACTACTATTATTATAAACTATAGTCAAACAAAATTGAATGGCCTGGTCCGGTGCGGGCAAAGCCACAAGATTCCTGCATATTTTCTTATTATTATTACTTAACAAATTAACATTATTATCAAATCGAATTGTTACTTCGCGCACTTCTATACTGCGACGACTCGGAATGGGGGCTAGTGTTTTCTCGCTATAGCTTAGCTATATTCAAACAAAATATTAAAATATTAACGTATTTCAGCGACTTTTATTTATTTTTCTTTACTCAAAAGTTTCACACACCCTGTGTCCGATCGTACTAAACAAGCTTTAAATTAAATATTAATGAAAACAACAAAAAACAAAACATAATACTATACGAAATTGATGAAATACAATTTTTATGAAATTTAGCAATGAAATTAGTATATATTTAATCTTTTTCAAAAACAAAACCAAACTACGTCTTGTCGTTTATAGTCAACATAAAAAATAAAAACAAAATCAACATATTTTTCTGGTATTTCAATTCTCCTTAGATGAACTTAGATTTAATTTGAAAAACAAACAAACCATAATTGTAAATCAACCAAATCAGAGCTAAAACAAAGGGCAATTGTTTCATAATTTTAGAAAACTTGTTTATTCGTTTCTTTTATTGTTAACATAATTAAAACCTAAAAATGAGAAAAAAAAACAAAAACTATGTAATTACAAACTACACTTATTTTATTAAATATTAAACTATTAAAAAAACAAACAAACTTGTGATTTGCTTTTCATAAAAATGGGACAAAGAAATTACCATTCATTGTATCTACTCCCAGGCAGAAATGTCTCTTGCCCATGTTTATTTTATTTCATGTCATGTCATGCAGTCTTACCATAACAGCATGGCTAAGCCGGCCCTCTGTTTGAACGTGCAATGTTTTTCTGTCGCCAGTTGAAAGAATCGTCGCCGGTGGAACTTCCACCGTACCCTAGGTTTTGGGTCAAAATTTGACAAATTATTTTTAACTCGAGAAAATTCTGTCATGCATTATATGTAAATGGTGTTTTTTTTAGAGGTTGGTTTTTCGAATAGAGATAAAACTGACATTTTGTGGTCAAATCTGGCAACTCTAATGTCATTTATGTTCAGTTTGGTTTGCCATTTCATCATGAACAGGTGGACAAATGAACAACGCTTGCAAATCGTGCAAAATTTATTTCGAAAATAATGGTTCAGTTCGCGAAGTTTACCGCAAGCTCCGTTCATTTTATGGTAGACATAATCGTCCATCAGAGCAATTAATTCGGTTAACCATGGATCGTTTTCGCACTACGTTTACTCTATGTGATAATACGCATCCGCAGAGACGTCGAACAGTGCGCACCGAAGAAACAATTGCCGGTGTAGAAGAGTGTTGAAGAGGACCCGAATGAATGGAGACCGGTATAGAGCCATGATAACCGACTATTTTGGATGGCATGAATGTGGATGAGATGTGGTTCCAACAAGACGGCGCTACATGCCACACAGCGCACGTCACAATCGATTTATTGAAGGAAACATTCGATAAGCGCATAATTTCGCGGAATGGACCTGTCAATTGGCCACCAAGATCGTGTGATTTGACACCATTGGATTATTTTCTTTGGGGATATGTGAAGTCGCTCGCCTACGCCAACAAACCGGAAACGTAAAGGGGACTTGAAAGCCAACATTCGTGGCGTTATTGCCGACATACAGCCCCAAATACTCGAAAAAGTGGTTGAAAATTGGACCTCTAGACTTGGCTTTATTCGAACCAGCCGCGGCGGCCACATGCCCGAAATCATATTTAAACATTAATGGCATAAATTATCCTTCCAATAAAGCCAAATTGATGGACATTAAAACAATTTTCTTGTGTTTTATTTCAATTCGAAGTTCTATACCTCTAAAAAAAACACCCTTTAGTAACCAAAAAGTATGAGAATGAGCTGAGCCACAAGTTTGTAAAATAAAAAGTTTAAATAAATTTTTTTTTGCAAAATTTGCTTTACATTAACGAGTTTAAAGAACTTCTTTTCCATAAAATGTGTGCAATTTTATCGCAAAGGAAATAAGAAATACAGTGAACAGTCTGTTACAAATTTGTATATCAAAGATTTGACAGCCATCTGTCAGAAAAGAAATTTAGAAAAATACAATTTGCTGACATTTGTATGGAAAGCCTTTTTCCTATAGAAAACCTCAAACTTCTGCGCACAGAAACAGTTTTACTAAGGACCTTATATCCCGTCTGCTTATTATTAAAGTGACAGCGTTGAATTTTCATCTTTTCAATTGAAACCAAGTTTCCTCGGCGCTTACATTTTACGCAAGAGGCTTTTTCGGAATCTCTTAACCTAATCCATTGTACGGATATTTTTAAGTCTAAGATAAAGAGGCGCTCACAATTCAGCACAGGAGTACATGCAATTTGTTCCTCATGCTTGTGGCCAAGCTTTTGACTGTGAATTTTCAAAAAAAATTTGACACCAGCGTTAACTTCATCATACAGTGGTAGACCTTTATTATTTATCTGCATTACTGCTTAATCAAGCGTTCCAAAACGCAAACGGCTTACTATGATGCAACGCATACGTTTTTAAAACGCATTGTGAACGCATCAACTGCGTCAACAAAAGCAAACAGAGCATCGGTAATGACTATGATGCAAATGACATTTGATATTTCAGTTTGAACAGCCAAATAAAATTGATTGATGGCCTGAGTCCAAAGTAAAATAATATATTTTGTAATAATTTGCTAATTTTACTCTGGTTTGCAGTTAAAAGTGCATAACAAATGCAAAGGAGCGCAAAAGCAGTGTGCATTCACAATGCGCATTTTTTTGACGTTTTGGAATTCAGCCTATCACTTTTTCAAGGGAAGGGTCCGAATATTTCACTGAGTTGGTGTTGCCTTATAATTAGCTTAGCCCCTCATCTCTTTTTCAGCACCCTGACTTGTGATGAAAAATCCTTAGTCACCTC
The DNA here is from genome assembly GCA_948293265.1 of Cheilosia impressa. Lineage (NCBI taxonomy): Eukaryota > Metazoa > Arthropoda > Insecta > Diptera > Syrphidae > Cheilosia > Cheilosia impressa. The sequence goes on from OX411883.1 coordinate 11,974,130, forward strand.
TGCTCTAAATATGTCGGAGTAGCCCCTCGGCGTAAGGCATCTGTCACAAGAACCGTTCAAGATAATTCAATTTAGTAAGTTCATCTGCCGTTTGTCCATCTTCTGAGGGGCTCATATTATAGACGTCTACAACTTTTACAACCTCCAACAGAACATCACAATTTGGATATTTTTCTTATCCTGACTCGTGTAATTATTTTGGCTTGTCACGGTGGAGAACACCAGTGTTCGTTGGGTGGGCAAAATAAGCACAATTTGTTGTATAACAGAGTTAGGACAATCAGAGCTTTTCAGACGCTCTTTTGATGGGTCTTTTAGCGCTCATTACCTACGTTTTAATTCAGAAAGGATGGCAACACCAATGTACACATTGTGGAAGTTACCCATGCCAGATCCAGATTAAATTGAATTGTCAAAATAGGAGGAAGAAACAGTCAGTTTCAGTATTAAAACTAAAAGAAAAAATCATAAATACGTAGTGGACCACCCTAAACTAACCAGTTTAGCACATTTTTAAATCTTCTCACGAAACTGAAGCCGACAGCAAAAAAAAAAGTACTGACTCACCAATAAAATCAGTGAATTCACTTACCTTCGTCCATTTCCCAACGCCAAACAAGAATGTTACCAACCAGCTAAGCCAGCAACGAGCATTGACTTCATCAAGAGCCCAACAACAAATTCCACAAACAAAAAAAGAAGTCTAGATCCACTTATGTACACACACCTTGATCCCTCATTAAAAGTAGATCACTTCCCCGGAGAGCACTAATCTGAACCACAGATACCTGCATTGCACACCTCATCTTAGATGCTCACACACCAAGCCACTTCCACCTCCGCCGCCAGGCCAGATGCTGTCCAAAAGTGATGACAAGAAAATCACATTAGGCTCTGATTAAATAGAAACCACTCTGATTACGCTATCACGCTGTGACAGATAATAGAGGAATGAATGAATGGTCACACAGAGACGGAAAACATGGAGAGGAGGAATGTAGAACAGGTAGGTGTAGAGCCGATAAGGCGGACACCGAACCTAAAAGGGTGCACCGACGTGCTCTACTTTTCCCCTTCACTTTGACAGCGCGTTGCGTGGACCTATTTCAATTTTTGTTTTCTTTTGTTCTTCACTCGGTTCGGTTTTACGTCCATTCCCACCGCACTTGGCGAAACAAAGAATCAAGTCCGTATCCGTATCAGTATCGAATGGAATGGGGGAGAGAACCTCTCGAAAATCGATCGGGCCAACTGACAGGTTAATAGGAGCCTTCTATTGGCTATGTCGAGTGCGGAGAGTTATTGATGGCGCCAGGAGTCTTAACTGGCCCGAGCACCGGCACCGGCTGGAAAAGGGATCATAATTGCCAATACTTTCTATTTTGTTGTTTTTGTGTTGTGCCTTGAAAAACCTACGGTCATGGGCGCATGGAGGTTGGGTCAACGTTGAATTTCCCACCGGCACATGAACAGCGCACAGGCCGAGATCCAGGAGAGTGCTGGAGGGCTGGCTGCTGCGCCACCGTTCCTGGTGTTGTTGTGTTTTCTGCGCTTTGACTTTGACTCATAATTACGGTGAGATCGGGAAAGAGGTTTTTTTTGCCTTTGATCTGAGTTGGGTTCGTAAGACAGCCGCAAAGTGTGAAAGGCATTTAGGACAATAGCCACTTTCGAGCGCATATATCCGTTGGCCGGCGTTGTCCGTCGACCTGCGCCCAAGACTAATTAGCTCTGTGGAATGTCTGTTGTGCTGTTATAGCCCCGACGACGACCAGAGTGTCGATACGCTGATAGATATGGAGATAGTCTCTGAAAAGTATGCTAATTACTTTGTTAGCACCGCACAGCGCACACATGCGCACTCATATCATAAATTAGCCGCCTCTCTCCCGCTACTTTTGAGTAAATCGTGTTCGATTTGTAAACGTCAAATTGGAGTTGAAAACATAATAAATGAGGCGCGAGATAGCAAAAAAGACAAAAGCCCACAGCTGAGTGAGTGTTGCAATAGATGTACAGATTGAGATGGCTACGGAGAGATAGTTGCCTATACAGTGATGGATCTTTCGCTCGGATGTGTGAATTTTGTTGTGCCATGGTAATTACGTATACAACTCGTACGGGATGTTTTATTATTTTTCGCATTGGACATCACAATAGAGACTGCTATGTAAGTACAATGGACGTACATCGTACATGTACCTCGTGCCTAATGAATGTGTACTGTTCGAGTGAAATTTTATGACACTTGTGGTGGCGTAATCAATGTGCAATTGACAAATGACGAAAACGACTTTTCAGTCATGAAGCTTGACAGAGGGATGGATGAGATATGTCATTCAGTTTATACACTAAGAAAACAGTTGGTGTTAAATTTATTCCCTTGCCGCTGTGTTGTTGATAAAATGTGACAGGCGTTTCCGCATTTGAAGTGACAAGTGTCCGCCAATTGGATGTCACATTGGGCCCTGTTCTACAGCAAACATTCTCGATATTTGGAGTCGTTTTGCCGACACTAAAAAATATGTCGAGTGCCATTAAATCTCTGCAATCTGTCAAATTAAACTGACGTCTAACTGTCAATGGCTTTCATTTAAAAACTGCAAATCTTGCGAATTTCCACAACCGATGAAACTATTTCTCAGGGCTACTCCGCTACCTACCAGTAAAACTTTGAAGGACATTCTCTTCGAAATCATCAAATAATTTTTTACAGTGCAGTTTTATTTGCCTTACAATGGGAGTGGAAAGTTGCAACCAACAATGACATATTATTCGAACGTCAGGAAATGTGGCTGCAGATTGAACAGAGATTAAGTGATCACTTGTACTTCAACAATTATTTAATGGACTGCGCGATTATCTGAGCATAATACAAATGCAGGTGATAAATTAGAGGAAATTCCTAAAGTGTCATAATTATCATTGCAGTTCAGAAAGGTCAATGAGTTGTGCCGGAAAGTAAGATACTTCAGTATTATATTCAACGTCAATGGCTGCCACGATTTCGAATGTTAATATGTGGAATGTGGGTCGGTCTCCCAATGTCGTGAGTAATTCATTATGATATCATCCTGATGGAATCCGAATTTCATAGCAGATCGCCAAACAAATTGTCAAGGGATTCTTTGTTCACTTTTTGGGTTCTTTTCTTAGTAAGTTTGCTGCAGATATCCGAAATTTTAGGACATAGTCGATTGGATGACATAGTTTTGTTTTATAAGCTTAAGAAACTGTCAAAAGATTATTCCCCAATAAAAGTGAATATATAATTTTTCATAACTAGTTCAACACAGTTCTTAGTCACGAACCCCAAAATTTGTATGACATATTATTCATTATTCATTGCGAGTTCCGCAACTTAGTTTAAAAAAGGCGACTGCTTAAAAAAACTACAGTTTCCCTATAGTTCAGCTAATTGCTTCAAAACGAGGTCGTTTATTCTTCAACAAAAAAAAATATCTTTGTGAAATATGGACTGACATATGAAACAGCACATTAAGCAGACGTTTTTCACTGAACAGATTAACACAGCAACACCGACGGAAACTTGTTCAAAGATCCCAAACCTTATGCTCCGACATCTATATGGGTTGACAAAAATAGACAACAAAAGGTACAATACAATTGACTCGTTCCGTAACTTTTCAGACGATTATCGTCGAAACGATAGACCTCCAAAACTAGCAACTAAGTGCTAAAATTACAAGTTTGGGAACTTAATCCAGTACATTTTATACAAATATAATGAAAGCTGACGTTTGTCAAAAAAAATTTGAGGCGAATATGACTGATTTTGGTGACCAAAGTTTCAAAAACGATATCGCTTAGACAATCGTTGATATATGGAATCTGCCCCCTGAACGATTCGTGACTGACTCTTTGGTTTTCGTTAAATGTTTACTTTTTGACGCCGCCCTACTTTCTTAACATTATTCCAGTGAGTTCGACGCGATAAACAGGATTACGGTATAGGTCCAGTTCATAAATGTAAAAATGATGCATTCCTGCAAATTTTGCGTTCATTATTCTAAAAGAACTGCATTATCATTGCAGAAGTTTGACAGTACTTGCGTTCATAAGAGAAAATTTACAGTCAGCATGCTGTCAAAAGTGCCTATGTGTTTTTGTTTCTTTGCCGCTCTGCAGAAAAATGTAAGAAGACAAAATGAAAGTAAAATTTGTAAATTATTCAACTATTTAATAATTTGCACTATTTATAAATGAACAAGAGCAACAACAAAATATTCCGATGATGGCACAATACTTCTTTTATCATTTCGCCTTGGATTGAAATCCGAATTATTAAACATACGAGTTGTCATTGACAAAATTGACAGTTTATATATGCAATTATGAACACATTTTTGTTAATGCAAGGCGGCCGCATTCAGGTGGCTGTAGTTTGCGTTCATACGTATTCATTTGTTGCATATGGTTTAGGCAACAAAATTCACATTTATGAACTCACACATGCAAACCGCTTTACTCCGACTTGGAAATACATGTTGTGCTACTGAAATTGCCCGTGTACTCATTTTATCTACACCCTCGTAAATTTGCATATCGTTCCCTAGGATCTCTGCATCAAAGTCCTGAATGCATTCGCATTAGCTTCCTCCAGATGTACGCATTGTGTTTTTTGGCGAAGGTTTTGTGAATCTAAGTAAAATCATTCCAGGGGCATTCATCGGAACCTCAGATGGACTCTCCGACAAACGAAATCTTCTTCAGATGGCTTGCTGGTGTTAAAGGGATTTTGCAAATAATTGATTACATATTTGCGAAGACTTATTAAAAAATGATGGGATTCGTCTGATACGGCTGCTTTTCTATCACTCTTCTAATGCAAGCCACTTTTCTGGTGCTTTTCTTAGAGCATCTGTCGGAACTGAACTTTCAATGGAATTTTATGCAAATAAGTCTCGCTTGTGGTAGAAAGTCGACCCTACCTTTTATAAGTTCATATAAAGGGCTTTCCAATAAGAGGTGTTATTTTGGTATTCAAAGAAAAATGCAATTTTTTGCGATAAATGATAAACATCAGCCAAATGGCCACCACGAGCACGCATACAGGACCATATGCTTTTCATGAAATTTTCCATAGCCAAATCGCAAAGTGGCTGCCCTATGTCCTCGATAGCCACACGAATTTTATCTTTGAGGTCTTGAATCGACGCTGGGCGTAGACCTTATCTTGGGTTTTCCGAGCCAAAGATGAGACAAGTTTGGTTGTTGACGTAGCCACCGAGGTGGAAATGGGCCTCATCAGTCAAGATGATTTTTCGATGGAATTCCGGATCATTTTCATGCATTTCAAGAACCCAATCAGCAAAGACACGACGTTGTTGATGATCGACCGGCTTGAGATCTTGTGTTAACTGAACGTTATAAGCCTTACGATCCAAGTCTTTATGCAAGATACGGTGTAATGACGTTTGTGGAATGCCCAATTCCAAAGAACGACGAGGAATGGACAAACCTGGGTTTTCTGCCACACTTTGGGCTACAGCAGCAATATTCTCAGATGTTCTTGAGTGACGTGCACGGGTTTTATTCTTCACATCACTAACTTGTCCCAACAGCTCGAATTTTTCCACCAATTTCTGTATTGCGGTCCGACAAGGTGCTTCACGACGACCAAAAAATGCTTTAGTTTTGCGAACTGTGACTGCAAGATTTTCACCATTTTTGTAGTGGATTTTAATATTTTCAATGCGTTGTTGAAGCGTGTATCGTTCCATTTTTAGTAATGGCGTAGTTTCTACTTGTCAAATGTCAAAGAATAAAAGCTTCAAAAGTGACAGCTACCGAAATAGCAGGTCATGCAGAAGAACACCTCTTATTGGAAAACCCTTTATAATGTAATATTAAAAAACGTACCTCAATTTCCGATATTTATGTTTTATAGATTAACGAAAAAGCGACATCTAGATCTCGAACAATATATGCCCCTTTCAATAAGTTTTGCTCATGATTTACATTTTGATACGCCACTGTAAAAATTTAGAGCAAAAAATGCATGTTTAGACTAAAATCATTGAAACGAAAGTGGTTAGTCAACACTTCGCAGAATTTGCACCTGAACTGAAATTATAAAATTGCATAACTTTAGGGGTAGGTAAATTGTATTTCTTTTTGGGTAAATGAGGCGGAGGCCCTTCTGACTTATTTTGAATACGTAGTGGTAATATGGAGGCGACAAATTGAATGTCACCAAAATGCTTTGATTTAAAGGTTAGCTCCACTTAGAAATAAGCAGTCTCCGGTCCCATCGAGTGTAGGAGCGTAAAATCTGAGCTTGTTTTCTGCGATATCGTGACATAACTGTCTTCTGTATATTCCAATTTGGTTAACCGAAAACGAAAATCCGTATTTTAATTCTGTCTACATTTAAAGAAGAAGCTTAAGTGTTTAAATCTAAAAAAAATACTATAAGAAACCGACTTTGATGGGTGAAGGGTAAACTTCGTTTAAATATGTTCTCAGAATTTAACTTAAAACGGCGGACAATGAATAAAATTTGGTACACATACCCAAAACGATTGGTTTTGAAGATTGACGACCTTTTGAACGACCAAATTTCCTACAGACCCAGGAGGACCATCAAAACAATAAAGAATGTTGTCCATGGGTAGACCAATTTATGTTCATTTTACATGGACCAGGCATTCATTAATCAGCAAGAGGGCCTTAACCCAAGAAAAAGCGACATATCCAGTAATTCAAAATTAAGCATCAACAGCCTTTCGGAAGAACACCAATTTCAAGACGGCATGCTCGTTGAATTCAATTTAAAAAAACTGACCCACGCAAGTGGTAGCCATTCGACGAGCTTCTTTATCTATTGATCCACAGATGTTAAATGTCATCTCGCAGACCCCATATCATATCCATACCAAGATCGTTCGAACACCCAATCAGCGATGACAAGATAATCCAATAAAGTATCACCCATTCAGCGTTCGCGACGACAGTTTTACTACCAAGAAACCTCTTCCACTCAAGGTGAGCTGAGTGGACTCCTTTCGCAATGCGTGCCCCTCTCACTAGCTCCGTTCGGAGAGTAAAAAACCGATTCTTAATTAGGTCCGACAGAAATACAACCGAGATACATGACAACTTATCGCGCCTTTGACTGGTTTCAATCCAAATCTTGAAAGCCGCAATTATACACATTATCTGGCGGGATAAGCTTCCGCCCATCCACACAGGCACACACGCTGCTTTCTTACAAGTTGTTCTATTCTTTTCACAGTCGCGCTTAAAACCAGAAACACAAAATTCAAATGTCATTCTCTTTCCTCAAGTACGTTCATATGCTTGCGACATGATCGCTTAATTATTATATGGCCAGCCTGCCATGGATATGCGGCAGCACCCCAGGTGTGATGTGTATCGCGTGCGGCAAAAAAAAAAAGATTGAAAAATCAATCTCCTGCAGCGTTCTTATCTATAAATCTGTCCGAAAATAGATGTTTTTTCGATTTGACAGAAATTTGATTTATGGCAACCCGTTTGCCCACGGCCTACATTGACAGTACAGCGACCATGCGTCGATAACCAGGCGACAATCCACAATAATTACAATCGTAATAATAGTTGGCAATTACACATGCAAATATACGGCGACACATACTCTCACCTAATTTATGGCAACTATTTGCATTAATTGAGTTCCGTTGGTGAATTTATCTCGACTTAAAGCAAGGGCCTAAGTTTTTCTGTTCCGAGTATTCTTTGTAGTTCTCTTCGCTCGGATTTCGTTTCTTTTGTTCGGTGCGTCGACAAGGAACTGAATACTGAACAAAAAGAAAGGAATCCGATTCTGAATCCGCTCTATCGACGCTTAATGACATTACGAAGGGGACAATGGGGTAGATATAGGAGCCGCCTTCTCGTATCTGTCGAAGCACCTAATTCCAACTCACATGCAAAAAGTACATGAAAGGCAGAAAACAACGAGAACACTGAACAATTGCACAGATTGAATGTCAGATGAATAGGTGCACACAGGTTTCACGTTACCGACTTTATCTCGGCGGCGCACTGAGACTGAGACCCTATTTCCTGGGAGCGCCCTAGATGCACACGCTTCTCGCTCTATTCATAGTCCGCTGGCACACGCACACAGCCAGGCAAATCGTTCAACCCGAAATATCAGCAAAGTGGGATGTTTGGAAATCAGATACTCTTGCCAGAGGAAAATGGGAAGTACCGGATAAACAAACACAAGATAGTTCTGTAACTACCTATATAACTGTGTTTGCATTACGAAAATGACATACACAACACGAACACGATCGTCATTGTCAAATAGGTACTCTAACTATTTGAATAGGTGCACCATCAGATGCTGCGGGAAGAATAGACAGATCTTATCTCCTTGGCTGACGATTACAATCGCTGAGCGACGAGATGAGATTATTGAGTGGTTCCGATTGTTGGCAGGAACAATGGCGCGCAGGGTTTCTGTTCTTTCCTGATTGGGCGGCTCTGTTACTACGATGACATGCTGCTTGACAGTTAATTAATCAACGAGTGCGTCGGCCGCTGTGCTATACGGAGATGATTGGTTGGTAATTGACTGGAAATTGGATATTCCATTAAGTGGCCCGAATTGGATTAGTGCGGGCGAAGGAGAAGGTATGCGCGTTTGTGGGTGATTCATGGGTGAAAGGCTGCGTAAGTGTGTACCTATAGGTGAAACTTTAATTAGAGTGAGTCAAGTGAGGTGATTTCGACGTCGATGATGGAGAAAAACGATGACGGGTTCCAGTACTAAAATCTTCAAGTATGTTCGACGATGGTTCAGCGGGAATTTTTTGTCCTGTTTACCTTTGGCTGGTCGATTGAACTTTTTCATTGTTCAGTCCGAGGAAAGTAGAAGGTTTGTAATTTCTTTCTTTATGACTTAGATGGTAAGACCATTGTTGTTTTTGAAGTATATGGTGGACGATGCGTAGCTGCAAATTTAAATAGCTCTTTTGCATCAACTTTTGTAGAGCTCAAACTTTAATAAAATAAAGGCAGATAGATCTTTAGAGCTGTTATGCTTAGTGCTGAATCTGGATTACAATTTGAAGCGGACCGCTAATCTTAAAATAGAGTAGAATTTCAAGTCGCTTACCTATCTAATGGCCTAACTTATTGGGACTTTCCGCATGGTCTACTGATGGAAAATTTACTGTTTGAACTAATCAAAGTTAGCTTTATTTTTGAATGAAATAAGGACTCGATCTTTTAGCGAAATTTCCAATAAAGAATTTACTTTCTGACTTCCGTTTCTTGCAGTCCTTGTTTCAATTTGCAAAAGCCTGAAGTCTTCTTCCAAAACTTGTGCTGAGCGACCTATTCAAAAGTCTTTTGATAACTCAACGTAGCCTGGATAAATCTGAGTTAAATAAGGAAATTGCTTTTCTATGCTGCGGCTTACGTACTTAATACCTTTGTTCAAATATTCTGGTAATAGGCTTTTTCAAGTCTGGAATAGCGTCCTCCTAATTGCATTTTGTTTTGGGTTTAGCCCTATAGATCTGTCAAAATATTTTCCTAAAATTTGGTCAGTCTAAGGCCTGGAACAGCGACCTCAACATTTTGTTTTGTTTAGTTTACAGAAAACTTCACAGTCTTTTGAAACGTCAATTAGAACCTACTCAATGGCCGCGTTCCACTGACTGCTAGATGACTATAGCGGCATGTCAAACTCCATATAAAAAAAATTGGCATTTCACCATTTGCGCTAGACGTCTAACACTTTTTGTAAAATGCAAAAAACTCTCCTGTTGCTCGTTGTCAGCGATCCCGAAAAATGTAAGCGCAGTATCGTTAGGCATTTAGTTCCTTTAACGGTAATAGTGTGCTAATATCACCTACAATGACAGTGCATATAAAACCCACTGAAGGCAATGTCAGAGTAATTCATGTCAACAAAACTTTACTCCTTACAACTATCTACTTGTGAAGCTTACGCCACAATTCCGTTTCGTTAAGTACTCTTTGAAGGGCCCCCTCGAACTTGTCCATGTTCAATAGGCCATACGGAGTTTCCCACTCGTGACTTTGCTAAACGCCTCTAAGTTTTATTCACTCCATCATGGCGCTTGAAGTTCCGTTTTCTAATGGTCGTATCTGATCTGAAACGCACCCAGACCCACCACAGTTTGTGTTAGTTTCCCAAAACCACTTAAAAAGCTTAACTTTGCATAATTTGCTATCGAATTCTGTCAGCTGTAGGTATATAGATGACGATTGACGACGGAGCCGATGATAATAATTTTCAGCACCAATTCTCAAGAGTGGCAATTATATTTGCATTCTGTTGGCTTTTATTTTCTCGCTTGTTTCCTTGTTCAATCATAACCAGCACGCTTGCTAACCCTTTGCGTCGATGACGACGACGACGGGCGTCACGGTTTGTATAGCACTTCGTTGCGGTTTTTGGTTTCGCTTTGTTTTTATTTACATTTTCGTGCACGGTGTATGCTCTGAAATTGAACACACACAAAAAAAAATCACTCACTCACTCAGCTTCGTCTCAGCAGAAGCAGTGAGCAAAGGCAGAGCGGGCCAAAACCAGAGCTGGGGGCTGCCTGACAGCTGTAATTGAGCGCGAATTATCACCTCAATGTCTGACCACCTACGGCTATTATGTGCGCCATGTCAATGTTTATCAACTTGTCTAATAAATAATATTTATTATGTGTTTCCATTATAGGTTTTTTTGTTTCTTTTTGTTTTCATTTCTTTGCTCTGCTTGGGTGATACTTGACTCAGTTATGGGCCCAATCGAAGCGATAATGTGTTAACTGTGAATGGAGCGCAAATTGACAGACTAAATGTAGTTGGTTGATGTGGCGAAAATAAACAAACAAACAATAGAAGCGGACGCCTATTGAAGAAATAGCGATGATGTTGTTAACAATGCAAATAAATAATTAATTGAGAGTGTGTGGTAGGTTTGGCTACGTTACGAACAAAATGTCACTACACTTGGCCAGATTGATGGGTGACTGCGGACGTTGTATGTGCGGATAAACATCCGGGGGTAGGTATAACTGTCGTAAGAAAGTTTCCTTCCTTCAAATTAATACTTTTTACACAGACATTGGACAAAGACATCAATCCAAAGTGAATGCATACATTTTTCGAAAATCCCAAAACGGAGTCATTGAATGCATCCGTTAAACTGATGTCATGAAGGAATGACATTCAAAATGATTGTATTGGGTACATTTAAAAATCTTAAGTCGACTAGATTGGTCTGGATGAGATGTAACCTGAATGCAAAAACTAGATTGGTCGGGAACGTCACTTTTTCTGCGTCAGCTATATATCAGAACTGTCAGCTTAGTACTCAGTCACGAGTTTCTTGACTAGACTCGTCGGCTACCCTTGCATACAGACGTCAGCTGAAACAGCTGTTCTTCTGACCGATCTTAGCCAATCAAAACCGAGATATATCAAGTCAGACAGCTGTCAGACTTATGTCGTTTTCCATTTGTTTCACTCGGGGATCCACTCATACTGAAATCCAATGGAACAGCAAAACTGCTTCTGACAGAATCCACCAAAGTATTGGTGAAATGCCAAAAAATAATCTACGGCTGCTGTCAGCTGCCTTGTAATAAATACATAAATTGCACTTGTGTGAGTGCTTCTTAAGTGGATTCTGACTTCAAATCGAGAAGCGAAATTCTCTTCTCAGAATCACCAGAAGAGTATTTTTGTGCCAATAGAACAGCATTTTTTCGATTCCGGACTCTCCCGGACGCTTCTTTTTGTCCAATGGAAAACGACATTACTAAACTAGATACGTTCCCCATTCCCCTACAACTCCTACGATTGACAGCTGGAAGTTGTCTTGGGCACGCAATGACTACTTATTTACTTCAAAGCATTTTCCGAACACTTCGAAAAAATGACGTTTTCAACCATTTTTCATTTGATAATTGACAACATTTAAAAAATGCCTAACCAGACTTTAATAAAAACATTGCTAATTTAGCAAGAAAGCGGTTCGAACTTCTGTTCTTATGAAATTAGACTCGATTTGATCGAAATAAAGTGTGCGGACAGAAAAAAATAACAAATGAAATTGAATAGCATTTTGCTATGCATTTATGAAGTCAATGATTGAATTCAGAGCGCTTTCCTTTTTCGACATCTAAAGATGAGACTTGTAATGGGAAGGTGACATTTGAGGCCACATTTTAAAATTTGTTTTTATACCCTCCAGAGGAAGGTATATTCACTTTGCCAATACATTTGTAACGCCAAGAAGGAGTCACCGGAGACCTCATAAAGTATATATATTCTGAATCAGGATCACATTCTGAATCGATTTAGCCATGTCCGTCTGTCTGTCTGTCTGTCTGTCTGTCTGTCTGTCTGTCTGTCTGTTGAAAGCACGATAGCGCCCAAAGTAATTGAAGTAGGTGAACGAAATTTGGTGAAAGGACTTCTTTTTATCGGCGTCAGGTTGGTATTGAAAATGGGCTATGTCGGTCAAGTAGTTCTGGTACCTCCCATACAAAACCAATATTGGACCATGTGTCTGTCTGTCTGTTGAAAGCACGATAGCGCCCAAAGTAATTGAAGTAGGTGAACGAAATTTGGTGAAAGGACTTCTTTTTATCGGCGTCAGGTTGGTATTGAAAATGGGCTATGTCGGTCAAGTAGTTCTGGTATTTTGCATGACTTGTATGCAGTGGAGGGTATCAAAGCATCGGCCAGGCCGATGATAACACTTTCACTTGTTTTTTTTTTTATTTCTGGCCTCGTTTTGACGATTGTCACTTGTCAGTTGTGACATAGGCAATTGACAGCAGCTATATACTGTCTCTGAGAAAAATTGGGGAAGGTCACAATTACGATAGAAAATACAGCTGCATAAAAAAAAAGTGCAAGGCTGATTCAATTCATGTTTTTATTTCAAAAATCTCTCAAGTTCACCAAAACAGTGAAAAGTTATCATCTTGACAGAGAGGGCGTTTGTGTTTGAACTAACTTTGAGGCATCAGTTAGTGTTCTTCAGTATTCAGTCTGCTGGCGGAATATGTGAATTGCTACAGTTTGGGGATGGTGAGAGGCGGTTATGTGTTCGGCTGTGAAAGGTCTTTTCTAATAATCATTTACTTCCACCTTATATATTTTGTAAGTCACAATATGTAATTTTGTATCGGGCCATTGTGAATTCGACTTTACACTTAAAATGATTATGAGTGTCGCGGAATGTAGACGAGCCCTAGCAACGACAATCTAGCTAAGAAGACAAATTTCCGTGATTTGTTGGGTTGGGTTGGCTGGTGAATAAAAAAAGAACACTTCAACAACACAGTTCATATATTTTCTATACTTTTGAGGGTGTTGAGTACCCACTTGGTCGGTACTCAACACCTTACACCTTTATAAGTTATTTATCTTCGTTGTCTAGAAAGTGAAAGCAGCCACTAAAATCACAAAACTAGTTACTCTCAAACCAAAAGGTGTCCCACAAGTGTTTAATGTCACCGCTTATCGACAATTAAATAAAAACTCCTCTCAATACCGCACACAAAAAAATGGAGAATTTTCCAATTACTCACTTTTAATTGCAGACAATTTCAATAATGAATTTTTATTACCCACCCGCCGACGATCTAAAATGTAACCCAATCCCAACCCATTCGTCTTCCGATCGATTGCCAAGAAGTCTTGCCATAAAATGTAGAAAACTAAAAACTAAGACCAATTAAAGCGAATTTCCCAACTCAGTTCAGTTCGCCTTGATAACTCTGGATGATGACCTTTCGGCTGAATTTGTGCTCAGCGTTCAGCCCATCTTACGACAACATGTCTCGCGTACTACACGCAAATATTTAACGTCGACATGTCCACACAAAGCTGAAGTCTCAGTCTAAGCCACCAGCATCACCGGCTGGCTACTGCAGATTTTTATCCGAATGCAAATAATTTGTGGAAAATATCAAAGTGTCCTCCCCTCCCACTAACATCGGGCACACCACTATCGGTCGTGGGTTCGATAGCACACACGAAAAACAACACGACAGCCGTGAGCCGTGATCAATTAGTCGGCTGCAAGATAAATCTTCGCCGCATGAGAAAGTTGCGTAAGGCGGCCCCCTCCCAAGCGCAGCACGAAGGGGATTGCGGTGCACACTTTGTAAGTATAAATGCGCGCACTCCCGACCGGGCGCATTCGCGGAGCGGAATCACCTTCAGCGATGTGTGATGTCTCCTACAGGCTAATTTGCATATCCGATGGATACGAGTGCATTCCATCTGCTAGAAGGAATCTCCCTGCTGCCAGCATCCCCGCTGCGGCCAAAGCTATGCGCGCGCACACTCTCCGGCGACATCAGGTGCCAACTGCCAACTGCCAACCGAAAGGCCATAGCGAATCAATTTTACAGCTAAATTTAAGCCGGCCCGCTGTAAATAATATTTTATGGGCCGCTTCTGCCCGCTTGATTCTGTTTCATCATTGTCACCGCGAGGAGCCAGCGAGCTGTGAGCTATAAGCACCCAGTTATCAGCGTGTGGGATCCATTTGCAGATCACGATGAGATGAGATCCCAGCCGATATTGGTGTAGTGGGACGGGGGCTGGCTCGCTAACAACTGCAGCGAATGGATAAGTCTAGTTAGTCGCGTGATTTATTGTTTGTTCGCCTCCTAGTGCATCAATCAATTTTCGCTTATCCACTAATTAAATCATTATCACCCCGTTTATGTGCATATCTTTAGCTAATTGTTGTAAAGGCGCACAGGAACATGGAACTTACATTTGCGAAAACATGCAGCGCGCTCGTAAGTTAAGTGATTTCAAGGGAACCAGTGGGCGGAGCGAGAGAAAAACATATTTTCTGGGCGGCTTGTTGTTCCTCTACCATACTAGAAAGGCATGACGTCGTGTCAGACGTCAGCCATAAATATTGCTGACCAGCGATAAAATTGCCATTCAAAATCAAGGACGCCAATTGGCTTACGATTGTAGTAAGAGTGTAAGAGGACTCTTGTCGGAAATGCAAATGGAAGAAGATCAAGTTGCCTGCAGTAGTTTTGTGGTTTTGATTTTGTAATCACACTTCGTCCTTTGGAACAAATCAAGACATTTCATAGGCCGTATATTCGGCTGTGGAGGAAAATACAATTTTTGTGACCATTTAAAAAATTGTGAAATACTTTGATACTTGGTCCTTTAAATCAATGAGTTCTGTCATGATTGCCAGCAACAGACACATGAATTAGAACTATTCATTTTAATTACGATTCTCCCTAGCTAAATGGTTATACGTTTTGTCAGACCTTGAAATATTTGACACATTTCACATTTTACCGTGTCAAACAGAATTTCCTTGTAAATATTTGACAGTAGGCTGGTCAAAAGCGTGTGGCAGCAACCAAAAGTACATTTTTTGTTAACCACTGTCATCAGATTCGAAGTCAAACCATTTGACAGCGCTTAATGTGGTTTTATAGTTTGAGATTGAGAAAAGTGTCAAAAAAAAACAAAGAAGAAACAAAGTCTTGACATTGGAGTTAAATGAGAATGCCCGCATAACAAACAAACAAACTGTCTGGTTTAACAATAACTACTGTATTATCATCTACAGAGGCAATAATGAACTACTGTTAACCACAAATTTTAAGTGGTATAGTGAGAGTTTAAATTTAAAATAAGTTTGACAGCTAACAAACAAAATAAATGGGGACGTTCAAGTGTCTAGTTTAGTAAGTCTGACAGCCGTCTGAATAGATGTATCTCCGTTTTGATTGGCTGAAATCGGTCAATTGAGCAGCTGTTTTAGTTGACGTTTATGGAGGGGTAGCCGACGAATCTAGTCAAGAAATTCGTGACAGAGGACTAAGTTGACAGTTCGCATAAGTGGCTGAAACAGTGACGTTTCCGGCTAATCTAGTTTTTGCGTTCAGGTTACATCTTATCCAGACAAATCTAGTCGCCTTATTATAACTAGTTTCTTGGCCAAGGTTTTCAGGAAATAAATTCAACTTTTGTCATATCGACGAATATAGTGGATGACATATAATAACTGTCAGTGCTCATATTTTATTTAATAATTTAGTGTATCTATTAATAACAAACACAATTTATGATCCGAAAGTGTTTTACGAAAATCTTTGTCCAAATTAAATTAAGACCTAACCGTGGCAAATGCAATTCAGAAGTCAAAATTTTAGATTTAAACTTTTCGAAGATCATTTCTCTGATTAATTTAAATATGGACAGCACATCTTCGCCATTACACATTTTTAGTGTGCAATGTGTTTGTTTGACTAAAGGAATATTAGAAAATTTTATAAAATTTGTACTAAGTGTGACACCCGCCAAAACTGTCACACCAACCAAAAATTTATCAAATTCTAAGCTAAACAATTTATTTTTGCTATTTGTTTATAACTCGCCAAAATAACAAGTGAACTTGAGTTCGAAAACTGTAATTTTTATTAATTTGTTGTCTTTTAACCATTTTCGTGCATTTTATTTTCTGTTTTACAAATCTTATGTTGTTTTCCCATTCCATGAAATGATTATCGTCTGTTAAACATCTGACACTATTTTGTTAATTAAATAAACCATCAACGAGTTCCGCTTCTCGGGAACTACTTCTTAAATTGGCTTTATTGTGTTTTTTGCCGAAACTTCACTTGGAATTTTCTAGAACTGGTTTAATATAATCTCTGTTACAAAAATCAGTTTTCTTGGAGTATTTTTTTGAACACCGGCGTAATTGTCAAAATATTTGTAAAGGAACTTAACGCCTGTCTTTAACTCAGCGAAATGCATTATGTATAATTCAAGCTGCATGTAAAAGTCAGTTAACACGTTTTTTAATAACTCTAAACCGTGATTTCAAGAGCAGCTAAATATGCTCGTTTTTTGGGAAGAATGAGAATCAAATCTAGAGTTCGCTATTTTTGCTCATTCAAGATTTTCGAAGACGCTTCCAGATTCACTCATTTTCAGAAAAATAGTTTCAACATTATTATTTTCTGCACTTTGACAGCTGGCTTTCTAAATTAGAAGGCCAAACAAATATTAAAAACTACGTTAAAAAAAATAAAAACAAGTAAAAGTGTTATCATCGGCCTGGCCGATGTTTTGATACCCTCCACTGCATACAAGTCATGCAAAATATCAGAACTACTTGACCGACATAGCCCATTTTTAATACCAACCTAAAGACGATAAAAGAAGTCCTTTCACAAAACTTCATTCACATAGGTTGATTCTTTTGGACGATATCGTGTTTTCAACGGAAAGAGGGACACATGGGTCCAATATTGGTTTTGTATGGGAGGTACCAGAACTACTTGACCAACATACCCCGTTTTCTATATCAACCTGACGCCGATAAAAAGAAGTCCTTTCACCAAATTTCATTCACCTACCTCAATTACTTTGGGCGCTATCGTGCTTTCAACAGACAGACAGACAGACAGACAGACAGACAGACAGACGGACATGGCTAAATCGATTCAGAATGTGATCCTGATTCAGAATATATATACTTTATGAGGTCTCCGGTGACTCCTTCTTGGCGTTACAAATGTATTGGCAAAGTGAATATACCTTCCTCTGGAGGGTATAAAAAAAATAGCAAGTTATGCATTAAAAAAAAATTTTTCGTCCATGGGGCTCGATAGCTTTTCAGCGGCCTGATGTTTCCTTTACTGATTTTGTAAAGCTCTGTCTTATTTTAACGCCATTCGAATTGAATAACGAGGTGTCCTTTACCTAATCGACTTCCTTAGAAAAATCTTCTTTTATTGGTTCTTTACAAACCCGACATACTGGTTGTGGGTTCTCTAATGACACACATTTTGAAACTGTTTCATTTAAAAAGACTTGCATTTAATTTAAATCGAACTATACTTCTGTCAACTGCTTAAAAATAAAGGAAAAGTCGTCTAGCTGTCACAGGAAACAAAAAACTTATTCGGAAGACACGAAACTTTTAAGACACGTATGGTTAAAAGACGAAAGGTTGGAGATGTGGTCGAATGAAGACGAAAACGCTTCAATAGCATTCCAAGATGCTTGCAGATGGGCATTCCACTGCACTTAAATAGTAGTAAGTTGCAGTCCTCTGAGAATGTCTCCAAAGCTTACTTGTCACGTTCCCGTAGCCAAAGGAGTCTTGGGAAAGTGATGTTTCCGTGGCTGTCAAGTGTAGCGATAAGAGCTATGCGCATAGGTCAAGGACCGTATGTTCCCATATTTATATAATTAAGTGCAAGAGGCTTAGAAGAAATTAAGCTTAAGAAATTAATCCAGAGGTCCGCATACGGATATGATTCACCTTCAGTATTCTATATGTACCTACTTCCAACTACCTTTTTACTAAACACAACGATTGCCTGTGTTGCTTTCCATGAGTTCCTCCTAATCAAGACCGCGCACTTACGAGTACGTACCTTGGCTTGGGATCAATTATCGTACAGCATACGATTTCCACTTTAGTTCCTTACACGGATACACCGAAGATAAATCTTCAGACATTAAATTGCTATCATCATGTTATCGCAACCTAACACAACTCAGACAACTACCTTACTCATGCAGGCATGCCCTTAATTACTTAAAAGCCTCAGCTCAGACCTTGAACCCGTGCAGTCAGCGCTGACTCCAATTACGTAAAATTGTTGAAATACTTTCAGCAAATTTATCATCGGGCTACAGATGGTGGTGGCTATGGGTGCACCTCCCCACCGGTGTGTGCGTTGTGCACAAATATTTTCAATTTTAATCGACAGCTTATTTAACATCTTCATCGTGTTTGCTTTGAACCCAAAATTACCATACTACATACGGCGCGGCGGCGCGGAGGTGCTACCGCACTCCAAAGCCACTCACTCTCTCTCTCGTCCCCTCCCCAGATACCGACTGCACTCAGCCACTTGAAGATGTTTGAATTGCACTTGAAACGCTAAGACCAAATACAAGCCGAGTCAGTAAACACACCGAAAACTCGACGATTAATGACCCTTGCACCTGGATATCGAGATCAAGAAGATAGATGGACGCAACGCTAAGCCAAATCGAGATCAAAATCGAGAGGGCATCCCTCTGCGGTCAATTATCCCAATCTGGATCTGTATCTCTGCGAGAAGAAATCAATTCGCTACAGCGATATCTATTTTAAACAAGATGTAGGTGTGATTCAATTATACACACTAAATCCTACATGATGCATGCAGAGTCAATAAAAGTGACTTTACAGAGCCACGTCGGGGGGAAATGAGAACAAACACCGAAACACCCATTGGGAACATCTAAAACGTAGATACCCATGTTTCGATATTATTTCGATTTTATGTCTCCGTCTGGCGATTCTATGCGCTGCGCTGGTGATTCCTTTTGCTTATCTTGCACCTATTAGCCGGCCACTATATGGACGGGACATAAAAACGTCGAAGAACAACATACACTTGCTGCTGCATGGAGGCTGATGGTGATCCGCACGAGAGATCCGTTTCTCAAAGTCATCCCGATTAAGCAAGTTGAACCTTGTAATGGCATATTTCGCATTCGCTTGGAGCCAGTGCGCGCGCTCTGCCCATAGTGTATATAATGGGTACGATCGATGGGGAAGGCGAATTCCATTCCGCCAGCCGGCTTTGGCACTTGCTCGAAACGTACTCCACCATGCAGAGACTTGGAGGACCCACAAGGCATCCGCATCAGTAACTGTGGTTTACGACTGTGGCGGAGCATTCTCTCATTCTCTCCGTTAATGTATAGGAAATAGAATTGAGTGAGGCGATTGCTGACAGTGGTGCGAAATAGTTATGTGCCACTGCTGGTTGGTAGCAGATTTTAGTCTTTATTTTTGAAAATCGCTCACAAGCAGCTTGATTTGAATTTATTAATGTGCTACACAAACCTGAGCTATGTGATCAGTGCTAATCTCTTGACCACTTGTGGACCTTTTAAACAAGCACTCGTTGGTCGGATATTCTCAACAAATCTTCAGGGAGAATCAGGAATTCTTAAACTGACTGTAGGTAACAAAAGGCAGGGGTGGCCTAAAATAAAAATAAAAACATGAAGGAGTACCTAATCTGTGCTTTTCGGAGGATGAACTTGGTACCATTAAACCACTGCGCCCTTCTTAGCATCTTTCGCAGACATCGATCGATTAAAAGTCGCAGGATTTTTTCTGTTACAATGGATCTTGTTTTTTTTTTTTTAAAGAAAGCCAACATTTGTACATCTGTCTTTGTTAAAAAAATGTTTATCTTTGTTTTTTGATCACATTCTACGAAATTAATTTGTGCAAGATATTTATATGAAAATTTGGAGTAAAAAAATGCCGAAGTCTTAATCTCAGTTTGGGAATTTTTATACCAAACTGCTGTCAACACTTATTAAGTCTGCACAATATATATAAAAAAACTATTTATTGTAAAACCTAGAAGACGAAGTAATTGAGGAAAATGGAGAACAAGTTTTTAACGTTTTGTGACAGTCTCGTCTTTAGCTGGCAACACTACAACTTTCGTAGCAACAAACGTTACCGTTTGTTGCAAGTTATGGGCAGCAATTTTTAATACAGAAATTAAATGAAATATGCTTATGTATGCCTGTATCAAAAATTAAACTTCTAGGTTTTATTGCTGTCATTCATAGGTTTCGCAAAAAAAAAGAATGCTTACGATTTTCCAATAGGCACACCTGTTGGCCAGTTTGCACATGCCTTAAGGCACATCTCCACATCTGTGGAATCGACTGAGTAAACGATCACCACATCAAGACACATGCCTTCCTTAATTCCCCTTGTTTGCAGATCCATTAGATCAGTTATTTTTACAAAGCTTTCCCATTTCAAAGAGGGACCATAATTTGGTGAAAGTATCAGGTCTTTTGTCATTTTGATTGCAAGTTCCATTAAGTCTAGCTTTGTGAAATATAATTTATTCGGTTGCTGAATAGCTAAGTCCAGCTTGCCTATATTAAGGCTAAAGTCCAATATTTGTGTTTTTCTTTTTGTGCAGTCAGCTAGTAAATCAAGACCAAACCTGAACGACACGTGATTAATATTTTAGTTTGAATTTCACCGTTTTAAACCCACGTCACATCAAATTTGGTTTAAACTGGATTTTCAAGAATTTTACCTCTTAATTCTGACACACGACATTTAAAAAACCGGCTGATTAGCACAATTATGTGCGGAATACCGGCGTTATGGTTACAGGTTTAATCTATCAGCTGGGCTGGCATACAGCCGAATCGAACATACACAAAACGACAACGCATGCAAATTAAGCAAATTAGCAACTTGCTAACTGGAATTCCTCAATCCTCATTCGCTATGCTGCGTTTTGTTTAAGAAACAAATAAAAAAGAAATTTGTTTTATTGTTATTATTATTTTATCTGAATCAGTCTGAAATCAGATGAAATATTTATACTATGTGATTTACACTATGTAATGCAAGAGTAGTCTTACATTGGTGGAGAACTGGGTCGGGATTCTGTAAGGCGAAACGTTGAAACTTTTTCGTTTGCTCAAACGACCCGTCTTACAGAATCTGACCCCGTGTTTGGGGGTATGGAATCTCGTTAACAGAATAGGCGCCCAGTGTTCATTCTGGAACTTACATTTCCGATAAAATACCCTTTGAACTCCTTTTTGTATGCGACTCTATGTAGTCGATAAAACAAATGCAATTACACAGTTGCAATATTTTTTACGGCAATAAAAAGAACACGTTTCTGGAGAAAAAAAAGGATCAAGACTTTCTATTCTTCCACGGGTACGCACTATTTAATACTGTTTAAAACGTTATTTTACCATTGAACGTGTATGTATACTTTAAACTTTTTTAATGGATGCCCAACACTATTTTGCATGGCCCATTTCAGAATAGGTACATATGCTCGTAACATCATAACTGCCCTTGGGAATCTTAACATAAGTACTCTGTTCACATGTCAAACCAGTGATAGTGCAAAGTTCCTGCCAAGGAAAACAGAGAATTAATTCTAACTATACAAGCGATGAGCCAATATTTTAAATTTAACGTTTTATCGAAAAGAAAGGACTTTATTTTGAATTTTTAAAAACAAGATTAAATATATTGTCTTCATAAAAAGTATGTGCACTTTGTAAATAGTGGTAAAAACATTTCAACTGTAAAGCACAGACGAACTTACAACCGGATGATGGCTGGCAACTCTCCAAACGTCAAAAAATGAATATACTTCAAAATACTATCAAAATATGGTCATATGAACGCACAAATTGGGCTACCGAAACATTCGAAAGTGGTTACAGTCAGTTATAATTTTAAATTGTTATTATTCCTTACAATTTTTTTACTTTTTTTGATATATTTTCAACAAAGGATTCATAAAAATTACTTCAAAATTGAGTTTATTTTAGAAAATATTCCTAGAGAAAACTGATCCATAACCTTTAAGAAACGTCAGGACAAAATCATATGAACAAACATCAACACCCTGCGAAGTTGGGTACGTTTGTCAATGAGCCTATGTACAAAATCCTACTACGAAAAGGACCAGTATATATACAAAGGACCGGAAAATGAAGATCGGAGTTGTGTTCTTATTTCGTGGGAAAGGTCCAGGAAATCTTTTTTAAACACCATTTGGTACTATTTAGGAGCTAAATTAATTTTTTGAAATTTGATTTTTGGTATTCAAAACCAAGTATCACACTTTCTATCTTCCTTTCCATTGCGCCATCTGGCAGGAACGTCTGACAAACATCCTAGCGCATAAGTGTCCCGCGTCTTAGTTTAGTCGCTCAAATACGGGATACGAATAAAAAAAAGGCATCACAGGCGAATGGCTAGAGAAGATAGGCTTAAGGCCCTTTTCATACCTGTTACACCGACAATTTATTTATTTCTTTGTTTTCAAATCCATTGAAAACTAGTTGCAGTTGCAGCTTTGTCCCAACCGATCCACTTTGTTTAAAATTGAGTGCAACTTTCGTCTTACCAGGGGTTGAACCTTTAACCTCCCACTTATTCAGCTAAGTAATGGTAAAAAAAAAAATAATCGGTCTCAGTTTTGTGATGCCTCCACTGTGTGATTTCACACAGTACAGCTATAGAAAAGTGGCGGATACTAGAATCAGTTTTATAAAAAGGTTTCCGCTTTGCTACCTGCGATAAATTCTTGGAAGAAAGTTAGTAAAATACTCACTTATTTGTGTAGCTCTTTCTGGCCTAAATTGCATGCACAGTTTCTCAATTCAAGTTAAACTAACATCCCTGAGCTAACCGCAACATCGCCTTTGACCTCCACTGTACGTCAGAGGTGTACTCGTGAGACCCCTTGCATTGGCCACTACTCCACCGCCGGACGGTCGTCATCGTAATCGTCATCGTCTCCGCATATTCTACCAGATCAGATACTCTACAGTCTACAGTCTACAGTCCACATATCCACACAGGTAGTGTAGCATGTAGTACTCACCGTCAGACATTTGAACGCGAGCTCCATCGCCATGGCTGCAAGTAAGCACACAGTACCGAGCAACAGCGCGAACCTTTCGGGTTACGAACTAACTACCACCGCTGTCGGATCTGTGGTCCAGTTCTGATTCGACTACCGACTCGGAAGGTTGCTCTCTCTCTCTCTGCTGCGATAAAATACAAAAACCTACGAAGATACACGGCCAATGTTGACACTGTAACCTGCTACCTCGCACAGTATTTTATATACCCAGTGCAAGTCGTCCAGGAACACACCGCACCAGTAAAGTAAAGTGTACCACTCCATAACGAAGGTTTCCCTCGAGAGATCGGAATCTCGTTTTCTGCTCCATTGCACATTATATTTCGTGTTTTGTTTTCGTTTTTATTTATTTCGGCTTTTTGTGTTGAACTGTTTTGTTGTGTTTTTTTTTTCTCTGTTCACCATCGTCTCTTAATCTTATCATACGGAAGGTGCGGAAGACGAGAAGAAAGGTATATATATGAGAAATACTCGTTCAAGACCGGACCCATAATCTATTTGAACCCTATGAGGCTGAGGAATTCGTCGGCCACGGAAATGTGATACGCGTGCGCGCGCGCACAAGAACATAACTCTCATAACAGCAGCACCATAACATCCGATTAAAGGAGTTGAACTTTCGAACACGAGAAAAGGCCAAAGCTCTATTAAGACGTATTTTTTTTTTTTTTTTGTGTGTGCGTTTTTTTTTGTGAGTAACCCGCAACAGGTTGTCGATTTGAAGACCTTTAAGAACCCATAGAATGAGTCTTTCGATGGAAATTCCTTCGTAGACCCTCGGCATAAGTTTGAAAATGAAAAAATAAAAATAAAAATAGAAATAAAACAGTGAAAAGTGAATCAAAGAAGAGAATTTTGTGGTCTTTTGCTTTCCATTGGAAACATGTTTCAACTGATAACGCCGCCGCGGAGACCTTTGATTGAGACGACGACGACGACTTACCCAGGAGCGATATAACCCCCCCATAAAAACCCTCACAGAAATGTGGACTTTTCGTTACCGACCTATAATATTCTTATTGTGGATTATGAAAATCAGGTAGGTACCTTAATAACTGTTTCTCCCAAAAAAAAAAACACACACAAATTAACATACATTAAGGAATGTCCACGATGTTTGAATTCTTTTTTCCCACATGACGTCTGTTGCATAAAATTTAAATCAAATTATGCGGCGACGATCTGGTCAAAACGTAGATTTTCTGAATAACTACATATTAATTTCTGTGCTAAGGCAGTATATATACAGAAATTTACGACTTTCGGAGATGCTCTGGGGTGTAGATAATTATCTGATGATGATGATTAGCAAAGTGAAATTAAAAGCAAACCATGTTAGGAAGTTATTGGAGAGCGCGCTCTTTACGACTTGATGGGGCTGTTATTGTTAATTGAATTGTTTTTTTAATTTAATTTTAATCAAACGACTGCCATAATATTGGCGAATGATTAACGATTTCTTTTCTGTTTAAGATCGTTTTTGAATTTAATTTCTTTTTTTGAGGAATTTTTAATTGAAATGTGAGAAACTTAATGGAAATTTGATATCTGGCCCGTAAAGTGGGATAATTCAGTCGGTTGAATGTTGACGCATTTTGTTTGGAGTTTGCTTTTGACGTTTAAATGAATCCATAAATTGATGGTCAAACATGGGATATAATGGGGTGGCGATAAAACAAGTAATAAAATTAATTGCGCGCTGCCGCAGGCTAATCAGTTTGCTGCTCAGTGCTCACCGTAAAAGGAAGGAGTGTTGTCTCTTGTCTGGGTGGGTGGCTGGGCTCACTCCGGACACATGTTCCGCATGTCATCCTCGACCCCAATCCATAGAGAGTGCTGATCGTTTGTCAGATTTAAGTTGATATTATGGTTGGAACATAATTTCTGAATCTATTTATCCCTAATCGCGCTGTGACGCACACTCCAACGATGACAGGTACATCAATTACAAATAATGGCTGATTTATACAGACGTCAGCAGAGGATTAAGATTCGGATTATAATTGGGGAGCTACTAGCGGAGTCTGAATTAATTTCAGACCATCATTGTAGGCAGCGTGTTTCTTTTTTTCGTTGGCAATAAATTCGGTTGAAAGTGAAAAAATGATTTTTTGTCATTTTTTAACGAACACCTGTGGTATGTATGACGAGCTAGCTGCATGAATTAAAGCGGTTTTTCTCCGACTGAATTTCGGGCGGATTATGCGCAGTTTGCTGCGGGTTATCCTTCGTGCTGGCTCAGCTATATTGTGACTAGCTCAGCTATATTTGAAGGTTTGTTGCGTCGTTTTTAAGGATCTATAACTGAATTTGTCAAACAGAAAGGTCCGTCAAGGCGGGAAAAGTATTAGGTTGCAACGAAAGGTATATCGGGTAGCTAGCTTTCGCTTTTAAAACTGCTCTGACAGATCGGTTCTCGCGACAAAACTTAGACTTGTCGTCCCAAACGTGTAAGAAGCGATGAATTGTGCAATTTGTCATAAGTGGTTGTTTAGCTCATTCCGTTTGGTCAATTCCACTCAATTTATACTCTAAGCTAGATCACTTGGTCTGTAATTTAAGCAGCGCATTGATTATCCCACTGGAAAGTCTCTCCAGTATAGCACACAAAATGTATTTTGATTTCAAGAAAAGCTACAATAATTTTTGTGCAATTTTTTTTTTTTTTTTTTGAAAGCATCATAAACGAAGACAGCTCGCCTCAAACCTCAACACGCCACCTTCCTCGATATAATGGTTACGTTCAAGTATCTAGTTTAGTAAGTCTGACAGCTCTCTCACTAAGTGAATCTCGGTTTTGATTGATCGAAATCGGTCAAATAAGCAGCTGTTTCAGTTGACGTTTATGGAGGGGTAGCCGACGAATCTAGTCAAGAAATTCGTGACTGAGTACTAAGTTGACAGTTCTCATATGTGGCTGACGTAGAAAACGTGACATTCCCGACCAATCTAGTTTTTGCGTTCAGGTTGCATGTCATCCAGACCAATCTAGTCGACTTAAGATAACTAGATTCTTGAATGCGGCCAATGCCTTGTCAAAATTCGCTCTTTCATCGCAGGTCATGGAAATATCAGGTTTTTTTTTCAGAGACACCAAACTATAAAATAAAAATAAAAGCAATGACGAAAATCCGCAATGGCATTGACTTCGTTAGAAAAATAAATGCATGCCAGTATCTACTCTTTGAGTATGACTTCAAGCTGAGTCGAATATAACGCAGTCTGGCATTCTAATTTTGATTTGTTTCGAGAGGCTTAAGTCGTGTCGTTGAACTTTTGACAAACTAGCTCTTGGTGCAAGTTTCTCCCTTGCTTTTAGCGGATTACCATGCAGAATTAAGCCGCTCGAATAACTTGAGAAGTTTATTCCACTCTTCGACATAAAATTAAATAATAAAACACACTAGTAGTTGAATTACCACATCCAGATCGAGTAATACGTCGCTAAATTTGTTATTATATACGAAATTCAGTGACGTATTGCTCGCGGTAGTTCGGCCCCTGATTTGCCTTTTTAAATTATTAGGTTAAACATTGTACACTGTGACCATCCTCTCCACACAATCTTGGAACTTGAAGCAGAAATCAAGACCGAATTGCGACTGTCACTATTCTGCCGCTGACCTAATTTTAAATGATAAATTTTCTAGAGCTAAATATTGGGAGAGTAGTAATCGGGTAGCAGAGAAAGAAATCTAAAAGAAAGAAATAATTAGAATCGGGTTTGGGTTTATAAATTTATTGGGCAAATTTCTTGATGGGTTACAAAAAAGTGAAAAATCTGAATTCAACCAAAATTGATGAATTCTATAGCTTGAATGAGGAATATTTGAGACATCTATTTGCTCATCGCACTTCTGACCTTAACTGGAGCAGCACGGAAAAGTTAGAGATGTACATTTGTTAAAAACACCATAAGCAAAGTCGGAAAGTAGGGTTTCCTTAGTTTTACCCTCCGAAATAAAAGTCTAAATTGGTAAAACAATTCTTAAAGTGGCTGTTACTACTTGAGTGACTCGCAGTGTTTACAAGTATTTTTATCGCTTTGAGAAGTGATTTAAAAAAAAAGTTTTGTATATATCGCAAAAATTTTGTTTTCAAGAAAATTCTTCGAGCCTGTCCAAGTGGGACTTGGTTTAAACGAATACTTTTATTACTGGGCCTTCTTCTCGCGCAAAAGGCCTTACTAGTGAAACTTTTTCCACCTCTATTAGTGAAGCTTATATTTTATAAAATAAGCTCTGTAAGTGGAACAGACTTGTAAATATTAACTTAAAACTCTGTAATTGAGGCAGGGCCTTACTAAAAATCATTTTGAACCTTCGCCTTTTATATTTATTTGGTCACAATATCCAGTTTTGTATGGAAAATTTCGCCATTGCAAGTTTGAAAAATTTAGCCTGGACCCTGAAAAATGATTATAAGCATAGCGGACAGAAATTGCAACAAAAATCGTGATTTTTCTCTGGAAATATTTGCTTTATTTAAAGCGAAACAAATATTTGCTCAACCTCTATAAGTGTATCAGAAACTGGGTACCTGAAAGACGCCTATAAAAGTGAGACCGAAATAAAAGGCCCTCTTAGAAATCAGTCTCCGTCGGCTTAAAAATATATTGTTTGATATGGTGGCATCGTTCTTCTGTTACAGGGCTACAATCGAAAGACCGCGCCTTAAGGATATGATAAATCGTTCTTGTAGACAAAATTGGTTTTTAATATACATTGGCCGAAGGCGATGACAACGTGCCACACTAGGCAGAAAATAATTCTTCTTTTTGGAACTAAATTCGATAGTTGGTTATCATGCAGTTGCGATTTGGCTTTAAACTTTTTGTTACAACAAACTGTTAAGTGTCTTTACAAACAACGGTGCGTAAATTTTGCTCTTGCGATCCACTAACTCGAAAAAGTGACTCAAAGTACACGCAGTTTGAAATGAATGTAGGCATTGTAGACGCACAGAAAGATATCATAAATATGCGAGTACACATTAGAGTGTGGCAACATCGATTTGTCATTGATGAACATCGTGATCACGTGTTGTTCAAGACGTGCATACAAGCAGTCAGGACAGAACCATTTATTTACCTTGTTCTTTTATTTTTGTTCGTTGGTGGCTAAAGAATGAATTAATGCAGTATTTCAATCAAAAAGGCACCGATCTGGGCGAATACCATAACTCAAGGACCATCTTCTGGTAACCATTCGTTTTTGTTGTTGACATGAGTTAAAGGGGGATAACATTCCGATTCCGAACGCTGAATTAAAAATCTTTTTCTGGATAATTATAGTTTCGACATGACAAGCAGACATTCGTGAGAGGTGGCACTATAGTTCAGCCGAACCTGGTTAATTGGAATCTAGTGAGCCATTTATTTCTGTCTCATTTAAAGAGATATTTCACTTACCCAGTTTCCTAATTAGAGAAAATATTTCTTTAACTTACTGAGGTCTTCAAATAAAGCAACTTGTTGCAAGTCTGTCTCAATTCCTGGGGTTCAAATAAATAAAAGTCGGTTCCACTTAATTTATAAAATATAAGTTTCACTAATAGGTACACAAAAAATACTTTGTAAATATTTGAATAGAGAACAGATAGAAAATTGAATTGAAGTTTTAATTATAAATTTGTTCTTAAGTAAAATGAAGGTGCGCCAGGATTAGTCCCACTAATAGCTGTCCAAGCCCCACTGAGACAGCTTCGAATGTATTTGCGTTTTTCCGACGGCCAATCCTGAGAAGCCTCAGTATATATATACGCTCAGAAAAAAAACGAAGAATTTTAAATTTTTAAAAAATGGTAAGCTAAAAGTTCTTCTTCAACTATTATTTTCCACAACAAGAACTCGTTTTTAGGTTCTCAAGAATCAAGTATTCAGCGTAAGAGTAATATACTCACCCGTAACAATTTTCTTACACCGTTGCCAACAATTTCATTCTTTAATTAAACATTTTGATATTTGGGTTCATTTTAACGAACGAAAATTGTTCGGTTGTTTTTTTCTGAGTGCTGAACCACGCGCCCCCCAAGTGTCTTTCACACGCATTGTGTCAAGAAACACAAAAACTCAATATTTCAGATTTAACAAGGGACACAAATAGAAAGATTAAACAACATCTTAGATTCAACTTTGATTCAGGTTATACAGAGCTTCAGCAAAAGAACCCTTCGGACTCTAAAGCTTTGGACCTTCGAGTTACATGACAAAACTTAAAAAAAATATAATAAGATAGGGCAACAGGCTCGTTTCCACTTTACAACTATGTACCAAAGAAATGCAAGATTGTAACATTTCGCTTTTTGTTTTAGAATTTTCCGGACAATCGGCCTTGGCAGTAAAAGTTTTTAGCTCCGACTTTACATTTTAGTAGTTCGAAATGGCAATATTTTCTGTACAAAGTTTGCAGTTGTAAGCTTTAAAGTCGAGACTGAAATTTCTTATTAGCACGGCGCAATATATGTGTACCTACCTATTTATATTGTGCTATTGCTATTTATTTTATTGTGACGTATTTGCGAAGGGTAAAAGAAAATGCAGAGTAGTAGTGGCGAGAATTTTAACACAGGACAGCGACAAGCACTGCTTTCTATTTTGTCAATGTCTCTTGTTACGTATACAAACGAAGAGATTGTCAAAAAATTTAATCCAAACGTCGTAATCTTATATTTGCTTTAATCATAGGTCACAAGCAATGGATTTTACTTTTCAGGGCTATGGACATTTTCGAAGGCCGTTGGTATTCTATTTAATTGTCTGTCACTTCATATTATATGCATAAAGCTTGTTTATGTGACCTCAGCAAAGTGCACTTGAACAATGAAATTTAGTACGAGTTTTTTATGACTGTCAGTTACCTTCTTAAAAAAAGGAAGCCATTTTACAAAAATCTAAACCTTACGTGAAAAACGGAAACCATTTCACAAAACCCAAACGTCATTATAAACCATTCAAACTGTTCCACTATTTTATTTCAGTGTTTGTGTTTTTGCGACGGAGCTCTGTGCATGTTTTTAACTTGGAAATAAATACCTAATGCGCCGAATTGTGCTATCCGTGACCGAATTTCTTTTTGCTTTTGTGTTGTATTTAAGATCGACTCAATTGCTGGACGTATTCTTTAAAAATGGGCCCTTGCTTCAGGTTATACCACTCTCTTCAGAACTTTTCCGTATTCGAAATTAGTTTGCTTCTTTACAAGGGGTCCTGTTGAAAAATTGCTTCAATCACTCACATCACTCAATAAAGCGAGTCGTTGGCTTGTTACTTTCTTGAACGTGGTATCAGATAAAACAGTCTGTCAAGTGGCCATGTGACTTTGTGGAAAATAATTAAAATACGAGATCAAAAAAACAAGTACCTGCTTTTTGCGTTGTTAGCTTCATAGTTTCAATACCTTTTCTCCTTACATTAAAAAAAAAAAACATTATGCACCGATGACACTATTTACTGTGACACAAAAATTTATCAGCTACATTTTTTGTTCGAAAAGTGAACTTTGTTGAAATTCATCTCATAAATTTCAGCGGCAAAGTGTCATCTCCAGTCACAAACATTTAAAAAAAGCTTGGCCAATCATATAATGGCAATCAACGCTGATGGGAAATACAAAATGACTAACCAGCAACCTGTTTCCACTGAATGTTTTGCCGTTCGGCTTCTGTTGGGCGCCATCGAAAAGTATCAATTTTCCACTTTCGAATTAAATATGTTTACGACATCTTTGACACGTCTTTAACGATTTCCTACAAACTTGCCGGTGTCTATCACGATTATTTAACAGAAAAACGTTAAAATGGCTAACGAAGACATCCTCCATCAACTTTAATGTCCGCCAAGCCAATCAATGTTGCATATAGTGCGCGATGGCAATAAAATTATGATTACTTTGGCTGTGTCCCGCAGACAAGTATCCATCCGAGCGTTTGTTTATCTTGCTTCGCCATTTCCGCAAATGAAATCAATACATCCAACCGTCTCCAAGTTCAAGAGAAAGACAAACAAAACAGTAATAACCGCAGCCCCTAGCCTCAAGTGTCTATTGATTGATGACGCACCCATGAAACGGATCTTTCCGTGGGGAGGTATAAACAAAATAATAACAAAAATAACCCAGAGTCAGCTACTTCTCGACACGGATTTATCTTGGAAATTTAAAACTTTCCACGAAAAGTGTCCATTTGACGAAAGACCGATGACTAACCACCACCGCAAGGCGGATTGACAATTTGTTGTCGTGTCCATCCCATGCCACGATTTATAGCTCGAATTGCGTGATTCCTGTGAACACATTCGCTCACTTAGTAAACTATGTCGGCCAAAGGTATAATTTCAGCGAAAATAATTCCACGACGAGTGGGCAATTATTTATTAAACTCCACTGCAATCATTGCTCATTACCGGAGCGGGGCGGCGCGGCAAAGGAGGCAATACCTTTACACTGCTGTGTGCTGCTTTGCTGCGCTGACGATTGTTCCCAGAACCCTGAGATCATCATCGGTAGATAATTTTAAATTGCTCTCGAAATGCGCAGAGTACCCTCTCACACATATAGCCAGTCCCGCCCTTAGGCGGACCCCTACCAAAAGCCGAACTAACCAACTAAATTACACCATTCAATTAACCAGTCTTTGGTCATATCGAAATGTTAATCATTCGGAAATCTGGCTGCTCTGCGGAGAGTTGGTACTCGGTACTCCACCTCGCAGTCGGATGGAGTTATGGATAACCAAATTGCATGCGAAATAAACCGTCTGGCCAGGGAATACAACAATGGACAGTACCTTGGGGCCGTATTGACAACGGCCAACGAGCGAGTGATTGTGCGCGACGCAAATGACCAGGGGCCGCATCATGCATGTCCAGCGCAGTCAGCTCGCACGAAACATTTAAGGAGATGAGTTAAGATATCACACAAGCATGCACTAGGAAAAACTGTACAAAGTAGGTACGACGCGGCCATAATCAGAGCTTCAGGGTAGGCAATTGTTTTCAACTCCTTCGCTGCAGATTTCCTCCTTGCGATTGTGTGCGCGCGCGATAGTTATCCACCGTCTGCGATGAGTGAATGCTGCACGCGCTCAACTCTCTCACAATGACCCCCCATCAAATGGACGGCCACACTATATGACCGACAATATACGGCCAGAGGCAGGAGCATTCAAAGTGTCAGAGGCTAAGTATCCACCACCGGAAACTAGTCACAAAGGCACGACCGGCACTCTTTGGCTGTGTTCGAATGAATGCGGAACGCATCAAACCGAAATAAAAACCGACCGGGGAAACGTTTCAGGGCATGACCGTTACGGTGTGATGGCGTACCCAAGACGGAAACTACACAGAATGGTTCCTTTTGTTGAGTTCGAATATACGGTTCCGCATGCATCACCTGGTGATCGATGACATGACATGAACGAGACAAATCATCGACTGACTGGATTTGGTTGTAGTAATAGCAAAGCGCGATATAGACGACAATAATTATAATTGCGATGAGATGACCAGACCCTAGCAACAACCAACAACAGCTGTAAACGTGGTCATTAAAAATTTCGTCATATCACTGTTTACCGGGTGATTTTCCATTTAATTACGAAATCCGAACCGGAAAATGTGCGAGAAGTCGAAACCTCGGCTAATAGCCTTTGACAGCAGCTGGATTGCCAATAATTTACGTCTTAGTCGAACAATTTTACCGACGACATTAACAAGTGATTTAATTTACAATGCATTTGGCTGTGTTCAGTAAACGAGACCATCAACAGAGATTGACGTTTATCTGATGGAGCTTTGGAAATTGATAGTCCCATATGCCATATCTTTAGCTGAGACGGAGATAGATATTATTTTATGGTGTCGAGGCTGACGTTTTATGGATGTGAAATCCATTTTTGAAATTTTTACTCGTAAATTACCGCTTAGTGTGTAGTAAAATTTTATTTTGCGGCCGTGGATGCGACCGCTTTTACTTTCACTTGCGGGGAACTAAACTCGAAGCGGAATCTTTCTCGGAGTTGTCTTCCATTGTGCCGGGAATGTATAAGATAATCACAGCAAGTTGGATGTCATCGTCGTATTCGAGTTTTCAGACATTTTACATCCAGATTCCAGAGTGTTCCCACGTCAGCCACATATGCGAACTGTCAACTTAGTGCTCAGTCAGGAATTTCTTGACTAGATCTGTCGATTACCCTTCTAAAAACAACGACTGAAACAGCTTTTCATACGATCAATCCATGCCAATCGAAACTGAGAGACGTCAAGTCAGGCAGATGTCAGGCTTACTAAAGTAGATACTTCAACGTCCCCATTGTTATGAAAGTTGAATTCTGACAGTTAAATCGCGGTATATATTCCAATTGGAACCACATTATTGAATTTTCTGTCAGAAAGTGAACCATTCAAAAAAATTCCCTGAAAAGGAAATTTTACAATTTGTGGTACATGCAGACGTTAACGTTTGAACTGCATTGCTTTTTGCTAGTTAAAGTGTAGTAGGTTCGCAGCTTCGTTTTAGCTGTCATTTTGAGTGCTCTGCAATATCTGGTCGAGCGTTACACAGCTGCTGCTGAAAAAATCAAACTTTTGTTGGAGAATTCACGTAATGTGAATTTACATTTGTCAAAATTGAACGCACTAATTAATGATTTATGCAAATTTTTTAAGGTAAATTTTGAAAGGAGGCTTATCGGAAGGCCGTAGGGTTTTATCAGCGATATCCCCTGGGCCATTCAAATTTTTGACAGATTATGTTATGTACGACAATGTCTGCGACGTTGCGTTCGATTCCTCCATGTTGTGTGCATTTGACAGTCAATTTCAAGTTTTACCCTTATTCACAACTCGTACAAAACTACGAACTCGAGATGTTAATCAATTCTGACATTACGATGACAGACGAGCTCAAAAAAGTGGGTCGCAAAATTCCGTCCGTCTGTCCGTATGCTCCCGAGTCCTTCAGACTAAATGGCTGCCCATATTTGGTTCAAACTTTGGCTTTAGAGTTTGTGGGCCTAGAGTTCGGGGACGTTTTTATTTCGTTTGCACTGTTACCTCAGTAGTTTTGAAATATGGACATATCTCGAAAACGGTCCATACGATTGTAACAGAAACTTATTTTTAAGGTAATGTGGTCAAGGTCATTTCTAAGTTCATAGCAAACTCTGTTTTTCTTTATGTTATCGGTCAATGGATTTTTGAAAAAAGTATTTTTTTTTAAATTTGGTTTTCTTTAGTTTACCTGAAAACGGTAAGCACGATTTTGACCAAAATGTTAACTTAGAGTATATTTGATGTTTCCAAAATTATTGCGTCCTTAATTTTAAATTCGAATCAGTGAAAGCTCCAATCTTAGAAATTACTCATATTTCGAAAACCCCGTTTTCGTTACTTTGAAAACCAAGAAATGCTTACTTTCTGAACAATATCTTGTACTCAGTTGTTAGCTAAATAATTGGACACGCTTTAGTTTGGCATATACCTGATTCAGTATTTTTCAAACCAAATGTTGCAAATTTTGTTACAGTTTTGCCTGCATAATTTTAACAAAACCGCTTTAACGATTTTGATCAAAATACATATTTAGAATAATAAGATAATTCTTAATAAGATCCCATAGTAAGTTTTTCTCAAAAAATTCAAAGAAATCCGTTTTCCTAAGAGCTTAAAATTTGGAGGTCAAAATTAATTCGAAGGAAAAAACTACCAAAACTATGATCAAGACGTGTTTTCGCGATGGGCCTTGTTATTTGACATATGAAGTTAAGCCATGTTCAGCTAGAAGTACTGCCTCTCTAAAAAGGGGCATGACTTCAACAAATCCAAGTTAAAGTCGCCTAAAATGACAAGACTTGCTGCTTTACTTTAACACAGAGAATAAGAAAACTCATCAAGAAACGTATCAACTGAGTCAAACCAAACAAAGGTGAGACGTTCATTACACAAGGAACAAGAGATTTTAATTAGGACAGCACTCGCCAACATTACAACCATCATACAGATCTCGAACAAAGCACCTGCAAAGTGATATTAATGGTTGTTGGTCATATTGTATTCGATTTGCAAAAAGCGCGCACCCCACGCCACTAATTGTAAACCACGTCCACGTCCAAAGATTGGATCATATGTCATATGACGTCATCTTGCTGAATCTTTTTTTGCCAGCAAAGTCTCTGTTTGATTGCTTCTGTTCGAACTAACGAGTTTGTCAGGAATGCGAAAACTAGACATACCTCTAGCTAACTCGTTTCTTTGAACGCTGTCGCATGTCGCCTTAAAATCGTTAACCAAATTGTGGTTATCGATAAGGACTTCTTGGTTTCTCTCCAGAATGTGTTTCAGTCGGTTGTGGACTTGCCGGGCCTAAGACCGCACTGGTAACACGCTTTTTGACAAATGGGATTAGGCATTCATACAGTATACTTTTTCAAGCCCAAGGCTACCCCAAGGCCTCCATTTGACCGATATCTCGACTCAACTAGTCGGTAGCCAGCCATCACTACGCCATATACACATAGTACTGGCTGCCTAACTTTCAATTGTGTGTGCAGAACCCCTGTCACGGGTACGATGAAAATTCGGCCACTTTCCTGAAAAGCAATTTCCAATAAATCACCGGCCCGTTGTCAGTCAAACTCTAAAATGCAATTCCATCTTTCCAGCTTAGTCTCGAATTTAACTTCATCAATAATTTGCTCCCGAATACCTGGCCTAACGCCCCTACAGCGACAGTTTTGCAGTGAATCACCAGACGCGCTGATTGCCCTCGGGGCAGGTCATCAACTGGGCGCACAAGAATGTCAGCATCAATTCCAAGGCCATCGATGGAACTGCACCGATGTGTGGCAGAAGGAAGTCTTCGGACACTATATGTTTGTAGGTAAGCCATCAACAGATAGCATATCTCTCCATTAGAGTGGGAAATTTATTTCTGAATCACAGGATCCCGAGAAGCAGCATTCACCTACGCGATAGCTAGTGCTGGTGCAGCACACGCAGTGACAGCGGCGTGTGCCCGAGGCAATATCTCTCTGTGCGGATGTGATATGCACCAGCGACCCAGTGTCAGTGATATTCGAAAGAATGCCGGCACTCCGGGAGTGGCTACGGAACAGCCATGGAAATGGGGTGGATGCTCAGCAGACATTGACTTTGGCATAAAGTTCAGCCGCAAGTTCCTCGATGCCCGTGAAATTGAGAACGACGCCAGGAGTCTCATGAACCTGCACAACAATCGAGCCGGAAGGAAGGTAAGTTCGATTTCAGTGCATCCATCAATCAATGGCAACACTAATCGTGGCTCTCTCGTTTTCCCATTCTTCCGTTTAGCTGGTGAAATTCCTCCTCAAGACAGAGTGCAAATGTCACGGAGTGAGCGGATCGTGCGCCATGAAAACCTGCTGGAAGAGCCTGCCCTCGTTTCGGGTGGTGGGAGAGGCGCTCATGAAGCGATACAACAAAGCCAAAATGGTTCAGGCCGTTAAAGGCAAACGTGGACTGACTTTAGTTTTAAGCAAGTATGCGCGCTCTTCATAGCTTTTGCTTCAAAAAACTTTCCTACAATGCATTCAATTGTTCAATTTCAGAAAAAATCGATTAGGTGGCAATCAGAAAAAGCACCAGTCTCCGAAGCGGATGGAACTTGTCTACTTGCAGGCGTCGCCCAATTACTGTGAGCCCGACCGGCACCTCGGGTCGCTGGGCACTGTGGGTCGCAACTGCAATCGGACCACCACAGGCACGCAAAGCTGTGATCTATTGTGCTGCGGACGCGGCTACAATACCCACCAAATAAATCGGACCTCTCAGTGCCGGTGCAAGTTCCAGTGGTGCTGTCAAGTGCAGTGTGACATTTGCAATGAGATGTTCGAGGAGTATACCTGTAAATAGAAGTAGCAAGTAGCGTAGTTGGTACACGTAGTTTTAAACAGCCCTAGATGTGTAAATGTGGATATTTATATGCAGACTTATATTTAAGGAGAACAAAACATGTAACATAGTAGCTTGTACTTAACAAAAGATGTGTGTAAAGTAAATATTTTTATTTAACGTTTATTCGAGGATGGTATCGTGTGTTTTTCTTCGAATGCCGCAGGGTGCGCAGATCACCTCAGATCTCTACAGTTAACAAGAAACTAATTCAAGGGGGATATGTGATCATTTACAGACGGCACCGAACCGATTCGGAACCGGATCAGACCTACATTCGGAGCAACTTGAGTGTAGCGAGTGCGCACTTGTGATTTTGTAACAGCTCAGTGGGTCTTGGAGCTTGAAAGGTTATTTTTGTTTGTGTTTTCAAGAGGTTACAAGTATTCATCGCAATTTTTTTTGGCACTTTGGTATCTGATGGGGGACACCGGTTGAGATCATCACTAGCATCGACGGCAGGTCCGGTTCGGAATATTAATATGGGACCACGAAAGTACTTTTTAACAACTACAATGTGCGAGTTCAGCGAACAAGGGACTTATGTTCAAAGAGATGAGACCATTAGTAATCAGGGAAGCTGATGCAAAATGTAGTGAATTGGTCTACAGACCCAAAGCTAATATTCTTCGTTTGTTTTTGTAAGTTTTTATTTTTACTACGAATGCGATGGACTTACAATTTTAATCCGAGTCCGAATAGTTTAGTTCAGAAAGGCTTTTCCGTAAAATGTCAAAAAAGTTCACATTGTGAATGCACATTATGCTTTGCAATTTTTGACTTTATGGAACGATTTTGATGCGAACTATCTCAAAAATGTTTCAACAACCAATAATACAAGAGTAGAGTTAGGTCTCTAGAACATTTAGTGACTAAGAAGAACGACGCACACTTTGGGTAGCACTTAGTAGAATACATGCTTTGGGCACACGAACCTTTTGAGTGCTTGTACTCCACAACGGATATTTTAGAAGGTACAAGGACAAAGCTCAACCCGCCATGAGACATTTTTTTGCACTTAATGCTTAATAATTACATTTAGAGATTATTTTGTAAATCTGTGATTGCAATAGAAGCGACCAGGGCCGTCAAGAGAAAACTCGGGTCCGGGACGGAAAAATGCTGGGGCCATGTGCGTATAATGTATATAGCGATCCAAAAGGGTCATAATACGTGTATCGTAATGATTAATGGATATCAGTGAATAATTTTAACTGGGGTTAAGAAAGTTTTAACCCATAAAATGGTAGTAGATTCTCATTCATACAGGCTGGGCCAAAAGAAGTCATCCGATGTTGTTTGGCTCTCATTTTTTTCTAAATAAAAAACTTCTATTCTGTTTTTTGATTATGTTTATTTGAACCTTTAGAATTTTATTGGTTAAGTCGAGAAGATGATATCGGCCAAATGGGTGCCGTCACAATTGATTGCCACACGGGCTCGTTTTATTGCATTTTTCATCGCTTTGGCGAGAACTTCGGGCGACAGATTCTCGCACTCGTGTCGAATGTTGTCCTTAAGGGTTTCTCGTTCTCGTTCTTGTTCGCGAAAACACGGAACTTCAAAAACCCCACAAAAAAGTCTTTTATAAGTCAGAGTGTGGTTTTGAGAGACCAGTATGAATTTTCGTCACAAATAAGTGTTAATTTTATTGGAATCCTGATATAACTAACCGTTTATGAACACATCCCTTGTAGTTCCAAAAATAAACTATTTACATTCCACTGGAACTTATCTTAAGAGGGGAGACCTCTCGGAAAAGCGTATACCATGCATCATTAAAACTCTTTGTCAATTTTTCTTACTTATTCCCCGGACACTGAAAGAAGAGGTACCACGAAGATGTTCTCATTCCGCTAATTCCGAAAATAATAAGACGTTTTTAACAACTCTTTTCGCAAGTCAAACCTTAAACCACCACTGAAGTATCATCGCTTAGCTGCCACCTGTCAGTCATTTTATTAACTAATCGGTGCACGCTACTCTATTCAAAATTACAAAATTAATAAGGCAAAAGTTGTCCCTTCCCATCAGTTTGAACTCATCCAAGTGCATGGGCGCACAACTGACCTTTAAACTGCAATAAAAGCCATCATGCGTTCAAAAACTTGGCAACGAAAGCAGGATTCCGCCCAAACGCCAACAACATACCCTATACCCACCAACTCACCACACCCCAGCCCACTGCCAGCGAACTGTCAAACCAATCACACCATACTATGGCCACCACTTTCCAGCCAAAACAGTCAAACTCGTCACCCGTCGAAAAGCTTTCCAATCAACTACACACAATGCCCCGCACTAAATGCGCGGACGCATAACCTTATCTAACCAACAAAATCCATTGATTGCAGCCCACCAACACTCACACAGCTCCAAACCTGCGAGAGCGCCATTCCATTCCTCAGAAACACATACAAACACACACACATACCATACCTCGATGAAAATTTTTTGTATAACACAAAAAATTTTTCGGTTCGGCTCTAACCATCATCATCAACCATCTTCTTCGCTTAGAGTTAGTTAGTCGGCGAGTAAGTGATAAAAACGGTCTGGCGAATATCCATTTCTCTGTGTGTTTCAGTTTTTTTTATAATTTTTTCATCCCCCAAAAAGGCCTTTAAAGCTGAAAAGAAAATAAAAAAAAAATATAAATTGCTCACACAATCTCCAAACCAAAAATGTCTAAATCGAAAAATACCGTCAAACACAAACCAACCGATTGTTCCTTTTAATTTGCTGGCTAAGAAAACTCGACGGGAAAATAATGATGATGAAAAATCACTAAAAGAATAGAAAATCCTCACTCGAAGGAGCAAAAGAAAAATATAAAAACCAAGTGAATGTGTCCGACAAAAAGTGCTATAGATACAGAAAAGAAGGAAAAAATCATGACTCCGGTCTAGAGGCCGCCAGGATTAAGCGAAAAGCGAAAAGTTGAAGTGAAAACCTGGTTTTGCAGCCGCATTTCCCCCCCCCCCCCCAGGGAAAAAAAGGAAAAATTTATTTTTATTTTTTGTTTTAACTGAAAAGGTGTGTAAAAGTTTAAAGTTCATACTTATATACGTATATGTAGAATTTTCTTTTAGAAAAGTGTTGAAAGAGCGTTTGAAATTTTAGCCCAAGATCTGAAGAAAAAAAATGTCTAAAATAAAAGTTTCCTCTTCCGTTTTATCGATTCGAGATACACACATTCATAATGTGTGGTGTGACGGATGGATGGGCGCGCGGGGTGAGCTGTGAGCACCACCGAACGGGGGATAGAGTTTTCTACTTTTATTTTGAGATTGTAAATGTATGTCAGTGTATTCCAAAATTAAAAATATGTACTAAATGGGAATGGAATACCGTGAGAGCGTAAGATATTCTGTGTTCTGTGTTCTGTGTTCTGTCTGTCTCTCTTCTCTTCCTCTCGCTGTTGGATAGACACACCGACACCACACACCAGGTCCTGTATGCGGAGTGCCTGTCCCGAAACGTAATCCTTGTGTGTTACTATTCCCGGAATACGCCATTCCCAGCCGATGTACATCTACAACTCTGCCTACATATCCGGGAAATTTGTGTGAAACTCGAGTATTTCTGCCTCAGAATGACTGGTGGGCTGTGTGGGGAGCGCCTTTACATATATATGTGTGTGGTGGTGGGAAGAATGGAGCGATAGAAAAAAAAATGAGGTCTACAACCTTATCTAACGGTCGAGATACATTTTTGAAGATAAACTATGGGTACACACAGCCGGGTTTCTTGAGCTTTGTATAGGCTCCTCGCAGAGAAGCCACTTTTCTAGATAAGAAGAGCCATCCCTCGTGTTCGCGGCGTAAAGTGTCCTTCCGCACCAACGTGCTACGGCATTCCAAAAATAAGTACCAACTCGTCCGTTACACCGTGTGGCTCTCGGGTGGAAAAAGCATTCTGTCTAATTTTAGATCAGTGGAATTTTATCGATTTTTCCCCTCTTCTTCCACCAGCCCTCTGCCGTTGGGCTTCACATCGTCTTTTACAATTATTGTGTGTGGAACACACCAACACCAAACCGTGCCACGAATCCTCTCCCAACCCCCACACCCGTCGAGTCGAGCAGCCCTTGCACGCATCACTGTGACGACGACGACGACGGCAATGATGACGACGAGTAGGGTATATCCATGAAGGAAGCTTTTCGTTTTTCGTTGATAAAACTTCCAATGGCCCTCAGGATGACGTTAAAAAATTGTGTACCATATATGCCTCTGCCTTCCATCGGCATGTATCTATGAGTAGCTATCTCTATGTGGGACAGCGTGAGAACGAGAACCTTTTTCTTCATCCCTAGGGAAAACTATGCCTCCTCCCCTTGTATGAGTGTGTCTTATGTCTGTCGTTTGTCGTTTCGCACAAGACCATGGTTTTGGTTGTTGGCTGTTGGGCTTGCGCTAGAACTTTTCATTGTGTGACACGATTTTCAGTCGATTTTCAGTCGAAAGAGAGACCGAGAGACTCCCTCACCAAAAGTCATGTTATGGCATTGCACACTTGTAAAGGATTTTCATTCATAAAGCTTCCACCGAACTTAAGTGGCGATATATATGAGTGTGTGCGTGTTGGTATGGGAATGCAAATGTTTATTTATTTACGTTCGAGCGATATGATGTGTGCCGCTCGCGCGTTGGCGGGGAAAAACTTCAGAGTGACATTTTTTGAAAATCATATCGCGAACAATTGCCTGTCCTGTATACGAAAACTGATGAGTTGACCTTTGGTAGCCGCCATCATTTGTTTTTTACTGACACACATGTGCAAGGGATATTATTTGCCTGTCAATTCATGTGAATGGCAAGTTATCTGCAGGGGATTTTAAAACTTGACATTTGCATCTGAATATTGGATGATAGATGCACTGAGTTTTCGGCTTGGGTTCACCCATCATTTATGCCGTTGGTAGCCGGATCTGTGTCATATTTATTTTTCGATGTAGGAATGTTTTACTTGAACTTCTATTGAAAGTTAGGGAATGGATGCTTTTCAAAGTACCTACATAATGAGATCGCGGCGATCTTCTTGGAAACCAAAGTCTTTTGAGTTTCTTTTTTGATTTTGGGCGGCGCCCAACGAGAGGCCGATGGAAGATTTTTAGATAAATGACGCTTGATATTTTTTGTTCAGCTGTATGCAATAGGTGGGTGAAGAACTACGAATGACAGACATGAATCTGTTATAATTATCCAATTTCAAATAAATAAACTATCTGCTTTAGCAGTGAGAACCATCGAAAAATCTCTTTTAGATAGGCCAACGCAAACACCTATTGTGTCATTATTCCGATTCTAAGGATCTATCTTTCCTCTATCTTGTTTGGCTCTTCGGCAAAAAACCGTTCTTTGAATTGATTAACCTTAGGAAGTATGTAATGGCTCCATATATTTGGGTAAACAAACAAAGTGACTCGCAGGTTAGTCCGAATGGGCCTTACCAACAAACATTTTCAGTTTCGACTCTAAATTTTAGTAGTTTACAGTGGATATATTTTCTATACATATTTGGCAATGGCGTGCTTCTGTAAATTTGAAGTTGAGACTAAAGTCAGTACCGCGGAGGATTATTAAGCTGCCATTATTTTTTTAACGGGCTGGCAATAAATTTTCCAGAGCTATAGTGTCTTCAAAGTTATATCAAACAAATATGATTCCATTCCTATTTCCCACATTTTAACCGAATTCATTAAAGTCAACGTAGTTGTTAGAAACATCTGTTGGCCTCGCGTTGGGCGCCATTTAAATATACATAATTAAAATTTGAATTCGACTCCCAATCAATCAAAACACCAATGAGAACCGCAATAGCTCCATGGAAGCAACATCTTCCATCATATAACTAATGTAATAAATATCTTGAATTAATAAGGGCCCTTCTAATCATCTTTTTAAACCTTCACTCTCAATATTTTGTAGGTCACAATGGGCAATTTTATACGGAAAGTTCCGCCATTGTGAGTTCGTAAAATCTAGCCTGGACTATAATTATAAGCACAGCTCTAAGTGTCAGGTTTATGCTTCGACAAATGCCAGAAAAAAGTTTCTCAGTTGGTTCGGATCTGGCCCTATATTTTGTAGGTCCCACCAAATAAAAGCTCACAAAAAAAAGATTGGTTTTGAGCCTTTTGCGTACCTGTTGCACCAACTATTTATATAATTTTTTATTTGCGTTAATAAGGGTCATAGCGAAGGACCGTTCCTCATAGAAGTTTTTATTAAATACTCGTTGCTACTACTACTCACCGACAGAAATATAGCTCCCTATTACTCTTTTAAATCCTACCTTTCGTGAAGCTTGTTTCATAATACTTATGCAGAGTAAAAGAGTGTTCTTCTTTTATTATCTACAGTTTTTTATTTAACATATACTCACTACCCTTCCACTTAAATTTACGCACGTCATTCGAAGACAACCCTGTAATTTAATATTTCGCGTCATAATGTCTACGTTGCCATAGTCAATTCAATTTAGATCTATTCTCCTTGATGTCATAAAACATCTGTTTTGTCTGCCTGTTTTGTGAAATAAAATAGCACCATCGAGCTGAATATCTATGTCCGAGAATTCTATGTTAATTTTAATTCCCATCATTTTCTAGGACGTCCGTATCCATTTAAATTAGAGTTTTTACGATGGCGCCCAACGACAGGCAGATAATAGAATAACTAATTTTCTCTCATCTTTATGCAGCAAAATAAGCTGAATTTGCAGCGAGTTAGCGTACTTTGTTAAGCCCAGTAATTTGCAGTTAATGACAGCGAGCAGTATTGCTTGTTGGCCGGTATTTTTGTCGTTAGGTAAATAACGATATGTGCCTGCGCAGAGCCATGATCTTAAGAATTCTTTTAGATGGATGCTTAAGATTTCCAGCGAAATTGCGTGATAAATATGTTGGGTAATATATCCATCAGATCATTATGTCAAAGCTCTTTTCTGAGCTTTGGAAGCATTATAGGTTTTTCTGTCCAATGTTGAATTCGAATGGCGCCCAACGAGGGAATCATTTTAAAATTAGATCATTTCCATACCGATATTCACTCTGTACTTTTTCTATTTGCATTATAAGCTCGCAAAGTTAAATTTTACAATGACTATCCGTTGCATTTTTTTCATTCTCAATATAAAAAAGAAGCTTGAGGCTTATCCACATCTTTTGACGGCTTGAAATGGAAAATTACAGTGAAAAAGTTATAAGCCGTCAAT
Source organism: Cheilosia impressa (assembly GCA_948293265.1). Lineage (NCBI taxonomy): Eukaryota > Metazoa > Arthropoda > Insecta > Diptera > Syrphidae > Cheilosia > Cheilosia impressa. The sequence continues at coordinate 12,018,791 of OX411883.1, forward strand.
AGTATGTATGGTCTACCTTAGTTGTTTCCTTTTTATGACAAATATATACCTGCGGCCATTTTCCTCCTGTGTTTACACAGATTTTAAGAAAAATTGACTCAGATGACAGAAAACGTATTTTTAGAAGAGTCCTGCGACTATCGTTTGTAGCATCTTGTGCGTTTTACTTTTTTTCCCTACTTCGCTTGTTTTCGTGAAAAAAATTGGCTAGGGGCTTTAATTAAAAGTGGCTTACCTTTGATAGAGGAGCCCCAAAATTGGGGCTAGCTGTTCTGTTTTGTATTGCTTTCTTTACACTCAGCTGAGGCCTTAACAGCTTACCGAAATTTCGTTAAGCTTCGGTTACGACTACAAGCGGTCTTCCCCCGAGAAAAAATTGGAACTTCGAATTTAGCTCTTAAACAGCACCATTTATCGATTGAAGTATAAAAGAGCAAGTCGTGGAAATTGTGTCTTTTCCTTTCGATAAATGCCTGGACTTAAGTTGAACTTATTTCGTGTTTTTATCGACAAATGCTCTTCATGCTTATGTATAACACCTTCGCCAGTATTCTATATAAAAGGTCTCTCTACAAGTGTCTAAGCCCCCTCGACTGCTAATTTTTAACTTGATTTCTGCAATTTGCATTACAGCTCATATTTTCAAAACTAATGGTTTATGGTCCGCGAGGTATTTAACAAACTCACAGCCAAGTATTTTTCTAAAAAAGTCTGCAAAATTTGGTAACAGAAAAGAAATCTGAGTCAAAAGGCGGTATTAACTGGCGCCCAAAGGCGGCCCACATCAAGAAATAATTAATTCCTTGGACTATGATATACTAAGGACATATTGATCCCCACCATAAAACATAAACTAAACGACGTTATTATTTATTAACTTTCTGGAAATAAGAATAACAACAAAACTGCGTACATAACGACTACACAACGTACAAATTTTGCGACATTGGATCCATTTAAATCGCTTCCATAACCCAGTTTCCGGTGACTTTTATTTTTCCAATGGCGCCTCGCTCAAGATTACAGTCAATAGTGTAGACAAAGTTAATAGCCAATAGCCGATTCATTGCCGAGTCTTACGACATCTTTTGTTACGATGATACATGAATTTTCTGTTATGTTACAATCTATACTCCTCGCAAATACATGTACATACTCGTATTTCCATATACTGTTTTTGTTTTATTCATTTTGTGTTGAACAATGTCAAAATGAAAGAGAATAAAGCCATTTTGCCACACAGAAAACTGAATTCTAAAGTGGAACGTTTGTAGTTTTTCAACTGCACCGTTGCTCCTTCAAAATTATCCACAAAAAAAAAACAACAAAAAAAAACTGAAAAAGAGGTTAAGTTGGTGATTTCCCAAGAAATGAAAAACATGTTTGTCCTTTTGACCCGTTTAAGAGGAAACAATTCCGTTCATTCTATTCTCATTTGATTATATTCACATGCATACACAGACTCATTTGGTTGTTGTTGCTACATGTACACAAGTGTCGCACGACACAAGCGTTCGCTGTGATTAGTTTAAATGTTTCAGAAGCGTGCACCAAGAAAGGAGCTTCATTAAAGAAAGGATGTCGTTAAACATTATCTAAGTTAAGAATCAAGGTTTCATTACAACTTCAAGCACTTGTGCTTTATTGCTTGGAGGCTCATTAAAGCCTCAGCAATTCGCAACACTCTGTAATGTAAGACTTGCCAGCACTTAAGACGCGTTGAGTTATATTTAACAACAAATGGATGATGAAGAGTCACTTGAAATGTTTTCTTTCTGCTATGGACCTAAGAAAATGCGTCGATGTCACAAGTTTGTTGTTTTAGGTGGCCCATTAACGATGAAATTGGTCGGCAAGCAAGCTGTCACAGATGTTTGGCATAAATATTTATGTCACAATGTGGTACATTAAATCAAAATGACAGTAAAGTAAAGTCTGAACTATTTTTTGCTGCTCCCAACCTAGCCAACCCAAACCAATCGAGTGGTAGCTACTTGGTGGTGTGGTTTCTGCTATTGCGTAAGTTAACAAAAAATTATGTGGCCTGGTAAAAAATGTCACACTGCTTCCATCCAGTCCAGTATATTACATTTTTGGATGGCAGTGATGCCAGCTTTGTACGCCTCTAATGACACCGTCACTTTGAATTCAATTGAAAATGCACAAAAAAAAATTAAGTCTACCTTTAGGGGCACGTTTTGAATACAACTTGCACTGTTCTCCCTAAGGTTTTTCAAAGGCCTAATTCTGCGGAAAAGTACAATCAAAAGGGTGTCTCCACAAAGTCAATTTCTCGAACAAAAGATGTGTCGCTCTTCGGACACAACTAAATGAATTTCACGCAAAAGTCCTTTGGGGAGATACAAAATTATTATCCCCGAATGCCTCCATGGATAAACTAAACGACATATTTAGCTGCTGTCATCAATAATGCCAACAACGCTACATACTACAAGCAGCAGAGAATTTGAAAAAGAAAGGAGCTTGCCAACCGAATGGACACTAATTGCTCCGCAAAACCCATTGGGGAAGCTCTTTTGTGTGTCGTGTTCGTGTAAAAAGTTCCAAAAGGCAGACATAACAGTGTCTCAGTGTCTTGATTTTGTTTATAACTTTAGTGGAAATACAGTAACGCTTATTCATTCCCATTCAGCGGTGTTGGCAAACACCCTCGAACAAGGGTATGTAATGCACTCCCTTCCTAGATCGGAACGAACGTCAACTGAACAAAACGTGCAGTTGCTCATTTTCAACAACCTCACGATATAGACCATTCGACGAACGTCTTGCTGTCGCAGGGCTGTAAAGTGATTAATGTTGCCCGGGTTGACAGCTTGAGAGCATGTGTGATGATTATATTTTAATTGCTCGATGGAGAACTGTTTCAAATGTGTAATTTAATCCATAAAGCCATTTGTTGTTTGAGCTTATCAAACACGAAAGCCGAATTACATACATACATACATACAATGGTAGGTGGTCGGGTTGAAAAGGAAGCGAGTTTTTGTTTTAATTTTGTTTTTTTAGTTAACAGCGCAATAAAAGTGAATTACTTGTGTTTGCTGTGACTGAAATTGGAGGTACTTCATGTGGCATATAGTTAATAAACCTACTTATTTATCGAAAGGCTAAGGTTCAACTTTAGATGAACGACTTTTTCGCAGTACCAAACCCACACAAAGCCTTGTGATTTAAAACATTTTTTAGCAACCTAAAAGATTTTGATAATTTAAATGTACTCCTTTTGTTTTCATGTCATTCTAAATTTTTTTATGAATAAACTATGGTCCGTATAGATACGTACAATAGGACAAGTTTCTTACGACCATTCGTTTGGTGTGAGTTTATATATTTGAGACGAATGAAAGGGACCTACAATTTAATGCCGCCTCCGAATGGCTGAATCTAAAGGCTCTTTCAAAATAGTTATATTTTCAAATGTTTGTCAGCCAGGTGGCGCAGTGGGGACAACCCTAAAATATAATTTATGCTTTTGTCAATCGAACTTAAGCTCCTTCTCCCAATAGTCTAGCACACTAACCACTGATGAACTGATTCCGACTTTTGAGTTAATTATAAAATACTTCTCTTGCTAAATAAATTATTTTATTTTTTTTACTGAATATTCGGACCTTTTATTTTATAATTCTGGCAGAAAATGATTGTCTCTTCCCTCCTTGGGCTAAGTTCCAAATGCTGTCTTGCTCGAATGTACCGTAGATTTATCTTAGCTTCAACAGATTTGCAAATTTTTGAACTATATTTCGATGGCTTAACTTAAGTATTTTCCTTCGAGTAAAGTGTTCGATTAAAAGCGTGGCTACCGACCGATTGAATGAACATGATTAAGCTTTATTTATAAGAGTGCATATCACAAATGAAGAAAATAAAAAGAAATGGTTCAACATTTAATACCAATTGGAAGTACAAATTGAATTTTGCGAACTGTTACAAACTGTCGACTAAATTTGAAATTTTAAAATGAAATTTAATCAGAAAATATTTTTAGTTACTTTATGTACCTAGTTACAGTTCTACTGATTTTGATGAAACAGTTTGCACATAGTCTATTTGATGATGTTTTGAAATATTCGCAAAACAACTATCAACTCCATTTATAAAGACAAGATACAGGATGGGCCCAAGGTGGCCTCCCTGTGGAACTCCATACTTGTCATCTGTAGTATTTTTGTAAATATGTCCGAACGCTTTGCAGATATATTTGAATCGTAAATCACAGTCTCAAATTTAGAATATTTTGATGAAGGTTGTCTCAAAGCTTTAACTTACTTAGGTAGTGGTACAGTCCGGGGTGGACCTGGGCCTCAACCAATACGCCTCTCCAGTTATCGCGATCTTTGACCATTTCAGTCAGAACCAAATGACTGAATTAAACACTCGACGGTCCTCATTTGTAGATGTCATCAATGCAAATTTCTCAAGAAACAACAAAAACTGGTAGTACTAGATCTATAGAATCGTGCCTTCTCTGAAGTGTGTACATAGAAAAATTGTAAAGAGCTAGTGCGGTATGAATTCATGTGCAGAAAGAAAATTTCTGTTTTATACAACATCCCTCATGCGCTTTTTTAAACGAGGCAGAGAGATCCGTTTGTCCGCAGTCAATGCTTATAAAGGCGTAGGAATGAGATCACAAATCTGACGTCAAAAGTATCATGGACGTTATACCCATAATTACAGATATGTTAAACGAAAATAAACACAAGTTCCGGCGACAAACATTTCTACAGCTACTTGAAAACGTTTCTATTTCTGATTTAAAGAATGTCAGTAAATTAAACTAACGATTCATTAAGTAAATATATAATTATCCCTTCCGGAAGCCATTTTGTTTTATAGGAAAGCGAAATTTGCAAGCCGTCGCCATAAAAATATCAACATACATACAGTATTGTTCCGTAATTCCTACCACGTAAACAAGATGGCCGACCAAAATACTTGTTTTTGCGTATTAGGTAATGCTGTCCCTTTTAGTCAGACGGCTTTTTCGTTGTGGGAAGCCCTTTAATCTTCCGTGTAAAGTTGTGAATGCAGCTTTATAATATACAACCACTAAACAATGTGTGTAATAAGTTAAACAAAAATTACAACCAACAAATGCCAACAACAATGTAGGTAATGTTTTAATTTTACTTCGCGAGTTTTTCCATTTTTGTTGAACGGATGAAATAAAAATAACTCGTTAGCGCTCTGTCCCCCAGCTGTTCGGAAAACCTCCTCCTCCACCATCAATCCTTAGACTCTGCTCATTGGTTTGCGATTTGATCAATTTAATGATTCAGCTCACTTGTTTACAACAGCATTTGTGTTTTTCAAAACTGCGCATCCACTCTTTTGCCGTACCTACCCATCCATCTATAACCTGTCAATACGAATTTAAAAATACCCGTTCGATTTACCAGCGATTACAACCGTATTACCTACACTCCATCCATCCCACTTGAACTCTATTTTACCAGAAGCAAACATATAATAATAGCAATCAACGTCAATTCAGCTGACACATTTTGAAGTTGTTATTAATTTTTAAAACATTTTCCAGGACTCGCAAACGGATTGAAAGCCTATAATTCAGCATAACATCAGTACCGCGGATATACCGCGGCATAGTATGTCGCGTGACGACTATAACTCTGTGACCGTTGTAAGTTCTGGCATTCGTAGTCCTGGCCGGTCGAGGCGGCTGACCGAGTTACCAACAGTAGACCGTTCACCATCACGGGATTACGGTTCGCGTGGAAGTCCTTTAGGTAAATACTGCCCTATAACCTTTAACTGTATACTGTAACTGTAATACCTCGTAACTAAAAAGAGCCTCCCCCAAACCGTAAATAATGTAATTGCCATTGAGAAATACTTTGTACTTTGCAACGGGACAAAAGGCGCAAGCAGAAGCTGTTTGCAATTATAGGTATCTGTGTCTACATGCGCCTTCTGTCCCGGTTGGTTGTTTCTTTCTTTTTCTGTTCCCTTTCTTTTCGCATTAAATATTCAATTGACAGTAAAACTAGTTCTATGACACACAAAAAGTGCACAGTATTTGTAGTAGCATTTACAGAGAGCCTTCCATAACTGCTGTGCGGCTGTCTCCTTTGACTTCGACTTGTGTATAACAAGTTGAAGCAACCCCGCGGTCGCGCGCTATAAATAGATTTAGCACACAAGCTGGTTAATTGCTTGTGGAAACATAACCTCAAAAGGATTATGTGCGCTATAGCTCGCTACCGGGGGGCTGTAACAATAATTTTTAAAAAATTACAAAAAATTTCTTTACAAAAAAAATATAAATTGCATTCGGCTTGTGTTTCGAGCAATTCCTAATACAATTTTCTTACTTACATCACGCATGCGCATGTGCCTTATTATTTTCCTTTCGTTTATCATTTTTCTGCCCTCTAACGCTCATGTATACACCACAAAAACAAAATCAACAACAACAAACACGAAACCACAGTCTAGGCAACCGAAAAATAAAAAAAATAAGAGAGAGACGACTACAGTACCTAATAAATTAGCCGAATTCTTGTCCAATTGGCAATGAACTAAATTTGTAAATTCTTTTTCCCTTTGGCGAGTTAAAAAGAAATCAGCAAGCTGGATTACAATTATGGTAAAATCTGACCACACTATAGCACACACGAGCGCACCCTTAGCAGAGATTAATTAATTAATTAAGCAGAAAACACGAATTTATTGAGAAAGGGTGCCTTTGTGTGTGTGTGCAGAGTGCGTTCAGTACGAATCGTTAAAATTAGTCACATGAATTACGGCTTAGAATTTGCATTTTTTGTTTTTCTCAACATCTACTACTTGTAGTCGGACGGGTGAAAGTCACGAAGGTTTTATTTTCAGTTTTCAGTTTTTTTTTTTTTTTTTCAAATGGCTCACACGCTAGCTAGAGATTGCATTGTTCTGTTCCATAAATCGTAGGCATAGGAATTCGCAGCGGTAGTTAAAGTTTTAGCAAATCATTTGTTGGCCCTTTCCAAACGAGTTGATAAGATGTAACAACGAAAAAAGCAAAAAAGAACACAAAAATTACCGTCATTTTGACGTACATACAGGCATGTCCTCTTGAGGTTTGGGATGACTTTTCCACTCCATTATAGATAAATTACCTGTTACGATGACACAGATAGGATAGGGTTAAATAGAGGAAAATAATGGACTGCAATCATTAATATTTCACAAGGTACCATGACCTATTTGCCTGTGTCTAGTGCTTTGCAATTAGGGTGATTGTCATTTCGATGGATTACAAACTTTGATTGTCTTGCTCTGGGAAATTAATGGAAAACGAATCTTTACCGTATAGGCACACAATATATGGATATAGATACGGCTATCGGGTATGTTGTGATTTTGGGTGGGTCCATTTGATTAATTCGTTTACTGGTGTGTACATAATTAGTGGGCACTTGATTATATGTCGGCAGACTCATTTCTGGGTGCTGCTATACTATTCAAAGTTGAAGCCAAAGCCACATGAAGATCTAGTTTTTTAATTATTCGAGGAATAATTCATTTTACTTTGAAAACTGTTTGATGGGGTTAGCGACTGGTAAAATACTTATATTTAAACCCCAAATGGCTAGCAGACATTTTGGAAATGTTCGAAAATATTCGAAAAATTGACAATTCGAATGTTCGAATTTAAAATATTTCGACAATGGTGCATTCGTTGACCAAGAATGTTAAACAAACATGAAGTAAACATCATTTGACGCAAGTTTCTTAAGCTTTTGTTGAGTAGCAAATATTTAAAACGTGGCAGAGCTGTGCAATTTAAAAGCTTTTTAAACTATATTTAACGATAGCTGAGTTTAACCACTCCACTCACCAATCAATACATTTGTTTAGCAAAGTTTTGTAGAAACAGTTCGCGAGAATGCATTCGAACAAAACGATAAACGATGACATTATAAAAAACGGAACGTAACCGATAAATTTCGAAGTCACTACTCGCCAATTTGAGTATTTTTATACCCTCCAGAGGAAGGTATATTCACTTTGCCAATACATTTGTAACGCAAAGAAGGAGTCACCGGAGACCTCATAAAGTATATATATTCTGAATCAGGATCACATTCTGAATCGATTAAGCCATGTCCGTCTGTCTGTCTATCTGTTGAAAGCACGATAGCGTCCAAAGGATCGTCGTCAGGTTGGTATTAAAAATGGGGTATGTCGGTCAAGTAGTTCTGGTACCTCCCATACAAAACAAATATTGGACCCATTTGTCTTTCTGTCTGTTGAAAGCACGATAGCGCTCAAAGTAATTGACGTAGGTGAACGAAATTTGGTGAAAGGACTTCTTTTTATCGGCGTCAGGTTGGTATTAAAAATGGGGTATGTCGGTCAAGTAGTTCTGGTACCTCTCATACAAAACCAATATTAGAAAACATATTATGTTAAAAACACGATAGCGTCGAAAAGAATCTACCTAGACAAGTGAAATTTTGTGAGAAAACATATTTTTATTGTCGTCAAGTTAGTATTAAAAATGGGCTATGTCGGTCAAGTAGTTCTGGTACCTCCCTCACAAAACCAACTTTGCATGACTTGTATGCAGTGGAGGGTATCAAAGCATCGGCCAGGCCGATGATAACACTTTTACTTGTTTTTTATTAAATTTGTGCTCGCCACTAATCATTCACATGAGTTATCACAACCGCACTGTTGGTGGCGAAATGCAAAATGGAAACAGCTTGTTATTAATTCTGAGCAAAGCGTTATAAATTTTGCTGAAAGATTCCAAATTTTAAATAAATCCGGCGAACGCATTAAACATTATCGAAAAATTTTCGAAATAAAAAGTTTCCAGCCTACATCTCAAACAAAAATGTTACAAGACAGCGATTTACGAATTCATTTTCTGGAAAATGAACACTAACTTGTGATAATTATGAGCGACCACTCAATAGTCAATCTTCGAATCTGTTAAGTGACTATTATTTGGAAATGGCGAAGGACAATATTTAGAGATCAAAGTAATGGTTATCACTATCATATGGTGTTCTCGATTGCGGGTTTTTTTTCGCGGTTTGCACCTTTTCCCTTCACTTTCAAGAGTAACGTAAAGCGGAAATAAAATGGCTGACCATGAGAAGAAGTGTCAGAGTGCGATAGAAAAGGTAGTGCCAACTCGTCGTTGGTTATCGGGTACTAGATGGCGCGATTAGGTTAGTAGGTTTTCCACATATGGAATGACATATCAGATTGGCTTTTTTAAGCTCTCGAACCTAATAAGTTAGTTACTCAAGAATTAGTGACCGCATTTCGAACTCGAACAAAAAATTATGACAATCTCATTAAATTAAATTTTTCCGAAATATATTAGCTCTTGGGAAAGTTTTTGTAACTCGAATTGTAATAGATTGGAGTCTTTTTCTGCTGATTGATTTTCAAAGCAAAGCAGGTAGAAACATTTTCGAGAAAAGCGATAGAACAATTTTAAAATTGTTGAACTTGTGTCTGATGTCAATTAAGTTCAATTTTCTGACAGGACGCTGATGATCCTCCACCACATGGCATAGATCTGAAATCGAATAGAGAAATGGAGATCTTGGGGTATATAAATACAAAACTCACCTTTAATTTTAGTTTGTTCAAGTTTTGCCACTCAAAATGTAACCGAAAGAAAAACCATGCAAATGGCGTCGTTTTCTATTTATAATTGCACCACTTAAAATCACACTCTACTCGCACTCAGCGCGTGCACTCCTACCCAAGGAGATAACAAATTTGTGTCTTTTCCACGTAGATACTCGTATGTACCATAAATTTGAATCACAATTTTGAGAAAGTACCAGCATATCTGGCACTTACACTACACCTCCTTTCTCAATTTGATTGTTAAAATGAACAGAGCAACATTTTCGACAAATGTATTTTTCAACCTCTATGTGGAGCAAAAGCAATTATTGTCACTATGACGTGTTGCACGTTCGTGGTATGCAGAACCGCATAGAATGAGTCTGTACATTTGAAAACCTCAAGTTGATTTCGCTCTCACTTTGTTTGCTCGAAATAACTAATAGATATAATATTGCCAATCAAATGTGAGTGCGCTTCAAAAGAATATCCATTGTTGCAACAAAGGTTACGCCTCGTAACCATGCCATATACGAGTACAACGTAACTTTCAACAATGCACTCTGACATTTTTTTATTTTCGAAATAGAATTCCATTTAGGTTACATGTTTCCTCAATGGAAATGGCACAGCGCATCCAATTCACAGTGTCTTCGATGGTGTCTTACTCCTTTTGCGAAAGAAAATGCTTTCAATCGAAATTGCAAAAGAAGAAGATTCATCACTCAAAATTCAACCTTGGCCGGTTATCTTTTCTTTTTGTTTTTTGTGTTAATTTTTTTTTTTTCCTTGCACTAGGAGCTGATGTAGCTTAAGGTTTCCTGTTACACGGGTTTGCACTTTTCCTCTTTTGTTTTTAGCCATTTCACTTTTTCTTTTTTGTGTCGTTTTGGAAAAGTTCGTCGGTCGGTAGGTGTTTTCTTGGAGTTTCTTTTCTCGCTCTAAGGAATATATATACACACCCGTACCTAGTGCTTGAATCGATCAAATAAGTGAATATTTTCCTGATTGAAGGCAATCCTGACACTTTGATATGCACTACACAGTACACACATAGGTCACGAATACGTAATGAAATACCCAATTTATTATACAGTTTCTATAAGAGTATGGTTGTTGGTACTCATGTGGGTGCGATTTTAGGTTGCGATTACAGTTTTATATGCACAGTATGTGTACCGGAGAATATTTTTACAGGGGGCCAAAGAATTTTGACAAAGGAGCTGCCTACTTATATTGATGAGATCTCACTGTGCGATTGGGTTATAAATGACCAAACTTACAACTTGTAAAAAGCTGTGGTAAATGAGGTAGTAGGTACCTTAAACTTTTTCAATTACGTTAACCAAATTTTTAAAAATCATCCCAGGGAGAAGTTGATTGTGAATAATTAACAAAATGAAGACAAATATCCGGATTTATATTCAAGTCCCATATATTAGATATTAGTGCGTCTTCAGTAGCTTGCAATCGTTGAGATAACTATTTGCGTTCGTGAAACAGTCGAGGCCTTAAATAAGGAATCAATGTCGGGCAGTATAACCTCCCAATTTTTTTTTTTTTTTTGATAAAAAATAGAGGGCTTATTTTGACAAAAATAAAATAAATGAAAATAGTGAGATAATTTTCAGGTTAGGATCATACATGCGTCCCATTTGGCATCTGTCAAATACTAACAGTTCTTGCTTTTCGTTGCACACTATCTTAGTAAATGTGTTCGCTTAGAGGACTGTTTCGCGAAAGTTATTTGTCAATAGAAAAGGACTTCAAGCAGTCTTTTTTTAAAAGAGTGCAACACCAAGTAACAGAAGAAGTAAATCCGCAATCTCCCACTAAAGCCCAGTACGCAGCTGTTTCGGAACGAAATTTGCCGGTGGTCTCAAAATTGATAGCAGTGTAACCAGCACTGGCTATTGATCTCCGAATTAGTTCCCAGATTTTTCAATTTGGCTCCAGACCTCTGAGTAAAAATATTCTCAGGCAATTAATGCCCGGACAATAAACCTGTGCGAAAAGAGAGTGGAAATACCAAGCAATCTACTATAATTTCCCACTTTTCGCCATCATTTCGCAGCAGCAGTGTACTGCAAAACAAAAGGACGGCGAAATTTAAATTTATGCAGATGTTTCGGAATGAAAAATCCCATACAAAAGTGACACAACGAAATTGTGAATGAAAAAAATGCACTCCCCTTTCCTGGACTCAATAATAAAGCATATCCATTCCCATATATGTACATAATGCGATAGAAAAGTACAAAACTGTCGACCATATTCTGCTGTGGCACGAGAATCACACTCGTAAATTTGCATTTCGATTCCTAATTTGCACAAAATGTTTGTATTATGTTTCTTCGCGTTAACTTTGCCGAATAAATTATTCCATTCGATAGATGCATCGCCTGGGATTCCCAGACGACTCGCCGGCAAAGGAAATCTTCTTTCGGCTTATTCAAAGTAAATGGCATCCAAATCTCCTGATTTTCTAAACTGCTTCTGCCTGCAGATTTATAACATATATCAAAATTAAATGGTACAGCCGCTTCACAAAATATTGTTTTTATAGCCATAAGCCCGAGTGTACACTTAGCCAGAGCTAAAACGGATGGGCAAACTGCAGACGGCAGACTTGCATCACATTTCTAAGCCGCCTACCTTGGTTTCCTACCTCGTGACAGTTCGCAATTTTGAGTCCACCTCTTAAATGAATCGTGTTTCCCATTGCAAGGGAGAAAAACGCGTGCGACACAGTCGTGCACAGTTTATAAACGCAAATGCTTCAAGGGAATATTGCCATCATCAACTTATTCATTATTTTTTCTCCACGGGCCAAGTTTGTTATTTTTTGTGAACATTTTCGCCAGCAACTTTCAATAGCAATCTATATTTTAAAGCCAATTTTTTTTTTTACTTTTGGTCTTCATGTGCATATCAGAAGCGTCTGACACCTGAGACTTTACTATGCGCTCTTAGGGTAGGCGCATGAACAAATTTCATTGCGAAAAGACGCTCAAGACATCAATTACTCGCATGGCTTTCACAAAAGTTGGTATGAAAAACGCCCAGCCTTAGACTAGAACTCGCGTGTTACTGACTCGCCCAGAGAGATTGCGCATTTAAATCGACGCACTTTCTTAAAGTGTGAGTTAGCGACTTTTTCCAGCAAAGTCGTGAATCTCCACGACTTCCCTTCAAAACTGACGGTTCAGACTGCAGACCATTTTTAGCCTCGCACCAACCCAATTGAACAATGCAATCTACGACCGCAATCGTTAGAATAAAACAATTAGTGCGCTCAAAATCCGATTACTATTTCCGGTTCCAACTAAACGAATCCCGGTTGAAAGATAATAATAATTAAATCCCCATTAACCCCCGGGCAAGGCCATGAATCCCAACTATACCCCCGCCGATTGTGTCACCCATTGCTGTCGGGCATGTTAATTTATTTCCTTTCCCACACCCCCATGGATTATCCATGTAACAAAACATCCGAGTACATATTTTCTTACCAAGGATAATGTATCCTCCCGCTGCAACTCCTCAAACGGCCATAGGAATGAACATAAAATACTCAAAAACACTCATCCACTCACTGGAATACACGAAAACAAACAGTAAACTCGTGTTCGCTTTTTTGTTTCGTTACAAACGTTCGTTCGTTTGGTTTTGGTTTTATTTTTTTTCAGTTCCTCTTATTCGTTTTCTAATTTTATTTTCACAGCGAAAAGGATTTCATAAAATCAGAAAAGAGAAACAAAAAAAAAAGAAAACATAAAAATTCGAAACGCTTTACACATTATTACTAGCAGACATCCCATTCCTTGCGCACTGTTCTCCCTTGTCATCCTCATCCTTTTATCATCATCATAATTTTATTGCAGCAATGGGCAGTCCATACTACAGAGACATGGATGAGCCAACGAGCCCGGCCGGGGGCGGACATCACAGGAGTCGGAGTGCCAGCAGACCACCGATGTCACACGCCATGGATTATCCAAGTAATATACTCAATTTACACACTCATGCATATTATGAGCTGTTTCGTCCTTAAAAAAAAAATGCGATTCTCTCATTTTTGTTTGTTTTTGTGTTTCATTTGTTTTGCAATTGTTTTTGAATTGAAACAGGAACCCGATATCAATCACTGGATAGAGGGGGACTGGTGGATCCACACGACCGTGAGTTCATCCCCATACGGGAGCCGAGAGATCGATCACGCGATAGATCTCTCGAACGAGGGCTATACCTAGAGGATGAGCTCTACGGTCGATCGGCCAGACAGAGTCCGAATCCTATAGGTTAGAACAGCCTTCATTATCAGAGTCCTTGTGCATTCATATTTGATTTCTATTCTCGCTTCGTCCGCACATGTAGGTATACCGTCATCCGATCGGGCATACCTGGGGGACCTTCAGCATCAGAACACTGATCTGCAGCGGGAACTGGGCCAACTTAAACGCGAATTAGAGCTAACAAATCAAAAGTTGGGCAGTTCCATGCATAGCATAAAGACGTTCTGGTCGCCGGAGTTGAAAAAGGAACGGGCTCTGCGGAAGGAGGAAAGCGCCAAGTACAGTCTCATAAATGATCAGCTGAAGCTGCTCAGCAGTGAAAATCAGGTAGGGAGTGGTGGTTTTTTTTTTCAATTGAATTTCTAATACCGACTTATGTATCGACAGAAACAAGCCATGCTGGTGCGGCAATTGGAGGAGGAGCTGCGGATGCGAATGCGACAGCCCAACCTCGAGATGCAGCAACAAATGGAAGCGATTTACGCGGAGAACGAGCACTTGCAGCGTGAAATCAGTATCCTACGAGAGACAATCAAGGATCTGGAGTGTCGAGTGGAGACTCAAAAGCAGACACTAATAGCGCGTGACGAGAGTATCAAAAAGCTCCTGGAGATGCTGCAAACGAAGGGTATGGGTAAGTGTCCCCTATTATGTTGTGTGCGAACTCCTGCACGTTTGTTCATTATTTTCCGTTAGCTTTCGCTTTGCATGTATGCACTGTATGCACTGTACCTGATAACGTCATTACCTGGGTAATTAATAGTGACCTCATGCACTGCTGACATTTTCCACTGTGCGCTGTGGCGACGACCGACGTCGCCTTGTGGGGCAGGGTATTGGCTTTCACAGTTTCACCTTGCCATGTCCATTTCATCTACCTGATTCTATTTCTGTGTTACTCGAAGGCATTTAAGGATACACTAATTCGATTCTTATAGTGCACACAATACATAAGGCTGCGCTGCAATTGAGTTTCGAAACTATGCTGATATGAAACGTGATTCGAATTATCACTTAGCGATTGGCCTGGGTGTGCGGATGGAAGTTTGCATCGTCGCATTTCGTGTGTGGGAACACTGGTCATGGTCAGGGATCATCATCTGCGGTGTTAGTCACACTCCATTAACGACTGTGATATCATCCTTCGAGATGTGAATTCTTTATCGTTCTACGGTGGTGGAAATGTGATAAAAATTAATTTATTTGCAAGGATGCTTTCATTATGGTCTTAGGTTGCCAACCTTCGCTGAGTCAGATCTTTACATAGGGTCGGCACTGGGCTTCTGGCTGACTTTAATTGCTTTTGGAGGACGGAATTATTTTATTTTTGCCTGTAGGCAACCTGACAACTGGAATAAACAAGCAGTTTATGATGCTTCAATGTAGAGAGGAGCTTCGGGAAATATTTCCTGTCACTTATACTCTTAGGAAGGCTAGGATAACGATATGAATTTGAGGTCCTTGGCACAAATTTGTAATGACGACTGGGTAAGAGCTTTGCAATTATCACTCCGACCTCTCCCTTACTCTTTTAAACACTGGGGGGGTACTTGAGCTACGAGGTAAACTAAAGATATGTATATGACGAAGAAGCTGAATTTAGGACCGCAGCGTGACACAAGGCTTTCCCTCAAGCACTTCAAAGGAAATAAAAAATCTGAATAGGCATTTCATTAAAATTGGAACTCTGATTCCACTTAGTGATTTGCTGTTGGCAAGGCTCAGGGGAACCCTTCCTAAACTTTGCCATCGTTAAAGTTTCAAAATTATAGAACACACCCTTAGATTGGGACTTGAAAGTCCGTGTGTAAATTTGGGAAAGGTCACAATGATTTAAAGGACTGCCGCAAAAACCGTAACTAAATTTTGTTCAAATACACTAACCCCTGTTCTTATAAAGGCTGTGTAAAAGTTATCAACTGGTTGCTCAGCAGTTGCGTCAAATTTCGGAAGCTTACTAGCACGTGGACATTTTTGTAAATTCACAATAAATATTGGTTGACAGGTTAATTGATACACCATAGAGTGGGCCTTGCTAATAATCATTTTCATTTTCTCATATTTTAGACAAAAATACACCGTAGGTTACAATGATAGTTTTTTTTAAAGGAAAAACTTCGTCATTGTGAATATTCCCAATCTAACCTCTGTAATTACAACGCAATATTGTAGTAACCATTTTTAGTATCCGGGCTAAGTCTTACGATCACAGAATTTCGAAAATTTCAAAACACAATCATCTATTGTGACCTACAAAATATTTAAGGTGAAGGAGAAAGAACGCTTCTTATTAGTTTAGCACAATGAAACATTACTGCACCTCTAGTTAATGTAGCAGCTGTCAACAATTTATCTGTTGCACTTATACGGAACAAATTCACAATAGCTGTGTTAATTTTGTAAATTTTTAATTGTTTTCCACTTAGCGCCGTACTTATAACAAATTTTAGTCTCGACTTTAAATTTACGGAAGCTCACAATTGCGATATTTGTATTTAAAATAAATCCACTGTGAACTACTAAAATTTAGATTTAGAAGGCAATAATAACAAAAATTATAAGTCTCCACACTAAATATTTTGTAGGTCACAATGGGTAATTTTATATGAAAAATTTCGCCATTGTGAGTTCGAAAAATTTAACTTGGGCACTAAATTTGATTATTAGTACCGCGCGATTTGTACATTTGCGATTATTTTGTTTGACATTTGCCTGTTTTTTTCAAGGAATTAAACTGCAAGTAGCAGCTGCCCAGAATGGCACAAAGTGCGTATACACATTACAATAGCGCAGAAGCGAGTTCCCTTGGTGTAGTTAGGTCAGAATCATTTGCTTAAGCTTACCTGTTGCAAGAATCTAGAGCTCAACTCTTTCCATGCCGGTACAGTTGTGATTAATGCGTTGGTGAATAGTTTTCTCTAATGCGCTCACAACGGTATTATTGATATTGCTTCAAGTCGCATACAAACTGCGCATGTGATTTCTTGAAACACTACTTTCAGGCAAAATTGTCTTGGGACACTGCTGCAGCTGCTGTAGTTTTGGAAAGCATTGCATCTAAAGGCTAATTCGAAAAGCTTTCTCAGTCTAATGACAGTTTTATTCTCCAATTTAAGTTAGAAGTTCCCGTGGTTGTCAAGGCACAGAACGACCAACTTCCCGCTGCTAGAAAGTAACTCATGAAAAGATGCTAAAAATAACTCTCTTTGATAAGCCAGTGTCATGGCAGTTAAGTCATACATAAGCGACGGTGAGAAACACCCGCAGATAGGAGCCTGAGAACAACAGTGCAAAATCAGGCCAGTGCAAGCCTATCCGCCGGTCAAGGCGTATTGTCACTTAATTCACGCCAGACATCTCGACCCAAAAACGCAACTTTTCAAGTTCGAGTGCTGTTTTGATCCGATACCAAATCACAGTGTGTTCCTGTTCATACACCACACTTTGCTTTCCGTATTCAGCACATTTATCCAGCGTACTCCTCCGCCAGAGTTCAATGGCACTTTCACTCATCCGCAACCAGAGTATCCGACCGCCAAAATAATGCCTATTAAAACAAAAAAAATACTACAACAAGCAATACCCTGGTCGACATGCAGTTAAGTGAGCAACAAGTGTCGCCACTGCTCGCTCTCTACGACCAATTAACATAAGTTCATGCATAATTGTATGGCACACCACTCGTAGTGGACCTGAACATATTTGACCTTTGACAAAAATCACAACAACACAAAGAAAGAAAAACAAAACATTGCCCGACACCCAGAGAGCCACCATCGACAAAGTGCATGCTTTTCCACTTAGAGCCTCGGAGGCGATTCAATTGATTTTCTGTCCTTCTTGGCTGCCATCCAATCGAATAGGTTCACCATATCAGGTGAAGGCTGTGCGAAGAGCCTTTCCGTCTTCGTTGTCGGGAGAAGAATAACAATTTAATTTGATGTGTGCCCTTGTAACAGCAAAAATATCAAACAAATTTTTGTAAAGGAGGCAAAAATCATCCCTCACCAGCACAATCGGTTGCAGACGGCAGGCGGGCAGACTACTTAACGGATGAGAAATGTACTCGTATTTCAATTGTGGAACAGAACTTCGGTGACATGCTGGTTTCCCGAGGAAATTAAATTTATTTCATTACCCCGATGGTATGCCACATGCAGTGTTGGGACATTTTTTTTATTTTTTTGTTGTTTGGGATTGACCGATTTATTTAGAATTTAGAGACGAAGGTTTCGGTGGCGTATGCGTAACATTATTTGGCAGCACATTTCACATTCGGCTCGTATATTTCTTCGACAGGATATTGGACTGTGTTCCGACTGGTTTTATTGGTGTCAGCTTTCCTGTTTGCTGCGATTGATCGGGGTTGTTGTGTCTTCGCGAAGGGTGGGCGGGCAAGTGAGCACAGTCTGTCTAGAAAGTAAGGATATGCACAGATACCCATAGATTTGGTTTTTCTTTTTTATTTTTATTTTTACCATGAAAACAATCATCTTTGTCAAAGCAAAACTTGTGCTCATATAAAGGCTCATTTGAATAGTCCTTGATTCTGTCGTATGTGCCTTGTGCGTGTTTGCATTTATCACCAAGTACTTTCCATTAGAGTATTACTGGATACGCCCTTGAGCACCTAAGGAGGTTGTGTATCAATCTGGCGGGCCACCAACAGAAGGGTGTCCTTGATTTGTTTAAGATAAAGCAGGTTTGCTTTGTAATATTGCTCTTGTTTAATGACACAAAAGGGTGCTTTAACAGCATTTCGCTGGTTCGTTTAACGGCGCACTCAAATTACAATTGGCACTTTGGCCGCCATTTTAGGGAGTAAGTTGAAAATTTATGATGTAGCAACAGCTAATATAAGTGGTGGAGATATATTTCGGGATACTGGGATCAAGTCGTTGTAAATAACTGATTTTTGGGTGGTTTAGGTTCAAACTCACTTGTAGTTCGTTTGCTGTCACCCTTTCAAAACGGATGCAACTTTCGAGGAAGAGTTGATCTGTATAGTTCAGTTAATTCGCAAATCAAATGAATAGACTTCCTCTCTGTGTACAGGATTGCTACTCAAAGGTGCAGCTTCTTAACAGCATTGCATTTGTAGCTATTTATAGTGACAGCCAGGCACAGTTTCATCCCTTGATTTTTACGACAGTGCGATATATCAAGATCTATTCTGTCGGATCTTACTGGATCTCGGAACTGGATCTAAAGCCTGCTCTTTAAGACAAGAAATAGCATTGGGTGTGGCGGAATATTTCTAAAGCCTTTCAATTTGCATTGTCCGCGGCGTTTCAAAAGTCATAAGCTAGAACAGATTGAAGGCAACAGACTGCCGTGCTGTCCTAGATCTAGCTTCTCAAAAGGCACTCATTTATGTGAGTTTTTTTTTTACGTAAATGTTTGACATTGGAGAATAGGAATTAGTGATTTTCATGGGGAAGTATGAGGACTGGTATTTTGATTTTCGTTTTAAATTTCAACTTTTAAATTTTAATTGAAACTGAATGGAAAATTCTCCGCACCGCAAACTCCGTCGGGGGCTCAAATTACGTACGAGGTATCCGTTTTCGGAAAAGAATAATTCAAATTTGAAGTCCTCGTATTTTTGGTGATTGAATACAAAAAAAATGCGTTCCAATATTGTTTTAATTTGTATTGTTCGCATTTATTAACAATTCGCTCCAAATCGTAAATAAATTCCATGACTAACTGTTGTCGGAAGAAAACGTAAAACAATTTTTATGAGCCGGTCAAAAATGTCACTCAAAAAAAACGTTGATCGCACTGCAACGCAATACGCGGGAGTGCGTTATATATTTATCGTAACAGCTGTTCGGAAGAATATCGAAGCAAAAATCCTCTGCATCGTATGTCGGAGAATTTTCTGTTCCGACAGATAAACCGCTAGGGCCAGTGATTAGTTACACAGTTTGGTAAGCAACTGCTTCGGGTCTGCTCCGGACTGCATCACCATCAAAGGCAAAGGTTCTATTGCATCAATTTAGAGAAAACAGGACACATCATTGGAGCTTCCTAAAAGGTTGACATTGCCGTCCAACAAGATATAAATTCAGTGATCTAAATCTGAATGAATGTGGTTACCCTTGCCCTGAGTCCGCTTAAATATCTCTTACAAAGGGCTTGATGGCACGTGGCTTCTCATGATACTAATGGTCGCGCACAATTGCACTTGCTTGCAAAACTGTGACTTGCCCAAGCCTCCCAATCGTTTTACAGAGGTGGCTATCATTTTTTGGTTTCCATCTATAAACTTGGAAACTTAAGTATGATTATTTTTATTTATTTGCCCGCTTTAATATTAATTTACACAAAAAATGTGAAGACCGAAGCAAAAGGAACAAAAGCCAAAAAAAAAGAAAAGCGTTACAAAAAGATAAAATGTTGGTACACTAAGGAAGAAAGTTCTTTACATTTTTTTATCTGGCCCTCTTTTGTTCTTTAATTGCTGCTGCAGAAAAGTTGAAATTTGCTAATACATTCAGTATCTACTTATACTCCGTCACACCTGTTGGAATAGAGTTCTGTTTGATCCGCTGTTTACTCCTAAAACTCAAGTGCCACCTTCCCCCCCAACAGTCAATCTTCACCAATTTGTTTAGTTTAAATTCAATCACTGAAAGACTTATAAATACCGAATGACTTGCTAATGGCCGTCTTCACCTCGACTCGAATAATAAGTTTTCCCTAACGTTACAGCACACAGCATTTCCCAAGAGGCAAGTTTACACATTTTCTGCGATAAGGACCTAAATTATGCATCCGCCTTAGGAAATAGTCACAATAGCTGGGGTGAACTTTAGTAAACCAACAAACCGGTTACCGGTAGAGGGTCCACCAACTCAAGCATACATCTATCCATACACGCCATCGTAGTTTCGTGCCTATTAATAAAAACTTATATTGTATCATAAATTCTGTCAAACTACAGAAAAAAAAAAACACTCCACTAAAATCGCTTTGTAACTCTTTTGCTAATCAACTGACTTTCTCCGACTCCCAACTTGTTTGCGATAAAATCTTTCATTAAAATTGCCTGCCAGGACCAAAAAACAAACCAGCACAGAAAAAACGAAAAGAAAACCGCCTCACCCCTCACCCAGTGTTTGAATAAACTCGGTGACCTTTTTGTAAGAACTTCCCACCACCGAAAGGCAGGCAAAAAATAGCAAACCCAAAATCCCTCGTTAATACCTCATTTTTAATTTATTCGCACGGAAATCTGCACGCCAACCACCCACTTGCCACACACACAAAACTATTCACCGCCGCCCTCAAACATCATCCATTTAGACTGTTTGTGTAGGTTTTTTTATTTTTTGTCTGTTTAACACCTTTTTTTCAATCGCTCTCATTTCAGGCAAAGAAGAAGAACGTCAAATGTTCCAACAGATGCAGGCGATGGCTCAGAAACAGGTATTTCACAAGCGAAAAACTCTTAAAATCCATTTTGACATTTTCGGTCTCTCCTTTCTTGCATTTTTGCTTATAAGAAAAAAAAACTTTTTCTCAAAAAAATACCGAAAGATATAACTTTTATCTTAGATATAGAAAAATAGAAAAAAAAAATAACTAGAGAAAAAAAAAATTATTGTAAAGTGCTTTTTATAATATCTTGTGCGTATTGGAGTTTTATTTCTATTTTACTTTTCTGTGTGTGTATCGGTTTTATCCTTCACCGATGTGTTTAATTTTTTTCCTTTTTTTTTTTGTTTCTAGGATTTGTCACCCTACATGTTATTTTCTTTAGTCTCCTTCTTGAATTTGTGTCTTCCCTAGTCTATTTCGTTCTACTTTTGTTTCTTAATTATTTTTGTAATTAATAATATATTGAGCCTAATCATGCCCCATTGTGCGCTAAAACAACAACAAACAAAAACCGTATTAGAATGGATAACATAGAAAAGAGAAAACAAAATTGCCATTTAGTGGTTTGCTTCTTTGGGTCTGTTTGCGCTTTTATATGATGCTTGCCAAACATACACTGCTCTGCTCTTAGCCATACTCGTATATGTAGATTTAATTGCTTAGATATGATTCGTGTATATCGTAGCACACCGCATACGTGTACTTTGTATATATATTATGGAACAGTGGGAACAAAAACAACAACAACAACTACAACATCAGATACTACTACTACTATAGCACCACTCATTCACCCAATTCCATTTGACATACTCTATATCTATATGTATTCTCTTTTGAAAGATTGACAACAATGCCATCTATGGGTCATTACATGGACATCGCTTGAACTGAATGACGGATGATTTTTTGTGTGGCTTTATAATAAATAGTGTTGACTGATATACCACCTACCGTTATTATACATCTCTATGTGTATGTTTTATTTGTGTAAACACTGCAGTCAAATAGTTCACCAACACCCCCAAGAAAATTAACTTATAACATTCGTAAATATTATTTTGCATACATTTTTTGTCGGATTGCTTTCACATTATATGTGTTTATGATTTTGTAGTAGATTTTTTTAGAAACTGAAAATATCACACACATTTTATAACACACAAAGACACTTGAGTTTTTCTCTTACTTTTCATCGAGTAAGGTTAGTTAGAACAAATGTCGGACGCCGGACGAAGGTGGGAGGTCTTCCTTGTCGTTAATTTTAAAGAGAAAATGTATGTGTAGTCTTACTCCATTTTGAAAACCTTTTTATAAAAGCAAATATGTGATATTGTACACTAAATGTGTTAAAAAAGTAAAAGTGTTAGAGATATGTTCGCTCCCAGATGGAGCCACGATTTTTTGACTGCTGGAGCGAGTGCCTTTTTGGCACTGCCCTTGTTATTTTTTTGACGCTCTCAAAATTTGAATTCAATTAAAAAATACATATGCCAGGCCCTTTAACTGAAATTGCGGCTGACTGTTTCTGTATCATTAAGATGCCGCACTTTCAGAACCAAAATATGTACGAAGTTGTTGCTGCACTAAAACAAATATTTTTTTTGGAGCAATACTCTCATATTCTCATATTTTGACATTTCATTCACATGAACTTCTTTTTGGTAGGAAAACTGATATCGACTTCAGTTTTGACTCTTTTAGTTGCTGGTTGCATTTAGAGTTTAACGCGATTTGCAAGAATGTTTGCGGATTGTAAGTAAAATCTGACAGTTCCGGCCAAGAATGTTGCCGTTCGAAAGCGGACCTTCATTTAGTTTAAAATCACTGTCAAAAGAGTATCTTTCTTACTAAGTAAATATGTGAAAACTATTGCACATAGAATATTAAATAGAACCGTACAATTAAAAAAAAAAACCAAACAAATTTGATACATAAAAAGTAGCAGATTTTTATAAACACTAACACGAAGATGTCAGCGCAATAGCAACTACTTACATTGTATTTTTGTTATACAAATTTAGTTATTTACGCTCCTTTTTAAATTTAAACCGCGAGCGGTAATCAGAGCTGACACTTTACTGCAATAGTAGCAAATTGTTGACGCTTACAGAAGAAAATTAAAATCGGAAAGAAACGTCCTGAAGGCTTATTGCTGACTGATAACCGTTCATGACTTCCATTTTTTTGTTCTATTCAATCAAAATTAAGTTCTAACATGATATTTAAGAGCAGTAAACTAACAAAAGTAAGCAATAGTGTTGGCAATAAGCACTAGATTTGACATTGTCGTCGAATAAAGTTAGCTATTCATGATTTTGCTAAATATCAAAGTGGCGACACTGGTTGCGATATTCCGATGAATTGACTCGGCAAAAGCTGAAGATCTTTGCACATAAATCATTTTTGACAACGTTCACTGAATTTTCGTGAAAGGCATTGTAGAAGTCCGTAAATAAGTTGTGTAATTTCGATACTGGTGCAACTCGATACTTGTGCAAACTTTTCGATAGTCTAGCCAACAGTCTTGTTGACGAGTATCTTTATATAAGTAAGAGATGTTTTTCATCAATCAGTAAAAGGATTCTTTGCATTTTCTTAAAAGTATTGTTTGTTGGTACCTTCTAAATTCTGAGAAATGAATGTTCATTTGTTAATTGACTCCCTTTTTGAAACGTCAGTAAAAATCCGAACGCAGATAAACTGCCATTGTGCTAAATTTAGTTTAATCAGACCTTTCTTAAAGTGTATGGCGTTCCAAATAATCCCATTCCTATGCGACATTTTCGCAGATTGTCAAATAAAGACCTCCTCCAAAAATGTTCTCACTTAATCGAAATAATTTCCTTCAATAGCGTAAAATATACCGCCAACTTGCACATTGGTTTGTCCGGGAACCCACTTTGGTATGATGCCAACGTGAAATCGATGACAGTAACCCCATTTGAGCCGATAAGTCTACAGAGCCAGATCCAGCCTCAAGTAGAAAAATTAAGTATCTGTCTTTCAATACACATCACCCGGTGACCTTTCAGTGGATTTAAATTAACCCTTGGCATTTCCCGAGAAATCGCATTCACTGACAACTTGTTACTCTGCAGAAAATTGATACAAAAATAAATGGGACACGTAAACGAGCTGCTGCTATCTAATTAAATAAAATTACATTCCCCCAGAAGTCTGATTGATTCGACAGAAACCGATTATACCTATCCACAAATAGGCTGTCCCCTGTTAAACTCTTCGCGAAACTCCCACCCCACTGGCAATGACAACTTTTTGATCCGCGCACTGAGTACTAAAGTAGCCACTCATTCAGTTTTAATGCGATGACTCTGTCCGACAGCCAGCATTCGACTTGGGAGAAAAGTAAAAGCCAACTCAAACAAATATGCATGCTCTCGTATTCCGAATACGTTTCGCCCACACTGTATATGAGAAAACCCAACATGTATTTCTGCAAAAAAGACTCCCACACGATATTGCAGCCATTCGAAGTCGTTCGTTGTTCGTCGCTCATTTCCTCAATTCTCACATGCGTTCAGTATGCCGTACGTAATACAGTCATAAATTGTCAGCAGCTTAAAGCTTTCAGGTAATATACAAGCTATACTAGCAAAGCAGGCAAACTTGTGCTCCAATCGATGACGACAATGGGGGTTATTGCAGCCCCCAGTGCACCCTTATTAGAATTCCATAAAAGCTCCCACAACAACATTCCGAAAAGCTGTGTGCAACAGAGAGCGCTATAAAATGCACCATTGGAATAAAATGGCCAACAACACTCGTGCCCCCACCATCCGCAAAAGCTTGCGTCGTGTGCTTTCGAATTGCACTTTCGCACACTAATACACACGATTAAATCGACATCTTCTCGCATTCGCACTCTCTAATCTCGGCGACTATACGAGTACTCCTACCTACAACCCGAACTAGAAGAAAAAGAAAGCTCTGTAACGTCAAAAAAAAAGCAACATCAACCATCATCATCATCATTCTCGGTGTCCTCGTCCGAGCCGTTATGTGCAATTAGAGCTCAAACAACTCGCGTGTATATTGTATGGGAGAGGAACACTGCGCTGAAGAACAAGGACCTACTCCACATCTCAATTGCACTAATATAGACTCGTTTGCGAATGGACGACCGACTGAAAACGTATCGCGTATCCACATATCCTGCCGCGATTTATCTCGACAAAGTGCATGCAGCGTGCGTGAGCCTACTTCCTTACTTGCATAATTTAATTAATCAATAATATTAAAGACGGCCATCGCTGTTGTCGTTGTCGTCGTCGTCTTGGTCGTGCCGTGGTCTTCATCGCCGTCGTCGTCGTCGTCGTCGTCGTGGTTGACGGTATCTTCGTCGCAAAATCGATATACCAAGTCGCGAAAAAGAAACAAAACCTACGATAAAAATAAAGGAAATCAAGAAAAAGAAAATATACATAAACGGGAACACCAAACTCGGGCCCCGACACTACGCCTACGCTTCGAGTGTTTGAATATAGAGTGTGAAACTAAGGAAAACATTGAGGAGCAGATCCTCTTTTTTTGCCTAGAGTTTGAGCAGCCCCTCGTCCATTTATAGAATATTCAGTGTGTGCGTTCTTTTATAGTTTGTTGTTGTTTCATTGCGTTTTCACATCCAGAGATTTGTGTTATTTTTTTTTTCTTCTGTTCTGCTCAATTCGCTGCTAGTGCGGGGGTGATACACACATAGAAATAGAAGTGTGCAAGGGAAACCAAAAACCAAAACCAAAAAGTTTTTCTGTTTTTCTTCTCACATTTCATCGCAAATTTTGTTCATTCGGTTACATCCCACTTCGTCCTTCGTCGTTGTCGTCGCCGTAGTCGTCAGTTTGAAAATAGAAAACAAAATCAAAAAATACATACATACAAAAAAGATAAAAAACATTCCCCGATAAACGAAAAGGATTAACTTTGTTGAATCGTATGGACAATGCATATGTATACTACAAGGTATTTACAAACAGAGCTCAGCCAGCAACAACTATACACACACTTTCATCACTCATCACTTCACATACATCATGCTCTCAAAATATCTAAAGCAAAAAAAATAAAATTAAAATGAGAAAAATTCCAAAAGTCCTTAAATAATACATTTTCGGGGCCGGTGGGGTGCGAGCGAGAGACATTCATTGCAAAGTGCAATATAGCAGGAACAGCCATCAGCCACCCACCGACCTCCCAGCGTATGTGGGCCACCAAGGGTTTCTCTCCATCCTTCCATGTACTTCATCCCCCCCTACGGAAAAAAAAAATCCCTCTCTGGTGGCAACCTTGTAAAGATAGTTGTGTGTGGAGAACTCTACAAAAAAAATATTATTTCGTCTATTCCGTTTTTTTTTTTGTTAAATTAAAGCTTGTGAAGTGTGTTATTATTTTCGTTTGTTTTTTTAATTTAACACTTTATGGCTTTTTTTGTAAAATTTAAAACAACTTAACGAAAAAAAAAGCAAATATCAATCCTAGTTACTTGTGAGAGAATGGAAATTTATTTGTAGCACAACAATAATTTTTTTTTTTTGTTCATATATGTTTTGTGTATTTTTGTTTGTTGGAGAAATTGATTTTGTTTGTTTCTTAGAATTCCCCTGTATTCCAATGAAGGCGAAAGAATTATTTATATTTAAAATTAAAACCAAACAACAAAAATTGTATGACACTATATAATTATTTCTTTGTTAAAAATATAAAAAAATAAAAGCAAAAACAAATACATATATATAACGGTTTATATAACTTTTGGACAAGAGAAACGATTGAGGCTGCCAAATAAATATATCATCCCATCGACATAGTTTATCCGTTTTGTTAGAAGAGAGAGATAAATTACAGATTCAAATTCAATTGTGTGTTTGTTTGAAAGTCCTTGAACTTTTTTTTTTGCCATTTCTATTTGTATTGTTTATTTTGTTTTATGTTTCTGTGTATGCGGTGCGTGGTGCTGGGTATACCATTCGGCACGCGCGTCATGATGTCTGCGACATTATTTTTTTGTTTTTGTAGTGACATGTTGCAGGAGTACCAATTTGTGTTGAGGAGATATTTAGAATTCCTTGAAATCGTCAGCTATTATGTCTGAGATGGATGGGTGGATAAATATCTCTCTTCTTCTTTTTTTGATAATAATCGTTAAGTACACAAGGAGTGTATGAGTGTCTGTATGTAGTGTGACTTAGTGATGTGAAAACTCTAATGTTCTTGACTCTTTGAAAAGAATCGATTTTCCTCCCTCATGTTCATAGTTCGCCTAGGTATTGAGGGATTATAAGCCGAAGAAGCAGAGGTACGGGTGGAAAGAAATGTTAATCTTTGTTGTGACGAGTATCAGTTTCATATATGGTACCTATAACATTACCAACTAAGTGCAAACTATTGATTTGTGGATAAGGAAGTGATTGATTCGTTGTGGCGAGGGTGGGGTTGTCTGCGGTGTGTTAATAAATTTATTAAAAGCTCGTCAGTGACTTGAAGTTTTATAGACTTTGCAGTTTAAGCCCCTTGAATGGGGTACCCCAAAGGCAATAGCAAGGAATAGCGCAACCAGGTTCGACGATCCCGGAGACGTTATTTACACGCAATTAACACAACCTGCTGTATAATACACGATGGTCCTCAGAATTTAGGTTAGGTATAGGTACTTAGGTGTCTCAAACAAGATGGGGAAACTTCGCCTCATACTATCGACAAAGAATTTTCCGTTGGATTCTTTACTGAGATTAAAAACCTTCAGTTGAGAGTACACCAGTAATTTGAACACGAACTTGAATTCCTTTAAAAATAAAGAAAAATGACAAGAATTCTGCCCTTACAAGCAGAGAAATAATTCAAATGCTGCACGCAACAGGTGCAACTAGACCCTGGGACTAGTACCTAGCTACAATGGGAATACCTATTGAACTTTATGAATTGAAAATTGCTATTCGTTGTACCACAAAAGCTTTATAAAAAAACCTGAGTCCCAATTGAAGTAAATAGCTAAATTTATTAAATTACAACAACTTTCCCGCAAACTGTCACACCTTATCCACAATCCACAAAATACAGTCGGGCTTCACAAATGTGGACTAGTGTGTTGGACTACTAAGCGAGTGGTCCCAGGTTCGATTTCATTCCCGTAAAAACACAAAAGTATACATAAAAGTATTTTTTCCAATGCGCCACCTGTCGTGAACGTCTGACAAACATCCGAGTATAACTGTCATGAAAGAGCTTCTTAATTAGACGTTTGTACTCGGCGTAAAATTGTAGATCCCTACCATTCGTCTCAAAAATAAAAAAAAGCACATACAAAAAGAGTGGATGTGAGGAGCTAATCTTTAAGATAGCAACGCTTTCTCCTTATCATATCCACTCTGTCTGCTAACCCGGGCTCTTTGAGTATCTCCATTCCCGCTTAAAGCTGCTACTACTGTCTTGAAGAGTTTTCAGCCATCCACAAGCTCCGCAGTTTTGAAATTATGTACTTTGTTGAGGAGACACCAACAGTATATATCGAACACTAATATTCAATCAATGGACCGCAATATTCGATACAGATATTTTTGTCGACTTAGGGGGACGCTACTGGCGACTTTCAAACTAGCAGCTCTGTTGATAGAAAGACTTGTCCTCCGACTACGGTCAATAGCGAATTTTAAACACAGTTTGCGTATTTTATTTTTCATCTTCGGTCGATTAGCCAAGGGAACAATTTCAGTAAATTGCAAAATTTACAACCGCAAGGTCCATTTTTTGATCGCTTGAATCTCCAAAGTTATAGGAAGTTACTATATGAGCTATTAAAAGACAGTTGAACTTTTATGTATTTCAGTACTTACTGGTTGGAAGTCTGAAGTCTTAAGTTCAATCTTCGATTGAAGGTCTTAATAGTTTGAAAGGATACTACTGCCATGACTGCATGCCTACTTTTGTTTAATAACTTTAATCACACAGGCATTTTGAAGCAAGCTTGCTGAATGTAGTTTCAAACGGCCGCTTTCTTTTTTTAAATATTGAACCTTGCTGGCGACCAACGAACTAGATAAATGGGAACCAATACGGGTTACATACTCGGTTTGTGCTCTGCTTTATTTTTTTTTTCTGAATACTGCACTTAAATTAAAAAAATAAATACTCCTATAAAAATAAAGTGGCGTACAAAAAGGGTAGCCCTGTGCATTTCCCCACCCAACTCACATTGAAACAACATCATTTACGTACAATTCTTGTGAGAAAAATTCAAATAACTGGCACCCAACAGTAACCGCAGTTACGAAAACCCAACTTCCTCTCACCTAGACGCAACTACACAGTTCAAATCCTTACTGCAGATACCCCATTCAAAAGATTTATCTGACCCAAAAGTGCACTTTAACCCCTTCTGGGCTCAACCTTGCGGTCATCGCATGCATATACACAGTTCATAAAGATTCACTTTGCCGATTTGCCTCGCAAGTCTTAAAATTTTGGCATTCAAAATCACTTGGCCGAATTACCCCCGCATAATCTTTCAATTCGATCAATTCCTTTGTTTGGCCAAGAGTGGAACACAGTTCTCCGATTTGGCAATGTATCTGTCTGTACGTACCCAGTTATCTAGTCATTTAGAATAACAAACAAGTTTATAAATAACCAAGTATCGTAAAGTAATCAATAGTATAGCCCAAGTGGGTGAACTTTGTTAGTAAAGTGTCAGCGTATATATCACGGACGTCATATCTGACAATCGGAATTCAGTGCATTTATGTGGCATAGTTGTGTCTGTCTGATGGGGTTGCATGTTCTGGCTCAATTTACACTTTGAATTGTGGATACATTGTGGTGTGGCGTCATTGGTGGCTGTCCCACAGGACTCTGATATACTGGTAGATATGATTTTGACAATAGCAATTTGAGCGAATGTATGTTTTATAGCAGTATACCGAGAGGGTAATTTTTCAACGACTATTCCGATTCCCCAAAGACGGCCACACATGATGTGCTTAAGCTTATGGCATCAGTGGTGTAGCAGGGCCGGTAGTAAAATAGTCAATATTGCATGTTCATCCGCACGAGTTGCTCAACTATTCTTGGATTTTATTCAAATTGTGTGCCGGTTATTTAAACAAGCCTGGCCTGTATGGTTTCGGTTGCATTGTCCTTTGGCGCGGTTATTTATATTTTGCATTCAAGTAGATTGTGGCTAAAATTTAAAATTGACTACCCACAGCCCGGCATAACCAATCGACTTGATTAAAACAATGCTATAATGTTTGCCTGTGTATCCACCGTCAGCTTCGTGGTCAATGTATGCTTAGCTTGCACACAAATTATGCTGATTACCGGTACGAAGTTGGTCTGCCTTTCTTTGTGATCAGCTTAATCCCAATTGGTTTCGTAGAAGATTATCGCAAAACGTACTACAGTGGCCTTTGTTTCTCTGCGAGTTATGTTTTATTTACGAGGTGCATTAAGGATTCATTAGTTTCCCACTGAAAGGAGTTTTCCATGCTCCCAACGGGCACAGTACAACCACCTCCTTTTAAAATAAAAAAGCAGCTATTTGGCACAAAATTAAAAAAAAAAACAAGAAACAAGAATCCTAACTTTTGTTTGTTCACATTTAGCCTTCTATTTTATGACTAAGCAACGACCTCTTCGATGAGTGACTTTAGGGTTTGGTAGTAGAAAATGGCTCCCGAGGATCTGTCATAAAATTGAATTCAACTACCACCGCGTTAAAAAATGAGTTCAAATGTCCAAAGACCTTAATCACTCATACACTGTTAAGGCTTTTTCGTCTGAAAGTAAACGGTTTCGAAATTGTAAGGCCGCTAACACACTAGAGCCGAACATTCACACATAATTCAATCATCTTTTATGCTAAAAGGTTGCCAAAGTATTCCAATATTTATAAAAATCCATTCAGCGGTAGTTGGATTGGAGCTGCCCAATCTCGTTCGTTTCGCTAGATTCAAAAATGTGTCGTAAACTTATACACAAACTAACTAGTAACTCAAAGCCTTGCTTGTTGGGTCTATAATTTAGTAATCACTTTATGACTTATTCGGATGTATAAAAACCCATTTTTGTTAACCGCCCCTAGCTCTTTTTGTTTCGAAAATCATTCTCTTTCATCTCGTCATCTCTCTCTCTCTCACAACGACTTATATTTTTTCTACATCTCCTTTTTTTATTTTATACGCTCTTTTGGAATATAAAAACTATTTTGCTAGTAGCTTCAAGTTCAGTACGTAGAAAATGTAGCTTCGTAGCCTCAATTAGTCTCTTGTCTTCTGCGTTAAAATTTGATTTCATACTAGTTCCGACTTTGTTCCGAGAAAAATAAAAACATGAACAAACCTATCTTATATTGTAAAAATAATTAAAACTAACTTTAGAGTACACATTACTTGCAATTTTACTTTCCCCTCCCGTTCGCGGTAGAAATGCATCAAAAATCATCCCAAATCTAGTGCTCCCACCCATTTCTACTACTAACCCGCATTTGGTTTTTCTTTCCCACTTTTCGTTTGACCACATTTTATAATTTAACCTCTCCTCATAATATTCTAGTTACCGAAACAATTTATTGCACTTTTTTTAAATTACACTCTCCAATCAAAAAGTAATATTGTGTAATATTGTGCTTCAAAAGAAAAAGGAAACAAAAACCTATTAAAAATATAAACGAAAAAAAAAACTACCAAAGAAATAAAATAAATTTAAATAATTCTTTTGTCATACAAAGAAAATTGCCAAAAGATTGAGATTTTTCACGAAACTTATCGATGGTAATGGCTCCTAATATTGGCTGTTTAAATATACTTTTGTTGTGTTGTTAACAATATAAAAACCAATAAAATTGAATTCGCTCAATTTTTTTCTAAAGTCTAAATTTAAAATCATATAACAAACATAATATTTTACTAAACAAACAAAATTTTCAATAACTAACTCAATAAACTATAAATACAAAAACAAGTAATAGCGCTTTAAAAAAAAAAACAAAAAAAAAACATACATATATCCAACCGGCGAAAAAACGAAACTATTGTAAATTTTGCTAATAAGTTTTGCAAAAAGAAAGAAAGAAACATTTTTAACGAATCTGACTTATATACCTTATTACTTTTTGGTTTTGTAAATAAAAAAAAAATACGACAAACGAAATTACAACATTTATACTCTTTTTCTTTTCCTTTCGTTGCCAAGCCATATTTGTTTCTTCTCCACATAATATGCATTTCATGTTTTTTTCAAATTGATATTAATTCAAAAACTCCCACACACGATGTATACAACAAAGAGAAACCTATCTTTCTTGCTTAAAAATAAAACAATATACAAGCTGTTTGTAACCTTCTTCTAAATAATGCTTCTTCTTTTTTTTCCGACAAACAAACAAATACTTACCTATTTTTTCATTTCCCAAATTTATTTCGTTGATCGATTTTTCCATTCGAAAACAAAACTCACTGAAATTTTTTATGTTTTCGTTAAGTTTCCTCTCTATCTGCTGTCGCTCTGAGAAAAGAAAATATATATTTATTACATATACAGATGAAAAGAAAAATATATACCTACCCATTTGACGTTTATGCGAAAATCAGTTGTACCTTTGAACACACTCCTCAACACAAACAGTCATTCTCACACTTTTTTACACACATAAAGCATCATGTTTGCTGAACGAATGCGAGGATTGAGAACCTATATGTTTTGTAAGAGACATCATTTGATTGTGCATATTTTTTTTTAAATAATAAAAAAAAAAAAAACAGAAAACAGAAAACGAGAAAATACAGAAAAACATTTTACCAAAAATGTCCTTGTTACCGATGAACAAATTTTATTCACTTAAGAAGCAAAATTATGTAAAATTTATCAAACAAAGTTTGCGAGCCACTGGCGCATAAAATGAAAGCGATTTTTAAACTAAAAACTTTAATTGTTTGGTTAAAACCACAAACTAAATGCAAATGCAAAATGTATAAATAAAACTAAAAACAAAAAAAAAAAAAAACTAATCAAAAAATAAATAAATTATGGGGCCAATAGTCCGTAAGTGTTCGGGCAAAATCTACTTTGGTGATGTTTATACTATATATAGTGCAAGCGATGTTAATTTTTGTTGGTTACCTTAAAAATATAAAAAAGCATATATGAGTAGATAAAAAAAAAAACGAATTTAACTAGAAAAAAAAAACCGGAGCGCCTTTTGAACCGCAAAGCAACCCAATTTTTGAATCGTAAATTTCAGATGTATAATTTCAACAACCCGGCGGGAAGTCCTCCTCTACCCGACATACTTGGCCAATACTATTGCCCGTCACCGTTAGACATGTATGGGCAGTCACCACCACCCGGCCTGTCATATGACCCCCTGACCGGAGCATCGATGGGCTGCTTTGGACCTTGTGGGGCCACATCCCCGCCACTGACTCGCCGACGTCGTTACAGCATCGGCGGCATACCCTCGGCCACCGCGATGAATGAGTTCTATAACTACTCAACAATGGCGCACAATCAGTCGGCCACCAATATAGCGAACCTGCTGAACGAAGCGAATAAATCGATATCGCGCTCGTCGCAGATTCTTAATCTGAATCCGCAACGACTGAGCAATCAATATGGCAGACCTGTGTCTAGCTATCCGCAGTTGAATCTGGGCGAGACGTCACCATACCTCAGCGACAACCTAATGCAGATGTCAACGAGCTTCTCGTCGCAGCCGAACATGTACTTCCAACAGTACTCGAGTCAGCCAATTCCAGCGGCGGCAGCGGCAGCAGCCTACCAGCACCACCAGCAGTACTCAAGACTTAGGCCAGCGACATCGTCGACACAGCTCAACTATCCTATTTACAATCTGACTAGTAGTAATTACCAACAACAACTACCACCACCACACCACATCACACCCAGCTCATACCTTTCACAAACCAATCAGCCAACACTACAGCCAACAACAGCAACGCCATACCAGCAGGGCGCACTGCTCGGTCAGCAGCGCAATCTAATGCATTCGTTTCACGCCTCAAATCCCGCTATCTCTTCACAATACCAAAATCACCATCACCATCATCAATATCCGTATCCATTGTCATCAGTATCACAATCCTATCACCAGCACATGCAACAGCAGCAGCCACAGCATCAGCATCCGTCATACAACTTGGCCTACCCCAGCTGTCAGCAGTATGGAACTGGTGGCACTGCCGGTACCAGTAGCCTGCACCAGCAAATCCAACACCAAATGTTGCCTCAGCACCATCAGTACCACATCCAGCAACAGCTCCAGCAACTGACCGGCAATGGCAATGGCGGTGTCGGTGTCGGTGTCGGCGGACTTGGAACCACGTCCTCCGGTGCCATCGGTGGCGGCGGCGGCGGCTATAATTCCTCGGCGGCGTCCGCATTCGATCATTTGCATTCATCGCAACATCATCACCTCCATCATCCACCACCTCAATCATCCACATTGTATCATGTACCGCCATACTCGAAACTAGATTTAGATTACAATAAACCACCTGAGAATAAAAGACAAGTAAGTTTTAAATTTGACGTAGATACGCTTTCGATAGATTCTTAAAAATAACAAATAATAAAAACAAATACAGAGAACAGTACATATACATATATAATGCACAATCTAGGGTCGTCGTGTGTAGCGATTTGTGATTTTTCAATTATATAGATGTACGCAGATTACCCGGGGGATACAGATACAGAACGGGGCCGGGAAACAATATATTGCTCGCGTAAAAGTGCTAACATTTGTGTAGCTCCTTACACCCTCACCTCACCCTCCTCCCATCCCATTCGAGGAAGGCTGACATGGTGATGTTTCTTTCTACTACTGCTCCCTACCCCATTCGTTGTTGCCAAATTTACGTATAGATTTAATTTAGGTATAAGACTAAAGTCGACTTCTCTAAGTCTTCATGTGCGCAAACACACAAGACACAACTCTGAGGATGCATAAATAATGTGATGTTTCTTAAAGAAAACACCGTCAAACTGTTTGTGTGGGGCGTCTGCTCGAAAACAACAATCGGCAGTGATTTCAGGAAATGATGACTTCAACCTTACACAGGCACAGAATTAGAATGTATATGCATGTGGAGCGGAGTGAATAAAATAGAGTACTTCCCCAAAGCGCACTCATGCTTGTTTCCTTAACTTCCGTCCTTCTTTGTTATTTGTTTTTTTTTTTTGTAAAAATATTTATATTCAAGGAAAAGATGCGCCGGCTATTGTAGGAATTGCTTTGCGGAATAAGAAATGGTTAGGTGTGGAGTTGTTTTTATATAACAATTAGCCTAGGGAGACTACCATGGAAAGTCGGCTTCACCAAAGAAACTGACACCCTCGCACTGAGTGTATATCTACAGCGGTGCCTAGTAAGTTTCAGCTGCAGATATCTTCAGGACTGTAATGAGTGAGTTCCCAGAGGGCGCTTTTTAGTATACTTTCCATAGAGAGATGTAGGAATAGTCCCATTCAAGATAGCCAACATTTTTTGACAGTTGAGGCAGTTCACCTGTAAGTTATATTCACAAAGTGAACCTAAGCTCGGTAACCATCCGAGCTTTGATCCCACCTCTTGCATAAGTCTCTATTAAGTTCAGATAGACATTTGAGACACCCCCCGCCATTCGTGTCAAATATAATATACATATACGCACGTGATTTTGTAAGAAGCTGCCGCCGAAACAAAATATAGATCTGTTGCTTACATTTTTTTTTGTATAAATTTAGTAGAGTTAATGTTGCCACTTTGTTTCTAGATTCTCGTTTCAGCCTGAAAAAACACCTTAAAATTGGCTAAACAGTAACCTCTGTATTATTATACATATCTGCACAAGTAAGTTAGCTAGTAGACGTCAGATAGCATACAACAATTGACGCAATTGCTGAGTAACGAGTTGATAACTTTAATTGCACACCCTTTTATTAATAAACGCTGCGTAAAAGTTATCAACTTGTTATTCAGAAGTTCCGTCAAATTGTTGTATGCTATCTGATGTCTACTAGGTAACTAACTTGTGCACATTTGTTTATTAATACGGGAGACAGTGCTTATAAAAACGGGGGTAGCTAATTTAAATTTCTAGTAGTAAAAAGTTTTCTTCTGTTCTTCCGTTGAAAATTCACTTCACTTCACTTGTAAATATAGTTGTCATGTGCAAATAATTTTGATGCTTAAAATCAGTTTAGAGTGCAAATTAAAACTGAAAACCAGTATTAAACAAGTGATTGTATAAAATCGACAATGGCAATCTTTGACATGAGGCCTTTTGAAGAACAAATTGTTTTGCTACAATTTCACGAATTGATTCAATTGAAATAGAGTGGTTTTGTACAATTACATAAGAACTCAGTTATAGTTTGAAAAGCGATGGCGCTATCCATAAAACTCGCCGCCCTAACGGGCTCTCTAAGGGCCGTTTGCTGATACGACTCATAGCGAATTAAGTTCCACATAAACTCTTATGTGACAGTTTATGATCTGAAAAAAGTAGCCCATAAGTATTTAAGTAAAACTTAAATCGTTAAGAGTCGTATGAGCAAATGGCCCTAAGATCGCTGGGGAATCAAGTCTAAAGTTTCAGACATGCTTCTCTCAAAGTGCAATAACCTCTAAAGGAAAATATTTTGGAATTCATATATATAGCAACTTATTCACACAAAAAAAATAAGTGCCAGTTATTTCCTACTCAGATTTTTGTGAGCTATGTGTCAAATCCTCCTTTTGGCAAAAAAAAATTTACGTCTAACGTTCGCACCCAGTTACCGACTTAATAGATCCGTAAGTTTGAAGATCGTACTAAAATCAAAAGTTTTGTTTAAAAGTTTCTTGTAATCAAACTTGAAGACTTACTTGGTTATATCTCTTACTGCTATTATTCTTCCGATGAATTAAATACAAATATACTTTTTGGACTGCTCTACTTTTTTTAATTACAAAATTTACCATGAGTATTTTGGTAAATCTGCATACGAAGAAGCTAAGTATTGGCGTGCAACAGATCTACATAATCCTAGCTTCTCGCAATTATTCGTGTTTGAGAACGAATGTAACTGTGAGAAGAAAAGTCTCCATAAATGACCGTGTGCCTAACTTCTTAAAGTTTCATTCTTATGACCGAATTGAGCAATTTAACACACTTCGAATTGTGACGCATTTATAGTAGTCCCCGTTGCATATCAAACTATTACTAAATTTCAGAAAGTGGTTAATGAGGTCAGAAACTTGTCGCTCAATCTTTAAATAAAAAAAAAATTCTGTCGTTGAAAATTTTCTCCATTACATTACAAAATTTCGTTTTCGGTAGGAGTACGGTCGTCATTATTTTTTTTAACCAGCAACTGATAAGAAATGTATTGCGAACACAATAACTTAATAGTGACGGCCACGCCAGTATAAACATATTCCAAAGTGAATTTTTGATTGGTCTCGAAAACGGTTGAAACTTAAGAAGTTTATTACAAACTTTTCTCGAAAACAGCTCTAGTGTTTTCGGTTTACGTGAAATCTAGAACACTAAATATGATTATATTTTTGTCAAAACTTTGTTGGAAAATAACTTATACATAATAATATATTTAAAAATATAGCAGCATCATCAGGCGGGTATTAAAAGATTTAAAAAACGAACGAATGCAGCCACTGGCTACTTTAAGTGCTTTTTTGTGTTTCTGAATTATTTTTCGAATTGGCAACCCCTTTTTACCTGGACAACCAATTTGACAACCGATTGATTTGTGTCCATTTTTTTACCATTTCTCTTTGAATTGATTTTCTAGCTACGACACACGGCCCACCTGATTTCTGTATAATTTATTTCATTTTAAAAGGCAGATGTTCAAAACTCTCCCTACTAAGTCTGACAACTCAAGCAGCTTCGAATGTCAGATATTTTGTTGGCTAGATTGTTGCATAAACAGTTTTTGTTTCAGTTAGAGTTTATTAAGGAGTAGCCGTCAAATCTAGGTACGAATTTTTCAACTCAGTTCTCTTGCTAACGTAGTAAAAGTTACGTTTTCGACTAATCTAGTTCTTATGTTTATGGTTAATCTAGTCCAGACAAATGAAGTCGACTTAAGACGTATTGAGTTTCGAATGCTCCCACTTTAAGTGCTTTAACTAATAAGGTACTGACACCAGCATTTTTATGATTTAGACATTTGTTTTATATAATAAACTGCCACGCAAAGACTTGTTGTTTTTCTGTCACAAATTTCCACAAAAGTCAACTGAAAAATTCATTCATGTTACCGATATAGGCCAATCAAAACTGAGACAAATCAAGCGAGTTAGCTGCCAGACTAATTAAACAAGATACCTGAACGTCCGAATATACTTCATAATTTTTTGACGTTTAGAAAATTGCAAGGCAAATGTCCTGAAAATGGTCCAAAATGTATCGAAAATCATTTGTTGCTACGTGCAAATTGATGAAAAATTGTCCTTACACTGAGAGAAATATAATTCCTAATCAACTTAAACTAAAAACAAAATTACGTGAACAGACATCACTTCGTCACATTTTCAATATCTAGGTAGTTTGCGACTTTTGCAATTGGGTTATGCACAAAATTAATAATTACTGAAAATAGTATACAGTATTTCAAAGAAAACAAGTATTATTTAATTTATTTATAAATAGTAAATAAATTGGCATTGACAGTTTTTTTCTGAAATTTAAAAGTGCAAGTCTTGCAATTAGCAAAAATTCCAAGAATAGCCTTTTACCTGAAGATCGGTAGTAATTCGTTTATGAAATTTATTAAAAAAATTATCATTGTTATTATTATTATTACGGATAAGAATTCCTTAAATATAACCTAAGTACTTAAACACATTATTACAGTATCGCAATATCGGTATGACTTCAAATTTCGAAATTTCCTGATCGGTGACTACCAAGTAATGGTTTCTTGACCATTTTTATCGCTGTCAAGTGAATGTCACTACATTTTCACGGCAGGTAAAATGACTTAAACACTCTATATGACAAGTAATAAATCTGCGACGGGACACTGTAACTTTAACTGAAACTGTACACACTCGTAAAATGTAATTTGAACAAGTGATTAATTCTCTCAATTCGATTCATCAACTTATTTTCGAATTCGCAGAAACATAATACAAACCTATTACAACTGAATTCGACTGTCAAAACAGAGCTGTCTTCAAAAAAAAACCTTGTAGAAAAAACTTAGAAGTAAGAATTTAGTTATCGAGAGACAAAGTAGATTAAGCTAGGCTTAAGATAAGTGCAAAGTTATTTTTAAAACAATAAATATCCTCACTTCATTACCGACACATGTTGAGCGTTAAAAGTGAATGGATGACATTAGCAATAGGAACGCGTCGTCACCGGGCAAATGGAATTAATTAAGGGATTCCATTTTCGGAAAATTCTTAAGCTCACATCGACTTTAGTAGAATGCGCCTGGCAATATGTATAAAAACTGTCTCGTAAGGTAATACAGGCTTATTTTTTTCTATCTCTGCATTGGCTCTACTCAATCAAAATTCAAATCGATAATATCTTAGTGTTCTCTTCTTTATTTCTTTTCTCCCGATTTAGTATTACAAAGCAGGATATTGAATGTCGCTCACTCGTAGACCTTTAATGGTAAAAGAAGCAATAGTCGGCCATCTGCAGTGATACCAAATCTACCGAAATGGTTGTCATTCGCGTATAGGTGTAGAGGAGTTTTCATTAAGCAAACAAACATAAAATGTAAGACGTTCTATTTTAGTAATAAATTAATAAAGGGCAGCCAGCCGCTGCATCCTTTAAGGCAAAAATATAATGTTTACTTGTTGCTTCCAATATCTTAAACTCTCTTACATTTCGTTGAAAGTGCGTGAACGTATTTTCCCTTTCCAAATAAAAGTGGTAGACAGTAGAATAAATTTTAAGACTCTTAATTTTAGGTATAAACTTAATTAGGTTAGTCAAAACAAAAATCGAGTTGTGTTTAAAACGTTTAGGATGTAAAATGTAAGTCTGCAAAATACAATCAAATTGACAAATTTAAATTAATTCGGCTTTTAGAAAATCTGGCTTTCCTTTTCTCTATTTGTTTTGTAAAAGTGAAAACATCATCATGTTCGGCCGCTTTGCTTTCGTCAATCTTGAATATTATCGAAAATTAGACCCCCCACCCCCACTTGCTGACGCAGAAGAATAAAACACCAGTAGATTAGTAAATATATTTATTATTAATAACAAAATTAAATTATATTCTCTATATAAATTAAACTATTCCACAAAATAACCACAAAAAAAAACTATTTAAAACATAAATTAGGTAGGGCTTACTTAGGGCGCACGCCCACCCTTTATCTTTCTCTACTTCACTGGAAAATGAGACACATTAAACACTCACAGTATAGAGTATGCTTACTTGGGGAAGGGTCAACCTACTCTCAATACCATCGCCATATAACTCACCCTTGACAAAAGAATTCCTTTGCTAACAAGAAAAATTAAAACACCAAAAAACACCAGCAAAAAACTTACATAGTCAACCACAAGTGGCACAAGAAATTAACGACAAAAACTTAATTAAATGGTATAAACGAATAGAATTCTGAAACGAAGTGAAATAAACGTCAATTAATGAAGATTGTAACCGTAAAATATATATATAAAGACGAGAAAAATATAGTTTTAGGTTGAATTTGCCTTAAATATA
The DNA here is from genome assembly GCA_948293265.1 of Cheilosia impressa. Classification (NCBI taxonomy): domain Eukaryota; kingdom Metazoa; phylum Arthropoda; class Insecta; order Diptera; family Syrphidae; genus Cheilosia; species Cheilosia impressa. Next base: position 12,059,797 of record OX411883.1, read on the forward strand.
AATTTAAATATATATGCATGCAATTCGATAAAAATTGTATTATTATTAACAAAAAAAAAAAACAAAAGGAGAAAACTTTAACAGGACGTGTTCAAAACAACAAAAAAAAAGTTTAAGAAAAAAGTCTGTGTTAGCTCAATATTTCGTTTTTTGTTTTGAACTTTTCTCATGTTTTTTCCACTTTAGCAGTAAAAAAGAAAACGAATCTCTAAAATAAAAGTTTTATTACAAATTAACGTCTTATAAAATAAAACTTGTCCGTGACGAATAATCAAAAAAAAAAAAAACAAATAAACAAAACAATTATTTTCAAACGGATAATGGAAACTTGATTGCATTTCTTTTTAGCCGTGACTGTTCTTTTTTCCAAAGTGTTTAAAGTGGTCTTCGTAACCAAATCTTATTTGATAAGTTTTTTAAAGTTTAAGCCTAAAAGAAAAATAAAATAAATACAGTTCTATATATTCGTATTCGTAATTTTCAGTCTGATCGATTTTATTATAAACATTTTTTAATTATAAATAAATTTATGTATACTGTTAAGCTTCTTATACATATATATACTATATAACTTAGATTAACATGAAAAATTCTTTTAAATGATTAATAAACTTATTTTGCATTATTCAAAAAAAAAAAAAAAAAAAAAAAAAAAAACAAGAAAAAGTATATTTTTGTATATTTTTTGTATAATTGCCACATGTCAAATCAGATATTTTTTTTTGTTATTGTGTGTGTACTGTGCGTGTCGTCTGTCAATTTGAAACATTTTTTTGGTTTCCCTTTTGTTGTTTGGTTTTGTGTATGTTTTTAATGTGTACGTGTGTTTCATCAAACAAAGAGAACTCATTTACATTTCATTGTTAATGGAATACGGAGCGTCTACAGCAAGCACAATTGGCATTACGTGAGGAATATTTTTTGTCACCCACAACTACCACTACTATACACATTACAATTTACAACACACCGCATTTCGCCACGATACTCATTTTTGACATCATTAATTGGCATATATTCGTTTATTTTTTGCGTTCTCTTTTAGTAGACGGGAGGAAGTTGTTTTTAAAGGGCTTATTAGGGCGGTAGTGCAATAATGAATAAATAAGCCAACACGCCCTCGCTTAAGGACGTTGGAATGATATATTTTTTGCGCGTCTAGTGGGAGCGTGTTTTTGTTTTCGGAAATTATTTCGCCTCTTTAGTCAAATAAAACGGAGCTTATTTTTAAAGTAGCTTTTTTTACATTGTGATTTTTTTGTACACTCAGGTACCCAGATAAAAGGGGTCAAGTAGGTATGGTGCGGGTGGGATTGTGTACTATGAGAGACTGGGACTTTCTTTTTGTAGAAGAGGGGTTAGTTTTGTGATATTTTAATTGCTTTCTTAGGGAAGTAGTATTATATTATATATATAAAAAAATTGTGACCCTAGGGAGATAAAAAATTAGTTCTATGAGTTCTATGGTTGTTCTTTGAGGTCAGCGATGCTAGAGAGCATTGAAAGTGATTAAAAATCAAGTGACAAAATAGTAGCAATACAGTAACAATATTAGTAGGATCAACCGGGCGGAAGTACCAACTAGACGCGATGTTGTTATAGGTATGAATTAGAGACAACAAAAATCCCCTTCCCAAAAAGACTGTTGCAGGTTTATTTAACTCGATTTATTTCCGTTCAGGCACAATCAACGCCATAAAATACTGGTCCATCGTTGGGCGCCAGGCAGCTAGTTTATACCCTTCAGAAGACGAAATCTGCTGCTCGCTAGATCGGAGATAAGAACTGAATTTTATTTAGCCCGCCACTTTTTCCTCACATTCACAATATTCCTTGTCACACATTTCGAAACAATTTAGTTTAATTAAATTGTCTCTTTAATTAAATTGTAGTTGAAGGAGAGACTTACATCTGCCATTTTCAATTTCGGTTTTCACCGTCACTTTGAATCTTGTTTTCACAGGGAATATGACAGTTTTTATTTGAATACTTCTTTACTACTTTTTTTTAATCACACTGTCAAACACTTGCATCGTGAAACAAACAAAACCAATATCAAGCAATGGCTCTTACTAATAATAAAAATCATTTTGAAACTTCGTGCTAAATGTTTTGTAGGTCACAATAGGTAATTTTGTAATAATTAAATAATTTTGGAAAATGTCGCCATTGTGAGTTCGTAAGATCTACCCTTCAATAAAAACGACTTTTATTATCGCGCAACAGGTCATCGGAAATTGATGTTCCGACACTTGGATAAAGTTACAACTTGAACAGAATTAATATTAAGACAGCTTGCTAGGTTTAAAAACTCGCTTAATTTCTGTCTAAAATATTCGACGTACCGTTGTCTGCTTTAAAATTAAGCTAAAAATAGGAAAATTGATTGAAAGTCTAGTTTTTTTGTTGAAAGTGAGTCTTTATCCGAAACAGGGTCTTAGCATTAAATAATCTTTTCGCTGCTGACGAGAAGAAGGTTAAAGTTCCGCCTTCAAAGTGCTTTAATTTGTTGACCAAGTCGTAACAAAAATTCAGTTGTCAGTTCCCTTCCAGACGTACAGCTCACACTACAGAATTTTCTTATCTAAATTCCGAAAAGTATTCCATTAACAAAAACAGATCCAGCCAACCCTTAAATGTCTGATTATTTCATGTTGCAAAAAAAGAAAAAAACAGTTTTCTACAATTGGTTCCGCTTCTCTTCCTGACATTCTACTTTTGGTTAAAGCATGACATTTTCGCTCAACTTTTTCTCATCCTCTTTTTCCTTTTTATTTTTCGTTTCGTTCCTTTTGTTTCATTCCACAGAAAATCATCTGCCACACACAGAAAATAAACGGTTATGCAGAAATTTCCAAAAGTCAATTTGAAAACACAATCATCCGTTTAAAACATTTGAGCAATATTTACAATTGGTTACAGTTACAGGCCTCCATCATTCTATCTAGGTATCACAACTTTAGGCAATCCGATGTACATACAAAGAGCCAATCTCTTTTCTTATAAATCATTACCTATATAGTTTCGTTTTGAGCTTTGCAATTATTACGTATTCTTCTTTGAAAAATGAAATCATTTTCTTTGTTTCACATACATTTCGTTTGTCGAAAAAAAAAATCAAAATCAAAATCAAAACCAATTCCCGTCCTTAAATACCAACAAAAATGTAATTAACCCTCGTTCACACTTCAAACTCCACCCGTTTAGTTGGACGAATTCCGTCTTGAAATACAAAGAAGGGATCAAGAGATTATGGCGATGGCCGCCAAAATGAAGACGCTCGAGGAACAGCATCAGGTGAGTGTATTTCCGTTTGCGCGGGCCAATTTTCTTGGTAAAATTCGATAATTTACAGGACTATCAGCGTCACATAGCCGTTCTGAAGGAATCGCTCTGCGCCAAGGAGGAACACTACAACATGCTGCAAACGGACGTGGAAGAGCTGCGAGCGAGGTTGGAGGAGAAGAACCGCCTGATCGAAAAGAAGACACAGGGCACCCTACAAACAGTACAGGAACGCAACCGCCTCACAAGTGAATTGACCGAACTCAAGGATCACATGGAAATAAAGGATCGCAAAATAAATGTTCTCCAGCGAAAGGTACAGCAGACGACATGCCTTTTCCGCTTGCAGATGATTTAATTGCATGTCCTTTCAGATTGAAAACCTCGAGGACCTCCTCAAGGAGAAGGATAATCAAGTGGATATGGCCAGAGCCCGTTTAGCGGCGATGCAAGCACATCACAGCAGCTCCGAAGGTGCCCTTACCAGCCTCGAAGAAGCCATCGGCGACAAGGAGAAACAAATGGCGCTGCTCCGCGAACAAAGAGATCGCGCCGATGCCGACAAGCAGGAGGAACGTGAACTGCACGAACGCGAAGTAGCCGACTACAAGATCAAACTGCGCGCCGCCGAAAGTGAAGTCGAGAAATTAAATACCCGCCTGGACAGAGCCATAACCGAAAAGGAACGTCTCGAAATCAAGCTTGAGGCTTCACAAAGCGAACTCGGCAAATCCAAGGTCGAACTGGAGAAGGCTACTAGTGAAGTTGGTCGCAGTTGTGCCGATTGGGAGGCAACCAAACAGCGTATTGCCCGCCTCGAACTGGAGAACGAACGGCTGAAACACGATTTGGAGCGTTCCCAGGTACTAGTGTATTTTTACAAGGGGATAGCATTTTAGTTCTTCCTTTTAGAGTGTTGTATACATGTGCATATACATAGATACGTGTTCCTCATGCTTTTATGAGAGATGATGGCTAGCTATACGGTCTGTATTTTACACAAAACATACAAAATATATTCGATTCATATTTATTTAGTTCGTTGTACTAAGAATGAATGCTAAAGAGGCCCATCAACGATGAACTTGGTTGACCAGATGGCAACAGACAAATTTTAAACTTCTCCTACATGTCACGAGTAGAATAGAAAAAGGGTTTGATTTGGTGGTTGGTTGTGCCATCGCGCAAGTTCATCGTCTATGGGCCGCTTTAAACCGTAACTTTTGTTTGAAATCTAGTATTGTTAGTGTTACTCGTTGCCTGAACTAGAAATCAATAGGATTCGGGTAAAACTACGCCGGCCAATGACAGGCAGTTGTGGACGTAAAGTAACGATTCTTGTACTAAATTCTGTACTAAATCCATGATGCTGAGATAGGCGTCAATATACATCGATGAGATTAACCAAAGGTCATAAATTCATACCGTCAACTCCATTAATTTGATCTACAATAAGGTCAATAGACCAATCATCTATCTGTGTAAAGAATAGGAAGTTCATTCGTGCTGTCAAAGTTAAAGAGTTAAACCGAAATGTCAAAATTCGATCTGTGTAGTTGATCTACACTGCTGACAGTTGAAAGTCCCAACGCCTCCGGAGTAGGTATCTAAGTTTCCTACAATTCAAGAAATAACATGACAGCGCAAAACGTCACTTTGTGTAAGACCTTTTCTGACATCAAATGCACCCGAGAATTGGTACAACAAAATAAAACAAATAAACGTCAAACACTGGACAGAGAACGCTTTTGCAAATAATGCAGTAAACAAATATAAACTCGCAGTTGGACGATCGATAGTTTAAAATCTTCCTCAAGCGAATGTCACATTAATTCCCATAATCAAAATATTTATTTAACTAGAATGTAGCCTAAGCTTAATAACACATTTCATAATCAAAAATCATAACTCTCCCCAATTAGACCTTTCATGCCACTCTCAATCTCAATGACCACCAAATTTGATCACCAATGGTAACACGGAATATTTTCTCACTCAACAGACCACCTTTGGCCGTACCACCTTGAACACCTCACAAGAACTCGACCGGGCCCAAGAGCGTGCGGACAAAGCCTCAGCCGAACTGAGACGTACTCAAGCCGAACTCCGAGTAACTCAGGTTTGTACCCAATACACTATTTCTCACACACATACGCATAATACTATCGTAGTTGGCTTTTTTAGTTTTAGACTAAAAAAAAAATAAAATAAAAAAAGATATATATACATAATGTTGAAGGTCATACTAAATGTGACCCGATGCTTTATTTACAAAACTGAAATTGACTAAGTCAAAACAAAACAAAACAAAACAAAAATATATATTTTACAACACATTCAAACATTAACCGATGACAGTTCTTGTCAAAGAAACCCAGTTGCTCCCCATGGCGATTTCTTTGACACAAATCTGTCACAAACGAGTATTCTCTTATCTTCGTTTGCTACTCATTTTGATTTTTGCTTTTTTCCTTCGTTCGTTACTTTTAAAAATTAATAAAGTCTCTTTTTCTTCAAATAACTATTAAAACTGACGCGCTGACATTAATTTTTATAGGGCGAAACTGAACAACGTTTTGTGAGTAATTGTTTCCAGAAAAAAAAAAACACAACAAAAAAAATCCAAAGTTTTACAATCCTACTTTCGTTACTTTTTTCTTTTGTTTACAAAAATATTTTGGTTTAACATTTTTTTTCTTGGATTCACTCACTTTACTATAAAAATCAACCAAATTCATTATACATTAAACAAACAAAATTAAATAAAGAAAACATTTCCTCTACATCAAAAATTAACTAAAACATACATAATAAAGCCTATATAAAGTTACACGAGGGCTATAATGAGCAGCTTGCTACAGCTGCTAAGCTGGCCAATATTTTACCGTAAAAAAATGTACTTAGGCGCAATTTGGTTCTTTTAAATTTTTGCTGCTAAAATGCATAGTTTCCAATTTTTTTAGTTAAACAAATTTAAAACATAAAACACAGTCCAAAAGCGTTGGACTCTGCCACAATGGTTGCGTCCAATGCTGCCGCAAACAAGCTATGCACATGTTTTGGCTTCCTTTGTTTTTGATTTGAAAATAACGTGTTTTTCTTTTGATTTGACAAAATTCTGAACCCACCATCATCAGCCGGAATATGCGAGAATTGATGTCATGTTTCATTGAATTTTGTAAAATGGTAGTTCGTTTTAGCTAAATAACTCATGTTGGCAATGTAGTTTTCACAAGTTTTTGCTAAAATTTGTTTTAATACCAAAAGTTTTATTCTGACAGTGCGGCAACTTCATTTTGTAAAATAAAACAATTCTTGTTTTGTGCACCATTTTTCAGTCGGATGCGGAACGAGCACGCGAAGAAGCGACTGCCCTGCAGGAGAAACTCGAAAAGAGTCAGGGCGAAGTGTATCGACTGAAAGCGAAACTGGAAAATGCTCAAGGCGAACAGGAAAGCTTCCGGCAGGAGCTCGAAAAGGTACAGACCAGCGTTGGACGAATTCACGCAGAAAGGGATAAGGTAAGACTTTCTATTATGACGGACTCACATGTGTACACTCTGTCAGGGATGGCACTTAAAGTTTACGGACCACTATTTCAGATTCGTTATAACGTCTTCTGTAAAAATGTCGCGTAGAAAACATTTCTATTTATATGTTTCATTTAACTAAACAGCAACTGAATTTATTTCGAATTGACACATCAGTCTTTCAAAAGTAATTTAGTTTTCGAAGTTGTCACATAAATTTTGGTCGAAGTTCGAAATTGTTGGCAATGGGAATTTCGGTTAAAGCACTGCAACTTAAGCTGATCTTTACCTGGGGCAGCATGAGAGTTTATTTCGAAAAGAAATCTTTCGCAGTGTCGATATCGACATTTTTCGCACGCTATTACAAAAAGCTGGATAAAACTCTTAGTTTTCGAAGATTGATCACTTCGTTTAAATGAATTCAGCTGCACTTTTACCGAAGAAAAGGGAAGAGTTTTAGTTGTGTCTAGGTTACATAACCAATAACGAAAATTCGAAAAAAGGTGTTTTCGAAAATGAGGGTCAGATTCTGTAAGGCGAAACGATCAAACGTTTTCTTGTGCGCGAAGAAATTTGCTTGTGTAACATAGGGCAAGTAGTTCGTGCGCACGAAAACGTTTGATCGTTTCGCCTTACAGAATCTGACCCCAGGTTGTTGTATTTGCTAAATGTGCTAAATGCTCCCAAACAAAATTTAAATTGTTGGCTGTTCCAAACCAATTGATTCGTTGATACAACGTTTCCTCAATGGCGTCAAATGCAGACAGACGAATAGGCATAATAATTTTTCGCAAATATTTCCGATAGGCATTCGCTGAGGTTGACAAAGTGAAAGAGGAACTCGAACGCACTCAGGCAACCCTCGGGAAAGCTCAACTCCAACAAGAGAAACTTCAAAACTCCCTGGACAAGGCACAAAACGAAGTTGATCATCTGCAAGAGCGACTGGACAAGGGTACGGCCGAGAATCGTCGCCTGGTCCTAGAAAAGGAGAAACTCACCTTCGAATATGACGACATGCAATCACAATTGGACAAGGCTCTGGGTCAATCGGCACGTATGCAAAAGGAACGTGAGCTTCTCGCCCTGGATATGGAACGAATCAAAGAGAAAATGGATAAGACACAAGTACTGTTGATGTTGTTGTTGTTGTATTGTTTTGTGTGTACCAACTAGAACTTAAATTATATAGATATCACTTGCTCGTATACAGAAAGAAAGGGATGCACTGTCCGATGAGTTGGAGACGATCAAGGAGCGCGGAGAGAATGCCCAGACGCTGCTTATGAAGGCGCAACGCGACAAGGAAGCGCTGCAAACGGACATCGAGGTGCTGAAGGAGAGGTATGAGAAATCGCACTCAATACACCAAAAGCTGCAGGTAAGCGAAGGTAATTTTTGTCTAAAGAACTAGTTATTGATTGTGCCACTAGATGGAGCGCGACGATGCGGTAACGGAGGTGGAAATTCTCAAAGAGAAACTCGACAAGGCACTCTATGCCAGTCAGAAGCTGATCGACGAGAAGGACACCTCGAACAAGGAGTTCGAAAAGATGCTGGAGAAGTACGACAGATCACAAAATGAGATCTACCGCCTCCAGTCGCGATGCGACACAGCGGAGGCAGATCGGGCCAGATTGGAAGTTGAAGCCGAACGATCGGCTTTAAGTGCATCAAAGGCCCGTGAAGATCTGCGGAAACTACAAGAGGAGAGCACACGTCTGCAAGAGGCGTGCGATAGGGCAGCTTTGCAATTGAGTCGATCTAAGGAATGCGAGGAGAATGCTCGCTCAGAGCTCGAACACAATCGCGATCGGTTTGACAAGATCCAAACGGAGCTGCGGCGAGCGCAAGGCGAAAAGGAACATCTCACCAGCGAAATGGAACGACTTAACTATGAGCTTGAGAGAGCTCACAATACACACAGCAAAGCGAACGCGTCTATGGAAGCCGCTAAGGAAGAGGTCACTCACTATGCCAGCGAACTGGAAAAGATGCGCGAACGCTACGAGAAAAGTCAACAGGAGGTGCGACGACTCAACGACACAGATACCTACGGACGAGAGACAAGACGCCTTAAAGAGGAAAACGAACGGCTCCGCGAGAAACTCGACAAGACTCTCATGGAGCTGGAGACCATCCGAGGCAAATCGCAATACGACTCCGAGTCCTTCGAGAAATACAAGGACAAATTCGAGCAACGCGAGCTCGAAATTCAGAATATCGAATCGAAGTTGCACGAGACCACATTGCAGCTGGAGCTGTCCAAGGGGGAAGTGGCCAAATTGCTCGCAGGCCAGGAGAAGCAACGAAGCGAGCTGGAACGCGCACATATTGAACGAGAAAAGGCACGCGACAAGCACGAGAAACTGCTGAAGGAAGTAGAGCGGCTGCGACTGCAACAGCAATCGGCTGCCATTAGCCCGAGCACGAGCACCAGTAATCCGGGCGATAGACAAGAAATCGATCGCCTCCGAGATCGTCTCGAGAAGGCGCTACAATCTCGAGACGCCACCGAACTAGAAGCCGGCCGACTGGCCAAGGAACTGGAAAAAGCACAAATGCATTTAGCCAAACAACAGGAAACCAACGAGTCCACGAAGATCGAGTTCGAGCGTATGTCAGCCGAATTGAGTCGAATGCACGAGCGACTTGAGAAGTCCGAGGCTGAGAAGGAGTCACTTAGACAATCAGGCAAGAGCCCGATGCAGAACGGTCAAATGGAGAAGCATCTGCACAAACTGGAGGCCGATAACAAACAGATGATCACCGAGCGCGATCAATTGGTTCAGCAGCTGGAGAAGAGTCAGGAGATGCTGATGAACTTCCAGAAGGAGCTGAACAGATGTGAACAAGACTTGCAGGCGCAGAGGGAGGAAAATAGGAAACTGCGTAACGGACATCCACCAACTGGCAACGGACAAGAGGTGCAACAACTTCGAGCCGAATGCGCAGCACTCAAACAGAGGCTGGAAGCGGCGGAGAAGGCGCTTACATCAGCAGCAGGTGCCGCCGCAGCTGCAGCTGCAGCCGGTGGAAACCGCGAAGAGATGGAGAAATGGCGCAAGGTCATCGAACAGGAAAAGAATCGGGCCGACTTGGCCGAGAAGGCAGCTGGTGAGATGCATAAACGAATACAGGTAAGTTCTTCTAAGGCAGACTGTGATCTTTTGATGGTCATGGACATCATGGACTTGTTTCCTTCTAGATGATGGACAAAACACTGCAACAGCAGCACCAGCAATTACAGCATATGCAGAAGCAGTTACAGTTAGCACAAGCAGAAAAAGCAGCCAATGCAGCCAATGCACCAAACGCAGCGAACGCGCAAGATATCAGTAAGGAACAAGAGAAGCTCAAAGCAGACCTCCAAGCCGCGTGCATTGAACGAGATCGATTCCAGGGACAACTGGAACTTCTGGTACAGGAACTGGAGAAGAGTCAAGTAAGCGCTGGCCCCTTGCTGCTGGAAGTCTATTCCATAACCATTAATTTATTTATTTTTTCCAGCTAAATTTGAACGAAGCCAATAAGCAATTGCAAGCCGCACAACAACAGCAACCAAACAAGGGACCAGCCGACGAGGCTCAACGAAAACAGTTCGAGGCTCAAGCCAAACAGCTCGAAGAGGTACGCAAACAGATCGACAACCAGGCGAAAACGATCGAAGGCGAACGAAAGATCATCGAAGATCAGCGAAAATCGATCGAAGCGAAACGAAAAGATATCGAGGAGAAGGAAAAGAAAATGGCCGACTTCGATGTACAGTTGCGAAGGCGAAAAGAACAAATGGATCAGCTGGAGAGATCCCTGCAGAACCAAGGTGGCAGTGCAGCCGTTGCGGGTGAGATGAATAAGAAACTGATGGACACTCAGCGGCAGTTGGAAGCGTAAGTCACATTGCGTCATATGCGTTTCGGTTTCATCTCATATTTATCTGCATTTTACTACAGTGTGGTGAAGGAACTGCATCACACCAAAGAAGAGTCGAAGAAGTCCACAGCAGAGACAGAGAGATTACTGCAGCTGGTGCAAATGTCACAGGAGGAACAAAATGCGAAAGAAAAGACGATAATGGACTTACAACAGTATGTTGCTGACGACTGTTGGATTGCGGAATGAGAACTACATAAAGTATTTGTTTCTTTTTTTTTTATTTCCAGGGCCCTTAAGAACGCTCAAGCCAAACTCAAACAAGCACAAACTCAACAGCAGCAAGATGTAAGTTGAGGTTTAATTTTGGTCAAGAATTAATTTTAATGTCAACCTTTATCTTAGGCTGGACCCGCCGGCTTCCTCAAGAGCTTCTTCTAAATAATTGGAGTGTTCCATGTTAGCGATTTGAGAAGACTAAAGTTATACATCTTTGATTTTGGAGGATGCAATTTAAATGTCTTTGGAGTGACATTTCCTTGTTTCACTTTTGACAGATACGGAAGTAAGTATATTTGTTATTCTCTTTTCATACTTTTTGAGCCAATATGGCCTCTCGATTGTGTCAAATTTTGACGAAGAAGTCAGTTGCTGATTCACGTACTGCAATTAAAATAGTTGTCAGGTTTTATATGAACTTAACTCGGCTTAAGGATAAAACAATAATATAGCGGATGAGTCAGTGGGTGTAAAGGGTATTTGAAAAGTTTGACAGAACTAAAATGGATTGTAGCCCTATTCGGTTGGAATATCGTTGGAAGATCTGTCTATAGTCTGCCATAAAATTGAGAACAGTAGCACTAACTTACATATCTAATGTTTTGTACACTTCATTCAATTTGCAGATTATATTGCAGTGACCACCAAAAAGGAAAAAATATTGGAAAAGATGTGCTGAATCTGTGTTCAAATAAAACCAGGGAAATGAGACATAAATATACTATATAAACAAATTAAATACAAAAAAAGAGCAAAATGTTGTAAAATCTAAAAAAGAACGTACATAAAAAATATAACAGAAAAAGTAGAACATATATAAATAATATTTTAAAATAAAACTATGTTGATAGTATAAATGGTATCACAATAGGCAAGATAGCTAAAAAGAATTATCAAATTAATTTAAAATAAATTATAAATATATAAATATATATATAAATAAATATAAATAATTTATAGGTAGATCAGATAAAAAAAAAAACGTTTAATATAGTGTACATATTATTATATATAACAAAGAAAACAAACGCAGTTACAAAAAGAAATTAGTCAAATTTATATAAATAACAAAAATTAATACTTCAGCAATATAATCACAATAATAATATGTAATAATAATTGAAAACTTAACTATTATAATAATTTTACCAACAACATCAACAAAAATACGTTACCTTCATGGCAATTTTTATTAAAAAAAAACAAAACTTATTTAACTCAATCTATATTTAAAACAAACAAAAATCTCTCAATCTCACTTCTCTATCTCTTCTATCGTTCTCTATTTCTCTGTGTCTCTTTCTCTTTATAATACAAAACAAAAGCAAGTAATAAACATATTTAAACAAAATGACAACTAATTCTATTTGGTGCTTGAGTATAATACTAGTTTAATTTGTTTGTTTATAAATGGAACTCGAGAACGTATAGGCGAATGAAGGATTTCAATTAAGTTAATTTTTTGTTTTTTGATAACAAAAGGGAAAATTGTTAACGACACTGCCATGTTATTATTTTTATTTTTTATTTAAAAAGAAAAAACAAAAATGAAAAAAAAAATTTTAAAACACAAAAACTGTTACAAAACAATATTGCAAATCATATCATTTAGGTTTATGTAGTAAACAATACAAATCATAGAAACGTGTATAAGATACTCTCTCAGAACGAATAAATAAATAGCAAGTACATGAATGTTGAATATTTCTAGTGGAATGAAAATAAATTATCATTAGTTAGGATGGAATATCACACACTAAACTCCCATCTAACTCACTCTTTTAACTGCATGCGAGATGAAACCCGGCCTTTAATTTCTCCTCAAATTGGGATAGTTGGCATTTTGGGGCGCGCTACTGTGCCCCAACCAGAGTAGGGATATTATCCATTTTTATATAGCAATTCTTCTCAAGCACAGAATTTTTGTGGCTTCGTTTCTATATTCAGTTCGCTTTAGCTGATTTTCTATGGACCGCAAAGGGAGTGAATTCTCCTTCTTGTTTTTTTCTGATGCGAAAATCTCCTGCAAATCTTAATAAAGAGACATAACATTAACAAAAAGATAATACTTATATATAGAAATAAACAATACACATAATATTCGACCAATTGAATAAGATAAGGAATAAATTTAAATAGGTACGCTTGTTAAGATAAAAAGCAAACAAACACACATTCTCTTCGGTTCTATTCTATGGTTAACAAAATTTCCGTTTTCTTTTTTCTCAAACTTAAACAAAAGCATAAATAAAAAAATAAAACTGAACATAAATTACGCATACATTTTACGAATTCAATACTTAATTATATAGATACATATATTAGCTACATTTCTGTAAATTCATTATAGTCAAGGTAAAAACAAAAAATATAAATAAATTCATAGAAGTACATTTTAATTTTATCTTTAAGTAAAAAATAAAAAGTCTATGCTTGTTACATTCACAATAGCGGGAAAAATATGACTAAACTCAACTCAATCTCTGAACTAATTTAAATAAAAAAAAATATGCAGAAACTACTTTAAAACAAAACTATGCAACTGCCCAAAACATCCACATGCTCCCAAACTGTAGGTGCACTGAGAAACTTTATTTCCTTTTTCTACATAACTAACTACAAACTTTTTTCGTTTTCTACCTATATTTCTATATATATATATATATATACAAGATGAGATAATTTTCCACCTTACCTATCAACTACCGATTTTTAGAAATACAATTCCATTTGACAATGAACGGAAGGTTTGGCAACGACTGCGCATATCTTTTAACTCTCAACCGAGTGTTATAATTTTTTTTTATCTATTGTTTTATTTTATTACTGCAGTCTGGGAGATGAATATTGTTACAAGCAAAATAAAGAAAAAAAATATATAGAGTCTCCATAAATTATATGTTGTTCTAGGAAAACAAAAGAAAAATAAACTATATATATATATATTTATAAATAAAGCAATTGTATTGAAGTTATTGAATTTATTGTAAGTTAACAACAGCAAAATAATAAAAAAGATCTTTTCTGTTTGTTTGTTTTGTTAAAGTTTATATATAAAAGCAACAGACACAGAATGTATGTACGTTGATATAATATTAATTAATTTTTTTACCTCAATATCCATTGGTTAGTAAAAGAAAAATATAAAAAAACCAAAAAAATGCAATTCAACTTCAGTATCTCGAAAAAACAAAACAACTTGCAATATTATACAATATTATGTATGATATATTACATTGTATGTATATACACAAATATGTACATTTTTCTGTATGTATCATTAAACAAAAACAAAAAAAAAACAAGTAAATATTTCGGCTAATGTTCAAACAAATAAAAAATACAAATATATATATATATAATTATAGAAGTAAAAAGAATAACAATAATATTTATATCGTAAAGTATAAAATAATAATAATATTACTATTACAATTAATATTCTTATTATTAATAATAATTTTCAATTAAACAAAACATTTTAAAAACAAAATTATTATTGTTATCGTTATTATATGCGGAATGCAAAATTATTATTGATAATGACTATATATATATGATGATTGATAATATTATTATTATTGTATAGTTTTTTCTTTTATCCTTATCCTTTTTCATTTAATTTTTTGGTATAAATTCAAGAAAAAAAAAAGTATTATATTACAAAAAAAAATTGAAGAATGTTGTGTACATTCCCAAATAAGAAACAAAACAAAAAAAAATGTATTATTCGAAATGTTCATATATAAATGTCGACAATGTCATTATAAAGAAAAATGTTCTTCAAAACTGCCTACAAATAAATTTATTTAAAATGATAAATTGATACGATTGTTGTTTTAATTTACTTTTTTTCTTTTTCAAACGCTACCAACCGTAGCGGAACCGTATTTACAGCCATAAGTACAGTTTATGATTGCGGATTTTACACAAGCTTGTGACATTTCACTTTAGTCACTTTCTGTACTTAACGAGTTGTCTGTTTGACAACTAAACTAGCAAAAGTCAATCAGGTTTAACAAATTATTGAAAATAACCTTTTTGAAAACCAACTTCACTTAGCGAGGTATTCCAACACAAAAACGCGTGTCAAGTTCCGAAATAACTTAGGAGGAAGGATATAAAGGCAGATGTATTATGCGACTTATGAAGAAAGAACGGCTGAGATGGCACCAGCCCTACGAGTCTTCGAATCCACCCCTGAGGGACAACGCAGGAGAGGAAGACGCCACCTTAGGTGGAGTACACAATTGGAGAACGACCTCAACCAACTAGGTGTGCGTAACTTGAGGCAGCTAGTGAGGGACCGAGCTGGCTGGAGTGGCTTGTTGGTTGAGGCCGTGTTCCACCACGGACTGTAAGCGCCACAAAAAAAAAGTAATCAAGAAGGAATATGTGAAACTAATGACACATCCATTTAACGCGTGGATTTTAAAAAGTTCCCCATTAATCCAAAAACGACCGTTTACTCGCCTATTGAACTCCAAACACTATTTTTATCTGCTTTGGAAGGGTCCATTCTTCCGAACTGTGCAGCAAGATTAGGATTATGTGGGTCTTATACAGAACTTCCTTAGTTTTTCGGAAGACCACATTTCTACAAAGTTCACGTCTAGTCCAAGCCGACCCTACTGCTACTTAATTAATAATTCTTAATCGATAAAAGAACAACAAAAAAAAGTTGCTGAGAGGCGATCTAATGAGCTCTTTTTTGTTGACATTTTGATGTGTTGAATGTTGATAGGCTTAATAATTTGAATGTTTTTTTTGCCAGATTTCTGAAAGAAATACCCACAACTTTCTTGCTTTACCCTTATTGCCACGAAGAACGAACTGTACGTGAATTTTAAAGACTGTAGTTATTTGAAGTCTAAACAACTTATAGATTCATAGCAATAACTTAAAGAAAAAATGTATTTTAATCTTAGCATGGACCAAAGAGAAAAAACCCGGGGCGCCCGACAAAAAATCCGTGAAAATCCTGGTGAATGGGCATTATTTACAATTTTTCTTTAGCTGCATCTACATTCGGCGGTCCTAGGGCAGTGTACTGTTCGATTATAAGATAAGACTATCAAATACACCCACCAACTGAAAATGTATACAAATGGTGCTTTCGGCGTTTTTAGTCCAGACTCCAGATATCATCCAAACTCGAGAGAATTTGTAAATCAACAAAAAAAAACCGATAATGACCTAGAATCGGGCCCTAAGGACACGATGCCCGATAAAAAATCAAATTCGAGATAACTAACACTTGCAGAATTTTCGACTGACTCGGAGGAACTGAGATTGATTATTACAATCGTAGGTACTTCACTTTGGCTGAGATGTTTGTTTTAAATAAAAACAAACAAAAATTAAATAGTTTCTTTGTTTCTGTTGACTTATAGGTAGGATGTTGAAATCTAAATTTTTGCAATGACTAAAGTAAATAGCAAGCAAGCAACAGCATAAGTTGTTAAGTTATATAATATTCACCAGAAAAACCCCAGATTCCTGGTGAATCGAGGCCTTTCACTAGCCACTGTGAACTAGCAAACATTTC
The DNA here is from genome assembly GCA_948293265.1 of Cheilosia impressa. Classification (NCBI taxonomy): domain Eukaryota; kingdom Metazoa; phylum Arthropoda; class Insecta; order Diptera; family Syrphidae; genus Cheilosia; species Cheilosia impressa. Next base: position 12,076,312 of record OX411883.1, read on the forward strand.
CATTTAACTTATTCACAATTATTAGCATAACATCATTTCGAAAAACCATCAACCATCTTCGAATTTCGACAAAGAAAAAGAAACATGGCCGCTCTTTCACATCAGAGAAACGTCAGCTTTGATTAGCTTTTCTTATTGCTCGGATAAAGAAAAACCTCTTCCATCGCCAGAGTTTTCTATTGTTTATATAATTTTATTGGTTTATTTTCTTTTACAAAAAATCGTTCTCTACAAACACAAACAACCACAAGAACTCAATTAAAATATCCAACTACACCACTCGTGCATAAATAATGGACCATAAAAAATCTCCAGTCCGACGACAAAAGCGACAATCCAAGGCGATCGAAGATAATTTCTGGGACTGCAGTGTTTGTACATACAAAAACACAGCTGAAGCATTCAAATGCCGAATGTGTGACGTACGTAAAGGTTAGTGCTCTCAATAACAACATGCAAAAACTAAAGTGCAATCAAATTCTTTATAACAATTTGTATAAAAATAGCATCGCGCATATTGCGTGGAAAAAAAATCTGTGATTCCTCGTTCTCCAATGCAAAATGCCCGCTATAGTGCTCGTGCTGTTGCCCTACCCACCTCTCAGTGAAAGAAGTGAATTTTGTTGTTTGCTTTTGCGTGTGTGTTGCGTGCACGAAGGGAATCCGTAGTATTATGCTCTAATGGAGGCTCTTGACTAGAAACGATTGACGGATGTGCTCTAAATTTCTCAATAGCACTTAGGTACGCCGTATGCCCCCCAGAAGCTATGACGCGAAAAAAACCCATTGCCAATTGGATTGCTTTGAGTGTGGGACTTTCGTGTGTTTGACGTGCAATTTAAAAAATTCAAGTGGTTTAATGTTTCGCCACAAGTACCTTATGAGGTCACTTTTATTAAACAGCCGATTTATAGTATGGACGTGCATTTGAGTTTCTTGGCTAGTATGTGCCTATAACCTGAGAAAACACGTTTCGTTTGATAGAACTCGATGGCCCCTGCCAATTGGTGAAGAAAATTATACAAATTCTTTCAAATACATACAGGTGAGCGTCATAAGACGTTTTAAGTAGCACGGAACTACTTACATGCGTACTGTTCCGTTTCATTTGTTCAGGGCATAGGTATGTAGGTATACGGCAGACCAAACTCTTCGATATAAAAGGAAGTCGCACCGCAAATACTTCTGACGGTTTGGTTTTACGCAGAAAGCAATAGCGGTATATACCTTATTCCCTGGTTTAGAAACGTATGAAACCTAACCTTGAGTAGTAGGTACTAGTTTGCAATGACAATGCTGAGAATTGTTGGTTTATGACCGCAACCTGTAGATGTGCTGATCTAATTTAAGTTTGGTGCAGTAATCGCATCTAGTAGTTTTCAGTTGTCTGCTCCATTCACCGATTGCACACTTGACTTGAATGTATCACCGATTTGACTGATATAGGTCGGTGGTACCATTTGGGAGAGTCGTCGAACGTATTACTTGTTTGTCCGACAGTTGGAATTGAAACAGACTTTGGGCAGTTTGCTGATACAACTTAGAGCGAACTAAGTTCCACATAAACTCTTATGTGACAGTTTACGCCCTTGAAAAGTTGCCTATAAGTATTTAAGTAGAACTTAAATCGTTGAGAGTCGTATGAGCAAACGGCCCTTAGGGCTCCTGTGTTATTCTCAAATATGTTTCGCCCCACTGAGTTTTGCCTTTCCAGTGTTTGCCACATCATGTTTTGTAGGACCATTGAGCTGATTCGGTCTTGAATTGTGATCCGCATATTAGATTTCGATTAGCTGTATGAATTACGTCGAATTCCCTTACTGTATGGTTCGTTGTAGGGGTCTTTCTAACTCCTCACATCCGCTGTTAGTTTTTGTTTAGATCCAGCTGGCACTACCACGAGCGCGCGATGGCGCCACAACTACCGCGGTCATCATCAGAGTCATTTTACAAATTCTCAATTTTATTTCAGAATCATTACACACAAAACAAAAACACCTCACCGACTACAGATAAAACGTTCTAATGTCTACTTTTTCCAGTACTTAACTCATTCGGCCTTCTTGCAGGCACATCAACACGGAAGCCGCGCCTCAACTCAGCCCTAGTGGCTCAGCAAGCTGCCACTCTGCCAGGAGCATCGGGCGCCATGCCCAATGGCACCAAACCAGCATCCACATCCAAATCGTCGGGTCACGACCGGAACAAGCACAAAAAGTACCCTGCCCGTTTGAAAAACGTCGATCGTTCGACCGCACAAACACGCGAAGTAACCGTGAATTCCGTCACCGTGTTCATAACCGAATACAAGCCCAAGGCTCTCGCCACTCGACGAGAGTCCAGTGAGCAGAGTTTCAGCGAAAGCAACGATTCACGTAGTTAAATAGGTTTACTTTCGTTCGTTCTTATTTTTTATTACTAAGTTGTTCTTTAGCTAGACACACCAGCATGCGTCGAGGCATAGTGAAAATCAGTTAAGCTCCATTGTAGAAATATAAATATACATAAATAGATATAGTACATTATATCAGAACAAGATGCAAAGGGGAGGAAAGTAGATTAATTTAAAATAAAAATAAAAATTCTTGTGAATATTTAAAGGATTGTTAGAGCTCATACTCGTTAAGTAGGAAGGAACGCTGTACCAACGCGGGCACTATACTGAATGCAAGTTCACTGCCTCGGGAAATACAAACGATCTTTTGTTTTCCAATTACATAATATTTTCATACACACTCTCCCCCGCTCGTAGAAAGAATATTATTACAATTTTCATTTTGTTACAAAAGGAAAAACATTTTTACTTTGTTATTTTATTTTATAAACGTGTGATACAAAAAATGTTTGGATAGTATTTATCAAAAGGAAAACCAATCTAGGATAAGGATAAAATCATGACTCTTTAAATTGTAAGCGAGAAATTTATATCTCTGCCGGAGTAGAGAGTGACTGATCTCTTGGTTGAACGACAGAAAGAAACGCGAGGCGCTTTGCATTTCCGAAAGAAACATATCAAGTGCATCGAACGTCACGGCAGAGTTATTGTACATAATGTAATTTGCGCGCGAATAGTAGGATGTATTCTCTAGGACAAAATTCGACAAAGGAAAATCTTTTGTTTGCTTAATTTCTTTATCTAATTAGTTTTCATATACACACACACAAACATACACGAAATAATTTTGTTTTATTTTTTTGAAAAGCAAAAGAACAAACAGGCTTTCGGTTAACAAATGCAGTTTCCCTTCACATGAAATAGTGTATTTTAAAAGACTGATGTATTATTATTGTAATTATTATTATATTATTAGTTATTAAACAATTTAAATATGGAACTTCAGTGTAGCGAAATGTAGCACGCCGATCAATGAAAAACGAAAAGAAACAATCACGCGACACGATTAAGATGATGGTGGGGACGAAGGGCATATAGCATTTAATTGGTAAATATAGTTTTAGGCTTGTCTTTGGTTATATAACAAACTTACCAAGTGAAAGGTTCACATTAACACACTGCAAGTGGGGTTTGATCAGTGCGATCAGTGTGCCTAGTTAGGGCTGTTTGGCCACATGCCAGTAAGTTGTTCCTGTGCTTATTCATTGCTTTGTTGACGTGATTTTTACTCAAGTTCCAGGTTTATTGAGGCATTATGGCCAAGCCACCACCAGTTGTGTTCTTAGCATTTAGTTAGTCGATGTATTTGTTTTTTTTTTTATAATTTGTGACGTCCGCTTTTGATACATCACTCATAAGTCTAAACCTTCTCCAAATAATGGAAGTACCTCAACTGAAACTGATAGATTATTGGGTTCCAAGAACCCTATGAATGCAACCAAGATATCAACGTCCTTCGAGAGGGTTAAGTGCTTAATTTGTATATACTTCTGGCGACATTATGATGGCTACATTTCTGCATCGAACAAAAAATACGTCTGCCCCATCAGCCAATGAATGCCTTTTGGTTAGATCGATCTTAGGTGTCTATTTCGGTTGGACCCGTTGGTATCGGCCTTGTTGTGAACCGAAAATAAGTACGCTTTCCCTAGTTTGGGAGGTGCACTTTTAGAATGTCTCTGAGAAAAGTTCACCGATTTATAGTTCGGTGTTTCACCAAACAACGTCTGTCCCTTCAGTTTAGTTATGCGTACTCGTTTGCTCATCAAAGAATTGGGCAATGAGTTGGAGCGATCGGGTGCTTCAGTGTAAACAATGCCGTGGTGGATATTTGAACAATAAATTTGTAGAGCAATCACAGGCAACGTGGAGAACAGCAGTTTGGGCTCTGCATTTGCAATGGTTTTATTGCAAAGAATTTAGTTTTGAACGGGCAACCGTGTGTGTTCTTTCTATGGGTACCTACTTTACCCATTAAGCTGGCTCAGCTGCATTTTTATTTACCACTGGCAATGTTTTTATACTGACGTTGGCCGGAACTCATGCCAGTAATGGTGCTGTTCAGCTCTGAATTAAAGTTTCCTCTATGGACCCAGTCTGCAATCGCATTCAGTTCATTTTCAGGTAGTACCTAAAGGTGGATCAACTACATCTAGAGCCGAGATGGCGAACAGTGTACTGCCACCCACCACTCAAATGCTCAATAACTTCATAATTTAGTTCACGTCCTCAATGCAAGTGAATAAGACGTCTGATACAACCGTCAAGAGATTTTATTTCGGTAGACCTCACCGACGTCATTGATTTATTTATTTTCCTTATTTATTTATACAAATTTCGAGAAAAAAAATCTCTCAGCTTGCAGTGTGACAATCTCCAATAAATTATTAAGTACAACTTTTGATTTTTTGGTTAAACAAATACAAATATTTCTTAGATATTGACAACGAATTATTACAAAAGAGAAAAACGTCTTTTAATAAAAGAAAATAACACCAACAGTAATCCAAGTTGCTTGGAAAGTATTAAAATTATTTCATTGTTTTATTTTTATTTTTTAGTTCGAAGAATGTTTTTATTTTTAAAATAAATTTGTACCCAGCATTTTATTATAATCAATTTGTAGCTTTGTAAAAAAGGAATAGTTAAGTTAAATAAAATTATTAACACTAATCTCAAATAATATAAAAAGAAAACAGAGAAACAGAAATAAAGTTTGTAAAATTCTTTACTAGATGCAAATGCATTCGATTTATGTACATTTAATGTAAAGTTTGGCAGTTGGCTTTGCTCACCTGTCTAAAAATGGAATAAAAATATTATATTGAAAAACAACATAATTTAAAGTGGCTGGGTTGTTTTTTCTTTTGTCCCTGTTTCGTGTAAAATACAACGAAATCTTGAAAGGGAAACGTCATAGATTGCAAAACAAATAGCAAGTGTCTCGAGGGAGTTTTCTCCGAGGCTTGGAAACTGCATCGCCCAAAGAACCTTCCCCATATCGCCTCCCGAGCACAATGGAAACAAAATCATCGAGGACGCTATTTTCGATTGTTTATATATTATACCTACAAAAATCAGTCTAGCTTCCGGAAATCCTCTCAGCGGTAGGTGCGACAAAAGCTGTGTAACACCACATCCAAATGAGAAATGACGAAAACAAACGTTAGTCAGCTAGAAATGAAGCTGTGGCGTCTGAATTCACCCATTACCCATTAATGGGGTCCACATACTGCGTTTCACAACTTGGGATAAAAAGGCGGGAAACGTAGTGGCGAGGCCAGTCTTTGCGTGGTATACTCCCGGTCGACTTCTGAAATCGAACTCAAATTATATTAGACTTTTTGGAATTAAATTAGTTAAGTAAAGTAGTGCAGAAGACTTTTATTTTCTATTCCCTTCTAGCACCACAAAGCAATACTCTGGATCTGAGTCCCAAATCGGGTTTTTTTTCAACACCCTCTACATAGCTTAAGTGTAAAAGGTGTTGTCCGAAAGACGCCTTCGTCTTTTTCGATTGTAGTTTAAAGCCCCCAAGGATAATTTCCACGTCGTACTTCAAGCACTTATCATACGTCTTCTGGAGGAAGTCCTTTAGAGCACTTGCTTAACAATTTTTGCTCAAAGTCGTTCGTTAAGGACCAACTGCAAGAGAACAAGATATTTACCCGTCCACAGAGAATTTAACTAGTTAGTTACTCAACAAATGGGGACGTTCAAGTATCTAGTTTAGGGTTAGCCGATGAATCTAGTCAGGAAATTCGTGACAGGACTAAGTTCAGTTTTCATATGTGGAATGTAGCTGACGTAGAAAAAGTGACGTTCCCGACCTATCTAGTTTTTGCATGCAGATTACATCTTATCCAGACCAATCAAATTGACTTAAGATAACTAGATCCTTGAATATGCCCAATTTCTTGTAGTAAAACTTTAAAAAGCTGTCAGTTACCTGACAATTGACAGATGATTTCAAATGTGTTGTCCCATTTAGCATACTAAGCGTGCATTACGGGTTTGTACCTTTACTTTTGCAGTAAAAATGCAAAAGACTGTCAAAATGGCAGTGTTTTCTCACAGAGAGAGACAGGAAAAGTTAGGGAACGGTTGATCCTACGTCAGCCACATAAGCGAACTGTCAACTTTTGTCGTTTTCCATTAGGCAAAAAGAAGCGTCTGGGAAAGTCCGGAATCAAAAAAAAATCACTAAACCGTTCAATTGGCAGAAGAAATACCGCAAGATTCTGAGAAGAGAATTTCGCTTCGCGATCTTAAGTGAGAATCGACTCAAGAAGCCCTTACAAGGAAGCAGGCCAAAGACTATCTTGTGACATATGACCAACACATTTGTGCATTCAACAAGAATCACGTTTCTTGTTCAATTGGATTACAGAATGAGTGGATCCCCGAGTGAAACCAATGCAAAACGATATGAAAAAAGTGCGGGAACAGACCCCACGACAAATGGCGCAACAATTCGTCTGTAGTGTTGGCGCAACGCGAATTCCGTCGCCGATTCCACGGCCGTCCGACACCGACTGCGCAAACACTGAGCCGTTTGGCCACCAACCTTGAAGACGTTGCCAAGAGTAGCCGGCCCCGAAGTGCCCGTTGTGCCGAAAATATCTCCGCTGTTGACGAGGATGTCGAGCTGTCGCCGGAAACATCGACCATCGCCTCGCAATTAGCCATCAGCCGGTCGTCCCTAATTTTGGTCATAGACTTGCGCATGTTCCTGTACAAAGTCCAGTCCGTTCATCAGCTGCTGCCTGTCGACCGCCAAACGCGTCTAACCTACGCCCAAGCCATCCTTAATCTCGAGGACGAAGTGGACGATTTTTCGACCAAAATCATAATGAGCGATAGGGCTCATTTCCACCTCAGCGGGTACGTGAACATGCAAAACTATCGCTTCTGGGGCACCCGCTCAAAGTTACTGCATCGTGCGCTGTTCACGCTGGAGGAGTCATCGGGCCATTTTTTTCGAGAACGCCGGTGGTCAAACGACAACAGTGGGCGGTGCGCGCTAAGGGGCCATGTTAACCGAGTTTTTTCTGCCGCAATTGGACGAATTAGGACTGGAGGACATGTGGTTCCAACAGGACGGAGCTACGGCACACACTGCGCGAGCCACAACCGATATTCTGAAGGCGGGCAGCCTTAAAATCAATATTTGAACAAAACAATTGATTGTTTGTAGTAAAACCCTAGGTCTAAGTTATTTCGAAAGCAACGCCACAGTCGCTGTCAAATTGAGGTCGTGCTTTCTGCTCTAACCAATCGACTCTAGGAAGCCGCAGCTCAGAGGATCAAGATGTTTTTACCTTTTACAGGCCAGCATACATGAACAGAAGCAAATGCATAATAGAAGTATATCCGGCGTGCTAAAGTAGTAATGACATGTGTGTCCCCTCCGGACCATGCGTCTCAACGTGTAATTTGCGGTCGAACTTCCATTTCCCATTGTGCCTGAACCAACTGACTTTCGAGTTTGATAAGAAACTGATGCCTCCACAAAATTGCTCGCCGCAAAGTGCTAGACCAAAATGATTGCATTGCAAAATGTGTAAATGCGGCATCGCCTAAAACAACTCTCCCGCCCCCATCCCCAACCCCCCTATGCTGCCATCAGTGAAAACTGCAAAGTCTGCTTAAACATGCAAACGAAAGCTCGGGCTTAAAAAAACATTTAAATAACAAAATTACAGCAGGGTTAGGGGACGCCTTAGTGAGGCTGAGGAATGCCTATATGCCAAGCTTAATCACGAATATAGAAGACTTTAAGATAAAGTGTTACCCCATACACACAAGCATAGAACATTCATCTACATAACTTGCATAGCTATGTGACGTGCGTTAATCTAAGCATGTGCTTCCTATTTCGACAGAGCGAGAGACGAACTTTAAAGTACGAAATTTAGCATCGTCGTCGCTACTACCCTATCTCTGTGCACATACATACACTCATGGCATTGTTGGATGGAAGCCTTCCGGGCCCCAAAATAATATACACCCCTTTAGCCGCCCACACCCCGTCGGCACAGAATTGTGAAACAAGCACCACCAGCACACCACCCCAACCTGTTTATCTTAAGTTCGCATCTAACCCATTGCACGGTCAGTCGTCAGAGCTTCGAGATTGAGAGATGGTGAGAAAGCGGGCGACTTGCGGGGTGGCTGGGGGTGGTTTTTGCTCTCGGGGTATAGAGTCGTCGACGACGTATACTCGTTTGGGGGATGAATTCCAATGAGTCTATCGCCTTTAATTTAATGTTGGTCCGCGATAAGGCTTTAAGGTTTCCCTTTAAAACATCCCCTTGACGTTTCTTCATTTGCAACCCTCCATCATCCGAGTCGATGGTGCGGTGCTATGGCTAAGGACAGAACTTTATATGCAGCTTTCTTCGAGTCGTCGTCGTCGTCGTCGTCGAAAACTGTGAAATCGTAGACCGGGCGAAAGGGGTGCAAGCCCAAGCAGGAGGCCGGGACCAGGACCGGGGACGGCGGAGCCGGGGCGAATAGAATATTATACAAAAATACGTACGTACACCGCTATAGATATACAGCCAGCTTGCTCGCTCTCTTGTTTGTGTAATGTTGGTATAGGAGGAGAATGGAATTCTAAGCGGGATCGAGCGGTGTACAGGGGGTTGGTTTGTGCTCGTCTGGAATCTTGTGATGTGCTTCCTCCTTGTCCGCTGTGCTCCCCCATCCGACCATCACTTCAGTTGCCATCATCATCGTTCCGTTCTTGCTGCTGCTGCTGCTGCTATCGTTTCGTAAGGAGAGTGGCTTTAAGAAACACAAGCGTACGCACATACATACGTACATGTACACATTAAATTTATATATGTTATGTGGACGGAAGAGCGAAGGAACAGCACAGAGCAGAGTATTGTGGAGCGTGTGGGCAGGGTAGAGCAGGGACTCTGCCAAGGCGAAATTATTTCTGTACGTAGTCACATTTGTTCGCATGGCAACCCCTTTCAGCCTTTGGCTCGTGGTGGCGAACGGATGGATGTGCAGCACTACGTTCGGCCCGCCACTAGATTTTGGGTTGAGTTTGGAATTTCACTGTTAGGTTTTTTTTTTTGTTTTTTTCCTGTAATTTTTTGTTTTCTTCTCTTTAAAGCGGGAACGGCAGAGCGCAGAGGACGAGTGTATAGAAAAGTTGGCGCATTTTAGAAATTTAACTTTAAGGGGATGTTTGAAATTTCTTTCGTTCGCGCACACAGAGTGGAATCACAAGTTGAAGGAAGGCAGGAAGGGTCGAACCGAACACGACGTGGGGGGAGTTGTTGAATGTTTTGTAATTAGAAAAAAATTTGCAATTTCTATGGTTGTACTCGAATTTTCTCCGAATTCTAAATATGAACAAGAAAAACGGAGGGTGGAAGAGTAGGTATGTTTCATATATGGGGGCGAAGAGGAACAAAAACACCTGCCTTTGCCGTATACTACTATGCCCATGTCGACGTCAGCAGAAATGGTCGACCAATATTTGTGAACAAACAAAGATTGTTATTGTTGTCACCCTCTTTGTATAGCGCAATATTTATTGGTAAACAAACTACAATGTTGTGCTGTCGTACGTTCACTGTTCAGGGCAGGTGAGCGCTCTGTGTGAGCAGGTATCATATAGTGTGCCGTCGTTGCTGTGGCTTACAGTGATATATCCATTAAGTACTTGACCCTTCGATGGCCTGAGGGCTTTTTGGTGGATATAACTTGGCAACTTCAAAGGCAAGTATGCATATAAGGATGTGTATGTAGGTGCGGGGGTGCGATGAGTGTGCTTCTACGTACATGTATAAGAAGAAGAAGTTTTCAAACTTATTTTAAACTTGTGCAGTCGGGGAAATGGTGTAAGTATCTGATGCGAATGAACCAAGTTAATCATAGTAAGTAGTTCACGCAGCACTGGAGAAGGCATGCATAAACGAACCTAGTCCCGCGAAGACATCTAGTTACAATAAGTCGACAAAAGTACGTCTGAGACTCCCCACAATTGAAATATGCGAAGTCTAACCACAAATTTGCACATTTTCACATATCAAAAATGCTAAAGTTATCAACTTGTTATTCAGAAGTTACGTCAAATTTTTTTATGGTTTCTGATGTCTACCTACTAGCTAACTTACTTGTGCACATTTGTTTGTTAATACGGGGGATAGTTCGTATTTATGTTTGCAAAAGCACTATGTAGGTGTTGTTGTCCCTTCCGTTCCTTTTTTTCGTTCTGTGAGCGAAATTTTCTAAAATGAGATCGTAATCAAGAGGTATCCTGCCTAAAATTTGGACACGTAGTTAATAGGTACCTAGTACCTACCTACTTACTAAAGTGCATGGAAAAAATCTTCTCCATTTACAAAACTACACAAAAAGTTTTTTTTACTAATTGAAAACTGGAGTAGCTACCTACTTACTGCAGAAATTTCGTTTTGCATACTCTTGGGGAGAGCGATTGCACTGCGTGGTGATTTTTCTCCGTTGCATACACTCAGTTGTAAAATTAACGAAATATTGTCAGTTTTGATTTTTATTTCGTTCTGTTATTAACTGTCATAACTAATGTCACGCTTTAAGGTTCGTTCGTGTACTTTCAATATAGAAAAATTAAAAACGTCAAATATCAAAAACCGAGAGAGAAATCTCTCAATTTCAAGAGAAGTACCTGATCGGTTTTCTTACAAAAAGTTTAAGAAATGTCATATTGACATTACCGTAAAATGCAGTATCTACAAACTAAGTTGGAATTGATTGCTTTAAGCTAAATACCAATTAAACTTACCATTTCGAACGCGCTGATAGGTTCTAAGAGAATATTCGATTACAACTTCTTCCTCCGACATCGTTGAAGACGAAAATAGAGTTTTACTTGTGAAACTTTTAAACTGTCACTTATGTGGTTTTCCATTGGGCAAAAAAAATCAATCAATTCGGATCACTTTTTGCAGATCTTGATAATTTTTTTTAACACAAATACCCACACCTGTTTCACGTCATTTTAGGAAGTTTGCTTTCAAAAGAAATGCGCAAAAATTCTTGAAAAGCTAAATAAAGAAATACATACTTAGAAATCAATCGATATAATGTTGGAGGAATTATTATCTTCATTGTCTTCCTCATCGTCTGGAAACTACGAATCACCGAAACAAGTGCATTTGTATCTACGACAGAGGAAACATTTTTCAAGTCGATATCCATAGCTGATTTTTCCAAAAGCGAATGCAATTTGAACAGCTGATATTGCTGTCAAATAACGCACTAATCCATTCACAAAAGCAGATCAATTTCGTTGCATGCTCCATGAGCCGCCATAGATCTGAGATCTGAAAAAGATTTTTAGTGGTCCCAATGGAAAACGACATAAGTAAGCGTATTAATGGAAAATACATTTTTCCACAGCAAAATTTTGACAGATCAGAGAAAATATCGGTATTCGCAACAAAATTTCAAACGAAAGCAAATTAACAGTAGCAAGTCAATCAACTTTATCAACACAGTTCTCTTTTTACGAAAATTGCACTGTCAAGATTAAGCGAAGTGGTGGAGAGAAACATTGGAGAGGCGCTTAATTTTAGCTTTGGAAACATTTTTGTACGGGGGCTTAATTTAAGTGCGAGCAGCATACTAGGCTTTAAGAATGAAATTTTTGGTAATGAAGTAAGAAAATAGTAATGGAGAGTATTATAATATTCTATGTTTATGTTTGTGTTCTTTTTAACCAACGAAAAGCGTTGGCATTACAATTTTTTATTTAAATTGTCGAATTTGTAGACTCTTCTGCACAATATCCACAAATATTAGCTTCACATAAATAAAAAATATAAACCATAAAAAGAGTGATTTGGCTTTAGCTAGTGTATATTTGACACTGTCACTTATATTCTGTAACACGTCTGCCATTTTCTCATTATTTGAACAGCTTTGACGGGCTAGCGACTTTCGTGTGGTCGTCAACGTTTTATGCACTGAGTCGTGTATGGTTGTCGTTGTCGTGCATTCGAACTTTTTCGTGACGTTCTAGAGTCAACGCGTTGACACATTTCGTTGCCGGTTGAACGTATATATACCTAATCCTAGTTTTATAACCAACAATTCTAGGTAAGTCCGCAAGAGCTAGATGAAGCGCGTCGCTTGGTTGTTTTTAATTAACCGACATGACAGCCAAAATTATGTAGTGGCAGTCTGACAGTGTGATATGTGACAGTCAGTCTATTGCCTATGTTGCTGGAGTCACAAGGAAACACTATATGTACAAGCAAAGCACTCACTCAATTCGATACTGCGTCGGGGGGTTTCTCTTTTCTTTTTTTCTCGTTTAACCTTTGTCCCTTTCCTTCACCGGCTCTAGAAGTTGAAGAACATTTTCGTTGATTTGCTTCACAATGAATAAACCCATTAAGTTGGCATAGGTATAGCGTATAGGGTACAAATTCGATTTCGTCCTTTCACATTCAATGAGGTAGGTGCCTCTACCTATATTTTGATATTCCTTCACATTCATTAACCCTTTCGAATAAGTCCATTCCAAATTGACCTCTTCCGAAGACGGATACTCAGCATTGGATTCATGTGCTCCATCTTTGGACAGACCTATACATTGAACATAGATTATGTTTCGTAAAAGAGACGAACTGATATTTTAGCCGAAAACCCATTAAGCTGATGCAATTAATATAAATGTATATGCACCACACCCAGCGCTTAGACCTTTGCCCGACAACGAAGAAAATGCATCACATTTGTTTGGCTTTAAGGCTAATAGCTAATAGCTCTCTCGAATAGAAGTTGAATTTAACAAATTTGTTTGCTATGCAAAAAGGCCACCCAACTCACATCTTGGTCCGTTTCCCCCATATGTATACGAAAGTCCGCCTGTCGCCGCCGCCACCGCCCGCCCGCCCGGTTAACGTCAACTTCAATGCTAAAATCAATACAAACACATTGACGCGTACACACATAGTCTTCTATAGTATATGCTAAGCTCAATGAGCATAATACCATAGAGAGTATACCTATTTAAGGGAGGTAACTTTTTTTCCAACTTGTTTCCCCAAAACCTATACTTGTATTCATTTATGCACAGCGTTCATGTGTGTACATCCTTTATAATGAAATATACGGATATGCATGTATATTTTAAAATAATTTAAAATTTAAAACTGAAAATAAATTCACTTCGTTGGTGGACTGCGTGTGCATGCGAAACGAGTGGAGACTGGAGTATGGCGATGGCGAGTGGGCAGCGCGTTATGTGCGAGTCCTGCCAAAAGTTTGTGCTAAAGGTCCACTTTTCCATAGAAACGCGAAATTGTATTTGAGCATGAATATCTATTTTCAGTTACGAAAGTGCATGAGAAATTCAATTCAATGCGAGTATAATATTTAAAATCCTTCAACTCGTGCATCTTGTCATACAGATTCCTCCAAGGCGAAGCCAAGTCAACCCCTTGCTCTAACAGAAATAAGCTGCTTTTGTTGAACACAACTCGGAGCTCGTAATGACGTGGAAGCTGTTGTCGTAAATGGTTATTACACCAAGAGGGTGTGCGCAGGGTTTTGTGCGATATAATTATTTAAATTCTAATTCATTGTTTTTTTGCGCCCCTTATTTTTAAGTATTTTCACAAAGGAGATTTATGGGACAATTGGAAACACCAATATTGCATTAGGTCTGCACAGGGTTGCAGTAAATATGGGGCCGGAATCAAATGAGATTGAAGTGGAATTTCAACAAAATATGAGCTTATGTCTTGCAAGGACACGTAATAGTGTGGCTTTCGGACTCCTTCAGAGGCAAAACTCACCATCTGTCCAGTTCAGCTAATGATGGGACAGCAGATCTAGCTGAATTTGGAATCCCGGCAAAATTGATCTTATGTCGTTTTCCATTGGAGAAAAAGAAGCGTCCGGGAGAGTCCGGAATCGAAAAAATGCTGTTCCATTGGCACAAAAATACTCTTCTGGTGATTCTGAGAAGAGAATTTCGCTTCTCGATTTCAAGTCAGAATCCACTCAAGAAGCACTCACACAAGTGCAATTTTATGTATTTATTACAAGTCAGTTGACAGCAGCCATAGATTATTTTTTGGCATTTCACCAATACTTTGGTGGATTCTGTCAGAAGCAGTTTTGCTGTTCCATTGGATTTCAGAATGAGTGGATCCCCGAGTGAAACCAATGGAAAACGACATTAGTTTGCTGTTTGACTGTGTGTAATTTGACTCAATATGCTCCCACAGTTGGTTCTAGTTTTGACAGCGCAACAGCCTCCATTGTGGAACGCATACAGTGCATAATTATTTGACCAACTCGATAAACGCCTTTTCGCCTCCAAAATCCCGTTAGTTCAACCAAGTTCGTGGGAGACGATTCGCCTACAAAAATGTATATACAGGGTGCGCCAAAAGAAGTCATCCGATGTTGTTTGGCTGTCATTTTTTTTCTAAATGAAAAACTTCGATTCTGCTTTTTGATTATGTTTATTTGAATTTATTGCTCAAGTCGAGAAGATGATATTGGCCAAATGGGCGCCGTCACAATTGATTGCCATGAGAGCCAAACAAAGTCGGATGACTTCTCCTCTTGTATAAGCAAACTATAGGCGACTTGCATTTCATTCGCTTCGGATTTCGCGGAAGAAGGTTTTGATCGCCGGCGACTTCATTGGAAAATTCTGGCGGTGTATGTATCGTAAAGTAGTTGTAGCGGTAAATTTACCATATATATGAAAGAATTCGCCACAAAGAACAAATGAAAACGATGTTTCCAACTGTGCCTCTAGGTGGCCCCTTTGGATAGATGCTTAGCAAAAGAGACTCCCCACAACTATTGTAACAACCAGTAAGTGGGTAATGGTATCTTGGACCGCATTTAAGTTCGCCTCTGTCACCTGGATTCAATGATCAGTGCCGTCCATCGTCATGGAGGTTGCGGTTCCACCCTGGACCCTGGACACCTACCCCCATGATGGTGAACATTTTTCAGTCCTCCCCTTGGGATCAGTTCTGTATATTTTTTTAATTCACGCAGTTAAACCCAACATCCTCACAACCTTTAGTTGATTTTTCCGCATCAAGTTCCTCCCCCTGAAAGGCAGGAGTTCCCTTTCTGATCCCTCGATACCCTTGTGTGACATCTTGGACATGGGAACATAACTCCTTTTTCGGAGGGGGCAACGCACACACATCAGATAGCAGGTAACGGTCGACGTTCTTGTATAACTTCTCAACATCCTTTGCTTGCAACCCCTGTAAGGATATGTTGGTCACGTCCATAATAATGTGTGTGCACTGTGCGTTCGGGGATCAGGTGGTTTCTACGACTGTTGACAAGAAAACCCGCTCCTGCTTAAAGGTAGTCCTGCGGCGGCGGCGGTGGCTGGCGGAGTAAGGTTGAACCCCACATATCGATCTATTCGCAGGATAAACCTGCACCACACACCGCGCACGATGCACGGAGGTAGATATGGGGTGTTGGACGAAGGAGAGATAATACGGTGGCCATGCCGGAGTCGGACATCTCCAATGGGATGCGTGGGTAATTGCATGTGCGTGTAGCGCACTCCGCCATCATTTTATTTTATTGTGCCGCTCTGCTCTTTCTTTTTGGTCGTTTACGGGCGATTTTTGTTTCGTTTCAGTTTTTATGCGATTTTTCGGTTTTTCGCACGCACCAATATTGATGCGTTGCGCGTTTTTAGCACACATAGGTAGCCGCCAACTGCACAAGGTGCGTGTGCGTGTGCCATTTGGGGATGCTCGTGCTCGCCGCTGTGCTGGCTGCTGGATATTGGATGCTAAATGCACGCAATGTATGCGTGCGGCTGTGTGCATCTTTGCAATATAATTTAAGCAGAATCAGCTCGGGCCGGGCCGCCCCAGAGGGAGAGATGCTGATTATGTCCGACATATATACATATGCACACAGGCTTCAACGCTCTGTGTGTGTACCTATGCACACACAATGCACACATAATTATTTTAGCTGCATTATGGAGACGAACCAAACGCAACGGACGGATGGACAAGCGACCGAACGAACGGGCAAGGCGGCGGACGACGACCAGGCGAATAGCAAACACAGAGCTATGTGCGGATGTTTGAGCACATCTACCTAAAAATTTAAGCAGATAAGGCGGCAGGCAACACCATCATCAGCAGGCAGCAGCCCAGCTCCACCAGAGTCAAAGCAGCGCACACAGCTGCGACATAGTGGGTATAGATGCGAGATACGACCATGTATCTACAGCTATCGCAACAGTACAGCACAGCGAGCAGCGAGCCACCATCTCTATCGCCGTAGTTATAGACACACTCTGCCTCTGCCTCAGCCTTTGCATGCATATACACATAGCGATTCTCATACTCACGCTCGCTCACTCACCACTGGTATACTTGCTATACCAGTGTGACATATAGACAGCAGTACACTCGGCCCATCAATTCGACGTCGCCTAGTGGAAGGCGTTCGCCATACTCGCATTCGGAATTGCTGCCTCGATTGTACTGAATGCGCCCCGAAAAGTATCTTGTTTGCTTGCTATCCACTGACAGCGCTCAGATACTCGCAACTTTATGCGACGATCTGTATCCCCGTTCCAAGTGCCCAGAAAGTATTCGAAGCGCATGAATGCAGCCGTAGGTTTGACACATCTCGACACTTCATGGCGCGGCGCTCCAGCAGTTATCGTGATTCTCCGACAGGGTAGTTTCGTACAAAAGATACTCGCTACTTAGTTGGGCGGAATCGCCCAAGAAAGTATCTAGAATCACCTCTGTGGATAGGATCCGCTGGTGAACTCGATTTTGTATGGGACGACTCAGCCCAGTAAGTAGCGAGTATCTGACGCATTCCCACTGCGTTGCGATGAATCCGACACTTCATGGATTGTATCTCAGAGCAGTGTAAAATGTATTTTTCAAAAGCGCCCTGTGTGAGTGGCAACCCACACAAGTAAGGCGCGTGTCTGTACATGCCGAAGGGGAAGTGGTTCGGCTCTCCGACATTCCTCGTTTGCTCTTCGGCATTCAGCGCTTGTACAGTGGCACTGGCACGGCACAGTGGGTGAGCGATATGTACCACTTCACCTCCCGCGACGATATTCGTTCTTCTTCTTCTTCGTTGCACGTTGACGTTAGTTTGGCAAAAAACGAAGGTTCAAACATTTGTAAACAAACTGAAGGTTTTTTTGGAATTTTTTCCTTCTGCAGAGTGTGGGGGTGGGCTGCATCGTGTATAAATTTTCTATTGCTCTCTCATTCGCGCCACGGCGATGTCATGTCGCTTGGCTCTCTTGTTTGAATTGAATATGGAATTCCTAGTGAACGATGCCCGTGCATATGACGACTGACGAACCAAAGCAAAGGCAAACAGCAAGCCAGCCAGCGAAGCCAAATGAAGGCCAACCGCCGATTATGGTTAAAGAATGTGGAGCGATCCTTTCAATTGCAGCACGTTGCGACTCTGACAATGACAACAAAAAGACAGTTAGATATGCTGATGAGTGGGGCTGGGTGCTGGGGAGTGTCAGCGGCAATGGTCGCTTTTGCAGGGCAACCGGAAGGGAATATAGGCAGATGAATATCTCTAAAGGGAAATACCTCAGCAGAGCACCACTCTGCAGATAACTGATTCCAGATCACAGGATGTGTGTGATCACTTCCTGTTTTGACAGGGATGACAAAAGGTGTGAACGAACTTGTAATGCAACTTGCAAAGTGCGATTTCATAGAACACTTGCATTAACTAGAACTGTTCTCGGTATTAATTTTGAATGGAAACAGCTTCTGGGAAGTCTGAGGTTGACGTTACAAGTTCGACACGGGTGACAGCTAACTGATTGCACTTGTCAGTGTCATTGACGTTGATCGGTGTGATTAAGCTGTAGGTAGTCGATTAGATGACCATATTTCTGCAATAAAGTGGGTGCTTGTGAGTTTCCAACACCGTTGCTGTTTGAAAGGAATTCTCGCAGCCGGTTTTGACAATTATTCATGACCACAAGTATAGATTAATATTGTAGGTCCTCTTCGATACTGCACTTTTTTACTAGGTATGATCAATCACTGTCGAAAACATGCCGTCATTGATAACATTGAAGGGCCTTAAGTGAACACATCAAGCTAAAAAGTTGCGTAGATGGCGGCACTGACAGCTGCAAACTTTTCAACTGGACTTATCAAGCGCCAACTGTCAGACTTATTTTTTGCAGTTTGTATACCTACCTACTGGAGATCTGATTTCGGCTGTTTTAGGTGTTGCCACCTGCTTATCGTTCCCTCTTAAAAGTTATTCTTGAACATGTCTCTGATTGAATGCTTTTGAGTCGATCGAAACAAGAGGCAAATAGTGACAATTGAGAAAGCCTAATTTTTGGAAACGAAAAATTAGAAAGTAAGACTGGTTAAGTGTCGGAACAGGCAATTCTAAAGGCTGTAGGTATAAGACATGAAAGTTAAATTAAAATTTTGTCAAACTTCGATTCAGTTTATATAGGCGAAAGTTGACAGTAAAAGATAAAAATGCTGCATTATATTTGCCGGAATTTTCTTTGGGCTGTCAAATCGCTCAGATGTCAGTTTCGAATTGGCTGACTATTTATTACGGTGCAAGATTTGTATAAACAAAAATTAATTAAACTGCAAGAAAAATCATTCATTAGGTTAGTTAACTTTTAAATATGTAAAAGAGCTTTGAAAATAAAACGAAAAGTCTTAAAAACCTATACATTACCACGACTAAGGTTATGATACTCATTATTGAAGGCTAAGTTGTGATTGTGCTTCGAATGCAATAGATGTTGGACTGGAGACGGGTCTTGTAGGTTCAATCCTCGAGACGTTCAATATTTTAAGCAGATGGACTTTCAGGCAACAAAATGGAAGTTAAATCCTTAACTGTTACCAACGGATAAAGTTCATTACTGCCTGGGATGGGATTCATTAGACGTGTTTTTCTAGCTTCGATCTCAGCAAAGTAAAGTAGGATTTTTAGCACACAAATACAACACTACTGTGAGTCCTCGAAGTATCAAGTAAAGCGTAGTTGTTGTAATTGTGTGCCGAAAATCCTACTTTACTTTGCTGAGATCGAAGCTAAAAACAAGTAAAAGTGTTATCATCGTCCTGGCCGATGCTTTGATACCCTCCACTGCATACAAGTCATTTGTTTGTATGGGAGGTACCAGAACTACTTGACCGACATAGCCCATTTTCAATACCAACCTGACGACGACAAAAATAAGTCCTTTCACCAAATTTTATTCGCCTATGTCAATTCCTTTTGGCGCTATCGTGCTTTCAACAGACAGACAGACGGACATGGCTAAATCGATTCAGAATGTGATCCTGATTCAGAATTATATGCTTTATTAGGTCTCCGGTGACTCCTTCTTGGCGTTACAAATGTAATGGCAAAGTGAATATACCTTCCTGTGGAGGGTATAAAAACACGTCTATTGAAACATCCACAGTTATGTCAAACGGTTCAGTGTACTGGACTTGAGGAAATTATCGTCCGTTAAGTGCAAATAAATAGTCGGCGCCGTGGCTTAGTGGCTAGTGTGTTGGACTACTAAGCGAGGGGTCCCAGGTTCGAATCTCGAGAAAACCCAAATTTCAACTCAAGGTTTTTTTCCTCTGCGTCACCTGCGTCACGCCTGACAAACATCCGAGAGCATAACTGTCATGAAAAAGCTTCTCAATTAGCCGTTTGGACTCGGCATAAAATTGTAGATCCCTTCCATTCGTCCCAAAAATACAAAAAAAAACTCACGCAAAACGAATGGTTGCGAGAAGCTAGGCCCAGGGTCCCTACCGACCTGTAGCGCCAACTATTTATTTATTTATAAGTGCAAATAAGCGAACTCAATGAAAGCTATATACCTTCAACCTTCTATACGTAGAATGTTTTGCGTGCGTCTTTATGCTCGCGGGAATATAGGCTGGAACCGAGGCCAAACATCAGTGGCCACAAACCATAACCGCTAAAGTCGACTTTAGACGAATTTGAGATTTTGATGCCATTGGATTCAGCGTACTCAAATTTATTTTGTAAAATTTTTTCATCTTTATATCTTTAAAAATGTGGCTACAATTTCAAAAAAACATAACAGCTTAAGTCACTAGAGTCAATAGAGTTACATGTAGGTAATTTCACACGTTTGTCAAAAACTTTAAAGTGCTCTCCTGAAAAAAGAGAATAACAGACTTTAGCGGTTTTTCCTTGTGACCACAGACATATCCGTGTTCATTCTAAAATCGACGTCCTTGATCTCCATGTGTCTATTTATATTTTCATTTACAATCAAGCTTAGTCGTACTCTAAGGATATTCTTTGTTTAGTGTAGTTTTGACAGTTAAGAGATTCATTCTATAGCCTCTCCTATAACCTAGAACGACGTCAAGGCAAGGCGGAGTCGCTTGTGCAGGCTATTTTGATATGGAATATGGTTAAACAAAATTATTCTACTCAGGTTTTGGATATTATACTTTAAAAATCATTTACTACTTGCACTAACCTTTACTTTTAAAGAGCGTTCTATCCCAACTCAAGAAGGGGCTTTGTTGTATTTTATAAAATAAGGACAGGACATACCGATGCGTCATCTGTCTGAGAATAGAGCTTAAACGAACAAGAGAAACACTGTCTGTAGTGCTAATCAATAAGAAACCATTTGCCGTTTCAACTAAATCGCTGAATAGGTGAGTACCCACCTCTCTGAGTATTTGTAGCTCCAAGTCAGTGATGCCAATTAGGGATTAATTACCAAACCCATAACAGAGATCAAAAACGGTTTAGTTACCTTTTGATCGACCAACATTCTGTTAACCAATTTTAGTCAACTTGTACCTAGGTTTCGTTGCACTTCCTTGTAAAATGTGCAATTTGTATCTTTCTTTACCAAAAAGGCGTAATTTGCTTGAAAAATGCATATTTTTTTGCATGCTTAGGCATAACAACTTCGATCGGTGTTGGCATCACTGCTCCAAGAGTCCAAGGTGCTTGTGTTATGATTTATGAACGGTGCATTATCACCTCATTCAAGTTGCATTTAAAACATATACCGAGCTGTCTCCATGAACACTTTGAAATCTAGGACTATCCATTAGATTAGTGCTGCATATTTGAGCACCCAACTGGACCTGGTCCTTAGAGATATTCGTGAAAGAAGTTCAGTTATTTAAAACCGCCTTGCTGCCAGTTCGCATAAGATAACTTCGACTATAAATTCTATAAAAGAAAACTTCTGAAGCTTCAAACTCCACAAACCTCATAATATTTTTCAACCTTCATTTTCTATAGGTACTTACCTATTTTTTATGTCACAGTGGAAGGCTTGAAGTTCCCATTTTGAGTTCGTAAACTGTAGCCTGGGCACTAAGAGTTCTTTTCAGTGCTACCTATAAAACATCGCTACAATCTAATAGCAGCACTTAACGTCGCTACATAGTCTTCGCCGCGACCTTGACATTAGCTAACACGTTCTTCAAGCAACACTTTACGTGTCACGGACGGTTTACTCATCGTTCGCCACGGTATAGGGATTCTAAATCGATCGCTACGAGTTCGCGCTAGGTACCTATATACCATCGCATTGTTTCAAGTGGATATACCTAGGCTTGTATCTATTTATACCTAGCCACAAGTAGAAGCAGTCTTCAACGCCACACGCGAACCCATAACCTGCGGCTGTATATCGACGACTTTTACCATTCGCCATCGTCAGATCCATTCATAAAAACCTCCAACGAAAGAGAGAGGTGTCATTTCGATTTTAGAGACCTTGACTCATCGACCATACACCGTGTCCGTAACTTATCCGCCAGCATCGTATCCATCAGAGATATGCCGTCAAATTTGTCTTTTCACACTGTCTGCGTCTCTGCTCGGCATGATATTTCGAGAGACTTTTCCCCAATACATCATTCAGCTTTGATCGCTCGCACAATAACAACAACACCCAGACCCAGGTCTATGATCATGATCATGATCACCCCTAAATAAATTACAATTCCCCGATAATACCTTTGAGGGAATTGTTGTCGTTCTCTGTGTCTGTGGATCTCGTTCTCGATTCTGTGCACACCCTTTGATCCGGCCGAACACGAAAATGCGTGTATTAAGACGAGTAAGACCGTTGCTTCAACGGATGTAAGTCAAAACTCAGAGCAAATACCTCTAGGCTGGGTTTGCTGCAGGAAGACCATGACCGTGCAGCAGCGAAGGCTCAAAAGAAGAGATTTTGTCGTTTTCCAAGAAATATGAGCCGAGGAGAAAATACAAAAAAATATCTGAATACCTACCCAAACAAAACAAGTATGGATGTGGATGGTGCCGGTGCCGGTTGTAGGGAGACGGAGAAGTAGAACCAAGAATATGGCGGCGTCCATTTAATGATGGTGCATGATCTGGTATTATGTGAGAAGGTAGGTAGAATCAGCGGGAATCCTTTTGTGCTACTTCGCAGTATTAAATCGTGGCGGTCCCGATTTTAGGTCTCCGAGCTCCGAGGGAATATCTTCTTCGAAATCCCAAAATGCATGTGTGCAGCAGGATGTGTATTCCTTTTTTTTTTGTTTTGCTTTCTCCTCGTTGCTCGTTCTCTACGACGAAGAAGAAGACTGTTTTCCCCCTTTTTATGATTTTTTTTTTATATATTTTCCTCCCTTGTCCTTCTTGCTCTGAGGAGGGTTTCTTTTGTGCATGCGGCAACCGAGAAGAAAAAATACCAAAAACCAAACGAGAGGAAGACAATAAAAAACTTTGATGAAGGACTGGCAGGTCCTGAGGCTTAGAAATAAAAATACTTCTTTTTTGTGTGCAGGTATATCCCACCAGTGCAGCAGGCAGTATATGAGAAAATGTGTATTTGTCCTTCGTGTACTGGAATGCGTCGGTTTTGTGTCTAGAGTGGGTGCAAAATTGTCTGAGGAGGATGGAAAAAAAAATGCAAATTTTGGCAGAAATACTTTAGAAGTCGAGTGTGAACAGATAACAAAAACGGGTGCCTATGATGGTCTGTTCAAGTGCTCACAAGTTTCAAGTTTCTTGATGAGCACTCACTCTCAGTCCATGTGTTTCAGAATTGGCTGGCACATTTTTCCTGTTGACGATGGCATATGTGAGTGGCATAAGGCGGGTGCTAGAGAATGGGAAAGGATGCATTGGGAAGAGTTTAGCTCACTACTCACTTAGGCGGCTTCGCAGAAATTGACCAGAGGGTTCGAATTTCGAAAACATATTGTACTTGAAATTATTAGTCAATGGGTCTTTCCTCTTTCTATGCAGATGACTTTTGATGCGGGATTTCTTGAGGTCTTTATAGGTAGCTGAATTTTTTCATTCCATTAGGCATAAGGAAGACTTAATTTAGGTCTGATAGCGACCACTCAAATGAGTGTACCTAGGTAGCGTGACCGTTGTGCGACTAAAGTTGCAATTTGCACTTTTTTCGCGAGCCTGCCACATTTTTTTTTTGCTTATTTGCCCCCTTTTTAGTTGGAGAAGGTGCTTAAAAAATTTGTCTAAATACCTACCCCCGTATTAATAAACGCTGCGTAAAAGTTATCAACTCGTTATTTAGAAGTTGCGTCAAATTTTTGTATGCTATCTGATGTCTACTAGCTAACTAACTTGTGCGCATTTGTTTATAAACACGGGGGCTATTGTTATTAATACTTGTCAAATGTCGTTAAAAAAATCTAAATGAGTTATTCTGCTTCAGAAATTTCGCTTTTTTCTCATTGGCCCTTTATCTAACGACTTTTCAGAATTCGGCATCGGTCACACTGAGTGTAGGTATTTTTGGGACGAATTGATATTATGAAAAACTTGCACGCCTCAACACGATGGTACTGGAAATGCAGCCACAGGTACCTACCTATCCAGATCCAGCTCTGCCGTATGCAGTTGCATTTTGTTCCAATGTGAACCTATGTTCATCATTTTGCATCTATAAGTCCACTCTGCTCAGGCAGCAAGGTGTCTCAACTCTCAAGTCAGATAAATGAATTGAAGAAATGTAAAAATCTGTCAAGGGGAAGATCCCTCACCATTGCTGTAAAATTGACAGTTCGTTTAGGTGCTTCCACTAGAAATGGGGTTTATAACCCTGAAATTAAGAAATGTAAGTAAATGATGAAAAAGTTTTAGTTTCGACTTCCAGTTTTAGTAATTTAAAATAGCTACACCTAGCCATACATTTTTTATTTTGCAATTGTAAGCTTCCGTAAATTGAAATTAAATTTGCTTTTAGTACGGCGCAATGTAAATAAAAAAATAAATCCAAATGAACTGTGACGTAAGAGCATGCGAAGTAAACTAGTGGCAGGATTTTTGAAGCATAATTACGCCACTTGTCTTCTTTTTATCGCTTTTTAAAAGCCTCTTGGACTGTTGCCTTTAAGTCGACACAACGAAACGACGGAACGGCAGTTGTCATAACCTTCATAATTCGAAAAAATGCGTTCAAAGGCGAGATTGATTTTATTTTGTTGCCTGAAGTATTGGTTTACCCAACATAAAGTAAGATATTCTCCAAACTCGCATTTTAAAGTGCCAAAGGGACATTGTATAAGGCTCCACCTCGGGAATAACGATGCAAGCCTTAAGAGCGCGATGACGGCACTTGCAATGAAAGCCATAAAGTTTATTGCCTTGCATTAGTCATTTTATACTGACTATACGCTGAGCTCATCTCTGAACTTGTTCCGTAAAAGGTTGAAATGCCTTTATGGCCATCGATTCGTCATTACATAAGGCAGATGTGATTGATGGGCAGTTAAAGTTAATCGCGAGGCAACCGCACAGCATACAAACGCAGTACACGAGCAGTACGTAGACCCAAATTAAAAGTTCGGACTCAGTTGAATGCATACCCTATTAATTTTTTTTTGTAATACACAGCCACGACATTTCATTAGCATTAGTTACACTCCCCCCGCTGACTGAATCCTTTGCGCGTAACCAAAAGCAGAATTCTATTGAATTAAATTGCACAAAAAGTTTCCTTCGATCTAAGTTGGCTTGGATGTCTTGCCCGTCTCTCTCTTATCGCAATGGAAAAATGTTATAAATTTTAAATTCCAATTTATCCATATATACGATACAAAAAAGGAGGGTACACTACAAGCTCGTTGCTCGTATGGCGTCTCGTATCCCCGTTTGACGGAATACCCGTACAACAGAAGGGGTACGTAATGTGTGTGCAGCAACTTCTTAAACCTACTATGCGAGGGTGAATATTCTGGTCTGCTTCTCGCACATTGTAAGGATTGTGTGCGTACCAAGGGTTGCACCTGTATCACGAACATAACTTGTGCTAGGCATAACTCAACCATATATACCGAAAGCCGGGCTGTTTTCGAAAATACCTACCATGGGGGCGAAAAAGTCGCAGTTAATGGGGGTAAATATAGAAAGGGAACTAAACATTTCAGTCGAAGGTATACTTTTCAATACGTGGATGTGGATTATTATTCCAATTTTTTTCCCTTGTAAATTGGATGCCTGTTGTACGAAGGTATAGGTAAACCTTTCTTTAGGCACTTTAAAGCAGAAAGCCGTGAATGCGGATGGTTGTCGTATTGTCTAAAAATGTGTTTAAAAAAGAAAGACGAAGGAGGGAACTCCAAAAACGCGGTATCCGAGCAACTGATGAAGTTTATTGTTATGAGGAGGTACGAAATATCCTTTAGAGCATCGGTTGAGACTTCTGTGAGGTGCAACTATACTAATTCTCAAGGAAGGGTGATCGGTAGCTAGGCTCAAGTTCAACTGAATTGGGTCTAAAACAGAAGTATAAGAAAAACGACTTTCGCTTATAGAAACAAAAAAATGTTAATAAAAGTTTCAAAATGCATAATGCTGCTCTATAGCTATACGATAATCGCAGGCGATCCTTTTAAAATGAAGAAAGTGAGACACCTATACCGTCAAGCCATGATAACAAAGTCAAAGCTGCCTAACTTGGAACTGAACGGAACAACATGTTTGATAGCGTTCAAAGGAATGGTCTCTAAAGGGCTTCAAATTCGTGGAACTATAAGCGACGTCAATTAGCCACCAAGACCCTTCGACACTTAGACTTCTGCTTTTTTTATTAGGTAGGTATAAATATGTCCATCCAATGCTCAGCGCCAAACATCCCCAAAATACTGACGCGCTTTGGATCGAAATCCTTTAATTTTTAGCCAGTATGAAAACCATGGTTAGAGGTTAAACAGGGTATTTGAAGACTCCTATTCCCATCGCTGTTCGTTTGTAGCCAAAACTTTCCAACCCAGTTACATAGGTTTTTATAGCTTTTTCAGGATAGCGACGCGTGATTGTCCAAGTGCTGCTCCCATATACTAGCACCGATTCTAGATTTACTTTGCCGTCAAAGCTTGAACGACATTGCAAACACTGCAATTGCCATTTGGATGACTACACTCTTTTAAGTTCCACCTTCGTTCGAGAAAACACTACCTTCATAAATATTGCGAAAACACTCTTTACTTGGCTTTCAACAATTTTAACTTGAGATAGTTAGGAAGGACCATGGTTTAACTATGCTTCGACAATCTTGATCCTCAGCAATTTCTTTATATCTGCTGTGCGGTATTCGACCGTGCAATATTTACGTTCGATTAAAAAAAAAATGTTTGCCCAATTTCAGGGCACTTTACCAAATCTGGATTTTTTCTCAAATTTGCTTTGGATTTAAAAATGCAAACCCATCTAGTTTGACAACAGGTGGGGTTTGTTTACGTATTTGTGAAATTTTTCAAAGCAAATCTTTACCTAATACCTACATCAAAATTTTGTATTTATTGTCTCAAAATTCACCGAGTTCCAGGGTTAAATCAAAGTTTTCCAGCTTCTAAAAAATATGATTAGTACGAATAGCGTCTCTTTCTCATTCTCAGCTGCAGGGGGCTCTAACTTTGCCCATTTTTGGGCAGGGGCTAAAGCTGACTTTCGTCACTATTCAAAATTTGTTTCAGGCCATGCATATTCAGCTGCTGACCAATGTTGCTTAAGTAGTCAACAAGTCCATGAAACTACTGAAAATGAAAGGTTTGGTTTTATAAAAGCAAGCATTCATGTTCTTTTCGAGGCGATCGTTTTAAAATAGTGTTTTTCGGTTTGAATCTTTAATGATTTTTTGAACAGTTAACAGATCGTCCATTAAAAAAAACCGTACTCGTAAATATCGGCCAACCCCCTGAACAGTCTTTTCTTTAACCGATTAACCTTTTGCCATTTAACTGGACCCATAATTATTTTGAACGGCACAAACCATACCTAAAAACTTAACTAAAAACTAAAAATTGCATTCAAAAAAGGCTTCCGGAAACTGAAACTTTTATAGGTACATAGGTACCTACATATTTCAGTACCCGAACATTCTGTTCAAATACCGGAAATCTGCAATAAAGAAATAATTTCCTTTTTAAAAACGTAACACTAGGCCTTTACCCCAATAGCCTAATCTGCTTGCGTTTTGAAAAGCTTGCAAGCAGTTATGCAAAGGTAGGTACGTACCTACTGCGTTTTGGAATTCAGCCTCCAATAATTTGAAATCAATCTGGACGCAAATTTCACATGATTCGATATAAAGTACTAGGTACCTACCTACTTTGATCAAAGTCTCACCACTCATGTTTATTCGCAACTGTGCGTCATGCTTGTTCATCCAGTTTCAGTGGTCTAAGGCACTGAATGATCCAAGCATACAGGTACGTAGGTACCTACCTTGAAAAGGTCCTTCAAATAAGGAGTTCACCAAGTATGTAGGTATACCGAGTTGAAACGACAAACGTCATCGTTAATCCACATGGACTTCCGCTGGCACATCTTCTATGAAAAATTAAGGTTAGAAAATACCAACCAACCAACCTACGAACTTTTGTACTGAAAATACAAAGGTAGGTAACCTGTCTTACAATAATAATTCATATAGTACCTAGGTACCTACCTACCCCCTTCACAGTTTTTTCCCCGCTTCAGCAGCCGACAGAAGATATTTTGAAATTTTTAAAAAATTCCTGAAAACAACACAAACTAATCTCCTGGCTCAAAAAATATGAGTTTCCTCCAAAAAGGTTAGGTATACCTACCTACCCCTCCTCGTTGCCTTCGCGTCGTGCAATCATCCTCATTGGCATTATTTTCGTCGGTCGGTCTTTAGCTTTACCCTTCCGAAATTATTCTCTGCTCGCAAGAAGATACGTGTTTACGAACAAAAAGAACGAGAAGAACAAAAAACGAATCCAAAAAGAGGAAAAAAAAAACACATTCTTCCAAAGAGGCAACACGAAGACCTCACACAGCTGCAGCAGTATTACTTTTCAAACAAAAGACAAAAAACCGATCCGATCCGAACCAAGGTATAGTATCCAAAGTTATATACCCACGTCTATCTATATACCACACGTTGTAGCTAACATACCCTTGTGCACACGTTTCTATACATATACCTACCTAGCGAGTGCTGTTGGAACTTGGATTGGAAGTTGGAACAAAGATATGTAGGTACGTAGAAACCGTACGCAACGTGAAACTATAAGAAAACGACACGATACTACGATTTTTCGTATCTTGCCGATACAATGGTGGCTCTGGCTGAGAGCTCAACTGAACGCTGCTCGCTCGACAGCGATGACGATGACGGCAGACGACGGCGACGACGAGTTATTTCCTCTGTCGCTGCTGCTGCTAGTTCGACTTGTGCGCTCCAGAGCATTTGTGTGCGTGTTCGGTGTATTGCTGCTGCTTTGCCTCAGCTAAGCCAAAGCCACCCTATTTCGGTTGGTCGTACCGAATGCACGGCAGATCGATATACTCCACTGTTGGCTCTGACCAGCGTTGCCACTTGTACTACATATGTAGTACTATACTACATATTTTGCGGATTTTTTAACGATGTACTACATACTACATCGTTACCCTAAAGTACTACATTTCTTAAAATCCGTCTAACCGTATTACTTTTTTACGAACAACATTTCAAATTTCCCCCATGTGCTTTTATAACTAAATAAATCGATTTAAAAACGTAAAGTATGTGCAAATCTTCAGCTGAATGCTCTCATTTACGTAGGTACAACATGAAGTGTCTGTCTCTGTGTATCAGCTGAATTAACAGCTGACAGCCAATTTAAATTTGTTTGTTTATTGTGCTGCACCCACAACAACTGCAAATATCAAATATGGATCGGTTTTTATAAGAAGTTTCAGATTCGGCCTCGGACTAGAATTTAATGGCATTATTTTTTTTTTTTTTTTGATATTCTTTTGTGAATTAAAATTATATTTTTGTTATGTTATTTCTATTTATTTGTTGTAACTTAATTTAAATGTCAATAAAAAAAACAGGTACTACATTTTGTTTGAAAATGCTACATTTTGTTAGCTAACGTACTACATTTGCTTAAGACTTTAGTGGCAACGCTGGCTCTGACTGAATACTGTATCTGTGTCTGTTCTGTATGTGGGATATTTCATTTTACATTATTCCACAATTTCTAAAAAAAAAAAAAGAAAAACGTTTCGTTCGCCTCTTTCTTATATTTGGAATTATAATTTTTTTTTGTTCGCCTCTCGTTTGCGGTGCTTTCTGCTTTGTTGTTATTCCCTGCTCGGTTTTTGGTTTTTGCTTTTCGTTTCCATTCCTCGTCTTCATTTCGCATTTCGTTCTATTTTAATGGTTTGGATGCATGCACTGAACAACACAACACGCGAGGCAACTTGCCAGTTGAAAAACACTGGAAAACCAGTCTGGAGAGACTCGGGTTGTTGGTTTTGGTTCTACGCGCTTGTAAAACGGGTGAGGTAACCACTGGCTTGTGGACAGAGGGGAAAAGGGTTTAACGGGGGCAGATACTGTGACTGGTGTGTGTTGTTCATGCGGCGATGGTGCCTACCTGTATGTGGTGCCGATGCCGAGATACCTACTATAATGCAGTGCAACTAACCCATGACAGTGGTATCGGTATGCAAGGTGCTCCTATGCTTCAGGCACTAGACACCTGCATGCGATGGGTTTTCGAAGCAAATGCTTCCAGGGTATGGGGTGAAACTTCAGGTCCTTGCAAAGCTATCAAATGACACGCAAACGTTGCGAGTTCTGTGTGCGAATTATCGATCGATCATGTCAAGGAGGTCTAAATTTGATCCTGAATCCACATATTTTTTCTTCGGTTGTGCCGATGAGAAACCTGTTAAGTGATCAGGAACGAGTACTGCAATGGTTTTTATGTGATCCAGGAAAACAGAGTTGGGCCCGAGGAGCAGATGGTGTTTGACGGTATAAAGTTCTAAGCCAGGTGACAAAAGGAATTGCACTACTTTCAGGCAAATTACATGAATGGATCTATACCTATCTTAGAGTCAGTGCGCAAAGTCTGACTGATTGATCCCTTTCTTGACGATCAGAGCTCCACCACTTGCACAGATGGTTTTTTTGTTTAAAGAGCTAAGTAGGCACAGTTAATGCCAAGCTTAGGTTAGGTATGTTTTTCCCCCACTTATTCCATAAAAAGTAGGAATAGAAAACCCATTGAAGTGGGTATCGGTGCTCAATGCACTTAGTTTAGATTGACGTATTGAGATGTTTAGTACAGTTAGCCGAAATCCGACTGACTGCGAGTTGTTTTGGAGCGAGTAAAATGCAAACTTGATCCCATCATGCCGATAAACCATTAAAATGTTTGCTTCGGTTTAAGGGCCGGCATCACTAGAGAAAAAACTTCTTGAAAATGAAGAAAATCAAAATATTTCCGTCAATGGCGCCAGGTACAGTTCCTACTGAGGAGATCAACTCGCAATCCTACTGCCGTCGGATACGAAAAAAATATAAACAAGTGATCGGTATTTTTTCGTTAAGCTTGCATAATCCACCAATCAGTTATTGACTTATCGGTTCCTTAAATGTCTGCATACTCTTCCTGTGAGTATTCGATTAAACTTCTCTGGATGTTCGTGTAATGTTCACCAACGTTCGCATTTCGTTCAACTGAGAATCGAAGGCGATACATAATTTTTGTGAAACAGTGGACGTCGCTACGAAAATGGTCGAGCTTTTGGACAACGTTCGTAGCTACGTCTACTGTTCCACGAAAAAACATGTATCGCCTGTGATTCTTAGACGAACTCGCAGGCGAACGAAATGCGTAACGTCTGGCTTGCAGGGAATTTCGGTTATAGGTAGGTATCTACTAATTTAAATAGTAGATCTGGATAAAACTTATTTTAACAAGATTACTGTCTTCGGCTGTGTTAACATGTAGGAGTAAATTTTGCGATTTAACACAGCTGCGCGTCAGTTTTTCTTGTTGTTTACACCTAATCCTATTGTTTGTTGCACTCAATGGCATAGAAAGCAATTTTTTAAACCATGTAGCAACTGACGTATAAATCGATAAATCATAGAATCAATGGTGGCTTGCATTTTTGATTTCTTGTTCAAGAGCGGGGGAGATCGAAATGTTTCTACCTACAACCTTTACCTCATTCCCATTGTCCATGTCCAGTACCAGTATCAAATGCCAAAGTCTTCGGGAATGTGTTGATTACCTGAAAGTATAATCTTCTCTAATAACTTTACCTATTTCACCCACAATGCAGTCATTAGTATGCAGCATTAGCATATCAAACAGACCTGCAACTGTATAGTAACCTTTCTAAAACCGCCTTTAAACAACATTTCAAATTTGTTACAACAGCATGTGTGAAATACACCAATCCACTTTCGTTGTAAATAATTCAAATTAAGTTTGTCGCAATAAATGCACATCTGCTTTTCGTTGCTACTCTGCTGCGCCGCTGCCCACCGTCTCTGACTAGTAACTGGTCGTGGAAAACCTGTAGCTGCAATGTTTTCCACCTACCTCCGTGTGATGCGAGAGAAATCCAACAACAACAACGACAACTCACTAATAAATAATAACAAACTAATTTGAATTTTTTGCGCATTTCGCCATATAGGTTATCTTTAATTTTTTTCTTCTTCGTCTTCTGTTCTTTTTCTTCGATTTAACTTTTTCTCGTCTTCTTTGAATGGTTAACCAGAAGTTTTTTGATTTACATTTTCAATTTGTCTTCATTTTCATATTTAAGAACTATTTTAACATAATCCACCTATAATAATACAATAACATAGTAAAAACATTTTCTTAAAAATTTCAATTAATTTTTACACATAAACAGAAAAGAAAACATACAAATTGAAATTAAATTGAGTTAGATTTAGTTCTCTTCGATTTCATAGTTTTATTACTATTTTACAAATTTGATATAGAACAAAGAAAAGAAAACTATAACAAAACAAAGAAAAACAATAACTAATAGATTTTATTTTGTTTAACTTAATTATATATAGCATATGATTCTAGGTAAAACAAGATTTTAGTTTGCCTTAAGATTTGCTCTTTTGTTTCGTGTTTTTTTTTTGTTTTTCTTCT
Source organism: Cheilosia impressa (assembly GCA_948293265.1). NCBI lineage: Eukaryota > Metazoa > Arthropoda > Insecta > Diptera > Syrphidae > Cheilosia > Cheilosia impressa. The sequence goes on from OX411883.1 coordinate 12,109,159, forward strand.
CACAAATTTGTTTTAAACTACTATTCTCTACAAGATTTTCTTAAAATAGTGTCCTTTTTGTTTTGTTTATAATATAGGTAATTATCATAATTATTTAGTTTAGTAATTAATTTTAATATGTATCACAATAGAAAAGAACGTATTATTATATGTTGTATAATTTTTTGTTTGTTTATAATTTGTTTTATCATCTCTTTGTTGTTTCTTCTTTTGTTTTTTTAAATAAAAGTATAAAACCAAAATGTGCGGTCATAGAAATCGATTTTAGTACCCACCTAACATTTTTCGAAGTCACAATGGCAATATTTTTGATACCAAATTTGATATAGTGACCGTCAACAAATTTTAGGCGAACATTAAGAGGACTTTAGTAACGCTTAATATTTTTACCAATTTGAGTTCGTAATGTAATTTTTGTTGGGTGTATTTATTGATATTTTTCTTGGTTTTTATTTCGCAATCACTTTCTTTTGTTTGCGCGATGGATTGTCAGTGGTGCCAGTTGTTTATTATAAAATTGATTTAGTGGGTGTTATATTTTTCGAATGAAAATCAAATTTCGAAATTGGTACAACGAAACTTGAACTGCTTTTAAATCTGAATGTATTTTCCGCATTTCAGCACTAACCTTATTCTGTTTCGGAACGAGTAACTGAACTAAAGAATATATTTCGACTCATGGCCTTATTTCGAACTTCAAAAACCTAAGTTTTCGAATCGTAGTTTAAACATTTCGATTTGACAATTAAATGTCTGTCATTGGGATTGGATTGCTGCTACTTCGAATATGCGTGGGTATTATTTTTCGACATTTAAGCAATATGTAATAATTTCACAGCGACTACGATTAAGCGTCAAAATTTCAGTGCACCCGTTTACCTTCCAATATGTTGTAAAAGTGATTTCGATTTTTTGACATTTACCATTCCAGGTTGAGATAACTACCTACTTTAGGTACCTAGGTACCTACTAAAGTAAAATGAATATTTTCTGTCGTAAAAAATTGCCAGCAAAGTGCCCGATTACAGTAAAATGTGCAACGAAACAAACTTCAGGTGCGTGTGCGGAACACACACGAAGAGGTAAGTGAGTTTTTTTTTATGCGAAATTTACGTGTCGGCCACCTGAAGCGAGAAATTCGCTTCATGCATCGCAAATCAATTTGGCTGTTTCTGGAGACCAGTTATCTTTCTGGGAAATGCGTGTATGTCAGTCAGCTAAGGTGGGTATTATGTTTAGCGTGAGTTCGGAAAGAAAACTGGATTTCGTGGGATATTTTGTTTAAGGATTAAAACTCCCGACAGTGATGACCAAATCCGTGTGAAAAATTTAATCATTTTTGACCTCGTAAGATATTCTGTAGCCGAACGTTTTCGCAGTTTTTAAGACAAGGATCTTTCGTTTTGTGAAGAAAAGGCAAGCTTAAGTGTTGTGTGTCAGGGACAATGGCGATTGACTGGCACTCGTTTAGTTTCATTTAATATCTGAAAAAAGGTAATTTGTTATGTTTGACATAATCGAGAATATAAGAGAACCATTCTGAAGGGCAAATAAAGGACATCTCTTCGACAGAAGAAATAGAAACAATTCGGACAAAGTTCCTTAGTAAAAGGAAGTGAAGAGAGTGAAACAACCAATTGATACCACAGCCCGTAAAAGCAAATATCAGTCTTAAATGTAGTCTGGAAATCAAAAGGGGAAACGAAAGGATTGTTCTTTTGGTTCAATGGAAGCACGCACGAGAGTCAAGTTCCAGGAATGGCAATCATGATCTTAATGTGAAATATAATTCCACAGAATATTTCTCACTCAACAGATAGTCTATGTAAAGGCAGATCAAAATTAACAAGGTGAAACTGTTAAGAGCACAATGACTAAAATGACCAGGAAATTGGGTAAACTGACTTTCGGTGTTTTTTTTAGATTGTTATCCACACTGTGAATGAACTTAGACAAATTGTTACAATTCGAACAGGAACTCAGAAAAGGGCGTACAAAATAACACCTTCAATATCAGATATAACATTGATTGACAAATTCGGAAAGTTCTATAAAGATCATCAACAATGATTATCAACGCCAACTTGATTTTTTCTGAAAATTCGAACAAGAAGTTCGAAAATGACTGCTAAGTAAGTTTTGTTAATAAACATTTTATCTCGGTATTGCCTAATCGACAGCAGATCCCAATCAATATCTTTTCTATTGCAAAGTAGTTTTCGAAAATTCGAACACATGTCCGAAGCCGATCTGATACGCTTTGAAAACTCGTAGCTAAGAAAAAGAAAAAAAAAACATACTCTCCAAGTGACAACTAGACCAAAACCTACAGTTCAATGACAGCGAGTGTGAAAGAGCACTCATTTGTAATGTTCGAAAACAGTTCGAACAGTACTTAGTTCGACGAACAAAGCTAGTCGCAGCAACACTGACAATCCATTCGGCACAGTCGGCAGCTCTCGTCCGCTATAATAAATCCACCTAACAACATTTATGGCAAACTGTCAGAAAAATTATATAAAATACAAAAATAAACGAAAACAATAAAAGCTATTACATTGGACGATGATGAGGATGATTATGATGATGATCCTGTAGTACTTTGGTGATGTCAACGACCGTAGCAGCGTCCCGCTAACGCATCATCTCACAAGCCATAATCCGAGATTTAGTTTTGACAATTTGGGCAGCTTCATGACCACATCGAGTCCCTTCGACGACAATTGCGTGCAGCCATACAAGTCGATCGTTTTCAAGTTGACGAGATCATCGGCGAGTGACTGAAGCCCCTTGTCGGTTATACGACTGCATTGTCCGATGTTGAGATGCTCGAGCTCATGCAGTGACTTGGCGATCTTGAGCATACCTTGATCGGTGATTTGGCACTGATTGAGGCTCAGCGAGCGAAGTTGGAACAGCCCCTGAGCGATGTGTGTCAGCGCTTGATCGCTGATCTTGTCGCAGAAACTTACATCCAGGGAGGCGATGGCGCTGCCGCCCTCCGTTAAGTACGCCATTCCGATGTCGGAGATGTTGTCGCAGGATCGTAGGTTTAGGTGTTGCAACTTGGGCATTCGAGCCAAGTGCTTGAGCCCACTATCGGTGATCGATACGCAGAAACTCAAGTTGATTCGTTTTAGTGACGTTAGACCTTGTGCTATGTGGCCGAGCGCCTCGTCGCTCAGACGCTGGCAGTCCTGCAGACCGAGGTACTCCAGCTCGAGGTTGCCCTCCGCAGTTTCCTTGCTGAGACCGGACAGGTGACCAATGCCTTGGTCGCTGATGTGCCAGCACGATCGGAGGTTAAGATTCTTTAGCTTTTTGAGACCCCACGCGACTAGCAGCAGACCGGTGTTTGTGATGTTGCAGCAACCACCGAGCTCCAGGGTCTCCAGGTTCTTCAGGTGCTGTGCTATCCGGCCCAGACTAGTGTCGGTGATCTGTTTGCACAGCGAGAGATCGAGTTCTTTCAGATTGGGCAGGTCCATGGAGAACGCATGACCCAAATTGATGTCGGCAACGTTGTAGCAGCCGCTTAGATTCAGCGACACCATATTTGGCACTCCCGTCACTAGATCCCTCAATGATCGTCGCAGGGACAGAATTTGGATTTTCTTGATTCCCCTTCGCACCAGCGATGCAAAGAGACTTGGACTAGAGCGTTTGAGGTGCAGCTTCGCCTGCACGCCTTTCCACACGCTCTTGGCGTATGCGGCATCCCTCCAGCTCGTGCACACCTGAGCGGCATGACCGCGGTCCTTGACTGGCAGCCTCTGGAAGATCATCTCGAGGATTTCCGGGTACAGGTGACCGATGTGGGTGCCCTCGGGCGGCGGAGGCGATGCAGGACTCGCTGGTCGCTGATGTGACTTCATAGCCGAGCCGGGCGCATGCTGCAGGAATATCGCCGGTGGTAAGTGCGGGTGATGGTGGTGATGATGGTGGCTGAGCGACTGCAACTGCGGTCGATGCAGGGCATACGGCGTGAAGCGAAGCAGGTGGTGTGTTCGATGTGGTGTCATGCTGTGCAGTTCAGTCTGTTGGTACAGGTGATCATCCATGGTCCAGCCGAGGTGTGTTGTTGTGCCGCCACCCCCACCGCCTCCAGATCCGCCGCCATGATAGTTCGACAGAGCGGCAGCGGTCTGTAGCGATATCGTTGTCTGGTGGTACGGAAGGATTTCGGCGTTTGTAGTCATACTCACTGTTTTGGTTGCGTTGGCGCTCGCTAAATCCCTCACACGCTAGAACACTGGGGATTAATCTATTCAGTTTATGTAGTTATCACCTTTTTTGTTTCTCTTAAGCACTCATCTTCTTAGATTGACTTGTATATTTTGCTTTTCTTTGAATTTCTTAGCTTTTTCTCTTATTCCTCACACACTGTTAGCACTGAATTTTCGTGTTCACCTAAATGAACTGATAACACTGCGCGCTGATACCGTTTTTAAAATTTGAAAACTCTCGGCGCGACAAAGCAAACGACGAACTTGAACTATTTGTGACCGACTATAGAGTCCGCTATCTAACGAATTGCTAAGGACATATCTTGAACCGAATACCGAACCCGAGAACGACTTGACACAGACTGACTGCTGAACACTGTCGCACAGAGCACAATGCCGTTGTGTTTGGTTTTGGTTTCGTCCGATTCATCGCTGGCATTTCCGAGAATTTCCATTTCCACTAGTGTGAGTGGTTGCTGAATTCTCAATTTCCCCTTTTGCCATTGCCAGAGGCGATGGAGGTTGGTGTGCGTGGATGGATGACAGTAAATTATTGGGACAGCAGTGATGCCACTTTTTGGTGCAATATTGTTCTCGGGGAGGTTTAAGGGCCCGATTCCCACCAGAAATCGTGGTTTTCCTGATGATTTTTTCTTCAAACTGAGGTTAATTCGGAGTTTTTTGTGTTGGACGCTTCGATTTTTTCACTTTGGTCATTACAAACATTAACCCCCCGTATTAATAAACAGATGTGCGCAAGTTAGTTAGCTAGTAGACATCAGATAGCATACACAAATTTGACGTAACTTCTGAATTACGAGTTGATAACTTTTACGCTGCGTTTATTAATAACGGGGTAGGATTCCAACCCGTAAACTTTAAAGATTTATCCATTTTTGTTTGTTTTTGCTGTACGACTAATACAAACAAATATCAGACAGCCACCATTGGCATAAACTTTCAGTTGGTGTATTTGGATTCTTTTAAGATTTATGAAGGGTCTATGCTACAGGTAGGAACTGAATTTCTTTTCTTTCCCATTGATAATAAAGGATCAGTCAGGTAGGTATACCTTTGCGATCGGCTTGGTGAGGGGATTTTCGATTTCTAAAGAAGAAGTGGAATTACTTTTCTGTTTTGTTGAAGGAAAGACTATTTCCATGTATGTCTTGGAGTAGGTATTGGTGAGAAGAATACAAAAATAAATCAAAGTTTGGACATTTGATTTTGTTTGGATAGGTGTAGCATTCTGAGAAAATTCAACATCGATCAGGTGATTATGTGAAAGTAAAGGAAAACTGTCAAATAGGTGCCATTGTGTCATCAGACAGGAGTAACTGATTCCCACTAAAGTCAAAATCAGATATATCATTTTGGATACCTAATCCTTATTCGTTGGTAGACTGAAATGGTCAATAAAATACGATATCTTCGTCGAATTCAGCATGCAATATTCTTTTCTATACCCGTGGAGACAGTTTTTGTTTCGTGGAGGTGTTGGCAATCCGGGTGAGCAAGTAGGCCCTTAAGAAAAATAGCGACATCATGCAGTGGGAAGACTACTTCAAATAAGACCTGCAAAAGTTGCTTAAGAGTCGGGATTGTGGGCAATGGTAGGGAACTAGCTTTTCAATTAACCTTTGAACTTTGTAGTTCCAAATAACAATTAGTGAGACAACATTTTTTGTTGACAGTTCCATCAGGGACGTCTTCTCTTGTAGCGACGTAGATTACTTGAGTTAGTTTGTGTTGGGAGTGGAAGTGAAACCATTAATAACCCTCAAGCATACGTAAATGTCATTGATTATAGGAATGCCGATGGACCAAAATTCAGAATCGAATATAAAGTGACACGCACATTTCACATAAAATTAAACAGTAACAAGTCACGAACAGAATTACGATTGTGTGGACTTTTGTTATGTTGAAGTGGTGCCAATGTCATTTTAAGGAGATCAGTTAGAATCTATGTTACTGCTGCATTTGGCAGAAATATTGAAATCAACGTATAGAGGTCCATTAAGAAACTTTTGTTTTGATATCGTACAAGGTTTCTTCCATTTTTTCCTCATTTTTATCATATTTAATCATGCTGAAAAGTCATCTGCGTGTAATGAGGCTAAAAGTGTATTACGAATGGGGTAGAAAATTGTTTGAAAAGCACCCACAAATTTTCAAAGCAATTTAGTTTCGAATAATCTTGAAATGTCAAAAAAAAAAAGCTGACAGCTGCTGAAAAATGTAGTTTGAATATATTTTCAATGAACTTTTATTGTGATTATTCTACAGTAATAATGTAATAATTCCTATCGGGAACTTTTTGTCGTAATTTCTTGTACTTGTTTCATTTTTAAAGTATGAAAATTGCAAACGAAAATGTTGTTTTTTACAACTTTGTTTGTTACGTTTTCGTGAAATTTTTCAAATGCAAAGGAACGTATTGGATCTATTTTTGTTAAGTATTTATATACAAATGTCTAGAAATTCATTTGATTGAAAATTTTGATTGTTTTCATAAAAAAATGTAACCAATGAAACGAATGAAAAACGGTTAAAAAAGTGTCGAAGGCCCTTCACATACTCCAATCGCACGAATTTCAACAAAAAAAAAAGAGCAAGTGACGTTTTTAAGTTCGATAAACACACACGAAATCTGAAGAGCCCAATCAAATACCATATCAGAGCCACTAGAAACCGCTGTACAATTGAACAGCTGCCTTCGTAGACGAATACTTGAATTGATTAGCAATTAAAGCACCCGGTATTTTTCTAAATGACATTTTGAGTAGGTAGCAAAAACAAAAACAAAAACCATTTTTTTTTTAAAGCAACCACCAACGGAATTGCGTGAAACTATCAAAAAATTGTCATTCTTTCAAATGCAAATGATGGATGACTAAAGTATACCTACTTCGAAAGTTCAATTTTGTTTCGCCTCGAAATATCGAAATATGCCCTTCTGACAGCTAAGTAGGATTGAATTCAAATTGAACATGGAATGGACATAAATTTTATCTAATACTCGTAAAATCTGAATTAAGAACCCAATCGACAGGATTTCGTAGATCGCAATTTACATTATTTGTTTTACCGATATTGAAGTTTCAAATAGAAAATGAAGCAGAGACTAATGTCAAAATTTACATCTTGTGCCTGTACATGAATTTCATTTCGACCTTAATAAAATGTTTTTCTATTTGTTCACTTTTTTTAAAGATAAGCTACGATTGTAAATGAAAATTATTAGAAAACCATTTTTTTGACAATAACTGTTTTACCTGCCAAGAACATTTTACAATCCCCTTTTCCATTAAAAAGACCGTAATCATTGAATGGTTATTGAGTGAATGTTTAGTGAGGATTTAAAAATTCTAAGAACAAAATGATCGTGAATATCTAAAGGTTGGCTAGGTACTCATATAATCTGTTTGTAATGATCCCTTTAGAAAGTGAAATGCCAGTTGAATTTTGTCCATATTTTATGACACACGCACACACACAGTCTTTATGACTCTGCTATTTGACGACTTTGACGGTGGTAATAAAAGCTATGCCCTATTCACAACGCACCGAAAACTTGTCGATACACTCACACCGAACACCAACTACCTAGTTTTCTTTGGACGTTTCAATCAGCTGTGAGACACTAGTAGTAAAACTTCTGTGTAAACTGTTTTAGTTAAAATTGTTATTATTAACAAACAAAATGAACTCAGAGCATTTTAAAATAATATTTGCCCATCATTGAAGTGTGGAAAATTAATTTAAGTTGTGCTTGTGAATTGTGACTTCTGTTTGGTTAACTGTTCTGCTGAAATTGCTGAATTTTGCGATGGTTTTTTTTTTGTTTCAACAATCCAGCTGTTGGAAGTCGTTTTCGTTTTTAAAACTTAAATATGTGTGGGAAAATTTCTGTGTTCGATGAAGTTTTCGAGTGTTTTCGCGAAAACCCAGTTTCCGCTTGGTGTGAATAGGGTATTAGTGAACAGTGATGCCACTTCGTGGAAAATAAATTTTATTTTTTATTTTAAAAAGAATCTTAAGCAATAAAAATGTGCCCCATAGAATACACTTCAACAATTTTTTTGTCTGGCGCTCGTTTGTACATTTCTATTCAATTTAGAACTAGTTCTAGAGACTCGGCTTCTTTTATGTACAAGCTAATGGACCGAACGTAATTTATTTTCACATGCGAAACATGCCCTGCCTTGGCCTCGTAGCAGATTATATCTCAATTACGCTGTTTATTAGAACTCAATTGGTCATCATTTGAATTATGTTTTTATTTTTTTTACACCTAACTTACAAAACTACTATAGGTACAAACTTAAGTCAAAGGAATCACTAGCTACGATCTAATTTAATGAATGAAACAAGTTTTATGCGATCTTTTTCCTAATTATAAACCTAGAGGAGATTTTCTGCACTGGTATCTCGACCAATATCACTACAATAAAGGATATCAGTATGGAGAGTACGATGACGCCAATGAAATCCGTTGACGAGCCCACTTCACTGAAGTGTGTCGCCTGAGTGCGCAGGCCGAAAACGATCACAACTATCACAGGTGCCACCATGTAAATACTGAAACAGAACTTGTTCAAAAACAAAAACGGCCTCGACGACATGATGCTGTTCACAACACCGCCGTGTCCCCATTCGCACAGCACAAATACACAGCCCACACAGAGGCCAAATATGAGCTTGCCAAAGGACATTATTGACGCTACCAACCAAGTTGGGGCGGTGCGCCAGTAGCTCATGAAGTTCGTTGTCGCGTACAGGCAGAATGTGAAGACCCAAAAGATCACCTTCAGCGGCGTGTGAAACTTGATCGGGTGCTCTTTGTGGCGGTAGTAAATCCAGCCCATCAGTGCACCGGCGAAGTAAGGATTCATTCGAACCCATGGTTTGACGTACAGCTGCTCCAGGGTGCCGTAGATCACATCGATTCTGAAAGAAACATTTGCCACATATTAACACCGTTTGGGGAAGGGGTTTTCCGAAAACTTACTGGAACGTAACGCCGTTTAAGTAGTTGCAAATGAAGCTGATGGAGAGGAAGCTCACAAGGAGCACCACAAAGACGCTCTTTCCAGCCGCCTTGTTCTTGGCGTATATGAACAGAATCAAAGTGAACAGGATGAAGAATTGCATCTCGCAGCCCAGGTACCATGTCCACGATGCGCAGATGTCCTTCAAATCGAGGAAGTTGTTTATGAAGAGCACGTTGTACCACCAGTTTCTGAAAGAAGGTGTATTTTATATATGTTTTCAAAGCGAGCTGTGCGGAGGTTTGCTTTTACTGCTTGCAGTAGAGACCCGTGTGTTGGTCCATGCGGAATGGCGAGTACATGTCCAAGAAGTCGTGCAGGCAGTTGCTCAGCATCATTGTTATCAGCATTATAGGAAGAAGCCTGTCAAGCAAATGTTTTAGTTTGTTTTTTATAAAAATAGGTACATGCTGCATTTGTTGACCTACCTCACATATCGCTGTAAGACCATTTTAAGAAAAAACACAGCATTGTCCTTCAAGGAATTCTTCTTTATCGCCTCCATATTCCGAGAGTTTGACAGAAAGTTGTAGCACAACAGAAACGAGCTGCAAACGGAATTCAATTAAAAATCAAAAACCATCTCTAGCTACCTCGTCGCACCTTATAACAAAGAAGACGTCCACATAAAAGCACGACTGCAGGACTGGCTGCAGTATTGGCTTCTCGAGCTTAGCGAATATCAAAGGAACATTGCTAATCGCAAACAGCGAATAGAAGTAGACATGGAAGAGTGTAACCCACAAGCAGACAATCGTTCGAAAGCCTGCTATCGCCGGAAGGAAGCCTTTTGAATTTTCAAGCTGAAGCAGTCTGTGGTAGTTGTCCTTTATGTCGAAGCAGAGGAACAACTCCTCCACCCTGGAGTAGGCTTCTGTCGGCTCCTTGTTGTCTCTGTTTCGTTCGCGATTTTTGTGAATTCCGTGTATGACCTCGGCTATGATTATCAGCACTGCCAATGACGACAAGACGCCACTGAAAAAAATAAGCACAAGTTGGTCCATTTGTCATGTGTAGACTATACCCTTACTGTCGGTACTTACAAACAGATGAGAAATCCAGTTGTTAAGAAGACGCTCCATGCGAACATTGGAGTCTTGGCATCAACTACAGTCATCTCGATGTCGAAGCGTCGCTGTGGTTCGAATATCTTCTGCGCGAAGTAGGATTCGCTGAAGGAAACCACCTCGTCGTAGGTGCAGCTTTGCGGAAGACATAGTCCAACGTGAATTTTATTCTGAAAGGAAAGGGAAGCTGATTATAAGGGCTACAGTCGTTTCTTCCAGAACTTATTTAACTTCCTGCCGACATATTTCCAGATAACTACAACTTGAATTAATCTTTCTGGAAGCACCTCGGTACCTTTTGAAGTATTTTATAGGCCCGCCCATCCCAATCAATTTCAATTTCAGCATTAAGCTGGCCAGAGCAAAAATCAGTCATTCGTTAAGCTAGACCGCTTTTGTGTATGAAACTTCTCTTTCGCATGCACACAGTGGGTATACTCAGTTTAATGGCAAACGTTTGCGTACTTAATACCCAAAGGTATGCACTCCAAAGAAACAAACAACAAACAACATCAAATGCAGAAGAAGAAAGAAAATATTACGCATACGCCACCGATAATTATACGATAACCCACTGAACTAAGCACAAATACCTTCTCGCATCATCCTTACCAAAAAGAAAAAAAAAAACCACCTTCTTTGGCGAACAGGAAATTTAGCACAACAAATATTTTCACTCTCACACGAGAAATTCCCTAATAATTGTGTAAGCGAGCCGCACTCGCACGACCACATACCTCGAACTGCAGATTTAAGTCCACATGCACTGGCGTGGAAAAATTGAAATAAACCATCCAAAAGCGAACGGGAAACGGGCTGCTGACGTTGAATTCTTTTGTGTGATGATATCTCTCCGACAGTGTTATGCTGTATGGCTTATTGAGGTCCTGGCAGTATTCCTTTGCCGAAAACCAGAAGTAGTTGCCCCAATTAATGGTGTTCGGTGTGACACCAAATGAGTCGATCACTGGAATCAAGGGAACATAAGCGCTGGCATGATGGGGCGAATCATTTGCACTTACCCTTCAGTGCCCACAGCTGCTGCCTTTCGACATCGTCGAGGAATAGTCCCAGCTCGCGTGCACACTGGCTCTGCGAGCCATTAGATAAACGCACTCCATCGGCCGATATTCCAACGAGGAAATTCACCAGCCGTAACTGATCCAGCTGCAGAGGTGGCGCCGCTGCTCCACTGCCATCCTCATAGACAAAGCCTTTCACTTTCTCGCAACGCAAACTTACAGATAAGAGGAGGAAAGTAACCGCTAGCGTTGTGCGCCAATGCAACAACATGTTGCCAATCTGAGGTGCTCGAACTGACTGGCCGACTGGTGAGTTGTAGTCGCGAGTGTTTTTCTTCTTCGCCAAATTTACCAAATTGGAAAAAAAAATGTTTATTTATGATGATGGGGAAAAATTGTAATTCTGGTTGTCTTGTAGGTACGAATACATATTCATTCGAGTGATGCGCCTTTCGAGGTCGGCGCTCGAATGGAAATGAAGGGATACATACGCGGCGAGTATGTACCTAATACCTATACCATTTCCATGTAACAGCTGAAGTTGGTTGGGTCGTCGCCACGCTTGTAATGGGCTTGAAGACTGGTCCAGCAAGATCTCTTGCATTGCAACACGTAATGCTGGGCGCGATGCTGCACCGTGGTGGGCGTTATGTGAGCCGTTTGATAATAGTAATTGGTGAGTCCAAATCCGATTATTGTATTGTGCTTCCGATTTTGAAGTTCCCACCTAAAAATACAAACACCGCTTGTATAACTTTTGCGAGGTTGATGCAACAACAGTACGCGTTGAGTGGTATTTACTTTGAGATATACCCGCTGGGTTGTAGGTCTTTCGTTATAATTAATGGGAGCTGGTTTTTGACTATACAATTTGGAATCGATTGCCTTTGGCTAATTAATGCGGGGTAAATACATTGCAATTAATTGTTATACAGATTGCGAAGTGGACGTCTTGTTATTGCTGGCGGCAACTGCTTAGCCCTGGGCAAACGGATCGGCGGGTTTGCTTTTAATTTGAATAAATGTTGGTAAACAAAAATCGAATCAAGCCTAAAACTATGCAGTTGACGACATAGTTACGCAAATTGATTACAAATCTTGGGCCACGTTAAGTGTGGCTCTGTTTATCTTCACCAGGGAATTATTGGGAATTTAAAAACTATTTCGGAGTCCTGCTGTATTTTTGATCAGTAGCCAAACCCTATAAAAAGTGCTGCAAAGAAATGTGAATCTTATACTTTGTGGATAAAGCCAACTGTCAAACTCATAAATATGAATTTTTTATGAGTGGTTTACAACCTGCAACGGGGATTCCTTTTTATTTTTCGGTTTCATTTAAGCTGAGAGGATAATCTGAATAAAACTGAAAGAAACCTAAAAATTAATTGAAATTACAACAATTGTAAATTTAGTTACTAAATCGATGAAAGAGAAGAACGAAAAGAGACCCTGCAATGGTGGTCTCCCGAGATCCACTAAATCTTTTGACAAAGGTTAATTCAGTGAGTGGCAAACTGACTAAAAATGCAAGGACCTTTACAAATTTCAAATTTACTTGGGTTCTTACATTCTTTCGGAAACTGACTGAATGATCAAGGGAATACAGATTCAATAACCACGCATAACTGATTTGACAATATTGTTAAATAATTTCTTCCAAGAAATTCGATTAGTTTTCAAGTTTGATGCACCCTTTTCTTAAAGAAACCATTATTAGAATTATAACTCAACTCATAACAGCAGGTGATAGCTTCTGACAGACGTTTAGATGTATAAATTTACATTTTGAAAGTTATGGGGGATGGCCTAGGATTGTAAGATGTATTAAAATGACTGAATGACAGTTATACACTTATAAATTTCTTAGATCTTCGCATTGGGACAGTGGGAAAAAACTTGTTGCAGACAAATTTGCATTTTTTCCACTGCACTAAATAACTCCATCCATTTGAATAGCATTTTACAAACAAAAATAAACAAGCACGAAAAAAAAACAAAGTTGAGCAGCAACGTATGAAAAAACTTTAAACCAACAATATGAATGAATTGCCAAAATCGTTTTGGCTAGACGTGAAGACACCCCTCCCCGCAAAGTTGGCCAAATGTGCAATTAGCAATCATTTCGACTGATCAGAGACAATTGACCAACTGAATGTAGGTCAATCCATGGTATCACAACAAAGATAGTTTTATTTATTTTTGCAAAGGTTGTAGTTTTGTAATAAGTATTAGCACCATTGATATTTTAGTTGCATTGAAAGCAACACGAAAATGGCATCACTTGGCGAAATGGATTGGGCTTGAATTTGTTATCTTTTTTAAAATAATACCCGCTCAAAGCTGTGCAAATTGTAATGATAATAATAAATTTTAATTGATTTATTAATATTTATGAATTGAAAATAGTTTTTGGTTATTTGTGTTTGAAAAAATTGTTGACAAGGTGCCTATGACAGCCGAAAACTGCAGTCTGTAACAGAGTCGGTACGGCAGTTTGAAAGGTTTTTGTATTCGATATGCAATCGAATGAACGTAAACCAAGTGGTTTTGGTGACCACCATAAAATTGTAACAACGCGTTTAAGTGCGATGATATGCGACCACTGCAATAGAATGGGCACTTAAAAAAATCGAGTTATCTTTGGTCGACAAGATTTGTCTAGACTAGATTTAACCTGAATGCAAAAACTTGACTGGTCGGTAACGTCACTTTTCCTACGTCGACCACAAACTAAATAAGTACTCAGTCATGAAATTCTTGACTAGATTCGTCGGCTGCCCCTCTATCAACTGTTCATATGACCGATCTATTCCAATCAAAACTGAGACACATCAAGTCAGGCAACTGTCAGGCGTACTCAACTAAATAATTGAACGTCCCCGATATAACCCTGTTTAATATTAACCAATTTTTCTCTGAAGAACTGTATTGAACTGCATTACCATGTTTTTTATGTACATTTCAGGAAAAATTGCAGTTTTCACTAAACCTCATCATGCTTAACAGTTCAATCGAAAGTAAAGGGCACGATTTTTAATGTTCGCCTCAGACTGAGAGCCATGGTCAGGCAGTTCCGCCCAAGGCTCTATCCACAATTTAGGTGAAACAAATTATCGACAATTGTGGTGAATGTAGGTTGTAGGTATATGGTACAGTTATTAGTGTAACCTTAAACTGTTGGAAAATAGAATCAAGGTTATAATGGTTACAAAATCTAACAATTTCACAATTGACTGCAGTGTTCGGTATCGAGTCAAAAAAGAATTCGGAGCTAGCATCAATTATTATAATATGGCTACAGGAAAATCAATCACACGGCAGTTCAATCAACAAGTGACAATCCAATCGAAAGAGGCTGAACGCCGAACCAATAAAGAAAAGAAAATCAGCAGTTGATTAATTCAATAATAGCGCACAAAAAGAGTGGGTTCGGTTCGAATATGATTGACCTTGGACATGTGTTTGAGTTAAGTCAATTATTATGAAACAAAAATCCATGTCTATATTTCTGTTGTCTGGGATGACATTTGTTTTTTGGGTACGCACCTACATGGAGGGTCCATTTATTACCGCAAACATTTTAATTTTGCTATCGGATTGAGCACCATCTGTGTAAATGGGCGTAACTGTCATCATCAGATACACAAATTAATGCAATGCCGCGTCGGCAATAAGGATGACATTTACTGAGTGTTGCATTAAAAGTACCCATCGTTTTGTTAAACATCAGCTCTTCCGGGAATAACAATTATAAAAATCAACTCCGTCAAGTGCATAGGTTAGGACCGGTGCCTGTGTATAATTTGAAGGTCCATAGCCCTACTGAAATAAGTGCGCTTGGTGCTACTGACCAATGTATGTCCATGACAATCTTGAGTGCCTGACACTTGGAATTTGTGTGGAATTTGACACTCAAAAGGCCTGTCTAAACAAATTATAGATTCGTATGAATCATCCAAATCAACATTATGCGGTATGTAGTAAAGGGTGATTTTTTAAGAGGCTTAGAACTTTTTTTAAAAAAAAACACAAAAAATTCGAAAAAATGAATGAAATATTTATTTGAATCGATAGTTTGAACCTTGCAATTTAATGTTTAAAGATAATTTCATGCAAATGTTGACCGCGGCTGCGTCTCAGGTAGCCCATCCGCTGAGTCCAATTTTGGCATACTCTTTCACACATATCGGCCGGTATCTCACGAATGAATGCATGGATGTTGGCTTCCAGTGCGTCAATCGAAGCGGGCTTGTCCCTATACACATTAGCCTTGGCATACCCCCACAAAAAATAATCTAATGGTGTCAAATCGCACGATCTAGGCGGCCAATTGACCGGCCCGAATATTCTTCCGAATAGACTGCTCAGAAGGTCGAGAATGCCGATCAAAAAATGGAAGCAGCGCGCGATGAACATTTCGAACCGAGCACGAATTTTGATAGTAAAATTCAATAATTTGCAAGCGTTGTTCATTTGTAAGACGATCCATGGTTAAATTGCAAACCAAACTGAAGCTGTTTGACAGTGACACAAGGTACTAAACACACGTTAGCTGTCAAAACCAGTGTTGCCAAAACCAAACCAGCTAAAAAATCACCCTTTAGTTTATGGGCTTTGGAACGAAAACTGATAATAAAACAAAATAGCGCTGCATGGTCTTAGGCGCAGATCAAATGTTGAAGAGAGAGTGATACTTTGATCAGTTTCCGGTGTCTCTACTTTTGGAACTGAGTGAAAAAGAAATATAACGAGAAATCAATTTTTGGACGTCTGTGTTTTTCTTATAGCTTGCGTCTTTCAAACTCAAAAAGGAAATTCAAACGCTGGGAAACATGAGAAACACGCTTCTCTGCATTAATTTTCAACCGATGTTTTCATAAATCTAGAGAAACCTAGAAACACAAAGTGACCTTAACTGTGTCTTTGCAAAAACAAAGATGGTGTTTCAATTGGTTTGTTTATTTTTTTGCTAAGCCCGATGGAATTTTAAATTATTGTAATACCCGAGCCATTGATAAATATGTACGCTAAATTTTGGTACAGTCTGAAACGAAAATTTAATTGTTTTGGTGGAAATTGCGTGTCACGCGGGTAAAATACTTTAGCTCGGATTTTTTATTTGGAGAGTATATTATTTGGTGAACGCACTTAAATTAGGCTAGAGCAGCAGAGCAGAGTCACTTTCCAATCTGGTTTGACATTTTACGGAATAAGTTTTCATTGGCGATGAATAAGTGAAAAAATCAGTTGAATTGAAAAACATTTAACATTTGATTGACAGCTTAATTGAAGTTATAATTGAAGTGTTTACAGTTTTATATAATATTTTGTCGGTCACAACTCACATTAATTTATGAAAATCTCCTCAGTAGTTCGTAAATCTTAACATCGTAAATAAAATTGAGTAATATCAATTAATGGCAAATGGGTAACCCACCTCTTAATCGCACCACCTTCAGCGTTTATTGAGAAATGTCAAAACAAAAAGAAAATATAATTTCGATAACTGAAATGGGTGAGTTTCTTAAGCATTGTTGTTTTTCGTAACTATTTCTGCGATTGTTAAAGATTACTGCAATTCTTTTACAGTTGTTCAAGCTGTCTTTACATACCTACCTACGAGTTCAGTGATGCCAGATCGTGGGAATTCGTGTGAATTTTGCACTAAAAAGGCATTTTCAAAAACCCATTCGAATCCAATTAAAAGAGAAGCATAGTGTTTTTTTTATATATTTAGTATACATAATTATTTATGTTGGCATGTTTATTTTCGTGGGGAGTATCTTGTGGTTTTTCTAACAACGGCATGGGCAAACAAATGCATTACTGATAATCATTGTGAAAAAATCAGTCCGGAAAGTCTGGCATCACTGCCACGAGACAAAGTCGGAAAAGAAAATATATTTCACAAGTACTTGGCTTTGTACTGTTTTACGATATTTTCTTGCTCTGAGCAGAAATGTCACAATTGTGGTGTCGAGAATCTGTCAAATTTTGGGAAAAAAAGGAAGCGAATGCGTTTGTTTTCGTGTTGTATGGCGCGCGTAAGCAAATTATACTAAATACGATGCAGTAGGTACCTTATTGGAGTCACAGAGCTGATATTGAGCTCATTTGTAAAAAAAACATTTTTCGATGGATTTTTGCTGTGTGTGAAGATCTTCCAGTCCTAGCGCTCGATGCGAAAAAGCAGGCCGAACTTCAGCGTCAAAGGCCAAGGCATGTAGTTGCCAGATCGATTGTTCCGTACAACTGAAAACAAGCGAGGGACCAACGAGGATGGACACCCGCAGTGTCTCGTCAAGTAAACCATAGAAAAAAGACGTCTCACAGTGCAAATGAAATAATTTTTAATTTATTATGTTAACTTAACACCAAGCATATGCAAAATGCATAAAAAAACACGTCTATTTGGCAACAATCCCTGGATAAAAAAAAAATAGATTCATACTATACTTATATGCATTTGAACTATCAATCTAAAATCTTAAAATAAAAAAACAACATCACAAAACACCTTGATACAGTTCCCAAACCGGGCAGTCGCACGGCCAAATCACACCAACATACACACACATACTTAACAATTAATAGGAAATAAAAGTACATCTACAATAAATAACATATACAAGGACGATACATGTAATGAGTCTCATTTAGGCGGTCTTGAGCTTCCTCCTCAGCAGTTCATTTGACCAGTTGCAGTAGGGTATTTCGAAGGCAAGCGAAAACACGATCGACAAGATGTAAACGATGGCCACGAAGCCACTTGTCAGTACACACTGTAATGAGATGGGGAAAAAGTCATATCGAATATCCTGCATAAGGGACTGAGTTCCTCTTACCAATTGCAAGGGATCAGCATGAGAACTTGTGTTTGACAAGCTGAATATGAACGCAATAACAAACGGATTCAGCAGATAGATTGCATAGGACAATCGATTCAGATGCTGGAATAGCTTGTATTCCAAGATCCTCGACCACCAACTTCCTCGACCCGTTGCACTGCCGATAATCATCCAGCACACTGATATCGAGAACAAAAGACGTCCAAAGGCTAGCAATGAGATAGTTTGCAGGATTGTCATGTCGCGTTTGATGGTGGAAAAGATGCAAGCAAAAAACAGCAAAATTGCCATGTTCCAGAGGCATTTCTCTGCCATTGGGCCCACTTGAAACTGGCCCTTGCTGTGGACCAAGTACCAGCCGGTTATCGAGCCAATCAAGTAGGGCATTATCCGGATAAAGGGGTTTATATAGATCTCGGTAGCACTGTGATAAGCCACGTCAAATGAGAGTTGGAAGCGTGACTGCAGGCCGACGATGAACGTCCATGCGAAGCTGGCCACAACGATTCCAGCTATCAGTTTCTTTACAAGCTGAGGGTGTCTGTAAAGAAAAATGTAAAATTTTAGAGAACATCAATGCGATCCTTAGTTGTGTGACCTACTTCGTGTATACAAACAGCAGTACTGATATCAGACAGAAGAATTGCATCTCGCATGCGAGCGACCAGGTCCAGTTAAGGCACAGCTCATTGTGGTCGAAGAAGTTTTGAATAAAGATGATGTTCCTCCACCAGTGATTCGAACAGGTTTGGTCGAAGCGATCGTGAATGTGGAATATCGAGACGTCTTCGATGTAGGATGTGAATATTTCAACCATACCTGTCAGCACCAGATAGAGGGGAGCTAATCTGGAAAATAAAATTAAAACCGTCTTACAATTTGCTGCCCTGTTAAGTTTTTATAGTTCAGACGCATGTCGGACAGTTGAAAGTTGTGTTGCATAATTTTCGACCAGTGACGTTCGTCGCCATTTTGAATTAAGGATGGAATAGCTTACGGCCATATTATTCACTCCGGGTGTAACTAAGGTTTGAGTTAATTTCACATCCGACCATTAACCAGCATTTTTTCATCCCGACAATTTAAACCTGTGTCCATATTATTAACTGAAAAACATGCATTAAGCCCGCTGGATTAGAGATGGAATTATATGCGTATTTGAAGCACTTTAAACCATTTTTAATCCGTTTACTTTGTAATGTCAAATTTCACAAATAATGACATGCGTTTTTTGGTGTTTGTCACTTGGAAATTGATTTGATTTGTAGTGTGCCGATTTTAGTTTTTAGTGCATTAGTCGAACGACTATTAATCCGGTCCAGATGGTCTCCCTGCCATTGTTTAAAAGAAATGTGTTAAACAAATAGCACTGTCCCTTTCTTTTCTTTTTCAGCTCTCAATCACACAGGGAATTTTTCCTAAATTTTGGAAGGATTCGTTTATCATTCCCATTCACAAAAAGGGGTTTACCTATTGCTAAACTCTCTTGTATACCAAAGCTATTTGAGACCATCATTTACGATACAATGTTTTTCTTTTGCAAATCAATTCTCTCCACTAAGCAAACTTGGATTTTTTAAGGGTCGATCTACAACCACGAACCTCTAACACATTATGTGCTTTGGAAAATGGTAATGAAGTGGATTTCAGCAAAGCGTTCGACAAAATCTCTCACAAAATCATACTCTTCAAACTAAAAGCGATCGTTTTTCCACCGCTGTTTATTTCATGGATTAAGTCTTATTTAGACGATCGCAAATATAGTGTCCTTTTTAGATTTTATGTTTCTAAGCCATTTTTGGCGTCCTCTGGTGTACCACAGGGTAGTCATTTAGCACCTTTGATCTTTAATTTGACAATAAATGATGTAGCGCATGTCATTTTACTATCTGACCTGGAGATTTACGCAGATGATATGAGATTTTCTAAACAAATATCTTGCACCGCTGACTCTCTCTCACTTCAAACTGACCTTAACCACTTCTACACATGCGGTGTCAGCAGAATCGTTTAGATCTTAACGTGAAAAAATGTCAAGCTATTACGTTCTCTCGCAAAAGTCATCGCTTGCCTCAAAGATCTTATTTCATTAACAACGAGTCTATTTCTACCGTTTCATCTATTCCTGATCTGGGCATTATCTGCGATGCTCAACTTAACTTTCGGTCTCACATCGACAACATTATTAGCAGAGCCAACTCTGCGCTTGGCTTCATTAAGCGTTTGTCAAAGGAGTTCTCTAACCCCTATGTTACTAAATCCCTTTATACGACGTTTGTAAGACCACTTCTTGAATATGCCAGCCAGGTGTGGTCACCTTACCATCAGGTACATATTCTGAGAATCGAAGCTGTCCAGCGTAGATTCCTTCGTTTTGCCTTACGTGGGCTTGATTGGGATGACCCTCACAATTTACCTCCCGCTTAAGGCTGCTCGATTTACAAGCTCTTAAGACTCGACGTGATATCGCTGATATAATTTTTATTCACCAGTTACTAGCCGGAAACATAGATTGCCCACATCTACTGACTCAGATCTCCTTGAACACTAATCCTCGTCGTTTACGTTCAATTCCCTTTTCCGCCTTCCCCCTCACCGTACTGACTATGGCCAGCACGAGCCTTTTACAAAGCAAACATGTTTCCCAACTTATTTGACATAAATTGCACCAAATCAGCTCTTAAAATTGCGCTTCACCATTTACCCCAACCTTGAATATTCCATTTCCGTCTAACTTACGGAAATTATATTAAAAAACTCATGTTATATTTTATC
This sequence comes from Cheilosia impressa, assembly GCA_948293265.1. Lineage (NCBI taxonomy): Eukaryota > Metazoa > Arthropoda > Insecta > Diptera > Syrphidae > Cheilosia > Cheilosia impressa. Next base: position 12,130,151 of record OX411883.1, read on the forward strand.
TTATGCGATTTAACCATCAATATTTGTATTTAAGCTTAGTATCCTGCCCGCGCTAAATTTTATCTCCCATACAAAAATGTCTACAAAGATAAAAAATTTAGCGAGACAGTTTAGCAAAGCAGTATCCTGTTCTCACGCTAAATTCTTAACTTCATGTAGATGGGTCGATGAAAAGTCTCCACTCATTTAGCTCGCGAAATAAATGTCCGGTACATTAAATCGAAGATAAATTTTGACATAAAAAACGGAGGAAGAAGTTTGTGTGGCGTTTACTATGGATATTTGCTTGAGAAAGAAAAGGAAACGCAAATCCAAAAAAAATCAGCAGTTTGTTTGTCTTTTTTGCAAATAGGAATTTATGGGACACGAGAGAAAATTTCTTCTTCTCATTGCTATTACAGAAATTATTTGAGCTGCTGCAGCAATGATTTTATCTTCTTCAATTTTTCTTATACCAGTCGTTTTGGAACGATTCAAATACTGCGATATCTTTGAACTTTGAAATTCGAAAATTTAAAAAATTACTTTTGCTGATGAACAAATGGTTTTTGTACCATCTACATGATGATTAATAATAATTTAGCGAGCATTTATCTTTGGTGTGGAGAAACGAAGTGGAGACTAGGGACGCTAAAATTTAGCGCGAGCAGGATACCAAGCTTTAAAGTGAACAAAACTTAATTTAAACTCAATTTCATAAATGTTTATATTATGAAATTGAGTTTTAACCCGAGTTAATGTTTTTAAACTGGTTTCCGGAGTGCAGTTCAAATCCAAGCGGATTAAATTTTGTGAAGTTCATAAAACTGGGTTAAGGCTCGGGTTAAACGACTGAATATTATGGACTTGTTTTTAAGTTTTGGGTTAAGCTCACTTAAACGCAACCTTTAACCCGGATTAAAGGGAGTCAATAATATGGCCGTTAAAATTAAAAAACTTAACGACTGTCAAAGTGTCAACTTCTGAAAAATAATGGTCGCAACAAAACTTGTTGGAAATTAAATGACCTACAACTTGAAAATATTTGGTTTACGATTGATATTTGCTGACATGCACAATGGTCAAAGATCTTTATTGAAATTAGAGAACAAAAATCGTTTCTAATTTGAAGTTTTCTGTACCCAAGGTCTTAAATTACTGCGAAATTTTTCTATGAAAATCATCTAGCAAGTCTATAAAAAGGCGATTTTAAAAACGAATAAGGGCCGTTTGCTCATACGATTCTTAACGATTTAAGTTCTACTTAAATACTTATGGGCTACTTTTTTCAGGTCATAAACTGTCACATAAGAGTTTATGTGGAACTTAGTTCGATATGAGTCGTATCAGCAAACGGCCCTAAGTGATTTTTTTATTATTCGTGGTAAATCAAGGAAAGGGGGTTAGTTAACACTGCGATTTCAACAAATATTGAAATAAATAGACTTGCCTTTGGTAACGAACTACATACTAGTTGTGCGGAGCTTTTGACATCATTTAATTAATTTTACCATAATCTAACCAGAGTCGATAATGTCAACTTAGCAATTATAGTTGAGAGGTTTTAAAATTTTTATTTGTTTTAATTAGCACGCCCTAAAGAGGTTCTGACTGCTCTTATAATGTTGTTAAAATTTTGAGCTAAGATCATTTTATAACCGACTTTGTTCGCTTGTTGCGGAAGTATTATTAGTGCTGTCACTTAAGACCTTAATTTTGCAAGATGCAAAAATAATTAAATGCGAGAAGCAAAATGGCAGTACAACGCAATTAGGAGTGTCTAAACAAAAACAATCGCTAAATGCAATATACGCCTTGCAATAAAACACTCATTAAATAAATACTGTAAAACCGATTAACAAATAACCCTTGTTGACATTGTCATCAGCATCGTCGAGACGATGTCGTTCGATCGGTTTGTGCTTACGCGATTAGAGCCCTGAAAAGCAGTACAATTTTCACTTCTTGTCAAACGAAAATGCGAAGCTGTAGGCAAACATTTCATCCACCTGTTCACTCGCTGTTTTCAGTTGCAGTTTTAGTTTTTCTGGCGATGGATATTGAAATCATTTGTAAGTAACTATGAATCTCGAATAAATAGATTTTCCTACTACGTTCGTAGGCCGGGATTCTAGAATGCAATTATCAATAAAACCCACCTCAAGTATCGATGGGTCAACATCTTGGTGAACAGTCTCGCGTTTTGTCCCAGAGTATTCGCTCTGATCGCGCAGAGTTGTTTTTCGTTCCTCAAAAAGTTATACGTTTGCAGGAAGCCGCTGCAGGGAAAATGTTCTATTTAAGAACAGTTGAAAACCTCAATAAACCAAAGCACTTACCTTATAGTGAAGAACAAGTCCACCAACAACGGAGCCGTGCTTACGTACTGAAAGAACACCTTCTCGCCGTACGACATGAGGAAGGTCTTGTTGTTGACGGTGAAGTACATGTACCACACCACATGAAACATCATGATCCAGATAGAGGAGATTGATCGCAGGCCATTAATGACGGGTATGGAGTTGGGGGTCGACTCTCGAAAAGTGAACAAAGCCTGGGAGTTGTTAACTATATCGAAGCATCTAATGAATGCCACCACACCATTGGATTTGGTTTCTTTTTCGGTCGCTCTTTGTTCGGCAGCGTGAAAACTGCCGTCGCTGCTGGGCTCACTGTTGCTAAGACAACCCGCTGCAAGCATCAGGGCCGCAGTGAAGACCAAGACACCAGCGATTAACTTGAGACTTTTCTTGTCAAAGAAGCCGTCCTTCACCTTCAGGTCCTTGATGTACATCACTTCTGAGTGCAAATCGTAAATATTGCCCTCCTCGAGTTGGCTTTCGTCCATAAAGGTCTGAGTAATGTTGTGTATCTCATTGGAGGAGCACGACGAGGGCAAGCACAGACCGACATGAATGATTCTTTCGGTCATCAATTTGGTTTCAACCTGCCACGGGGAGTTGTGCTTCATATACACGACTCGGTAGTCCATTTTGAAGGGCGCCATCTGTTCTATGAGGCCATCTCGCATGGTTCGTTGAAACTGGTTTGACAGAGTGATTCGCACCGGATTCTGAACTGCGGCACAGCCTTGCTGACTGCCTAGCCAATAATTCTGGCCCCAAATGAAGCCGGACTCCTTGCCACCCGACGAATCGAGAACTGTAACCAAACAAAAGCGCATAAGTTAAAATGTTTTAAGGGCAGCTACCTGTTAATACCCTTCATCGCCCATGGATCCCGCTTCAAAATCCCCCTCTCGATGGACTTGAAGTCGCTGAAGCATGCCTCACTTAGGTACGCTAGGCCGGCTATCTTCGAAAGACCAAAAATAATCGAAGACGCTCGCAGATACCGCTCCGAAGAGTGGCTCATCACATGGTTTCGTTGCACAGATCTCACATCTCTCACAGTAGCCGTCCTATTGGACTCCCTTACGAAGAACTCCTTCGTCACTTCAAGCCGTGGATTGGCAGCGCCGGACAACTCACACAACTGTTCACAGGTCAAGTTGTGACGATCGGATGACGAAGTGGGTAACAACTGATCGGCATCGCTCAAGTGGCTACTCAGGCTAATTGCTATAACCAATAGATGGCTGATGGTAAACATATTACACTTCCACGTCGAATTCGTGGAGATTCACTTGGTTGCGGTGATTCGTCAGCCAGTCGATACTTGTAGCAGTTACGTAATCCAAGACAAAAAAGCTCCTCTCCCTCTCCTGGGTGTGATTTTGTTTGAGTGGGCCGGATGAGATCTGAAAGTAAATGTGCAAATATGTGAGATAGCTTATCACGCTGTTGTGAGATGCATAATGGGTCAAAATGTGGATACTGGAAAATTGCACTCGCTTCTTGTGGCTTAGTTGCTATAAAGTAGAACTGTTTCAAATCAACAATATTATGGTTGCCCAAATAACCCCTTAATGGAATGGCGAATGGGTATTTCCGATTCGTCAACTGTTTGCTGTACAATTAACGAGTTGTGATTGTAGACCTGCTGGCCATAAAATCGTTATTTCGCGTTCTTTTTCCAAACATTACCTAAAAAGTTACCACCAATCTAATTGCAAAACGTGCTGACGGCGGTTGATTACATTTCCGGGAAAGAAGTCTTTCATTTGTGAGAACATAGGGATTCACTTTACAAATCCACTCATAACCTTGGCCTAAGTCTAAGTTGACTCTTAAATGAAAGCAAAAGTGAGAAGAGTTCCGCAGGAGAAAACTGAGCGGTCTCTTGCTTTTGGAGGCGCTCTTGCCAGTGTCAACAGGAATGGCACATTTACAACGCCACAGGTCACAGGTCTATGACGTAAGATGAGTAGGATGCTCGACACTAATGTGGTATTCGATTGGGCGCTCTCAGAGCACTTTTTTTGCTCTCAGAGCAATTTTTATGTTCGTTTGGTACAAAAAAAAGCAATCTTTTTCAGATTTCAGAGCACTTTTGCGAATCTGGATATTTTCTCAGATTCGCTTCAGATTTACCAATACACGTGCGTTTGAGTTTGACAACTAGTGGAGTTTGTTTACATTTTAGTGATATTTTTCAACTGCAAGGAAACGCATTGCATCGGGTGGATCTACTTTTGTTAATTATTTATGTACAAATGTTTAGAAATCAATCTGGGCGAGCGTTTTGAATGTTTTCATATAAAATTTAACCAGTGAATAGAAAACGCTTAGAAAAGTGTCGAAGGCTACACATATTGGAGTCGCACAAATATCAACAAAAAAAAGAGCAAGTGACGTTTTTGTGTTCGATTAGCCACACGAAATCTGAAATCTGAGAGCAAATCTGAAGAAGCCCAATCGAATACCACATAAATAGTTCACTGACGGTAAGGTAGTGCCACGTGGCACGTATTACGGTCGGTCGGCCATCTTGTTTACGTGATACGAAATACGGAAAAGATCTGGGGTCATATATTTTAATTGCGTTGGCCTACGGAATTGTCATTTGCTATAAAACAAAATGGCTTCTGCATGTGGAAAAGAATGGAAAATATTTTTTTTTTCATTAAATTCAATTTTTTGACGTAACTATCTTATATTATAAGCTTTGAAACAGTAATGGAAATGTTTCCAGTTGATTGGAGAAATGTTTTTCGCCGGAACTGCCGGAACTTTGCATCCATTTTGTCAATTATTCATCCATGGATCATGACACTTCTGCATTCTCATTCTTGCGCAAAAATGGCTCTCTTTCCAAGATCGTTCAAGAAATCGTCTCTTATAATCCAAATTGATTTGACGTTTTTAAAGCTGACGGCATTTCGAAATCAATGGCCGCATTCAAGAATCTAGTTATCTTAAGTCAACTAAATTGGTCTGGATGAGATGCAACCTGAACGCAAAAACTAGATCGGGAACGTCACTTTTTCTGCGTCAGGTACATATGAGAACTGTCAACTTAGTACTCAGTCACGAATTTCTTGACTAGATTCGTCGGCTACCCCTCCATAAACGTCAACTCAAACAGCTGATCATTTGACCGATTTCCCCCAATCAAAACCGAGATACACTTAGTGAGAGAACTGTCAGACTTACTAAACTAGATACTTGAACTTTCCCAATCTTCCAGGGATGAGACAAACTTGCAATAAGTTCACAATTTATCTATCTTTCACTTCAGCTTTTTTTATATAGTTTCTTTTTATTTTCGAATAAGACTTGACGAGTTGTCATAATTGCAAGAGTGTAATATCATCTAATACGCAAAGTCTTTGGCAAATCGGCAAAAAAAAATAAATATTATCCACAGCGCTACAGCGGCAAAATCAAGATGTTGCAAAAATCTGACACAGAGGCAGCGCCAACTGGTACACCAAAAATCTTAGCCAACACTCTTCAGGGAGAGTGAATGACTTTATGAGAAATGGTGTTAACATCTCTTGCACCAGTCGCAGCTGATGAAATGGCTTCATCACCACAATAAACAAAACGAAACACAATAAAAGGTAAAATCCGAAAACTAGTTGCCAAAAAGAAACAGAAATGTGCTCTGTTTCTGAACGAGGTCATTCGCGGACAGTACCGGCCATTTAAAACGAGAACAGTCGAATTGTGCATTTTTCAAATCGACACCCGCGATGGTCAAAGCCAAAGTCCAAATCCATCAAAAACAAACAAAGCCACAAAGGTGCTGCGTCATTAGGTAAACAAATCCGAAATAAGACTTTTCTTTCGGCGAATTGGAGGTGTTGTGTTGTGTAATATTTATGTACATAGCCACCAGCATCGTGTCTTACCGACTCTTTTGTTTCTTATCTGCTTTCGGTTTCTTCAGACCACGAAACCAAGGTTAATCAGAAATTGAAATGAGCCATCACGCGGCTTAAGATTTCGGCTAGCGTTTAGGTATTGGGCAACTCCATCAATTGACTTGACATAAAGGAAGAGATATAGAGCGAGCGCCGCACAAATTGACTGCGAAGGAAATGCAAACGTCGTGGATGCACACGGGACCTTGTGGTTGTGGTACCTCAAAAGTCGCAGAGAGAGAGTGTCACAGGAGGTCAATCGGTTTGTTGACAGAGTGCAACGTATGTAGTGCCACTCTTGGGGGTTGTTTGTGTGGCGCATTCGATGGCCAATACCCACATAGCTTAAACCTCAACCATCTGGAGAGTGGTTAGGTGAGGTCGGTGTGCCCCAGGCCCCAGCACATGAAATGGTGAGCATTGCGGATTTGATTTTGTTTTCATTGCGTGGTATTTCAGGTATGTCACTTTATTTATTTATGTTAATGACCAGTCCGCGTGTGTTTTGTAATACTTTGGACAAATGGTTTCACCCATTCCTCTGTGCGAGCTATCGCAGATAACTAATTTAAATTTTACAATCATGTAATGGTATTAAAGAGCAGCACGCGAGCTTTGGGGATTAATTGGCGATTTCGAATTCGAAATGCAAAGAGGAAGTTACACTAAATTGTTTCTTTATTTAAATATAGGGTATGGCAAAGTGGTCGTAGTGCTTAATCCAATGCATCAAAACAGTTGCCTAGCAGTCGATGGGGTATTACGAGAAGAACGAACTAAATAACACGGTGTAGCCGTTTAACTTAAATGTGACGTTTACCAACTCGTAAGACATTTAAACACAGCGCTCGTGCAAGTGGTAGAAATGAAGACGCATATTTGTAAGCTATATAGCAATTAAAAAGCTGGTGCTTCGTTTTTGGGAAAGAGATGAATCGATTCGCTTATATTTTCCGCAGACCACAGCGCTGTGTAGTGATGTAGGTATTTTGTGAATTTTCGCGCCAAATTCTTCCAAACGGTTGGTTTGTTTTTGAAGTCTGTGCGACATTGACAAAACTAGTTCAGTTGAAATGTGAAACAATCGCGATAAACAGCGACCCACTGTTAAGGCCTAAACGTTGCTGGGGAACATTGGAAAATGATTTCCAAAGTGAGCACATGCACTACACTTCTCCCAAGTTAAGCTTTGACAAGAACTTCCAGGCTATCATCCCATTCAGGTTATTCTGGGAAGGGTAACGTTTTTCCGATGGCGAAGTTTTTTCTCTGACAGATTTAATCTAAGTCTCTCCTTCAGTCTTCGAAATGACTGAAGCGCGTTCCAGGTGGAACTAATGGCGATAAAAGAGGTCTCATCTTGGTTTCAGAAAAACGTGATATCCACGAAAGAAATCCGCATCTTTTCAGATAGCCAATCAGCTGTGAAATCGTTGGAAAAAGTCTTAAATAAATCAAAGGTAGGTCTGGACTGGCGTTCGTCTCTTTCAGCGATGGTGCATAGGGACATTCCAGGGAGTTGTAGATAAACTCGCCAAACGTGGAACAACTATAATAAAGTAAATAAAGGTATATCAATCGCTACATGCAAACTAAAAGCAAGATGACTTTGAGAAAGTAGTAAATCTTAGCTGGACAAAAGGTATGTTGGGGTTGGCCAAAGCTGGATCCAAAACTCTTTACGAGTTTGATCTCTCTACACACAGAGTGGACTTTAGCGCTGTAGGTATGCAATTACTGAACACTGCGTTATAGGAAAACACGCAAATAGGTTCGGTGCACCTTCAAACGATTTCTGTAGAAGCTGTAGAGATGAGGAGGGGGCTTTCTACTTTAATGATACTTTTCTTAAATTGGTTTTGCGATGGAGGATGTGGGATTTTTGATCCAGATGAATAACCCTATTTCTGGTCTAAGTGTGCAGGCGTTTAGCTGGCGGACTATTTAACAATACCAAACCCAAGTGCTGTATTGCAGTAGCTAGGTTGAGCATCTGTCCACAAATTTATGAGCTATTGCATACGCAGGTTGCGTTGTGTTTGAAGTCTCAGAGAATGTTCTACCATCAGTTCAAAGATGCGCTTCTTGAAAACGCCACTTTCATTTTGCAGAAGTGTGCTGCCTGCAGTGAGTTCAAAGTGAGACCCAGGAAACGTATTCAATGTCTATTGGTAAATTGTTCCCTAAAGCATTGCAATTTTTACCTTTGTTTCCAAAATCTCTAAGAATCCTTTTATTATTAGCTTTCGAAGAATTGACGTTTATTTAACATATGCTACTGTATTACTTAAGGCACCAAGTGACAAAGAACAGAAACAGGAACAGAAACTGAAACAGAACAGAAATTTTGTTCGTTCTCTAGTAAATTCTGGTTCTGTTTACGTTGCTCGCTCAGCTACACAAAACTGAAACAGAAACAGATCCATAAAAACATGATACATTTAAGCTTTGACTTCAACGAAAAAATGGAACAGATTTTGAAAATGTTTAGTGAATACGATTTACATGAAGCTAATTGTCGAATTGCGACCTATAAACAAGCAGTTTGCAGACGATTTCGATTTCAGATGACAAATGCAAAAAAATCCACACAAAAAAAAACATCCTCCCATGATAAATTAGCATTTCTGTAGCAGAAACAATCAATATAGACTTGTTTACGTTCTGTCGTCAAACAGTAATTTTTCTGTCGCTAAATTCTGTTGCTGACAAAATTTTTTTCTGTTCCTAATTCTGTTTCTGTTGCAAATGTATGGGATTCTGTTTCTGTTCCTGTTTCCGTTCTTTGTCACTTGGTGCCTTTAAATATTTATCAGATTTGTATATGCTCTGGCAAAATATTCAGAGTATAAATAATCAAATAAACAAAATAAACGGTTCAGGATTTTAGCCTTTTTTCCAAAAATATAAAGGGTGATTTTTTAAGAGGTTTAGAACTTTAAAAAAAAAAAAAAAACACAAAAAATTAAATTTTAAATTTGCAAACCACACACATATGTATAAGAATATTGAAAAAATGTATCGAGAAAATTTTGGAAATTTCTGGTAGTGAAATTTAATAACGAAGGAATTTTTAAAAAGGCAAAATTAGTTAAACGGTACTATAACAATGTCAAACTATAACTCAGCTCACTGCAAATAAATCATTTTGCAAAATTAAACAAATGTGGTCGGAAATATTGTCCGCCGAATTTGCAAAGTTATTATTAACAATAGAAACTTAAAAAAGAAACTATAGATGAAAAATACAGACAGAAAATTTACAAAAAAAAAGAAACCATACCAATTCCAATCTAAAAATGCTGTCACGTTTGCTCACGGGAAGTTACAGCGCGTGTCCTTCTTTCGAGAAAGGTTTGTGCCCTTGCACTTTAAGTTTAGTCTGTAAATAGTAGCTTTGGTAAGAATCCTCTTCTGTTCGAACTTTAGTCCTTTCCGTCTGTGAGCAATAATTCTTAAACAGATTTTTACTGATTCCTTGCATTTTTAAATTCAGACAGTCAATGGAAGTTCTCATTACATTCGTGTCGGGAAGTTGCTTCCAACTTTTTAAATTTTTTTCAAGTACAGTCGAACCTCGATTACTCGAATATTTAATAACTCGAATAAAATTGGTTGGCAATAGCGCCAAAACTAAAATTTGCATGTAATTTGTATTTGATAACTCGAACTTCTATTACTCGAATGTCTTGATAACTCGACGAGATTATTTGGCGTCATCTTCGATAAGTCAAATTCTGAGGGGGAATTCCCAAATTCTGTGTGTTTTTACAAGTTCGTTTTAAAATGCATCGCTTTCGGGGGCACTGTGTTTATTTGTTCCTATGACCTAGTATGCATACCGTGTCGAAAATGGTGATTTTCGTATGTGTGAGTAAGATTTGTCAAATTTCTTGTTAGTAGGGGTTAGAACACATTACGTTAATTAGGTTGGTATATTGGTTTGAATTTTTGAAAAATAAGAGGAAGACAATACAATCATGTATAACAGACTATTATAAATAATAAATAAATAAAATATTGATATAAATATGTACATATGTATTTATTTGTGCATATATAAGACAAAAAAGTTCAAGAAAGGAACATCTTGTACTTTTTTGTCTTACATATTCGCAAATAAATACATATGTACATATTTATATCAATTTTGTATTTTACTTGATAACTCCAAGTCTTGATAACTCGTTTTTTTTTTTGGCAAGTGATGGTTCGAGTTATCGAAGTTCGACTGTATTTGATTTCCAGAAAATTATGTAGGTACGCAACCTACATTCGAATAGTCTAGCAAACAAAAAAATCCTTTCCCATTCCAATGCTTTTCCAGTCTGTGTGAAAAAACGAAATAGATATACAACAACGCTTAGCATATCTCCAAATCGATATATTTGCATATTTATATCGGTTAAACGAACAATTATTAGTCCTTAAGTGCAATTGACGGTGTACATAGAAAATAATTGAATTTAATTAAGGCCTCTATACCCTGGTGGAGAATTAGCCAATGCAAACATTGAGCGACTCATTATTTACCCCTTTTCGAAACTGACTAATGTCTGTTATTTATTTATTTATTTGGTAGATAGATAGTTGTTTTCTTTTTTCTTATAACGAAATACGTGGGTGTGAGCGTATGTGTGTGATAATTGTTAGCTATAACGAATTATTCTGCGTCTGCAAAGAGGATTGCTTTTGATAAATTATTGTAACTATGCCGTTTTTGTGGAACAATTGTGTAACAGTGGGGCGATTTCCTACCTTTTCTAGTAAATATGTAACACGCGTAAATCATTTAAAACTATACCCACATGACTGCGTTCAGATGAAACTTTAGATGGATACTATTTCCGAATGTTGATGATGATGCGTGCTGTAATAAGCTATGTACGCAACATGTCAGTGCATCGCATGACCATATTGTACAGTGTGTAGGGACCTTAAATTTACTTAAATCGTTAACGCAATGATTGGCCTTTAAATTGCGAAATACTAATTAATGGTAAGTAATGCGGCTTTGGAGATAACTGACCTCAGCTATTGCAAGGCACTTCACATTCAAATCAGTTATCATGTATGTCAAGCCCTGCGGGTTTTACAAGTAAGTGAGTAAGTAATACGTCATACCGGTGCAATTTGCAGGTACCTATAGTCTGATCGTGTTTCACACGGTTGCTTACCTACAGTTGGTGTTACTTTTCTGGGGGTTATTCTTATCAGTGTCATGACTCTTGACGAACAAACGTTGGAATAAAATTCACTCTACTGTCGTGACAAAAAGACGAAATCAAAAAATATTTATTATTTACTAATTAAATAATTGTCAGCTATTAACTGAGGTTAAAATACATGTTCAGAATTTTCTACCTTCAGCTTCAAGTCAGATGAGAACATACAATAATTTTGAGTATCCCAATTAACATTGCTGAAGAATTAAATAGCCCCATAGTTTATACTGCCCTTATAACTCCGCATGTAAATTTAAACAGTTCTCATAGCAGTTGAGTCAAGTTTTTGTATGCTATCTGACGTAAATTACTTGTGCAAGTATTTTGTTTCATTGATAATGGGTTTCCCTTCTTCGAATGACGGTTATTTGATGTTTGTTTAAGGAACATTGGGAAAACCCCTCTTTATGCACAATAAATGCATTTTTATTTGATCCTCTTAAGTTTTTTCAAAGTTGGCAACTCATTTTCAAACATCAATTCATTGCACTAACTGACATTTCAATAAATTTGCCATTTCCAACTCTCCGCCCATTTGAAGATATAACTTTGAATTCAAACAAAAACTCCATTTAAGATAACATTTTAAGTCTCAAACCAAAACTTCACAATAAACACACTAGGCTTTTAAAAATAATTTTATTCAGCTATGCATCTGAAATAAAAAGCTGAGTTGCCACCTACTCACTCCACCGAGCAGAGTTCTAAAGCGTGCAAAAGTTCCGCTTGTTTTGTTCACCGCCATTATTGCAAATGTCAATTGCAAAGCAAACAACGACAGTTGTCATTGGATATTCCACACGCAAGATGACATAAAATGTTGTAAGCGAATTGCCACAGTCTCACTACATACAATTGTCGCACCCGGCGTAAACTGCATATTTTTGTAATCCGAAGCGAATACAAATTCATTTGTGCAATTTAGCCCACAGTTATGCAGCTACACTGCTAAACTGCTGGAAATTCCAGCACACATCAATGAAAGTGTTAATGAAGCAGGCAAACGATATTACTGTCCGTAAGTGCATAACACACGTTTCCGCCAAATCGCAACCACAACAAAGACTTTTTTTGACAAACATGCTAATTGACAGTCAGTTGATGCTCCTTAGGGTTTGCATTATTGTAGGTACACAGCGAAAATGAAAGGTCAAAGTTGAACATGAAATGTCAAACAATTAGCTCGTCCTCTTGTTGACAGAGAATGGATACACCTCCTGCAATGATGTAAACATTTTCAAACAAAATTTATACACCCACTAACGGAAATGGCAAACATTTTACCTTTTTAAATTTGAAAATGACACTTTTTCTATACCTTCACAACGAATATGGTAATAATTCCGCATTTTACAACCCAAAAATTATTCGAAACCGAAAATGAAAACGAAATACAGCGAATAAATTATATCACTTGGCTGTTATCGCATCTCGCACACAGAAATATTCACATACCCGCACTATGTTTGCACGTCGATGTCGTGTAACATTGCCGAAAAAAAAATATATATATAAAAAAAGTTCAACAATCAAAAGTGGTACGACAACAAGAAGATATATCTTCGCCGCACCAAAGAAAAGCAGAAAAAAAACAAAACTTTCGAATGTTACTTAAGATCCGACCATCAGCAGACAGATATCCAGACCTGAGACATTTTTATTAAATGGACCATGTGTTGAGAATGACCCACTTACCGACTTTTGATCCGTTTCGCAGCAAGATGTAGTTAATAAAGTTTTTCGAAGTTAAATCCTTGACTTCGAAATATCGCTGTTTCGTTGCGCAACACTGTTGAAAACTTGCTATTGAGTGGATCAATTAACGTGGACACATTTAACAATAATCGCTGTTATAAAATTGGAATAACGGTGTACAACAATTCCAGCGAGAATAACGACCAATTTTCGAGTATTTGACACAAGAGCTCAATGGCACAATGGCTTCACTTTCTATTTGCATTTATGTATGTAGCTTCGTTTGCAATTGACTTGAGGGCTTGTGACTTATCTATGGCACTTTGCTAATCGTTCATCTAATATCGAAAATTGTTCGATTCGATTTGGCTAATTAACACACACACACATTGGTTTGACAGGTTGGACAACCCTTTTTCACTTGATTGGTCACTTAGTACACTATACCCGACTATAGATGAGCGTTTTGAACTGCACAACGGAAATTAAACGAATGAAGTTCGTCCGAGGGATACGTAAAACTTTTATTAACTTGGGCAGCAGGGCCTCCAGCTAAAAGCTGTTCGGTGTGATGATCGAGCTGATAGATTCGGTGAGGTGGGTCGAAAATGAGAGATGCCACCGGCTGGGTAAAGACAATAAAAAAAAAAAACGGCAGGCAACGAGAGTGAAAAAGCCGTGAATGAGCATAAAGATGAATACAAAAGCATAAGGTGAACGCTGGGGGCCTGAGCCGCTCCCGGCTGAATTAAGCCATACTTGTGTGCACGCGTTTGAACTTTGAAAATTGTTTTCGCGTTTAGTTATCGTTTTGTTTTTATGTTCTCTTATTGCCTTTCTTGTCTTGTTTGTTGCACAATGTTTAGATAAGCTCGTGTCATGATTGAGTCATGGGCATTTAATTGGGAGAGAGCGGGCGGAGTTTAAAGCTTTTCCAGAGCACACGTGCTAAAAAGGATACGACTGTGGCTTTCCAAGTCACGTGAATAAAACTGGTTTTCCAATGGAATTCAACCCCAAGTGATTTGAAAAGGCCTAGAACCCCAGTCGAGGGTGAAATAACCAAGTTATAAAATGTAAACCAATCCAGAGTCCATCTTTCCAGGAAATACTCGTATCTTACGAGCATTTCCTTCAATTTTCCATAAAAAAATGGTGGTCGCCGGGGAGTTCATCTAAGAATCCCAAGCGATACTTACATGTATGGTATGAAACGGTTGACGAACTAAGGTAGAAGAAATGCCGGCACACCTAAGACCAAAGTGCAAAGATCTTGAGGAAATCTACGGCTTTTGGGAAACGATATGCAAATTTACGAAGTGGTTTCGAAGAATATGCGTGTTGGTGCTTGCTTCTTGGAATAAACTTGTGTCTCTATTTTTCTCCACTTCAAATTCAAATCCTGGTTCTTGTGACATTATTTAGCTTTACGAAAGATCTTTCCTTTTGACAGTCGAATTAAATTGTTTATCGAGAGTTCTGTATTGTTGGGCGCTTCAGATCGGTCTCTACTGACTAGATCTTGAAGATAATTATTCAAAGTGCTGATGTTTTTTATTTCTGTCAACACTTTATTGCGTTGCGATTTAATGTTTGCGAAATATTTTCAAGGGTATCTAATAATTGATGTCTATTGCCTGTAGATTGTACCAACAACGTTGCCATTGACCTTGTATTTTGATGGTGGAGAATATGAAGAACTTGTTTTAAAAATATTTCAGGATAAGTACAATCAGCACTGATTGATTTTGGCATTCCAGTGCTTGAGTGCTAACCTGCTTCACAATTAAGAATTCGCCATTTTTAAAGAGCTTGGAAATATTTTCGGTTTACTAATAAACCATTGCAATGGAAAATATACGTTTAAGGTATCCAAACATTTAAAGGTGACCGGCCAATTTTGAATCGTTTACTCATCGCGATAGTATCTAATCTTATTTGCCAGAGGGAATGGTTTAACGTACCTTTTGCCAAACTGCTAAACTGCAAAAAAGAGAACGACGTTGGGTACAATTTCTATTACCACTTATGTTGGCTTTTTTCCTCTGACAAGTTGTTCATTGTAAGGGAATGCAATAATGCGACCCAAGAGCTTTTGTGATTCGAAAGACCGGTTGATTGTTCGTCATTTAAAATAAACATTACTTTGTGAACAAGCCTAGTACCTAATGTTATTCAACTCGAAAGCCATTAGCACAAGCAGATGTAGATTTTACAATGTTTAGCCCCGAAGGCTTTGTTGTACCTATCGCGATTCTGTCAAGTATCACCAGTGGACACATTTATTTTTATCTACATGAATTATTCGTTAAACATTTAATTTTTAACGTAGTGTTGGTATTTGTGGAATTTAAACCAGTCCATTTTCCATGTAACTGATAGCCGATATATGTACCGCTTTAGGCTAGGTTAATCTGGCTTTGAATGCAAATTCACTTAAATTTTGTTTTACCTTCATAGGGTCACGCGTATATATATATCCTGTGATCTCAGATTCGTTTTACCGGAAAAAAAAAAACTGTATCACCCATCACAAACGTCTGACAAACATCTGACAGTCTTACTGCCGTCCTGATAAAGCTTCTTATTTCAGCCTTACTTCATTTTAAGGTTAAAATTTTCGATTTTAAATTTGTTTTCCTATGATTTTAGCTCAATTTCATTTGCAAAATAAGCGATGGGCCCGCTATGGTGTCTGATCTTTTGTGACGATCTCACAACCCCATTCTACCTAACCTCACCTAACACCTTTTGGTTTATGTTTTTCTTAAGAAAACTTCTGACAAGAACAAATTTGCCTAATCGGTTGCCTTACCTACTATCATACGCTACCGAAGATACAAGAAAGTTATTCAGTGATAAATGTGGATTGGCGTTTAAATAACTACCTTCATTTTCATAATTCCAAATCCAATAACTCAAATAGAACTATCAACCATCAAAAACTGATCTTTTCGTAAAAAAAACCATTGCAACATAAGTCATGTTTTTTTGAGCTTTGATCTCAGAAAAGCAAAGTAAAGTAGGAAAGCACACTTATTACAACAATTACTGCGAGTCTCGAAGTGTCAGGTAGAGCGTAGTTGTTGTAATCACGTGATAAAAATCCTACTTTACTTTGCTTTGCTTAGATCGAAGCTCAAAAAAACACGCCTATAGTAGCGAGCCCTCGATTCACGTCTGTAAACCCCTGCTAAAGCAATAGTAGTCACTACAGTATCGACTACAGAGTTCACTGTTGTCAGCCAGAAATTAATGGGCAAACAAAAAATTGAAAGTATTTTGACGTCAGAGGCCGAATAATGTGTGAACCAACCCCATTCAAAGGATTCCACAAACGCTTTTATCAGTGTCTAATACACTGTCCACATTTAGATGAGTAATAATAATTTATTTCGTGAACTTACCTTCCTCTAAGGTCAAAAATCATTTACTTTCCAACATAGCAATACTAAAAAAATATGGTCGGACATCGTACATGTTTCTTGAGCACACGAATCATTTTACGACAGATATTTTGATGCTGTTTATTTATTGTCGTAATCAGTTTTGTTTGTACCTGCTCTATAAGTGAGTTAATTTATCCCTAATAATATCAAATAGAATACGAAATCGTCACCGCATTATCTCTTTTCCAGAAACGAACGTTCTCCCAATATGCAATTTGACATCTGTTTGGCCTCTGCCCATCTAATGTCTCGCTTAGCATTTATTGTCGCTCTACTCTGCCGACGTGTCATGCGCTCTACCAATTGCCGACCACAAGCTCATCAACTCTACTCACCGAACACAGCCTATCGCTTCACTTGTTTTTTTACGTTCGCTATTTCTTCTTCGTGAATTCGGAGTGAACATCAAAAATGGCGTCGATTGTCAAGTTATCAGTTTTTCGGGTTCGTAAATCCGTGTAAAACCTTGAAAAATACAAAAGATATTATTCATTAAAACAATTACAAACGAAGAACATTGCACAACCCCATTTCCGACTTTCACTAAATTGAAAATCACAGCAAATCAAAACCAGCCAATAGAAATAAAATTCCTCCATCGAATCGTGGGTGTTGTGTGTATGTGTTATTTCTTTGCAAAAGCGATCAATTCCGTGTGTCCTAAAGGATAAAAATCGATTCCCGAAGGACTTTCAAGTCGAAAGTATTAAATTCTATCCTTTCATTCCAAATCCAAGTGCAATATTCTCGCAACAACAACGATCAACAATCTCCAACGAAATTAAAATTAATAAAATTAATAAGAGAAAAAACAAAATCATTCCCCCGTGGGTCATTGTTTTGTGTGCAAAAAAAATAATAAAAGAAAATGACAGTGGGGTGCCAGTGATGTGTGTGAGTCGTTGTGTTGTTCAAGCCAACAACGTGAATCTGAGAAAAATTATGTAAATAATGGCGTTTTGGCCTGACCCAATATCCTTCTAAGTGTTTTTTTTTTTGTTATTTTTTTCGGTTCCCCGTATCTATTCGCAAATTTCTCGATCTCAGATTAACAGCATATAAAAGAAGAAACCGTGCAAAAAAGTGTCCAAAAGTAGCCGCGTAGTCTATTTGCTCCACCACACAAAATTAATATCACAAAAAAAAGAAAGAGTTTCTTGGTGTTCCAACGAAAATTTTCCGTCTCTTTGTTTGTACACACTGTGCCAACCTATTTCTTTTCTTACCCTCTTCCATCCGATAAAAATATATTTTTAATTTTATTAATAATTGATAAGTGTATCCTGGTGGAATCAAAATGTCTACGGATAAGATTAAAGTGGCCGTAAGGGTGCGACCCTTCAATCGACGTGGTGAGTTTAGTTCGCTCCTTGCTCTGTTCAAATATTTTTCTTTAATTAATTTACCAAATTAGTTTGACGTGTCTGGCATGTGTCAGGTGGTTTGGGCATGGTGGTGGATTATTTGTCTAGGCCGTGGGGACACAACATTAAATGCTCGGACGAAAAATGTGAACTTTTATGGGTATGCTGTCCGGGGAGAAGGTGGCAAGAGGTTTACTAAACCAGATTCAAGAGACTCTCTGACATATCATCATCATATGACTCACACGCTAAATGTGGTGTGCTGTGTGTGCCAATGGAACAGGCAGATCAAGACAGAGACACAAGCGAAAGCGCTAACTACCCATAAAGATGGATAGACTGAGAGTGAGACACTGCGCTGGTTACCTGTTCTGCTTTTTTTTTTCTTTTCTTTATTGGTTTTTGTCTTCTCTTGAATTCATTAACAGTGTTGAGGAAAAATAATTGGTAGAAGAAGGTGCAAAGTGAGAGGCAGATTTCCCAATCAAAAGTAGGCTGGACGCAGTTGGTATTTGGTCTTAGAATTGATGGGCTAAACTGGGGGAAGGTTATGCAACGAAAGTGCTTCGTATATAGGCACCAGGTGAAATGAAACGATTCCAAAGACAAGTCACGACTATACTTTTCAGTCGGAATCGCTCGGTACCTACTGCCACAACCAGATTGGGAAGTTAATTATACACATACACAATCCAAAGAAAGAGACGAAACTCTTGAAACATCTTGGCAGAGAAATTAATGGCGCCTCTGTTGCGTAGGTACCAATAACCCAGCGAAAGAGTAAGTACCGAACCGACATTCGTCGGCAATTGCCGTGAGTTAATGGCGAAGGAACCACCTCTAGGGAAAAATGTGTTTCTCCAGAATAACTACTTGGTAGACACACTGCCGTCAGCCCATCAGCTACAGAGGTAGACCGGTATTTTGCACTTAACTGGCACTGAAGATATTATTTAATAGGCAATCAAATCATTTGCTGTTTAAAAAGCGAAAGCTTCATTAGGAATCGGTAAGTAGGGCCGTAGGTAAGGTATCCTTATCAGAGCAAACGGAAAACTGCTCAAGCGACCCTTAACGAAATCGTTTTCGTGTTGGTTAATGGTCTCGCGGGCTGTTTTGCAGAAAGAATGCCCACAACAGGTAGGTCTCCCTTCACTGTTGGTATTTGTAGCTCTTCCTGTAACAGGAGGCGAAAAAATTTTGCATCTTAAGTTTATTTTTTTTCCACTGCGCCACCACTCGCGAACGTCTGACAATCATTCGAGAGTATTACTGTCATGAAGGAGTGTTTGGACTCGGCATAAAATTGTCCTTTCCACTTGTCCCAAAAATGAAAACTCCCCCCAAACGAATGGTTGTAAGAAGCCAGCCCTACGGACCTTTAGCGGAAACTATTTATTTGTAAGAGGGGAATTTTCTCTAATTATCAACAAAACAAACAAGTCGGCAAAAGTTCATCTTCTCAGCGTGGATCGAAGGTGGATTTTCACTACTAAATCCACACTGAAGAGGCTCATCAGGTTATTTTTGTAGAGCCGCATGTTCCTCTATCAATATTGAAATATTGCTCACAAAAGCATCGGGTTCCGTAGGAGATCCAGCCAGCCTAACTTAAGTGGTCTATCGCGGCATTCCACTTGGAAATGACAAATCCGAACACCTAAATTGTAGGTAAATCCGTCCTTCTCCGAATTGTGCAAAAGTGACTCAGGACAGCGTTAATTCCACAACAAAAATACCACCACCCAACATTCTTTCGAAACATACAGACCTACCTGCGTTGTAAATCTTTGTAGCGATCCAAATCGTGATAATTTTGATGGGGAAAACGCGCACCATTGTTATGACAGCTCCATCGAAGGCGCACTTGCATTACGACAAAAGTATGACGAATCCAAAAGTTACTCACAGAAGAACATAATCATCATCATTGCCGTTGAACGGCAATCAAAATTGTTCAAAGGCCCGTCGGCAGGAGCATTGCCGGCCCCACTGTGGTGTAGCTAGGCATCATTTTCGCAACAGAAAAGAAAAAGTCCACACAAAGCGAACCATTTGCCTCGTTTTAGAACTTATTTCAAATTCAAAGAAAAAATAGCTTCAAAGACTTCCCTCTTTGATAGAACTATACAGCACGACAAGTACCGCATGGACGTTTTCCACCATCGGCAGCAGAGAAGGTTCCACGACTTGACTCAGTCCAACTAGCTTTTGACCTATTTTCCATCCACCTTTCCTTGTCGTCCGCCGTGTTTATAAACGGGAACGGTTCGACCAATTGAGAATTTTTAATTCCCACCCCCAATTCACCTACCGCGATGTGGTGAAGAGCCCATCATCGTGTTCCGTGTGAGCTCTGGCGTGAATAATTTATGCACCTCCCCCCAAGTTGGCAACCCTAACAACCTACTTATGATAATTTTTTGATTTATTAAATCAGCACAATGTAAACAGAAAAAGATTCGCCTCGTAGCCCGCCTGAGAGACCACACATAGCTGAGGCGAACTCCACAAAAGCCTCCATTCCAACGAAGGTGAAACGAGAAAAATAGCATAAATACGTCAAACCGAACAAAGTAGTTTCCACACTCAGAAAGGCATGACCAACCAGACCATATATATATATGAAATGCCACATTGATAGCCCCTGCTACGACACACGAGTAGAGTGGCTGAAAGATGACGTAACACAGAGCCAGGGCAAAAAAGCCAACATCAGCAGAAACACGACGACCAAGTTTTTTGAACCGTCTTTTATTGGGCATTTTTTTTTTGTTATTTTGCAGTCACCTTCTTTGGTTTCATTACGTTTCCTCTTTCGATAGGAAATCAAAACTGTGCACAATCGAAAAATGGGCAGATGCGCTGACTCCGTTGCTTGTCAAATGGTGTGCCAATGAAGGCCCGCCTGAACAACAACGCAATAAATTGGACAACCACACGAATTAGGACACCAAGGCACCTCGAGCTAAGTGTAGACATCAATTATGCGCAGCATAATTATTTTTCTAACATTGCCACGATGTACAGAGTGGCGGCAGTGGTGGCCCTGGCGCTCATGTAGCATGTCACACATTTGCATGCGTCCTGCTGCTGATACTCGTACCTTGGGAGAGGGCCGTAAAGAAAATATTTTCTCGAGAGCCACGGCACTATAATGAGACCAAGTAACACAATCACACCGTGGCGCAGGATATTTATGACCTCACCGGTACACACAAAGAGCGGCGCTGAAACAAAACAGCATGCAACACTCTGCCATCACGGAAAAACAATAAAACTCGAAGAGAAAGGACATAAAACAAAAGCAAAGCCAGAAAACAAAAAACCAAAAACTGTACTGGTCTCCCCCTGGGTGATTGTGTACATTTGCATGCGAATTAGGTGGTTGGTGTGCCTCATCTTTTCTAATCTCCTTAGGGCTGTTAATAGTTTGTTGCTGTGTTTTTTTTTCTCCCTGCGCCACAGCAGTGGGCTGCGTGGTCAACCTCTTTAAACATAAACAACCGGGAAAATTTGCAAATTTTCAGAAAGACTTGTAAAGGTCGAAACGGGCTAGCGAGGAGTTGCGCCACAATGAATAATTTATGCACGTGGAAACGTTTCGAAGGAATTAGGTGGGTTTTTGCCGCCCTACACTTGGCGAATGAAAATAAATCCAAGCAGCACACAGCAGTGATTCACTCGGCCGGTGTTGCAAGGAACCCGACAAAAACGTTACAGCAAAGGTGAACAAATAGTTGTTTTGCAAGTCGGAATCTCTGAATCACCTCCGATGGAAGGGCTAATGGTGGCGAAGAAACGTAGTGATTCATATTGGCTAAGTCATTGTGCCACAAAAAACAGTTGCCTTTAGGGGAAAAAGGAATTTTTGAGCCCAAAATAGACTTGTCAACTGTAACAAGGACTACTGTATGTAAATTGTGTAAATCAGTTGAAAATGAAATTTATTCTGTAGGTGACGGATTGCCATTTAGCTGGGGTCACATTCTGTAAGGCGAAACGATCAAACGTTTTCGTGCGCACGAATGATTTGCCCTATGTTACACAAGGAAACACGAAAACGTTTGATCGTTTCGCCCTACAGAATCTGACCCCTGGTTTCTAAAAAGTTTTACCAACTGATTTCCTAAATCTTATTCCATAAAATTTGACAGAAATTACAGGCCACGTTCTCGTTTTATTTGCGAAATAAGGTGGGACTCCGAAAAGAGAAACGAACCGAAAACAACTTTTTCGGTTTCTAAATATAAGAAACGAAAGAAATCATGCGAATGCGAAAATTCCTTTCATGCACCTCCTTTGATTTCTTACAATTCGCAGACCTTTAATAAGCAGTGCAGTTAAAATCGCATAGGTTTGGGATCATTTTGAGAGTTCGAATACCTTGGTGTTTTTAAAAAAGCGAAAATTGTTTTCGTTTCGTTTATTTTAGAGTCCCCCTAAGTTCCAAATTACTCGCCGACAAAACACAATACAGAAGTGACTGTCAACAAGTAGAGACACACAACATCGACGAATCAGACAGAACATGATGATAGACAGCTGAAAATCTGAGGTAGTTAGGGACTTTGTCTACTATGAAAATGACATCACATCAAAACTCAAGCGGAGAGTTACACTTGCCAATCGCTGTTAGCAAAAATGCATTTGACTAGTAAGGCCTTGTCCGGAAACACTGAGGAGATTCTATATAGAAGACCCTAATCATCCCAGTCCTGATTTATGGTGCTGAATCGTGGACGTTGTCAAAGGCGGATGAAGACTTTCTTCCTACGGCCCTACTTAGCAATTCCTTCACATAATAAATAATTGACAGAATAAACGTTTTATTTGCAAACGTCAAACAATTATCAGCGATTTTATGTCTTCGATCCATTGATCTCTGGATGATTAGCAGCATGACAAACTTTGGGTATGCGGTATGCCGTATGCATGACAGCCTAATTGACGTTTATGATTTACATATAATTCAAACACTTGAAGGTTTCGGTAGATCAGTTCGCGCACTTTAATGACATATTAAACAGAAATATGTCAAATTTAAAAAACAAAGGACGCACTCTTTTAATTTTAGAAAAAGTATGTATAAGCTTTCAGGGCACTCATTCCGTAATACTAATATCGAAACGATAGATCTCCAAAAGTAGCAACTAAGTGCCAAAATTACGAGTTTAAGACCTTAATCCAGTTCATTTTCCACAAATGTAATGAAAGTTTCGGAAACGATGTCGTCCCGACGATTGTTGTCACCACAGGTATCTAATACTTCACAAAAAATAAATATTAGTATTAAGTATTAGTAGTATTTGGCAAAAAACTTCAGAAGGCCTGTTTTATTGAACATTTCGCAGGAAGTTAAGTAAGCCGGGAACACTCAAATATCTAGTTTAGTTAATTTGGCAGCTGGCTGACTTGATTTGTTTCAGTATTGATTGGCATATGGATCGCTCTGAACAGCTTTTTCAGTTGACGTTTATGGAGGCCGACGAATATAGTCAAGAAATTCGTAGCTGAGTCTTAAATTGACAGTGAGTCTTAAATTGAAAGTTCGTATATGTGGCTGACTTAGGAAAAATGACATTACAGACCAATCTAGTTTTTGCGTTCAGATTACATCTAGTCCAGACCAATCTAGTCGACTCAAGATTACTAGATTTTTTGAATGTGCCCAGCCAATGTGCAATTAAAATAATGACTGACCAACTGATTTGTTGGCTATCTCCACTTTCAGATTAATTCAACTTTCGTTGCAAATGAATTGAGCTGTCACAAACATATCGCCAGAAATGTGTCAAAATCAACACCTGCTGTCAAGTCAGTTTTACTTGGGATTATTACGCACGAGTGGATGTACCCAGTGCGCATTTCATAAGCGTCAAGTTGACTGCATTTGTTGAAATTGCTTCTTGAAGATTCTATAAATAGCTTTGCTAAACTTCAAAAAATATTCTGTCAAACAGGCCTAATGTAGAAAATTCGAACAAAACGCATCAACCTGGTTGTCAAACTAAGTAGACAGTTGTTTCTGCTGGTACTGAGTATGTAATTTGAAGGACCTATTTATACGAAAATGTGATTTCAAAATACGAGGACGGTTTCGATCCCTCTCAGTCCTTCACATATAACAATGCAAGAATTTTATTGGAATCATCTCTCATTAAATAGCCATGCCGACTGCTATACCAGCATATTTTATGCGCCATCAACGAACCTTGTCTAATTTGCTTCAATGTCAATGGGATCCTTCCACCCAACGACATTCAATTGAAAATTTATTCAGAATCATAGCCTACAACAAAAAAAAAAGTCGCCAAAGCTGTTGAGCTATTTACAGTAAAATAATGTTCTGAGACAAATCCCTGAAATGTCAAATCGGTATCGGTACTCAATGCCATTGAAAAAAAGATACTGCGCCATATCGATATTTGGAATGTTGTCAAGCATTGGGGTTAGGCTGAGGGTAAAGAAAAGTGGTTGATGGCTCCTCCTCTAAATTGTCCTACTATCCCCACATAAGGGAGGCCTTTCGAAACAAACAATTTCTACACTATCCACCGAAACTAGACAGCTATGCTTCCTCCCAGACCAAATTTGTTAATAAAACTCCCAAAAATAGCAATACCATCACCGCGAGCAAAAAAAAAAAAAAACAGTTTTCATCCAATTTTGCTCGTGGCATGTCGCCCAGCAAATTAAATGGCAAACTTCGATAATTTGATTTTCTATGGAGGACAATTTCCCGCGGCAAGAAAAGCGCTCTTAACTTGAGAAGTTTCAAATGAAATGAGTAGAAGTATGATGGCGTAAGAGGACAATCTGTTTTCTGAGTCTTAACACGAACGACATACATTACTGAATGAAAGTTATATGCCCCCTGGAGTTCAGAGAACACACTTAAATAAGCCAGGTACCCGATGCATAATTGATTCGTTTAAGGTTTTACAGCGCACCTCCGACTTTAATGGTTCGGAAGGGAATTCGAAATTAAAAATTCATGACATTTGCCTGTCAAATTAGATTTGTTTTATAATAATTTTAACAGCATGATTGTCACGCCGGTTTTAACGTGTTTTTTTTTTTTTTTTGTTGAATTTTTCTTACAGAAATTGAACTGGGAACACAATGTATTGTCGAAATGGACAAACACCAGACGGTGCTACACAATCCGGCTTCTCTTGACAAAATCGAACGGTAAGTTACACTAGATTTACAAAAGTTAATTGTTATACTGAATGTGTACTTAATAAGTCTCTACAAAGGAATTCGGAATACGAATTTCCTTCAACCAGTGTTGTCGCAGTGAAAAAATGTAAATTTCCTCCGGTTTTTCTGAAAAAGGTAGGTACTACCTCCCGGTAGTAGAAAAGCTACGCAATTCAGCCGTTCCAATTCAGCTTAGAAAACTATAAGACCAATTATTGTTCCGGGAAACAAAATTCACTTTATACAAGTTCGACTTAGCCATTTATTATACAGGGTCATTCGTTTCATGGTTTCAAGTTGGTAGCGCTGGCGTGTGATACCTTTCAAACTCAGCTGTCATTTGAAATGTCACAATATTAGTTGAATGTTTGTCATCTTCGAAAAGGGATCGCTTAACAATCGAACAACGCGTTAAAATTATTAAAATTTACTACAAAAGTGGGCAACAACCAACAAGCCACACAACAAGACCAATTATGGCTTTATTGCATGAGAAGCTTCCAGGTCGCGTAATTTCACGTTTTTGCGACGTCAATTGGCAACCAAGATCATGCGATTTGCTACCGCGTTTACGCAAATAATCCCCGAACTCTAGACGCATTAAAAACCAACATTACTCAAGTTATGGCCGAGATACCGCCCGAAATGTGCGAAAAAAGTGGTTAAAATAACCTCAAAAGAATGGCATTCAGTGAATCTCTCCGAGGCGGCCATTTGAATGATATTGTATTTCACATTTAATGGCAAGGTCCAAACTTTAGAATAAAATAAAATTTTCATCAAAAATGTATAGCTGTGTGTGTTTTATTTAGCTTTAGCTACTTTCGAAACCGAAAAATGAATGACCCTTTATTTCAGATGCACTCTGACGTTTCAGTATGACATATCAGGAATAGTGATCAACGGCCCTTAAGAGAATGGTTGTGTTGTGAGCACTTTTCTTTCCAGGTTATTGGAGCTATAAAACGGTTCCAACAAGATAAGATCTAGCCAACGAAGTGAGGGTTTGACTTTGACAAACTGTGTAATATCGAATTTCCCACGTAAAAAAAAAAACAATTTGTGTCATTAATCCGTCAACTGTTGTGTTTTATTTGAATAAAAAAAAATACACAAACGTCTCTTGCCATTCTGCATTTCTTAGAAGAAGAAACATACCCGTAATAGGAACTTGACTTAAACATCAAGTCTGGCCATAATTAGATTGTGAATTTTCCTCATTGCACCCAATGATTACAACATCGTTTTGACATAAGGAATTGTCAACGACTGCACGCATTTCCCAAGAACAAACCTATTCGCTTTAAATGACCCAGTTAAGCCTGTTAAAATATGCGTCGACTAATACCTCATGCTAGTTGTAAAAAGTGTCGGCATCGTTAATTGCACGAAAGAATGCCCCGCTTGAGGCGAGAAACCCTAAAACTGCAGTAAATGTCGCTTAAGCTGCATACAGCTGTTCGTTTTGTTTGACAAACACCCAATACCAGTCGTGTACTCGTATTATGCGAGCAAAATTATTGATTTCTCATTCCCCTTTGGATCGCGACATTGCCATCATTTGCACTTATCAATCTGCGACTGTATATATTTTTCGATAACAATTATCTAGCCGCGCATTCATTCAGATACCTGCTATCGAAACTTCCGACTTGGGTTGGACTCGAAAAAAAAAAAAAACCGCCTGATATGATATCATCGATTGTGTTAGCCAGAAAGCATGACCGACTGTCAAGTGAATAATAACATTTAGCACCTTCAACCTGTAATACGGGTATTTTTGTGTCGCTCACCATCATCGTCATCGTTGTACTGCTATTCATAGTGTTCGCTGTCAATGTCATTGTCGATAGACTTTCACAAAATTTTCTAGAACCGAGCTACTTTGCATAGTAGCAACAACCTCTTGGGAACCACGCCAAATCTGGTAATGTCACGAAAATTTGCTCTAACGTGATTCGCGGCAATTAAGGTTCGTAGTATGTCCGCAGAAGTGAAGTTCGTCGTAAACTACGAGTACCCCCCACTGAACAAGTACGAGTATATGAACATCTGCGACGTATACATGTAGTTGCGACTTGTGTTTGTCTAATTTAATTCGGAGCGAAGGTAGCGCAGCTTGTTATTGAGCATGTAAACAGCGTTCGATTGAACTTGAACACACTTTCTGGGGCTAATTGGATGTGTGGATATAGTTATTGACACTAGACCCATACACAGCTAACAAATCCGAGAAGTTCTCTCCTGAGAAAGTGTTAGATATACAAAAAAAATACTTGCTGGGGTTTTGTGCAACTAAATCTGTGGCGCGAAATTGAGAGCATGAGTGGGCATTTAAGCGGAGAAGTCAGTTGAAACCATAAAGTGTGTTCGTTGCACTCTGAGCCGGTGCGAGAAGCACAACAGGTGAAACTAGGATGTGCATAGGAAGAGGTAGAAAAATTGAAATTCTTTCCAGCACGGAACGGTGCTGAAGCAGTAGGAGGTGGTGGTGAATAAGATTGAAATTCTGTCTGTTGACGGGATTTAAAAGTACGTGCTGCAGAGAGTCATTGAGCCACTAAGTATACATCCGTCTGTTTGTATGTCCATGAAGAGGAAACGGTTCATTGCTTTTGAATGCAATATACTCGCTGTATAGTTAAGTTGATGATGATGATGGCTACGACTGTGCTTGTGCGGTACTTGGACATTTCTGAACCAGGTTGGTGGGGTGGTCTCATTTTTCTTTTCTCCGTTGAAGGATAATTAAAAACTTGACAGGGTATATAAAAGAAAGTTGTGGCTCTCAAGTGTTGGGATTATTCTTGTCCTTGCTCTTACTTCTTCGTAGGCGTCATCACGATTCAGGGGATTTGTTGAGATGGGATTGGAAATAAAAGGCCAAACCCCATATAATCTGGAAACGTTGACAGCACTGTCAACCGCATGCATCAACAGCTGTCTTCTTCTTCATTTGCGACTATCACTACACCTTGATGGTAAGTTCTTGCAATTTCGAAGAGGATACTAAAACCTTCTGCAAATCATTTGAGTCTTTGCTTTTGGAACGAATGGAATTGAAAAAGAGCAATTTGGGCATGTATGTTACACAACCAGTCTCCATCCATTTCAGCAGAAATCAATCGAAAATGTATGCAGCTTTTTACGTGGGACTGTCTGGGTTTAAAGACTTTTCGTGAAAATGTGTCAGAATTTAGGTTAGCGCTTGGCCAGCAGTAAAGACTATTGCAGAGTTGACATCGGCTGTCTTGAAGAATATAAATTATTAGACTTATCTTTCAGACGACTTAGAAACGTCAAAAAGATGCATTAGGAGATTTGATGAGGACGTAACACATCGCATGCGGTGAGCATCATCGATTCGATCCTGATAAGCTGGTTACCCTAAGACCCCTTCCGAGTTATTAAACCCAATTCCAGGAAAGAGCCATTAAATTTATTGATAAAGCCGATATTGCAATTCCCTACCACCGTCCATCGTTATCTGTATTATTTATTGTGACAAGTGCTTGTTTTCACTAAATATATAGATTTTTTGATTCCCACTCCTCCACACAAAGTATGGAGGCTAAGCATTGGGCCGTCGGATTCATTCGTTTGATTTTTAACACGTCGTTTGTGACGGTCTTTGGCTCTAAACAGAACGTGCTTAAAATTAACAATAATCAATTTTAAGCGTGACGTAATTTTAACAACAGAGTGGGCCACAAATTATTTGCATTGAAACTCACACGTCCCAACATTTAAATCTGACCCGATTCCCACATGAAAAGTGTGAAATTCCACATGTAGTTTACTCGCCATAATTGGCCGAAATCGTGCCATAACCTTTTTTTCACATTATGCATTTTTTTTCTGACATATCGCTGCATTCAGACATTGGACACTTTCAAAAATCTAGCTATCTTTAATCGACTTGGTTTGGACTGGATGTAACCTGAACGCAAAAACTAGATTGGTCGGGAACGTCACTTTTCCTACGTCAGGCACATATGCGAACTGTCACTAATTTCTTGACAAGATTAGTCGGTTATCCCTCCTTAGACGTCAACTGAAACGGCTGCTCATATCTTAGCTAACCAGACAGCTGTCAGACTTACTAAACTAGATACTTAATCGTCCCCATTTTGAATTTTTCAATTGATTTTTGTATTTCCTTTTTTACATATTCTTCGCTTGTTTGAACCCAGCCAAAGTTGCCTTTCAAAGAGAGGTAAAGTCACTCTACTACATATTTTAGAGAAACCATGTTTTTATTCAATCTCTACACAGCCATATCGACTTTACTGAAGGCGAAGTAATTCACATGTGAAGATATGGAACTTTAGCTGGAAAAGGGAATTTTGGTTCCTATTGAACTTTCGACGTTTTAATTTCACATTTTTGTAAAGAAACAGAACGAAATGAAGACACTGAGGTTTTGTGTCAAAATCGAAATGACATGAAAAAATTTGAAGTCTACATGTGAAAGATAAAACATTCTTCAAACGTATGAATGTTTTAAAAAAATATCGTAAAATATTGAAATACACCCGTTTGTACGTCAATGGAAATAATTCATTGGAATGGAAGCTTATACTCAGCAGAACTGGAGAATGGCTACGATTTTTAAAATCAATTCACAACAACGTAGTGAATTAAATTGAATTGATTTGGCATCATTGGACTTTGGAATTCAGCTACGGATCAGGGCTCAACCCAAAGAATCCATTGGTTCTGATGTAATAAGTCTGACAGTAGCCTGACAGAATGTGTCTCTTATTTAATTGGCTTTTGGTGATCATGTGACAAATCTTTCAATTGTCATTGAGGGAGAGGTAGAAAAACACCTGACCAAGCGAGTATTTGTTGATATTTATATTTGTCTTAGTGGCCACATTTAAAAATGTTGACTAGATTTGTCTGGACTAGGGAAAAACGCAAAAACTAGATTTCTCGTTAAAGTCGCCTTTAGGACGTCAGTCACACAATCAAAACGTCAAATGAGTGATCCGCTGCAAAAACGTCAAATGCATAAACCATAGACAAACCATACTGAGACCCCCAACTCACAATCCTCTTGCCGCTGGCCTCCTCAGTTTTTTTTCAAATTCGCCATTTTGTATTCCTATCGGTGTTATATCAATTCGGAATCCGAATGAATCCGAATGACATGCAAAAACATACAAAAAATACAAAAATAAATGCTGCCAACCTCGGCAGCCGTGGGGAAATGTGAAAGAGTTCGGGAATACCTCATTTTAGCATAACTGAATGCCATTGGTTAGTTATTATAAATTTTTTAAAGGTGAATAATTTTATTTATGTGGTTAATAAAACTATCTAAAGGAGATGTTTTATATACTAGAAATATATTGGGACAAATATGGTTGTGTATTTCCCGCTTTTGGATATAATTAACTTCGGTTTCGTGTGTAATTTTTTCTTAAATAATAAAGAAAATTTGCTCAAAATGTTTTTAT
The DNA here is from genome assembly GCA_948293265.1 of Cheilosia impressa. NCBI lineage: Eukaryota > Metazoa > Arthropoda > Insecta > Diptera > Syrphidae > Cheilosia > Cheilosia impressa. The sequence continues at coordinate 12,160,802 of OX411883.1, forward strand.
TTTCCCTCAACCAACATACATTCTTAATTTTTCGTAAATATTTTAAGCAAATGTACACTTTTTCCTAAAAAAAAATATTACTCACACGTAACGAACAATTTCAAATTTAACGGATAAAATTCTATGAACGCTGCAAGCCACATTGCCCAAAGCGGAAGTGGCTCATAACTTTTGAAGTTACGTGACATTTGTCAATACGAATTTCTATGTATCAATACTAGCGCAGTAAATCGTGACCACTCCGAAAAATATAGCTTGTAGGCTAAGTAACGGGAAATCGGCCGAAGTTGGTGGTCTCAGTATTGTCTCTGGCATAAACTGCTCACGTAATCAACATAAGCCAATAAAAACTCAAACACATCGCGCAACCAGCTGTCAGATTAAGTAAACTTGACTTTTAAACGGCCACAGTTACGCAGCAAACAGAAATATTTGGTGAAATTGAAATGAAATAAAACTCTTTTTCAATGCTGAATGCTTAATCAAATATGTATGTGGTTCCATAGAATCGTTTTATTTTGAAGAGAGAGAGTTTGACAAGAGACTCAAATGTGTCAGAGTGCAAATGTAGTCAACTCGTTCGGTGAATTTGTTCAGGAAAATTAAGTCAGAATTATAAGTTTAGAAGTCAAACTGTAAATATGAATTCAATCGGACAGAATACAGAAAGTAAACCTGTACTGAACCCATCGCATCCGGCACATGCGTTCCTTATGTGTCAACTCCAAGCTGTCGTGTATTCTCCTCATCTGTCAGTTGAATAGGTCGCTTGGGCACCTTCCTTTGTATCTCTTTCTTACCCAAGTGTTTTTTCCCTACATTGACATCAAACAGTTCGAAGTCTAAACTGATTTCTGGACGTCTGTTCCATCTGCAGCAGGGTCTTCCTGGAGTGTATCACTCCATCGAATGTGATTCCGTGAGTTGATTGTATCACTCCATCGAATGTGATTCCGTGAGTTAACTGTCTCATCATATTCGTAATTTGACAGCTTTGAAAGGGACAATTGCTCAATGTAAAAAGGTTGTGCGATAACAACACACTTGTTTTTAGGATTCTCCTCCGAATTCATAATTCCGCTCCCACTCTCATCTTCTGTGAATGAAATCCCAGCCAAACCTCCTCTATATGCACACTTGAAAATAATTAAAAACCTAAACGACAGCATAGCTTCGCATGCGACAGATATAAATCTTAGAGGAGGCACACTTTCGTTGTGTTGATTTAAAGTGACACCAGACCCCCCTTATCTGGCTGAGAGTGTTCATCATTTGGAATTTCAAATTTTATGTGTGCAAGGAAGGTTTTCCCCACACATACTTCCCAGCTCATCCGATGTCATGAGAATCTTTGCTGATAAACATTGAATACGAAGAGACACAAACACAACCCAAAGTGTTGTCGTCAGTGTCAAATTTCCACCCCACCACCGAGCTCTGTATAACTTTGCGATAAGCATTACGTATACATAGCTATACTTGCGACGAAGTTTTATTATTGTTTTCTTTTTTGAACAACTCGTACCTCGAGGCTGCTGCCGCCGGAATAGACGCCTAGAGTTTAATCAGCGGAATTTAATCAGAGTGTAAACATAGAATGGTAGCCAACTCACTATTCCGGGGGTGAAATCGGTGGTTACTGATGGAACTGGGGTGTGCTGTTATCGCTTTGTTACGCGAGCATATTCGAGAAAATGTGTGAATGTCCCCCAACTTGGGAATGCGAAAAAGCTCTAATACGTTGGCTGCGAAAAAGCAAATTCGTAATCACTTGATAATTACTTCGTACTTGAGAGCGAAATGCACATTGGCCAGGGATAGGGATGCTTGTCAAGTAAACAGAAACCAAATGCAAATGTTGTAAAATTGCATATTCAACAGACGCGGTTGTTTCAGAATCTTGCTTCTTATGCTTTGATCCCTATGACCTCGCTTGTAGGACGTCTGGGAAGATGGAAAATAAATTATCACCAAATGACTCATGCTCCGCACAGCCCATTTATTGACACAAATTGAGGCAAACATAGTTCAAAACGAATTTATCAGTCTTTGTTGATGAAATGAATGCCATCGCTGCTGGCTTGGCTAGGCTTTCGGAATAAACAAGTGAAATTGTTGATTTGTTTGTTTATTTGTTTTTGGGTTCGAATTTATTGCCTCGTAAGCTGTGGAGTCTCGGGGGCAGATGGTACACTCGTATCGAATCGCCCAATCTGTTTACGCAAAGGAAACATAAACCATAAAGGCTTTGATAATAGTTTGAGTGGCCCAGCTTTGCAAGTGATAATGGACAGCATTTGTATGTTGCATTCATGTATTGGGCTGTAAATCATTAATTTTTATACTACAACTATACTTCTTCAACGATCGTTCAAATAAGGCGATCGATTTTACAACCACTGGACGGTTTGGTTGTTGGGTTGTAAGGCCCGCTGCGACCTAAACGATCTATGGCTTTAGATAGCCCATGTTGCGAGGTTTACGACTCTTTTTCTGATGGCCGTATCCCGAGTTGTTCTACTTGCTAGCGGTTATGACTTCAGATAACGAGTTAGCGGCGAGGTTCTTCGATTGCGTCTTGGGGAGGTAAGTTTTTACGATCTCTCTTCGTTGTTATTTGAAGCTCGCAGTTTAACCAACCGTCAGAAAAGCACTTCGGGCCTAATAGCCAGTTCTATAATCTTTACCTGAAAATTAGCTTATAGGTGAAAAAAGCTCATCGCTGTAAATCTATTGATATTCAGTTTTATGAACCCTATAGGCCTAGCTTCTCACAACCATTCGTTTTGCGTGGGTTTTTATTTTTATTTTGGGGCGAATCGAATAGACCTACAAGTTTATGCCGAACAGCCAATTGAGAAGCTATTTCATGATAGTTGTATTCTCGGCGTTCGCAAGAGGTGGCGCTGTAGAAAAAACCGTAATGACCTTTGCGTACTTTTGGAGATCGAAACTGCCACCACTCGATCAGTAGTCCAGCACATTAACCTCTGCGCATATTTTCCTGGATGTTGTTGCAAAGACGCCGGAAAAAGTATTTACTCCACTTTGAAACTGTATACTTATTACGAGTATAGAAAAGCTACTGATAAAGTTTAGAATCTCAGGACATAAGTGCTTTCTCAAAAGTTATGACTTAAACGCTTGTCATAAGCACGTCTAGCATGCAATTAAAAACGACACTAAAAACAAGGCTGATGACGATCAATCAACTTGATGTTCCGAAACTGAATAGAAGACACTTTGCAGGAACTGTCAACTGTCATATTAATTTACGAGTTAGAATGTTGTCAAATTGTTTAAGAAAAGAGTTCAAAACACAAATTACTTTTGCTTTAAGTTTTTGACAGTTAAAAAAAGAAATCTTTTAAGTGGTTATGTTCGAAGAGTTAGTTTACTTCTACGGACAGTAGATTCGGATCATTTGTCATTAGATGTTTAAGCAATACGAAATATTTTGTGAAATAATGGTTAGAAGCAAATTTAAACATCTAGTTATAATTTTGTATGGAAATATGTAGTTTTCGAACAGCCAAATTCACTTTGAATGTAACGTATACAGATTGCCTTCGTGCACAAAAAACTTGTGCCTTCTGCGTTCGATATTGATGATATTTTTTTAACTGGTCACAGCATTATTTTTGGATCCATTTGTATTGTTTAGGTATTTACGAACACACCCAGCTTTTTTTATATACTGTTCTTAACCTTTCAATCTAGTAGTGTCAAAGCAGAACTTTAAAGCCGCCTGGTGGTTTTTTGGCAATAGAATTTTGACAGGAAACTGCTTTTTGCTGACAGAACAAATATGTACGTCAAAAATAGTTGTTTCTGTAGCTGAATCTGTTTTGCATGTGGCTTCCTATATCGAAAAATAGTTAGTGCACGAAGAGCGAAACTCAACAGATTGTTTTATTTTCCAATCGTCCACACTACAAATGAAATACCATTTTCAACAATCAACCATGTTTCAACAATAATAATGACATCTAAGTGTAAATGTCAAGAATTCATACAGAATAACCGAAGAACCGGGGTTTTTCTCGGCCATGTTTTTTCTAGATCTGTCCCACTTTTGTGTAGCTGAGCGAAAAACGCAAACAGACACACAATTTGTGGTAAATTGTGTGTCTGTTTGTTTCTGTTTCTGTTATTGTGGGCTTAATAGTTGTCAGCAAAAATAAAGTCATAATCTCGTGTTAAGTTTTCTTCAGTGCTGACAATTGCTTAAGTTCCACAAAATTAAGATTTATGTAGGTATGAATATATGAACGAAAGCGTGTGTCGGTCTGTCATATGTTCGTGCGAAAAGTGAAAACAAGAAGTTGTGGAAAACTTAACGAAACTATAAGCCACAATGGGCGCACAAAACATTCAAAATTCATGGTCGTACCTCGTACACACTCTGGCGTTAGTTTGCTCTCTAACAGGCTATTGTCAGCAATTTATTAATTAAAACACGACGACTTAAGTGGCACAATGGTTGCACATTGCACTCCATTGACCGCTTGACGTCTGACGCATGAGGTGCCTGCGGGAGTAATGCCCCTCTAGAGGCCTTTCACTTTAATCCGAATTTGACGGCGAATTGTTTTTTTTTGCAATGTTTTTGCTTCTTTCAATGAAAGTGTATTGACAGCCGGTTTTTTCTTCTTTTTTCCCCAATCTAGCTGGTAATTTTGACTCTAACCCAAATTGTGGATTGTTTTTTTTTTAAATTGACATATCAGAAAAATTTAAAAAATTCAGGCGAACTGCGGTAAAACAAATTCTCTACTAGTTCTTGTGAACAAGTTATAACATTAGAAACGATTGAGCGCCCCTTAGCCACCTTATCACCATTGTTTCTAAGCCGACCATAATATTTGAACAGCTCTCCAAGCGATGAAAGATAAATCGTCATGGCGGCAAATTCATCGTACATAAATGTTTAGTAAACGCTTTCAAAGATCTAAGTGAGTGCTTTCGAAAACAATGTGGGATATCGCGTCTATACCATAAAAATAAAACACCGAATAGCAACATCAGGCCACTCACCAAACCCAAAGGTATAAACATAAACAACCCTTATCTGGATAAGAATATGTGTATCCAAACCTTTCTTACGTCATGTGACAAACACTTACAAATGCGTCACTTGGTCTATATGAAAACATTTCCATTCAATTCGCATTCTGCACGCCACACACGCAAATAGATTCAAAATGAAAACATAAACAAATTACGCATGTATACCTTTGAGGTTGTGGTGGCCCCCCTTTATTTCTGTGCACGCAAATGTCTTTCAATTTGATTAGACTAACTGCCAAAGTTGTTTTTCAAAGGGCTGATTATTTTCTTTTCTTTTTTTTTTGTTGAGTTTAAGCAGCTTAGGCGTGATAATGGAACGAGCTGGCGTCGTCGACAAATTTTCATCCGATATACTCGTAGTTGAAGTCCTTGGAGCGTATTTGTGGACATTTTCACCTAATTCCTTGGAGCGGTCTAAGCAGCACAAATAGAAATAGGAAAAGTTGGCCAGCACTGAATGAGGACACTCCCAGCACCCAACAAGCAAATTGTGCGTACATAAGACGAGGTGAAGGTTTCAAAGAAAAGAGAACGATTACAATTTCCATGAATACATTCCACAAACGCTCCGTATTCGTCCTTTTTATGTCACGTCTCAATACTCATTCCGAATGGATGTTCTAATCAGTTACAGAACTGAAAAGCATTATATCCTGTCCCAATTGTGTGACATAACAAAAGAAAAAGGACATGCTACAACGCAAAAGAAAGTCATACCAATGCGCCGGGTGTAGTGGTAGTGTGCAGTGTGTTCCGCCATTATACGTATATAAAATGAGGACGATTCCAGTATAGCTATCGTCGAGTTTAATATTAAATATTCACCTGCTTACAATCTGACCGCAAATCGATTGATGCCAAGTTGGGTGGAGTGGAAGTGACTATATAGAACGGAAATGCTTCTGTCAACAGACATGTAAACTGTTCACAATTAAATTCCCCGTCCGCACTTTGGATGCGCGGCAGAGGGACAAGTCAACAACAAATGGAAAACACATTGCGTGCAAAATGCAAATCAACTCAATGAAACTATATTCCGCCGCATAGACAATGACGTACGTCAGATACATCGTGTATCTTTACCAAAAGTGACGATGCTAAAAATACACGTGATGCGAGGATCTATAGAACAATTTGTGGGCTTTTGAAGTTGTCATGTTTTGTTTTTGTCTTTTCTCTGTTTGTCTTGTTCGTTCGGTGTGTTGAGCGCCTCCTTTTATAGCTTAGCAATGGCACTTTGATTGCTTTGAAGAGAATATCTCGAGATGATGCACTGTAGGTGGTATGGCCTGGCTTTATCTTTTAGGGATAAAACAGCTTGAGCGCACTTTTGCTTGCAAATAGCAATAGCACCCACTCTCTTGATTTCTATTGGCTTCTACAAGTAGGTACATATCTATATATATATATCCGGCCGAGTCATTAAGATTTTCTTTCTATTTCTTGACAAAGAGAAGACAAGTTTTTATCGGCACCGCAGTGAAGTTATAGCGTCGTTATGTGACGTCACGATGACAATGTGAGACATCAAGGAACCAGGTCTGTTTTGTTTATTGTTTTTTTTGGAGCTTATCTATTGAATTTCAATTGTATTTATAACAACTGGTTCGTGAGTCAGAATGGTTGTAGATAACACTGCTACCGGGAAAGATGTATTATTGTTGTCAGTGACAGTTCCTTTTCAGCCGATCTATTATTCAGCACTTTCGGCTGAATTAGCGAATTTTATCAAAAAGTGGAACCTAATTTCTGCAAAAGTGTCAATGAATCAAAGAATTGTCAGTGAAATCCAAGTTTGCACGACATGTAGGTCAATTAATGGAAACGGAGTCAGTAATTCGCGTTACTGGCGATAAATTGAAAACAAGATTGTTCAGACTTCAGTTAGAAAATGTGTGCAAAATCAGCTGAAGTCAAAACAAATTTCTCGCAAACTTCAGTCGCTTTTGTATTACCCCAAGGTTTCTTCGCATCGTGCTAAATTAATCAATTTCCGAGTGCCCCTTTGAAAACTCGGAGCTCTGTTCGTTTTGACAGTTTAGACTCTGTTCGAACTAAAAAAAGAATCGAGCGACGCAGTCATTTCATAGAGCTGTTAGATCGAAGACGGGAAAAACTGAAATATTCAACTAAAGGTTATTTAACTGGAAGGAATTGTGAACCCATATAAATGGCCGCCCGCTAGATGACTGCAAAACTCAATAGTTCTGTTTTTTTGAGGTTTGATCTCAGCAAAGCAAAAGTCAAGTAGGATTTTCAGCACGCAATTACAACAACTACGGTCTACTTGACACTTCGAGACTCGCAGTAGTTGTAAAATGTGTCCTGGAAATCCTACTTTACTTTGCTTTGCTGAGATCGAAGCTCAAAAAACCACGCCTTATATAAAAAATTGATATTTCACAAAAAGTGTTGACGTCTACTAGCGCAAATGGTGAAATGTCATTTTTTTATGGAGTTTGACATGCCGCTAGTCATCTAGCGAGCAATGGAACGCGGTAAATGACTCTGAAATTGCGGCCCCTTTGTGACCTTGCACATAAAAATGCCAAACAACAGTGTCTCCTGTACGTGGCAGGCTATATTCATTCAAAATTCATAGATGTGGTCAATCTCCTATCAGTTCATTGTACAGATCTCACCACAGTCCCTACTGCTCAAGCAAATCCACTCCACAGAATTAATCTCAAGAGGCATATGCGAATAGCCAGAATATGCACAACCGAACAGTCATCACCCGAGGAAAATTCTAAAAATATCATCTTTTCCTTTACTGCAGCAATTTAAATAGAGTACTGGCAATTGCCAGATGTTTGACTTGAGTACAGGTGGTCTGGGGTATAATTAGGCTAAGACTCCTGCCTGCCGAGTCCCCATTGCTTTGCGCGGCTGCCTAGTCTAAAGGTTTCCATGTGACATATCCATTTCCGTTCATCGTTTAACTAAACGACTTCCTGCGACTGCTGCCAATCCTTCAGCAGCTTGCTGTTTGCAAGGGGAGCTGATTTTTTGATTCTTTTCGACTAACTCGGGTATTTTCTTTATTTCTTTCAGAAAACAACCAAAAACGTTCGCCTTCGATCATTGTTTCCACTCGATTGACCCGGAGGAGTCAAATTTCGCATCACAGGAGGATGTGTTCGCCTCGGTTGGACGCGATATTCTTGACAATGCATTCCAAGGCTACAATGCCTGCATATTCGCCTACGGACAAACAGGTACTAGCCATTGGTTTTCCTGAAATTCCCCTGAATTTACATCCTTTTGAATAGGTTCTGGCAAATCATACACAATGATGGGCACCCAAGAGTCCAAGGGTATAATTCCGCGTCTCTGCGACGAGCTCTTTGGTTTGATCAGTCACAAGACGTCATCGGAGCTTTTGTACAAAGTGGAAGTCTCCTACATGGAGATCTACAATGAGAAAGTTCACGATCTGCTCGATCCGAAGCCGAACAAACAGTCCCTGAAAGTCCGTGAGCACAATGTGTTGGGTCCGTATGTGGACGGTCTGTCACAGTTGGCAGTCACCTCGTATAAGGTGAGCAATGGAGGCATTTCTCCTGGATGGCTTAGAATTTTTTTTTTGTTTTTGTAGGACATCGACAATCTAATGACAGAAGGCAACAAGTCGCGTACGGTTGCCGCAACAAACATGAACGCTGAATCATCTCGATCTCACGCCGTCTTTTCGGTGGTACTAACACAAATCCTAACAGATCATGGCTCTGGTGTGAGCGGCGAGAAGGTCTCGCGCATGTCTCTAGTCGATTTAGCAGGTAGTGAGAGAGCTGTCAAAACTGGCGCAGTCGGTGATCGCCTCAAAGAGGGATCCAACATTAACAAGTGAGTGAGATACTCTGGAAATGATGAATGAGTTAGTGAGAAGCCTTTTCTTTTTAGATCACTAACAACCCTAGGTCTTGTCATCTCGAAGCTGGCAGATCAGTCGAGTGGCAAGAACAATCGCAACGATAAGTTCGTGCCATATCGTGACTCAGTGCTGACGTGGCTGCTGAAGGATAATCTCGGAGGCAACTCCAAGACAGTGATGGTTGCCACCATATCACCGGCTGCGGACAATTTCGAGGAGACTCTCTCCACGCTGCGATATGCCGATCGAGCCAAACGAATCGTCAATCATGCCGTGGTCAACGAAGATCCAAATGCACGAATCATTCGAGAGCTCCGTCTCGAAGTGGAGACACTGCGCAATATGCTGAAGCATGCCACTGTAAGTGCTCAATATCGGGACCATCGATTTGTGAGTGCTCAAGTGTTTTTTTTTCCTCTATTTTAAGGGTTCCCCCGTGGGTGACATTCAGCGAGTGGATATCCACGACAAACTAGCCGAAAGCGAAAATTTGATGAAACAAATTTCTCAGACTTGGGAGGAGAAGCTAGTGAAGACCGAACGAATACAAAATGAACGACAACAGGCCCTCGAGAAGATGGGCATCAGTGTGCAAGCCAGCGGTATCAAGGTGGAGAAGAACAAATATTACTTAGTCAATTTGAATGCAGATCCGTCCCTAAATGAACTACTTGTGTACTACCTAAAGGTGGCTTAGCCGTACTTAATTTGTCTAGAGTTGGTGACTTATCTTTGCATTTCAGGAGCGGACATTGGTAGGAGGCCGCAGTATTTCTGGCCAGCAGCCAGATATTCAGTTGTCCGGCCTTGGCATTCAGTCGGAACATTGTGTGATCATCATCGAAGATGGTGGTCTATTTCTCGAGCCCATACAAGGTGCGAGATGTTTCGTTAATGGATCACCAGCCGCCGAGAAGACACCTCTTCATCATGGCGATCGAATTCTGTGGGGCAATCATCATTTCTTTCGTGTGAATTGTCCGAAAAGTGCCAACACCAATCTGAGCTCTGAACCGCAAACACCCGCACAGCTGATTGACTACAATTTTGCGCGCGATGAAATCATGCAAAACGAACTCAGTAACGATCCTATACAGACGGCCATTGCAATGCTCGAGCGACAGCATGAGGAGGATAAACAGGTGGCTCTGGAAAAACAGAGACAGGTGCGTCATACGCTATTGATGTGCTACGCACGGGACTGTATTTTAATGGTATTTTCAGGAATATGAGCGCCAGTTTCAACAGCTGCGGAATATTTTGTCACCAAGCACACCATATGCTCCGTATGCACCGTACGACCCGCTGCGACTGGGAAAGATCACACCCAATACACCGACTTCGCAAATGAGAGTGGAGAAGTGGGCACAGGTATGCTGGGAAATTGAATACAAATTCTAACATTTATGTGAAGGTTATCTGGTCATCTTACGATTCTTTGTTTCTTTGCAATTGCAGGAACGAGACGAAATGTTTAAGCGCTCACTAGGCCAGCTGAAGACAGATATTATGCGTGCGAACGCTCTGGTCCAAGAAGCGAACTTCTTAGCCGAAGAAATGGAAAAGAAGACTAAATTCAGTGTTACCCTCCAAATCCCACCAGCCAACTTGAGTCCCAACCGAAGGGTAAGATAGATCCACTTGCACCGATGCACCCAACTAACCTAGTTTAATTTCTTAGCGTGGAGCATTTGTAAGCGAGCCAGCGATCCTGGTGAAGCGCGTCAACTCTGGCAGTCAGATTTGGACAATGGAAAAGCTTGAGAACAAACTCATAGACATGCGGGAAATGTACCAGGAGCACAAGGAACGCGTGCTGTCTGGCTTGGTAAGGCGCAACACATTCTGCTTGTTTAATACTTTTGCCTATCTAGTTTTAAGTTCATTAGCTCATCATTTATCTGTCTATCAAAAATCTAATTAAAAATAAATTCACTCGCAAACATTTGTTTCATTAACACACGCTGCACCACTAAAGCCGATCATTGAAGCTTTTAGTGACGATGAGGACAACGAAGAGGTAATTTCGATCAAATATTCTATTTCATTGAATAAATCGACGCACACCTAGACACATGTATGCAAGCACATTTTACAAGAGACCTCCTTTTTTTGTAGGAGGGCGGTCCACAGAAGCCACTGGATCCGTTCTACGAATCGCAGGAGAACCACAATCTGATTGGAGTGGCCAACATCTTCTTGGAAGTGCTGTTCCATGATGTCAAACTGGACTACCATACACCGATCATCAGTCAGCAGGGTGAAGTCGCGGGTCGACTTCAAGTGGAAATATCCCGTATAGCCGGACAATTGCCCCAGGATCGCATGTGTGAATCGGCTTCGGATAGCTCCACCGATAGTCGAGATGATGATTACGATCCAAACGATCCGATGGCGAATCAAATCACTTGTCGTGTGACAATCAAGCAGGCTTCAGGCCTGCCATTGACGCTGTCGAACTTTGTGTTTTGCCAGTACACCTTCTGGGGCCACCAGGAGACTGTGGTGCCAGTGATTAATGCCGAGGTGCCCACCCATGACCAGAATATGTCGTTCAAGTTTGAGCACACTAAGGACTTTAACGTGTCGATTAATGAGGAGTTCCTGGAGCACTGCATCGAGGGGGCGCTGTCTATTGAAGTGTGGGGCCATCGTAGTGCTGGATTTTCAAAGTCCAAAGGCTGGGAAGTGGAGCAGCAGCAAGCTAAGGCTCGTTCGTTAGTCGACCGTTGGGCTGAATTGTCGCGAAAGATTGAGCTATGGGTTGAGATCCACGAGCTGAACGACAACGGAGAGTATTCGCCTGTTGAAGTGACAAACCGGAATGAGGTGCTCACCGGTGGGGTCTACCAACTGCGGCAGGGTCAACAGCGAAGGATTCACGTGCGGGTCAAGCCGGTGCAGAACTCGGGCACGTTGCCAATTATTTGCCAGTCAATAGTAAACATTGCCGTCGGCAGTGTGAGCGTTCGTTCAAGGTTGCAGCGCCCTCTGGACTCGTACCAAGAGGAGGATCTGACAGTGCTGAGGGAAAAGTGGAGCGAGGCTTTGGGCCGCCGCAGACAGTACCTGGATCAACAGATTCAGAAACTAATCAAAAAGGAGGACAAAAGCGAGGAGGAACGTGAACGGGAGTTAAGCTTGGTCCATCAGTGGGTGTCGTTAACAGAGGAAAGAAATGCAGTGCTAGTACCAGCTCCGGGGTCTGGTATACCCGGTGCACCAGCTTCTTGGGATCCTCCAGCTGGAATGGAGCCCCATGTGCCAGTGCTTTTCCTCAATCTCAACGCCGATGATCTATCGGCACAGAACACAAACGACGAGTTCTCAATCGCTGGCCTGAACTCGATTCTCTCCAAGGAGCATGGACACAAGTTTTACACACTACAGATCCTGCAGCACCTCGACAAGGATGTGTGTGCCATTGCCAGTTGGGATTCATCGATGCACGACAGTCAGGCACTGAACCGTGTAACCGAGGCCAACGAGAGGGTTTATCTGATCTTGAGGACCACTGTGCGTTTGTCGCATCCAGCTCCAATGGATTTGGTGCTGCGAAAGCGACTGAGCTTGAACATCTACAAGCGACAAAGTATCACCGATAGGCTGAAGAAGTTCCGCTTGGTCAGGGGGGAGAATGCAATCGCACTGTCTGGTGTCACATATGAGGTGGTGTCGAATATTCCGAAGGCATCCGAGGAACTTGAGGATAGGGAATCTCTAGCACAGCTGGCTGCTAGCGGTGATGATTGTTCAGCTAGTGACGGCGAGACTTATATTGGTGGGTTATCTTCTTTTTGGCGAGATGACGGAGTACTAACTCTCAGTCTTTTTTTCTTTTTAGAAAAATACACAAAAGGCGTGTCTGCCGTGGAGAGTATCCTCACTTTGGACCGCTTGCGCCAGAACGTCGCTGTAAAGGAACTCGAAACAGCCCACGGCCAGCCACTGTCAATGAGGAAGACTGTCTCCGTGCCGAACTTCTCTCAGGTAATATACGAAAGGGTAAATTGCACTCTTGCAACAGAGCTTCAAAAGAGTACACACAAAAATGTTTTGCTCATCATAGCGAAAGCGAAAAGCGTTTCTCTATCTCTCAGTGTATCTCTCTCATCCATTACTCACAATCAAATTTTTGTTACTTTCTTTGTTCTTCACTGCTTTCACCCTTACTTCCGTAAAAAAAAAACTTTGTTGTCTCTGTGTTTTGTTGTCCTCACGTAAAAAAAAACTTTGTCCATTCGGTCTCGAAACCACCACACACAAAACGCACAACAACAGGCCGTTAAAGATACCGCAGCCACTGGAGGTGTAAGTATTATTGCTCTCTCTCTATCTCTCTCTCTCATCTGTGCAAAACAATACTTGTTGTTGATGTTGTTGTTGTTGTTTAGTTGGTGTCCTATTTTAGTTTTCTTTTGGTTTTACTTTCATAGTATTGTTTTATTTAGTTTGTTGCTTAGCTTCCACTAAAAGAAAATTTGAAAAAAAGAGAGCACCGCCTCTTGTGGAATGTATTCTTATGATTTTCATTCGTTAGAGAATTTTGCAATTGATTTGGAAAGTAGTTGCTGTTGCTCGCATATTTTCTGAAATCTAATCGCCTGTGTCTTTCCGTAGATAATGCGATTTGATGTGTCCATGGAGTCGCTGATCAATGTGGGACGCTCCGAATCGTTTGTGGATCTTAACAATACGGACTTTTCAAAGCAATTCTTATCGCAATCAGGTAAGTGGTCAAATCATATTTCATATGACAGTAGAATTGTCGGCTGAGTATTGAAATTCATATCTTGTGGGAGAAGTCTTATGAGCAAGATACATCTAAAAGACAAAAAGACAAGCTCAAACTTTAAATTGGGCTAAAAATAACAAATTGTAACTTTTAAACGTTTTGCATGTCAATCTGACCAGGTCATGCAAAAAATTCATTCAATCTAATTTATTGTTGCATGTTTTCTCTTTGTAGGTCAACAAGGAACACGGGACTTTGGCGTACGCAACCGTCATAGTTTCGGTGGAAAGGGTTCAAATGATGATTCCCCATGCAAGCCCTTCGGCATAGGTATGTGACTGCATGTTCCATTGCATAAATTGCTTTATTTTCCAGTTAATGTTATGATTTCCCGTTTTTGCTAAATATCGTATATAACTCAAGTCAAAGTCTAAGCAAATTCAACCGCATACTTAGCGCCGTGGTTAGCACAATATTCATAGTGGTTAGTTTATTTATCACAAGCAAACGCAAATAATGTTCAAATAGTTGCTATCGTTTAGTCACGAACATTTGAAAGCAATTGCCAAGTACTGTGACGTTCTAGTAGCAAAAGCTTTGTCGTACAACTACACACCGCAAGTCAGCGTCCATCTAAAGAGGCACTTCACATATCGGGGAGGCGCATTTGTTACTCAATATCACTGTACTCAAACGAAATATAATATTTAATGTGCTGTGCAATGACGGCGCCATAATTAATCGTACAAAGAAGATAATTATCTAATTAGCTCTAAACAAATAAGTTGATAGGTGGAGGGAAGTTCGTTTTCCTTCTGTTTTGTTCTGGACAGGGAAATGTTATTAATTATTCAAAAAGGGCGGTGTGAGTTATAGCATTCGGTGTGCCCCCCAGGGTACTGGCACACAATGACTGGGCTACGACTTCTAATTGGGCATCGTTTGCTATTCTCCTATCCGCACGCTAACTGGGTAGTTAAAAGGTCGTTGTCTACATTAAGGACTATTAGTTGGGTTTGCTAGAATAGGTTTTTTTGTTCTCCCTTTTTAAATGATAATGGAATTGGAGGGAGTAACTGGTTGGATTTTTGTAATCGTTGTCGAACGTAGTGGATCTGTTTGTGTTATAGAAACATTAGTTGTCCTTCTATTTAGTAAATTTAAGTACTATTAGCGGGTGTAGATTTCATTTTAGTAGAACTAGTTTATTTTTGTTGTCAAGGTTCATCAATTTTGTTGATCGTTTGGTATCAAAGTGGTGACAATGGTTCAATCTTTTATTGTTCTAATTTTAACAGTTTCTCGGATGGGATATGTTGATGGTGTCTATTATTCGAAAGGAAATGTGAAACCAAAAGTGCGGTAGTTCACACTTGCTACTTACTTACTTAAGCTGGCGCTACAGTCCGGGGTGGACCTGGGCCTCAACCAACAGCACGATATTTAGCCAGCTGTCTCCAGTTTCGCACCCAAAGTTGGTTAAGGTCCCCTTTCACTTGCGTGCGCCACCTGAGTCGCGGTCTTCCTCTACTGCGCCGTCCCTCGGGTGTGGATTCGAAGATTTTCCGGGCCGGGGCATTCGTGTCCATTCATTCAACATGACCCAGCTACCCAGTCGTTGGACCTTTATTTTCTGACTAGGTCGATGTCACTGAACAGCCTGTAAAATTCGTCGTTGTATCTGCTCCTCCATTCGGGACGGGACGGGACCAAAAATCACTCGGAGAATTTTCCTCTCGAAACAACCAAGAGCAACCTCATCCGCTTTTGTAAGGGTTATGCCTCTGCGCCATATAGCACGACTGGGATTATTAGGGTCTTGTAAAGGGTCACTTTAGTGGTTCGAGAGAGGGCTTTGCTACTGAATTGCCTTCTTAGCCCAAAGAAACAGCGATTGGCAGGAGTTATTCTTCGTTTAATCTCAGCACTGGTGTCATTGTCTGAGCTCATAGCGGAACCTAGGTAGACAAAGTCCCTAACCACCTCAAAGTTATATCTGTCTATGGAGACGTCCTGTCCGAGACGTCGGTGTTGGGTGTCCTTTTTAGTTGACAGCATATACGAGTTCACACTTGTACTTCAAGGAAAAAACAGTACATGGTCTTATCGCTCTTTTGCCACATTTAAGGCGCTTGCACAATATTGATCGTGAGGTGTGTGGCTCTCTTCCAAAGCGTGAAATAGAAATATTTTCCGAGGAGTAAAATATACGAAGAATTGAGTGTCACAATAGCAATAATCGAACGATCACTTTTGACTTAAGTCAACCAAAGTTTTCATTTACAAAAAATGTTTGTTTTTCTCAGAAAAAAAATATGTACGCAGTTCTTATGCAAAATTCGCCACTGCGAAGTTGTTGCAATCTTTTTCAATTGGAAGTTTCTGTCTGTTCGTTCTACTTTGGGGCCTAAAACACGGAAAAGGACAGGCCCAAAGCCAAATTTTGACAGCAATTGCTGATAAGATCAGCACTGGGCTCTTTTTTTGTTACATATTCAGCTACACTTGTGAATGTTGTGTCATAATACGCTTGGCAAACGAAATAGCACCTGCCCTTAAAACCACTGCGCAGTATAATAACTTTTAGTGTCCATTCATAAACTGACAATGGCGAACTTTTCCATACAAAATTATCTACTGTGTCCTAAAAAAATGTTTGAAGTTATGATTATTCAAAGTGGCTATTCGCACGGGGTAAGAGACACGTCTTAGGTCGACGGCTACGTATTTAACCAAATAATTAAAAATAGTATTTAAAAAATAATTAGTGCCTTAAAACGTACAGGGTCGTGTTCGAAAATGAAATACTGGAGTTTAGATCCCTTTAAGCGAGCGAAGCGAGCCACATTACTCCTATTTGCAGCGTTTAACCGTAGCCGTCGACTTAAGCCGGGTTCCATGGCATCAGCCACGGTTATTGGTACGCCAATGGGCTTTAGCACTGATGTTTAATGGTTAGGCCACTGACATGTTCCACCATGACTACCACCACACAACCCACTTATCGAATTCACC
Source organism: Cheilosia impressa (assembly GCA_948293265.1). Taxonomy (NCBI): domain Eukaryota; kingdom Metazoa; phylum Arthropoda; class Insecta; order Diptera; family Syrphidae; genus Cheilosia; species Cheilosia impressa. The sequence continues at coordinate 12,177,496 of OX411883.1, forward strand.
ACTTTCACAACTTCTTACCACACTGGTAACAAGGAAAAAAAACACGCAAACTGTTTTCAAATTGCACTGCTCACATGCACTTTAAGGGAGTTTTCAAGAATTGGAACGGGCCGAGAGCTCTTGAAAACCCCCCAAAGACCACACTAGAACAGCTTCCCCCATCATTACCCTCCGACCGAATGTAGTTGTACGATAGGCTCAGAATTTCATTTCACTTTAAAATTTTTATCCAATTAGCCACCTACTTCATTATAGTCCCTAGAATGTTCCATATTACAATATATGCTTAGCAACACAGAAGCGCATAAAACCAAATTCGTTATCCTTTTCCTTATTATGATTTTCGTTTTTGTCCAAAATACGTTTCCTCTCAAAATTATGGTATGTGCTTAGCTTTTGAGTAATGGCTACGTCCAGCGGGCGCTCTGTTTGAAAATTTGTTGTCTCTTTTAAACGAAATTTTTCCAACACCATAAGCTTCTGTTCTGTTAGCATTATTCTATTTTATTACAAGGTAAATGAAAATACACGATCAAAGTTCTTGCGATTATCCGCACTGTTGTCAAGTGATTCTGTTCTCGTTGAGAAAAGGATCAGTTGGTGAGCAGTGTTTTTTGATTTACCCCCCCGTAAAAGGAAAACCACCCCCAAACATCAACAGCAGATGATAAAATTTCATTAGTTTAGTTGTACTTTTAATATAATTATTATGTAACTTCTATTTTTCTTATATGTGAATATTCTTTTCTCGTTTTTTTATATTGTTTTTATGTTCGTTAAAACAAAATAAATAAAAATCGAAAAACCAACCAAAAAAAATCCGTTTAACATCCACGTACGCGTTTGTGTTGTTTCTATCTCTCTGTCCAGGCTCTATATTGTCAGGTAAAGGATAACTACTAAAACAAAAGCGTTTTGTTTGTCTAGACAAATACAATACACTCTATACAAGAAAACACTAAAGTGCTACTATAAATACAAACCCACTCTCTCGACTTTTTTGCGAAACAACAACAAATCTATACAAAAACAAATACCAACAAAATGTTTTATAAAACTACCAAAGATTGTGTGCATTTTACCGCTATATATGATCCGAATATGTTCGTTGATTGTTAGTTCGTGTTGAATAGTAAATTTTCCTTTAGTTTTTGTTTTAAACCCCTTTTTCGGTTGATTCTTTTTGGTTCTTAGTTTTCGTTAGGTTTTGTGTCCTTTCTCACTCTGTTTCTGGTTTACAATTGGCATTTTTTATTATCCTCAACGATTTCGTGTATCTTTCTATCTTTAATGTGTTAATGGAATTTTCTTTTATTTATTTTTTTTTTTTTTTAATTTTAATTTCTGAGGAGGAAGAACTTTGAGACGTTATATCTTTGTCAACGTGCTCGTGTAAGAGGAAATTAATGCTTTTGAACACTTAGGATTAATTTTCTAACGCTTTTTAGTTGTTTGGTTTCTTATTCGTTTGTTTTTTATTTTCAACTGATGCTTTTCATGAAAACTAACCCCCTTATTAATAAACGCTGCGTAAAAGTTATCAACTCGTTATTCAGAAGTTACGATGCCTACTAGCTAACTAACTTGTGCACATTTGTTTATTAATACGGGGGTAATTGTCTAAATGAGATGAGTTATTTATTATGAAACAAAGTTCTTTACCTCACATTCATGTAGAAAATAGTGGACAATGGTTATGCTATAGTTATGGACTGAAATGATTGTGTAAAGTCGAAGAATGACAGATGCGTTGACTTGCAAATAAGTTGGTACAAAAATGGACAGTGGTGGGGGTATTACTATTTTAGTCACCGCTCTTTTGGAAAAGACTGGCTAAATGAGTCCAGAAGTCTTATAAATATGAGTCGGTCACACGAAATATATCCGGCGAATGAATTCACTACAAAAAATCAACGGAAATGTCAACAGTCAGAATTTACTGCTCGGATATATTTGGAGCTTGAGCTTAGTACGCTGCTCGAGCTAAATTTTAGCTCCCATACAAACTTGTCTCCAAAATTTAGCTCAGCTATATTTAAGCGAATCGAGCTAAAAAATCAAACTCTTGTTTCAGAATGTACTTCATGTGTCTGTCAAAATTGAGCGTGGCCATTTGATGGGTCGGCACAATGGCCGCATTCAAGAATTTAGTTATCTTAAGTCGACTAGATTGGTCGGGATGAAATGTAACCTGAACGCAAAAACTAGATTGGTCGGGAACGTCACTTTTTCTGCATCAACTACATATGAGAACTGTCAACTTAGTACTCGGTCACCAAATTTCTTTACTAGATTTGTCGGCTACCCCTTCATAAACGTCAACTGAAGCAGTGCTCATTTGACCGATTTCCGCCAATCAAAACCGAGATACACTTAGTGAGAGAGCTGTCAGACTTACTAAACTAGATACTTGAACGTCCCCATTTTCTCAAGCGAAATTGTGACAGATCGTTGCGAATTCATTGTTCTGTTGCGAAAAGTATGCAAGGATGAGCTTTTTAATTATTACATGGACGAGAAGTACCTAGAATCAGAAAAAGTTGAAATAAGAGAGAGTTCAATTTTTGAAGGAACATTTTGAAAGAACAGCTGTGACACTTATCCAATGCTTACTCTTTGTCAAAATTTAACTGTGATTTTAGCTAATGTTTGAAGAGAAAAGTTGGAGAGCAGCTAAAATTTAGTTTAGCTGAAGCGGCGTACTAGGTTTACGTATATATTCTTCTCTATATTTTTCTTTTCCACGAGTTAAAGAAAATTCCGTTCTTTCAAAACGCTCAGTTGTCATCGTAGCAGGTGCTGTATTAATTCCCATTATACCAACAGAAGTGTAGCTCAACGCGTCTGTCATTATTTGCAGATATTTATTTTGTTAGCAGTTAAAAACTCGTAATTCCATTGCGTGCTCATTTCTTTGTTTGTATGAACGTGTATAGTTAATGTTATTAGTTAGCCGTGAAATCTGTGTTTAATTAGAACTAAAAGCTTGGCTGTGATTTATTACTGTTGTTACTGTACAATAAGGTTTGCTGTAGCCTCTAGCGCGATTAGCAATCATCACATCATTCGAGCCTAGGCATATCAAAAATTCACATCATCATCATTCCCACTTTCATTGTCAACCATCAAGTAAACGAATGCTGCACATACAACAATAGAGTTATAAGTTCAACTAAATCACCCATAATCGTTGGCTGACTAGCAGCCACTAAAATCGAAAAAAAAAGAAAATATCCAACTGCCTTAAATCCTACCAAGAAACCTAGAGAAATGTTGTAAAAACGTTCTAGCTAGTTTGTAGAGTGTACAGATCTCTAGAGATCTGCAATGATACATACAAACATGACAGAGAACAACTAAAAATACCCCGGCTGCTTACACTGATAACTAACGTTTTTTTAAATTTAATTTTTAACCTCACATTTGGAATGCAGCTCGGCCCACCTTCCTCAATCTCAGCTTGAATTTGAATTCACTGAGATCCCAACCCACGAAGCGTATGTTTATGAACCAACATTCGTACTCTTAATATGATAGGGTTGGCAGGCTTGATGGCTAAATGTTTGCTTTTCCTTTTGTAGCTTCTCCGGCAACAAGCAAATTGATGGGCTTGCGTATGACAACGTTGCACGAGGAACCATTGGGACAGCGGCCCCTAGCAGAGGAGCCTGAAGACAGCTACAGTGATTCAGAGTATGCCGACTATGAGAGCGGAAAGTATGCCAAGAACTTCAAGGCGAAGTCAAGGCTTACATCATCGAAGACAATGGACTCGTTTATGGACATCAATAACTCGCAGCACACAAGCATGAGTTACACCTCGAGTGCGAACTCGACGTTGAAGCATTTAACTGGAATCGGAACCCCAAGCATGAGTTCATCTACATCCAGTGGTTATGGGTCACAGGTGAGTTTGTCAATCAGGTCCAAAAAGATTTTAAAACCATAAGCACCATCCCCTCTCAGGCGGTATCTTGCAGCAATCTCACAAATGATGATACAGTGTCAATGCGATCAATGAGTATTGACGAGACACCAGGTAATACAAGAAGCAACCACCTCTTTGACGTGCTTTTCATAATGTGTTCTTTTATAGATTTCGATCGTGTGAACTCGGCTTCACCGCCAAACAAAACCTTCAACTCGACAATGTCTGCCAGCAGCAACAACGAAAACATGCGTTGGAATGTGAACAGCCGCCAAGGACGCATCAATCCCTTCTTAAAGGATATGCCAAGTGTATACAAAAATGTAATAGCGGATGAACCGCCGATTGAGGAGCCACCAGTATCCAAATGTCTGACGCCAACAAAAGACCATCCATTGAAGGACGTTGACGAGTCAGAGACACAATCGGAGGACTCACAGTACAGTGATGACAACAAAAACGAGGCGCAAACCGAAATAATGCCAGTCGTCGAGCAACCACTCGCGGCACGTGATGAGAATAAGAATCACTTCACCGAGCGGCAACACACTATTGTTGCTGAGGACAATCAAAATGCCAACGAGTCATCATCGAACACAGTGAACGAAGATGATAACAACACAAGCAATGTGCACATTGAGGGAACTGGAATTGTGAAGACGCAATTGCCCCCGGGAAAAGTGGTCCGCCGGAAAAAGACCGTAGTCAGTCAGGTGCGTTCGAACAGCGGACACCGTGCATCCCTTCCCATGATGAAATCTGTTGAGCTGACATCGTCCAACGACAAACTTAACGCTCAGTTTAACAATATGACAAGCAGTGGCACTACAGACTCTTCCGAGAGATTAGAAGGTAAGTAAAACAAATATGAAACTTGTGTCCTCAGACTGTAAATGTATAATGAACTTTCAGAAGACGGCAAAAATCATGTTGATGTCGCTCTCCCTGATTGGGTGGTTGTCGGCGAATCAGTCCTCATCCGGCCATACAACACCAGTGGCATTATCAGCTTTGTGGGTCAGACACATTTTCAGGGTGGCACCTGGATCGGTGTCGAACTAGACACTCCAACCGGAAAGAACGATGGCAGTGTACAGGGCACTCAGTACTTTCAATGCAAAGCGAAGCACGGCATTTTCGTGCGTTTCGACAAACTAATCCTGGACAAGCGGGGAAAAGCAATGCGCCAATACAAGGCCGAAAAGAGTTCTAAAGGTAAGATCGCGTCTCAAGCAAATTGCATTGCTTTCTGTTTGACATGGTGTTTCCTTTCTGCAGATGCCAATATGTCCCGATCACGAAGCCGCGGTGAGGCCATAAACACGCTCGGTACATCGCGCAAATGATTGTATCCGAAATGTTCGCATCAAGTGCAGCGTCTCCACTGTTGGGGAGAAACTGAGGAGCAGCTTACCGCTGCTCCTACTGCCGCCGCCACCATTACTAGGTCTTGCAACAAAAGCAAGAATACAGGCCGCTCCAATGCGAACATTTCTGCAAACGCCAAACCAAACACCGCCACAACAGCCACACGGAGCTACAACCGGCGTTCAACTGCATTCTAAACATGAACATGACAACCCTCCCGTGTCGCAACAAATGAAACTACAAAGCAAACAAACAACTTTTAACTAATTTTGAAGCGCTTAGTTTTTCTTTCCATTTATTATTATTGTTTCCTTAGCTTAATTAAATAACAACTAGTAGGTATCTACTCTAAGTGTAGAAATGGACAGATACATAAGAAACAGAATGTAGTATCTTCTGCATAAACTACTGCTACTAATGCTGAAAGACAGATTAATTATTATTGTTTGTGTAAACTAGAATAGAACTATAGCTGCGTGTTTAGTTGGACAGAAGAATCAAACCCATATACAAAGGAGAATACGATATTTATAGTTAGGCTTAGGCGTTCGTCGTATTTATATATAATTACACTATATATATCTTACAAGTGGATATCCTTTCGACTATAGATTTGTAAAACTTGTTTCCCTGTTATCCTGCTTTTATACGTTTGCATATATAGACTGTGTATACATTCTCAGAGCAAATGCATATTTTTGTTGTCTCTGTTCCTCTAATTTGCTTCCAAAAACGAAAGAAAACCACACATAAACAAAATCAAAAGAGATCAAAAAAATGAAAATAAGTAATTTGTGATTATTATACAAATGCATTATAATATGTTTTTATTTTTTAAATAATAACTTTAATTTTACAACCAAGTATTTTGTAATATAGTGATGAAATGTTTTATTTTTTGTTTTATGTAGACTATGTTGACAAACAAACGAACGAGAAAAATTTGAATTAAAGTAAAACTGTTATGTGATCTAATTTTAATTTACACTTTGTTGTTTTATTTTTGTTACTTTCAGTTGTTGTTTTCAGTTGTTGCCGTCTGTTTTTATTTCTTTCTTTTTCTTTACAGCACGTTACACTGATTTTTTCTTGTTTTCAATAATGACACAGGCGGTATACTGTAAGTGACATTAATTAGGAGTCTGCTTAGAGACGGCGAGATTGCTTTTAGTTTAGAAGAACATTTCTCAAGTTGGAACGTATGACTTATAGATCTAAAAATCTACAATGAACCTGACTCCGTTTTGTGCAAAGTAGCATGTACAAGGCTTGAAGATTCCAAATGACGTCCATATTGCTGGATTTCTATGGTAAGAGCTCTGGTGAAAGAACAATACATGCTACATTCATGTTTAAAGCGAATCGGAGGGCAGAACGTAAAATATTTAATGTTCACGCCAACTCTTTCACGTAGGTGCTCAAATTCATAACAAATAGTTTTTTTTTCGAATCAGCTGGTATTGTTAGTTACGACCTAACACATTCATACGACTTTTTCCTAAGTTTCTTCCTCCAAGAGATAATGCATCCCCATCACTGCCATGTTGACGGTCTTTTCAATTCTTACTACAAAAGTAATCGACTGTCAATATCTCGACAACCCCAGATGCGCATTGAACTTTAAATTGAATTTTAAAATAGCACAGTATTCCGTGTCCGGATGATGTCTAAAAGCTTGAGAAATGTTCGAATAGAAATGCAAAAAGTAAGGTTAAGGGCTAAAAATATGCTTACTTTTGGCTCACCAGCACTCCTTTTCTAATCGTAATTTAATTGCCAGCAAATTATTAATAACGCAGCATTTATGTAGCTAAAGTTTCGTACGTCTTTTTTGCATATATAAATATTAGCTTGAGTGGTATATTACATTCCACTGGAGCGGTCCTATGTGCAATACTTTGTTTTTAGAATAGTTATATATTTTGCTTAAAGTAAATTTGATTAGTTTTGTGACTGGTAAGTAAATATTACTAAATAAATACTTAGGTATAGAACATAGAAAACACCATGTAGCGCAGTAGGTAGAGTAGGAGGTCCATATTTTTAGAGTGCAATACACACAATTATTATTATTACTATTATTATTCAAAAATATGAAAACAATTGATTTATTCTCTTCGAAAAGAAAACGAAAATAAGAATAGATTATCTGTTGTCGTAACCATTAGGGAGCAGTTCAGAATAATAACTATTATATGAATATTAATAACACAAAAAGAAAAAAAACATTTAAAAACTGCACTAGATATCCTTTAGATGGAAAAAGAAAACATGTTTAAACGCAATCGGCTTCGCTTCATATTCTGCCGTACAATCCTTACACCCTTAGAGTGGCATAGTGAGATAAGATAACTAGGTGAGTTGTGTATTATTATTAAAAAAAGAAACATTTGCATTTGCGCTACATAATCTCAGTAGACGCCACCTCTTTAGGCGCTAACAACTTATTAATGATAGCCGATTGGTTGTTCGTCTTAAAAGCAATAAACTGCACCGCACTATAATATTAACTAAATCTCTATTAGTTTTCCAAAGAAAGAAAACAAAACAAAAATAAATCCGACCTATTAATATAGCTCAGAATAAAACAAGCAAAACAAAATAAACATATAACAATAAGAAACCTAAAAAAATTATTAATGTAATTGTCCATCCAACAAGAAACCTAAAAAGAAAAGAAAATAAATTTTAAAACACGTATATTTATGTCTGAGATATTTGAAATTCGATACAATAAATTGCAATTTACAAAGGAAGAAGAATTAACAACAAATTGAATAATTATTGTGAAATCCCTGTGTAAAACTATTTAATACGAAGTGAGAAATAATTTAAACAAACAAAAAACAAGATTTTTTGGAATAATTTTTTCTACAACAAAAGAAAACGTCCAATTTTTTTCTTAAAAGAGAAAAACAAAAAAAACTAACATACATATTATATACATATTTATTTTATTTTGTCTTATCTTCGATGATTTTGTAAAAATTTACAGAAAATAAGAACACTATTTGTTTAATCAGTTAATCAGAACTACCAGTAGATGTCATAAATGACATTTGAACGCAAAGTAGGTATAGCCAAGACGTACCTATAGACGCGTATTTTATTTGGAGATTATTTCACTTCTCTTCAAATGCACCCACGTAAAACGTAGTAAGCGGAAACTTCATAATTTGTGATCAATATACGTGGTTGGTTTTGGATGGTCTATTGGAATGGAATAGTACCTACGAGCTACGAGTACCTAGTACCTACCTATCAGGGCAACCGAGTCTTCCCCCGGAATTCGAAGTAAATTGGGTCAAAACTATGGATGCTTGTGATTGCAGAATCAGGAAACAGAAAGCAGAGACAATTCATACTATTGTATACATAGTATTGGGGACGTTCAAGTATCTAGTTTAGTAAGTCTGACAGCTCTCTCACTAAGTGAATCTCGGTCATGAGAGCATCTGTTTCAGTTGACGTTTATGAAGGGGTAGCCGACGAATCTAGTCAAGAAATTCGAGACTGAGTATTAAGTTGACAGTTCTCATATGTGGCTGACGTAGAAAACGTGACGTTCCCGACCAATCTAGTTTTTGCGTTCAGGTTGCATCTCATCCAGACCAATCTAGTCGACTTAAGATAGCTAGATTCTTGAATGCGGCCATTGTCTCTGACAGAAAGTGTCACTGTCAATTTTGTATTGTTTTCAAACGCACGCAATCCCAGCCGCTAGAAGGGGTGTATCGTGGATGGAAATGTGACGTTTTCACAGGACGTGGGAACCTGATAAGTTTTATATCTTGCCATCTTTTTTCATTCTTAAAATTCGCTTGGGTCATTGCTGGCATGCTATCCCCCTCTATTAGCTCGTCGGTGGGCGTGGGACTTGACCCTTTTGCTTAGCAACAAAAAGTCATGCCAGTCTTCGCACCTAGTTGATATTGACGCTGCGAGAAATTTGTTCCTACCTTGACTACTACTCTGGCCTAAGTAGCCCCAGAAGCTGCCACCTTTCGCTCCCTACTTTTCTTCGCCTAAATCGTCTTTTCCTATCCACCCATCCTCATCCTTTCTCGCCTTTTCTTAATCAAAGTTTATTATCATTATATTTTGGTTCATTCTGAAACAATTTTATTCATTTTTAAAATGACTCGAATTTAAAAACAATAATCTTGGCACGAATTCAAATATATTCACGTTAACCGCACTTATCTATTGTGCGGCTTTACAAAATATAAACATAAAGAACCATAAAACAAACAAAAAATTAACTTAATAAATGCGTATTCAATAAGTTCGTATGTCTATGGAGTTTTTTTTATTAAGTTTAGTTCATTAAAACAATTTATAAGCCCTAGACAGCTCGAGCGCCTCTAGCAATCAATCATCCTTCACATCTATAATAGTGACATTTACATTCAAAACTATTCAGAGAAATCTCGTTAAGTTCCCAGTAAAATGCTTGCAAAGTTTAACCTAAGAGTTCCCTGAATTTTCTCAGATGTCTGGCCTCATTAATTCAATTAACTGCTTTTGGTGGAATTTAGAAATAAAGTTGTAATAATACGGAGCACATTTAGCTTTTTTATTACTAAAATTCACATTTAGTTTTGAGTGAAGGCACAAATATGCTGTGGACAACGTAAAAAAAAGAAAAAAAGTTACCCATTATGTTTTATTCGATTGGGCTTCTTTAGATTTACTCTCAGAGTGCAGATTTCGTGTGTCTAATCGAACATAAAAACGTCACTTGCCTTCGACACTTTTCTTAGCATTTTCCTTTCAAATTTCTTATTAAAAAGTTCGAAATTTGCGCCCAGATTGATTTCTAAACATTTGCGCATAAATAATTAACCAAAATAGATCCATTCGATGTAATGTGTGTCTTTGCAGTTGAAAACGAAAACGTTAACAAATTCAACAAGTTGTGAAACTCAAACGCACTTGTATTGGTAAATTTGAAGCAACTCTGAGAAAAAGTCAGGAATTGCAAAAGTTCTCTGAAATCGGAGTAATATTGCCTTTTTTCGTGCCAATCGAACATAAAAATTGACTGTGAGTGCCCAATCGAATACCGCATTAGATCTATGAACACACCGTCCAAAGCTCAATTCTCGATCTTTAAAGCTTTGCATTCTTGTGCCCTAGGGTGCTCTTCAAAATCTTGTAACCACCATCATCTGTCATATGACACCTTTCTCGTTCAGCGAAATCAATTTTATATCGCAATTTGTTCATGAAATTTCGCAGTTCGATTCAGTTGAGACGTAGTTAAGCCAAGGGACTTAAAATTGTAGTTATCTTCATTCCTTACAAAAACGGAACTAATGTCGTTTTCCGTTGGTTTCCACTCATTCTGAAATCCAATGGAACAACAAAACTGCTTCTGAAAGAATCCACAAAAGTATTGGTGAAATGTCAAAAAATAATCTACGGCTGCTGTCAGCTGACTTGTAATAAATACATAAATTACACTTGAGTGAGTGCTTCTTGAGTGGATTCTGCTTTCTGACTTCAAATCGAGAAGCGAAATTCTCTCAACAGAATCACCGGAAGAGTATTTATTGTGCCAATGGAAAGGTTTTAGAAGCGATTTTTTCGATCCCGGACTCTCTTTTTGTACAATGGAAAACGACATAACCAAAACGATTGTGCGTGTAAAAAGCTATCAGCCTTAGCTCCTAAATATAAGCCTTTTTCGATAAAGATCATATATGATGTGTCTACATTTCTCTGGTATAGTAGGACAAATTTAAATCTTTTTCGAATACGTATCCGCCAAAACCAACTACATACTTATATTGAACCGCAATATATAAAAATTCTAAGAAAAAATGATAAATGCACAAACAATAAATTGCAAGCCAGAAAAATGGCAAAGCGCATATTTTCTACACACAAAACCCCATGAGCTTAAAGACTTTCCTCCATAGCCTCATGGCTTCAGTAAGAAAATAAAGTGACAACCAGCAAAGCTCAAAAGCCATCCTATTCAGCAACAACAAGAACAAAAAACGTATATTTAATAAATATCTATAAATACATTCAAAATATATACATAATATATAAACCTATCTATATATACAATTAGCAAATTTATTAAGCTAATAATCGTGTGCTTTTTGATGGTAATTTAAAAAAAAAAAAACAAAAAAATCTAAATAACTATTCAAACTTAATTAATGAGTAAATTTACTGAAAAAGAAAACAACAAGCTTTTACAATGCCCGTAGTACAGCTTGGATCTACAAGTTTTACACTCTAAAATCTATATATACACACACACACACTTAAACACACTCACACAAAAGGTTAATTAACAAGAGCAACATTAATGTTTTCCTTTTGTAACTTTTCTGCAATTGTAAAATATTATTATTATATAAATAAACAAAGAACCCCAGACAAATGAATATTAATAAATTTACAAGTAAAGAAAACTATTGAAAAATAAAGTACATAAACAAAAATATTTTAGATACGTTACAAAGCCCTTTAATGGCGGGAGTCAGGAACTAAAAAAGCCTGTTTGCAAAGTTGTAAGAATTATGATAAATTATGGAACTTTTAAATAGCAATTTATTACATAATTTTAAATTGAATCGTTTCAATGCTATTCAGCGCAATTAACTATTATTTTTTCGTTTTTGTAAGGCATAAATGCACTTTGATGGAGGAGGTGTTACCACATAATCTCGTTTTACTGTTCTATTTGTGAAAATGTGATCAGTTAATATTTTTGATTTTCCGTTTCGTTTGTCGGTTGAGTTGGAAATGTAACTGAAATCACCAATAAAACTAAGTCATACAAAACAACAACAAGACAACAAACAATTTTTTGAAAATGAATACATTTTAATGTAACTTTAGTTTAACTATACGTAATTATAAAAATGAGAATTAAATTTTAATTATTAATATGTAAAAAAAAGAAAATAATAACAATACCAAAATGAAACACATTTTTCGATGTCTTAAAGAAATAAATGAGAGTCAACCAGTAACTGATTGTGTTTTTTTTGTTTTGTTTTTAACAGTTGGTGGGGAGTAAGGAGCCCAGCAAACCGGGTGCAAGTATGAAGGTTGTAATCTCTAAAACGATATCGTTCTGACGGTCATCCTATAGCGTGATCCGCGTCCTGGCGTGTTATGTGTCGGGCGGAAAAACCTGCAAGCAATAAGTCCTTTTTGGAGGTCTGTTTTATTAGAAGGAACTGTTTGTAGTTTTTTCCTCTAGATCTTCCGCTTGCGTTTAAGCGACGTGAACAATGTAAATATTCACCCTTATTCCGAGTGGCGTTTTACTTTCACGACGTCGTTTTTTGTTTCGTTCACCGCCTTACAGAATGGCAGTAAAGTTTCTCACATGACGTTCGCCGTAAGCGAATAGGTTCAACATGAACTTCAGTGACAAATGGCGTTCAACGACTGAAATTCCAAATTCTCGTAATTCCAAATTCCAAATTCAAATTGGCGTTTTTCAAATCGTCGTAAACGCCACTCGGAATAGGGGTGATTATGTATATCGCCTGAAATCGTTTTTCGGGACCTCAAAATTAGCGAAATGTGATTCGTCTGTTGGAGTATCTTGCGGTATTTTTTGGAGGTTTGCAAGCACTTAATGATTTCTCGCTCTGGCTTAAAAGCATTATAAAAAATATCCGGGTAAGAATATAGTAGTTGTCAAAGGTACACTATAGATTCCTCAAACTCAAACAAGCAGGAGTTCGTGCGATTGATAGGTTAGCCATTTTGAGGTTATGTTAAATGGGGTCGTGCGAAAAAATATGGTTATGGCTCTCATGGGAATGACACTTTCCTCAGCACATTGTGATTATACCAGCTTCCGAATTGATGTAGGTACGATGTGTATTACACGGTACACCCCACTAGGGGTAGGGATACTCGACACTTTAGTGGCAACGAAGGGTAATTGAAACAAGTAAAAGTGTTATCATCGGCCTGACCGATGCTTTGATACCCTCCACTGCATACAAGTCATGCAAAATTGGTTTTGTGAGGGAGGTGCCAGAACTACTTGACCGACATAGCCCATTTTTTATACCAACCTGACGACGATCCTTTGGACGCTATCGTGCTTTCAACAGACAGACAGACAGACGGATATGGCTAAATCGATTCAGAATGTGATCCTGATTCAGAATATATATTCTTTATGAGGTCTCCGGTGACTCCTTCTTGGCGTTACAAATGTATTGGCAAAGTGAATATAAATACCTTCCTGTGGAGGGTAGTTCTGTAAAGCATACATTTTGTCCTTCGAGTTAGGAGTTTTGAACCCAATTGTTTTGCCACACCGAAGTAGCAGCGGTTTCCCATGGTAATTCTTCGCCGGATCTCCACTAAGATGTCATTTGTGGAGTTCATGTTTACTCCGAGGTAGATAAACTCCTTAACTACCTCGAAATTGTTGCTATCAATAGTGACGTTCTGTCCTAGGCGGTGGACAGATGCTTGTTTGTTTGTTGATAGCATGTACTTAGTCTTGTCCCCATTTACTACAAGACCAACGAATTTCGCCTGTTCTTCAATCGCCGTAAAAGCCTCTATCACGGCACGCTGGGAGCGACCGATGATGTCAATATCGTCTGCATATCCCAGTAGCTGGACGGATCTATTGAAGATAGCGCCTTCCGTGTTGACACCTGCCCTGCGCACTATCTGCTCTAACACGAGATTGAAGAAGTCACATGATAGTGCGTCTCCTTGCCGAAATCCGGTGCATGTTTGGAATAGTTTTTGATAATGAGTGGGTGGAAATTGCTGGTAAACTTCAAATTAATGGCTTTTTCGATGAAGAAAAGAAATGCCCTTTCTATCGAAAGAGCAGATCTAGAAGTGATCTTTCTATGATTTCTATGTTTCATTAAAAAGTAAAGTGCACTTTGGTAACACGACAAAAGTGTTTGGGATATTTTTAAAGAATTGTCCTGAAGTCACCAACATCCACTGGCAAAATGTCAGATTGAGAAGTTTATTGAATTGTTGGAATCAAATTTTCGGAAAATACGCAAAAACTTTTATTGAAATAAATTGATTTGGCTCATCCAAACATTCATATTTATTTTAGAAAACAACAAAAAAGTAGCAACAGAAAATCAACTCTCACATATGATGTGCTGGTGTCTACCTACTACCTCTACTGCAAAAGTGCTCCAACGAATTTCATTGAGAAGAGCAATTCTGAATTTCGAGGCAATTCCCTCGGATCTTTAACAGTGGCGTAGCGTGGGTTGATGCCGCCCGGGGCAGACCTAATTTATGCCGCCCCTCGTAATTTTAAACACTAAAAAAAACCATCGTCTACGGTTTCAACCAGTTATACCTACACATATAAACTTGGTTAAATTTGTCTTCTCTGGTTTTTTTCAAATACTGATTTCATCTTTAATATGTAACCAAAATAGTTAGAGCGGTTCTTGTAAGATTTGGCAGACAAAACAGTACCAAATAATGCAATGTTCAGTTTGAAAAATACTATTGCTTAACTTTTTAGCTAAAACCGGAGTATAAGTTATTGTTCTTGATTAATTCTTACATCCTTGGTCTTTAAAGTTGTATTTCAAATCAAATTGGGGTTTTCGAGATACAAGTTGCAAATCTGCGTTTTCGGTGATTCGAATTGAAAGTTAGGGACACAATAATTTTGAAAACATAAATTTTACTCTAAGTATGTAAACTAAAGCCCCCAAACTACAAACCCAAGTTTGAACGAAATCCGGGCAGCCGTTTAGGCTGTAGGCCTCGGGACATACAGACAAACAGACGGACACAAACTTTTTTGAGTTCCACATCATCATAATGTCAGAATTGATTAACATCTCTAGTTCGAAATTTTGTACGATTACAATATCTTTCTCGTACTACGTAATCGAGAAAGTTAAAAAGTTATTAATTTTTTAATTATTTACAGAAAACTTCTTCAAAATTTTGTTTTCCTTCTTTTCATCAGGGCAAACTCTCTTATTATTCTTTCAGTATCGATGGTATCTATGATTTCCTGCTCTATAGCCATGATACGCAGATTAGATACAGTTAGAGTGCTCATTGTCGACCTTAAATAATTTTTTATAAGCTTAAATTTTGAGAAACTTCTCTCACACACACAAATTCTAGCAAGCAAAGAGAAAGAGAGTATTTTCGAATGCAGATGTTGTGTACTGTGTTATAATTTGTGTGTGCTGTGCAGTGTTGTCATTTCTGATAAAGTGTAGTTGCAGACTGAAAAAAGAATACGTTTTGTAAATTTTTTATATTTCAAAATTATAAACGCCCCAAATTGCCGCCCCTAGCAAAGTGCCGCCCGGGGCCTGTGCACCCCTGCCCCCCCCCTCGCTACGCCACTGATCTTTAATGAAAAAGGCTATTAAAGTCGAGACACAGTCGTAACTGGGATCGTTTTTTGTGCATTCTTCTTGTTTACTTTACTTTGCTGAGATAGGTGTTTAAAAAAACACGACTATTGACATTTTATTTACAGTCGTATGGATTCGGGACTAGGTTAGTTCTCGGTCCGTACCATTAGTTGAATTGCGCCTACTACCATATATTTATGTATTCCTTAACCACAGCAAGAAAACTTGCTGATTTGTTTTTGGCGCCAAGCGGAGGGGAGTGGTCGGATGTGGGTGGAAAGTGTCTCACTTTTTAGGGGACTTCCTGAAGTTTCACCTACACCGCAGTCAGTCCGCATCATGCATTGGACGAAAGAGCAACGCGCATTTGCCTGAGAGGCTTACTTTTCCAACGGTCGTTGCATGATTACCACTCAACGTGCTTTCCGTACTCGCTTCAACAACTGTTACGGTGAATGCAGCTCGCTACAGAGAAATGATTGAAGAATTTTTTATCCCAAAACTCGATGAACTGGACCTTGGTGATGTGTGGTTTCAACAAGATGAAGCCACACATCAATCTTTTGAGAGGACATTTCCCCGATCGTCTAATCTAATTGAGGGGCGACCTAACGTGGCCGGCGCGTTCACCTGATTTGGCTCCGTGCGATTTTTGTTTTATGGGGTTACCTTAAATCTATCGTTTACACCGATCGGCCTCGAACGTTAAAACATCTGAAGGACAACATTCGTGAAGCAGTAGCGAACACACCCATCGGTATGCTGCAAAGAGTTCAGAGGAGCTTTGAAAATCGGGTGTCTCATGTCGTTTTCCATTGGGACAAAAAATCAATCTTTTTTTTGATCTAAATCACTTTTCGCGTTCCATTGGGAAAAAAAATCAATCTTTTTTTCGATTCGGAGCACTTTTTGCAGATCTCGATAATTTTTCAGATTTACACATACTGCCACAAATACCCACAGCTGTTTCACGTCATTGAAAGAAGTTTGCTTTGAAAACAAATGCGCACAGTTTGGTGAAAAGCAAAATAAAGAAATACATAAAAAGCAATTGATATAATGTTGGAGGAATTATTATCTTTATTATCTTCCTCATCATCTGGAAACTACGATTCACCGAAACTACTCCATTTGTGTCTACAACAGGGGAAACATATTTCAAGTCGATATCTATAGCAGATTTTTGCAAAAGCGAATGCAATTTGAACAGCTGATTTTGCTGTCAAATACGCACTAATCCATTCACAAAAGCAGATCAATTTCGTTGCACGTTCCATGAACCGCGATAAATCTGAGATCTGAAAAAGATTTTTAGTGGTCCCAATGGAAAACGACATCAGTGTATCAAAAACGGAGGCCATCACTTGTCCGATATCATCTTTAAAACCTTGTAAGCAAAATTTCAGATCGTGTGTAACAAGAATAAGGTAGTTCGCGACAACGTCAGTGTCAAATGAGAAGAAGAAAAATCCAAGTGACAGCTAAAAAAATTGTAGGAAAACAAAACGGATTTTGTATGGATATAGTCTAACGGCCATATTATTCACTACCTTTAATCCGGGTTAAACGTTACACCCGGGTTTAAGTGAGCTTAACCCAAAACTTAAACCCAAGTCCATAATATTCAGTCGTTTAACCCGAGCATAAACCCATTTTTTTAAACTTGACAGCCTTAAATCCGATTGGATTTAAACGCACTCCGGAAACCAGTTTTTGTTCTTTAACTCGAGTTAAAGCTCAATTTTATAATATTGATAATTTATTTCTCGCAGGACCCGAGAAATAAGAAAAGAACAAAAGTGAAATAGAAAATAAAATGGAATGGAGAGTTGATAGTAAATCAACGTCGTCCTCGATTTCGATGTGGTGGATTTTCGGTGATATATCCGACTGAAGAATGCCCATTTCTGAAGGCTACATACATTCAATGATTCGAGTAATACACTAAAAACTAAAATCGGCACACTACAAATTAAATCACACATGCGATTATTTCTGAATTTTGACATTACGTGGGTTTAAAACGGATTAAAAACATGTTAAAGTGTTTTAAATCCACATTTTAATCCAGCGGGTTTAATGCGTGTTTTCCAGTGAATAATATGGACGCAGATTTAAATCATCGGGTTTAATAAATGCGGATTATTGATCGGGTGTAAAATAAACTTAAACCTGAGTTACACTCGGAGTGAATAATATGGCCGTAATTATGTTAAAAAATTACTAAAAAGAGCATAAAAAAGTGCAAAAAACAAGATAAAAGCATTGTTGTATTGAAAAATTATGTTTTTCAAACGTATTTGGTAACAACTGAGAAGCTAAAGTAATGGCAATTGTGCGCTTTTCAACAATATTTGAACAAAACACTAATCTGGCCATTATAAAGCAGCTTTGTTATCCTACAAGTTTTTTTGACGTTTGAGCAAAAAAGATAGCCCATCTGTGAAAGGATGGGCTTCGCGAAACACTCTATAAACAAGTTTTGTAACGGTATGTCCACCACTTTTGGTTTTATTTCCTTTGAAAATCAGCAAGTTTTCTTGCCGCACTCTGTATTATTAATTGGTCACGGACTTGCCTACTTATTTCCAGCCCCGTCATATCTGGTTAGGTAGGTACCCAAAGTTTATCAAATAAAACCAATTTCAACCCGAATTAGGATTATAAAAGGAAATGTATTTAGCCACTAATAAATAATAGTTTGTTCATTTATTTAGTTTAAGATCTATACAACCTAACTACGTTTAGATATATGTATATAATTTTGTTCGCAATCCTTACAATTTCATTAATTTGTCGTACAAAAAATGTTGTATAAAAAAAAGTTGTATACCGTCTTACATCTGCCAATAGACTAGTAGCGAGAGATGAATGTCTCGGCTCTCAATTGATTTTTATTAAGGAATCGGTTTTGTTTTGCTTGTAAAAAAATGTTTCATTGACTTAAGTAGTGATGCTATCGATAACAATATGAGTACACGTACAATTAAAGCTTAATTCTCCTCGAACACATAACAAATAATAACAGGCGCATTGACAGGCAATATATATGTATATATATATGGTTCTATATATTGTAGTTATCTAATGTGTAAAAAGAAGGTATCTGCTCAACCCTATCTCCGTTCGATTATCCACTTCTGAGTCTCACTCTCTGTATCACATATGGCCACCTGAACATCGTCGGCGCTCTTCAGTCCTCGGTGATCCAGACAGAGTCCGGTCTTGAGATGTGTGAATTGTTGGTTCGTATAGTCCCACTGTTCGTTGTAGTCCTGCTTGTCGAAGCATGGCGTCATTACTACTCTGTAGGGAGGCGAATCGCTCCTCTGTACAGTGGCACAACTGAGTTCGTTACGGATCACACCGTCGAGAGTCATTGAGAAGAATTGTGATTTAGCTACGGGACCGCCGCAGTAATACAAACCGAGATTGTATGGCTTCTCGTTGTTTTGCTGCAGATCGTCAAGGCATAAATTGTGCGCTAGTGATCGAAATCTGGGGAAAAATAAATTGCTTCAGTGATTGTCGTTCACTTAGAGGAGTGAGGCGGTTCAACTTACTTTCCATAGGAGAGCACGTCCTTTGTTGGAATGAATTTCTCTGGATAGACATTCTTAAGGTACCAATCGAAATTCTTGCAGCGAAGTTTCTTTCGCAGCATCTTCCTATGTGTAACATCGCCAATGTCAGGGTGGGACTTCAAATCCGGTCTATTCAAGTGGAATAGGTTTATGTATTCGTCCATCCAGACGAGAGCCATCCGGGCAGTGTTCACACCGTGGGTATCACGGTCATTTGGGAATCTAACAAGAACTCACTGATAACACTCCATTTCACTGGGAACAAGCTAAGGACTTACGAATACGGATGGAAGTCCCTAAAGACATGGCCCACACGAGAGCATGGAATGGTTTCGATTGTGCCACCGCACTGCCAGATCCTGAACGACATTTCGAGATTCTCACCACCCCATCCGTCCATCTGTGGGAGAGATTTAAATATTAGGGTTTGTCGCTGTAGAAATAAAACACCCACATACCTGCTCGTCATAGCTACCAACTTCCCAGAAGTACTGACGATCAATGGCAAACAGTCCGCCAGCCATGGTGGGGCTGTAAGTGGGGCAGACTTCCACCGGACGATCGCATTCTCTTTTAATGCGATTGTATTCACGTTCAGGAACATTTATCCAGTCAAAGTGCCCATTCCATTGGAAGCCACCCACTTGGAATTGTTTATATCCGTTTGTACAGTACTGGAAATCCTTGGAGTCGATAACATCGATAATCGGAACCAACACACTTGTGCGCGATACCTTTATGCGGGCAAGCAATGGCTCTATCCAGCCAGGGATCCCTTCGCAGTGGGCATCCAAGAAGATCAGGGTATCTCCAGTGGCAATACGGGCTCCAGCTAAACGCGCGCGAATCAATCCCAACCTTTTGAATGAAAAGAAAAACCGTTGTTAAAACATTAGCACTATTACCACTAATTAGTGGTTTTCCGCGAAATTCTAAACGAGATGTGGAAGTGTGTAAAAGGCCAGAGGGCTGTTTGCAGCAAGGGAAGAATTTGTATAACCGCAAGAAAAATTACAAACCTTGTATGTCGAAGCCACATGGAAGTAGTCCCACGATCATTTGTTGGGGAAACATTAGAGACGACAGCAAATTTGTCTGATTTTGGTTGGGTTAGGTTTGGGATGCTGTGCAGGAGCACGTCTATCTATGTTACAAGTTCAAAACTGACCACAAAAACAGTTGATATATAAAACGAATCATACGCGTAAGCCTAACATCGACAATGGATATCTTCGTCAACAGCCAGGTACTGCATTCAATCACAACTACAACTTGCCGAGGATTGGGGTAATTGTAAAGGAGAAGTGTGCGTATAAATAGTATTCGGAGATGAACACCTGAAAAATCCTCAATTGAAGAGTATTTACATTTATTAAACAATCATCTAACCGGGATGAGAAGGAAAGTTTCCCAATTCAAGGTTGATTGGGCACACTTTTCAATCCCTCTTCCCACCATCATCGCTGAAATTGAAGCAAACAAGGCCAAAGTACAATGCACGAGCCGACCTTTGCTCTTCTCGATGTAAATCATTCCTTACACTGCCGCTCGCCAAAAAATAAAATAAAAATAAAATGCCCAACACCACCTACTTGAAGGCCACGCAATAACCAGTATTAGGTTTGCCTGCCTAATCAACAACATCCGAAAACTCTCTAACAATTTCAGTCAACAAGGGAGAAGTGCGGACAAATGCCAACCGAATTTTTGGTTTAAGCCCAGAACGACAGTGAAACAGAATACAAGTAAAAACCCGTCCACCGTCATAATCATCAAATCAAAATGTGATTCAAAACTGGAATCGAAAACTTGCTTCAGCTCTAGCTGCGTGCTAACTGTTATTTAAAGATCATTACCATAAGTAGGCGGGCATAAACGGTACACATCGGAAGAGGAGAAGTAGAAATCTACACCTCAACTACATTAGGCACAGTTCTAAGTCTAAGCCGATCACGATGGCTATGAATTATGTATGCCATTGCTTTTCTGTTTCGAATACAAACTAACCATGAATTTGGCCCCGTTAACCTGTAGGGGATTTCTGCAATAGATAGATCGTCTTCCAAGAGGTCAACCGCACGTTCGCTTTCCTCGGTTTTGAGTGAGTAAAGTCACTTTCATAGATGCTGTCGTAATATCGTCAAGTAACCACATGCAAATGACCGCAAATCATAATTGGAAGACAGTGTGCCAGTGTGCGCATCTTCGCCCAGATTAGCATATACCTATGCAGCTAATTTCTCTCAAATGTTAGATGGTCAACAGGTTAGACAAGTTTCGAGTTGGCCAACGCCAAAGTCATCATTATTATCTAATCACAAAGCTGGGAATTCACTTACCTGTTCTTCAACCTCAGCAAGTGGACAACTCCCTTGGGGAGGCGCGTGGAAACATAATAATCTAGTTTCCCGCCGAGCTCTTCGTTGGTGCTGCCGTCGTCGACGAGTATGATCTGCTTGAGGATGCGCGAGTCTCCGGTGTTGAGGACACTGTGCACGGTGCGGAGAAGCACCGAGTACGGTTCATTGAAGAAGATGATGACCACACTGGTGGTGGGCAGGTCGTTGAGGTCATATTTGAGTGCCTTGCACAGGGGGGTCCTTGAATCGGGGGTGCTCCTGTTGTAGGACAATTTCTCACTGAGCACCTCGTTGAGTGCGATTTTCTGATATATCTCATCACCGCGGAGCTTCTCGTCTCCGACGAGCGTAACCGCACGTCCTTCGTCACCCAGGCCGACCACTTGCTTACTTATGTCCTCAGCAATCTGCTTCTCATAGATGTTCTCCTCCGACGGATATATGAAAGGAGTCACGATGACGTTGTCTTCTTCTAGGCTATTGCGAGCCTCACGGAAGCTATCTGTTTCCGTGCTCCTTCGCGGCGGAGCGGCAATTTGTTTACTCGGCGAGTCTATCTCGTTCTCCTCATCAGCCAGACTTATCACTTTGAGGTAGATTATAAAACAGGACACAACCACCGTAAAGACGATCAACTTGCCGTAGAAGGAACGCCGAATTCGAAGCATTTTCACTTTGCACACACACACACACTTTCTACTTAAACACTAGATGACAACTTAATTTGTAGATTGTTCGCGGTAGGGGAAAAATATCACTTGGTCAGTTTGCTGTTGTTTTGATGATTTGCTCCAAATTGGGACACGATGGCCACTCACATACACACTCTGCTCGTCAGCGTAGCTGCTGCTGCAGAGCTTATTCATGGCACAGTGGTCACAGGCGGTATGCGCAAAACGCTAACAATACTACAGATCTGATGTGGCGACGATGATGACGAAGATAGTTGTTAGCGCGGAGAATCTTCATCTTAATTCTCTCATCTCTGAGCAGAGCTAAGACAAGACAACAATCGACAAATTCGGCGACTTTTCGATTTCTCTATGATGCCTAGTTTAGTTTTCTTTTTGTAGGGAAAACGACGTCAGCAAAACTCACCCAGCAGCTGGAGTGGAGTTGAATTAAAGAGGAATAATATTCCGATTGTCTCGCAAGTGGAAAACAAATCAACAAATTAAGACGCAAACCAAAGAGCAACAAATTGCTCATCGAGAAATGGTGAAGACTTTTTTATTGTTTTCGGTGGGAGGAAAAAAGAAAAACACTGCTGGCTGTCAATTTGGATACTACCAATGGAATGTCATGGGCAGAGGTGCGGTGTAAAATGAGAGAAAACAACAGGTATCGGCAAGGCAGT
Source organism: Cheilosia impressa (assembly GCA_948293265.1). Taxonomy (NCBI): domain Eukaryota; kingdom Metazoa; phylum Arthropoda; class Insecta; order Diptera; family Syrphidae; genus Cheilosia; species Cheilosia impressa. The sequence continues at coordinate 12,200,460 of OX411883.1, forward strand.
TCACTTTAGTCCATGGTTGGTTGTTGCATTCGAATGAATTTGCGGTAAGCAAAGTAACGATAGATGTCAGAACGATCGAATGGAGGAAAAGGTAGAAATGGTGACTATAAGCGGATTTGGATAATAAAATGCCGATTCGCCAGGATTTTCACGATTTTCCTGGTGCATTTCGGAAAAGTTATATAAGTCCGGAGTTTGTTTTTGGGTTTTTAATTTTGTCGGACCCGGGGCTTTTTCTTCTATGGTCCATGCAAAGATTAAGATTCCAACTCCTAGACCGACGGAGGTAGGAATTCTTAAAAAACGGGATAAGTAGTTGCATTTTAAAATTTTAAGGGGCTTCTAGCTCTGTGTGTGCGGAAATGAATTCCGCAATAGCAAAACCCACTGGTAAACACAAAAGAACCCGTTCCAAGTTGTTCTTCTTGTTAACTAAATTAACAAAAGTAACTACGATTTTTCCTAAGGAGGGGAACATTTCAGAACACAATTGAATTTGAGTTGTGTTATTTTTCATTGTTAAAACATTCAACCCATCGTTCATAAAAGTAAGAACAGTAATTGTCCATTTCCTTTCCGTTCCTTTACTTTTGTAGTAAGAATGGAAAAGACTGTCAAAATGATAGTGATGAGGAGAGAGAAAGTTAAGGAACGCTTGAACTTAATTTTGATGACTTCGGGTAGTCAGGAGACTGACAGTTTCACAAATTCATACACCAGAAAATTTGTTGAGTAAAAACATTTAAGTTTCTCAGTGGATGGTAATATCTTCGCCTCTCCATGACGAAGTTTTCGAGTTAAGGAATGATATTGAGTAAAAATTCGTTAAATTTAAAAGTAAAAGAACATACCTACAGTTTTGTGTGACCAAAGTTAAAACTATTCCTGCGGAATGAAATAATTAACATAATTGTGTACCTATGGGTTATAAAAAGTAAAACGATGTCTACAGCGAACCCTTCTTATGGAAATCATAACCAGCCGCCATGAATTTCTTTCCTTTGTACGAAATTGAAAATTCCACATTCTTTTGGCGCTCGGCGCGGTTGATAAATGAGTTTCCTCGTCGCCTTCAAAGGACACCCAGTAACATACACCACACCTCGAGCATCAAAATCACGAAACGTGATTGTTTTTCTATTCGGTGATTTTTCCAAGGCGATAAATCCTCATCGCAACGCATTGAGACCAATGAATGCCGGATGCTAGCATGAGGTATCCTTTTTGTTTTGGTTTATGGGTGCACATTATATGTCTACACACCGATGTGTGGGGCCTACGCACGTTTCGCCTATGCACCAGCGTGCAACCATCATCAAATGACAAATTACTACTGAATGAGGCATTAGATCGGATGCAACGATTAACTTTGCCGCGCCTATTACGAATTCAGTTCGCATTGCACATTTAAGGACTCTGAGGCAAGTAGTGTTCTTCTAATAGTGCATAGTCAGCGCACAGAGGAGGACGGTGAAGGCAACACAACAAAAAAAAATCAAAACAGTATACAAACATAAAAAAAGGACGAAACGAAACATTCGGTGGCATTCTGCGGTGGAGTAAAGAAATTTATTCCTGGGTTCCCACCCAGGCGGACATTTATCGTAATTTAGTGACTTCACAAAAAAGCACTCCTGCCAGTGTCACTGCTACTGCCACCCATATCCTATAGCTTTCCAGTCTGTATTATGATGGGATGCTGATGCTCCTTTGCCGTAAGGACCCGCCACAAATTGCGGCCAGCAGCACACATCACACAACACAGATATAAATAATTCATTTGAAGTGCAGACCATTAACAGTGGAGCGCATTGGCACTGCCCACTTCACAGTATGTGGGAGAGCAAATCGAACGGCAATCAGGACGATATGATGCCAAAAAAGCAACCTCACACATTGTGGTATATGTGTGTCGCGGTGGACGTCGTCGTCGCCGTTGGGGGTGGATTGGTCCTGTTTTTTTATGGTTCAATTGCAGGGACGAACATATTTTAGGGATGTATTATTATTATTTTATTTTTTGTTAGTCCTGTGTTCTTTTTTTTTTTTTTTTGTTATGTGCGGTATATTGTGGTTTTTGGTCAATCGTGTATAGTGAAGATGTGGCTTTCGGGGCGGTGCCGGGGTGGATGGAGGACCAAATTAAGCCGAACATGGAAAATATGTTGGCTTAGGGCGGGGGTCGCCAATACTCTATGGGTGTATGGTTGTAGAGAAGACTTAAAGAAAACTGCTGAGTAGTGCTGTATTTGTTGGACTTCGGAGTGGGTTTACAGAGGAATAAGTGAACCTTAACGAAAGGTCGCAAACATGCAGGTCTAATGGAACAACTTATTTCATCGCTTTTGTGTAGACATCAATTGTGAAGATGATGCTTCTGTTCATCCAACTGAGTTGCTATTTAGTTTACACGAATGTTATGTGATTTATGAGAGCATCGATGGATCGAGTTCACCAACATACAAATCTTTGAAGAATCAAAACTAAAAATTGAAAGGAACCCGCGATAAATACCTATTTTCTGAAAGTCTCTAAATAACTTGTGTAAATATTTTTGACGGAGTGAGCGCTGGACATTGACTATAAGTCGATAGGTACCCACCTACCTACCTATAGTTCTTTTACTAGTGACCGGGTATATGAACTTAGAATAGAGAAACTTTGTTTAATTGGTAAAAGTAGCAAGTCGTGTTGTTAATTTGCGTTTCAGTTTGATTAAAAGTCAAAATAGTAAGTAAGTGATTCAATTGGTGGTCGAGCTTCTATAGTAGGTACATAATCCTGTGCCCCTCTTTATGGCTCAGCCTCTTCCGTACGCCGCTTTTATGGTTAAATAATTAATTTAGAGTCCCATTTTAGGTATGTCGATAATGGAGTGCTCTCGCACATTTCTTTAAGTAGGTAATTTAATTTTTATTTTACTGACTGAAAGTCGTTTGAGCTATGTACTTCTTGCCGCAAAATAATCTACATCTGACTATGAGGACGTTTAAGGTTCAATTTTCTAGTTTAGTAAGTCTGGCAGCTGTCTGACTTGATGTTTCTTAGTTTTGGTTGGGGAAGTCCACGTATCTAGTTTTGTAAGTATGACAGCTGTATCTCGGTTTAGATTGGTTGAAATCGGTCATAACAGCTGTTTCAGTTGACGTTTATTGAGGGGTAGCCGACGAATCTAGTCAAGAAATTCGTGAGTGAGTATACTAAGTTGACAGTTCGCACATGTGGCTGACATAGGAAAATTGACGTTTCTAACCAATCTAGTTTTTGCGTTAAGGTTACACTAGTACATGGCAAAAAAAATTGCAGTTGATAACGAAATGGATGGCAGGTTAGGTTTGTCTGTTTGGTACTTTTTCGAAAACTTTCCTTGAGGGGCTGTTCGATTGTATAAACCGAATCAATCGCTCACCCGATTAGCGGACTAAGTTTGATTAGGTATTTACCTGTTAGTATTGAGCTTTAATTTTTGTTAAAATAATTAACTAAAAAAATGTCGAAAGTAAGTTTAATGTTCTGATTGACTTTTGGTCCTACATAAATTTTAACATAGAGTGCGCAGTCCTCGTACATCAGGGACACGAATTGCTGTGCTTTATTTGTTTTCTTATTTCGTATGTCATGGTTACAAATATTCGCTATGAAAAATTTAAAGCATTTTAAACAGTTTTTGCACAGCTTTTTGTTGCAAAGAATGTTACTCTCTATCCGTTTTTGAAAGAGTTCATGCGTCAAATCCGCGAAGCAAGACAAGTATTATTTGTGGCCTATAAAGAGTTTCTTTTCACACGTGGTTAACACCAAAACAAACGGGCAATTCTGCTCCCAATTGTATCCTTTATGTGTGGGACTCGATAGATTTAAATCACAAATTGGCTAGATGGCAGGTTTGTATATATGAATTGGCTGTAGCCTGCTTTACAGTAATCTAGTCGATCTGATTGGAATACTTTGACAAACCGCATTAAAAAATCCTCCAAAAAGTTAACTACCTTGAACGAATCCATATAACCGATATCTCAATTTCAGCAATCGATAACAATTTTCTTCGACCACCAGTATTGTTCAACAAAGCAAATCGTTAGCTATATACTCGTATACCAACTGATAGACTGCCAATTGCCAGCATTTTGATTTAATCAATTTTCGACGCGCTCATTTGTGTATTCTTTTGCAAATTGAGCCTTAAGAATGGCAATGGATTGAATTTAAATCAGCTTCGAGCTATGAAAATCGAACAATGCCAATAAAAATTGAATTAGAATATAAAATATTCAATGTGCGACTTTGTGCCAGACTCCAGTCCTCGCTCCGCGTGAGCATGATCACAATTAAATTACCCAAACATTCTACTGCGACCCACAGTCACCGCGCACACAACACAAGTGACACCAATTTGAGAGATCGCCCCTGTGTGGGAGAAGTGTTCTTTTATAATATGACAAATGCAAACACATACCGTCATAGGTTCGCCAATTTCGACGAATCGCCTGCCAAACTTATTATTCTGGTCTTTTGTGTGGCGAGCCAGGCCAACATCGATCTCTCGCGCAAGCGCGCTCAGCTCCTCGCTGTAGTATACATATGCATGTGATCCAATCGACTGAATCTGAATTCATTGATCACCTATCAGACAGTTGACCACTGTCCATGGAATCATTAATTTATTACAAAGCCATCAACCATCATCACGACGGAGCGCGGATCAATCGATCGATGGTGAATTATGCCCAAAATTTTGTACCCATCATCGTCGTCATCATCATCATCATTTGGGTACGGCTACAAGGAGTCACACTCTTTGTCGGTGAGTGCACACGCTACTGTGCGCGCCGTTGCGCAGAGTATGGCTTCTAAAGAATTTCGAAAAAAATGCAATCCCCTTTTGAATGCCTAATAAGGACTTGTCTGGGACGCGTACCCGTTCATACACACATTGTGATGTGGATGCAGTCCTTCGTGGTTCCCATGCGATATGGGCACGTACAAGGTGCATTGATATGTCTAATGTCTCAATCCGCCAGTTATCAGTTCGACAGAATAGAGTAATTAAATTATTGTTAATACATCCACGTGATCGAGGGATGGGGCCGAGTTCTTGCTGCGGTTTGAAGTGGCCGCCTTTATGCGCTGATCGTCCACCAGAGATACCGACAAGAGTGATCATATTTATGCGTCGAAAAGTCTGCGGCACCCGTTTGTGAATGAAGATGAATTTGTTGGTTGGATGGATTCGAATTTGACCATGAGAAACAATTTGTTTATGTTTTGTGATTTGTGTGACATTATCCGATGGTAACATCATATATTTAGTAATAAAGGAAGCAATCAATCACTCGAAATGCATCGAACCCCATGGAATAGTTAATTAGTGCGCGGGATGGCTTTTGGCTTTTGAATTTAATTTAAAGAAGGTGGCCAGGTGTCTATTGAGGTTCTATGCGAGTTGTTATTGTCAATTGAAAGCTTCTATGAGAATTATGAAATTTATGTGCATAGCTACGTGACGAGTTGGGGTACGTTTGCCGTTTTTGTGTGGGAGCCATCTGTTTTGTGTTGTTTTAGCAAGGGATTCTGACTTGACATGCGGCAAAAGTGGCAGAGCTTGCGTAGGTGTTTGCCGCCAATTCCAAACATTACTTTACATTGTTTTTCTAATAAATCTAGTACAATATTTACCTATAAAACATTGCAGGCGTTTGTTCTAAAGTCTTCAAATTTTTTAGCAAATTTGTGCTATATCAATATCTATCGAATAACATTTAGCACTTCAAGAACTATTTTATAAAAAAAGACCAATTTTCAAAGTCTCTCAAATTGTAAAGAGGGTAACAATATATTTTCTGTATAGCTTTGCAAGTTTTCAGTGTTTTTATAGAGAGAATGTGATGAATACTTTAATTTTCGGAAATAACCCATTTGACGCCATCGGCTTCATACAAAAGCTCCACATGTGTCGGTAATGTAGTGAAGTTACAAATTAAATGATCGCTCATTTTTTTCCTCTAGTTTCGGATATTTCCAACTTCGAAGAATAAATTGTAAGCCAGTTGTCTGACTGACGATTATAATAGGCTTCAAAATTATTCTCTCCATTTGTTAAAATCGGTAGGTATGTTTTCTTTTCACAATTTAATCATTTCCTTTCGGAGATTAAATGTCCACAGCTGACTTCGATAATGAAACAATAGGGTTGTTCCTTTCCCTTTGTAGTAAGAATGGAAAAGACTGTGAAAATGGCAGTGGTGGGGATAGATTCTCTCAATCGAACTTATTTTTGATGAATTCGAGTAAATGTGGAAGAGTTAGTAAGTACAAATTGAACTACAAGCATTCGATTAGAGGAAAAAGCGACACAGTATTAAAAATTAAGTGGGGAAACTGTCCCTTTTTACAGAAACGAAGAATTTCTTTGCACTTTCTAAAAGAATCTTGAGGAGACATATGCACCCGCCGTATGCCAAATAGGACAACAAATATCAAATCATATGTCAATTGTACTGACAGATTTTCCAATTCTTACAAGAAGAAATTTGTTGAGTAAAAATTTGTAACATTCTCAGTGGAGGGGTAATATCTTGCTCTCTCGATTACGCTCTCTTTTACGATTTTTTCGAGTTAAGGAACGGCATTGAGTAAAAATTCGTAAGAATTAGTAAAAATTCGTAAGATTTAAAAGTAAAGGAATAGACCTATAATGCGTAGGCAAAAGAAAATAGATATAGCAATTGGTCGGTTTGTGTATTTGATACTCGTTCAAGTAGTATTCAAACATGGCCCGAATGAAGCCTTCTCTAGAAATGATTTTAGCTTTTCCACGTATAGAATGCGTAGGCAAGTAGATCTTTTCACTCACTGATGGGCTATGTATCAGCGTCCAAAAGTATTCAAACAGCAAAGACGATGAAACAATTTAATTTATCAAATCTGAATCTGACAGTAGTCTGAGAGACTGTCTCACTTTTGATTGGCTTAGACAGGTCACGTGACAAGTCTTTCAGTTGCTGTCTATGAAAGAGTATCTAGTCGATAAATCTTTATTGTTATACTTGTTTTTAGCTTAAAAATCAATAATTGTTAATTTAGCTGTTTTGAGACAAGTTTTTGTTACTAAAGTCATTGGGCCTTACTAATAATCATTTTTATCCTCCACACTAAATATTTTGTAGGTCACAATATGCAATTTTGTGTGGAAAATTTCGCCTTTGTGATTTCGATAATTTTAGCCTGGCCACTAAAAAAGATTATTGGTATCGCGGGTTAACTGTACGCGCTTCCGTTTTCCTGTGGGTGATGGTTCTTAAAACTTTCTATAGATTTGGGAAGGTGTGGTAGCTAACCTCTAAATTTTGGAAGGTACGTTCAAATTATAGAAAATGTCTGTGAATCATCCACGCAATGCATTCAAATTATGGAAACATCTCATTTTGTTGTTGAGTAAAATATTTTTTCCAAATATTTAGGGTTAGTACCTTTAATTTTTTGACCAACGGTGCGCATACGAATATGGAATATGTATGTGAAAACTCCTCGCATATGATTGGCATAATAACTCATGCAAACTACTTACACAATTTTATGCCACATTAACATATTCTTTTGTTACAGCTTCTTGCCTATAAAAATAAAATACATAATAGCCAGAACTACCAGGAATGGTTTTATTTTTTACCAGTCACTACTGTCAACACTTTGTAAAGAAAAAGTGTCAGCAGTGATCAAATGCTGAAATCATTTTGCATTTTAAATTGATCATCAAAAATAACTCAAGAAAATTCCGCATAGGTAACCTTAATCCATTCCAAAGTGTCCTACCCTTATTCCCATCGAATCGTAAGAGCAACTTCTCTCGCCCTGAAGTGGCCATGCGGGCCACTTTCACACTTTACCTCAACAACTGTCATTAATCGACCAAGTGACACAATGCTTCGTTCAACTAGGTAAATAATACTCAAGAGTCGAGATTTCGGCGATTACTAACGGCAAAGTCAACTACACGGAACGAATTTGGCGATTTCATGCACCAAATTGCTGTTTTTCATCTCTTCAGCACTTCACCGTTCGCCGAGACCGACACGGAATGCGTATGTCTGCACATGGCAATACAGATTGATGCTATAATACGAAAACGCAAACGGCAATGCCTCCAGGTGTCTCACGCCCCTTAGAAAAGTTGTACTCCATCAGCATCGATTACAATACGAACAGTCGTCAGTTTGTACCTTCACCTCTATCTGTGTGTTATTTTGTTGTGAACCTAATTTCATGGATTAATTGTTGCTGGCAAATGGATTTGAGGGTAGTGATTCTCCTCGCTGCTAAATAAGTGGCTGATTTATTTAGCTGGCGCCCTTCCTTATACACTAGCAAAGTGAACAAACGTCAAGCTGCAACTGTTTGTCGCTTAGAAATGATCAATCCAAATCCAACCCTACGCATGTTCACATATCACGCATACACAAACGCTTCAATAACTTTGGTGCTTTGTTACGGCGACAATTTGTGTTCTAACTCCGTAATGGGTTTTATTCGGTGACACGCCTCCTCGAATATTTTTGACACGTTTATTTGAATGCCTTCCCCCTTGCTGCCGACTATATTGTACGTCCGTCGGCGGATGGTTCTTTTGTTAACGATGTGCGGTGGGAAATTGAATAGACGGATTTTGCGGCAGGATTCATTAATGTAATCTATCTTCTAATTAATTGCTGTTGTAGTTGTAGGTAGGCAGTATTTTGTTACACGTATAATTTGATGGCATTTTTTTAATTCTGCATTTACTGTCTGTCAAGTTGAAAATTTCAATTTTCGATGCGATGGGGCTGACTCTGCGAACTTATGCTTTTGCCAGTATACATTTTTTTAATGCCATTCAATACATTGTAAGGAAATCCTGTCGCAATTTATCATTTGCATTGACACGCCCTGTGTCATAGCAAACAATGTAAACACAGCAACTGTCATAATTCGCAAGGCGCAATTACTTTGTAATGCAGCACAATTACGAATTTACGTTGGGAAAAGATGGACATTCTGCATAAGCGATGGAGAAGTGAATATACTGATGTATCAGGGGGTTGTAATTTTAGCTGCCAGCAAAGCAATACACACTTGGGGTAGGTGAGGAGACTGAAAATCTATCGCGACAGAAATATTCAAATCGATAAAGAAAATTAAACTGATTGACTGAATTGACAGAAAGGTCAGATCCTCAAAATTTATTTAAGTACATGCAAACAATTATTAATAAATAAACGTTTGCAGAAATGTTCGTCCTTAGCTGTGCCAAATGTCAGTTAAAGTTAATATTTTGGTTGGAATTCATATTTGGTTCTAAAAATGCATATTGCACTAATAAACTCGATCATATCCTGTTATCCTTTTGACCTGATCCGGATCAGGTTTTGGCACGAACTCACGACAACAACGTAATCCAAATTTTAATATTCGTGATCCAGCTAGAAGTTTTCACATTCAACTTGTGCCGCCTATATAGTGTAAATGTAAAAGGTCGTTCAGATATGGATAAGGTAGTGTCGCAGGCGAATTCTACAAAAATATCATTTGTGGAGAATTGGCACATTCAAAGTCTATTTTGGACTAGATTTATCATGGAGTTTAGAAATTTCACCTGTAGGTAAGAACTGGGATTGGTCGGTTAGCGTCACTTTTAATACTTTAGCCAAACATACGAAATGTCAACTTAGTGCCTGAATCAATAAATCTTTCTTGGATTTTTCGGCGACCCCTCCATAAACGTCAAGTTAAAAAACTGTTCACACGATCAATCTCGGCCAATAGAGACTCCTCAGCCAGGTGTCAGACTCACTAAACTAGAGTTTTGAACGCACCCAATGACGTACTGATCATATTTCGCAGTTGTAAGGCAACATGCTCTTATGTCAGATGAATGCAAACTTAGCAAGAAGTCAAATCAATGCTTGTATAATAGCATGTAGTTATTTATTGCATTTGTTGTTTGTTTTACTGTCAAAACGAAACAATTAAACTGTGCAAACATAGCAGCATTTAAAGAATGGTTGGATTAGAGAAAAACACTAATCGTTGCTAAAAACGTGACAAGCAATAACATTTTTAGTTTAACTTTATTTCCGACATGAATGATGATATTTATATCATATATATATAACCTAACCTAACTGGAAACTCATTTTTAAACCAATAAAACGGCTTCTAGTCGACTTTCCTAATTTAATTGGTTGTGATACGTCAAACATCAATGTCAATGTCAAACATCATAATCAATGGCTGTTGGCAACAACTATATCTTGTATTGCACTATTGGTAATTCCTCTTGAGTGAGTTCTGTCTTTTACAATCAAAAATATCAACTGCTCAGAATCATGTGGAAAGTATTTTGTGTATCAATAAAACGGTTTGAGAAGTGTTTTTTTTTTTTGACGTCCTTGGACGCACTTCTTTCTTCATTTTGCGCAAAAGCGATATAAAGAGAGCAAAATGGCTCATCAGTAAAAGAACTTATTAATGTGGATCGCATTAGAAAATTTGTGGGCCCATCGAATTGTATTTTACAATCATTATCTGTATATGTTTGTTATATAAATGAGCTTAAACTGTCATTTTTCTGACAGGTCTACCCTGTTTGCGTTTCGAATTACTGCGGGAATAAATGCGACGTCTCTTTCCATGCACTTACCACTTTTCAATAATCTAAATTAAGTGTCTTATGGCCGGCTTTCAAAATAAAAGATCAATCACACCGGTCACACCTATGACCAAGAATGTATAGGTAGGTACTTACGGCTTGGGGTTTAGTTATCGGCTTACCCACACAAAGCTTTTTTTTGCATTGCCGCCTCACTTTTACTGTATAGATTACGACTGAGTATATACTCACTGAATGGATTTTTAGTTGGTCCTGCTGAAATATAACTTTCCGTCCATTAAATAAAACAAATAACTTCACAACTTGTATAGATTTTACTTCGGGTTTTATTTACTTTTTTTACAATAGTTGGTTGTCACTTTGTTTTAATTTTTCTTTTGTTGTCTCTGTTTCTTAACACAAACTTATTTATTAATTTAACGTTATATAGGTACTTATGGAAATATCTAGTCTCGCTTAAAAATTAATAAATATTTATATAGTATTTGTAAATATACAAAACAAACTCCGTCGGCTTAGGCTTAGTAAATATTTCTCGCTGCTGTTGGTACGACTGCACTACTCGCACTGGGGGCCGTCGCACCGTTGCCATTAAAACACTCGAATCCGCTCAGTTCAAGGGAGATTTTCTTTCGCAAATCCGGCTTCGGACCACTAAGGCCCATCTTCTCCAGCTGCTGATGTTGCGAACGTACAGCAAATCGATTCACATGCACAGGGATGGGCACAACAATTTTCGTTCCATTGCCAGTACTGCCGCGACCAAGACCATGCGTGGTGAGGCCCGCTTTTACCCGTTTCCATTTTGCTCGGCGATTTTGGAACCAAATTTTTACCTAATCGGGAAATCGCAGTTAAAAACGAAAAAACGGATTCAATTGTGTCGCTGACTTACCTGAACTTCGCTGAGTTTGAGACTAGTTGCGATTTGACTTCGCTCTGTGAGGCTGAGATACTTTTTTGCGTGAAACTCACGCTCAAGTTCTAATAGTTGTTCAGAGGTGAATGCGGTTCGTCGCCGTCTTGATTTTGAGTTATTGCTGCTGCTGCCATTTGGCTGACCCTTAACCGATCCACTGCCACTGGAGGCGTTCGGGCCCGAAACGCCGTCATCGTCGGAACAGTCTTCTGAGTCTGAGTGGATAAAGTCTGTAATGGCAATTAAGTCTGTCTTAATATTTGGGACAATTGAAATCGATATTTGTATAGTTATACGATTCTCGAACCGCTCTTTAAAAACAGACCTCGAATGCGTATAATGTTCGCATTAAATACAATATTCCCTTGCATTAAATGTGAACAATAACATTGACTGACACACCGCGTTACAAATAGATGTATGAATTCGTCAAACAAACACCCGAGCTAATCTAGTGTCTGAACCAAATTTCCACAACACCGTTGTTGGACGTCAATCAAATAAATTTCTCCACCATAACCTCCCACAGAATCTTTTCGTTTCGTTCATTCTGACATCTTTGACATCCATATAACTTTGGAATATGTTAATTTCCGCCACCACCCTACCCAAAAAAAAAATCCTTAAAATCTAAATTCATTTGCGCGTTGCATTTCGAGGCCATAATGGATGCAGAAATTCTCTCCTCAGATCGCCCTCTCCAGTGTAAGCACTCAAGCGGTCAAATTAATCGGATCGTCCTGCGTCAAAAAAGGAACAATCATCCGTCAACCCGGGCACACAAATATTCATATCTCTGGCACAACTGCGACGGCGGCGTTGAATGCTTTGCCGTTTTCGAAAATCACTAAAACAACTTACCCCACCCCCAAAGTAAATTACTCGAGGAATATAAATTTCATCGTCCCTTTCACGACTCGGTTATCCGGGTGCAGTCATTTAGCCAGACCCAGCTATACCGAAGACGTGAAGTGTAGAGCAGACGCGGAGCGGTCTTCGGGTTCCGGTAATTCGACCATAAAAGTGTTAGGAAAACGATGAGATGTGATTTAATTTGCGGGTGGGTTGACATCGCACTGCAGCGCTCGTGCTTTCTGCTTTTCATCCCCCATTTGTCAGGGTTTAAGTGTGGATGATGATGAAATTATAATGTCAACCGCAACAGAAGCAGCATCAGCAGCCGCTCCGCACCCCATTAAGTCGGGCGCATGAATATTTCATTGTTGTCATTGTTGCCGTTTTGTATTCAATTGACTTTTGAGGGATTATATTACGAATTAGATATACATATGATTATGAGATGTAACGCACCCCCAATTTAGGGATTTCACGTAATGGATAATGGATTGTGTTTGCGAATTGGTGTGTTCGCACTTAACAGTTTACGAATTTAAATTTTCCACTCCATTTGAGGGTTAGCGAGATTTATCGCCACAATCTTCAAAAAATATTCGCTCTCTTAAATGGGCAGTTGATAGAAGTATTAATAAGCTTAGGTTGTTTATTAATACTTCTGCCGCATACATATTCGAAAGACAAAAAGACCATCGACCAAAAAAAACATCTTCGCCCTCCATGCCCTCTAGAACAGAGCAGAACCAACTCCGGTAAGTCTGCGACACTTGATTAAAAAGAACTGTGAATGGCAACATGATCTGTTCGATTGGGGGTTTCGTATGACCTCATTTGTTTATCTGATCATTGAAAGATGTTGTTTTTACTTCTCTCATCAAATATGACAAATGACAGTATGAACGTCATGCCAAAGAACTCGCGTATGGAAACGGTCTTTGGCAGCATCAGTCATCAATATGTCGAAAGCTTAAGGCTTCTTTCGGCAAGACTTCTGTTGTCTGTAGTTTTCGTAACAGATGTCACTGTTTTTTATACCGGTCCATTTCACCGACTGTGACATATATGCCTTAGAGACATAAGCATCTGCCAATTGTTCAGCTGCATGTGGAACCGAAGGTCATTGTTCTTTAGCAGTAAATTGGTAATAAATCTTGAATGGTTTGTTTAAAAAAATTGTTTGCTTTTGATTTGTGTAACCGATTTTAGTGTTTATTTATTAGTGTTTATTTGACAGCTGTGAAAATGTGCAGACGGTTTTTATATTCAACTACAATATATTATTTTTATATTAGGCCTGTTTTTTTGAGCTTCGATCTCAGCAAAGCAAAGTAAAGAAGAATTTTTAGCACGCAATTACAATAACTACGCTCTACTTGACACTTCGAGACTCGCAGTAGTGGTTGTCAAATGTATGCTGAAAATCCTACTTTACTTTCCTTTGCTGAGATCGAAGCTAAAAAAACACACCTATTGTAGTTGAAGTTGGGAATGTTTGTTAAAATCCAGATTTTGGACTCAGCTCTGGTTATTGTCTCTTTTAGAAAAAATATCATGAAATGATGACGCGTAATGCTGATTTGCTTTTATTTGAAAGTCAGCAGTGTCAGCGGAACTAATGAACATCTCCAAATTTTATTTTTTCCGTTTTTAATGTCAAATTCGAAGGCGAAGCTTCAATGAATATCACTCGAACGAATTCGAAATTAAGGTTGTTTTTTTTTCGAAGTTCGAAATAGTATGCCTATTGGTTGGCGAAACAATACTGAATACCAAAGGTAGGTAAACACCTATATTCAATCAGATATTTCCATACCACTCTGGGCATCTAACAGAATAGTATGCTATTCCATACGGAGGTGTCACAATGGTCCGCCATGACAGATGAGCAATATTGGAAGTGCAATCCTTGATATAGGTAGGAATAATATTAGTTTCATAAATTTACGAATGGGTTACAATTCTTTTAATTACCACCCTAAATCTGAAAAGAAATGAATTGAACTTAGAAATATATGTTAACTCGGTCAAACCCTTAAAATTTAATACGTCTGACAGCTTTCTGAAGAGATGTGTAGAGAGTTTTATGGGCCTAGATTGATAACGTGAACATTCGTTTTACAATTTACAATTACTTAAGGATAACCTACAAATCTAGCAAAGAATTTCTCGACTGAGAACTAAGTTGACATTTCGATTTGTATTCTTTTGCCAAATGATGTTTACGATCAATCGTTTTTTCTTTAGGGGAAATAAGCCCCAATAAAAATGTAATCCACTTAATGTAACCAGATTTGCACAATGTTATTGGACAACGACTAACGAGTTTTTCCACAAATTGCTGTCTCAAAAGATGTGCAGAGAATTGTATACAAAACTGTCCACAGAATAAATATAGAGGTTTGTTTACTGAGGGTAAGTTTAATGATCAAAATTATAGACAAGTTTGGGTCTCTGCGTTCTACGACAAAAACGCTTCTAATATTTATAAAAATGTCAGCGAAGATTCAATGTCATTTGCCCTAATGATATACGGAACAATGGGACAAGGTCTTTTCAGGATAGAATTATGACGGTTCGGTTCTCGAATGAACCGTTCGTATGAGCAGAGGAAAATATAGTTTTAACTTGAACAACTGGGACGTAGTATGTGTAGTGTATGCTGAAATCTAAATAAGACAGTTAATAGGTAGTAGGACTTCATCGCATTTTCTGCATATCAAAACAAACAAATTTTGGAAGCTTGTTTTTTTCTAAAGCTAAATTAACAAGTACCGGACATTTCGTCGGCCCATCTATATGAAGTTTGGAATTTAGCGAGCGAACAGGATGCTGCTTTGCTAAACTCCCTCGCTAAAGTTTATCTTTGCAGACATTTTTGTATGGGAGATAAATAATTAAAATTCGAATCCCAAATAAAATGAATAGGTATTAAAAAAAATTTACTTTAACACCGTTTTGATTGTTAACGTCAACGTCATATGTAGAATACCCATGTCATGTTCCTAAAAAGACTAGGCCTATTTTAAAAAGCAATTAAATATGCTTTTGTTTACGCGAAAATCTTTACTCACCCCCGTATAAATAAACGCTGAGTAAAAGTTATCAACTCGTTATTTAGCAGTTACGTCAAATTTTTGTTTTCTATTTGATGTCTACTAGCCAACTTACTTGTGCACATTTGTTTAGTAATACGGGGGTCAATGTTTAACGAAATTTTTTTATGTGGTATTCGATTGAGCTGTTTTAGATTCGCTCTCGTAGATTTCAGATTTCGTGCGTCTAATCGAACATGACTTGCTCTAAATTTTGTTGATATTTGTGCGATTCAAATATGTGTAGCCTTCTACACATTTCTTAGCGATATTCATTTTCTAGTTAATGCCCCTATTATCGTTAGCGAGTCGAATTATTCGCGTAAATCGAATCAGTTGTCGAAACATTCGCCCTATACGATTATGGTTCGCGAATTAATTCATTCGCCTAGAAATCAAAGGCTACCTATATAATAAAAACGAAAATAACAGCACCAAAACGACAATTCGAACATTTATGTCAACAAAAAAGGAATTTAAAATCAAAAATGTTTGTGCCTTAAATATTAGATATTCTTTATTGGACTTTTTTGAAGCTGCAAATTGTACCAACCCTTTGGCTATGACTGGGTTTTGTTCCATATTTATGTAGCAATATGAATTGAATGTGTTTTATACGTTTTTCTTGAATTTTCATTCATTTCTCTAGCTCATAAGTTACATTCGCCTCAGGTTTCACCAAATAGTTTTGTTCGCCAAAATTTGAAGTTTTAGGCGAATGATATTTCATAAATTCGCAAACGGCAATAAGGCGACTTTAAATTCGCCAGCGGTTTGACAGTTCAGGCGAATGAATTTTGTTCAATTCGCTAACCATAATACAAATAAGTCACATTCGCTTTTTTTTTTGTTCGACTCGCTAACGATAATAGGGGCATAAATTTTATATTAAAACATTCGAACTTTGCTCCCAGATTGATTTCAAAACGTTTTCAAATAAATAATTAACAAAACAAGATAAACCCGATGCAATGCGTTTCTTTGCAGTTAAAAAGCTGCACGGAAACGTCAACAAAGTCCATTACGTCAAACTCAAACGCACTTGGATTGGTAAATCTGAAGCAACTGTGAGAAAAAAGTTCAAATTCGCTAAAGTGCTCTGAAATCGGAAAAAGATTGCTTTTTGTCGCACCAATCGAACATAAAATAGAACTTGAGCAATATCTTCACAGTTTTTAATGGAGCGAACAGTCCTATTAAATCCGTTCATGTCTCAAAATCTGATGATTTCATAAATGTTTGTATCGCTACAATACTTTTTGGAAATGTCCCCTTTCTAATCTGACATATTGGGACACAATGGGCCCAACTGATGGTCTATGTGCAGCTGTGGCTAAAGCCATAAGAGCACCCTTTTACCTAACCTACCTAATCTGACATAATTACGGATTTGAAAGACAAAGTACGTACACGAACAACTGCAATACAATTTGGAGCCCACTTGGACCGACCACTTCCAGAAACTGTTGGAAGAACTACTCCAGAGAGCTGTCACTAGCAAATTAAGATGTTGGGACTGAAGCGGCAAAATATAACGTAGTTGCGAAGAAACGAAGCTCAGTCCAGTCCAGAATAAAAAACAAGTAGGTCTTCTTTTCGACTTTAAACTAAAACATTCAGAATAAATGAATTAGTGATGAAATGAAAACGACATTAGTAAATTGACACGGCCATTGCATTAACAGACGATTGAAAGCGATGAAGTATCAAGCGAATTAACGATTGTATTATAGACTAGACATATCTAGTCGCTTTGAAAGAAAAAAGAAAAAAACCTTTGAAAGTATAATGTTTTACATTTAATAATTCATGAGGAGTACAAGAACCCAGTGAGCTTGTCACTACTTAGTACTAAAAGATTATATCTACCCAACATATAAGTATATAAACTTGTCTGAAATGATATATTTGACACAACCATGGTGCATTCGCAGAGTTACTGGAGTAAATCTAAATATAGCAAGGTAGTTGTTACGTTATTCTATATAATCAGCCGGTGAATAAACAGATTAAGTTACTTCCATGTCACCTTTTCTACGCATATTACTGGCGTATCAAAAACACGCGAATGACAAAGATGAAACAAAAATGATAAAAGCCGCTATACAATCTCTGCTTAAAAGGTATGTATATGTATCAAGTTCCTACTTAAACTAAAATAAGAGAGTACTCATGCGAAGATACTTACTGTAAACGCAAATTACAAACAAGGAATTATAGATGGAGAGCAATTTCCAGTTACTATAGGTATAGGTACGTTCGAAACACTATATAGTGGAGGTTACTAGGTCTGACAGCTTGGTTCATCCCACTTTTGTTTTAGTGGGGATATTGCAACGTAGGTATGTTCGGAGGCAACCAGCAAGTTTGTTAAAGAGTTTCTTAAGCGAGAACTCAAACGACATTTAGTCATGTGCTTATCCATAGAGGATTTGCGAAAATGTCAATTCGAGTGACGTTTTGGTGATATTACATTCGTACCTTTGTTATAAGTCAGACGCATTAAAGAGACAATCCAAATAAACATACACACATTTATCTATTTAATGTAAGTATACGTAAATCACCTTGATTTTTATCCGGATCTTCCGGTGACATCGTCAGACTAATGTCACTGCACGAATCACCGCTGTGCTCGAAATCCTCTTCCGGTCGTTCGAAATCATTCGTCTCCATTTTCGAAATTGTCACCGGCAAACGATCAACACTTATTGCACCACAATTCAGCCTGTCACTGGGTTCCAACATTCTTGGATCACTTTCACTGATAGTTCGATTGAAACACTGCAATCGATCGGTGTTGTATTCGACGCCATTTGCGTTTATTAAGAATTCAGCAAGTTTTTCACGCGCGGGATCAAAACTTCCGTTATTCACATTATTCGCCACGAAATTCACCAACTTCTCACAATAATTTTGATCCGTCGAACTGAGTAAGGACAGAGAACGCGTTTCCAAAGCGGGAATTCTTTTTTCTGTGTCCACTGCGAGTGGCAGCTGAGTGGTGGAGCTGACACCAGCAGTCGCTGCTGCTGCCGCCGCCACAGCAGCGACAGCACCACCCGAACCATGCTGATTTGCGAGGTAATATGATCCATTTGTCAGCAGCTGATTGAGGCGATCGTGGTTTTGTCCAAAGTATCCATGTATCCAAGGATTGTAGAATGGGAAATTCGGCGGAAATCCCATCGCAAGTGCATGTGGAGGAAATGACAGCTCTGCCGAATCAGCAGCGGAAGGATGTTTTATCTGACGCGTTGCCGTCGACTTGGGGGCAATCCGATTGGCGATTATCGATTCTATGGAAAACGGACTGGAAATCTTTGACAACTTTGTGTTTTCCACTTCGAGTGACCGCGTGGAATTCTCCATTTCAGTTCAGCACTTTCGCATATCGTCTCAACTGACAGCTGTGTGCACTAAATCAGATCACAGGAAATAAATATAAAATCTCTATTTAATGCGACTGCGATGCGGCGACACAACATATGCGAACCACGTACAAAGTGAAACTGTCAATGCCAGCGTTTACTGTTTGACGGGGGTTGTGGTAACGGCATTGGCTTCGCCATCTATTATCCCCTCCAATGACCAAACGAGTTCCTGTTAGTACTGCGTGCGCCAGTGTACGCCCCTTGTACAAATCAACATGGCTGCAATATTTCAACGCATGCCAATGAGCGTATCGGACGAGTGAAGTGAACGCGCCCCTCACTGAACGTGTTTTTCTGTTTGTTCAGCACTTTTCCATTGAACACTACTGTGACTGTGTGTGCTTTACTAATTATAATTGCAACAACTACAAAGAGGTGAGTATGGCGCGGAGAGGGAGGCAACACGCAGGCACGCCCTTACATTAAAATGAATTTCAAATAGATTAGTGAGCAATTTTGCAGCCACATCCACAAGTAATTTGGTGTCCGGATGGGCGCAATTATAACTACTGTCTAATATTGTCACGATAGTGGTGTGGTACGAAGTGGGGTGTATACAAATATGAGAGAATGCGTATATACGAATCGTTTACCAAGGAGTTTTGAGAAAAGTCTGACAGTCTGACATGACACCCTTGGGCCTTGAATTTTAGAAGATGAATGGAATCTTAAATTTAAAGTTTCTATTTGCCTATTTTAAGGTTGTACACCATAAAAGGACATTATTAGCCAATGCACGCAGCAAAATTACCCATGTTAGAGTAGTGAAAGAACTGCTAATCTATATTTAATGTGTGCAATGTGTTTCTTAATTATTTATAATGTATAATAGTTGTTTTTTTGTTAGTTGGTGCCTAATAAATATTAGATAATGTAGTAGCTGTGTAATTTTCGAGGCAGATAGGTGCCCGCTAATAATCGTTTGAAGGAGGTTGGTAAATATAATACAGTAAACGAGGGAGGAGTAGGTGCGTAGGTAGATGCCGATGCCGCCATATGTAAGCGCTAAGGGCTGTATGAAATTGTGGGCGAAATCTCAGCGGATATCTAGTACTTTGGAAACTATACTGAGTGTCGCTGGCTCGAGCAAATACATATCCGCAGGACATCTGACAGGTATAATGTCATATAGAGCCTTACCAATAAACTTTTCTAGCTTCGACTCGTGATTTTAGTAGTTCACAATGGCTCTATTTTCCATACAAAGTTCGCAATCGTGAACTTAAAAAAATTAATAAAAAAAATTTAAAGGCGAGACTAAATTTTGTTATTAGTACGACACATAGTGAGTAGTACAGGGTGTCCGTCGGGAAGGTATACTACTTTGTTTGTTTATATAATTATTGATTAACTGAAAGCGAATGAATCTTATATTGATAAATGTTTTATTTAATGTCGGCAATTATGTATGGAATTCAATATCAGGTAAATGTCCGCTTCTGTTAGTCTCACAAATGCGAGCCCTTTTGAGCATATTTTTCATTACATTCTCACACATTTCACGCGGTATTTCATTAATTTCATCACGAATATTTTGTTTGAGTTGCTCAAGCGTTTCTGGTTTGTTTGCATAAACCTTGCTTTTCAGATATCCCCACAAAAAGAAGTACGAGCAGTTAAATCAGGCGACCGTGGACGTGGAGGCCAATAAACATCACCATTTCTTGAAATAACTTGTTGTGGAAAGAGGTCTCGCAGTAATTCCATTGTAATCCTGGCTATATGCGATGTGGCACCGTCTTGTTGATACCACATGTTAATCGATGATTGATTTTGATAAAATGTTTTAACGATTAAAACACGTTGGTTTATCGAATATTTTTCCATAATATATTTGCCACGTTTCTACTCTACGACTGCCAAATATAAACTGTCAAGACTAATGTTTACCAAAATGGCGGCAAAACAAAGTAGTATACCTTCCCGGTCGACACCCTGTATAAGGTACCTAATTACCTACCTAAATGTGACTGACATTGAGAGGTCGATTCTGTGTTTTGGAACGGAACGGATAACTATTGCTCTATGTACACCTAAGCGTCTTTCATATTCAAAATTACATACCTCAATGTAGGTAGGTAGTTATAGAGATAAAAGGCTTAAATAGGTAGATCTATTTTTGAAATTAATGGTGTGCGTATATATATACTCTTGCATCCTTAGCTCTATAGTTTTAGCCCAACACTACACCGGTTACTCTCGTTGATATACAACGACTATATATAACTTCCTGACTGCATACTCCTATTGTATTGATTTCAATGCCAGCCTTAAAGTTTGTTGCAGCAAATTTGTGTCTTCTGCTTAAATGCTAGCTTGCTTTAGTGGGACTGGTCCTTTTGTTTTATGCCTTTAGATGTTATTTCATCAATGATGCTTTTTTCACACTATAAACACAAATAAAATTAGAAGCGTTCGAAAATATAAACCAATAGGATAGGTCGCGACAACTTCAGTGTCAAATAAGAAGAAGAAAAAACCAAGTGACAGCTAAGAATCTTGTAGGAAAACAAAACAGATCTTGTATGGCTGTAGCACAATTCTGGTGAAAAATTGCTGAAAAGTTTGCAACAAAGTGCAAACAAAACGAATCAAATTCTTGTAGAATTGAAAAATGATGTTTATCAAATCAGACGTACTTAGTATTTGGTAAAAGCTGATGAGTTCAGGTAAAGAAAATTGTTCGCTTTTCAAAAAAATTTGAGTAAAACTTTACTCTGGCCTGGCCATTATAAACCTGCTTGGTTATCTTACAAGTTTTTTGACGTTTAAACCAAAAAGAAAGCCCATATGTGAAAGGATGGGCTTCGCGAAACACTCTATTTGTTGGGGATTTAAAATTGTTCCGTCATTCTCAACACGCTAAATGTCAAAAAAATAATTTTAATTTTAACACTTAAAATTAGATTTTTGAGAACTTAAATTCTCCACAATAGATTTATCGTTCTTCAGGTAGTGTACTTGATTTAATTGGCACATTTTCTCTCAAATAAAACGAATTTTATATTTTAGTTTGATTGTGAATAAGTCGGTATCTACACGAATATAATTTTCGGGTCGGAGGAGTTTGTGTTCGAATGAGATAAAGCGGACACATAAGCTTAAGTAGTGCACTACTGATAAAGGTGCCAAGTATTTACTATACTAAACTATTATATAAACTTTAATGCGTCGTGGCACAATTGTATACTCCGCTAAATACTATTTAACGGAGCGGAGTATACAATTGTGCCACGACGCATAAAAGTTTGATAATTGCTTATTGGACAGAAATTCACTTCAATTAAATTCAGAACACAACACATCAAAATGTCAAATAAAAAAAAACAGCTTGACTTGATGCTGATGTCGTGTACCCTTGCACAAATGTCAACTAACGAGCTGCGCAAACATGTGATAGTAAACTAGAGAAGTCATATAGCGCCGTAATAATAAATTTTAGTCTCGACTTTAAATTGCGAATTTTGTATGGAAAATATAACCACTGTGAACTACTAATATTTAGAGTCGAAACTTAAAATGTTTATTGGTAAGGCCCATGGAGGTCTCACAGCTGAAGCAAACGAAGTCACAAAAAGACAATTCGAAGATATTTGAGGTTGAGTAAATCAACTGCCAATGAGAGCAATTGACTTGGGTTTCTTACCGTTACCTTAGGAACGAAAAACTTAGGATAGAGTTAGACTTTGCGGAGAATTTCGCATTAGTTTTTAAATTTTTTTATATTTTATGACTTTGTTCTGTTCAGCCCTCCATAGAAGTACCGGCAACTATAAACGCTTACAAATTGACAATAAAAATCGTAGGTCAGCAAAAACCTAATGACAGTCGCATTGCCAAAATTTAAGTCGCAATTTTTAAAATATCTTTACTGTGTTAATTAGTTAATAATACAGCTGACCAAAAAAAATAATTGCTAGAGCAGCAGGTCAGTATTATGTAGAATAATGTCGTTTTCCATTGGGACCGAAGAAGCACTTTTCTTGCACTCAGAGCAGTTTTCCTGCTCTAGAAATCAGCTGGTTGTCATTTTTCATGTTCCATTGGGAGCAAAATGAGTCAGAGCAATTTCCCGAATCTCGCGATTTCTTAGCTAGATTTACATTTTCTTTCACACTTACCTACACTCAAAACATTTGACATTTGTCAGACTTTAAAATTTATTTACGTTTTTAGAAGACATCAAAATAGAACAACAATTGCATTTGGCGGCTGCAAATAGATAGTAACATGAATGAATGGATTTTTATAAAAACATGTCTCTTTGGACCCAATGAAAAATGCGACATAAGACTTTTACCCGCGTATTAATAAGCAAATGTGCACAAGTTAGTTAGCTAGTAGACATCAGACAGCATACAAAAATTTGACGTAACTTCTGAATAACGAGTTGATAACTTTTAAGCAGCGTTTTTTAATAAGAGGGTTAGACTCGCTGCTAAACATTAATTCAATTGTGCGATTATATATTTTTCAGCTGATTGCTTCCTTTTCTTGACTTTTCAACATTATACCTACATATTTGAAAATAAATTCGTTTGAAAATTTGTGGTTGTTTTGGAAACAATTGACCCCTTCCTTTCATAATACACTTTCTGTCTCTTTTATATGGAGTTGACTTTTCAACACGATTTAATATAAAAATGAGGAAATATCAAGAGAAATGTCAAACCGGGCTTAATATAACGAAGTTTAAGATTGCCAAATGCGAAAAAAGTTCGTTCCAAAAAGGATTTAAATGGCATCTCTGGCATTAATGTCAAAAAAGAAATAAGCTTTAAAAAAATATGTGACAAGTAAAGCTATCCCCTGAAATTTTGTAAATATAGCTTTCTATTAACAAAAACACATTTTTCATGTGGCCTTGCCTTCCTTTTTAAGGTAATTATGATGTATGACATTTTTTGAACATTATACATCCGTGAGAAATCAATAATCACTTGCAGTTCGGCACATCCCCACACAAAGCTGTTTTTTCTATCAATAGGCTGTACTCATTTTTGAAAATATCTTACCTCAAAATTTGTCTTGTGCGAAAAATCCGATCAAATAATCTTCTCACAACTTTCTGATGTTTGTTCAAATTAATCGCGCGGTTGATATGCAACTCTTCAAAAGAAACGAGAAAAAAAAAACAAAACAAAACCTAAAGAACAAACAAAATAAATTAAAATCCAAATTAACAAAACTCATCGATGCATTTCATGCTCAGAAATAAATCAGAATGTTGTTGACGTTTGGGGTGCCCGCGAGGCTATGTCATCCATGTCTACACCACCGAAACCCCATTCCCTGCCTTTGCCTCGTCAAAAGAGCTGCTTTAAATATCTCACCCCGAGTGAGAGAAACCATCAAAAAACGACAAATACGCTAGCGAGCTGACAAATTGTCCGAAATACTTTGAATAACTCCATCGTCGTCTTCGTCGTCGTCGTCGTCGTCGGCATCTATATAGGAAAATGACAATCGGCGCATATGTATGCGCAAAACAGACGCGGCGCATTCCAACAGATTCCCAACTATTTGTCGAACAATTCCAATGGCATGGCATCTCCTCGAAAGCGAGGCGACAAGTGGGATGAAATCTAATTTGCCAACAATTGGTGTAATTTATTGCCAAATTAATTTTTCAATTAAAAATTAATTATTACATGCCGATGCGCCTTGTGCGATATACTTAGAAGTCCAAGTCAGTTCATGGGAATGAGCATGTGCGCGCACAACTGTTACGAAATTAGGGTGATTCTGCTTACACGTTCGCAACTACAACAAGAAATACACCCCCAGTGCGCACGTAACATCCTAACCTAACCGCAATTTTTAACCAACAAGCAGCTACACCCACCGACCGACGGAGAATAACAAAGGACACTAGACACAGGCTAAATGGTTTTTAATTTCAAGCTAATTAGTGGGTTGATGGCAAATTATTGTTTATCGAACAGTTACATAGGCAAACTACTGTCTCTGGCCCAAAAGGGTTAATTTATATGTCAGACGAAGGACATGTATAATCGATTTGGTCGATGAGCGGCCATAAAATAGCTGTATCCTTGTCCTAGATGCATGCAACCGCAGGATACGCTTCAGGAGGAGGTGGATATGCAGAGGCCGGTCATGGAAATTATCCGATTGCCTTGTTAGGCTTTTTTCTCTGTAAATTGGTGATGTCGAAGTACAACGACTCGATAACATATTGTTAACTATAATTAGATAGTCAAACCTTCAAACCTTAAATATCGTGTCTAGGGCATTTTGCCACAGGTATGCGGATCCAACGGTGTATAGTGTAAGTAGAATAGCGTCATTCTGTAAAATTACTTGGGCTTGGAATGAAAATATTCCGTGCATAAAGTTCGCCCCTTTCCTTCAACTCCATCGCCCAAATACGCGTACCTACGTCTCAGGCACATTACTTTGAATTCAGATTTTGTTTTCACTTTAAACTGACAAAGTGACAGATCATAAATTCAAGTATATTTACCCACTTAAGATATTATTTTGGTGCATATGCGTGGAAAGGCATTGACGTGAAATTATCCATCAAAATGCAATTAAAGTTAGCGCTACACTTCCACAGAGCGAACGACGACGCGTCGTCTCGTTATGCCAACTAAGCGAGATTCCGTGTCCGTTGCACATGTGTGATTTGTGAACAGTTTTTTGTATTATTTTTTTTTCTTTGGTATGTGTTACATTATGAGGAAAAACCACAGGGTGCTGGCAGTAATTATGATTTTAACGGAATGAGGTCTGTCTTTTAATACATACTGCAGACTGCAGATCCACTATTCGGTGATTGCAAAGGAAAGTCATAATGTATATGATTCCGAATTTTACTTGTCAAAACATCTTAAGCTTTCAGAACTTGAAACCATAGCCAAGGTCATTTCTTGCAACGAACTTAAGGTTATTGCGACGTTGATGTGGGACTTAACATCGCTGCAGCCAGCACAAGGTTTTCTCACCTCAATATCTATTTTTGAAGGAGCATAACTGTCATACCAGATTATCAAGCCATCAATCAAATTCATTATATGTGTCGAAAATGACCGGCAACTCGTCTTGTTATCGCCTTCTTATTTACCTTAAATAACCTATTTTATCACAATCTGTGGCAGTTAAAATCTGTGTTTTTACTACAATGGTACCATATTCCCAAATATTTTCATTTTACTAATAGAGTTACCGCTCGATTCGATTGTCGTCCACATAGATCTACTAGCAGATTATTTTAATGAGTACCAAATACACAAACCTTGCAACTGCCTTATCGACTGCAGTTGCTCGTTAAAAAATAATGTGGGAAAGGAATTCATTAAATTTATGTAAACTAAACATAAATTCAAAAAATAAATATCGAAAATAAATAAATAGTTGGCACAAGAGATCAATAGGGATCCTAGGTCTAGCTCTTCACAACCATTCGTTTTGTGTGAGATAATTTGTTGGTTCGAATGGAAGTGGGAAACAATTTTAAGCTGAGTCCAAATGGCTAGTTGAGAAGCTTTTTCTCGTATGTTTGGCGCAGTGCAAAAAGACCTTAAGATAGAATTCGGGTTATATAATCAGTCCCAAAGTGATATGTCAGTTCGTTCTTTGAAGAATAAGCTTCTTTATGTTGACAAAGCTACCACAAAGGCAGATCAAAACTCATAAATTTTTCCCTCGCGTTAGACAATTTTCACACGCACTGACATCAAATCTCGACAAATAATTTTAAATGTATGAATGTTAATATATTTCGGACCAGACGCGATTATATGGCGCTTTTTTTATAATAATAATTTTTTTTCGGCAAAGAATGCGTTTTTTACAACTCAGAGAAGTACAAGTTACCTCCAAAAAGAATATAATTATCTGTCTTCCTTTAAACATTTTGTATACCTCTCTAATTAAAAGTGAAAAATGCACCAAAAACAATGAAACTATTACAAAATAACCATCGTTCAATAAAATCGTTTCGACGATAGTATTAGGCAGTTGAATTAGTAATGCGAAGCAACGAAAACCGATGATCCTCCAATCGTTTCAACAAAGTAGAAGCATTGTCGAGATGATTGGAGCCCAGAAAAGGTGGCAGATGGAAGAAAGTGTTTGAAAGTATGCTTATGTCAGTGTAACTATTTTTACATTTGTCGTTATTTCTGCAACTACTTTAGACGATACCTACATTCGTTCAGTCAATGAGTTTAGTATAAATATTAATTATCCCCAGAAAACCCAAATTGCAACTCAAGGTTTCTTTTCCACTGCGCCACCTCTCGCGAACGTCTGACAAATATCCGAGAGTATAACTGTCATGAAGAAGCTTCTCAATTAGCCGTTTGGACTCGGCATAAAACTGTAGATTCCTTCCATTCGTCCCAAAAATGAAAAACTCTCACAAAACGAATAAATGGCCAACTTTTAATTTTTTTTTATTTTATTAATTATCAATATTTTATATTTAACAACTATAATTTGGAATCATATTTTCAGTGAACTTTTGATAAAAGAAAATAGAGAAAGTACTCCAATTCTAGTACCTAATTATCGAAATTTTTTTAAAAATTTCGTTTCGCACTGCTTCATAGCTCACCCAAGTTTCGCCAATCAAACAAAGCCAAAAAAACGTCATCAAAGAAAAATTTCGAGCATTCACAACCAATTGACGTTCCGTCAACGAACGTCAAACTGCAATCTTGTGTTTTCCTTTTCCTCTTCATCTTAAGTAATTTTCCCCAAAAGAAAAGCAGACCAATAAATTATCTATAGAATATATATTTTACGAATTTGGACCACAAATAATATTAGGTAAACAATTATGCAAAAAATAAATTAACATTTCACGATCATACAACTTATGTGTACTCTCGCCCATCAAAAGAAATGCATCCATTGCCAAAACATAACAAAGGAACACAATTTCTATTGCAGCATTAATGGGCAATAATATCGCTTATGAAATGGAAGACGAGTATGACGACAACGATGAACTAAACTCGTTGGACCATCATCTAGATTACAGGGAGCACGTATCTGCAGCACTTGGACGAATGGTCACCCAGTAAGTCGTCTGAAATCAATCAAATTTCTTAAGGTTTTAAGCGATTTTCGTTTAGAATTGTAGGAACGCTACCAAGGAACTCATCTAAAGAAATGCCAGTAATTCGAAAGAGGCCAGATCTAAGGAAGTTTAGAGTGAGTACAGTCGGGAGACTTTATTTATTTTTTTGTTGCGTGTGGGTGTTTGCCAATTTTATTAATTAAGGGTTAAAGTCTGGTTTTGTATTTTATTTGGATTTTCTTTTGAAAATCGTGTTTTAATTTCAAGTGGTTTACATGCTTAACTGACAGTTAGGTCCATCGAAAAATTACTGTGCAAGCAAACAACCGTCCGTCCTAGCAGTTGTCTCTGATGACAGCCCAATTGCGTTTGAGATTGATTGCACTATGAAATACAATATCGAATGTTAAGAAACCAGATAAAAAGTTTTCGCTAACGCATTCTGGGACAACGAGGTTGTCCGGTTCATCTCCTATTCAAAGAGTTGTATGCAAATTCAGGTGCACCAGTGCACTGAGTTTTGCAACAATGCGCATGTGCGCTGGCAATTGCGTTTTATTTTTTAAACGGCCTGCTCAACATCACGTGCATTTACACAACGACCTTGAAAGTGTATGTTATCAATATCATGTAACGTATAACGCGTCTGTGGTATGCACGAAATATCTTTTCTGATCATATTCCTCTCGGCGGTCATAGTACGTGCCATTTTAGATGAACTTTTATTGATTCCAATTGAATCTGCAATCACTTTCAGCACACTCCACTGTACAAGGAAATAAAACAGTTGTGCGGTTTGCCGCCCACCAATCGTCGTCCCAATGAAAAATGGTCCCTGCAACGCGGCCTCATGAAGCGCGAAAATGGATTGGCGTCCAAAACCTCAGGATACTTCACACCAAGTCAGCATCGACGGATAGCAAACCAGTTTGTGCCAAACCACAAGGACGAACGTCTCATGTCGTTCGACTCAAAAGTGTTCATTAGCAAGTTCAACAGAGACGGCAGCAGACTAATCACCGCAAGTCAAGGTAAGCCCATGCAAACAACGAGACATTTCCTTTTAACCACCTCCACAAATCGACGTAGACGCGATAATAAGAGTATTTGACTCATCAAAGGGCACCTACCACCGGATAAACCGTATTCACGCGCAAGATGTCGGATGGGGCATCCTAGACATTGATTTCAGCCCATGTGGCGAGTTCTTCACCTATTCCACCTGGTCGGACTATTGTAAGTAACGCAACGGTTTGGTATAGTGCACAACTGAGGTGTCCCATTTCAGTTTTTGTCGTGCCGGTGAATGGCAGCACCGATGAGTTCCAATGGCTTCGACTAAACACAGAAGTGAATCGGTCGGGAATCTTCTCGGTGCGGTTTTCTCCCTGCGGAACCACTCTCATTGGCGGATGTAACAACTCGTGTATTTACATGTGCAACAGGGAACGCACCACAGTGAGGGCTATCAAGGTAAAGCATGCCAATCCGAGTCGGAGAGATGACAAATAGTTCTGATTCTCTTTGTAGACTGAAACAGAAAACTATATTGACATCAATGCGGTTAGCTTTGTAAGTGATATGAGTTCGGACATCTTTGTGACAGGGTGCAACCTTGGTGTCATAAAGCTGTGGGACAGGCGGTGCTTGGGTGCGAGCGATGCTATAGCGACACCGGTTGCCAATTTTCTGGGCCACTGCGATGGCGTTACTTACATCGACTCGAGGAACGACGGCAACTACATTCTGTCGAACTCGAAGGATCAAAGCATCAAGATCTGGGACCTGCGGAAGCCAACAGCTATCGAAAAAGTCTTCACCGACAGAGATCTGCCCATGTTGGATTGGGACTACCGTTGGGATGACGTGCCCCGCGAATGTAGGTGCATTTAATGGAATACGTACGCAGCTAACTGCCCGTCATTTCAGATTACAATCCATCGAAGGTGTTGGACGGTGATGTCAGTGTGATGACCTTCAGGGGACACAGGGTAACAAAGAGTTTGATACGAGCCAAGTTCTCTCCTGCTGCGCAGACGGGACAGCGCTACATCTACACTGGTTGTGGAACAGGACGGATTATAAGTGAGTTCTGGTTCTATGTGTACAAAACTCGAAGGCTACAGGTTTTTTTCTCCTCCCCAAGTTTACGACGTCCTCACGGGTCATATCAAAGAGGCTATCGAAGGCCACAAGGACATTGTACGGGACCTGTCATGGCATCCGGTACGATCGGAGATCGTCTCCAGTTCGGTGAGTAAAACAGTAGACTCCTTGCGAACAAGAACTTATGCAGGCCTCCTCCACAGTGGGACACACATGTCAATTTGAATACGTTCAAAACGACTTTGCTGAATCGCGGGCGTGCGGAAGGCACACGCTATCGCGGGGGACCACTGCGCCGTTCACGCCGAATAGCAACCCAAAACGGCGAGTACGACGAAGACGACGAAGAGGACGACGATGATGTAAGTGCACCCAATGGATGGATGTAATTTTTCGATTAAAGATCGTTTCGTATTCCTCTATTTTCAGGTCAACTTTATGTGGTAGATAGGGATAAGGTAGTTTTACGTTATAATTTTGAACTAAGCCATTTTTCTCTTCTTTTCGGTCTCAATGCTATTGAGTTAGACAGCACATTTCATACTCTAATTTAATAAATGTACATACGATTTAAATTCCCCACTAAATTCAGCATAAGAAGTGAAAAATGTGTGATGAGGAAAGCAAATAAATTATCTAAGTTTTGTAAAATGATTGTTTGCATGGTCGCAGAGCTGAGGATTGCATCACAGGTTGTGTAGATATTGTCAGCAGGTGCGCGTGTCTGTTATCAGTGAGCACACGGTGATTGCGATATCTCACTCAGTGGGTCACGGAAGGGCATCGTTTTGTTTTGATTTGAAAGTAACGAACAAGGTGTTGCACATTTTCAACAGAAAGTTCATGCGAGTTCAATGTTGATAAACGATTGCTTCTGCAAATCACATTTCGAGTTCTATTCCAAAGGTAGATAAATGCCTACGAGGTGGTGTGCTCATTTAGGATGGGACTTGAACAAGGTTCGTTGGTTAGTCCCTAGCGGCAGTGTTTGTTCTGTGAAGCCAAGGAAATGTAACCATAATCGGCTGTCTCTATTCAAGTGACGTTCGCCGTTTCATTTCAAATAAAAACCGTTCAAATCAACATTTGAGTAGAAAAAAAAACATCAAGTGGAACTAAGAGTGAAATGTAATAAGCGCCGGTTTGGTTTGAACGCCTTTTCCCATCGAACAGAAGGAAACTCGCGGGTACTAGCCAACGGCAAGGAACAACTTCCACGATTCTGGGACTCTTGTAAAACGCAAACCGCTTGTTGATAAATAACATTTTATTAAAAACTCCAACCACACGTAAGCCTAATAACACTTTTGTTACAAGCAGTGGAATACATGCTTGCGCTTGATACATTTAACTTTGAGTTTGGGTATTTTATTCTTGGCCCTTCTCGCTTGTTTCGCCTTCGTCATGTAGTTACTGTAGACTTTGTGTTTCGGTGTTGCATGTTGATATTTATCGAGGGTGCCGCTCCACAGTCGCATTATCCGTTCCTCATCGTTTTTGATTGTCTTGATGTTTAATTCTAGATTTTCGCTCAGTCCGTAGCCGTTTATTTGCGATATAGTTGACGCAGCGAATTTCTGCACATCTATGTTGCGGAATTTTTCTGCGCAGAATGTGGAAATAGTGTAAGTATCAATTAACCAGTCATCCTTCAAAGGAATCAAATCATGTTGCGAACTTACTTCGGTTGGGTTCGCAGAGTTTGCCTGTTTGCTTTTCTTCTTCTTTTTTGGCGCTTCGGTAGTCTTTGGCAGCTCTGTTGGTTTTTCAACTGGCGAAGATTTCTTGTTTTCCTTCTTGTTTGAGGTGATTTCATTCGCAGATGGTACTAAGGGTAGACTTTCCTCCTCTAACTCACTTACAGTGCTTTGAACGGAGTCAGTTTGTTTCTTTTTTTTCTTTTTGCGGATTTCGGTAGTGTCTGCTGGTGGTTCCTCTGCGGTTTCAATCTTCATTTTCTTCGGAATGTTAATTAAGGACTGTGTGTCGTCTGTGGCCGCGACTTCTTCCGCAGATCGCTTTTTGGTTTTCTTATTTTTCATCGGCATTCCATCTTCAAACAGTCCTACGGATGAAGTCTCAAGGGTAGCGCTTTCCGGTTCAGTTTGGATCACAATCGAGTTCTTGCTTTTCTTCTTCTTTTTAGAGGAAACTTCCGTTTTTTCAACTACAGATGAGCTTTCTTCCAATACTTCGTCGACAGGCTGTTTCTTGTTCTTCTTCTTCTTTTTTTTCATCGGTGATTCTTCAGTTGGAAAGAGGTCGGATTCTATTGATGCCATATTTTCTCCAGATTCGATATTGTTGTCCACCGGCAGGCCTTTCTTCTGCTTTAATGCCTCCATCTTCGCCTTGAAGTAGTCATTTACCGTTACACCGGTGTTTATGATCTGCGTACCAAGTTCCTGTGCTGGAATTTCAGTAGACTCTGCGATTTCTTCTTTTGGTGGTTTCTTATTCAGTTTTTTCTTTCTTTGAGATAGTTCGTCCACGTTGGCGACGCCATTCTCTAAGGGTACTCCCCTCTTTGCCTCCATTTTCAGCTTAAAGTAATCACTCACCGACAGCCCGGTATTTATGATATTTATTCCTGATTCGAGTGGAACGGTGTCCCCTTTGTAATCACCCGAATTGAATGCCTGGAATTGGCTATAAATATTATCATCATCTGGGCTAGCTTTCTTGCCAAAGATGTTTGCCAAATCCTTCTCACTGTACTGAGCCATATCCTTACCCTTGGTAAATTTCTTGTAATGTACCCTAGCTTTGCTGTTCTTAGATTTCTCCTCCAATGACTGGCCGCTGAATTTATCAGTAAGCTTTTCTTTACCACCACTCTTTGATTTGAATCCCAATCCAACTTGACACTCGGCCGACGCATTGTTAGAAGTAGAATTTTCACCATTCAAAGTATCCAAAAGGCCATTGAAATGTTTCTCATGCTCTGTCCACTGATCATCACGTTCGGTGAAACCAAGTCCGTCGATGTCGTTCTTGTAGCTAACACGAATGAAATCCTGTTGACCATCTTCGCGACTGCCCAAACCTTTGCCCTTGCTCCAGCCCATTTTCTCAAGCATTTTTGTGCCAAAACGGTCACCGTCTAAAAAGAAAATCGGGAATTTTATTTGTGCAATGAACTAATGGAAAACTCACCTTCGAATAGAGGTTTGCCTTTTGGCACCAAATTGTACCGTTTCTTTCGTCGGGGCTCTGCTAACATGGCCATGGTTATGCGTTAAATTGAAGTATGCTAAATTAATTTAAAACTCTTTATTTCAAGCCAATTCTTTGCAGAAAACTATCCGACCAAACGAGAAACGAGGAACAAGAAACAAAAACTTTAAAATGTCAAACATGCACGTGTAGTGATAGTCGGCTGTCAGTATTTTTTGTTACAGCATTCGAAAGACGAACGTCGATAAGTGGGTGTCGGCTGCGTTCGCATGGTTCATGTTTCTTTTTCGAAGTACCACAGTAATAGTTTGCGATTAATTTTTTTAAAAGGAGGAACTAACAACTCTCCCCAAAACCATTTTTCTTTGATTGGGCATTTCAGATTTTGACGTGCGAATCATTGCATAAAATTTGCGTAAGACACATTTCAAGACAATTTTGCGGTAAATGACACGATTCCTCACTTAGCAGACGCTTCTAGTTTGTTTAAAAAGATATAGTTTATAGATAATAGTAAAAGTGTAGTTCATCGATCGTTTATAAGAAAAAAAATTAATGTACTCAGTCCCTTAGCTAATGCAGCGCTTCGTAAAAGTTAACATTTAGAAGGCACTGGCTTACGCGATAAACTGTCAAACCGTCAGCTGATAAAAAGAACAACAAGTCAACAACCGACCTCAAATATTTTTCGGGAAAAATGGTAAATTTGTTAATATCTTTAAGAATATCAATTATGCTATATTTTTATAGGATAAATCGCTAGTGACTGTTGATAAAATCGTTGACCAATCAAAGCAATGGACTCTCGAAGGCGACTGCACTCTGCTCCAATGGATGAATCAAATTTCTAAAGTGAGTTGTCCAACAAGATAAATTTCACAAATTATAACCACCCCCATTATTTCTTTATCCCCCCTAATCACGTAGAATCTAGAGGAAAGAGTGATCAAAACTAATACTGCGCTAAATGAAATGTCCACCAAGCTAGGCAGAACATCTGTTGCTCTTAGCAATGTTACGAACAATCTAGCTGCTCTGCAGTACTCGCAATTTGTCGAGAATCGCGTACACGACGATGACGAAACTCTGGCCAATGTTGGAGACGTTCCAGATGTGGGAAAAGATGTAAGTAGATGTATGTAGGGATAGCTCGATTTGTGGTTTATGTGTCTCTAATAGGAAACAGACAACAAAGATGGGAACCACAATATCTATTCGTTCCTAAAGAAGAACCTGGAAATGATGAATTCATGTCACGAAGCGTATTCCATTAGCTACGATGACTCCGATGAGGATGAACCTGCTACAAAGTGAGAACATATTTTTAAGATTTGAAAAAAGAAACAAGATCCCAATGAATGTATTTCCGTAGTGTTGTCTATCGTTCGAAGAACCCATACGAAGCACGGTCTCTGCCTCACATATACGGCTCGAAACTGTGGAAGGAAAAGTGGCATATTGGACTCTGCGACTCGGATAATGACTTTTCCGGTGATGAAGAGTCAGAACAGTTCTCCGAGTCCTCATCCACAGCAGACGATTCATACGAGAGTACCGCCCCAACGATGTCTGAGTGGGACTCCACAGCCTGGGGGTTGAATACAAACAGTTTGCCGGATAGAAAGGGTACTCATGCCCCATCAAACGATGGCGAATCTTCTTATCAAGGAGAAGATTCCTCACAGTCGGAAGTGTCCACACCAAGAGCGCAAAGGAATCAGCCAATAATACAGCCGCTCCCAGAGCAGCGCTACTATCAGCATGTTCAACGTAACACGGAGAGTAATTTTCATGACATTTTTACTGATTCAGAGCAACAAACAGTGCCTAAAGTTATTGCGCCACCACCAGCTCAGAAAATAACAAGTCCGCCAAGTTTAATAGCTGATGAGCCCCCGCCAGATCCAGATCCGGCCGAGAGTGATAATAACCGGCGAATAGGTGCTAAGAAACCTTTGAATCTATTCGACGATGACGAGTTTAGCTCATTTATGGATCAAATCGTAAAGACCGCAAATAATAAAAGTGCGAGAGGGGCGAATGCATCCCAGGAAACTGCGAGGAAGACTGCCGTTCCAAGTCTCTTCGATGATAGCGTTCAAACGGCCACAAAAACAAATTCGAAAGGCAGCAGCTTACCAAAGGAGCCGCCGAAAAAGGCCGATGTTTCCAATCTCTTTGATGATACCCAAGGTCATAGTTTTCCTCAGGAACCACCACAAAAAGCAGCCGTAGCTAACCTTTTCGATGACTCCGAAGATATATTCACTCCAAAGATCAGTGAATCAATCGTGGAAAAGAAAAACCTCGCACCAACAAAGGACGAAGATGAAATGTTTACTCCACCTGCGTTGCCAAAGGTAGTTGCGAAGACGAAAACCAAAAATCTGTTCGATGATGACGATGACGACGATGATTTTGAGAAAATATTTGCCGCAAAACCAAATAAGAAGAGCACATTGACTTCGAAAACAAAAAATCTGTTTGATGATGTCTTGGAAGACTTGGCGGCTGTGACAGAAAGTGCGAAAGATGAAAACAAAGTAAAAGAAGCCCCAGTCAAGCAGGTTCCTCTGTTGCGGAAAGGACTCTTCGACGACGACGACGATGATCTGCATAGGGAAAAGGATCTTTACGTCAATAAACCGGCGAAGAAAACTGATCTCTTTCAAGACGTTTTCAGCGAAAGACCAACCCTGGAAAGTGATTTGTTTGGCGATCGTGAAACATTCAGCAAAAATGATCCTATCAGGGACATTTCAAGTCTAAAGAGCAATTTAATTAGCGACGCCGAACAAGTTATGGCAGAACCTGTAAGCGTCCCGGATCCAATCGAGTCCAAGGCGGGGGCTACACTAAAAACAGATCTCTTCGCAGATGTCTTTCAAGATGAGCCGCCAGAAGACATTTCTGCTACACAGTCGGAGAAAAAAAGAACAAAAATCGCAGATATTTTTGCAGATGACTTTGAAGAGTTTGTTCCGAGACGTAAAACAAGCAAAGAAATGGATAGCGAAGCTAACGTTGCCCAGGAGCCTACTTTAACAGTCGAAACAAACAACCAAATGGAATCAGAACTTGCACCCGCTCCTTCTTCAGAGAAAACTAAGATCAATGTTGTAGATTTATTCGCCGATGAGCCCACAGAAACAGAAAAATCTGAGGATGACGCGTCACAAAATTCCGATGCCGTCTCTGAAGTGACATCGACCACTAAAACCCCAGAGATTGCTCGAAAGCCATCCGTCGCTATTAGCAAACCTGCAGCTGTGTCTTCCAGTAAAAAGAAAACCAACATCTTTGCCGATGATGTTGTAGATGATTTTGAAGAGGTTACTCTCGAGACAAAAAAAGCAAACGAGACGGTTGCAGAGAAGGCAGATCCTTCGTTTGACGATAAACCACAAAGCAGAGACATCAGGTCTGTAGAATTAAAGGCTGTTACCGCTGAGGGAAAGCCGATTATAACTAAAGCAAAACCCACCATTGCTGAAGGAAAGCCCACCTCCGCTAAACTAAAATCAACCACCGCTACAACGTCTCCAGACATCGTTCACAGAGACCCTACGATGGGACTGGAGGCTCCGAAAGAAGTCATGCCTGCTGTTGAAAGCAAATTGAAACCAGCTAAGGCCGATGTAACTGAAAAAGTAGAGAAGGACAATGGTTCCAATACTCAAAGTGAAGATACCCGAGAGACCGAAACTCTGCCAGCAACCACTGATGAAAGAAGTTACGAGCCTACCCCAGAAACGGGCACTCAAACAGAGGTTCCCAGCTATACCAGTCTTTTCCACGACGAACCACCGCCAGACGACACTGCTTCGTTAGCTCCTTCCTTCGAAGAACCACCGGCAGAGGATGAGGCACCACTAGTCTCAACACCTCCAACAGCAGCAGCAGCCTACAACAGTATAAATCTCTTCGCCGACGTTCCACCTGATGACGACTTTTCCATCGTGGCTCCAGTGAAGACAAAACGGATCCACAGCATCTTCTACGATGATTTCAATGAGACAATCGAAGCCAGTCGCGAAATGCGAACGCCATCTTCTTATTTATTCAACGACGAACCTCCACCAGACGATGACGAAGCGCACAGTTCCCAGTTGGTTCCAAAAGAGGAGCCCAAAGTTGTCAAAGAAAGGCCGAAGGTGTCAAAACTGAAGAAAATGGATCTACAAATCAATGTTGGAGCGCTGTTGCCAACAGCTAAGGCTCCCTCTTTCAAGAAACCAGTGGCGTCTGTGACTGTTCTCCCTGAGGACGACATCAAGCAACACGAAATACCACCCGTCAAACCGGCAGAGAAGCGCGATTTGCCGGAGAATATTCTGCCAAACTTGAATAGAGATCGCGCCAGGGTGCAGGTAAAGCGACGGCCGTCAACTCGGAGGGGACGACAGGAAAGCTATAGAAAGTCAATGATCGAAGAAGATGTTGCCCTTGTCGCTGATAAAATATCAGATGACGATGCGCAGCCACGAAGTGAGGAAACATTTAAAAAACCGAAGTCACTTTTTGAAGATTTCGGCACGTTCGATATAAAGAAGACGAATTTAAGTGACATTTTTGCAAACGAACAAGCATTCCAGACGAGAACTTCTGCAACACCAAAAGCAATTCCAGAAACGGAAAACGACGTTCAAATCTTCAGTTCGCAATCTTCAGCAGGCAAAATTCCATCACTGTTCGAGGACTCCGACACGGATGCCGGAAATTTCTTCGAAACCCTTCAGTCGAAAAAGGAAAAGCCAAAACCATCGCCATCGGCCAAAATAAAAGATTCGCTCTTCGACTCCGATGACCTCGATGAGAATCCATTTGGAACCCCAAAGAAAACAAACGAAACTGCACAATTGTCGGACACAACGCAAGTCGCCTTCAAACCACCACCACCGGCATCTCTCTTTGAAGAATCTGATTCCCCCGAAGAAAAGTTACCAACTGGGGTACCGCCTACGAGGACAGTCACAAAACCTGCTCTGAAATCTGAAGAGCCTACGAAACAAACAACGACTTCACTCTTTGGCGAATCAGATGAAGGCTCCGATGACCTCTTCAAAGAGTTGAAGACTGCCAAGAAACCAACTCCGCAGAAAACAGTCGATAAGAAACCTAAACCGAAACCAGTAAGCCAGCCTGTGAAAGCAGCCACGTCGCTGTTCTCCAGCGACGAAGAGAGTGGATCCGGTGACGATATCTTCGGAAAGCCCAAAGCAAAGGCACCTCCTAAAAAGGCCGAGTCGGCTAAAGCGAAACCATCATCGAGTCTGTTTGCAGATCTTTCCGATGACGACGACGATGATCTGTTCGGTGCAACGAAAAAGAAACCCAGTGGAGGTAACTAAGTCACATCAAACCGAAAACGACTTTTCTTGTAACCGTTGAACTTTGCTCGCAATTTTCTATTCCAATTTCAGTTGGCAAAGCGATATCCAAACCATCTACAAAGAGAACACCACCAGCGAAGGCAGCTGCGCTGGCGCAGCAGAAACCGCCGATCAGCAACAATCCCCTATCGGACCTCCTGGGCCCGTAAACACAAGAAACGAAAACCAACAACGTGTCCTTATTAAATACATAGTATACTCGTATATTCAATTGTTTAAAGTCAACATATTCCTTATAACCTATGCATTGCATACATATATAAATAAATACTAAATACATTCTACATACACTAAAAGTGAACAATATTCTCGTTACACATTTGGTATCGCTTAGCTACTATAGTTTGTCAGTTGACTTAAGAGTATTGCCATTGCACAGTTAGCCACCATTTGGATTCCCATCGTCAGGTATATTTTCACGTCTCGATTCGAAAGGATGATTCTTAATCGTATGAGGTTGCTCAAGAATAGTTGTAAGAAAAACCACAGATTAGTGAAGTTTACTACTCTCGCGGGTTAGTAAATTTTAGTTTTTTGTTGTGTTCTTTGGTTGAGACTTATCGCATTAAATCTATAAAGCCACATCACGATACTTTCGGTAGTCGTCGGACTCATTTCCAAGTGATAATTTACTATTAGCCGCTGCATTGTAGACATAGGGATTCGTGAAGCCCCCATAGCCGATGCCGCCGCAGCCCACCAAGCCGTTCATCATGGGCCGGTGGTGGTGCTGATGGGAGGATGCGTTGTAGTACGGCTGATGTGAGTGTCGCGAATGCTGTGGATGTTGATGATGCTGATGCAGGTGCTCTAGCAGTGCCTGATGCTGATGCGGATTGTAGTTGACGGGATGGCCCAACATCGCCATGTAATATTGCTGTTCGTAGTTTTGCAGCAAATTATTTCCGTAGCTTAAGTCACGTTGAACTTTGGCAATGCCGTCGAGATTCTCCAGCGAGATGCAGTTTCTTGAGAGTTTTTGCGGTTTCGCTGCATCGATTGTGCAGTAGATGGGATCTGCTGGCACAGAACCGATTACTGAGTGCTGTTCGTCGGGATTGTTCGAGTGTTTGGGTTTTTTCGAATCGTTGATGCTGTTCTTCAGGTCGTCCACGGTAATGTTGAAGTATTTGGCGTTATTATCCTCGGTGTCGAGGACATAGCGCGGATTGTACATGCCCGGGAGGGTGCAACGTAGATCCATCAGCGACTGGGCTCGGTTAGCTTGAAACAGAGATAAGAGTAAGTAATTTCAAAAGAAGTGAATTTAAATGAAAATTGTTTTTAAAACGATTCATCTCAAAGAGTAACCACCAATCTCTGAAGTCAAAGTTTGTCACAAAAATGATAGAGACATTTGTAGCCTTCTGCGGTCGTTTGTTTCGTAAATTGCATCGTTCAGAAGATATGCGGTTTACTTTCAAGTCGTAAGATGTCGCCACACTCATCAAAAGTGGATTGAGCTATCTACTCTACATTCAAAAACCAAAAACAACTGATGATGAGTTTTGAAAAATTGGTAGACGAGTGAAACTTAATTATTAAGACTGCATGTGGGCAAATTTGAACTCAAAATTTTGCAATTTTCTATACCTACTTTCATTTTCATTTCTGAAACAAACGTCTATAACCCTGCTCGCGCTAAATGTCCCTAGTCTCCACAGCAAATATAAATGGTCGCTTTGATATTGATGGGAAAAAAACCATATATGCTCATGGTAGATGTCAAAAAACGTTATTTTAACAATTCGCATAATTAGAATTTTAAAATTTCAGACTTCAAAGACATCGCAATGATTGTCCTGCAAGTTCCATATTGCTGCTCGGTCCTCCATAAGCCTCGCAAGTTTTTTTTTCATCGCATGAAAAGGGTGTTTTTGAGTTTGCGTTTTATTTCATTTATCACGCAAAATTTTCTCTGCGGTTTCCTATAAAAAGTATACACAGCCTTTTCCTCCGTCTTCTGTCAAAATTTATCTTCGATTTAATGTACCGGGCATTTATTTCGCGAGCTAAATGAGTGGAGACTTGTCATCGGTCCGTCTTTAAAAAGTTAAGAATTTATGTCGTTTTCCATTGGACAAAAAGAAGTCCAGGAAAGTCTGGAATCGAAAAAATCACTTCTGAAACCGTTCCATTGGCACAAAAAGTACTCTTCTGCTGATTCTGAGGAAAGAATTTCGCTCCTCGATCTGAAGTAAGAATCCACTCAAGAAGTAAAATTCATGTATTTTATACAAGTCAGCTGACAGCAGCCGTAGATTATTTTTTGACATTTCCCCAACACTTTTGCGGATTCTTTTAGAAGCAGTTTTGCTGTTCCATTGGTTTTCAGAATGAGTGGAAACCAATGGAAAAGGACATAAGTTTTCGATAGGATACTGCTTTGGTAAACGGCCTCACTCAATTTCATCTTTGTAGACACTTCTGAGCAGGTTAGTCAACAAAAAGTCAATAATAAGGATACTGCGACGTATACGTAACATTTTTCCTGGCGTTTTTACTTCTCCTCGGATACAAGAGAACCTCTTCGAAGTAGTGGAAGATTTTAAACACTTTAGAACGGTATTCAATTTCGTATTCAATGGAAATTAATTCAAAGGCCCACTCTCACTCTCATTTTCCGTCTCCAATTTATTAATGATGTATACGTCCCTGTTCTTATGCCCAATCATGAAGCTCGTTTTAACAGAAAGCGAAAATAGTAAAAATATCTATTGTACTAGTCCATCGCAGACTCGCTTATTCTTTTCAACAGGCATTCACAATAACAAACATTTCTTAAGAAATTAGTAGAAATCTCCGCACAGATTCTCACTTTCCTCCAAAGTTTTCACAATTCAAAGCCAATTACGTTTGTGGTGATAGCGGCGAAAAAAAAGCATAAACCCATGAAGGCCCATCAGTCGTGTGGTTTGAGTATCTTTACCGTTTACATTAATTAAACATGAACCTCACACTTAAAGAATCCATCAACATAAATCGACGTTACATTGAGAGCTGTCCAGCTCAGCAT
The DNA here is from genome assembly GCA_948293265.1 of Cheilosia impressa. Taxonomy (NCBI): domain Eukaryota; kingdom Metazoa; phylum Arthropoda; class Insecta; order Diptera; family Syrphidae; genus Cheilosia; species Cheilosia impressa. Next base: position 12,242,146 of record OX411883.1, read on the forward strand.
GTAAAATGAACACATTTGTCAAGTGTCTAATTCTTCAAAAGGTATCGGAGAAACGTCACACTAAACGCCTCTAACCTATGTTTGTAACGGTTCTTGTCAGTTTATACATAATACATAAATCTCTGTCCCCATTTCAAAATTCAGAAGCAATACTCACCTCTAGTAGCTGCAGATCCAGTATATTGGGAATTCGGCGCTGCAAACATGCTCGCATTGAATTCATTCTGAGATCCATATAGGGAGCCATTATTGAAGAATTGCTGGGAAGCGCCTAAGCCATGCTGTTGTTTCGTTTCGTTGATGATGTAGCCAGCGTTATCGAATGCGCCCACATTTTTGTGACTACGCTTACTGGCTCGGCGTGAATCTCCCTTCCCTATTGGAGCACTCGGAGGCGGTGTTTGTAGCTGTAAGCGTGTTGCTAGATTTTGTAACTGGGAGAGCACCTGTGATTCTCGTCGCCATCTAAAATTTTAATATGTAAGTGTTGTTTGCTAAATATTCATTAAAAAGTCGTCATCTACTTGAGTCCGGTGGGGATGACACAAATCAGTGCAAAGCAATTTATCACTAGGCGTATGAGGTAGGATATGAGTTCGGTGAGACCATGGACTGATTGCAAACCCTGTTAAATAAAGAGGTGATGTATGCGGTTATGAATTCCATAAAATTAACGACTTTATGTTCAATAAATTATTATGTAAGGTGCGGCAAACGTGGGCGAGTACATCTATTACAATATACCTACCACTATTCTGATTTTCGCGCACATTTTTGGGTAGGAATCCATTTGACGATTGACACGTAGGATTGCAATGTTCCATATGGTCATATGAGCTACGCGCTACAACGTGTTAAGTACCTGGCTCATGTGTAAACTATTTGTCACCCTTGAGTTTGAATTTCAATAATTTTATTACGTTTTGAACCTGCTCTATCGAGCCATCGAATTAAATTGAAAACGCATAATTTCCTAATTCACCATTTCGATGAATTCCTAAGTAACTATCCTTTGTAGGCGCAGTGGCTCAGGGGTTAGTCTGCTAGACTGCTGAGCGGGGGTCCGCGGAAAACACAAATCACATCTCAAGGTAATTTGCCGTCACGTCTGACGAACATCCGAGAGTACAACTTTTATGAAAAAGCTTCTCAATTAGCCGTTCGGACACGCGATAAAATTGTACGTGCGTTCGTCCCAAAATAAAAAACCCACGCTACCCGAACTTGTTGCGCCAGCTATTTTAGTTATCCTTTGTTGCTCTTGTACCTATTTATATTTGTCGCGCTACACTTGTCACATTTTCTCCAAAATTAAACGACTTTGCAAAACATTCCATAAAATAAACAATAAAACAATTATTTGTTAATAATTGCCACAAAATACTTTTTAAATGCACACAAACGATGGCACAAAAAATGTCGACAGAATACAAGAACTAGATTTGTCGGCTAACCTTGGCATGGGTTCACTGGAAACTTGAGTTAGTTTGAGCAGGTTTCTTATGTGGCATTCGATTTTGTTTCTCAGAACACTTTTGTTTGCTCTAAGTGATTTTTTATGTTCGATTAGTGTGAAAGAAAACAATCTTTTTCCGATTTCAGAACACTTTTGCGAATCTGAAATTTTTCTCAGAGTTGCAAGTGCGTTTGAGTTTGACAACTAGTGGAGTTTGGTTACGTTTACGTGACTAGGAAACGTATTGCATCGGGTGAATCTCCTTTTGTTAGTTATTTATGTACAAAAGATAAGAAATCAAACTGGGAGCAAATTTCAACCCCCACATTAATAAACGCTGCGTAAAAGTTATCAACTCGTTATACAGAAGTTACGTCGAGTTTTTGTATGCTGCTATCTGATGTCTACTAGCTAACTAACTTGTGCACATTTGTTTATTAATACGGGGGCAAAACTTTTAATACAAAATTTAAGTAGTGAATGAAAAACGCTCGTGTCGAATGACATCTTCCAATCGAACGAATACAAAAGAAAAGAGGAAGTGACGTTTTCAAGTTCGATTAGACACACGAAATCTGAAATCTGAGAGCGAATCTGAAGAAACCCAATCGCGAATACCACATTAATTTGAAACTTATGGAGGGGTAGCAGACAAAGTGCAGTTGACTTTTTGATTGGGGACGTTCAAGAATAGCCCTGTTTTTTTGAGCTTCGATCTCAGCAAAGCAAAGTAAAGTAGGATTTTCAGCACGCAATTACAACAACTACGCTCTACTTGACACTTCGAGACTCGCAGTAGTTGTTGTAATTAGTGTGCTGAAAACTCTACTTTACTTTGCTTTGCTGAGATCGAAGCTCAAAAAAACACGCCTAATGTAGTTTAGGAAGTCTGACAGCTGGCTAACGATTTGATGTGTCTCAGATTTGATTTGTCTAGATCGGTCAGATGAACAGCTTTTCAATTGACATTTATGCAGGCGTAGCCGACGAATATAAGGCGTGTTTTTTTGAGCTTCAATCTCAGCAAAGCAAAGTAAAGTAGGATTTTCAGCGCACATATTACAACAACTACTGCGAGTCTCGATGTGTCAAGTGGAGCGTAGTTGTTTTAATTGTGCTCAAAATCCTACTTTACTTTGCTATAGTCAAGAATTTCTTGACTGAGTACACACAAAGTTGACAGTTTGTAAATGAGACTGACGTAGGAAAAGTGAAGTTCGCGACCAATTTTGACATTTGATTAATGGCGTTTTTCATTGAAGATCCGAGATAATTGCCCCGAAGTTCAGAATTGCTCTTTCCAATAAAATTCGTTGAAGCACTTTTGCAGCATTGTTGATAAGATTTTATGTTGCTACTTGTTTTTTTTTGTTTTATACAGTAAATATGAATGTTTTAATAGGTCAAATCAATATTTTTCAAGTTCAGTTTACATTTTGCACGCGTAGGTAATTGTATATTTTCGGATCACAAAGGAAAAATTAGTTTCTAATAAAACAACAAACATTTTGCTAGTGTGTGTTGGTGAGTTCAGGGCAATTCTCTCAAAATATTCCGGACGCTTCTTTCGTGTTAAGAATTGACCTGGAAGTGCACTTTTTTTTTCAATGAAACATAGAATAGGTACATAGAAAGAGCACTTCTAGATTTGGTCTTTTCATAGAAAGGGCAATTCTTTTCTTTAATCGAAAACGCCATAAGTCTGAGTTATCTTAAGAAAAAAAATTGTATGAATAAGGTTTTCTGCAATTAAACTAAAATTAGCTCTAGTTCAATTTTAATAAAATGTTTTGTATAAGGCTGCTAGAGTTTAGCAGAACATGGGAGTATGGAATATGCCAGGGTTTTGTAATCATCATACATTTCTTTAGGTTTGTTATTCAAATGCTTTGCAACGTGAAAATTCCAACTTTAACCTACAATTTCATCCGCCAAATAACTTTCAGTTACCATCAATCATCATCAACTGCCACCCTTTTCTGTGGATAAACAAATTGCACGCAGTTACCACATTAATGACTTTAGGACAACATCAATCGGCAAATACTTGTACTTCAAGCCAAATGATGTACTGCTGACTGACACCCGCAGACCTTTCGCCTGCTTAATTAAATAAGAAAACACAAAATCCCCCAAAAACCTAACCAAGAATAACGAATCGCATGATATGGTTTATAAACAAACATCTGCAGGTGTACGAGTAGTTCGCCTTCTGACCTTTTTAAATTCCCATCAATTGTTTATACGAATACAGATAATTCGTTTAATTGTTCTCTTTTCAGAGCTTCTCACATCCAATTAAGGGGCAAACATGATTAATATAGCCAACGTACCCAATGTTGTGTGGTCATGACCATGACAAAGAACAGCTCCGGCACCGATAGTATTCCAATAATAATCGACCATGCAAATAGGCCCCACGACAGTCCCGTTACCAGGCCATGTATTAAAATTGTCGTCGCAACAAAAACAATAAAAAACTGTGTGCACAGTACATAAGCTGAAGCTGGCAGTTCTCCCCTCGCCTCAAGAATCCACGAGACTTCACAAGAAAATGCAGCCAAATACGCGATCTGCAACAAAATAAAATCAAATAAAATAAAATAAAATCAAATACATTCATCGATATAGGAGCAAACTAATTGATTGTGCGTTTTCTTTTCTTGTTTCTGAATTTCACCTAGCCTAGCTGTGTGTGCATCAAACAAAACAATATAACTTTCTAGATTTATCGATTGAGAGTAGGAATCATCGCCAGCTTCGTCAATGCTGATGTCGACACTTGCTTTGGGTGAAAACGATGGCATACTCACTACGAGAGTCATCGGAGCATCTCTGTCAAGATAACAATAACGAGATCAGAAAATGCGCGCCAGCAGCGCCATTGTGTTACATCACACAATAGCATTAGCACAACTTTCACAACTAGATCGCGCAGCTACTTACCACTCTCAACGGTAAATGAAAAAAATAAAAGACAGAATACCCGAGAGCTTGAACTTACCAGCAGGAGTGCGGCTGCAACACAGCAAATGAGGAACAAGTTCGCCTTGATGAACCGCTCCATAATGCGTTCATTCCAAAAGGCGTGCAGTCGACCCAGAACAGTTGTTGGTGCCGCCGGAGGTGCAGCACCACCTATGCATCCGCCAGCCTCCATCATCTTTGCGCCATTGATCAAGCTCATATTTTTTGTATCTCTCACTCTCTGTGGGTATCGCTGATCCCAAAATTTTTTACTATTCCCCTCTAATCGGCGAGAAGAATTCGCAAGGCCACCATTGTAGTTGTTTTGGAATTTTTGGCCCCGAAAAAGTTCAATATACTCTTTAGCGCGCTCGCTACCTACATAAAAGACACGGATTGTTAAATTTTAGATGTGTCTGTGACAACAACAAATGAGCACAGTCAACCAAAGTGGCGAACAAAATAAAAAATGTCTTGTGCGCGAATTGTGCATATCCGCAGTTCGTAGCTCAACTCTTTTGTTTTTTATATTTTATATGTCGTGTGCCGGATGGTGGCTGTCGATTTGCCACTAAATATACAAACAACAAGCGTTTACCCATGCCCGGAATGGAGACGGTTGACGGTTGGAACTCGAGGCGTCTAATGTTGGCAATCAGTTGTTTGGATTGCCAATCAAAGTCAACCATAAACAGACCGTTTCACTGCTACCATTGGTGCGCTGTCCGCCGTTCGCTATCGTTGGTTCTACGCTTAAAATAACTGTTGTTCTGTCGCTGAAATGGCATATTTTAACGCAGGAAGAAAAGCGTACGGAGAGAGGTCGAAGAACAAACAATCAGAAGAACAATCAAATCATTCGATCGAGGTGCGCTATGAGTAGGCATGGCACGACGCACACTCATCTCACTGACGCAATCTCTCAATTAGCATATCAGAAATAGTTTAAGCGCTACGTAATCCACTTCGCGCTAAACTTCTCTCGCAGCAGCATAACAGTATGCTTGTAATTACGCAGAGATTGAGATGGAAACAAAAAACTCCACATAAACAAGAAACAGCGAACAAAAAAGAGGGCGACGTTCGAGGCAAATTAAATCACGGGCACGAGCACAAGCAGTGTACTTGCTCTGCACAACTACCACACTGCGTTGTTCCGGGAAATTCACAAATTGAACCTTTCACTTTTGTTGCGGGACAAGTAAAGAAAGAGACAAGGGCTTTCAGCACGGCTGTGATTATGCCCAATTGTTATTTAAATTTTCGACTTTTCCCGTACGATTTCTCTCGCGTGGCGTCATTTTGATCCGTAAGATACTCGTACCACATAAAAATGCCCGAATTTGCTCACAAAATAACTACACAAGCATTCACGTCCTGATGGGATAGGGTTTTCCCCATGCTGAGTGTTCTTCGTGGCACGGCGGACAGAAACAAAAAGTGAAAACAAATGAGTTGAGCTGCGAACTGCACTTTAGCACCGCAGCGCGAACACAGAACGTACCCAACCTGCAGTGGGTCTAAAAGAGAACTAACTGTACGACTACTGCTTCAATGGTGGTTTTGCGCTCGAAGTCATGGTTCAGACTTCAGAGTCAGAGTCAGAATCAGATGGAGATGGTCATTGTGAATGGAAAAGAGAAGCTCCGCTCAACACAAAAGAGAGAGATTTCGCGATTTGACTTCTCTGTGTGTGAATGTTTTTTTTTTTGTGCCTGGTGAGCTTTTTTCTATCTGAAACGGGTCTTGTTTTGGTTGGAATTAATTACCTGATGTAAAGAAAAATTTGGGGAAGAGAAAGCATAATTAATACTAATCCATGATTAATGCGAAGCGCCGCCTCACATTTGCATACCATTTTGCATACACACATTTCTTACGGAGCTCGAGTTGATTGGGTTTATTCAGACCGTGCATTTGTGATCTCATTATCACACAAATGTGGAATTTTTGAATGTTTGTTGTTATTCAAGTCCACGATATTTGTATTTCTTTTATTTGCATTTTCCAAATTTTTAATTTTTCGTTACGAAACAAAATACAAACGGGTGTAGTTTTACGACCAACACTCATTCAGGTGCGGAGTTGCATATCCTGACGGTTGGCACAGCAAACACTAAGCTCGTTCATAGTAGAGACTCCCCGTCAATTCTCACCTCTATTGTCTTCGGAATTCCTTGGTTTGTTTGCGATGGTGTTGCAGATATTCTTTGCCATAACTAATAATACAATTACTGTCTTTTCACGGTGCAGTGGTTTGGTATGGGTGGCGCAATTTACGATCGGTCATCACCCCTGGGTAATAACCTGCACCTGGACTCTGTAGGACTTCTTACCATGAAATTAGTTCTTTATTATATTGCTGCAACTTTTCGCGAACATCTGACAAACATCAGAGAGTTTAACTGTCCTAAAGGAGCTTCTCAATTAGCCGTTGGCATAAAATTGAAGATCCCTTCCATTCGTCCCGAAAGTGAAAAAACTCACAAAACGAATGGTTGAGAGAAGATAGGCCTAGTGTCCCTACGGACCTATTGCGCCAATTTTTTTTTATTTTTTGCAGCAACTTGTAAGAATACGTACGGAGATCACGCAACATATTTTTTAAATCTGAAGAGCATTTTTTCTTTCCATCAAATTATTAATCTGTATCAACTTAAACAAAAAACAAGTAAAAGTGTTATCATCGGCCTGGCCGATGCTTTGATACCCTCCACTGCATACAAGTCATGCAAAATATGAGAACTACTTGACCGACATATCCCAGTTTTAATACCAACCTAACGACGATAAAAGAAGTCCTTTCACAAAACTTCATTCACCTAGGTTGATTCCTTTGGACGCTATCGTGTTTTCAACGGAAAGAGGGACACATGGGTCTAATATTGGTTTTGTATGGGAGGTAGCAGAACTACTTGACCGACATAGCCCATTTTCAATACCAACCTGACGCCGATAAAAAGAAGTCCTTTCACCGAATTTCATTCACCTACGTCAGTTACTTTGGGCGCTATCGTGCTTTCAACAGACAGACAGACAGACAGACGGACATGGCTAAATGGATTCAGAATGTGATCCTGTTTCAGAATATATATACTTTATGAGGTCTCCGGTGACTCCTTCTTGGCGTTACAAATGTAATGACAAAGTGAATATACCTTCCTGTGGAGGGTATAATTAAATATAGATCCATTGCATACTCAGCACAGTGAATATAAGTGCCCGTTGAAAGGATACTTTTTTCTCGGATTTCAGTGATCGGGTACACTTTTATGCAGCAAATAAAACGTCCGTAGCTCCACTTCTCAGCCAGTATCCCCTTCCTCACAGGTTTGTTCAATTTGCTTGTCTCTAAATTTTGTCTAACTTTAAAAACGTCCAATACCACGAAGACACTTAGAAGTGTCAAAAACGGAGAATATCATTAGCTGGGGATGTATCAATCTCTTCTGGCTTTCAATTGGTTTTCCATGTCGCATTCTTTTACGTCATATACCTAGAACTGCTATAAATTCTGTTACACAATTGCCAGCGCCCATCTCTAAAAATTTCCACTTGTAATAGACCCGTTTCCGGTTGAAGGATAGTGATGCGATGTCATGAGAACTTTTTTTTCCTTAACATGTGCATTGTTAACTAACGAATCGAATAGAAGCCAGTTTGGTTTCAGCTTGCAGGTAATTAACATGGAGTGGGGTGCTAAAGAAAACGAATCGCGGTTATAGCGTTGCACAAGTACGGGAAGAGTACAGGAGTGGCTCAGGGTCAATATTCCTGCTTTCATAGCCACAGAGGATTGGCCGTCGGGAAGTCCAGATCTGAACCCATTGGATTATAGTTTGTGGTCAGAAGGCTTGCAAAACACCCCACAGAAATTTGGCGAGCCTAAAAAAAATCGTTGACCGTGGCAGTGACAACGATGTCCATGGGAGCAGTACGTGACGCAATAGCTCAATGGCCAACACGTTTGAGAGCTTGTGTTAAGGCAAAAGGTGGTCATTTCGAGTGATGTTTTTGTTTTTAATTACCAATACTATTGTCTAATAAATGAAGAAAAAATCAATTCAAAATGTTTACACGATTTTTTTCTGTGCCGCTTTATATTTGTAACAGAATTTATGGCGGGACTAGGTAGGTGGAACTCTTTATATTATTTTCAGTTGTATCCAAAGCTTTAACAACCAAATTCGATGTTTACTCACATGCTTAGGTGGCTCTTTAGGTCAGACTGAAGAGGCTCTCCCTTTTAAGAACTTTCTGTAACAGGAAATAGTGCCTTAATAAGGTCACACTACTTTCGTTTCTCTCATCCGCTGCAACACAAACGATCTTCCCGAAGGGTTAGTTACCCAATCTCTAGCATGGTATTAGAGGCCAATGTTTTCGTGTAATGGCATCACTATCTCCTGACGACCACGCATCTTCTATAACAGACACTGCAAATCTAGTCGCATTTTTTACTTAATGGGGAATAGTCTAGTCCGAAGAAAGTTTTTACTGAACAGAATAAACTCACCATCCGTTGGTTGCTCCTAAAGAATAAAAAACTCAACATAAGCATAAGCTTCAAGTTGCTTTATTTATTTAACGACGTTAAATGTAATTCAGTTCGGTTTACTTTGAGTAAGATCTATCGATTGAAATTCATTTGAATTTGAAACCAATATAACAGTGGCAATTGTAGAGCATGAACTCGCTCAATTCTTCACCGTTTTCTCTCGAATCTTTTCGAGCACTTCCACTAATTCGGGTGTGACATTGCGTATCTTAGACAAGAGGTTGTAAGCTCGCTGGAGCTGTCCAGAAGCAGCGCAACTGAAAGTAGATTGAAAGGATATTACTCGCAACTCTCCATGACATCTCTTTAAATTTACATGTATGCGGCCGAGTAGAGATTTCCCATAGAGTCCAAGAAGTTAATCCATTTGTCGGTAATCTCCACAGTTATCTTGTCATCTGGCTGGCAGTGAACTTTAGCGATAATCAACGCTTCCTTGAAGTACTGCTTCTCCAGCAGACTATTGATTGTTTGTTTGATGTCGTGCAGAGCAATCAGATATGTGGCAGCGTGCAGAACGTGTCCTTGCTCAATGAGTTGATTTGCGAAGGCCTGGCAGCACTTCTTCCAGAACCTAAGATATTGCTTGTAGTTAGGGAAACGATTCATTTGTTACATTTAATTCAAGCACTTACATGTAGGACACCGATGGTGCAAGAGAAACTTGCCATTCGGTGAGAGTTTTCGACTCAACTCGCTTCAGAATTTCCTGCTGGAGATTCGAGTTGATTTGGAATGTGAGAATGCTCGATATCGACCTGACTTCAGATCCTTGCTGGTTACGAACTTCAAAGAGGAGAAGAAATCAGTGAAAATTATGGTTTGAAAATGTTTACGGCGTGCAGTGACATACCTTCCTCGTCGAGCAAGTGCCTGGCATCGGCTTGCGTTCCAAACAGCTTCGGGGTCAGCATATGCTTATCCTTAGGCAAGTTCAGCATATTTTTCAACTTGTCCAAGCTATCCTTGTTAATTTCCTTAGTGGTCAAGTATAGGATTGTGGCTGGATCCTGCAATGAGAGACGTCAAGAACCTGCTCACAAAAACCCTTTGACCTACCTTCAGAGTTACCGAGTCCTTGCAGTGCTTACATGATGAACTACCTGCACCTACTCCCTCCTTCTCGGTTTCCTCTTGCTTTTCGTTCAACTGCAACTTGCCTATTAAACCCGACACCTCCTCGGTATCAACCTTGATATCATTCTGACTTCCATCACCGCCTCCTCCGGACTTGGTTCGCTTCTTGCGTCGCTGCTTCTCACTGGTTGGCCTTCCGTCGGTACCGGTAGTGATCTTTGTTCCCCACTGCACACCATCGAGAGTCTTCATTGTCTGTTTCTTCCACTTAACACTGGAATACTTCTGGGTACTCTCCAAAAGCATGTTGAACATCTCAATTGACGTCGACCGACCAGCGCACATGACGACATTCTCATCGGAGGGCAAGAGCAGTCCACATGTCATTGGACAATGAAACTGCTTCAGGAAGAATTCGTCTTCACGCTGCGAGTTCAGATCCCACACTCGCATTGCTCCATCGAAGCCACTGGCTAGGAGTATATTCTCTCGGCGATTGCTCCATCTGACGCAAGCGTTCGCGGCCATGCTACTGCTAATGACAATATCGCGCGCAAGCGAAGCGGTTCCAGTTTCTTCGTTAAAATTGAACACGCGAATCTTTCGTGTCATTGATGCAACAGCGAAACGTGATGTGTTTATTGGACTCCAGGCGATGTCAGTGATGTACCGGGTTCCGATCTCGAGACTTCGAATCAGATCATAGGATATTTGTGGGCCGACCTTCTCCTTAAAAATCTCAACGTGCCCACTCTGGGTGCCAACGAAAAGATATTTGCTGCACACGGAAATGGCTGATGCTCCGGTAATGTACTCCAACACAATTGGATCTGTGGACAGGGGGTTTAATAAAAATCAGCATGGCAATGCAACCAGAAAGAGGAATATATATCCAAGCACGACATCTCTATGTAAAACAAATACGCGGGGTCACACTTAATAGCAGACCCAACTCAGATATAGGAATCAGTAATAGGACATAGGAATGGAACTACTCGAACACATTCTCCTTAACGACGCAGCCACACTAATACACTTGCGAAAATGTTTCCAGATGTTTGATCAATAAATACCTGGGTCTGTCAAGGGCGTAGCAAAACAAAACAAATTTCGAAGCTATCGTGCAAATGGAGTTCAATTTTATGGTGGATAATCTGACCAGAGAAGCTCTTATCCAATGTGCCCGCCAAGACATATCGATTCAACGACCATTGATGCGTTTTATGGTCGAATGGTTGTTGGTTTCACGTGGAGGCAAACTGAATCACATCGAGAAAGAGGACATCTCACACGTTTGTCAGTCGATCTACAAACAAATAATTGGTAACTTTGTCATTCAACTCAAACCAAGTCCCACTCTCTGTGTGTCGTTTAGAAAACGGCCCAGTAATACGTATGCTCAAGCTGGCGCATTCCTTCAAGAACTCTACAGCCGATCAGGAAGAGGTGCAGAGGAAATATGAAAAAATCACGAAAGAGAAACTCGTGCCGCTTCTGGAGAACATTTGCAGTTTCACTGGAAGCGACAAAAAGGACCAAGAAGAGATTTTCCAAAAGATGACCATTTACATTGTGGCTTCGAATAAAATGTTCAGCACAAGGAATTCGGAGGTGCATCCGTTCGAATTACTACTTTTTCACTACACTAATGCTACTCCAATTAGATGCTCTCCGAGGCCAAGTGCGCTCTACGCAGTATTCTGACAACGCAGGACTTGGTCGATTTTGTTACTCGGAAGAAACACTACCGGCTAGACTATATGGGGCGCTTGGGCAAGATCATGTGCGGTATTCTGCTGTTCAACAAACACGTGGGACTGGGCGGAGAGCCTATTCGTGATGGTAAATCAGGCGTGTGCATTTCTAACTCTCCGTCTACTACTTTTTCCCTTGCAGTGGTAAACGATATCCACGTGGCTTATCAAAACACTCAAGAAGCCATCCGATTCAACATGGCGAAGTGCAATGAACTGATAACACTGGGCCTAAGGGCTCTCTCGGCGACAGTCACTGTGAGCTTAGTCGACAATAAGGTCATTTACAGACTACCAGGGGGTGTTTCCATGGTCGACTTGAACTCGTTCAACAAGCACATCTACCTGCAGTTGCAACATGAAATATATATGCATCAACTAAAGGAGCCCGTAGCCAAGTTGAAGAACAAGATTGAGTATAACATTGGCCAGCTAAAGGAGGTTCTGTTTAAGCTGCACGATGTGGTCAAGTTTAGACTGGCCATCCCTTCGGAACTAGTCTTTGTAGGTGCTGCTACGTCAGATATTGAAATTTTGCTTATAATTGTGTTTTCCAAAGCCGAACTTCGCGAAACTCTTTGAAACATGGTACCAAATTCTAATGCAGTTGTATTACCTGGTCGAGGTTAACCGGATCAATGATGAGATGTGTAAAATCGTTTCTTCGACTGAGTATCCTTTCGAGGAAATGGCAGCGAAAATCGGCTCAGGGACAGCGGCACAAACTTTCGAACTTGAAATAGGGGACATGGACAATGCGGACGAGGAACCACCGATATTGAGGACAAAGCGGAAGAGCACGGCTTTTTTTGTAAGTTGAAGTCGAATATGTGCTTTTATTTTTATTTTATAGCCAAGAATGTTTTTTCTATGGGCCGTACAAATGATCATTTTTAACCTTCAAACTAAATATTTCGTAAAAATTACTTAAATACGATTATAAGTACCGTATAATGAGTAAAAGTCATCATTTTATTTGAATATTCCTTTCCCGTTCAGTCACAGCCATTGCAAAGATTCTGCGCGCTCACCCTCGCCCTAGCAAACGGAATTTTAGTTCAAGCTGAGCCCACCTATGGTGTACTGCCGTTTCGGGAACAATTCATGGCATTCAAACGGAAGGACTACGGTGCATTCGCAGAGAAGAACTTGAAACCATTAGTGGAACGTTTCCTTGGAACCGCCTTTCAAAACCCCGAAATGTGTTTACTCTTCAACATTCCAATCGACTCGTCTCCTCTAAATCGTACTACAAAGGCTGGTCATGTAGAGGAATTACCAAAAAAGAAAACATTCGATGCCGGTCTTCAAACCGAGCACTGTGTACCGCCCAGCACTATGGAGGCAAGAAACTCTTACTGCTGGAACATGTGGAACTATCGCCGACGGGCGATTCAACTGGCAAATTTGAGAAAACGTCAAACGCATTCCACGCAAACCAACATCACATACAGCTCCAAGGATGCTGCCATCCAAACATTTGACCACACTTCAAGGTAAACTTACCCTTGTTTTGCATATTCTCATGATACAATGCGACTTTCTCGTTGCAGCACACATAGATGTATTTGTTCTTCCAGTCCATAGAGTAAATCGGTTTGCCACACACCGGATGGAAGAGGTATGGGGAACTTCTCGGATTGTCCGACTGTAAGACACCAACCTGTGCAAAATAAATGAATTTGTTTGAGTGAATATATTTATTTTAGTTCCCTGTGTCGCACTTACTCTTCCTTCGTTTGTTCCGAATGCTAGATAAGTTGTGCCGGGGCTCCAGGCCATGGCAAACACTTGCGAGTCTATTTTGTTGGTGAAATTCTCAATCGAAACGTTGGTGGGCGTTATTTGGGAAATATCAATTATGCCGATGCGACGATCGGAGAAAGCAATCGCGATTCTGAAAAAGTTCAAGAATATTGGAGTCTGAATTCATATTTAAAGACTGGGGAAAGCTGAGGAAAACTTATGAGTTTGCCAGGCAATTTGCACGCCTTGGAGTGCGCAAGCTTGCAAGATGCCAGACAAAATTGGTTGCATACTTAAGCCTTACGAATTGTCCTTTCATTCGTCAAATCTGTATCCAGGGCGATAAGGTCTTACCGACGATTAGTGTCACACACACTACAGTACAGTACACCAGCGAATTGCAGTGTTCTGAGAAACACCCTCCGCAGAAGGTGATCGAAACTATTGCTACCACCTTTTCTGAAACTCGTATGAAAGTTTACACCCGTCCATTTCTGAGACAAAATGTCAGAGTAGTGTGCGCAAAACATTGTGTCTGCTCCTACGAGTTTTACCAGTGAGAACTGACGTTTTTCGAATAAAAAAACAACTTTAGGACAACTTTATTAGCAACAACAATAGTTCAACAAGCTCAGGCACAATATTGGGGGCAAGGTATTGTCAGTGGTCCACTCAAGAGCACTGTCTAAGTATTAAGAACCCATATTCTACGACTAATCACAGCGAAACTTACTTGTTCATGTCGTCTGGCATCTCCCGCATGGTTATAATGTTTGTCGAAGCACAGCTGTACTTGGCCACTATTTGATTTGTGTCAATGTTCTGGCAAATGATCTCTCGGTGGGACGATATAGTCCATAGCAGAGGAGCAGTGCGCGATCGACAGATTGATGCCACACCCTGTTGGGAAAATTGCCTCTTGTCCTCTTTGAATTTGCCCGGTTTGGTTCTGTCGAGCGAGAATGACGTAATGGTGCCGGATCTGGAGGTAACCAACAATGTGGATGGACTCAACCAAATTGTCTCAATGTGATTGTCTGAAGGAAAGAATAAAATTTGAATTGGCGGTTAGCGCACACTTGGCTGTAACTTACTCTTGCCATGTGGTGTTGTTCGTCCCTTCAACTGGTCGCAAGTAGCACCAGTTTTTGCGTTCCAAAGCCAGATAGTACCGTCTGCTCCAGCTGATGCAAGTACAGTAACTTTGTCTGGACTTTGTGGAGCTACATTGGGCGTCTTCGGCAGTTCAGCCTCCATCTCTTGTGTGTGCACTTCGGCCTGATGGTGAGTTACATGTTTTTCCTTATTGGTACTGTCGTCGGACGAGCTCTTATTCAGCAGCTCCACGCTGTTATTCGAGTCACAAGAGCTGGACACCTCAGCGTGGTGATCAACGTTTTGACAATCCTCAAGAGTGACCTGTGGGTCATTCGAAAAGCTGGCAGTGCTAGTCTTTAACGCGTCGATTTCTTCTTTGAGACTTTCGCAAGCCTCAACATAGTTGAAGTTGGTATTGTTGCCGTCCTCTTGGTTCTTGTCAATACCTTCGAACTGTTCGAGGCTCTGTTTGGTGTCACGTGGAGCGCCAAACTCATTCTCAAGATAATCGTAGTCGTAAATGTCGAATATGTCATCGGTAGCTATTGGCGTCTTTGGGCCTTGGCGACCTTTCGGCGTGTTGGCTGGCGCCGCTGACGGTGTCGCCACAGCCTGATCATTGTCTGCTTTTGGAGGTTTTGTAATATTCCAAGCCAACGAAGTAATGCAAGCGTCATGACCTTTCAGGGTATACAGTATTCGCTCAGACTTCAAATCGGCCAATATGACTAAGCCCTTTGGCGTTCCCACCGCAAAAATGTGCTCATTGTATGGCGAACACTTGAGAATGGACACACTGTACTTTTTCGGAATTATACGCTGTCGTCTGCAGTAAGTATTCGAGGCCACACAATATATGACCAAATCGTTGGGACAAATTGACAGGACATTGCGATTCGACATATAGCTCATGTGAACTCCATCGTTTGCCGTCGGACCATCACCTTCCGTGTGTGGTCTAATAAAATGTGCTTTATGCCCAAAAACGGCCTTCGCTTGCTCAAAATCCCAGATCTGGACCGAGTTGTCCTGAGCCAGTATGGCAAAGTACTTTGTTAGCGACCAATCTGAGTCGCAATCAAGACTTTTCACTGACTGGCGAGTGTGGAAGATCTTCATTGTGGGAGCGGATTCATTTCCTTCGATTTGTGATATATAATTGATGGTCTTTGAGCCGGCATACAGAAGTCCCTGATCGGGGGTAGCTGCACACCCGGCAACCAAATTCCATTGTGGGACAATGGGGACTTTAATTGTTGGCTGCGCCATGGTGTAACGTATCTTTTACTATTTGTTACTTTATTTTATTAGTTACTCAGATTCATAGATGTGTTGCAAAATTCTTCAAACTTTTAATTGTCTTTTCCGCAATAAAATTTATAACCGAATGATTTTTTTCATGCGGATTCTGCAAGAGGTAGTACTATCTCGCTCCAAACAGCTGCAGCAGAAAGAAATGACAGATTTGGGAAAAACAACAAAAGATAAGTGATGCCAATTTCATTTGAAAATGCAACAAGTTCCTTATGAAAAGTGAAACGCACCTGAAATCATATTGGCGGGACTCAATTTTAGTGCGGATAAACATTTAAAATATGAAGAACCTACCTGTACCTATAGCCCAAGACTGGGGACCTAAGAGCTAAGAATGGTATGGGAATTAATTTATAATTTAATACACAGCACCGTTTCGTTGTGTATTGACTCGAAACGAAATACGCCACTTTCTATTATCCAATTTGACATTTAAGTCGTTTTTATTTTTACTTAATTTACATACTCTAGTGTCTAGTGGCCTAGTGCTATGTAAATTGTAGATTCATGTTGCTATTATAATTAAATCAAGGAAGTGGGAGTTCAAACAATTCCCAGATCGTAAAGAAAAACATGACCAACGTTCAAGGAGAACCTATGATCGTATTATACATAACACTCGGCTGAAGGACATCATTTTAAATTTGGTAGGTTATTTATTTAAATGCTTTTTACAATAAAATGTATTTTTATTTAAAAATAGAGCCCTCACTCAACTTCTACTGCACTGCACTAAAATTTAATAGCGAGTGTTTTTTTTTTTTATTCCCGAGATAGAAATGTCAAATCGAACAGAACGGCCGATGAACGGATGTTTTGTCGTTTGTCCTCCCTCACCAAAGTGCAATATATCCCGTACAGCAGAAAGCAGGAACAGCAGTCATCGCCTCGTTTTGTGCATTCGTGTTGCACCACTTTCTAGACCTTACATTTTAGATATTAAGTTTCATAAATTGACAAAGTTACACTACGTATAACTAAAAAATAATGAATACTCGAGAGAGAATCCACAATCTCGAACTTATTTACGAAGTTTGCTGTGCCGAAATGTATAAGCTTCACACGAGCATAACAACATTCCTAGACGAAAGTTCCAAAATCTATAAATTTATATGTGATCAACTCGGATCGAACATGGGAAGCGACATGGTTACACTAATCGCTTACGATGACTACTCAACAAAATTGTCCACCCTGACTGATATGACGCGAAAATTCAATCTGCATTTGTATTTTCAAGAATTGCAACAAAAGAAGGATATGGCCAGTGTTTGTGACCGAATGAGCTGCCTCAATTGCGAAGACGAAAAACCTCTGGCGGTGGAGGAGGTCGACCAGAAGCCTTTGTTTTTGTATCAAAAACCAAGTATTGACCACTTCGAAGTGAATGCAGCAATCGATGCATGTGTCACTTACGTCGACAGGGTGTCGTTAAAGTTCTCCATTTGTGAAATTCAGAACCCTCTCATATCGACTTTGATCAATCTGCAGCAGACGCTGAATGGAAATTGTAAGCCCTTCGATGGCATCCCTGACCCGATGGAGGTGTTTGGACTCGTTATAGACAATCAACTGCTGCGGGCCGTACGAGAGAATACAAATGAAGTGCGGCAGAGCTACTTGGCGTATCTCTTAGAATTCGGCGAAATCACACAACTCAACAGTGTAAGTGAGATGTTCCACCTGCCGCAAAGGTACAGAGACATTCCAGCGCAGGCGGTGCAGTGCGAGTTGGTGTCGGTTAATGGCGATGCAGACCGCGATCTGCGGGAAGCGCTCCTCAAATACGAATGCACCAAAGCAAAGTTCACCCTTGTGCGGAAGGATGATTCTATTCTTTATATGAACTTGGAGGAAGACGATGGGACTGTGGATCCACCTACCAACCCACCGGAGATTCGTTCTGTAGACCTACCTGTTAAACAGGAAACGAACCCTTTCAAGTCCACCTACCCAGACGAAGAGGCGGCAGTGACTGACAATAATGGACTGACCGCTGAGGAAATACAAGAGCTCTACGAGGAGCCCATTCAGACAACGAACGCAATGAAGGCCATCATGGGCTATGATCCCAAAGACGATGCCCGAATTTGCAAATTCTACAATCCTGTAACAAAAGGTTGTTTCAAGGGCAGCAACTGCAGACTGCTGCACACTCAGGTGATTAAGGATGGCTGGACTAAGGACGAGGAGGCCACTCTCCTCGATGTGTGTGTTCCGATGGCATTTCCCAAATCTGGTTCCATAACACGAGTCATTCCCACTCACATTGTTGACGTTTGTTCGTTCTACGCACAAATGGAATTCAGTGAACGCAACGACAACCCTCTCTTTTGGAGTTCCAGGGAAATCCCCGACAAGACCAAACTGAAGAGGCCACCACTCCAATTCGACATGGTGCTGGCACAATTCAGCGACGGCAATTGGTATCGAGCTCAGGTAATGGACTGCTTCGAGGACAACACATTCCGTGTCTTCTACGTCGACTACGGCAACGAAGATGTAGTCTCTATCAATGCTCTGGCTGCCTGGAACAAAAGCCTCTCAACCTATTCCTTTCAGGCATTCAAATGTCGCATTGCCGGTATTGCCAATGCCACACGCAACAAAGTAGACGAGGACAACGCCTTAAAAATTGTTGCCGGCATGATTCTCGACCAGTTTGTCACTGTACGAGTGCTGCACTCAACCGATGAAATTCTAGTGGAATTAGTGGATAAAAACTGCGCCAAGCTGCCTGAAATCCTCGTGTGGCAACGATACGCTCACGAGGTGGACAAGATTTTATAAAAAATAACGACAACTCGATTTTTTCTTTCTTTTTCGTATTATTTATTCTCTTGGCTGGATTCGGAGAGCACCCATCTCGAAGTTGAGCTCAGTCAGGATCTCGTTCGGTGCCACTCCAGTCTGAGTTAGTTCCGATATCATTCGTTGGATTTCTGGGCAATCAAAACACGCGTTACGTATGGCCAATATGCTCCATTCTTTAATGACTGAAACATAAGTAAAAATAAATGAATTTTGTTATTTTGTTTTGTTATAAAAAAAAACACATAAAAATCGTGTTTCATTTGAGAGGGTTCTCGACATGGGAAGGCAAGTCCACCGAAGTTCGGAGGAAAGACATCGGCACTACAAGGGGGACAGGGGACCACTACCCAGTTGTAGCCACTGATTGTTGATTTTATCACGAACAGGGTTAAGAACATACTGTTGGGAAGATCAGCCGGGGAATACCCACAGAGACACAAATGTTTGAATTACCAAGTTACACACATGAATACAGCTCTACTGTACCCACTTGTCCTTCCCAAAAAACATTAACAACAATAAATTTATATTTACGTGGATTCCTTGCGTCCATGGTGGTGCACTCTAACAATGCAGGCAGGAGTTTGGTATCGATGCAGTGCTGCTGGTTGGCCCGGTTTGTGCACAACAAATTACCAATTGTTCGCACCAGCAACGTTTTCAATTCAAAAGATATCTCCGACTCAAAGGAAGTGTCAATTTCCGATCCAGGTGCGACTTCCTCCAACTTGGTCATGGGTGTAAACTGATTCTTTGTCTTCTTGCCAAGAGCAACGATGCTCTGGA
The DNA here is from genome assembly GCA_948293265.1 of Cheilosia impressa. NCBI lineage: Eukaryota > Metazoa > Arthropoda > Insecta > Diptera > Syrphidae > Cheilosia > Cheilosia impressa. The sequence goes on from OX411883.1 coordinate 12,261,716, forward strand.
GCAAAGCTCCAGCACTCAAAAACAAGCAATCATCTCTGCTGTATACATTGTAGTACGTTTCACTGCCAGTGGCACAGGAGATAACGCTCAATAAATTGTACACCTCCTGTGGGTGTAGGTGATTCTCCATATCGCCCGAACTCCTCAGAATGCAGTCCGATTTCTTCTTGAACTCCTTCGATATGTATTCCATAAATATCGGCCTAATCGGCCCGTTTGGACTATCATTGCGAATATACGTGGCAACATATTTCAGAATATCTATTCTGTTCTGTGCACTGATAGTCGCATACAACCGTATGGTCCACTGATTGGTGACCAAAAAGTATTCAAAAAACAAATCAACAAACACCAATTCCTCGTTGCTCTCCTCATCGACAATTCGATGCCAAAGGTCGGCGAGTAGTGCTAGAGCTACCTTCTCACTGCAATCGTGTGAGCCACCTTTGCATATATTATAGACAATCATTAACTTTTTGTCAGTGTTGCAATCTATCGGTTGGGTGCGTATTTCATCGAGCAGTTTCGCGCCCACATGATCCCAAATGAACTTTTGTGACTTCTCATTTTGAACTGTTAGATTTGCTATAAATTGCCATGCTAGTTCAGCGATTCCTTTGTCTTCCAAGCTGTTGGATACGATTAGATTGATAAATTCCACAGTTTCCGGTTGTTCGATAATAAAATTCTGAGCCGAAGCACCATGGGGGCAGGAGTTTCTTATGAATTTTATTTGCATTTTGATATCTTCTTGGGTGGAGTTTTCTAGCTGTTCGCCATTGACGAGGCGTTTCAGATTAGAGTTGATGTCTTGAAGATTTGTTTTAATTTCCGATAAATCTAAACTATTTGTGGGGAAAGTAGGTAATTAGATATAACACAGATACATATATGGCAGAGGTACTAACTTGTTCCACATTTTCACCAAATTCAATTGTTCGTTGAGTGTTTCTGATGGTCGGAATTTGTTTGTTGATGAATTGCGGGTATTAATTAACTAATAACAACTTGAAATATATATAATCAAGTAGAATAAATTGCAAAACTAATTGTGTTATCAATTTCACATGCCTTTTTTTTGCTTTTGTTTACATTTTTCAATGAGATGACGTTTCTGGTTGGGTGTGATTGAAACGATGTGGTATCGAACGGACTGTTTGCTTTGAACTCGGTAGATGACACTTAAGCAGGTACCAGGCTGACACAAACTTGTTTTGCAAATGTTAATGGCGATTTTCACGAATGGTTCATTTTCGATTGTTTTTCTTGTACGGCTCAAATCAAACGTCATATCCCAGTCAAAGTGAATTTAAATAGACAATCTCAACTCAGTCTGATTGAGATTTTTTGTATTATCGCATCAGTTTGGGAAATCTCGGTTTTGCAATTTTTGGCAATTTTCGTGAAATTTTGTGAATCGATTCTGGAGTGGTGAAAATCCGCGATTCCTGACGTTTCGGGACTGCTTCTGCTGTGGATGTATCGGTTAAGCGCCCGAAAACACACTTTTAACATGAAATAAAGGTAAATTCACGTAACAATTTTATAACTAACAAAATGACGAGTAGGCGCTGAAAAAAGAAACAGGTCCGTATATGATCCTGGAAAACCAATTGAAAGCAATTTTGTGTCAAATCCGAAGGGCTGCACTGTTAGGCTTTCCAATAAAACCTTGAGGTATATTTTGTTATTATACGGAGGTTTAACCCCAGTAGTAATGAACTCTATTCTTATCACTTTGCCGAAAATTTGTATGTCTTCCCCCACGCATTCTTATATAGCCTTTCCAGATGTTTGCATTTTGTTTTTTTTTTCTTTGGTATTCACCGCGATGTCAAACATATCACCCAAACCAACGTATCAACCAGGACTACCTCGAAGCGAACTAAATAAGAAACGACTGGGCCCGATACTTACGCCCCGACAGAGTAGATCTCTTTACTCATAAACCTGTAAGAAAGTCCTATGACTGCGATTTGTTTGTAGCTTACGATGCGCAAATTACAACAGCTTTGTAAAAATTATCAATATCTATATTTATATATGCATTACACAAATATTTATGTTGACATTTATTTATACAATCAGATAATACAAAACAGATTTTTTTTTAATTGAATGCTGAATTAAAATTGTATATCTAATCTGCAATTGACAAGAATAATTACGAAATTAGTAAAATATTACATCTATGTAGGTATATTAAATAGTACATCTTTATATCTAGCAACAATATTTATAATATTTAGATAGTTTGAATTTCCTTAATGATAACATCTTTGTGGTGAACAAGACACTGAATGGTCCCGTGTAGGAGCAATTAACGAATAAGTAACTACGCTTTCTACTTTTACTTATCTACTTCTACTTACTACATCTTAGAGTTAAGCAAGTTAGTCTCATGAACAATATGTTGGTTCCCTTTTAAGAAATATGTCTGTTCTTATGATAAAGTCCCTTCTTCGTATTTAATTCATAAATTATTCATTCATAAATTATCCATAAAAACAGTTTACAATTTTGTGAGACATAATTAAATCAAATTAAAACACTTTTCGATACATTATACTTTTAAATTAAATAGAACTCCATTTTGTTTTTTGTGTAAATCTGATTTATATTTATAACTAACTTCAATATAGTTAAGGCACATCAGTATAGCTTATTTTTTTTAAATTTCGTTGAGCATGAGTAAGAAATTCAGCAACTAATAGTTGCAATGAATATATAGAGCCCCATCTAGTGGAAAAGTTCGGCTAACCGTCTTGGACAAGGGCAGATAAAGTTTTAAAAATATAATGAGTTTAGGTGACAGGGAAAGGACGAGAACGTGTTAAATTTGCTTATTTTAAACAAAAACAATTCTATCTTGCACTTAGTTTTTTTTGCTATTTATAAATTGGTTCTGTGCAAGGAGAGAAAAACAGTGCGATGCATAAAAGTTATAGTAAAGTTTCATTTTTTTTTTAAATTGGAATAAGAGAGAGAGAAAGAGTACATTTTGTAGGAATATTTAAGTTGCTAAACTGATGTTAATTGAAATTGTATTTTTCATTCTGTTGTATATTTGCTTTCCATAAAAAATGCAAAAACTTTCTGAATGGACGTTGTTCTGACTTGTATGTGGCAATTTGCGTTTATAATTATTACTCTGCTGTTATTACATACGTTCTTAACAAAAAGATCTAAAACAAATCGTTTTCTATTTATTTTGTAAAATATTGGCAAATTGTTGTCTTAATGGAACTGAAGCAGAGTACTTGTATAATATTTCCTTAAAGCTGTTGTTTATCTAAAATTCCTTATTCAGTCGCATAGTTGTTGTAAACAAGAACGGAATTTTGTTTCCCTTTTGTTGAATATTACTAAGAGCTAGGGTTTTTTTTTCATTTCAATAACTTTTTTTCGAGTGTTTTGTCTTAAGCTATTTAGTTTTCATTGATAATGCTAGTAAAGAAATGAGTACACTTATTTAAAGCTAAATTATGAGTATTAGTGTTGACAATTTTGGTTGCACACAAAAACGTTTTCGGACAGATGACTCTTTTGGGTCATACATTTTGTGTGTCATTCATAAAAGAAAATTAAATCTGTACATTATATTGGTAACTCTGATGATTGATTGGTCGTACTTCTATAAAGAGAATCTCAATTCTTAACGAACTAATAATAGATCTATTCGCGTACTTTCATGAGCCAAACACTACAAATCTGTCAAACTCAAAAATTGCGCAAAACTCTCTCAGAGAGCTGAAAATATACACAAAAGTACGTTGATAGACTTCGAGCTACTTTGAGCCACCTTCATCTTTGACATCCAATCCATATCAGAAATAAATATGTATATAACTTAAATTTTTGCAACATATGAAACGATCTAGCAGAACGTTAGATCACCACTGAAATTTGGTTGAAATTTGACATATTTATCAGCACTTGCCGGTTGAAATTCTCAGAGCTGTTTCGAGCCAAGAGGGGAGCTACTCGTTACTCGTTATTTTGCTAATTTTCTCCTTTTCTGTCATTTTTGATGGGTATGTGTATAGACTTTGAGCGATTGCGATCGATTTATATCGATTGCGTTCGATTCAAACCGCGTACGCGAACGAGCCTAGTGTCATGCTCGCTCTGTTTCCTTTAATGTCATGTTTTCGTTCTGTGTTCTGCACTTTATTGTAAATTTTGCAGCAAATTTATAAACAGAAGGAGCCATTATCTGCTTTGTTATTTTGTAACTTTTTAGCTGTCATTTGGTTTTTCCTCCTTACGATTTGACACTGACGTTTTCGAGAACTACTCTATAATGTGAAGCGTCCACTTCTGAAACCGTTCCATTGGAACAAAAAATACTCTTCTGCTGATTCTGAGGAGAGAATTTCGCTTCTCGATCTGAAGTAAGAATCCACTCAAGAAGTAATTCATGTATCTTATACAAGTCAGCTGACAGTAGCCGTAGATAATTTTTTGTCATTTCGCCAATACTTTTGTGGATTCTTTCAGAAGCAGTTTTATTGTTCCATTGGATTCCAAAATGAGTGGATCCCCGAGTGAAAAAAAATGGAAAACGACATTACTTTTGCGAATATTCCACCGGTGTACGCTGGAAGGTCTTTTTCGCTCAATCTTCGTATAGCTACATACGTGGGATGCTGTCGGTACTTTTATATTCCGAGTAACGAGCTGTAGGAAGTCCTGAGACCACCGAAAATATTAATTTACTTATTTTATTGAGGTTGGTTAAATTTTCACAACTCATATAAAAGAAGCAATGCTTTAAATACTGTTCTGTCGTTGCAATAAGTCAGTTGATGTGTTTTAGACCCCACTTGTCAATCGCCAACAGAAAACCTGGCATATATATTAAAAAAAAATCCCAAAGACCTCTCTTGAGGAAGCCTTTGTTTATCTGCTTATTTAAAAGTCGTAGCTCTAGCCCCCGCAAGGGTGCATTAAGGGCTTATATTATTATACTATACAAAGGTTCATCTAGTTTGCCTTTTAAAAGTAAAACCGGAATTCAAATTACATGCGACATACCAAATACCTCCCAGTCAGAAATATCCTTCTCGCTTGTGAAACCATCGTCAAACATGTTTGTTTATAGTATGAAACCTTAAAATTTGATCCTTTATACACATCTGGGTAAAATATACACAGAACTTTGACGTGCAGTTGAATTACTACTTAAAGTTTAGCTCTGCCCTGGCCAGACACAAATGTGCCATAAACCGTGGGAATTTCATTACAACGATCCGGTTCGCTTTAATAGCGCTAACGTGAATTTCATTCAACCACATTTCCTCTCGCTGTTGTGAGCACGTTGACTTAAGAACTTAAAAACTCGCTCAAAGCATTAAAACTCCCAAAACTCATTGCTTCTAGGGTAAGTGCTATTTTCAAGTACCTATACGCGAAGAAAAATTAGTCAAGTCCAGTTAATGGCGGAAATAAAGGTAAATTTCTCATTGCTCATTATTAAAAGCATCAGTTTTACTGCGTCATTGATGGACATGCCCATCGAGCATAAAGTGGGGATAAACTTTCCACAGTTTAACGACTGCATTTGCTATCAAGCGAAACTTTAAACATCCTGTCATAAACATGAGATATTGGCATCCGTCGTAAGTATTACGTCCCACAAGTCAATTTAAAATAAACGAGTTCATTCTGTCCATCGGCTTGTCTGCACAGCTACCCTATCTGACAAATAAAATAATTGACTTATAACTAATTCTTTCTACAATATACCATTATGCTAGTTCTAATTGTTGGGTCCATCATTTGCGGGCTGCGCGCCGTTATTAATTACTAAGATAAGTTTTCTACTAACTCAGAGACATTCATCGACATCTTTTGTCCTTAAACAAACCAAGGAAACAAAAAAATAAAATATGACTACCCGCTTACTGAAGTGCAACCCATGGTCGATGATTTAAAGCATTGCATTTTAAATGAACGTCTCTGATGGTAAATGTTACAAAAAGTCCTTGTCGTGCGGTGGTGACGGCCCTGATACCGAAACCATCGGCAGCGCTACGATGCGCTGCTTAACATTCCTCAAGCTCAAGTTCTTCGGACTGTGATGCGGCGAACCAGGCGGCGAGCATTGGCTGTGATTGGTTGATGTTGTCGAAGAACGCTGATGGACGAGTTTTCGCGGACGAGTCACTGCCACTGTCACAGATTGCTTGTACTCCTCGCCTGATTCTCCGGTTGCTGAATCGTCCTGCGACTGTTGCTTCAACACCGTAATATCGTCTTTCAAGTGCGATGGTGGCGCTTCTATCGAAATGCTACCCACAATGACATTAGCCGTCGTCACCGTCGCCGAATGGGGTGCCATTGCCGAACATTGAGTTGCAATCTCCATTTGATCTCCTTCCACATTCCTAGCAGCGGGACCAACATCGTTGAGCTCAATTGCCTCACCTCGCGTGGGATGACTGCCGTCATCTGTGCACCATTGCCGTTTCTCGGAGAAGCTCTTCTGCCGGAGAAACCAATTGTAGTGTTAGGTTTTTGTTTTTTATGACGGCTCATTTACAAATTATAGCACATCGCTTGAAATTTACCTTTCGTTCGTTGTCGGTGATGTTCTCGGCGCTGCGCGCCTTGCGGCACAGCACACTCTGGGATCCGTGCCTCCTAAGGTATTCAATGGAATCGAATCCCCGGCCCTCCGATGAAACGAATATGGCAGAATTAATTCTGCTGCGGGTGCACCGTTCCGTGATGCTGGTAGACGGCTCCTCTTGCAGCAGATGGAAGTGCTGAAATGGTTTCAAATTAAACTTTAAAACCGAATAGTAGCCGAATCTATTTGACAGAGAGACGAAAGGACGTTTATGGGAAAGAACATTTAAAAAGACATAGGTATAGCATTTATGAAATTACGTTGTTGGCGCTCTAACATATCTATGTAGGTAGAGGAGGTGTACATTTTGAAGATGGAACTTACGCGATTGTTAAAGTGCAGTGGTTGATATGTTAAAGCTCCACAATCGGCACTGTCGAACTGAAATGATATTGAAACGAATTGGTTTTGTTTGGATTTAATGTGTTTTCTGTACAGCGGTGATTATAATTGTTGCTCATAAAATGACACAGACCCAGTATAACGGTACAATAATTGGAGTTTTGGCAGTGTGTATAGTTTGAGTGTAAATTTTGTGCATACAAATAGCGGAACTTTTGCTTTGCATATAAAAGTTGTATTAAAGCTTAATTGTGTTAATACCTTCAAGTTAAATATAAATTAGGGCTTTACTATAATATACAGATTTTTACCCCAGCAAACTGTCGAAAATTTGATTATTATCTCAGTAGTGGCGTCGGTCTAGTGCGAAGGGACTTTTCTTTTTTTCTGGTACCGAATCCTGTTGGGAATTACAATTATTATATGAAACGTCAATGAAGATTCTTGTTTTCCTTCAAGTGGTAGGGATAATGAACGAAAGTGCGATTCGTAGGAGAGAAGTATGAAAATGAAGAGTTTTTATTGGTTTCTACTCTAGGTAGTGTGCGGGTGGCAGTGATGGCAGTTGTGTAATCGGATGCTGGTGATGGGCTGCTTTTCTCAGGAGGCACTATTAAACGTGCAGCAGGAAATGTACACCATTGTCGTTGAGGAATACAGACCAAGGATATTCCATTGCTATGGTTTCATGTAGTTGTGCAACGACTTTGGTCGGATCGGAAATACGTACATAGAATTGAAAATTATAAAAAAAAATAAAATCGTATATTTCTATGAAGGGAATTCCATAAACGGAGATCTAATCATCTACGACGATTAATACATCCTGAACATTTAAAGTTTGAGAGCAATAGCAGTGCGAAAGAAAAAAGTTCAGCGGCATTTCAGGAAGACAGTTTTAACAATTTTAGTAGGATTCTGTAAGACGAATCTACGGACGTATAAAGTGTTGGTGCTGAAGACTTCAGATAAAACATTAAAAAACCAAATTATCAGAGGATTTCTTTGACAGTTTGAAAGTCAAGACCAATAAATTAAAAACTACGAGTCAAAACGAACATTTGCTTCAAAAAACCCATTTTTGTGTTAAAAAAACTGAAGCGCAATTCGTCATATGTCAGCTGAACTATGCTTGCAATTCTGCCAATGGGGACGTTCAAGAATCTAATTTATTAAGTTTGACAGCTGGCTGACTTGATGTGTCTCAGTTTTTATTGGCCTACATTGGTCACATTGGGGACGTTCAAGTATCTAGTTTAGTAAGTCTGACAGCTCTCTCACTAAGTGTATTTCGGTTTTGATTGGGGGAAATCGGTCAAATGCGCAGCTGCTTCAGTTGACGTTTATGGAGGGATAGCCGACGAATCTAGTCAAGAAATTCGTGACTGAGAACCAAGTTGACAGTTCGCATATGTAGCTGACGTAGGAAACGTGACGTTAGCGACCAATCTAGTTCTTGGGTTCGAATACATCTAGTACAGACCAGTCTAGTCGGCTGAAGATAACTAGGTTTCTGAATGTCAGAACGAGATTAAGATAAAAAACAAGCAGCAAAAAGAGCCTCCGGTTGTACTGCCTTTGCAATTGCAAACATAAAACAGTGATGTAGGAAATAAAACAAAAATTTCCAAGTTGAATGAAATTAGCATAAAATAGAAAACATCTACATTCAATCACAAAATACTAGTTCCCCATTTAATGAAAAAGTAGATTTTCACTCGAGTTTTAACAGATTTTTAGTGCTTGACAGAGTAGACCTGTCATTTTTTACAATCTACTACTGCTATCCACAAAAAAACGTTTCATAATTCTTTCCACAGGATTCTCTAGAGAGAAACCATCAAAGCCACCGGCCTTTTGACAATTTTTCCAAAACAAACGAACAGCCCCAATTTGTTATAGTTGTTATTTCGATACCGCCATTGAAAACGTAAATCTTCGTTCATTTGTCGTTAAGTCCGTTGCCTTAGGTTGGGTACTATTAAGCACTTTTGTAGTTTTGTCTCTTCTAATTTCCGAAAAAAATATGCCTCCTCCTCTTCGTAGTTCGGGTCTTCTCTGAAAAAAACTTTAAAATCAATCGCTTACAGTACTAACTGGAAAAAAAACCACAAGTTAAATAACGCAAAATGATGTATTAAATGGAATTAATCACCTCATTCGAAATCCATCACTAGTTTAATCATGAGCCTCTCAAACCCGTTTTATTACCAAAGTAAATTGAAATCCATTATCCACAATGAAAAAAGGCTTTTCATTACAACCCTCGTTGGCCATTTTATTGATTAAGAGTTATTTGAAAAGTCGAAAGTAGTTGTGAGCACGACGCAAACAGATGATCAGCTTGACATTCATCTTGGCCAAGGAAATGTTTTACTTAAGCCTACAACCTTCTTGACAACAAGAAAAAAGCATGCTGGACAGTAGTCAATTTGAAAATCTACCAAGGGTTAAGTATCCTAAATAAACACTTTCGACCCACGTGACCATAAATTAAGCTCAAAAGTCATCCATCAATATTATCCAGCCTTCATCGGCATAAGGCTGAAATGCAAACAACCCCTTGTTGATCTTTGAAGAAAAACTTTGTCGGTTTTTCATGTCAGCAAAGCAGACAACACAGTTATGCACGTATCAATAATAGTCGGTAGGAAGAAGACTCTTTGGCACACGATTTGACTGACAGCTAAATAATGATAGCAGCAGATGTAGTTGTTGCGCTGCGAAACTCCAACCGCCAATTGAATGGGTTATACTTAGCAGGGGTAATTCGCTTCACATGCAAGCAAGTGTCAAAATGAAGTTTATGAAATAGACACATTTGCGGGAAGCAGCAATTTAGAATACTCGTAGCACTCACGAGGTGGTGATTTCCCTGCTCATCAAGCTGAGACTTTCTATACCTTAACTGAATAAATAACTATGACATTTGCTTTCCTGTTTAATATGTCAGATTCGTAATTGAGTATCATTGCAAATAGAGATTATATGCATCCATTGAACACTTTATTCCTATTATTATTGCATAGTCTAGCCCGCCTTATGGCTGTAATTACATTTTGTGTCACTTCGCATACACGACTTAATGCCTTAACATTAATTGAACATAAAATACGTCTGCGTATGTCATCCGACACCTAATAATGAAGGCAAATGGCTAGCGGAATAACTTTGTATCTTGTGATATGAATTTCAACAATCTACGCTCATAAATTGACCATAAAAGTTGTTCCATTCTACGCACATGTTTCAGGAATCTGGAGAAATGTGGGCGAGCCCTTACGGCGAATTCCTCAACCGCTCCCCCAGAAAGTACCATTACGAGGATAAATCATTTTTATTAGAGTACTGCGCTCTTTCGGGCGATTTATGTACAGCATCTCTGACATATAAAATAAAAATTGACCCATAAATTGGAGAGGATACTCTCGATAACATTTGCCATACACTGCAGATGGAATCGTATAATCCCGTAAAAGCTTATAGCCAATCTCAATATGTCCCGTCCAGTGTTCATGTGCATCGCAGATTAGAGGGCATACACACACATAACGTTGAGGAAAAACGTCAATAGATGAGTGTCCCTCCAGTCATGTTACTTATTATAGCAATAAACATGATTTCGAATGCTATTGTGTGTTTTTGTAATGGATCTTAGTCATTCATTCCCAATTTATGACAGTGCAACTGCCGTTGTTATGCATTTGAAGGACACGGGGTTGTGGTGAAATGAATAACCACTTCAAAGCGAATGTCACTCATGAAATTTGAGGATGGATCAAGGTTAATGTATGAAATTGACGGCGCGTTTGTGTGCGGCAAAATTACACCTCAGGCAAATGTAAACTTGAGTTTCTACGAATCAGTCGGTTTCAACATTAAATCTTTCTGTTTCATTATCGATATGTCTGTTTGTGTATATGAGAATCATATTCGGAGCGGTGGTGGTTGCGCATATACGGGTGGCACTGACACTCCGCGGTTAACGAATGTCACATGATTCACAATTTATGTGTGCAGCTACTTACTGATGGATAAATTAGTACTTTATGTTAAACAATTATAATTGTACATAGAAAGCAATGTACATAGAAAGCAATGCCTGCACTTTGTGTTTCAAAACCTTTAGAAGACTTAGAAGTGTCAGTGAGACCATTATATTAAACAAAAACAGTCAAGCGACGCTCATTTGTTGTTTCCTTAAGAATTGATTGTAAAAATACTTGTTTGTCAGCCATTTTGCCAATATTTTGACATTTAGAGCGTCCATTCTGTTATTTAGCCATCTTTGGCTGTTTTTCCGACATATCTGTAAGTGTTGTGTCAGTTTTCTTTAGATGTAGGTTAATAATAAATTTTGAAATTCTGTGTTTTATTTCCTTTTAAACCACACCGAATCCCCAGCAGAAGAAAACGTCAAAAAATTATCCGACATAATAATTTATTATATACATAACTCCCGGAACGAAATAATTTCTCTACATTTTATCGTTTATCTCATCACGAATGTGTCAAAAAACATACCGATGGGGATAGGTAATTGTTTAACGCTATTGGCACGTTGACATTTCGAAGTGAAAAATTTTCTCATCAATTCAAAATAATTGTACAAATAAAATTAAGAAAAAAAAGACAAAAAGAAACAATTACTGTCACAGATAGCTCCCCGCCAAGTTGTATGTAAATTGATTTCTTAAGTTTTGCAAATTTTTACACTTTCACTAGTTTGTTTGAATTTTCGAATTTCGAAATTGAATGGATCCGTTTAGATTTCTAGTTATCTTGCGTTCAGTCAGGAAAAACTTTTTTTAACATTAAACTGCAGGTTGTTTAAATATATGGCGCATTTTCGCATAGTAATTTTTGTAAAGGTGTATAACTTCTTAAATAATGACTTTTAAACACAAGCACTTATAACGGCTTCCTTCTTTCAATTTAATGGCCAAGTTAAAACTTTTTTATTTCGGCATGTCTCATTTAACTCTGAATTAAGGTTTGTTCGACTACACCTTCTTGTTAGATTAACGATTTACGCATTTCAAATTGAATAATACCTGTCAAACACTGTCAAATGCAAAAGATAAATGACAATATGTAGGTAACGCAGAATGTAGAGCAAATTGGGACTTTAAAGTATCTATTTTAGAAAGTCTGACAGCTGTCTGACTAGATATATCTCTGTTTTGATTGACTGAAATCGATCATATAAGCAGCTGCCTCCGTTGACGTCTATAAAAAGTTAGTTATATTTGTGACTGAGTACTAAGTTGACAGTTCGCACATGTGGCTGACGTAGGAACAATTTCGTTCCCGACAAATCTAGTTCTTGCACTCATGTTACATCTAGCTCAGACCAATCTAGTCGACTTAAGATGACTAAATTCTTGAATCGCTAAACTAATATATTTTAGATTGATGACAGGCAATTGAATACCAAAAATATCTCACATAAAATACAAAATACATTCCCCTTAGTCGGACATTTGATTGAGATGTCAAATTTTACATTCAAGTTACAACTCATTTGCTGATGTCTGCGGTTTAAAAAAGCCCCTGGCTGTACAATTTATATTATCAATTGTTTAAAAAAAAAAACAATACAAAATTTAACTTACATATACAAAAAGTAACAAAAGCAAATCAAACATTACGCAAGGGTGCGAATTTAAATAAAAAATGGCTGACATGTCACACCGGACAAACGCCATAGCCAAACAAAAATAAATTTACATCACTGAAAACAATGTAAATTCCAAGTCTAATACGTATTAACAAAAGCAAATTAAATTTTATAAAAAAAAAACATCCCGCAAGGGTTTGCAATATTCCAAATGCACACAAACCATTTTCGATCAAATATTCCGTGTCACGAAACAATCTCCAAAGCACTTCGGTCGATAAAAACAAAAACTTCAAAAAATGGTGGACACAGGACACTTATGGAAAAAATTCACGATGTAAAACAGAACACTGGTGTAAGTGAATCAATATGGTGCGTGCATATGGGAATCAATGCTCAAAATGAATGGTGTGCAGACAAAATGCAGCAGCGCTTAAGACTTACACTTACACTATTCGCCTCGCTGTTCTCCTTCGATGGCGCTGGAGTTCCCTCATTGGGGATATAGTATTTGGAATCATGACTATCACGACTGCCTTCGCTACGTTCCAAACACGAATACTGACGCCGATATAAGCGTCGCTTCTTATTCGCAGCAGCGCTTACCATCGGACGATAGTGGTAGCTATCGTAGCTAAATTGTTTCTTGCGCCACTGCTCGTACTGCCTATACTGGCTGAAAATGCGTCGCCGTTTCAAGATTATTTGACGTTTCGCCTCCAGATCAAGTACATCGAAATCGTTAATATACTCATCTGACGTTTTCTGCTGTGCTGATGATTGTTTATTGAGTTTCTGGCTAAGACTACTTGGCATTGATTGTGTCGTCTTGAGACTGTGCTGCGAACTATCCTGCATCGATTGCGCTTGAGTATGGTGATCGTGCTGCTCCTCGCCGCCGCCATTATTGCCACTACCAACTCCGCTAGCGCCGCCGCCGCTAGTACTAACAGCGGCGTTGCCACTATTCTTTGCGCCACGAGCGTGGGCGTGCGAAGCACCACCATCACCATGGGCTGGTTGCTAGCTCTCTACATCGGCCTTGTGCAATAAGGCAAACTGGCAGCCACAGTCGCGTTCCAATTCCCGCCGTGGATATTGAAAGCATCGATCGAATATGCCACAGCCCTCGCAACGCGGCAAGCACTATAGCGAACCAAAAAGTTGTTTGATTTTTCTTTTCAATACTATTTTTCTTCAACAAAATAAAGGTACAACAAAAAGTTTAATTCCAAAACTAAATTTAATTCTAATTTAAATTTAAATGGAAATGAAATGACAAATTGTTATTTTTTCGAATTTGAACTAATAAACTAAGCGGAAGCAAGCGGAACAATTGAAACTAGATTTTGATGCCCTACTCGAAAAAAAAGCATTCCAAATCTGGAGTCAATATGATAATCTGGTTCGAACGAGGGAGGGGTGTAAACGGTATTGCAACTCGTATTTTTCAACAAGGGACATCCTCCATTGAATTTGCAAAACAAAAATGTTAAACATTGTGGAAGATTACTTTTATGTAAATTTTTTTTTTATTTGGTAAAAGCACGTGAAGCTGTCTCAAGTATAAAATCAAAAATTTGTTGGGCTAAAAATGTCTAGGCTTAAGGAATGAATGAAAACACTACGTGATTCGTACTGGATAAGTTTATGTACCTGTATGAGCAAGTCAGTGTGTAAATTCTACAAAAAAAGTACAAAGTTAGAAATATTATATATTCGCCTGTTTCGATACATGTACACACAATACATATATATTTGCTGATGGGGTAGGAAGGGGATTTATAATTATTTTCATTCATGTACCCGTGGCAAGGTTTATCTTGACGCAGTGATTCAATTTAGTGTGATTCGAGCTGAAAACGAGAAAGATGGAGTGTGGGCGGGGGTTTATTCAATTGCGTTTCCGACATCCCTCAAAATGGTTGCTTCAGAGTTGTTCATAGAGCGTATGGCGTATACGTAACATTTTTGGTCGTTTTGTTGACACTTATATTTGAATTTGTGTATTTGAAAAATGTGTTATTTTGCAACGGAGCGGTATTTTTGCTCTTTTTTAGGTTTTCACTACGAACAGGAGGCGGTCATTTTAGCTATACGTCCAACTAATATACAAGGTGGGCCAAAAGAGATCACTCTATTGGAAGATGCTCTTATTTTTGCAAATGGCCGCCAATGTCAAATCTGTTTTGATATTTGTGGACTAGACAGATGTAGAATACAAGTGAACAAGCCATGGGGCGATACACTCCCCAAGAACGCGGAATAATCGTGTCTATTTTTTTGCGTAACAATTCGTCTGTAATGTTGGCACAGCGCGAATTCCGTCGCCGATTCCACGGCCGTCCGACACTGACTGCGCAAACACTGCGCCGTTTGGCCACCAACCTTGAAGAGTATGGGACCACAGGAGACCTTGCCAAGAGTGGCCGGCCCCGGAGCGCCCGTTGTGCCGAGAATATCGCCGCTGTTGTCGAGGATGTTGAGCTGTCGCCGGAAACATCGACCATCGCCTCGCAATTAGCCATCATCCGGTCGTCCCTAAGGCGAATTTTGGTCAAAGACTTGCGCATGTTCCCGTACAAAGTCCAGTCCGTGTATCAGCTGCTGCCTGTCGACCGCCAAACGCGTGTAACCTACGCCCAAGCCATACTCAATCTCGAGGACGAAGTGGACGATTTTTCGACCAAAAACATAATGAGCGATGAGGCTCATTTCCATCTCAGCGGGTACGTGAACAAGCAAAACTATCGCTTCTGGGGCACCGAAAATCCACGAGTAATGCACGAGGAGCCATTACACCCGCTCAAAGTTACTGCATGTTGCGCTGTTCACGCTGGAGGAGTCATCGGGTCATTTTTTTCGAGAACGCCGCTGGTCAAACGACAACAGTGGACGGTGCGCGCTAAATGGCCATGTTAACCGAGTTTTTTCTGCCGCAATTGGACGAATTAGGACTGGAGGACATGTGGTTCCAACAGGGCGGAGCTACGGCACACACTGCGCGAGCCACAATCGATATTCTGAAGGCGGCGTTCCCAGGTCGCCTCATCTCTCGTTTTGGCGTAAGATCGCCCGATTTAACCGTTCCAGACTTTTTTCTTGGGTTTTTTAAAGTCCCGTGTTTACGTGAACAAGCCCAAGACAATAGAAGCAAGGACAACATTCGACATGAGAGCGAGAATCTGTCGCCCGAAGTTCTCGCCGAAGTGATGAAAAATGCCATAAAACGAGCCCGCATGGCAATCAATTGTGACGGCGCCCATTTGACCGATATAATCTTCTCGACTTGACCAATAAAATTCTAAAGGTTCAAGTAAACATAATCGAAAAACATAATCAAAGGTTTTCATTTAGAAAAAAAAATTAGAGCCAAACAACATCGGATGACTTCTTTTGGCCCACCTTGTATTTAGGAATTTGCAATATTTGCCAATAAAAATGTAAATTATGGACAGTATATGCCACTTACAACCCACACAAGTTGGATATTATGTCTTGTATCGAAATGGGAAGCCGCGTTACTTTAATGAAGAGATTGAGCCTACCTTGTCATTGAAGCACATCCAATCTATATGCAGTAAAGCGATGCTGGATATGCATGAGCCAGAGAACTGTGTGATCTCCCAAAGGCATTTTGCACAGGGAAAAGTACTACATCTTTGTGGAACCTATTGCTCAACCCCTTAGGTTAGGTTAGGACTAAACTAACCTAATAATTCAATCTGCTTTAAGTTGTCGTCATCACGCTGATGGTGTTGCAACTCTTGAGATTAAGCTCGCTGGTTGCCTTTGCTTTGCTTTCGACTTTAAATTTTAGTGATTCAAAATATGTAGCTACAAATTTTGGCATTGAGAGCTTCCGCAAGTAGTACGGCGCAATGTGTATGACTGTGTTGCCCTTAACTTGCTTCAATAACCGTCACCTGGCAAGTACTGCTTACTTAGGGGACAAATTAAGGATTCCACCGCTAGGTACAAAGATAGAAGCAAATCTGGCAAACCATTTCGGCTGTGGCTTTCTTAAACAACAATAAAATGTGGACAACTATTCTACTCCCACAAAGGGTCGCAACAAGAGAGCCCAAGTGTCAAAGATAAGGTGGCTATTTTTCGAAATATTTGGCATTTGATTTGGTTGACTTTTTCGCATTTGACAACAGCTTTACCTGTTGGATCATCTGAAGGGAATTGAAATAATCTTCAGTCTCTTCATCTTGACACAAAAAACTTAAAAAAAAATACAGAAGACTGCTTTACGGTAGTGAAAATAGGTAGCGATCCGATTCCGATGGATATTTTTTTCTCTATTTTTAACATCGTAAAATTATAGCAAGGACTAGGCTTCGATATATTT
Organism: Cheilosia impressa; assembly: GCA_948293265.1. Taxonomy (NCBI): domain Eukaryota; kingdom Metazoa; phylum Arthropoda; class Insecta; order Diptera; family Syrphidae; genus Cheilosia; species Cheilosia impressa. The sequence continues at coordinate 12,278,669 of OX411883.1, forward strand.
GATAAATATTTTATTAAATAATAAAATAAAGGGTTATTCAAATTTAAAACAAGTTTGGGCCACCCTGTCTTGAGATTCGAAGTTCGAATACTTGGTTTCCGGGCTATGGAAATGAGTTTGGTATTCTTAAATAAATTCCGTCTATTTGGAACGTTTACCGTTCACTTGAATTCCATTAAAACGCAATTAAAATTATTAATTTTCAACAATCAACAAACGTTGGGCGCCATTATTACGTGCGTTTTAAAAAACAGCACTCATTTGTTTAGTTCGTCGAACTTGAGTTAGAAATTAGTTGGAAGTGATATAGATAAAATTTAAAATTTATTAGTGACTTGAGCCATTTGCTAGAACAACATAGAGCCAACAATTATTTGACAAACTGATTGAAATGGGATTGAGCAAACAACTAACTAACCAACGCGCCGATATATTTGATAGGAATAGGAAGTCGTCAACCTCCTTTCATGTAAAACTAAAAACAATCAAAGTCTGTGCTTATTTTCAGTTGTTTTCTGAAAGCGGACACACAAGCAACTCCTTCCAGACATTACAAATTAAAAAAGCACTGCAGGCTACAAACAAAAATACGAAACACGATTACTGTACTGATATGGATACAACTGCAATCTGTTGACGTCAGTAACAGAAAAAGGCGCAATACGACCTCCACAACTAAAAACTATCCCGCAGTGTCATTAATGTCAATGACCACAACAAACCGCTCCGTGGATTTCCAGGAGCAAATGACACTGCACTGCCAGCTGAGCTACTCTAATTGCCGTCAAAAATGTACACGAACACTTTCCGTGTTTTTAATCACAAAAATTCTCGTTCCGCGTCCTAATATTAAGCCAAGGGAAAAGAAACATGAAAAATTCATCACACTAGTCAATAGAGAACAACATGGTATACCTGCCTCGCTTCCACCCTGTCGTTCTTTCTCGTTTTCAGCATGAATAAGACATGACATGGAACTTTCACGGTTCTTTTTTTTTCATTCTTTCTGGTTTTTATTCGTTTTTCTCACTCTGCATACAGCAAGCCTTCGTGTTGGTTTATGCAATTTAATTCCTTGCTGGAACTGGCACATGTACATTTCATACCGAGGCGATGACTTGCTGTATGCGACGTCTATATGTTGGACAAGTTCAATGGCATGACACAAATATTTACCTGATGTGAATGCTGGCCAGTGCACACACCTCCCGAACACACCCCGGTGCCGGGTACTTTGAGTTGTTCGTGCTTATAGTCCGGCTGGTAGGGGAGCAACATTCTGATTTTACCCCAGCGATTGAAGAACAGTGCTATGGCACCGGCCCACACCATCAGCACAATGAGAACGATGCCGATCTCAACGCCACGTATCTTAAATTGGAGACATCAAATATTTTACGACACAAGGATACGAGTATTTACGAATTTAAAGGAAGAGTGAATGTGTGCAACACTTACCGGTGGAAGTTCACGTTGTTGGGTGGAATTCGTTAGATTACTGGCCGATGTTGACAGAATGTCATCCAGGTAGATGTTCGGATTGAGAGCCTTGTTCGGTGGCATTGCTCCGCTGAGGTCCTGCTGCAGCGATGTCTTGGGTGAATCTGTTTCAAACAGAATAGAAGCTCGTTAGTGGGAACACATTCTGTGGAAAAAGTTGTTGGCGCGCATTTACCTAGTGTTCTAAATATAATTTGTCTACTGCGATACTTTTTTCCAAGCCTAATAGCCGTTACTGCTATGGAATACTGCGTGCTAGGCGATAAACGATCTAAAATTATAGCCTCACTATTACCTGCGACATCCTGGACAACCCTGTAACTTGAATTCGTTCAATTACCATTCATTGCTACATAGCTACAGACATGTGACATACAAATTAATTGTTTGTTTCTATTTATCAAGCATTAAAATAATAGATAAAGTTCAACACAAAAACGGGGTAAAACGGGGAACAGCGATTTCGAATGGAAAATAATTAACAGCAGGACATGCATAATCTAGAAGCGACACGTCAACGCACTTTGTTGTAGCCTTTTGCGTCGTAAACAATTTAATCACTACTACACTAGAGCAGGAGCGAAATTAAAACAATTAACTTTGACAGACCGAACATTATGGCAAAGCCCGAAAGGATTTCCGTTAAACTGTCCTAGTCCTAGCCGACGGTGATGGTGAACTAACTGCAAGTGCAGCACGACGCGTTCACCATTAGCAGTGTGGTGGTTGGTGTATGCGAGGACTGGTGGTGTCTCATGCGCTGTCTATTGATTGATTGCTTTTTAAGGGAAGATAGCGCGCATTTGTCGACTTCAATTGGCCTACATAGAAAAGGGGCCCGCGGACATGATAGCTTGATAGACAGTTGTGTGTAGAGTTCCAAAATACCCAGGCCACGTCATTGATTCGAATATGAAACCTTCAACTTTTCCCCGAGTTACAGTTTGTGACAGAACAGGGGACATAGCCCGGCATTGTAGACTACAAGCAGTGGCAGCCAAGCGAATTAATCATTCATCAGTTCGAAAACAATCGATAGAGGAATATGATACAGCAAATGGTTTTGTTTTAAACAGTGGCGTCGAAAGGGGGGAGGGGGAGTGCCCTCGGGTGGCATAAATGCAAATTATTGGCGGAAAACTATAGCTTCGAATGACTTATCTGCTTGAATATTTAATGACAGTAAGTGGGATGACTGCTGATTACTTGAGCAGTGGGACAAAGTCACAGTTTGGTTCCAAAGATTGAAATCCAGTCGAAGGAATTGAATTAATCTTTTTTTTTTCTAAAAAATATGTATTTTTCGAATTAAAATAAAAACACTCACAGACGAACTGCGGAAGGGCAAAAATGAAACACTTGGACTTATTAGCAACAAGAGCTTTCCAAACTTGCGTGAACTTTCAATTAAACTCGTTGAGGTATTCTGTGGAAACAGAAACAGTTTTGTTGCGAATTTTAATTGTCAATTTTGAGTTGGTAGCACTTATTTTAAAGAATTAATTAGACGACATAAATATGTTTCAATTGCAAGCTAGACATGGAACCACTTCCAAGCAAAATCACAAATTTGTCATTTTTTGTAACAAATGTCAAGCTGATTTTCCCAAAGACATATTGCTCTCTTCTTTCGTGTTAAGAATAGATCTCGAAACTCACTTTTAACTTCAACGAAAATACAGACAGATTCTTTTGACAGAGAGAACAACAATTGCTTACGTCAAAAAATAAACTATTTAATTGGCTTCTCTCAAATATGGAGTGCCTTTGTTTGCGCCAATTTTGTTTGTTCAATTGCCACAGTGAAAAATTGAGTCTGAGCGAAGATTATTTCTGACGTTTAGTGGATCATTTTGAGCATTTCTGCTGCCCGGGATGTTTGCAGATAGGAGTTAATTCTGCAGTTAAGTTGTTGTGAGTTGTAGTCCTCTAGAAATATGTGTCCATTTAGCGAGTTCCTAAATTTTACTTGTCCGAAGGAATGTTGGAAAAGTGTTATTCTTGTGAATATTGGCCTCGACAAGTGCATCAAAACACCATAAAAAGACTTAGTGTAAAAAGGCTAACACAACTTTTAAAACGTCCAAAAAAATATGCAAAATGTAGTAAAAAAAAAAACAAACAGTCCCATTAACTTCCCACCAACACAGTTGGTTCAAAGATTTGACAACCGATGTCCCACTGATCCAACTAGTTTTGTGTTCTACAAGTCATTTATTAAATCGCGAGCTAGAAATTATTTGACAGTTCCACTTTCAGATGTAAAACAGTGATACCCATGTAATTTTAAGTAATTTCTGGAAATATTTATTTTCGCTCCCGACTTTCATATTAGTGGACATCTGAATAAATAAATTCAGGGGTTACGTATTATTAAAACGGAATTGGGTTGAACACGTTGACACAGCATCAATAAATCTAATGTGACGTTTCATAAAAAAAGGCATATTATGGCTTTTTTGAACTAGAACTGTTCTATTTGAGAATTTTGTAACAGTCTTCATCGCTCTAAATGTTATATTTGTTTTAAATGTTCCCAAACAGAAAATCGACAGAACTAGAAAGCTTTATGATCTGTCACCACATTTGATGACATGACTTTTTTCTTTCTTAAAGAAAACCACGCATTCGGAAGAAAAGGATTGCAAAAATTCCGTATTACGAACGCAAACAAAAACCAATCGACATCTTTCCAACCAATTTCGTTTCAATATCTATCTGTCATGAGCAAACATGTCAAAAGAAACCCATTTATGAAAGCCGAACCTTTTTTCGACACCACTGGTCAGCACACAAAAGGATGTGGCATGCAGCAGATTTTATGGCGAAGTAAGTTCTATAGAATTTTAGAGTGCTTCAGTGGTTTCGTAGTGTGCGAGAGGCTATTCCCGAGCATTGGGAATAGCATTTCGTATTAACATTTTTTGCTACCCCAACTGAGCGTGAAGGATGTTAATATTTTATGGCTTATAAAGCTTCTATACAAATCCACGAGCACATATGCGGTTATGTTATAATCCATTTGTTTCGGCCTTTATGAGGCAAACGAAAAACCTATAGAGAGTATTAGTATTAGTATATTTATTTGCAAGAAATTCATTTCGCCATGTACTGTTTTAATGGACGAATTTTTCTATCGACGAATTTATTCCACTTTTGATAATGTTGTATCCTTTTTAATGGACAAAGTTATGATAATGAAAGTTTAATTGCTTTCGTTTGTAATCAACTGAGTCATTTGTTGTGAGCGGGCGGCGTTCACTAGAACAAGCACAATTTTTGTTTAATTACTAGTTCGTTCTATTTACACCATGGCAGTAGTATTCCATTGTTGCTGACATTTTCGTAAGCTTTCCGATTAATGGCTTTTACCAATCAGCGTTTTGTTTTGCATTTTCCAACTTTTAGAGTATCCCGCACTATATATAAACAGAAGCGGCGTACATTGACATTTAACATTTTGGCATTCGACTTAAGTGAAACTGAATAAATAAAACGGTAAAATTTGTTTGGATCTAGTTTGAGGTGATAATTCAAATGCATGCTTTTGTTAATGTGTCGCTTGCATAATAAATTGACAGTAATTGACTTTCGTTAGATGTATACCACAGGTAACGGGGTGTGTTCATAAGATAGACAATTTGTGCGATACCTCTAGCTGAAGCAGAGGCAATAATTATTATCAGGAAGATTCGTTATTAATGCATACGGCACCTTTCAAGGATAGAAATTGCTTTTCATGGGCCGCCTACCACATTGACTACAGTCGTTACATTCTTTTAATACGGTGGTTTATGGTGATAGAAATAGTAATTATATAATACAACGAATACTGACGAGGTTACACGATAAAAGAAGCATTATAACATTTATATATACTGCTGTTAATTGGGTACGTTCAAAAATTCAGTTATCTTAAGTGGAACAGAAAGGCAAATCTGTTCGACTTAAGACGACTAAATTTTTGAACGTACCCAATAAATAGCAGTATATTTAAACGAAAAAACGAAATGAATCGTTTACGCGGCGTAAGTTCGTCAAGCACACGACCGAGTTGTCAAGTGACTCATTCAAGAAACATTTGACTAGATCTGTCATTTCAGCCAGCTGTCAGACTTACTCCAACTAAAGTCTTAGACGTCCCCATTAACAGAAAACGATCTGTAATCACACCGCTATGACTCTCTGTTTGTGAACATTGAAGGGCGCAACCAATATAATCGGTCGTGTCCTTTATAAATATTAAATTATAAAATATTAAATTATTAAGCCACAAAATCCGTCACGCAACCGTTGCACGATTTCATTTTTAAAACATAGTTCCACTGACAGAATGTTTTGCAATTCATTTGTAATCTGCATGTTAAAGTTTCCACCAATGAATGGGATTTTCCGCATAATTATCAGCTTGAAAGACAGTTTCTCTTATTCCCTTAATATTTCCATCAATACATCTGCTTTATTTCAGTTTATCAACGAATTCAACAGACACAAAAATAGAAAACCCATTTCATCCGTCACATTCGGCATTTCAATCAACATCTGCCAGTTTAATACGGTCCCTTAAAGTCCGTTTACATTTTTCTCTCATTTTTATCACGTTAAATTATGTTGAAACGTCAGCTGCGTGTAAAAGAGACTATGCGTATAACGAAAGGGGTAGAAATTTCTCAGAAGTTTATTTTCAAATGCCGGCAGCTGAAAAATGTAATTTGAATACATTTTCAATGAACTTGTTTGCTTTGTCTACATTAATAAGGTTGGTTGGTGTGTACGACCTCACTCTAAAATTTTGGCTTACATTTTTACTTCTGCTCCGTTTTTATTTTAAAAGCATGAAAAATGCAAAAAAAAAATGTAGTGTAACATGGGCTTAAGCTTAAGCCCTTGTACATGTTTTTTACAATTTCTCAACAAAATCACTTTTTTTTAGAAGTAGTATGAGCTTCTTGAGTGCGTTCAGACGATCGAATGTGTTTTAGTTTTTGTTTTGACCGGTCGTAAGAAAAGTCACATCGTTTTTACTATATTGCATAAAGTTCCTTTTAATTGCGCAAAATTAAATCAAAACTCATAGGGCCTTACCAACAACCATTTTCAGTTTCGACTCTAGTTCAGAGTGGCTATATTTTCCATACAAATTTCGCAGTCGTGAGCTTCCGTGAATTTAAATTGAAAAGGCCTTCAAATGTGTATTCAGCGGAAGATAGAATATGACAGAGTTTTAGGCGCCACACTGTACTATTTTTTGTGGTCGATCGAGGCGTTCACACTACTTCTTTACTTAGTGACTTTGACAACTTCCGTCTTCGGAGAAATGTTGTTTCTTTTGCGAAAAAAAAGCAAAAAGAACAACAATAAAATTTCAAATGAAAAAAGGTTGCTTCGTTTGGTTTTGTTTTTATTCAACGAAATATATTCATGCGCTAATGGGGTAACGACTGTAGGCAAAAAGGGCCAACTTTGACGGTTTTTTGCCTACAAGCTCAAATCAGAGATGCTGGTGGGCATATTTCCCAGAAACTTCATTAACGAGGCCGAAAATTCCCTTCTAGTTACTATCATACCTTCGAGGTCTGTTTAATTATTGTAAATTAAGGCAGTCAGAAATAAAAACAAATTTAATTTTTGTGTGTTCAATTTGGTGCTGGCGGTGATGAATCGATTAATGCGCGGTTGCACTTGGCTGTCGTTGTGTTGGAGGAAACCAAAAGCCCTCAGTTATAGCAATACACGTAAAATGCAACCGAAAGTCTCGGAACAGCATAAAAATGAGTTTTTTTTTACATTTATACGGTCTTCTGTCAAAAAAAGTTACAGTCACTTTAGCGTCAGTAAAAATTAAATTTTACCGTTCTTGTGTTTTCATGCAAATTTTATAAATGTCTAGAAAAGGAAGACAAAGCAGATCTTCATGTTAATGAATTATAAAGTTAAACCCGAGCAAAATATCTTTAAATGTTCTAAAAGAAATAATTTAATCATTTTTCCCTACAAAAACATTATTAAAAAAATCAGCCACCACTGATTGGATTCCATTAGAAGAAAAATTTATGACAGAAGGAACAGTAAATAAATGAAACAGTGCAGTGAAATGATTTTCTTTTTTGGGGGGGAATTGACTGAGACGTTGATCGGAAATAGTTTTTCGTACAAAAGAAGGAATACACTTTTTTCAAGAAACTTTGAAGATCATTTGCTTGCTTTTTTTTATAGGAATAACTTTATAATTCACAAGCAACTTTTCCAAGATTGAGTTCAATAATTAGGTTTAAGTGGTCTAAAAAAAGCAAAAGAAAATTTTTACGGTTTCGTTTTACGTATGGCTGTAACTAGGGCCTCAAAGAAAGAAATATAACTGAGGCGGCAAACGCAATGAACCTTTTTCTTTCGATATTCGGTAAGTTTTGTTTATACTTTCATATTAACGAGTTGGAATGAGTAAGCAGGATCTGTTGGGATTCTTGTGGATGTATTTTTTTTCGAATAGTTTCCATAAAACAACGTGGCTTCAACCATTTTTAGGTTAGAATTCCCACAGAAAGGTATTTGCTGAGACTCTTTACTATTTATTTAGGAGACAGTTCTAAAAGTGCTATTGAAAAAATAAAAACACAAACCTTCGAAAAATGTCCTCTGACAAACAATAAACAAATCACGGCAACTGATGCTTCTCCTTAGTTGTGACTAAAAACCTCTGGGTTTCCTCATTACACAGTAATTAGAATTGTAAATAAGTTATGGAGATTTCCTGATTAGAAAACGTAATGAGAAATACGACAATTTGCTTCCTCGTTTATGCGACTTGTCCACCAAATCCTCTCCGCTCCATTAAAATGTAATAGGATAATTGGGAACAGTGGTGTATATTATGCAAATCTGGCATGTGCTTGAAAACCTGCGGTTACGTGCATACATATCTCAATGAAAATAAGGTTTATCCTATGCCATACTCGTTTAATCAGAATTACCTTAAAGAGCTTATAACATTTGTAATCAGCTGTAGGTGATTTACATGCAATTTCTTCGCTCCAAACCTCCGCACTGCTACACAGCACCTTAGCTACATTTTTAAGCATAAGTTCCCATTGCGCTGGTAAATCCTCGCAAGCAACGCCACAAAGTCAGACTAATGGCTGACGGCATCTGGAAATAGTACAACTTACCTACATTTTGTAATTATCCTCGTGCAGTAAGTTGCAACTTGCAACATCGCAAGTTCTAACCCCAGAGCAGTGCTCAGCCTTCAAAACTTCATTTGCATATAATTGTCCCCTCGACTTGGAAACGTAAGGCAACTGTCTGCGTTTCACCCCGCTCGCAGACAAGAAAATCGCCCCTCATTACCCACATGTTGGGGCATGGTGGAGCAAGCCATTTGGGTTAACAATGAGTGTATATCCTCGCAATGGCTCGAATTTGTGTGAACATAATTTGTCGAACATGTGGGACTATACGCTCTTGCTGGCCCCAGAGGCTTAACATTTCGGGTCGTGGTATGGGGTGCGTTCGTTTCAATGGGCTAGTTAGCTGAGCTAGTACACATTACGCTATGTGAACACATTTTTGGAATCTGCTCCCAGAGGGAGGGCTTCCGAGCAGCGAAAAGGTCACAGGGTAAATCGATGTATTTTATATTCAAAAAGGACACAAAAACGGAATGCTCGCGGCTGCGACCGCTATCTTTGTTGCGTGTTTACCATAGGGACTTTAATTGTAAGCAGTGTCTTTGCATTGGGTGTATGGAGCCAGAGTGCGGCCTCTATCCGTCGCACTTGAATCAACTTTTACGGCGTCAAATTTGTTACATAAAAACGAAAAGCGCCGACATGAGGGAATGAAGAAATTTCAAGCCGTTTTGTAGTGCTTATTGACTGGCTAATGGCATGTTGTAGCCTTGGAATGCTTTACGCTGTTCGGGGTGGTGTTGATACGTAAACAAAAACAGATGGCCACCGAAGGTCACCGCTTGTCTTTGATGTAGCTCTGAGATATTGGTTCCTCGACTTATAGGTATACTGAAGGGGTGGACTCGACTTGACAAAGGATCGACCTGCGAAAGGGGAATAAGAATGGGCGTGCATAAAATATTAATATCTTTATTTTTAAAGTCTCATCTTAAGGACTCTCTCTGCGTCGAGGATGCTGTGGGATTTATATCGGTTTGGCAACTGAAAGTGGATATCCCCCGACTGTCGTTTCGATTGCCTCAAGGGTGAAATGTTCGTTGACCCAAATCCATCAGAAGTTTAAGCCGCCCGTGCAGGCGATGTGAAAATTGAAAACAAAATTACTTGTATCAAATTGAAAAGTTTGTCCCTTTTCTCCCAAAAATTAAAGTATTAGATGAGAATGGGTGTGCAGCCAACCCAGGGGAGCATCAACAAATCTCACGTATAGACGGTTGGCAGGGTTGATGAGATTAAATACGGCATCCAAGTTCAAGGTTTACGATACATTTTAGATTGACTGTTATCGATTTGGAAATTGTGCTGCCATTCAGAACAAAGGGTATTGAGGCGTTATGGGGATTTTATTCGATGACAAGATGTTTGATGCAATCGATTGCGGACTAAATGAAACGTTTGTCTGTTCGCAACTTTGAAAGGGATTTAAAGCGCTGGAAGAATGTATTGATGGACAGAAGGTCCTTCTTCGAATGAAATATAATGAAACTCTGAAAAACTTGCCACAGCAAGAGTGCGCTCAATATTGGCTTACAAGAGCTGAATTGTTTGTGGTTTAAGATTTGTCAAAGACCACAAGAATTAATGGACTTTAACTAATATATTTCCCAACCAAAGGTCAACACATTGACAAAAATGACAGCACGGTTTAAAATTTGTAGAGAAACCTTTTAAAACACGATAGTTTCGAACAAATCTTGTCTCTTACGATGCCTAACGCACTGTATGAGTTACAAATAATTACAAGCAGCGTGAAAATAGAGCATATAAATGGATCTCTTTATTTTACCGTACTTCCGAACGCAGTCAAACTGACTGCAACAGATTGCCATTGTCTTTAGAGCTCACAGAAGAATTGAATTGAATTGATTTTATTGAGACTCATATAAAAAGATTACAAAGTATTGCCTGCACATTCGATTGCGTTATTTAAATTAGTATGCCACATGGCTGTCATTTATGTTATTGAACTAATAGCTCTTGCTCCCGGAGCTGTCAATTTGGGTTTGACTCATATGTCATAGTGAAGACTTAACCTAACTTAAAAAAAGAGCTCACAGAAGAAATGCCATTACAAATGAGTGCTGGGATTGACGACACGTAGTTTGGTGTCCAGTTCTGTAACTGGCATAATTGGATGAGTACAAGTCGGTTTTTCGTCGTGTAAAGTCTTAGAACGTCATTAAAACTTTAACCGACTTGTCATTTTTATACCCTCCAGAGGAAGGTATATTCACTTTGCCAATACATTTGTAACGCCAAGAAGGAGTCACCGGAGACCTCATAAAGTATATATATTCTGAATCAGGATCACATTCTGAATCGATTTAGCCATGTCCGTCTGTCTGTCTGTCTGTCTGTCTGTTGAAAGCACGATGGCGCCCAAAGTAATTGACGTAGGTGAACGAAATTTTGTGCAAGGACTTCTTTTTGTCGGCGTCAGGTAAGTAGTTCTGGTATTTTGCATGACTTGTACGCAGTGGAGGGTATCAAAGCATCGGCCAGGCCGATGATAACACTTTTACTTGTTTTTGTTTTCTTTGCCACAAATCTTCAAATATTTGCAGCTTTTCTTTGCACCAATTTGTTTGATGCTTATACAATATTAAGTATAAAACGCGTAAAATATCGTAAAGCAATCTTTCATCGAGGATCATGAAATAATATCGAACGCACCCATTGTTACACACAGCATGTCATTCAGCAAAAAAAAAAAAACTGAGCCACAATTTTGTTAAAATGTGTGTTCCCCTTAAAAGTAAACAAAAAATCAGTCAAATGTTCACACAAAAGTCTTCATTAAAGGCATAGGTGACGTTCAAGTATCTAGTTTAGGAAGTCTGACAGCTCTCTTACTAAGCGTATCTCGGTTTCGATTGGTGGAAATCGCTCAAATGAGCAGCTGTTTCAGTTGACGTTTATCGTTTATGGAGGGGTAGCCGACGAATCTGGTCAAGAAATTCGTGACTGAGTACTAAGTTGACAGTTCTCATATGTACCTGACGCAGAAAAAGTGACGTTTCCGACCAATCTAGTTTTTGCGTTTAGGTTACATCTCATCCAGACCAATCTAGTCGACTTAAGATATCTAGATTCTTGAATGCGGCCATATTCATATGAGAACGAATTGCGAGCAAATATTTATTAAGCTTTAGGTAAATTTATTAACAGCGAATGGCTAGTTTTACTATTTTCAAAACGTTATATTAAGTTGATCTATGTAATCTCTGATAACAAAAAAAAAACGGCTGTACCTACATTTAATAAAAGAGAAAAGTTAAGACAACTTAAACGCTCAAGCGAATTGAACTGTCAGACATTATTTACATTATACAATCCACAATATATACATAGGTGGCTTTCACAAATTCGCGAACGAAGAATTTGTTCGGAATTACCCTCAGAATAGTAATTCCAACGAGAAATTGACAGCAAAAAGTCACAAACTTAAAATGGGTTCACGTGAAATTAATGCCACAATTTATGAGTAATCGCCCGTTCGCCGTTTGCAGTTTTCATTTCTTGAAATAGTCGCGTGTATCAACAAATCTACTCCTTATTTGGACAACTTTCATTTTTTGTAGTTATTGCTATAAATATAAAGAAATAAACATCAAAAAAGTAACGTAAAATTTTGGGAAATTAAAATTCGCAGATATGAGTAAGTTGCTGTTCTGTTTGTCGCACTGAATTTAATAGAGGGTGCGTTCGTCGTGCGGTAGAAGAAATAGAATTGTAAAACAAACTATATAAATACAAATAGCGCAATTTTTAAGGCGTAATTAGTATTTTCCATCGGATAAACTTCGAACCCATTCACGAAACAAACGAATTACTGCGCTTCAATTGAAAAATAAAAAAAAGCTAATGTGTCGCCACCTTCTCTCTTATGCCACATCGATTACCTGTCAGTGTCATGACTAACTCCGAATTTGCGAACTACTTTGCCAGTCCCGTGGCTAATTATCAATTTTTGAGCTACCTAGGAAAATATCTACTTCTGTTGGCAAATAGGCTTTTTAGTTCAAACATAATATATTTATTTGATTGACATATCAAGAACAAACTATGTAAACACTAAAATGGCACCGCTAACATTTATTCCATATCCGAGTTCTTCTGACTTAGGCAACCAAAGTTAAAATTTACCGCTGGTAACGGGCACGAGTCCATCTCCATTTGTGCGGAAATGACTCGGAGGTACGACTGAGTACTAACTGCGGACTGCAGCAGGACTGCTCTGGCACACACTTATTAGTACAACGGAAGAAATGCCATTTTACACCTGAATGACGAAAATTTTTATTTCTTCGCTTTGTTGTGTCAAGGTTATCACTTTGTTCGATTTTCAACCAACAAATTATACTGGCCAGCTTGTGTGTACACACATCCTGGAAGTAGCCCATAAAGTGGGATAAGGAGCGTGAAATAGTGGTGCGCAATTAAGGTTTGCCCCTAAATACTACAAATGATTTCGTGCATGAAGGAATGCCAACTTGTAACGTGGCGGGTGTATAGCAACGTGTTAGTCCCATTTACGCATTAATTACTCCTTTGAGTGCCTGTAGAGGATACATCTTTAGTGTATTTGTTATTGCTTTCATTTATCCTTGAACAATGAACAAAAATTACACATTTTGTCTTTAAGAAAACCCTCTTTCTTTGCAAACAGACTGTCAAAGGGTTCTTTCACCTTTAACGCTGCAATACATAAAAATACCTTAAACCGCCCATAAAACACATGACGTTGATTTAAAAATGGGCACAGATGTTCATATATGACGCCAACCACCGACGGAAAAGGAATTTAAATGCGTTCACAATGGTCGTGTGTATCTTTTTATAATTATGTACACATGTATAAGGTGGCAAGCAGGTTTGAAAGTATGTGTAAAATAATTACACCAATCTGCATGTAGGTACCAAGAACAACGAGTCCCTAGTGACACGCTAATGTGTGGTAAAGCGCGTGGGATTTAAATCCGACAAATAAGCTGCCAACGAATACACTTGTATAAAAGTGTGTATAGTCCAATTGGAATTGTTTGCCTTTAAAAGATTACTTTTCGATCTTCAAAGAAGAAATATAACCACGGTCGGTATGAGCGAAGTCTGCGGACGCGCACATATGTCACAAAACACGCTTTAAAAGTTTTACTTTCGTGCAAAACTTATAAAATATTTAGGGTGCATAACTTTGTCAGCAACTTGGTTCATTCTCTCATTAATAATGGAATAAGGACGGACGTGTACAAATAAAGACTGCTACAGCGTTTGCAAAGTTCAGGTTCAAACGCTGCATATCTGACAACTAGCAAAACTCTGACGTCTGACATAATGCATATTTTGTGACTTAAGAGCAAAATTTGTAACTCACTTTATAATAAGCTAAATAAACTTATTCTGGCAGTTTTATTTAGACAACATATCCAACGAATTTACTAAATGGATTCACAATGGCCACGTTCCATTTTCCGCTGAATGTCTGTGCTAGCTATAGAGCGGAACAAAAATTATTTTTTATATTGTTTACGTTTCTTTTCACCCTTTTATATCAATTTGTTTCAAATTCTATTTTTTTCCAAATTGGTTTACTTTCAATCAAATTGCACTGACATCTTGGTTTCGATAGTTGGATGTCAATTTGTATGGAGTCTGACATGTTGCTAGTCATCTAACAGTGCATGGAATGCGACCATTATTTCTTTCTTTAAAGTTTACTAGAAGCGATGCATAAATGAACATTTCCTTCAGTAAAGCAAAGTAAAGTAGAATCTTCAGCACGCAAAACAAATCCACTCCACTTGACAGTTGCAGTAGGATTTATGTCAAGTAGAAGTAGCCTTGTCGCAACTAATCTGCGGTAGGGGAAATGTACTGGTTTATGTTGTGATTGTGATCATTCTGGTTACGGATTTATACATACAAAATATACCAGTTTATGCCACTTTACCACAGACTGTTGCATATTCTTAGGCTAATTCGATGCAAGTCACTATGAAAATGTTGAAATGATAAAAAAAGTACCTAGCGTCAGAAAATTGACCGATGATAACTAATTTTTAAGTTAAATATAACGTTTGATGCCTGTGAAAATGTTTTCACGATTCGCTGTGAAAGTTTTCACGATTCGTTACTTCCTGTTTGCAGGGTAAACAAAAAGTTTTTTTTCAGCAATGGACCTTCTTATTTATTAAATTAAAACAGACCTTTAAAACCGACAAAGATAGCTGTCACCGACCAGGGAAAAATGCCCTGGTGGAATTCTGACACATGCCTTCTTTTTAAAGTGAAGGTACAGCAAGGAGTTCCTCCCGTCGCACGAGTGTTGGATTTACACAATTATTCAGTCACATTCCTCTCCTCCTGTATACGAGAGAATTTTGGGATAATTGTGCCCTGGTGCCTAAAACGCTCCAAAGCAAACTTAAATTCCACATCAAAATTCGAGGACCAAAACTTCACGCATGTAAGTACAACAGACACACAAAACACTTCCAATGGCACAATTTTTCTGGGTTGCTTCTTGTGTTGGCATTTTCTTAACTGTTGGTGTTGAATCAATAAACAAACCACTCAGCAGTAAACCGTATCAAAACGTTAACCTTAGGCAGAGGCACCTTTCGACCTCTTCATTCTTTAAAAAGGAGAAAGCTCTCAAACAAAGACGATGGGAAAAATGATGATGATATCGTTATACGGGTAAACCGACGAAGCACCCCTCACGAATATCGCTCCAAGGCAGGACGAACAAAAATAAAAATCTCAACACAAAACATGCAAGCTATTAAAATTCATGTCATATACGGATAGAGCTACGCTGGATAATAAAATAAAATTAAGTTACGTCAACTCTATGATGCGGCAAGGCAAAGCTGGTCTCGCTCCAACAAACAAACAAGCACACACAAACTGATGAAACATTCGCGCACTATAAGTTTATGATTATCATAATTCAGTTTCTTTCTTTTTGACACGTACACATCGACATGAAGGAGGACATGTATACACAGACTTACGTACTTCTAAATGGAGAGCGTTTAACTTACCTATCATCTGTCGGTTTGTACGTAACGATATACTTTTCCACGGACTCCGAGTGCAGATTAGTTTGCCAGGATACCCGCACAGTAGTTGGCGTCAGAAATGTCACCGTGATGTTCTCCGGGGTCGCAGGAATCGTGCCTGTCAAATATAAGACCACATTCAATTTTATTTCTCTTTATAAATAGCTAGGTATGTGGGGTGGAAAAAAATGTCAATGGCAATGCTTTCATTCCTTTTGTATTTAGTACGTATTTCCAGACATTATGGTTTGCCCGTGAAAGGGGTAGGGGTTATTAATGCTGACTGACTGATGAGTTATTGTAATAGAATCTGACCCAGTTTCGGATGCAGTCTTTTTATAGACTGTGTTGGCCGCACCAAGCATACACCTCCTGAAGGTGGCCAATGATTAGCTTGGTTTGCTGATACGTTTTTTAAGGAAAAACGATTTGAAATGACCCAATTCCAACGGGCATTAGGTTTTAATAATAATTTCCAGTTCTTCACCCGCAGTCAGTCTCTGTAATGTAAGTTTTATGTTGAGAGTATTGATTGGAGAAAAAGCGTTTAATATTTTATAACCCAAGGGTAGACAAGTGTCACGCATTTAATACGCACCGGCAGAGTGATTCAGCCTGACAGGTTGTAAATTTCTTGAAAATCCCGTCTGTCAGAGTCGAAAGACATTATCACAACTGGAATTGAGATGAAGGAGTGTTTGCTATGGTTCGACGAGAGGGAGTGTCGGCAAATCAATTTGGCTACAGGAAAGATACCTACGTTATTTATTATTTACAGGTATAGACGGATCCGCTTTGGAAGTAAATCAATATCAAATAATAGTCGTTAAATATTTTACCCTTTAATGTGACCTTTGAGAGGAACTGTTTGCTATGCCTGCAATGGCATAAACAAATGTCAGAACCTGATAGGGCAACACAGGTGACTAAACAGGGAGATAATGAATGAGATTCCCCGTTTGTGTGGCAACAAAAATTGTCCGCAAGGAGGCAAGTATTCAAGGAATTACAGATTAGACTGCTTGTCAAAGATAAGCGGCGACGAACTAGATTTATTGAATAATTTTATTAATAAGTTATAGCCGGTTCTTACGGATTTACACAAGAAATAGGTCTAAAACACGAAATCAAACAATTTGAGAAAGATGGCTACTGAGAAACTTTGCCATTTATTCGTTATTTAAAGCACTCGTCTTCGTTTCGAAATTCTAGAACTACTTGAGAAATAATGTTGGCGGATTGGCTTTGAGGTATGCTTTTATTTAATATTCATCTATTCCTTTTAACCAGTCGTTGAATAACATTTTCAAGAAATAATTAAAATAGGTTAGGTAAAGGGATCATATTTCTGAGTGAAGTTACATCTTGTGCTCAATCATTTACAAAGTTTCGTTTCAGAGATACAAGGGAGTAGCAATCTATACAAAGGGGGATATTTTTCCATTTGTTTGGGCCATTTTTATATACAATTAGCAGGACCCGGCATAACTCCGTTTTGGCCGCATTAACTGTCAGATGTTGACAGCCCAACGCCACCTATCGTAAAATGCGAAAATTTTGATTTTCATGAATTTTCTTTCGGCCTAAACATAAAATACAACAAAATGAAATAGGAATCATGAAAATCGGTATCAGCAGGTATCGAGTTATAAAGTCATCGATTTTTACACCGGAGGAATATAATATACAGAGAAGATAGACGATAGGAGTTCTTTATTTTAACCACAGAAATAGATCATGGATTTCCAGGCTATAACAACTGTTTAATCTCGTTCTATTGTTGTAAGACTTTTGATTGGAAATGTCTTAGAAAAAGTTGCTGTGGAGCGTTTTCATTGTATGAGCATTATCAGGTCAATGCACTGCTATTCGATTAGTAGTTTCTTTGAAATGTCAAATGGAAAACAAATTGGTAAGAACTAGGCTGCATAAATACTTCAAACACTTTGTTATACATATTATACTATGACAAGTTTGATTATCTGTCAAATTGCGGCAGAAATGAAAAATGGCCATGTTTAAAAATGTAGTTGTTTAAATCGGAAAGATTTATAGAGACTAGATGTTATCGTAAAGTCATTACTAGATTGGTCGGTAATGTCGTTTTTCTTACGTCACTTACATATCCGAAGTGTAAACTTAGTGGGCAGTCAAGAATATCTTGACTATATTCGTTGACAAACAGTTTATAAACGTCAGCTGACAAAACTATTCACGTGTAAAATCTAGGTCAATAGAAACTGAAAAACATCAAGTCAGACAGCTGTCAGAATCACTGAACTAGAGTTTTGAACATGATAGATCGAAAAATTTTGTAATGGAACTCTATTAGCGAGAGGGAGACGCACATTATAGCCTCAGTCGTCTCATATGGAAGCGTCGAATAGGTACAGACTCATTTACAAGTTGAAAATGTCTTGCATTTTATAAAAGTGTCAATAAATAAATCTGAATTTGAGTTCTAAGTATTCCCAATGTTATAGTGGATTTATTTGCGGAAATTCCCCACCATCTTTTCTAACAGAAACTCGACACTAATCCCAGAAAAGATGCTTACACTACACACGCAAAAATTTATGCATTTGTCGGAAAAATAAAAAAATGTCGATCCAAAGACAGTGCCCTTCAAATGACGTAGTATCGTTTTCTGACAGGTAGCGTTTTATTGAACATCTACTTTAGCATAGTTCAATAAAACTGCTCCAAACACATTTGTGTCACATTTGTAAAAACTGGTATATTTGGTGTGCGGACTTTTATGTGGTATTTGATTGGGCACTTTCACGGCCCCGTTTTTGCTCTACGACACTTTTTATGCCCTATTGTTATGAAACAAAGCAATATTTTGAAATAAATATATGATGTGAATCAGAAGTGTCAGTAGAGTGTATTTGTTGTAGTTGTGTGCTAAAGATTCTACTTAAATTTGCTCTGTTGAGATGGATCTTCAATAAAACACATTTAATGTCAATGGAAGCATTCAGCGCTTCAAAAGTAGGCAGCACATTTTAACAAAGCAAAGTCGTTGATCGCATTTCAGCAACAATAATGCATTTGAGCACCTAAAATTAGCTAAAATGTTGCTATAACCATGCCAGACACTCGAGTTGATTGAATCGTATTACCGGGCACCCACTCTTATCACGTAAATCCTATTGACGGCAATGTACGTCACCTAGGCTCTCCTCCTTCGCAGGATGGCAAACTCATATTAGAACGTCATAGATGCATGACTGAACTTTGAAATAGTGCCACTGCCACAATAATAGGATCAAGGAAGGAGAAACCAATAAAATTCCATTACTGCCATGCAATAGGTACCGCACAGAGCTATATCAATGTACGTGTAGCTGCCAAACGACAATGGTATACTTAATCTGGTCACGCAAGAGAGTAATCACCGACTCGAGTAGGTACAGAAAAACCAATTGAACTCGATACAAAATAAACAAACAAAGAAGATAAACGGTTATCGCCGAATATTCCCCGAATCGACACTCTTGTAGTGAGCGCAAATTTGTGGACTAAAAAAATTGTCAAATGAATATCAATACGCAGCTGTATTAGTCAATTAACGCAGCGTTTTCTTTCCAACTTTGGGTGCCAATAAATCGATGAACTTGTTTTGGAATTTGTCCCTATCGATATACATAACCTTAAAAATAGCGCGGCCGGGCAAAAGAAGACATACAACTTGAGGAAACAGATTAGCCAGGCAATGTTCACTGAACGCAATCATAGGCCTTGTATCGGCTTTGGGAAATTCCCCATGACTAGCTTTACTATGACGCTATTTGTTTGGAACTAATGGATAAACAATTGCTATGGCGGCTTCCTTTTGTTGAATTTAATGAAACCCTGACCGATCTAATTACTAAGCTAGTTAAAAATGTTTGTGTACCCGTACTCACGGGGATTGTCGTTGCTCTACTAGCAAATCGTGTAAATGCAGATGACATATGAACCATGGACATGGAAGAAATGAACGAAAATGGTCTTCAGTAAATTTTTCTGCTGTCAAGCTCGTAGGAGCTATCCCCCGAGGGACAGCCGTCGTAAGGACATTGTATATTTTGGCAAGAGTACGAATTTAATCATAGGAAACTAGATACACTTAAGAACGGTCCTCGGGGAGTTGTACCTAGTTTATACATGTAACTAATGCTTTGATTAAAGGCCAAAGATAAATAGTGACGATGTGAAGGACAATGTCGGCTGTAGCTGTAAAAAAGAAGGCCAAAGGAAGCTCCTCATAAACATCAAAATCAAAAGCATTGTGCTTCTCAAATGTGACAGAGGCTTATGCAAATAAAAATTAACTATCAGAAGCTTATCTTGTGACATTATTTTTTGACGTTTCAATTTTCTTTTATTTTTCCTAAAGCGTTTTTTTTGTATTTTAGTTGATTAAAATCAAAATTTCAGTTGCGTAAAATTAAACAAAGCTGTCAAAGTATGACCCAACGCGACGATACTGGGGACGTCAAGTGCATAGTCAAGTAAGTTTGACAGCTGGTTGACGTCATGTGTCTCAGTTTTGGCATAGTCCAGTCACAAGAACAATTCCTTTCAGAGAGCTAGTCGATAAATCAAACCCAGAAATCCGTGACTGAGTACTAAAATGACAGCGCATGGATGACGTGGGAAAAATGACTTTAAGAACAATCTAGTTTTTGACCAATCCAGTCTAAGGCAATCTAGTCGACTTAAAATAAATTGAGTTCCCTTTCATAACACAATTGACGTATGAATAAATCCAGTTTATGATAAATTGCCTCTCTAATTATCATCTATGTTGACATTTTCATATGACAACTAGTATTAAGCGCGAGCATTATATTACAGCCAGGATAACAAAAGAAAATGCACTCTTGCACAAACAAATATTTGACAAGAAGGATTTTACTTTCCATTCTCTCGTTGAACTCCCATTAATTTGGATTCACACTCCATTAATTTGAAAAGCCAATGGCAATAATTATTATCGAGTTGCCCACTAATAATAACTTGTGCGACTGCGACACAGTCTCGTGCACAAACAGTTAGGCCCCAGTTATAGCTATCATTGAAATGCATCATTGAAAATTTTGATTTACGATTTTAAGACCATTTATCAAACAATATTGGCTTTAGTTGGTATCAAAATAATGCTAATCAATTGTGGAATTTTTTTACGAAAAAAAAAACTTAATTCTGATTAAAACTTTTCTTTAAATCCACTTTTATTATTTCACTGATTGAAATCGATTTCAATGAACAGCTGATTTTCGTTTCTCTTATTTGGAACCCATTCGTTTCACTGATGTGTTCGATTCTCTTTCTGTTCTCAGCTGTCAGTTTTACTTTCAATGATCAACTCCAACCTCGAAACCGAATTGTTTATTGCAAATTGTTCTTTGGTTGTGCTTGTTTTGGTTATCTTTAAAATTTAATAAACATGCCATAATTCCGATTATTAAACACTTTTACTTGCTTTCCGATTTTTCGAGTTTTCTCTGTTTAATTTAACTGACAGGTACTTCCACTGACAACAACTTTTCAATGATTGCTATAACTGACTTGTCAAAAAAATTAAAGCATTATTCCACTGATTTGTTCCAATGACGCATTTCAATGATAGCTATAACTGGGGCCTTAGTCATCGCGTTCCATTCCGACTCAACCCAAACGGTTGCCATTTTTGTTGTTTCGCTCAAAATATTGTTGGTATAGACTGCATTCTACTGCGAAATAATTTATTTATTGCCTTCTGTTCTTGACACCAGAATTAGTGTATCTCTGTGTATGAGTATTTCCAAACGATAGCCACTTTGACAGGTGGTTACTCGGGTATTAGTATGAATTGGAAAGTGCATTAGTAAATGGAATGGAAATTGGTCATGACTTGTATCGTTGGCTCAAATGTCATTATACATTTAATCCCGACCAACACTGTTGTGGCACATGAAACTGTACATCGACTAGCAGTTAATGAGATGAAAGCTGCCTGTTAAAGTGACTATGGAAATGCCCGGGCACATCGTTGAATAGCTTTGTAAATAAACGTATTTTCGTGTCATGTTTACTTTGAAAACAAATAGATTTTTGTTTTGATGTTCATTTGGTCCATTACGGCAATGGGTCGACTGTCGGAAAATACACATGCATATTTCTAAACAGCACCTGTGTAGATGACGAATACAAATTATGTCCATCGAAATAGAATTGATCGAGCTGTATCCGTTTTAAAATCATGTCGAAACAAAACAAAGCAAAACATTTATGAAACGGCACACCCAAACGAGAAGGGTCTCTTTCTCTTTTACAGATACAGATAACATTACATGCTTAAAATGTATTTGTCCTCTTCTTGTAGCTCATTTCTTCCTTTAATTTCCAAAGGTTTAATTACATTCATTTGTATTTTAACATTCCATTTATCCACATGCCAGTCTGGCAAATTTAACTTTTCGCTCATAGGCCATCTCCATACTACGCAGGGAAATCCCATGACAGCTAAGATTTAATTGCCAACGGCAATTAATGCCAGATTCCTGTAGCTTATTTCAATTTAATTCTCCATCGCCATTTCTCTCTCAATTTCTCAGAATAATATTCAAAGCGAGCATGAAAATTCTATTTGTAACGATATATGCACATGTATCCCTCAGGGCTGGATAAATATATAGCATACAGGAGTCGATATGAGATGACGTCTATAATGTCAAAGTGGCTTACCGTTACCATATCGAATTGAATTATGTGTATGTACACGTTTGGTTGGGTATTTTATACTATTCTCTCATGGTCATGACACAGGTGGGGTTAACATTATTTTCCTGTCAGTCTTATGCAGGAACGACGAACTCAGTTCGTGGTAGGGAATGACTTTTAATATTTCATGTTCGGTTCGTGAAATCTTTTGCTCTCCGTATTTTGTATTGAAATGATATTATACTCCGGGTTGTGCTTTGCATAAAATGGATCACCTATCAAGAGAATTCAATAGTCATCGTCTAGGTACGTCAGCTAAGAAGTTGATGCAGCCAAATGGTTATGTGATACTTTGCAGCCGGATCTGTGTTCGTAGCACGAAGTACAGGTATGTGCGGAGGTATAAGCTACATTTAAGATATAAACGTTCCTAAAAAATACTAGCAAATATGCCAGGAATTTAAAGTTTCTCAGCCATAAAATCGTATATTCCCTTTGCGTTTGTGTCAAAAATCCAACTCACGTTCCTAGCGCGAGTAGAGACATTTGATGCCTGCCTGCAAGTGCTACAATATGCAGTTCTGGTATAATGTATTTCTAATAAATCGATCTATAGACTTGTGACCGTATTCAGAGTATGTGGTGCAATGCAGTCTTCTGATGACAGCTGCAGTTAGTTGGGTGACTGTAAAGCTCGTTGACCTGGAATATAAACAGGACTGCAGCCCATAGTAGCAATTTCTGAGAATATCGTATACAGTTATGGGAGTTCTAGTTGTACAACACAGTTCTGCATTCGAGCAAGGCAAGTTGCAAATTACTTTGCACTGCAATACCGACAATGTTCGCTTTTTTTAATGCCTTGTAGCTAATTTCGAATAATTTGCGATTGCACAGCACCTCGTCAGCCTTCTCAAGCGAAAATGCACAAGAAGAGCCCATGAACTGGTCCAAATTGTACACACACATAACTACACAATTACCCACCCGATATGTGTCAAAAGTTGGTTAACTTCTTTGAAAACGTCGGAGCAGACGTAGGTAAAACTATTAAATGTCTTTCCATGGTTTTGAGTGACTTTAATGTTGACAGATTCATACCAGGGGTGCGTTCCAAGTTTATTGTTTATTAAGTTACTTTTTGTAACCTTAGACATCTATAGTTAGTAATGTCAGAGTTAAAATATAGGGGTTTGCATCTGTGAGTTTAAGTTGTGAAGGGAGGTATCCGTTGATAGCCGTTGACGTAAAAACCAAATGCAGTTTTATCGATTGTTAATTCACTTAACTTTCCACCTTTGGAAATGTCTCAACTGTCAGCGCTGTAGTCGAAACAGTAAAGAACATCTGAACTTGGGATGCAATAAATGTTCGGTGTACACCTAACTTTTCAGAACTTAGACAATTTCCACAAAGTTCATGGAACGATGTGGTGAATTCGAAATTTGATGACAGTTTTCATATTTGCATAAAGTGTCACGGGATTAAAGTTCCATTTATGACATTTATCAAATAGACAGTAAATTTCGAATAGAAGTCAGCTCTGGTTCCCGACACCCGACTCCGCAGGGGCGCGTTTCTTTTTGAAAATAGTAGGCACACTTAAAAACCTACTTGAGTTAAGTCGACTAGATTTATGTGGACTACTTGCACCCTGAACGAAAAATCTAGATAGGTCGGTAACGTCACTTTTCCTACGTCAGCCACTTGGTCGCCACTGTGCGAACTTACCTATAGTATTCAGTCATAAATTTCTTGACTAGATCCGTTGGCTACCTCTCTATAAACTTTGAAAAAGTTGTTCTAAACCAATCTTAACTGAAACAGAATAAATCAGCGAGCTGTCAGAACTCAGACTTACTTAACTAGATAATTTTATAATGGGCACACCAAAGTTAGAAATATTTGAAGCCTAAAACCATGCACCGCACTTTAATGCTTATGGAGTTAAAACTATGAAGTTTTATATCCAACTGAATGATAGTTTTTGCTTTCAGTTTTGTCATCTGTCAAAAAAAGAAGGGGGTCTAATTCTATTGGAGATGGTTACTTACATAATTTTTTTCACTTTATTGGACAGTTATGGGGTATTTTCGGTTCTATATTTCCGTTCTGTCTGTGACAGATCAAGTGACACTTCATGTCAGTGAAACACTGAGCCTCGAAAATCCCCACCTGTAGATAACCTTACATTATGAGGGTCGGCATTCATTTTGTTAATCGAAAAAATAAATAATGCACGATGAAAATGCTGCCATTTACCTTATGTACCTTATTTTTTTGAAAGCAATTCGCATAGCATCTGGAAAAGTTCATTTAACTTCTGCGGGTTTTATTTGCTTTGGTTTTTGTTTTGTTTCTGATTTAAAATTGAGTGGGAGGACGACAGACAGACTTTGCGTCTCCCAAAAGCATGCTGTTCGGCTACACAATCACAAAGAACGTCGACAAAAAAAATCCTAATGGTGGGTACAATTTTGGGTTCACAATTCGCTGAATATTTCCCTGTGCCCCATTGCTGCATACCAAATTAGTTAAATTTATTTTTGCTGGAAAAAGTTATAAAAGTTGATTGGGGAATGCAGTTGACCCACTCAATGAAATTCGATATCCGTTTCTCATTTTGAGAGTCCGGGAGAAAGGAAATGAAACGGAATGCTATTGAAACATTCCAGCATATTTTTTATTTTAATTTTTTATGCAAGTACGAGTAAAACATCTCCAAGGCCGTCATGCATTTGGTGTCGTTTACGAAAATGTACACATTCATGTCGTTGAGGTTCTTTCGAATTCCTCTGTTGCATTTCTGTGCGTTTTAAATGATATATCACTTTTTATTTTACGCAGACTAAAAATAACGAATAATTGTGTGGGGTTAATTTATTCACGGGTCGCGTCCCATAATCTTTGTGCGGACAATCTGGCTGTAGAAGCATTTAAAAATGAAAATGAGTTGTGACATTTAAATTGTATAATTTGGATCCCTGACCAGATTACTTGCTGTGTTTGTGCATTTTCAATTTAATGGAATCAAAATGTTCTCCTGCGCAATGTTGTTCGGGCGGTTTGTGGTTTTCATAAATGGAACAGCCCCAAGCTGATTCTAATTGAGAGGGTATGGCAGGTATGTACCTTGACTTGGGTCGGAAAGGCTGTTAAATCCTCATTAGTTGTGGCGAGTATTGACGTGAGCACAGCTTTTCCATTTTCCAAGATATTTCAGTAATGGAATTTCAATACCACTTGTGGTATCCACTAGCCGCACATTTGCTGCACATCCTGCGGCGTGCTCAACTAAATATCGATGGGATGATACTTATTTCCTCACTAATTACGAGTGAAATTTAAAATCCGGATTGTTTATGTTGGTGAGTTTTTCTCAACCCAAAGACTTATGAAGTTAATTTGTTTCCGTTTCTTGCTCTTCACGCTAATGAATCTCATTGAGAAACTTTTCAAGGACGACCCGTTTTGCTTCCGAATTTTGGTAATGGGCTTACTCTTTGCAAAGACTTAGACTAGAATAATACTTTGTAGAGTATTTTGCTTAACTCATTTCCTCCTGAAGCACCCTTAGACGAAATACAAACTCCCTCGGAAATGAAATGAATGATGGGAGGCATCCATGCGAACAAAACCATTTATCCTCCACTTTGGCGTTTAAATTTCCTGCCTCAACGAAAATAGGGAGGTGTCGTCGTTAATTTTAAGTCAAGCACTGGAGTTGAGTCTATTATTTGCGAAATTTAAGCAGTATACGAAAATCGAAAGTAACATTTAACAGGAAATTATAACCTCAAAAAAAAAATACGCAAGAACTAACAAGAGTTTTTATTTCCTATTTTCATTCTTGCTGCATTAAAAAAAAGGTAATCTCTGCTATTTGACAGCAGGCAGGCGAAACCATACAGCACAGATTTGTATATATTTAGATGTAAAAAATATCGACTTTGACAACAGAGAACACGTCACAAATATGTGTAATATGCTCAATACTAATTAAACATTGGCCGCGTTCCACTGCCCGCTAGATGACTAGCGGCATGTCAAATTAGATATAAAAAAAATTGACATTTCACCATTTGCGCTAGACGTCTAGCATTTTTTGTGAAATTTCTCAATCTAGCGCAAAATTATCCGCTGTATTGGGAGAAAAAACAAAAAAAAACGACCTGTCAAAGGAAATCGTTCAAACGTTTGCAAAATAAAATTAATTACGAAACCGAGCAAGTGGAATTGTGATAAAATTGTTAATAACGTAAGTAAAATAGCAATTCAGATATAGTTTTTATAATATATTGTATCATTTCTTTGATTATAGCGTGGAAATAATTAGTCTTAAATGTCACATTGCCGCTGGCGCTAGGGTTCTAGCGCGGACGTTCCTTCATCTGGATATTTTGTGGTAGACATCTAGCGGGCAGTGGAACGCGGCCATTGCCAAATGCAAATATGTACTAGTGTAAGCAGGCTTTAATTGTTTTTTCTTTTTATAGAATGTTGCGAAATACACCTCAGCGAAGCATTCTTAAAAAGAAAATTAAATGTGTGCTACACATTTTGTACGAGCGCTGTATAATGGCGCATTGAAGGCACTATTAAATCGTCGAATGGTACTCTAAATAATGATACTCCAGCACATATAATTATTGGCTATTATCAAATGCCATTAGCTCCTCGTGAGTTCAATTTTCTATCACAATGTTATTACAAAAACCCTTTCAGCCCAATCAATGTGCAATGAAAGCAATAAGTATACCTATGTACCTCTATAACATTTATACAAGACTTACCTGCTATACAAGCATGAATGACAAAAATTGCCACAAAAATCAACATCTTGTCAACTACTCGGATGCCCTTGACAGCTATGCAGGAACTCCCTCGTTGAAACCCTATCCAGGGGTAAATGTATCCAGTCCAAAATGATATCGATCGAATATATAAACGAAGAGGAAACGAAAAAATCAGTCTTGATGGTGTATTCTTCGGTAATTGATCTCCGAAGTCCTTAAAGTGCGTCGCAATGTTGCCACAAACTATCTAGTTTCAGCGGAATTTATTTAGTAACAATTGAAGCCGGCGTATTTCTTTGCAATATTTAGATGTTCTCATCATCGTTATCTTCATCACTGTCACGGTCGATGATAATAATTGACATGATATTCACCGAATCACCATATAATTCATATTTTATGTTCACTATTCCGATTTCGATTCCGAATTGTTTTCATTTTCAGCCGTAGCGCATTTTCAATCGACTGCGACTCACAAGTTCGATATTGAAGAGAAATTCATTTTGACTAAAGTAAATATTGAAAAATGGAAAACGTGATTAAAATTTGTTCCGCCCAAGTTACAGTAGTGTTACATTGAACTCATATATAGGCAGCTACGAGATATTGCTGAACAAACATTCTAATTGAAACTGGGTAGTAAAAATCTCAACACAGGTATCATGCAGCGCTTCGGGAGGATTTATCGCTCGTGAAATTGACCTAGTTAATTTTTGAATTGGCAACGTATTCCTCGTGTATATATGTCTAATAGGTCCTGAAATTAGTAACATTTATCGTGCCTGGAAGAGAGGTACCCATATGTGGGTTTGTGTGGGTATTTTGACGCGTTCGGAGAGTGCAAAAGCATGCTTCTGTCAGTGCCATTAAAATAGGCTGCCGAAATAATTATGTGCCTACCAGAGTACTGCATTTAAGTTCGTTAAAACGGAGGGAGGAAAGATTAATTAAGCTAATTGAACTGCCATTATGGAAGAAATGTTCGAGAGAAATCTGCGAACTGTCAAAAAGGAAAATTAATTGCATAACCCAAGACCGAATTTTGTTTTTTTCTTCTTAGCTTGTGCCTACTCAGAGGTAATCGTACAGAAAATTCAGTCCTTTACCTACACGTTTCGATTAAGTTGAGGTTAGGTTGATTTTGTTTTCGCTTAAATACGCCCATGTAACGCGTATATCAGCTGTCAAACTAGTGTTTTGAACACATCCATTTCTTTAACTCGTTTCGTAGACGTTCAATAAACAAATTGCATTCGCAATTTTCTTACTTTAGTTTGAGTTAAACGAACCATCCCAAATTGCCACAAGATTTTGACATATTTAAATGTCAAACGTCAGTCAGTCTTGCCCAATCAAACAACCAGATATATAAGAGATTCGAACGAATCCACTTTCAGCAACTGATTGAATTTTATAATTCCAAATCAACGAAATCCCACTTCACTTTTATATGTGTGACTGACAATGAAATCAAACACAAGGGCACTCAATCTCCATCTGTGCACCTATAAAATGCATGAGTAAATACGTGACCTACAATCTACAGCAGCCAAATGTAAAATGTTACCTCTGTATTTTTTCTGAAGACTGCTTCAAACATTTCGAATAAGAAAAGGTACACAAAATATGTACACAATCGTGACAGGAATTGAACGAGTTTCTGTGTGTCATATGGCGTAGATTTAGATGTTATTTTTCCTCCTGATTGCTCATCACTGAATCCTGATTTCTGGCGGAAAAAAAATATGCTTTAACGGATATAGTAATCGCGCCAGCATTCTTTGAAATGTAAGCAGACGGAGTGTTGGCTTATCAACACTGAAATATCAGATAATTAAATTTTGACAGCCATACAAATACACACGTGCAGCCCCACCATTAACAAACAAAATTGCTCATGCTAAAGGCGTATACACATGTGCCCATGCTTAGAAGGTTTCGACTTTTCAGTTTATCGCCTTTTAATAGCAGCAGAACTGAACGCTACGCAAATGCTGTCTAAAGCAATATTCGAAACGAATAAACGACCACCCGCCCTCGCCAAATACGCTTACTTTCACCTGGAACTGATTTCAATTTAAAATATTTCTACCAAAGGAGCAAAGTTGGAAAGTTTTAAATTAAAATATGGCGCAGGCGAATACTTTTGGATACTGTTGCTTCAGCTACGTCCTAAGAGAGTCGTCATTATTTTGAAACTGTGACTGGGGGGAATGTTTTTTCTTTTTTTTTCTTATAACCATAGCGCCGATAAAATTGACAGTTCAAGTTACGTCATTTAACGTAGAAACAAAGGGCATCATCGACGATAGCATAAGTTCTCCTTCATAATCGTAATAATGGACTTTATTGAAAGTATATGCATATAAAGAAGGTCCTATAAAATGTTAATAAGAAAGAAGTTTCGCGTGGATTATACTGTCCTTCAGCGGAGAATTGATGGAGCAGAGATTTCGATGGCCCTTAACAAGGGATTTTCGCTTCGGGTAAAGCAAGTTAATGGTTGTTCATAAATTGTGGAAAATATTTCAGTTACAGGCAGCTGGAAATTAATGTCTGGAAACTATAGCTGAGTTGCCGGGATTTTTCCATTTTTCCTGTCTTCGTCAAAGACGAAGTGTCAGTTGAGTTTTGATGGGTGTGTAGGTCGTAAAACTAGTGTCACATTGTCGTCCTAACAACCAACAAGACAAAGAAACACTTTTGACGGTTGTGGATTCAGTGAACGCCTTTGCAACAATAGGCGTGTTTTTTTGAGCTTCGATCTCAGCAAAGCAAAGTAAGTAGGATTTTCAGCACGCGATAACAACAACTCTACTGTGGGTCTCGAAGTGTCAAGTAGAGCGTAGTTGTTGTAATTGCTGTAATTGTTGTAATTAAATTTTGCTGAGATCGAAGCTCAAGAAAACACGACTAATGTTGAGTAAAGTAGGCAAATACTCAATAAAACAATTCTGAGTGACTTCCTCCGAATTAGCCGGATGGTACGTCAGACAATACTGAACATTAACACCGGAGAACTGTCAAAGGCAAGTACGCGGATTGACAATTTTTTTTTTTTTGAAAATCTATCAGTATCCAGAAAAAAACACTACAGTCTGGGCCTAAAAAATTAAACCTATTTTATATTACATCCACGCAACGTAAAACGCAACCGAAAAGAACAGTTTTACATTTTTATGACACTTTGACTTGAAAGTTTTACCCAATGTTGCAACCAATCTCGGTCTTAAAATGGAACTTTCAAGTTTAAAGAATACACAATCAAATTAAGCATTTTCTAGAAATAGAAATTATTGCTTTTAACTTTTTGGTCAATTCACGTTACACTGAACTGCTTTATGTTTTTCCTCTTGCTTTTTATGATAAATTTCAATCAGTAGAACATTTTTTGCTGTTTAATTTTAGGTGTTTTTTCTGCATTTTACTGACAAACATTTTTTTCGATAGCTAAAAACGAAATTCCGCAGAATGCTTAATTTTTTAAGGTAAGGAGAAAACAACTCCATGCTCTTCTCCTTTTGTTCATATGCATCGATCTAATAATTTCAAAATCTGTGCTGCCAAATCTATTTAACTTATGTCACTAAATGCAATGCATTTTGAATTAGAGACATTTTGTAGTGCTTGCTTTAAGCACATGTCACTTGGCGATTGTCATTCTCTTCAAATTATTCTACGAGTTTTGTGAACGCGTAATTTGGCCATAGCTACGTGACAAATTCCCCAATAATGCAGTGATTAGCTTATTCACTTACAATCAATCCTACATTTAAATTATAATCAAAATATCGTCAGCTCACATCAACGAACAGTCCAATAAGTACATTTGTGGAGACATACGGTCACCGACCTTTGGCCAGCTATATGGCTAACGGCATGTGCTACCGGCCATTTTTGAGAAGATTTTCGTTTTCAGTGTAAGCGAGAATCACTGTCAGCATTCAGTCGCTCGACTTCAAAATTCTTAACGAAAGTATCTTTTCCTAGCTGCGTCAGAGCCTTAAAAAAGAGCATTGCACGCATAAACTTCTCTCCAAAGGGAAAACACTAAATTAAGTACTTTATTTGCAGTCCGTTCGAAATAAAATCGTACAGCCAAGACCAACAAGCTAAAAATAGGAACGTCATTGTGAAACAAATTTACATTTCGATAAACGTGTCTCCGTCGTCGCCTTGTCCCGTGGCGAAACAATCGTCGGAATGAAAATGTCCCCCTCTTTCGGAGTTTCTTTCTTTTTTCGCAGCAGGGGGCGTGCTGATTAAAAAGGGGAAAATCAACAGCGCGATGACAAATTCTATCGTAAACACAAAGGATTATTTATTAATAAAGAGGAGATTAAACAACGCGTTGGCATTGTGGGTGCCTCCAGTTATTCTCTTCCAAATTCAGTCGCAGATTCAGCATAAGTTGCCTATGCGGCTTATAAAGTTATTTCAATATTTCGTCTCCAGTGTCTTTGCAGGACAGCTGTAATTATCAAGTAACTTAACGAGCCAGTAATGGAAAATTGGAAACCCTTCAGAATTCAAAACTTGTTAGGCACACCCTTAATCAAGGATCAAGTGAGGACAACAAGTTTTGTATGCGTGTACATGGGAAGGGGCTCTAGTAATTAGATTTTAAAATTTTAATTAAACTTTACCCATCGGCAGTGTAGTCGTCGTCGACGTCGTCGTCGTCGTTGTTGACAAAAGGAAAGTGAATTTCAATTTGGAAAACTTCCCTAGAACTTGTACAGGCCTTCACCTAATTGCCGGTCCTCACGCAATTCGATGACACTTAATAATGAACATAATTTTAATTGCAGCTGTTTGGAAGGAAATTCAGGCAACAATGACGTATGAATGATGTACGTGTTTGATTTAGAGCAATGAGTAAGTAAAATTGGCACGACACTTGGAGAAAGTTTGCAAACACACTCGTATATGACGTTCGCACTTGGAGTGTGTAATTAGGGTGGATTTGCCGTCGCTCAGATGGAAACTCGCATTTTCCTAGTCATCCGATAGAATGTAATTAAATTGAAGTAATAAATTGCCCTAACGGTCAAAGGAGGCCATTGAAAAGTGAAGCGAATTACAGGAAGTGCGCAGTAGCTGAGCAAAAGCAAAAGAACTTGTTGGCAAGGGAGGAAAACTTGCAACAAGAAGACTATAACTCAATTACTTGGATTTATTTGTGGTAAAGTGGCGGTAGGAAGTTTCTTTTGAAGCTAGTTTGAAAAAATAAAGCGGCAGTAGAAGTGTGCGAGGTTCGTTTAGGGCGCATCAAAGATTACTGCATTTATAGGTCAAAATTGTTGGACACTACTGAAGAACTGGTGAACTGAGCTCAAAGTAAATAATTGAGTAGAATGACATTTGTTTTTGAGTTTTTGAATGAAATCTGTTTCATTCTATGACTTATAGTGGCTGCGAAGGGAGCATCATCAGATTCCATGTCGGAAAAGGCTTCCAAATGGGCCAAAGTCCACCATTAAACTTGCGATACCATCTTTCATTTCTTCTATTGTACGAGTGTAAGGCAATCTTAGGCATTTTCTAAATAAATGCAATATAAAACGGGCTTAGGTAAGGAGTCCACGGTTAGAAATATGCTTAAAACCAAAACTACCGACGTCGCTTAAACTGGCAAAAGGGCTTCGCACCCGCGGCGCTCGGTTGATATGCTTGAACTTTCACCAAGGATTTCGCAACTTATTTAGCATTCATCGCCTTCTAAGAGGTGGACTTGCGCTCCCTTCAAAAACAACTCCCTGATGTAATGAATTTCACTGGTAAGAAAAAAAATGTTACGTATACGCCATACACACTGTAAACTGCTGTTAATGGCTTCTTATGCTAATTCAGCATAGATGCATAGCAAAAATTGTGACTGTGAGCCAATCAAATGGAATACGGACACTAAGTCCTTATTAGTACCGCGAGTCTACCTAAATCCTTTCGACGTGGCGCACAGATTTTATTTCCCACCAAGGATACGCTGTTTTAGGACTCTGCTCAATGATACCAGCATACTCACAAAAATTTCTTGCTCCGAACACATCGAGCATAGCTGTGTTTATTGCAAAAGGTACCACACAGACAGCAACACACAAAGGTCTAAGCTGCACAATTAGAAAAGAAACCCTTTTCAATTAATTTTTTTACCTAAAGCGCGTCTATTCGCAAAGTCCTTTGAAATGGTAAATTGGATGGCCAGACAATTTCAAGAAAAACTAATCGGTCGTGCTTAGTCGACCCAGCAATTCTCGGATGTTAAAAATAAATTCTTTTATGTGCTATGTCTTCTGGGGCAGTCCTCAATCGCTTGCAACACTTACTTTGAAGTGGATTTTTATTCATTGACGAATAGTACGCTATTTCCGTCTTTCTTGAATCGTTTCCGCTAAAAGGACCGTGACAGATGTTGTGGGTGGTTTCAGTTTAGAGCCAGATGGTTGTGTTCCTTTTTACGACTTGCGACAAGATGTGTTTAACGACAAGAAAGTAGGAAAGGGCAAAGTAGCTCAGCCATTTTAAAAGGAGACATAAATAAGTTGGAACGGAACGAAGAAGACCACAACCTGACGGAAATCTTCTCCTTCGAGGACAACCAGGGGAGATAATTTTGAGATTTATTTCCAAAACATTCAAAGCAGTTTACTGCGTTCATGTGTTAAGCGGACTTTTTAGAGCTGCAGTTTTATAACGTCGACATTACCCGGCTTGAGGAATTCTCCGAACAGGGTATTTGTAGGCTCTTTAGATGTGCCATAAACGAAATGTTGCTGCTGTTTTGAATTCTACGACTTAACCTGAGATTGGTTTGCTGGAAGATGTAGAGTAGCGAGTATGAAATCACTGCAACGGTTATGCAGATTAGACGGGCGACTTTTGTGTAAAATTGCTGATGGAATTGTGTCGCAGTTTTGTTCGAATGCCGCCGATTAACTTTATAAGTTTCTTGGTTCGTTAAAGCTGAGTGGCAGTGGAAAGCAACTCGTTTCTTCCGGAATTGGCGGCGTCTTTTACGACTTCTTTTACGACTCTTTTTTGATTCTTGTCGATGAATTTTCGATTAACATCGAGTTTTTGTTTTATAAGGAAACGCATGGCTGTCCTGAGTTTTGTTGAACGCTAGATAACTGAAACGCGTCAAATTATTTGCGCTGAAGCTCGTACTGTTATTTTATACTAATTTTGACACAAATTTGAGTTACCAACATAACCCAAAAAAAAAACAAGTTGCTGCGAAAAATTATTATGACGTCGAAATGTTGCAATCGCAAAAGACGCCACAATCTTCGCTTATCGAAACTTTAAGAGATGCTACTTCAGGAACAATGAACGGGAGTCTTACCAAAAGGTAGCAAATCACGTACAGAAATTTAAAGAAGTGATAAAGGGAACGTAGCAGTAGAGTCACAGTGGCGGCTGAAAATATAGAGAAACTTTTTCTGGCAGAAGAAAGAACTACACTTAGACGTTGATGGAAAAAACGTCCCCCCACCTGATTGACATCCAATAACGATGGCAGTTTTCCAGCTAAATGCAAACAAAGCTCTTGGAACTTGTTTCGCCCGCCGATATTTTATAAAAGGTTTTCCAATAAGAGGTGTTATTGTGAATGACCCGCTATTTCGGTAGCTGTCACTTTTGAAGCTTTTATTCTTTGACATTTGACAAGTGGAAACTACGCCATTACTAAAAATGGAACGATACACGCTTCAACAACGCACTGAAATTATTAAAATTCACTACAAAAATAGTGAAAATCTTGCAGTCACAGTTCGCAAGACTAAAGCATTTTTTGGTCGTCGTGAAGAGCCTTGTCGGACCGCAATACAGAAATTGGTGGAAAAATTCGAGCTGTTGGGACAAGTTAGTGATGAGAAGAATAAAACCCGTGCACGTCGCTCAAGAACAACTGAGAATATTGCTGCTGTAGCCCAAAGTGTTGAAGAAAACCCAGGTTTGTCCACTCCTCGTCTTTCGTTGGAATTGGGCATTCCACAAACATTTTGATGGTCGGAGTTGGATGGTATTGATCTGGAAAACGTTTACTTTCAACAAGACGGCGCCACGTGCCACACAAGCAACGAAACCATTGATCCAGTTTCCGGACCGAGATCTTGTAATTTAACACCTTGCGACTTCTTCCTTTGGGGCCACGTGAAAGAGAAGGTCTAAGCCAACAGCCCAGCGTCGATTCAAGAGCTCAAGGATAAAATTCGTGACGCCATCGAGGACATAGGGCAGCCACTTTGCGATTTGGTTATGGAAAACTTCATGAAAAGGATATGGTCCTGTATGCGTGCTCGTGGTGGCAATTTGGCTGGTATTGTTTTTCATTATTAACGGCATAGCTTCCTCTTTATTATGAAATAATCATCCGATCATTTATCTCAAAAAATGGAATTTTTCTTTGAATACCAAAATAACACCTCTTATTGGAAAAAGTCTTTAGATAGGTAGAGACGACGAAAGATGATTTTCCACGTGATTTTCTGATAAAAGTGGGCGAGAATTAAAGTTTGGCAATTTTAAGAGCAGCAATATTGGTTCCGTTTGGATTTATTTATTTTAGAGGATCAATGTGAACTATATACAAAATGTTGTCCATTAAGCGTTTCAAAGAGAGAATTGGTATCATCGCTCTGCAGAGTCCTGGACTCCAGCCCTGAGGGTGAACGCAGCAAAGGAAGACCTCACCAATGGCGCATATCTGCGGAGGCAATTGACGAAGACCTAAAGCTAGCTAGGGGCAAGGCAGGTATATTTATTGCAAAATGAACGCCGGTGGCATCTCCTTATTCCCTTGAAATAGGAGAAGGCGATCGTCTGACTAAATCCCTTAAACAACTTGTACTTATGCCAGCACTATCCAGTCTGAACAAATCACTTCACTACCCTTTGTTTAAGATAGCTAATGAGCTGCAGTCTCAGCTCTCAAATTAGAGAAGACGATGAGCCTATAAGCGACTTGTTTAAATGTTTACAGTTTAAGTACGGATCACTAGCTTCGTACACAGACATTTGTTCCAACACTCAGTTCGGCATATTTTCCCTTTGCCTTTGGCTTTGTTCAATTGAGGAAGCATTGCAAATATGCCAACAATTACTGCCACCACCAACTGAATGCCTTTTCACATAGCTAGCTCGAATCCCAATGTAAGCTTATTGTTCGGATGCAAACTTAAAACTTGTGTGCAAAGTCCTTCCTCCGGTGCAATGCATTCGCCTTTGAAGTGCCCCATTTCATGGGAAATCATACCCCAGCCCCTGCCAGCAGATGCCTCCCTTGGGTTCGGCACTATACAGAGTACACACTGGGGACTAATGCACACAAGTTTCCTGCATTGAGATTCCCCGATAAACTGCTGCACAGCATGACGATGGCACACAACAAAGACTCCCCACTTATCTAACGAGCAAATGCAATTTCAACTTTACGACTCAAGCACGGATGAAGCTATCTCCTCCCGCAAATAATATGCACACATTATTCCACAGAATGATATAGCAATTGTCCTGCTAAAAATACCCGTACATGTATCCGAGCCCGACGGCACTAAACCGCTACAACACACTTGACAGCTTCATGCTCAAAGTAATGTGCAAATTGTTGTGTTTGTTAAACATTTTATTGCAAAACGCTTTTATTGCACATTCACTCGAGTCAGTTCTGCCGGAGTATTTAACTTAAGTGGATTATTATTCATGAGAGGGAATTAATATTGATTTTATATACTTTACACACGGCCAGAAGAACACAGAAAAGGAAACACTTTACACACATGTATACACATTACACGCTGGCGCGGGATGGGGTCCGGGGGTCGGAGTCTTTCTGTTTTTCGCCGCAGGTTAAAATTTTCTACACACCAACTAAGCAGCAGTGTCTTTTGTCTTCGGAGAAAAACGAAAACCGACAGAAAAGACGACGACACTAGACATTGGTTCCTAAAAATAAATCGCCAACAAGAGTGTGTTCTGCATGTGATTCGGGAAAAGCGGCCAACTCTGCGTATACGAGAGCGGGAACAACCCGGAGGACCGTGTGGTTTTGGCTTCCTCGACTATTATTCTATTCCACCCGTAAACAAACACTACAAGATAAACTTTATTGCTACCGCGCACATATACTCCCGCTCTATATATGTACGAGTTCAGCAGTAACACAACACAGTTCTTGTTAATTTCAAGTTAATGCTCGACAAATATTGAGAAACACGCGGCAACAGGGCGAGAAAATTTGGAAATCCATTCACAGTATCACCTGTTTCGAAAGCAGGGAAAAAACCAAACACACACAAATGGAGGACAAAAATATTCAAAACACACCGTACTTGGGGAGTGAGGAGGTTTTTCGTTCCACTGGACTCGCGCGATATGTGCCAGAGCACGACGAACCGCCGATTTGGCTGCCGGAAAGATGACTGAGGAATTTTCGTGTGTACTTCAGCGGAACTCACTTGCGCTCAGTGCATTATCCTATTTAACAGTGAATGGGAGATTTTGTTACACATTTGCCACCAGCACCACCACGCACCGCCTTGAGTGAGAATGAAAAAAGCTCCTTTTTGTATATCAACAACTTGCTGAAGACGCCGCGAAGCTTATGGCCTGTGCAGTGAATGGATATCCACCTGCCGCACGCACTGTTGAGTGCAGGCAGTCTCTCTGCAGAATAGATACACATCCAACCCGCTCTTGTTCTCTTTAGTGTGCGCAATTTGTTATAGCCCACATACGAGTAGCAGTGTACTAGGATACCCATGAAAATGACTTTTGTTCCCAATATGCCAGGCGAAGGATGAAATTTATTCCGAAGATTGATGGCGAGACTTATAGGACAGCGTGATATTTATGATGCCATACTCATGTCAATGAGGCTTAAACTGCGGGCGTATATAGTGTATGGCTGGTGGTTGACTTTTGCATAAATTATCGACAGAATTGCAAAACGTCAAAAAATGCGCACGTTGAATGCACACTGCTTTTCTGATGCCAGGTTATGAAAGCTTTTGCGCGAAACTAAAATTGCCAAATTATATTACAAAATATATTTTTTACTTACAACTCAGGCCATCAATCAATTTTATTTGGCTGTTTAAACTGAAATGTCAACTGTCATTTGCATCATAATCATTACCGATGCTCTGTTTACTTTTGTTTGCGCAGTTCATGCGTTCAGAATGCTTTTTAGAAAAGTATGCATTGCATCATTTTAGAACGCTTTCAGCAGGAATGCAGAAGTACTGCGTGTCGGAATTCAGCCATATTCTTCCCTTCTGGATAGAAAAAACTTTGCAAGGCCCCAGAAAGGTTAAGCTAATACGTACGTATATGGATTTTAAAATGGCGCCCAACGTGGTCTCAAAAGGTGGTATTAGCTGACAGTTGATAAAGTTGAAGTATATCGCATGCGTGATACCGATTATAACAGTTATCGAAACACATATAATTTTAGCACAAATTGAGCCCATCTTCGAGCCCGTTTGAGGTGAAATCAGTCGGTCCTGTTAGATATACTCGTAGCTTGTAGCATAATGAACGTAGCCCCTCCTCGGCAAGGCGCCACTGCTCACATTCACTTCAAACACCGATTTGAAGCAAAACAAATAATTTCGGCACTCCCACTCGCATTAAAATCAAATAAACAAAAAACAAAACGCGACATAACCTCACCTGATGTATGTGAAAAACCAATGTAAATACACCTACTATGTTATGTTTATTGGATCACCTCATGCCGAGATGCCACAAAGCCGATGCGAAAAAAAACGAGGAAATTTATTAAGCAGTTGGATAAATATCCTCGGGCGGCACCAGTGTTTACTTGACTTTTCATTGCACAAATTATTTGTTCACTCTACCACCTACGGTTTGTTTATGCAAACAAAGCTAAATTCTTGCAATACATCTTCACTGGCTTGAATACTTTAACAAATTGTTCGTTTAACACTTGGAACGGAGAGTCAATAAAAGAAAATTTGTTCATGAATTACTTGGCAAACTCCGTAGCGAATTACGTGTTGCACCAATCAGTGGCATATTCTGCATGAAATATTGAAACGTCAAAGGGTCCGGATAACAGTTTGTTTGCAAATGCCCTCATGTTTGTGCACAGGCGAATGGAATTTATTTTTAATGCCTCCCTGTACGCTCGTAAACGTAAAGTCTTGCGATGATTGAATCTTCTGGCTTGGAATGGAAAACTTCAATATAATCCAAGTGATTGCAGTTGGCAATTTAATTTTATTTTAAAGATGGGAATTTAACACAGAGATTGGGTGCTTTTAGTTTGGGTCGATTTGAAAACTCCTCATGAATATGAATATAAGTTTGAAGAGTGGTAGTCGAAAAAAAACGTTGCAGCCGAACGGTTGGATCTGAAAAAGTCAGATTTTGTTGACTTTTAGCGATAGTTGGAAATTTATTAGTTTTTTTTGTAAAAATATAAACAAAAACGCGTCTTCGAGAGTCCACCCTTGAGAGATAATAAAACAGAAGAAGATCCCGTGTATAAATTCGAAGCGTTTACACTCTTTTTCTTTCGATTTTTATTTATATAATCAACTCCGCTCAGCTGAAGCACCAATTTGCCGCAACTATTTTTTCAATAAACTGGGATTTTCTCTTCAGCGGATAATTGAAACAAATTACCCCGACAAATTTTGTGTTTCAGTTAACCGATTTTTTCCGTAAAGCGTAGCCCTGATAAGCAGAGTCGACTGTATATGTATAAATGATCGCATCCAGACAATAAAACGTACCGCACATTACAAATGTTCAGTTTTAAATATCAGAATTTTTCCACCAAAAATTTACTTTACTAGTTGACACTTCATTTGACGTTTATTTAAGAAAAATTACATGCATGCAAACAATGCTGTCAAAAGTATAAGAATTCAATGGATTGGCGCAACAAAAAAGCCCTAGATTTAATTTTATCAATAAAATATATAATTCTGCGTCGCACGTAATTGTAAAACGATCTCTCAACTTGTTCAC
Organism: Cheilosia impressa; assembly: GCA_948293265.1. Taxonomy (NCBI): domain Eukaryota; kingdom Metazoa; phylum Arthropoda; class Insecta; order Diptera; family Syrphidae; genus Cheilosia; species Cheilosia impressa. Next base: position 12,318,914 of record OX411883.1, read on the forward strand.
TGAGGACTGCAAGCACCATCTAACGTTAAGTAAAGTAAACTAAGTACAGTAATAAAGAGCATTGGTGGCGGAATTGTTAAAAACAAAAACAACGTGAAGCCTATTGCACATGTTTTGGGAACGCAGGCAATTAAGATTTGTACTGAAACAGTAAAGCGAAAGTCAAGAGTTGCTGCGTAACCTCAAATATCAAATCGACGCAAGGGTTTATGGATAGGGATAAAACATTTAAGTTTGACGTGGACCCCAGTTTGCATTTGGGCTCGATATTACACTGAATTCGAAATGACATTGCAAACCCATATTCGAGTTAGATACTAGGGACTGCGCTGACCGTAGGTATTTAATCAGAAGCACAGTTCACTACTAGATTTATTCTTTACAGTACTAGACTTAGTTCTTTGAAGTACTAGATTTATCTGTCGAAAATAATTTATGGTTATATTTTCTGAAAACATAGACCAAAATAATAAAATACATTTAATTTGGTTAAATTTTTTCTTACCACAGTTTTCCCTGTCGCTCGGCTTCTGTTCAACCTAAATCATTTTAAGCGTAACGCAGAAGAATCTGCGGCTGCATTCAGTGACAAGCTCCACTTTGCGATAATTGCATTGGAGGAATCAGTTAGATTACTTTAACCAACTATCTTACCATAAATGTCCTTCTTCCCTATTTAACCATTAAAGGAGTATACTTGTAATTTATGAGCTTTTCAACCAAGTTTTATAGGTTCATACCGAAAGACGTTTGACGTCTCGGTATTATTAATAAGAAAAAAAAAGAAAAGAACAGCGCAGATTAGTATTGCATGAGACAATTGATGTTCTAACCGTTTGACGTTTTCACGTTTCATGATATGAATTTTTTATCTTCTTGTATGTGTATTTGCAACATATGCCCAACAGAGAATTTTGTGATCAAAAATTGTAAAAAAATTGCGTCATTAAAATATAGCAAAAACTAAATTCATACGTCGAACCATAGTTGTTTTATTTAAAATCAAAGTCATGTCATACTATATCTGCGGATGGAGGGCTGCAATTACATGTCTTTACCCTAAAAAATAAACATGTTCCTACCTACCAGCTGTAAAAATATTTGTAAGACCCCATTTATTTTTCTTCATTAAGAAAACATTATGTACATTTTTGCCATCTCAACTGTCAGATGAGCAATTCATACTTGGAATATACCTACATTTTAAAACCTCTTACTCAGTTTATACAAATCCTTTAATCAAACTTTTATGTTCAAATTCATTACAAACCACAACCAAAAATTTGGCCAAACCTAAGCCACATGTGGGTTCACCTTAAAAGTAAGCCACTAACTATTTGAGTAAAACTTCCAAGCCACATGCGGTTTGCGGCATACCTTGAGCATGATATAATCATCTTGTACCGCATTAAAATGTATTATTGAGCTACGCAAAACAACATTTTATTAGCAACACAAGTCGTTATTCCCCAAACTGTAGAATCCTATTATACCCTTCAGGCAAAGCTTACAAAGTTCCTGTCCTTGTCTCACTCCCCTTGCAACAAGCTTCGGCTAAAAAAGCACCCAAAGTAATTCATCAACAGTGAAAAAAGACTCGAAATAGAATCCCTCTCCCTTGAAAAGGCCCACTGTTGCTTTGCGCAACGCAGTGAAAGCTGTTGTGTGCTACTTTCAGACACAGCTGGAAATGCAAACAAGAAACCGGCTGTTTTGACGATGACTGTCATGACGATGAGTTTGGATGGTTGAACTGTAGGAATGTTATATCAATTTGCTATAGCTTTTTGAAATACTTCAAATTCCGAAAGAATTGTGTGATCAAGTGACATTTGTAGAAAGAAAATTGGGCAAACAAATAAATGGAGGAAACTGTGACAACTGTGATACCGGTCAGCATCACGCCGAAGAATGTTTACGGCCTTCGCAAGGAAGTTGTTGGCAACATTCATTTCAGTTTCAATCAGGAGGTTATCTATCCGGTGGAAGGTGTACTAGCGTTTCATGATTTCACAACGAACAAACAGCGCCTTTTGAGGTAAGATTTTTAGTTTTAGAGGCTCTCCCAAACTGACGTGACCATAAATCATTCGCCTTTCAAATTTCATAAGAGATTAGATGGCGATTTTTTAAAATTAACTATTGGGAGCGTTTCCTGTAGCCGGTGTGCTGTCGAAAACGTATAGGTAAAACATTTTGAGCGTACTGCGCTTTTTGACAACACACGCAATAGCAATGAGCACATTAAAATTTATCTAGCTATCTTAAGTGTACTAGATTTGTTTGGATTAGATTTCTCCTGAACTTAAAAACTAAATTCGTCGGCAACGTCACTTTTACTACAATCCTAATGTCACCTTAGAAGAGAAATACCTGACTAGATTTTTCAGTGATCCCTTCATTACGGTCAGATTTATAGAGAAAATTTAAGTGATCGATTGGCCAATACGTCAGCCAGCTGTCAGACTTAGTCCACTATATTTTTGAACGTACCCATATTTTATTTAAAGAAAAGAACAATTTCCCCACAAACGTTTAAAGAACCGAAATGTTAACACAAATCATTAAATTTACGGAAGCTCACAATTGCAAATTTTCTATGGAAAATATAACTATTTTGAATGACCAAAAATTTAAAGTCGAAACTAAAAATGATAATTGATAAGGCTCGCTGCCAAAAATGTTTTATGTTTCAATTCCAATTGTGTGAAATGTTTTGCTGGAGAAACTTTGACTTCGATGTGTCAAAGTTTCTCCAGGAACTATGTATTCTGGTACAAATTCCTCAATTAGATTTTAGGTCTGTTGGGAGTCTCGTCTGCCAAATTAAATGTCTCCTGCATCCATCGATGAATGTGCGTACATTTAGCTGCTACTGGCGTTTTTAGCTACAATGCCAGCCGTCACTTGGCCTTCGCCTTCCGCCATTTTTTAATCACAAAATGATAACAAAATGATTTTCAATAGATTCCCGGAGAAGACCATTCCAACCGTGATATCGATCAATCCAAGCCGGCGCCTCATAGCAGTCGTTGAAGTAACCACTACTTCAGACTGTGAATCGTAAGTATATGCGGCAAGTTGTGATCCAGTTCGACAGTTCAATTTCTTCCTAAAGCTCCACAAACATCTGCATTTATGACACGGGCACACTCAAGAAGCGTCGCAACTTCCAATTACCCAGCGACGCCCACGCCAAAGAGATAGCAGAGGTAACCTTCGTTCACGACTCCAGAGCGGTGGTGGTGTTGACCAAACACCCAGACGAGACGCTTTACATGATGTTCTTCGACAAGAATGGAACGTCCGTCGAAAGCCAGGTCGCCCAAACGAATTCCAATCCGCGAGCGGTGGCTACTTGTATTGCGGCCAATCTTCAGGACGCCGCAATGGTGGCTGTATGTGGTGAGGGCGTTTTGAAAATGATGTCAAAATCTGACACCGGCTTCACAACAAGTTCCAATATAAAGGCGCACTTCTCTGTCAAGTGCATGGCATGGCTGTCGATGGAGGTCCTGATGCTGGGCCTCAAAAGAAGCAAACTTGCGCTTATCGAGAATGGCGAGGTTAAGCAGAGCTTCCGAGCTTTCGAAGTAGAGCAAATGGATATCTCAAAAGATCCAGACGGAGAAGGTGAACCCGCCGAACACCAGGAGGCGACCGCCACAACTGCATCTAGTGAAGATGTCACCTGTATGGTAGCACTTTCAAAGCGCTTCGCGTACACCATAGCCAGCGAGGTTTATGTCTTTGAAAAAGTGTCCAAATATAAATACCAAAGGCTGGCGATTGTAAAGCTGCACAAAGGCATCTACACCGAGGATTTGTATAAAATAACAAATATGGCGGTTAATGCTCAGCAGGATACTATTATTGTGACGGCGATGCACAGTCAGATTTATGTGTGCGACTTGAAGGGGGTGGTAGTTGGTGAAACTGCCTCGGTGCTGGCGTTCAGCCCACTCGGCGAGCTCATACACATCGATGAGATTGTGGACATATCCATCTGCTCCTGGAGATCGATCATCATGACAGCTTGTGAGTGGAATTTAAATTGAACGCCAATTTCAATGTCTGTACTTTCAGCGAAGGACCAAACCATTCGAGTGTGGAACTACGAAACGGAAAAGGTGGAACTCGTAAAGCGCTACCAAGTAGACATCACAGTGACGGAGCTGAATGCGACGGGGCAATTTGCGGCGATCGGTTTCTCCGATCAACTGCGGATCATGCAGATTTTCATGGACGACTTGAACGTGAGTGCAAATCCGTTGTGTGAGGTTTTTGTGTATCTTCCTCTGAACCTAGATTATCAAGACGTACAACTTCCCCCGATGCTCTCAAGTGAAGTATTCGTTTTATGGCCACCTGATGGCGGCGGCCTATGACAACTTTGTTTCTGTGACGTCCGTGTACAACTTGAACATAGTTCGCACTCTGAAGGTAAGTTAGACAAAGATGTAATAAAAATGTGGCTACCATAGCTTCTTTCTATTTTCAGGGTCACAACGGAAACGTTCTCAGCCTAGCCTGGTCCCGTGACGACAAATACCTCATTTCTGGCGGCGCTGAAGGTGCCATCTACCAGTGGGATGTCGAAACAGGACTCCGTGTCCAGGAAATCGTTCAGAAGGGCACCGAGTATCGTGCGCTCCGCTGCACAGCCGCTGATCCTCTCTCAATCTATGCAGTAACCGGTTCGGGACTTCTTCGAGAACTGTCAAATTCCGAAATGGTTCGAGAACTTAGCACGCCGTCCAAGACGCCGTTCCTTTCGATAGCCCTAGCTAGATCCGACCTAATGATGTTCGTATCTACGGAAGCGGGACACTTGTACAACGTTCAACTGCCTTTTCTGGATGCCGGTGGTGGAACTTTTACAAACTACCGCTTCTTCGACAGCGCTGTGACGAAAGTGATCTTCTCGCATGATGACACCCTCCTCATAACGGCCTCTAAACGCGGAACCCTAGCCATTTGGATCCTGCAAAATATCGACGGAAAAGTGGCCCCTCTGGACCAGGACCTGCTTAAGGGCCACGAAGTACTCATTCCTCGGCATGTGCTGAAAGAGAAAATCGAGCAGATCGCCAACCTCGAGACACGTATCCTGCAACAGGCAGCCGAATTCCAGTACCAAGAGAGCCAGAACGAAATCTTCGACAGTCAGCAATTGGCCGACATACACAAGGGCTACTGCCAAGCCCTGGAAGCGCTCAAGAATAGAAACAGCGAACTGGAACAGAAGCACATCGAAGAGCTGAATGAGATCACCTTCCGAATCAATGATCTCAAGGCTGATCACAAGAAGCAAATGCTTAATTTGTCGGAACAGTTTACCGAACGCATGCTCATGGAGTACCAGAAGTTTACAAGCTTCAGCCAGAGCAGCAACGAAATACGAGACAGCTACGAGGAGAAACTCAGAAAGTCCGCCGGATATCTCCAGGACACGGTGGAGGCACTAGAGGCGGACTTCAAAAAGCAGCTCGAATATCGCGAGGAGCTCATCCGCAACCTGATGCAGGAAATTCAGGACGAAAAGTTCGAGTTTACTGAGTACTGCCGCCAGGTGGCAGCCGAGAATGACGCGAACATGATGGACACAGTGATCCGCTATGAGAACACTCTTAAAGCCGAACAGGACGAAGAGGTGATGTGGCGTGGAAAAGCGGGTGTTCTGCGAAAAAAGTCCGACACGATGAGCAAAGAGGCAGAACGCCTGATAGAGGAAGTGGAACTGCTCAACGAAGAGCACACGAAGTCGCAGAGATTGATCAGCAAACTGATGCGTGAGATCGAGGATCTACGGAAAGACGTCACTGATCGTGAGTTTGCCATAAGTGTGAAGGAGAAACGTATCCAGGAGATACTACACAAGAACCAAGAGCTGGAGAAGTACAAGCAGGTACTGAGTCACAGGATCACTGAGCTGAAGATGCAGATTGAGCCACGTGAATACCAAATAAACGAGAAACGAAAGAAAATCACAGAAATGGAACAGCAGCTGGACGATCTCAACAAGAGCAACGTCCAACTGGAGGTGCAGTTGAAAAATCTCAAGGACAGGCATCTGCAAACAGTCGCCGAACTCAAGGAGCAGCGAAAATTGGCGAAGAGCTCTCGAGAGCTGATGTCAACCATTTGCACGGAGATCTACCACCTTGCGGGGAAGATCAACGAACCCGATCAGCTAAGAAGTGGTATTCAAAAGTTGTTTCAACAATACGCCAGCGACGACTCCCTGAAGAAGCACATCGTATTGGAAGCCCAAGTGCAATCCGAATTCAATCGTCAACGAGTCCACCTTCAGGACGCAATAATAGCATGCAAGAGACAACTGCAGGACCGCAGCCAAATGGATTTGTCGTCAAATCTTCTGAAAGAGAATATGAATCTGCTGAAGGAGATTGAGGAGCTGCGTAACGGAAATGCTCATCTAAGCAAGGAACTGGGCCGATTGGAGGTATCGCTTAAAATTCCCAGCAAAAGGAGTCCGCAGGCACAAAATAGCCTTATGGCCACTTTGCAGGTATGTTTATGAGTGTTGAGTTGAGTGTTGCCACTTTTTGTTAATTTTCGAATTCACGCAGGAAATCGAAAAGCGGAGAAGTGAGAATAGGGATATTCTGAAGGCTTTGCGGATCGAACTTGATTCGCTACGGTTGCAAAACCTGGAGCTTACTAAAGAGTTACGCGAAATAAACGAGTTTGGAAACATTTAGTTGGAGTTTCAGTCACATTTTAGTTAGAAGTTGTCTACTCAGATAGAAGGTATCAACCATTAGTGGCGACAACGAAAGACATCGAAACACAAACATAAACAAAAAATAAAGAAACTATCCGAGTTAAGCACAAATATATGTTCCAAAGCGGTTTAAAAGTCGAAAGAACGCAATGGAAACGCTGAATAACGCAAGTGCAGATTTGCATTTCTGTTAACTACTATTGACGTTTTGCAATAGGTATGTTTGTTTAGGCAACCTGGCGGCGTTTGTTGCTCGTGATTATTAATTAATTACCTAACTAAACTAGAGCCCGCATTGTAACATCTGTAAATGAGCAGTACGCGATGGATTTTGTTTTATTTTGCGTAGTTAAATTCCGACTTAATTGAGTGACATTAATGGAAGCGTGACATTTCGATTTGTCAAAGTTTTGGAGCAATTAAAAAAAGGCCACATTCATTCGTTTTGAAATGACTAAAATTGCCTAGAAAGGCGATTGATTCGATTGCCGCGTAGCTGTCAGGTTTGACATTTATTAATTAAATTCTTTTTTATTTACCTAAACAAATATCCTGACAAAAGAGTTGCGATTTCTTACGTCATGCTTTATTTACAGTACAAATTTAATATCTCAAGGCATTATTAAAATTCCGTAACAATTCGCAATTCAGATCATCTCTTTTGACAGGAGTGAATGTCAACTGAGACAATGAATTGTCGACTAGATTTGCCGGTTACCTTAAACGCCAAAACATAAATAGTACCTAATCAAAAAGGACAATTTAGAAATGTCAGCGGTCAGACAAGCAAGCTTAGGATTTTGAACGCACCCATATAGAGATCCGAACTTTTTGCTTTATAAAACAAGCTTTACAGTCTTTTGCGGTCTTTCAATTGATATTTGGTCACTTTAATGATTAATTTCAATTTCTGTGGCAATTTGGAACACAATTCTATGCCCAATGACACACCATGAACTCGCAGTTTCATTTACTTGCTCACTTTTAAAATAATCGCTCGCCCAGTTGCAACAACAAGCCCCACGGACTTAAGCTATTTATCATCAGACGATACACTCACGTCTATTGCATATATTATTTCAAACAATCAATTACCTTTTATCTGGCAAAGCGTATACGTCCCCGATCCTCACCCACATGAAGTTGTCAATAACACAAGCTAATGGATTGGATTAGCATAACACCAGGATGCAGTGAACCGCAATTAGCTAATGTAAGAAGGTGTCATAAGAGTGGCGCAATAAACCGACACCTGTTGGTGGGGGGCCGAGCGCCACCCGGCATAGACACAACCTAAAACCGATTGTCAAGGAAACTAATTCTCTACAAACGACTATCACGTAAAAGATTATAATAACGCCAGCAGCGGGGTTGTTACCTGTGAAAGGACCCTTACGCAACAGTCTGTTTTTTACCCATCAGCGTGATTCCTTGCCATTATGTGGTAAATGACCACATATAACGACACGTTTAGGTCCTGTGTCTAGAGCCAGTTGTGATGTAAATTTCAATCGCAACGACGGCTTAGTTGGGTAACTCAAATGTAAACGTGTAAATTGACACATGTGCCAGCCAGAGGAAAAACCCTTCGTTGCTCACTCAAAAATGACCACACATCTGTTTGGTTTCCGTCCATTCATACGGAAATTCCCTGCCGCCCATTGTACGAGTGGATGTTCTGAATTCGTAATTAATTTCCCACGGTAGACAAAATCGATTTAAGGTAATTAATGAACTTAAACGCAACCGCAAACTCGCAGTCAAGTAAACAAATCGAAAATTTGCCGGCGGCATCCCCCGGGCAGTTTGTATCAACAATATCCCCGCGGTAAATTTATGATTGAATTGCGAACGCAATTTTATCGGCAACACAAGCAATTTTCTCCTAATTGAACAACTTCGTTAAGCATTTTATATCTACCCTTCGAGTAAAGCTCGCTGGGTTGTCTACCACTTGATTGTTGTTCTCTCTTCTCTCTTTCTGTCACCATAGTCAAGTCATACCAAAACGAATCGAGCTTAATGAGAGAAATCAAGCAAGAAAAGCTATTTTAAAGCAGGAAATGTATCGAAACACAAAATGGTTAACTGGGCTGTTGTTTTGGCGATGAACGCCATGACAATGATTCCGATGTCTGCGACTGTAGAAATATTAAATCAATTTACGGTAGCTTTTGGAAAAACTTCAAAATACTTCGGAAAATCATTTCAATTTTATTCAGCTACACGAAGTATTTTTTATAATGGATGCCGATGGAACCGGAAACGCGAGTGTTCCCGTCATCATTGAACCGAAACAGGTGTACGGAATTCGGCCCGAAGTCATTGGAAACATTCATTTTAATTTCAATCAAGAAGTCATCTATCCGGTGGAAGGAGTACTGGCGTTCCATGACTACGTGAAGAACAAGCAGAGATTTTTAAAGTATGTATTGAAATGAAAGCCAGCGAAAATTTTGTTCACACTTAATGTAACTCAAGCCAACATAATGACTTGGCATGAAGTTTAAGTCCAGTATCAAGTTCGTGCAGAATTTTATTTTCCATGCAAAAATTCTGTCAATTAAAATTTAAGCCTGTTACGCTTGTCAGGATAAAATTAAGTTCCATAAGAAGATCTCTCAAATTAAACGAAGCAGTTTAACTGAGAAGTACGCAAATCGAGTTTAATTTTTTCTCCACTGTACAAAGAGTCTCCACAAAATTTAAGTTAGTGAATAATTGCACAATACATTCATCCGTAGCTTAATTTTGACAGATTAAGGAAAAAAATCGGTGTCAGCGTCACAACTTCAGATCGAAACAGTTCAATAAAATATGTTTAATGAAGAGCATTTCAAAGTGGAAAAACATTACAAATACAAAAAAAAATATTTCAGCTGTCATTTTTGATAATTATTTAGCGGACTAAGAACGTGATGTACAAAAAAGAAGGAAAATAAGAACGATAAATCACTAAATGAACGAAATAAAATGCTTTGAACCTGAACGGTTTTGTTTGTGTTTCCTCTAAAGCCTGGTATGCTGTTCCAGAAAAGCTAAAATTAGGAGCCGCTCCAAAGTTTCTCTTCACCACTTCGCTTAATTTTGATAGTGTAAGTTTCGTAAAGAAAAAGAACTGTGTTGGTAAAGTTGATTGACCTGCTACTTTGAAATTTTGTGGCGAATACCGATTATTTCTCTGATCTATCAAAATTTAGCTGTGTATTTTGCATTAATACGCTTACTTAAACTCTGTAGAAATTTTTCGTACAGTGGCTAACAAATTTAGCTTGAACTGCGTACTGCTTGGCCTAAGCGCTTTGCTTAATTTTATCTTTGGAGACATTTTTGTATGGGGGCTTAATTTAAGCACGAGCAGCATACTAGACTTAAACGTTCAACTGCCAAAGCGGAAAAACAGGTGGAGGAGAAGACCTAAATCATACAGCGTATAAAGGCTTTGGGCTTAGTATGCTGCCTGAGGTAAATTCTTTCTAAAATTTAGCTGCGCTAAATTTAAGCGAACCCAGTTAGTTGAGAGGTACGTGGCTCGAGCTAAATAATCAAACTTTTGTTTCAGAATGTACTTCATGTGTCTGTCAAAATTTAGCGTGCGCATTTAATAGCCGCGTTCCACTGCCCGCTAGATGACTAGCGGCATGTCAAACTGCATATAAAAAAAATTGCATTTTACAAAAAGTGCTAGACGTCTAGCGCAAATGGTGAAATGTCAACTTTTTTTATATGGAGTTTGACATGCCGCTAGTCATCTAGCGGGCAGAGGAACGCGGGCAATGGGTCGGCACATTTTCTCAAGCTAAATTGTGACAGATCGTTGTGAATTTGTTATTCTGTTGCGGAAAGTATGGAAGTAAGGAAGTTTTTTTTTCAAAGAACAGCTGTTTTGTCCACAGCGTATTCTATGTCAAAATTTAGCTACGATTCTAGATAATGTTTCGAGAGAAAAGATGGAGAGTAGCTAGAATTTATTTAAGCTCTAGATAAAAATACTCAAATGACTGAACTTAGCTTTAAATTATCTTGTGAAATCAGTCTGCTTTTCAAAATGAAAAGACAAAGAAAGCTGGGATAGAACTCTAATGGGCGTTTCGCCATCTGGCATATTATGTGTTAGATTTCTAGCGGACCTTGGAATGCCTTCAATGTTCAATTCATGTTATATATAAGACTGTGATTCTAATAAAAGATATAAGTCTTGAGTTACCTTTTCACTAGATTACCCGCCAATACTGCCCCAGCTATAATCGCCCTCAACTCAACAAGGCTTTTAATGGCTGTCGTCGAAATAACTATCCACGACGACGAAAATCGGTGAGTACATATATGATAGACGCCAACTGAAAATAAATGACAACAAATTATTTTTAGCCTCGCCAACATAGTTGTCTACGATTTACTTGCCTTTAAGAGCCAACGAACCTTCCAGCTGCCCATCAGAGCTCGACATAAACGAATAACTCAAATTTCCTTCACATGCGACTCCAAAGCTGTTGTCCTGCTAACCGAGTATCCCGATGAAATGTTGTACATGTTTTTCTTTGACAAAGTAGGGACGATTGTTGAAGGTCGTGCAGGAAACACCAATCGCCATGGGGTAGCTAACTGCATTTGCTGCAACCCTCAAATCCCAGGCCTCGTAGCAGTTTGTGGTGATGGAGTAATGAAGTTGATGAGGAAATCCGAAAAGGCTTTCTCGTTCAACGGCGACACCAAGCCAGATTTTAATGGCACCTCGATCGCGTGGATCTCGTCGGAAATGCTAATCATTGGCACAAACAACGGTATGCTTGTCCTCTTCGAGAAAAGCACGAGGAAGGCTAGTTTCCCAGCCAAAGAAGTTGAGATCATTGACCTCACAGCTGAGCCTGAAACTGAAGACCACCCACTGCTTGAAGGACCGCCAGCACCAGGTGTCGTGATTAAAAGCGAAGCAGTCGTATGCATGACTGCGTTTGCTAAGGGCTTAGCGTTCGCCATCTTTAATCAGGTTTACGTGTTTGAAAGAGTCTCGAAGACTAAGTTCGAAAGAAAGACAATCTTGGACATACCGGTAGTTAATTACGAGGAGAACTTGTATCAAATCGCCAACATGGCTATCAATCCGAAACAGGACACTGTAATTGTAACTCCGAAACACAATCAAATCTATGTCGGAGTACTGATTGTTCCCGAGTCGCTGAAAACTGAAAAACTTGAGTTTACCACGCTCGGCGAGCTGATACATATCGATGAGATTCTCGACATTTGTGTGTGCTCTTGGCGGCCAATTGTTGTGTCTTCTTGTATGTAGTAAATAACATGACGGAAGATGTCGCTAACTTGACTACTTTCAGCTAAGGACAAAACCATACGCATATGGAACTACCAGACGGAGAAAGTGGAACTTGTTAAGCGTTTTCCCATAGAAATTACTGTCATCGAGCTGTACGCTTCGGGCCAGTATGCTGCAATAGGTTTTATTGACAAAGTCAAAATCATGCAGATTTTCATGGATGATTTAAATGTATGTCCAAAGGGAGTGAATTCATAAGGTTTAAACAGTAAACATCTTTTATATCCTTACAGCTCATCAAGGCGTATAACTTTCCAAATGCCAAAGACATTAAATTTTCCCACTTGGGACACCTCATGGCGACAGCCTATGAGAACAGTGTTGCCATCACCTCAGTCTTCAATTTAGAGAATCTCAAGACTTTCAAGGTAGAAAAAAGTGCATCTGTTCAGGGCAATAGTTGTTCAAATTCTATTTGATATCCTTGTTTAGGGGCACACTGGAAACGTTTTGACAGTAGCTTGGGCTCGCAATGATAAATCGGTTATTTCCGGAGGTTGCGATGGCGCACTCTATCAGTGGGACATAGAAACTGGTGACAAACTTCAAGAAATCATTCATCCAGGAACTGAATACCATGCGCTGTGCGTTCCCAGTGATTCCGACTGCTTCTTTGCAGCTACTGACTCGGGAGTCCTTAAGGAGATACGAAATTCCCAAGTGGTTCGTGAAGTTAATATGCCCATCAAGTCGCCCCTATTAGACATTGCCATGACGAAATCTGATAATGTGTTGTTTGCAGCCACCAGGGGTGGCCACTTGTACAATATTCATTTGCCTTTGACAGATGGATCTGGTGAATCCTTTACGAAATACTCCTTCTTTGAGAGTGCGATAACTAAACTTCGCTTCTCTTTTGACGGGACACTTCTCATCTCAAGCTCGGCCAGTGGAACTTTGGTCATTTGGCAGTTGAGAAATATTGAAGGCAAAGTGGCGCCCATAGACCAGGACCTACTAAAAAGTCATGAAGTCCTTATTCCCCGTAAGGAACTTGAAGAAAAGACCAACCGGATAAGAGAGCTGGAAATACGACTGAAGCAACAAGCCGCTGAGTTCTACAAAAAGCAAAGCCAGAACGAAGAGAATGACCAACAGCAAATGGCTGACACTCACAAAGGCTACTGCGAGGCTTTGAATGAATTGAAGGCGAAGAACGACGAAATCACAGTCAGACATGCCGAAGAACTGACGCAGATAACCTCGCAGATCGACGAACTTAATTCAGAGCATAAGACTCACATGGACACAATGTCGGCGCAGTACTCTGAACGAATGCTTATGGAGTATCAGAAATTCGCCAATTTGCGGGAGAGCATGCTCAAAATAAGAGACAGCTATGAGGAGAAGTTGACGCAGAGCGATGGCTGCTTGCATGACACCGTGAAAGCATTGGAACTTGACTTTAAGAGGCAGCTGGAGGAACGCCAGGAGCTTATACGCCAGTTGATGAAGGAGATGGAGGACAAAAAGCTCGAGTTTACCGAATACTGCCGGCAGGTGGAGGTCGATAACGATCGGAAAATGATCGATACCCAAATTGGCTACGAGAAGAAGGTCAAATTCGAGCGTGACGAAACGGACAAATGGAAGGATCAAGCTGAGGCCTATCAACTAAAGTACGACGTCGTCAGGAAGGAGAGCGATAATTTGCTTGAAGAGGTCGCAAAGCTCAAGGATCAGCATTACAAGTCAAAGGCAATTATCGCCGAACTAAATGGTGACATTAAAGATCTGCATCACGACGTTGCGGATCGTGAAGAAGCCATTACCGTGAAGGAGAAACGTATCGATGAGATAATTCTGAAAAACCAAGAGCTGGAGAAGTATAAGCTTGTACTAAATCATAAGATAAACGAACTGAAGGCACAGATAGAGCCACGGGAACTGCAAATTGTCGAGAAACGAAAACAAATCACCGAAATGGAGCAAGAGCTAAATGGCCTGCAAAAAAATAATCTCCAACTGGAATTGCAGTTGAAGGAGCTCAAGGACAAGTGCTTGAGTGCCAATGTGGAACTGAAAATGGAAAGTGCTAGAGCCAAGTCAGCTCGTCTATGTATCACAGATATTTGTACTGAAATATATCACGTTGCGCATGATATGAACTCTACCGACAGATTGAAAGATGGCATAAAGTACCTCTTCCACAAATATTCAAATGACGATGCTCTTAAAAAGTTCGTAACTTTGGACACCCAGTTGCAGGCAGATTTGCATAAGCAAAGAGGTCACATTGAAAAGATAATGCTTGGCTGTCAGCAGAAGATGCAAAAGAAGTCAAGTACAGGGAAGTCCAAGAAGCTTGCAGAAGAGAATAAAATTTTGTTGGAGGAAGTTGAAGAGATCCGTCGCCAAAATGAAAGTGTCCGGACGGAGATAAAAAATATGGCCGTTTTGGTCAAAATTGTTACGAAAACAGGCTCGAAAGATGAGACGAAGTCAAAAGACATTATGGTGGTAAGCCTGCATTATGTTGTTTTGTGGCCTTAATACTCCTTTAATTTCTTTTTTTAGGGAACCGAAGGGATTAATAAATTCTTTGAAGAAAAGGTGAAAAATTTGGAAATGGAGGCCAAGAGACTGAACGAGGAAAATCAGAAACTAAGTGAAGCAATAGATAGGAAACGAAATGTTCCATACAAAGCGGCACATGAGACTATGTAAAAAGTTTACAACTTGGATTTTTGTAAGTAAGTTACTAAATTATTGCAGTTTTAATGCAAAGATTTTTTTTCCAATTCATGTAAAATAAATAAACTCGCGTATATGGTCCGACATAAATATTTCGTTTACATTTTTGGGAGCTTAAACTGCGCAAAAAAAGGCTGTAAAGAACTGGGTTTAGTTTTAGCACAGAAACAGAGTTCAGAATGGAATAATAGTTGTGTTACATATATCTTTATCTACGTTTTGCCAAACAGTTTTATCCATATCAGAATATTGCAATTAAAAATTGTTTTCTACTTACATGTACCCAATTAAAGTTTTCCATCAGTGTAATAGCATGTAATATATCAGTTTTGAAAAGGGAAAAATCCAAAACCAATCCGTTTATAGCCGAACCACCGTAAAATCCCAAGTCCCAAACGCCAAGAATCGCAGATTTTCACTCCAGAATCGGGCCCTAAGGGCGAAATTTCACTAAAAATTGCAAAACCGAGATTTCCCAAACAGAAACGATTATAAATATAATATCAATCACACTGACAAGGGAGTTGAGATTGATTGTTTTACTTCACTTTGGCTGAGATATGACGTTTGATTTGAGCCGTACAAGAAAAACAATCGAAAATGGACCATTTTTTAAGAATTCCTACCTCCGTTGGTCTAGTAGTGGGAGTCTTAATCTTTGCATGGACCAAAGGGGAAAAACCGGGGCGCCCGACAAAAATAAAAACCCAAAAATAAATTAAAAAAAAACTACGGATTAACGTAACTTTTCCGAAATTCACCAGGAAATCGTGAAACCTGGCGAATTCGGCACTTACCTAAAAAATCAAAAATGACTGTGAACGCACCTCAATTGAGACTATCTTTCTTGCCGGCTGTCACGCTGAACTCACCCACTAAAAGATGTCAAGCGCACAAACCGAACAAAGCTAAATATTGTTTTGGAAAACTAGACATGACAACACAACTTGTCGATTAAAATTCTCAACATTCCTCTACAGAAAAAATGTTTTAACTCTCCCTCTCCCGATTCCTCTTAATTATAAACAAATTTTGAAGTAAATATTTCCACCGCGGGTGTGTATTACAATATAAAAGAGATTTCTATTTAATAGATTATCCATCATTAGGTCCTGCAATACGTCGCCTACACAAGCCAACATGCTACCTGGCATCGGAGTTTTTGGAACCGGAGCTGTAGCCAAGGTGCTCGTCCCCTTGCTCCGTGAGAAGGGTTTCGAAATAAAAGCTATTTGGGGTCGCACCCTCAAGGAGGCCGAAGAAACTGCACGCGAACAGCAAATTCATTTCTTTACGAACAAAATCGATGATGTTCTGCTGAAAAAAGATGTCGACTTGGTGTTTATAATTTGCCAACCATATTTGCATTCGGAAATCTCTGTTAAAGCACTTGGCATTGGCAAACATGTTGTTTGCGACAAGCCGATGGGTCTCAGTCAAGCCGATGCAATGAAAATGGTGCGCGCTTCGCAGTACTATCCGACTTTGATTTCGCTGGTAAACCATTCATTGCGATTCCTACCAGCCGTGACTCACATGAAGCGGGCTTTGCACGAGGAATTCATTGGGCCCCTCAATGAAATTACTTTGATCGATGTTCGCGTGCAAATGGGTTCCCTTTTTCCAGACAAGTTTGATTGGTCGTGCGATGCTGCTATGGGCGGCGGTGCTCTTAACCTTGTCGGCAGTCATGTAGTGGACTTGGTAAGCTTTCTGCTAAATCAGCGAGCGATTAGGGTCCATGGATTGGTAAAGGCTTACACGAAGACAACTCCGTCGGTGAATGGCATTCGGCACATATCCGCTCCGGATTTTTGCAACTTCCAAATGGAACTGGAAGGCGGGGCTTTAGTGACTGCATCGCTGCATAGCCATACGGTTTCTTCGAATGCGTTTGTTCAGGAGATTTTGGTTTGCGGCAAAAATGGACATTTAGTGGTCCGTGGAGGAGATTTATTCGCTCTGCGCTCCAGGACAGACAACCAAGTGAAGGAAGAGGCAATATATGTGGATGTGCAGGACTTGCATTTCTCGACGTCAGACTCACAGCTTCCGAGGCCCTACATCAAGGGATTGTGCAAAATGGTGGGCGCTCTTAAAGAGGCATTTGCCCAAAAGGAGTCCTCGTGGGTCAAAGAGCCGGTACAGGCAGCAGCGACCTTTGAAGACGGTCTATACGTGCAGGCTGTGTTGGAGGCTATTCGCAAATCAAGTGAGAGTCGAACTTGGCAACGAGTGGCCATCTGCTCAGACTCGCCAACAAACCATGACCACATCATGCGATTCGCTCGCATGGCTGCAATGTAAACTTGTATTAATTTTTTTATTTTTTCTCTAACTAATGTATTTTTAAAGCATTTACGGTACTAGGCTTAGCATATACTAATAAATTATCAAACCTAAGTAAGGACTGTTTAAAAATTTGTTTATTTCTATTGCAAATTTACACATTTCAGACTTAAGTGAAACAAAAATTTACCAAGCACCCAAATCAGGCTTCGACCAGCACCCTCTTTGTTTTCTCTTTAACTTTGTCTGGCTTCTCTGCGACTGGTTCGTCTTCGGGTACCTCAGGCAGATGTATGTCATCATCCTTCACATTCTCCGCCTCTTCAGCACTCACCAGACTGTCCAATTCAGCAAGAACATCGTCTTCGTCCTGATCCGTGAGCACTCCAGACAATATCGAATCGATTTCTTGTTGTTTTTCTGCGCCCTCCTTCGTCTCGTCCATGATACGTTCAATTTCATCGATATTCATCATTTCATTTGCTTTCTTTAGCGCCTCGTTGCCCAGTTTCAGTTTGTTCACAATTTCGGACTCGATTTGGGCGAATTCAATGTCAGCGGCAAGCTTTTCAATATTCTCCAGTTGAACGTCGGTGTTCTCAAGGAGTTTCTCTTGGTATTTCTTTTTCCGCAGGAGCAACTTTGCGCGTCTGCAACGAAGGAATGCATTGAGATACCTCAAAGATTGTGCGTAAAGGAAATTCTTACTCTTTTCGTCCCATTTGCAGGCATTTTTTCGCTTGTTCGCGATCCTTTTCGAGGTTCAACTCGATCCGCTTTTGATACTGTTTCAGACGGTCTCTTTGTTGTTTTAATTGCTGAAGGAAATTAAAAATTTGATTATTTGTACTGTGCTTCGTCAGTTGTAAATACCAGCACTGCCCTGTCCTGGTCTGTTACTCTGCTTTGCGGTTTTTTGCTTTTTCCAAAGAGGGCTCCCATTATTTACGTGTATTTTTGTTATGGTTTTTTTTCTATCCTCTGGTGAACACAGATAAGGGAAGGTGATTACTCATTTATTTACTTTTTCTTCTTTGTCACAAATTTGACAGATCATCTGTTGCAAAAAGTTTTGTTTGATTTGAGATTGCTGCTACGTCAATTCTACTTTAATAATATGAGACGATTCTGACAGCTGCAAATGATGCGAACTAGGAGTAGTATAGAGTGGTATTTGTAGGAAACTTGCAGGAAAGGCCCCTTTCAAAAACAGCGAACTGTTGACAGTACATGTTACAACTCCGATGTATTTAAGAATAATATCACCACAACTAAATAATATGCGTCAGAGAAGAACACGTTAATCCATTCTTTGCTGGTAAGGGAGATGTAGGCTTGGAATTCATCGATATTTTCTAAGATCTAAGAAATTCATTAGAGCAACTGCGAAACTAAACATTTACCCCAGTATTAATAAACAAATGCGCACAAGTTAGTTAGCTAGTAGACATCAGATAGCATAGAAAAATTTTACGTAACTTCTAAATAACGAGTTGATAACTTCTACGCAGCGTTTATTAATACGGGGGTTATTTATTTTATTTCAAACATACAGTCTTACATTAGTTATAAGTTTTCTTAAGATCCTTCCAGAACGCTACTCGCTTGTTGTAAGGTTTATTCATCATTTTCTGATGCTTATCGATAATAAATGCATTCAGAATAAATTCGTCGTTTTCGTCAATTTTGCCTACAGGTTCCCATGTACAATCAGCGCAGCTCACACCCCCCGCCGGTGTTGGATTACTGTACTTGGAAAAATTTGTCCATAACTTGCACATTCGCTGTACCATTTGCTTTGCTTCCACATCCCAGGGCTCGGGAGCCATTGCCGCTTGGAAGATGTAGAAAAGCTCGTCGGCATGACAGACGCCTTTAACCGTTTTCAGGTTAAATATCTTATTTTTAAACAAATTCAATGGCCCATCATAATCGAAGCGATAAAAGAACAGTGGTGAGTTGTGCTGTTTCCTGGAATGAATCTCTGCCGCTTCAATGGTGTCCACATTGAATGCAATATCACTTAACAAATCAGCAAAAGCAGCTAACGTTTTTCTGCTCACTTGTTCTCCTCTGAAATAAAACTCTCTAATTGAGTTGGCGAAATCCCGGCTCCTCGGCTCTCTATGTGTTAAATTCATATTTATCGGAATTACTTTACGTAAATCATTATAGTCCCCTAAATTGGGGATAACAGATGGAAGAAGCGCTATTGCTTCGACTGAATTGAATCCCATTATGAGAGGAATATCGATGGAATTGGCGTCATTCATTGATTCCAAAGGTGGTCTTGTGACTACCGCATCTGGACTTGGCTTTTCGATGACCGGCTTAATTGGAACCGGCCTACCAAGAAAAACGTCATCTATTCCCGGTGGACCAAGTGCAAGATTGACGAACTCATCGACTTTTGTGTAGTTTTGCAGGAACTTTGCAATGTCCAGTGGATCGCTTGAAGTGCAACCTAGCGTCCGTGCCATCTTCTTTGTTTTGTTAGATGCGTCGTACTCTATGGCCCATGTCATGTTGCCCAAGCCGCTTTGAAAAATCGCTTTGTGGAAGAGATTTTTGGAGCCTGATAGAGTGTGCAAATGAGCGAACACACCTCCAGCACTCTCACCGAAAAGAGTGATGTTGTTTGGGTCTCCATTGAATTGGGATATGTTTTCCTTGACCCATTTCAATGCAAGGCGCTAGGGAAAAACCCAATACAACTCTGCTAGCGATTAAAATGGACCTACTCACTTGATCTTTGAGTCCTGCATTTCCAGGAATATTTGCTTCGGGCAGCGAGAGAAACCCCAGTACTCCGAGGCGGTAATTGAAGGTGACAACAACTACTTGTTCTTGAATCAAATAAATCGGATTATGACTGAACGATCAAAACCCCAGTTAGAAATGCCTTAAGATATAAATGGTTTGATTTGAACTCACAAATTACTGTTGCCACTACCTAGCACGAATCCACCGCCGTGTATATAAACCATCACCGGGAGGGGTGCCCCGCCCTTGCTCTTTGGAGAGTAAACATTCAGGAACAGACAATCTTCTGAACCAATAACTTGCCCCGTAAATCCATCTTTTTGCAGCGAAATCATTCGCTCCTTTGTGCAATTGATCTCCGGGGTGGGAAAACTTTCCAACGGAACTGGAGCCTGTTTTGATGAGAATTTATCTAAATGCGATTTACGTTTGCGAAGCCACTCACTTGGTACCTTAACTCTCCTATTGGAGGTACTGCATAAGGTATCCCTTGGAAGTACTCGTATGTACTTCCATTTGGAAGAGTATGTTGGCCCCCGATCACGGTTCCCTGCTTTACTTTCACCTTAGTAGACACAGACATGTTTAACGACTCAAATGTGATCCGAACGGCTATTGAACTTTGAAAATCGCGAACAGCATTTTATAGAAAAATTTGTCTGCCTCCACACGCATTTATCGATATTTATTACGACTGCACTTTATCTATTGAAAGCGCATTCATTTCGATGACTTCACAGACTAAGTTCTTTATTTTCAACAAAGTTGTACAGAGTTGTTTAGGGCGGCAAATTGTTTAAAAGGACTTTATTATATTTGCTAATACTTTGATTTTAGTAATGCATATGAGCACAATATAATAATAAAGATTTACTTTATCTCAAAGTTGACATTTTACAAACGAACACATCACTCTTTTATATCTCACAACGCAAGAACAAATATTCTTTCGATTGGTCGATTGAATAAACAACATTAACAAAAACATAAAAGAGGATTGGTGAAATGCAGGGCATAACATTCAGATTAATGGATTTCCGATTGAAGTAAAGATCAAAAGATCAAATCTACAAGTGTTCTTTCTATGTTTTCTATGTTTCATTGCAGAAAAGACGGCACTACCAGGTCAATTCTTAAAACGACAGAAGTGTCGGTAAGTTTTGCAAATTTGAACGGAGGCGTATACGCAATTATTTCTAAATGTCATTACATTAACAAACACTTTTGATGGATATCTGCGAACGCATATTTGTTTTACCTTACTACTAGAGTCGCCTGTTATTTTGCTTAATAAGAACAACGAAGACAAAGGCCTTTGCATTCACTTGTTGATAGAGGAGAACTTGGAAAGCCTAGGGGGTTTCCATGTTAAGAGGAAGAATACGTTGACTCCGTAAGCTAAAAATTAAATTATACATTCTAATTGACCTCAAACCATATTTATTACTTCGTTATGTAACCTGAAACATACAAACCTCACATTGAACTATGATCGGTGTTCCATACCAAAAAACCCGGATCAGTACTTTGCCTAAAATTATTTATATATCTTTCTCAAATTTTTTCAGAAGCCTACCTTTTCCTCACTGGGATTCGCAAGCATTTTCTGATGTTCATCGATGATAAACGCTACCAAAGTAAACTTATCGGCAGTTTCCATTTTCTTTACAGGTTACCAAGTACAATCGACCAATTTCTCATCCCGTTCCGGCGTTGGGTTGCCATATTTGAGGAAATTTGTTCGCAACTTGCACATGGTTTGTTCCATTCCCTTTGCTACTTTTGCCAGGGTTCTGAAGCCAATGACTCTTGGAAAAGGTAAAAAAGTTAATCAGAATGATATAAATAAATAAAATAAATCATTGGGTGGGAATACTTTCTCCTTATACATATTCAGAGCGCCGTCCTAGTCAAAGCGATAGAAGAAAAGAGTGCTGACTTGTGCTGCCTTTTGGAATGGATCTCGGCTGCTAAATTTGTACCGACAACTAAGAAGATAGAGTTGCTGTACTCACGTTATCCCCTTTAAAATAAAATTCTTTAATCGTATTCACAATTCCTCGGGTCTTTTAATTTCAAATCAATATCTTTGGGAATGATTTAGCGCCAATCATTGTAATCTTCTACTTTTTCGACAAACGGAACGAATACGATTGCTTCGGGTGAAGTGTGACCCATCATCACAGGGATTTCGACAGAGTTCTCATATTTCAAAGATTCCAATGGCGTTCGTGTGACCACAGCCTCGGAACTATCATATTCGATGACTGGAGTTGCCGGCGATGAATGGCCTCTAAAAATATCGTTGAGTTTAGATCCAGAACGTAGAGGTATCAAAAAGACACTCGAGTTTAGCCACTCTGAATAATAATTGCTTTATGAAAAAGTTTCCTTGAACTTTCTGATAGTACACACCTCCAGCGCTGTGACCCATCAATGTGACAGTAATTGGGTCTCCACTGAAGTAGCCAATATTCTCTTTAACCCATTGAAGTGCAAGCCGCTGAAGGAAATTCATTCAATTATAATGGCGGTAGAGTTTAAGCTTTCACTTGACTTGGTCTTTCAGGCCGGCATTCCCTGGAATGTTTCCTTCATACAATGAAAGAAACCCGGCCACTCCTAGACGATAGATAGTTCACGGAGACTACAACTACATCTTCTTGTATCAAGTAAAGAGGACCATAACTAGATAATAGATATTCCATTCAGTGTCACTCAGTCGAAACGAGCTATACTTACAAACCGCTGTTTTCACTACCAGTACCATTTTCCACAGCTACATCCGTCGGTTATTATTCTGATAACTAACTGAAAGCAAAAACTGTCCCAACCAGTTTGACAAAGCCCTCAAAATAACGCAACATAGAAGAATAATTCAAGACTTTTCAGCTTGCAACTGCCTCTCCAAAGACTAGTTGATTGAAGACAAACTTTGATTTAAGAAATTCTTTGGAGTATCCATCTTGGATGAGCGGTCAAAACTGATCATGGGTGCGGGATAAGTAGGGGAAAACCTAAGTATAAGCTAAAGCATTTTATTGAACAACGTAATAAATTTCAAACACAACAACGTTTCCTTAAACTATGGTTCTATCACCTTGAAACGACTTTAATCTGGAATAATTTACGTGTATATTTTGTTGGTTATAGGCTTTCAAGTATTCAGCTATTATATATCTTCCTTGTTTCCCGCCAGAATGATATGCGCTCTTGGTCAGGGTTCTCCAACATTTTTGAATGTTTATCGATAACAAATGCATTCAATGTAAATTTGTCGGCATCACCAATTTTCATCACTGGTTCCCAGGTGCAATCAACTATTCGCCGCTCTCGGTCAGGAGTTGGGTTGCCATATTTGGCAAAATCGGTCCACAACTTGCACATGGTTTGCACTATTTGTTTCGCTTCGCCGTCCCAAGGTTCTGGAGCCATTGTCGATTGGAATATGTAAAAGAGTTCGTCCGCATGACTTGCACCACTAACATCTTTCACATTGAATATTTTATTCTTGTACAAATTTAATGACCCGTCGTAGTCAAAGCGGTAGAAGAACAACGGTGACTTGTGTTGCTTTCGGGAATGAACTTCGGCCGCAACATTAGTATCGACAATAAATAAGATATCTCCCAACAGATCATTGAAGTTGCTCAAAGTTGCCTTGTTCACATTTTCCCCTTTGAAGTAAAAGTCCCTCAGTGATTTGGCAAAATCAATTCTCCTCGGATCTTCCGGTTTCAAATTTAAATTTTTAGGAACAATTTGGCGCAAATCATTGTAGTCCTCTAAGGTACCTATAAGCAACGGAAGAACTACAATTGCTTCGGCTGAAGTGTAGCCCATCATGAGCGGAATGTCAATGGAATTTGCATCGTTCATCGATTCTAAGGGAGCTCTTGCGACCACAGCCTCTGGATTGTCCTTTTCGATAACTGGTACAACTGGAATTGAATGGCCGTAGAGGACTTGTTCTATAATATGTGTTGGTGGCAAACCAGGAGGACTAATAAAATTGTCCACCTCTTGATAGTTTTGTAAGAACTTTATGATTTCAAAGGGATCATCTGATGTGCAACCCAACAGTTTGGCCAATTTCTTTGTCTTGTCTGAGCCCTGATCGTCAATGGCCCAACTCATATTACCTAAGCCGCTTTGTATAATAGCCTTGTGGAAAAGTTTCCTTGAATTTTCGGATAGCACGTGCAAATGGACACATGCTCCTCCGGCGCTGTGACCCACCAGTGTGACATTGTTGGGATCACCATTGAAGTGAGCAATATTCTCCTTGACCCATTGCAGTGCAAGACGCTGAAAGGAATTTAATTTTTACCATGTAAGCTGTCAACTTTTTCTCTTTACCTGATCCTTAAGGCCTGCATTTCCGAAAACGTTTGCTTCAGGCAGTGAAAGGAACCCAAGCACGCCCAAACGGTAGTTCATTGTGACTACAATCACCTGCTCCTGCATTAGGTAAAGCGGATTGTAACTGGAAAAAACAAATCGACTACCTATTTAAAAGTACGTGTCATATGACAAGTGGTATGCTCACAGGTCGCTGTTTCCACTTCCAAATGTGAATCCCCCACCATGAATGTACACCATCACCGGCAAGCGTACACCGACATTGGCCTTCGGGGCGTAAACATTCAAGAACAGACAATCCTCTGAACTAACGATTTTGCCGGTGAATCCATCCTTCTGGGGCGACACCTTACCTTCCTTGGTACAGTCAATTTCCGGTGTGGAAAATCGCTCTAATGGAACGGGCGCCTGTTTGTAAAGGAAATTGCTTTTAGCTTTCATTGTTTGTAAATGTTACCATGGACTTACTTTAAACCTTAGCTCTCCCAGTGGTGGCACTGCGTATGGTATTCCCTTAAAGAAGTAATACACACTTCCATTTGGGAGACAACCTGTACCACCAATCACAGTGCCCTGTTTTATGGCGACCTTTGCTGATATTGACATTTCTAATAAGGAAAGTGCCGACTGCGATCAGTATCAGAATGATTACAATGGCTTAGCTGAATATGTGTCGTCTGAAATAAAGACTATGAAAATATTTAATCACAGAAAAAACACTCTTATCAACTAGCTAGCGAAACCTTGCCTAGAAGAAAAAGTAAAGCACTTTTCAACGTCATGCATTATGATCTATCTATCGGAATGATAGTTGAAGAGCAACAGAGATAAAAGTTCCTCTTAAATCATGGAAAAACACAACATTTTAATGGCTGCGTGACTCATTTTACAATTCTTAGTAAGCCTAAGCAAGCGAAATGCTAGGGGCAGATAACGTATATCAACGATCGTCTAAGCGATATCGTTTTTGAAACTTATTAGTCTTATTCTGCTCGAATTTTTTTGACAAACGTCAGCTTTCATTGTATTTGTGTAAAATGAACTGGATTAAGCTCTCAAACTTGTAATTTTAGCACTTAGTTGCTAGTTTTGGAGCTCGATCGTTTCGACGATAATCGTCTGAAAAGTTACGGAATGAGTGCCCTGTCTTAAAGTGAAATTAAAAATTTTTGCGAGCATTTTTGTCCATTTTTTCCGTTCACCCACTCAATGTCAATAGTACTTTAAATGGAAACACCACCATGTCGGGTAAATTGACTCAAATTTATGGTTTTGGGTGTGTTTTTTATACGGCCACACCCACAACACTCAAACCAGGGGTCAGATTCTGAAAGGCGAAACGATCAAACGTTTTCGTGCGCACGAACGATTTGCCCTATGTTACACAAGCAAATTTCTTCGCGCACATGAAAGCCTTTGATCGTTTCGCCCTACAGAATCTGATCCCAGGTTTCCTTAAAATAAATTTTGTTTGTTTTCAACAGACCGACTGTCGCACTAAGACTGACCGACTATCCACCTAAGACTGACTTGCATTTCTCTGAAAATAAACCCTACCTTAAACCCTTAAGATGAAAAGAAACTCTGAATCTTATGAAGATGTGACTTTATTTAACTTAAAGGTGATGTACTATTTTGCAGGCGTAGCTCCATTATATTTGCGGTAGACACCCCTCCAGAATTCCGTCCGATCTCCATCAGTGTTCTCAAGCATATGTTGCTTCTCGTCAATAATAAACGCGTTTAAACTGAACTCGTCTTTTAGACCAATTTGTCGCACTGGTTCCCATGCGCAATCAACAAACTGTTCAGCCTCCTGAGGCGTTGGATTGCCGTATCTAGCAAAATTGGCCCAGAGCTTGCACATAGTAAGAACCATTTTCTTGTCTTGATCTGGCCAAGGCTGCGGCGCCATCGCCGCTTGAAATAGGTAGAACAGCTCATCACCATGGCAGGCACCTTTCAATTGGTCCGCTTTGAACATTTTTTTGTACATATTCAAGGCGCCCACATAATCAAATCGAAAGAAGAACAGTGGCGATTTGTGCTGTTTCCTAGCGTGGATTTCAGCCGCTGTCCAACAGTGCATTGTGAAATGAAAGTCACCAAACATTTCATTGAATTGATTCACCGTCTTCGCATCGATCCTGGCTCCTTTGAAGTAGAATTCACGAATCGTATTGGCCAACTCCAAGCTCCTCGGATCTTCTGGATCCAAGTGAATGTCAATCGGAATTAGTCTCGCAAGATCTTTATCGTAGACGTCTAAGACCTTGCGGGCGGAAGGAAACAAAATAATTCCCTCCCCTGAGTTGTAGCCCATCATTATGGGAATATCAATAGCATTCGGTGTGTGCATTGAGTTCAAGGCTTCTTCGGTGAGTATCGCCTCGGGACTGTCTTCTTCGATTACGGGTCTCATTATGAATGGTACACCGCGGCGAAATTCTTCTGGCGTTTGTAGGGACAGCATGTGCTGCAAGAAACCGCCCAAGTCTGTTTCGCTTTTGAGGAACTTTGAGACTTCGTTCGGATCGGCCGAGGTGCACCCCATTAATTTCGCCAGTTTGATTGCCCTTGCGGTCGGATTGTTCTGTACGGCCCAGTGCATATTAGCTGTGCCACTGTTCAATATAGCTTTGTGGAAAAGCTTCTTGCAACTGTCAGAATATACTAGAAGGTGGACACATACAGCACCGGAACTTTCACCGAACAACGTAACGTTGTTTGGATCTCCGTTGAATTGCGAAATATTTTCCCTGACCCACTGGAGGGCTAGCCGCTAGAAAAGAGTTTCATAAGCTATCGTCTTGTGGGTTAAATTTAGTCACCTGATCCTTAAGGCCAGCATTCCCGGGAATATTCGCCTCGGGCAGGGCAAGAAACCCCAATGGTCCCTGGCGATAGTTCACAGTGACTACCAATACGTTTTCTTGCAGTAGATACAGAGGGGTATAGCTAAAAAGTCGAACCGAATTAAAGCAAACAATCAGATTGAAAAGGCTCAATTTACAAATCGCTGTTGCCACTGCCTGTCATGTATCTGCCACCATGTATGAATACCATTACCGGCAAAGGTGTCTCCGTTTTACTTGCAGGCGTAAACACATTTAGAAAGAGGCAATCTTCGGACCCCTTATTTGTACGTGTTACTGTATCCGCCTGGAAGCAGACTTCACCGTCCTTAAAACACTCCAGTTCAGGAACAGCGAAGCTCTCCAGCGGAACTGGTGCCTACAATATAGAAGGTACGTTTCATATACATATTCGATTTGTGCTTATTGTACACACCCACTTGGAATCTCAGCTCTCCTAGCGGTGCCAATGCATATGGAATTCCTTTGAAGTAATAGTAGGGCTTCCCATTAGGAAGAGATTGTTCACCCCCAACCACAGTGCCATGTTTCACTTTGATTTTCATAGGTTGACTGTTCCTTGTAGCAGCATTCAATGCAGAACTATTAAAATAGAAGTAAACTCCAATCTATTCACAAACCGGGCAATGGTAAAATCGGTGTTTATGCAATATCCGCGAACCAAGCAACAGTCTGGAAACCATTATATTTTTTTTTTTTTTAAGCCGATAAGAGGTAGACGTCACATAGCCGAAAAGCACAAAAACAAACTAACGAAATCAACTCAATACATACCGAATGCTTAAAATAGTGTGGCATGGACTTTGTATTTCACACGATCAGATAGAAGTTGTATCTCACTCGCGCATTATCTGGGTATGCTCAATTGTTTGTTGTTTGCTATTGATATTTGTTTAAAAAGAAAAAGAATCTTCAGCTCAGCATAAAACCGCGAAATATGTGTTTAGATGGTTGGCCCACTGATTCAACTGAATTCGAATGGCTGCCAAACCCAAAGCCAGTGCAGAAATTTATAAGTGTATATGTCCAACCAAGGAATGCTGTAGTTATTGTTAAGGCTGAACATAGGTACGCAACACAAATTTGCAAATTGTGCAGCTTACTTTGGCGAGATAACTGGAATGAATATCACCAAAGTACAAGGTGGGTCAAAAGAAGTCATCCGATGTTGTTTGGCTCTCATTTCTAAATGAAAAAATTCGATTCTGTTTTTTGATTGTGTTTATTTAAACCTTCAAAATTTTATTGGTCAAGTCGAGAAGATGATACCGGCCAAATGGGCGCCGTCACAATTGATTGCCATACGGGCTCGTTTTAGCAATTGGATGTATGACAACAGTGGACGGTGCGCGCTATAGGGCCATGTAAACCGAGTTTTTTCTGCCGCAATTAGACGAATTATGACTGGAGGACATGTGGTTCCAACAGGACGGAGCTACGGCATACACTGCGCAAGCCACAACCGATATTCTGAAGGCGGCGTGCCCGGGTCGCCTCATCTCTCGTTTTGGCGATTTTCACTGGCCCGCAAGATCGCCCGATTTAACCGTTCCAGACTTTTTTTTGTGGGGTTTTTTGAAGTCCCGTGTTTACGTGAACAAGCCCGAGACCCTAGAAGCCCTCAAGGACAACATTCGACACGAGCGCGAGTATCTGTCGTCCGAAGTTCTCGCCGAAGTAATGAAAAATGCCATAAAACGAGCCCGTATGGCAATTAATTGTGACGACGTCCATTTGGCCGGTATCATCTTCCAATAAAATTCTAAAGGTTCAAATAAACATAATCTAAAAACAAAATGGAAGTTTTTCATTTAGAAAAAAATGAGCGCCAAACAACATCGGATGACTTCTTTTGACCCACTCTGTAATATGTGGCTGGCAGGTTACATCTCATCCAGACCAATCTAGTCGACCTTAGATAACTAGATTCTTGAATGCTGCCAATCTGAAAAAAATATCGAGATCTGCAAGAAGTGATCCGAATCAAAAAAAAAGATTGATCTCTTGTCCCAATGGAAAACCACATAAAGCTACGATTACACGTGTCAATTTTCGTGGCATATTTTCTGACATCACAAAAGTTCGGCCATTCGGCGTCACGCGTGTGTCTTTTGTCAGAGAGTGCTGCGACAGCCCGCGAGACCAGACGCTTGGCAGGCGATCACACGACAAATTTAGGACAAATGTTTTCGTCATAGTGATGTCGGCATGTCAAAATTTGACATGAAAAGTGGCATGAGTAATCGTAGCCTAAGCACTGCTTCCTTCATCGCTACTAACCAAGACTCCGAGGTACTTGAACTTCTCCACCTGTTTTAATGGTTCGCACTTCATTAGCATGCGGAGTTCATTAAACAGATTCGTTTACTTTTACCTTAATTCCAACACAGACGCACAAAAGAACAGCCTGGAAGGGTCCACAAATCATTTAATTTTCAAATAAGTCGAAGACTATTCTTCTAAATGGAACTTTATTACATTTCTACAATTTCGAGGTTGGCGCTGCATTATATTTGCGATAGACACTCCTCCAGAAATCGGCCCGATCCCCATCAGGATTTTCGAGCATTCTTTGCTTCTCATCAATAATAAATGCATTCAAACTAAACTTGTCCTCATCACCAATCTTCCGCACTGGGTCCCAGGCACAGTCAACAAACGGTTCACCTTCGGCCGGTGTTGGATTTCCGTATTTGGCGAAATTCGCCCAAAGCTTGCTCATTGTCTGTACCATTTTTTTGTCTCGGTCGTCCCAAGGCTCTGAAGCCATAGACGCTTGGAAGAGGTAGAAAAGTTCCTCCGCATGGCAAGCACCGTCTAACTGTTCTAATTGAAATATTTTCTTAAACATATTCAGCGCGCCGATGTAGTCAAAACGGTAGAAGAACAGCGGAGACTTGTGCTGCTTTCTAGAATGAATCTCCGCCGCAACATTGATGTCTATAACAAAGAAGAAGTCACCGAGGGCGTCCGTCAAACTATTTAACGTTGTTGAATCCACCTTCGCTCCCTTGAAATAAAAATCCCGAATGGAATTAGCCAACTGTAAGCTTCTTGGATCGTCCGATTGCAACTTAATGTTCATCGGGATAAGCCGTCCAAGATCTTTATCAACCGCATCCAATTTCTTGATGGCGTTTGCAAGCATTGTGATTCCCTCGGCTGAGTTGTAGCCCATCATTATGGGAATGTCAATGGAATTCGATTTGTTCATTGACAGCAAGGGCCATTCGGTTACTACTGCCTCGGTGCTCTGTTTTTCGATTACTGGTCTATAGGTCATTGGAAGGTCGCGTCGTCGTTCTTCGGGCGAAAGAACGGCGGTCATATGTTTCAAGAAATCAGTCAAGTTTGGATGAGTTTTCAGAAATTCACCGACCACGAATGGATCTTCCGATGTACACCCCATACATTTTGCCAACCCTGTGGCTTTAAGAGATGAATTTAGCTGGATAGCCCATGGCATGTTGGCTGTGCCACTTTGCATAATAGCTTTATGGAAGAGGTTTTTCGAACTCTCCGATAAAGTATGGAAATGGACACAGGCAGCTCCAGCGCTTTCACCGAAAAGTGTGACATTCCGAGCATCTCCGTTGAATTGATGGATATTCTCCTTGACCCATTGCAGAGCAAGACGCTGGAAACATTTCCATTTACAAAAATCAGATTTAATGATGCAACTGTACTGTTGTTCACCTGATCCTTGAGGCCAGCATTGCCCGGAATGTTAGCCTCTGGCAATGAAAGAAAGCCTAATGGTCCTAGGCGATAGTTTAAAGTGACTACTACAACGTTTTCTTGCATCAGGTAAAGTGGTGTATAACTTAAAAGAGAGAAAACGATCACAAATGGTTTCAGGCGATTGAAAACGAACTAACAAATCACCGTTCCCATTGCCAAACAGGTATCCGCCGCCATGTATGAACACCATAACTGGTAGGGGGATTGCAGTTTTGGTACTGGGCATGTAAACATTCAGGAACAAACAATTTTCGGAACCCGTCAGTACTCCCGCCAGTGGATCTTTTTGAAAACTGACATCGCCTTCCTTTGTGCAGTCTATTTCGGTGGAAGAAAACCGTTCCAGTGGAATTGGGGCCTATAGTTCAGAAGAGATGATTTTGAAATACATTTTACAATTTATTCTCGTTATCGCACTCACTTGAAACCTTAACTCTCCTAAAGGAGGCACTGCATATGGGACTCCCTTGAAATAGTAGTAAGGATTACCATTTGGGAGAGTTTGTTCACCTCCAACCACAGTACCCTGCTTAACATTGACTCTCACAGGCGAACTCATTTTCACACTTGCCTTGAACATAGAACTAATAGATTGGGAGCGAGTCAAAGTACAATAAAACACAAACACAAACCGTGGAATAATGGGAACGGGTTTTGAGCAATACCATCGCACCAATGTATCGTCGGCATATCATGTTTTATACCAAGGTTGATAAAATAAAATGTCGCTACGCACGCAAGACACAGAGAGCTAGGTACAAGTACTTTTCGCAATCCAGCTAAAATCGATGGGTACCTACGTAATTACTTACCGATCACAAAAATATTAAGAGGTTGAGATTCCGAACTTCGAATCCACTGATCACGATAACCCTTTCGTAGTTTTGCACTGTTTCACTCACTCTTTCTCAGATAACCAACAACTTGTTTACAAGTTGTTAAACTTTTGTAGGTGGATTTGTTTGTGTATTATTATTTAATTTATGTGAACATTAATGAAATTGGTGCATTTATGTTAGGTACTTGTTTTATGTAATGTCGCATATGTTTCTGTTTACACTACACAGCTGTTTGCTGATCGCCGCTGCTACCCAATGCAGGTATGTCATGTCGATTTAAGGCGCATCAGGGTTTGCTTAATTCGATAGCATGCGATGCCCGATATAAATACTATACTTTGTTTAGTCGGTTGTATTACTCATACTCTCCACAATATGTACATACACTTATTAAATTTTGAAATCAAAATTCAAAGGTACCAAACTGTACTATTGAAATAGTTTAAACCTAAAAAATTGCAAACATATAAGTTGCTTGTTATTTTCTCAATCTAAATTACTTTCCTACCTACATAACCTTAAAGTCAAAACCCATAATACATGAAATTCCATTATGCCCTTCACAAAAAAACTCCAACAATTTGAACGAAGAAACCCTGTAATTACCAAAATTAAGTTGTGATTAGATAGTTTCGCTGAGGTTTCGCTATGTTAAGGATTCAGTCTCATTAAGCAATGTGGCTTACATTTTATCTGCTTCGAGTTGCTTGGATGGAAATTTCGATCGTCAGCGAACAATTTAAAGTAGAAAGCATATCGCAAATGCTTGAGTTTTTCCTTTGTTTGAACATCGCTTTTTGTTTATCTGATATCGTCACTTATGTTATAAGGACCACGTGATTAAAATATGCAACCGTTTTCCAAAACTCGGGTATTTAGAATTGGTTAACACCCTGTATTTAATTACATGTTCAATACACCCTGTATTTAATTACATGTTCACATCTAGTACATTCTCAGCGAAAACTCATTAAATATACCGCCATTTTGCACTTTAATGCCTACATGGTACTGAACGCACTCATTTTAGACTTATATCAGCGCCGTTTCGTCAAGCTAGGTTCAGTTTGTGATTTACATTTGCGGCCATCGGTGCGTGTTCAAGGTCTTACTTCCGTGTGAAAAAAAAAAAAATTAAAAATAAGCTACAAAATACTTTATCAACATTAAAAATTCGCAACTACTTATAAACATTTAAAGAAATTCGTGAAAATACAAACTAGTTCATCAAAATGGTCGACAAAATTGAAATGAGTCTGGATGATATCATTAAATCAACCAAAAGTCTGAAAGTACGTCGAGGAGGTGCCCCACCACGGCGTGGAGGTGGTACAAGCGCTGCCAGGCCACTACGAAAAGGTGGCCGCCCGGTCCCAAGCGGTGGCGGAATACAACGCCAAGGCACCAGTGGAGGCACTGTACTCAAAGGTCGCACTCGTGGTGGCATTCAAAAATCCAAATTTCCCAGGGTAAAGATTCGTTGGACTTTATTATAACAAAAAAATAATTCACATAAAACGGAAAAAAAAGAAAAATGGCGGTGTTCCGTTTGGCTCATGAGAAAAGAAAAAAATATGTATTACATATATTTCTCTTGGCAGCTTGTGTGTGCCTCAAAGACATTTTTTCCTCACTGAGAAGAGAAATTGTTTAGTTTTTGTTTGAATGCCGAGCTTAAATGGTTAAAAATTGTGATTTTCATTTTGGTATTGTTAAACGAAATCAGTCTGTTTTTCGTTAAATGTTAATTTGTCGCAGTGCCGTGTAGAGCAAAAAAAAAAACGAAATGGCGGCGGCCATCTTTAAATTGTATTCAGCGCGAATGCGGAAAAATAAAGCGAAATTTCCCATTCACCAAAACCAAACCCAAATACACGCATTTTTGTCGGAACAAAAGTATAAATACGTTTATTGTCGTATCTTCAACTGCAATACATTTCGGCTGCCAATCATGCGAGTAGATGAATCATTTTGCAAATGAAGCGTAGAATTTCACCAGCGATTGTGCAAGAATGATGGTGCGTCAATTCAATCCTCTCCCCAAATCCCCAATAGAGTAATACCAAAAACACGCATAACCATAACCAGTCGGGTAGGGTACATCAAAAGTCCCATACAAGTCTCCAAATAGCTCTTGTTCTTCATTATCTACTTGCGAACAAAATTAATCATTCAAGCGGCGGTGTGATGACAGTGGCAGGGAAACAAAATGGAAACAAAAAATGCATCAACAAATCCAACCTCTCAAATTCTAGGGTGATGTGAACAGCGCTTGGAAACATGATATGTACGATGGACCGAAACGTGGTGGAGGCGGTCTGAAAACCGCCAGCGCAACAGTCGGAGGACCTTCAAAATTGCTTGTCTCGAATTTGGATTATGGGGTATCGGAGTCGGATATTCACGAGTTGTTTGCTGATTTTGGACCACTAAAGAGTGCTTCGGTACACTACGACAGATCCGGACGTTCATTGGGTACATTATATAAACTTGGTTTCAAAATTGTGGACTGAACCGAACTTACCCAGAACAGTGGCTAACTTTTCATTCTTTTATCTCTTTCGTATGATAGGAACGGCTGATGTAGTCTTCGAGCGAAGGGCAGATGCCGTCAAGGCAATGAAGCAATACAATGGAGTGCCATTGGACGGTCGTCCCATGAATATCCAGCTTGCCACATCCGAGGTACCATCACCAGTGAGTAAAGCCCGTTTGGCAAGTGGGCCAAGTCGTCCACGACCACCAGCAGGAGGAAATGCCCGCAGAGGTGGCGCAGGTAACTAGTGAATATCTTCTTTGTACGAATTGTGTTTAACCATTTCTTTGTCTCCTTCATTAGCAGGAGGTGCAGGCGGACCAAGACGCGGTGCAGGTGCCCCACGCCCAGGGGGAGCTACAGCCGGCCGTCGCAATACACCCAAGACTCCAGCGCCGACAGCAGAGGAGCTGGATGCCGAACTAGATGCCTACGTCAATGACATGAAGTAAAGCGCTTATTTTAGAGTACAAAGACCTCAAACACTAATAGTAGACTTAAATGAAGATTTGTTTTAGTTTTTCATTAAAAAAAAAAAAAACACAATTTGTATTATGGAATACAAAGCCACAGAAGATTGTTTGCCCCATTTCTATTTTTCCCCCGTAATAAGTATATATAGTGGTAAAACTTACTTTAAATGAAATCGCAAAGAAAAAAATAAATTTGACATCGGATGATCGCAAAGAATATAAAATGAAATATTGTAACAACGTGATATAATAAGAGTAAATAAGATATTTATAAGACTTTAACTGTGTCTTTGGTTGTACTTGGAATTTCAGGAAATTTTTCTGTTCCGCTGAGCAATGGTTTTGGCTATAAACGTTCAAACTGCGAGTGGCTACCGTCATATGCATGTGGGGTTGGTTGGTTAAGTACCTTCGGTCTCAAGGGTAGGTACGACTTCTTTTTTACCATAGGGGCTGCGAAAAAAAACGGGTTGAATTACCGCATCCGTGAGGGAGCCATAGGCAATGAAGGAAAACGAGAACAAATTCAGTCAGGTACCTAGTACTCGATCACGGATGCGGTAATTCAACCCCAGGCCGTGCTTTATAGGCATTGAAAGACTTACACGAAAAAAACTGCAAATTCTAATCTTGATCACGATTTTATAGCCTTGTGAACCTTTGGAGCAGGTAAAATAAAGAAAATTTTTCCCGCTACCACTTCAAATCATGTTATCTGGTTTTATTGCCCCAACTACTAAAAATATAATCCTTTCAGAAGTCCGTGAAGTAAATTCCCCGATCCTGTTGTATATCTGGGGTCGAATCGCGTCGTCCGTGAACGAGCTATACGTTCACGGAATTATGTCGATTTTGCATGTGAAACAAAAACAAATTCCGTCACGTAATGCTCGTTAACGGATGACGCGATTCGACCCCTGATTTGTCCCCTCAAACACTACGCTGGTATGCACAAATGAAATAAGCCAGCTCTAACAAAACTATGTTAAAAATAAACGACGTACATCTTTCAAGTGTAAGGACAGAACTTTTAAAATTACCTATATGCAAGTTAAATTGGCCTTAATATTTAATTCAAATACAAGCACACATTATTTATACAAAGTGCCAACAAAATGCAGATAACAATTTTAAACTTATACCTGATGTTGTCGCAACAGAAACTCAATTAAAACTATTATCACTGTTTTGGTAAGTATAATTTGCAATCACTTCAGCTTTAGTGATTGGGTGTATTGCCACGGACCACAGTACGTTATCAACAAAACCACTGCAAACATGAGATTGAAAGATTTCACACTTCAGCTCATGTTACTGCTTGTCGTATGTCAATTTTTTCTCACTATAAGCTAACAAAACATGAGTAGCCGCTTGTATTGCTGATAACATTAATTTTAGTGGTTGTACATGTTATCACAACTGAATAATTATATAAGTCGCTTCAGTATTATACCTAGAGCGTTTATTTTGAAATTAAAATAGGGTGTAGACAAAAATAGTTTTGAACAAAAGTGATGATTTGTTTTTATTTTCGAAGTAATAGGTACGGTATCGTTTTTGAAACTTTGATGACCATAAGAAGTTAAATTCTGCCCGAATGTGTTTCGCCTTCGTCGGCTTTCATTACATTTGTGGAAAATGAACTGGAATAAGGTCTCAAACTCGTAATTTTTGCATTTGGTTGCTACTTTTGGAGCTCTATCGTTTCGACGATAATCGTCTGAAAAGTTACGGAATGAGTGCCCAGTACAAAAAAATAACACAAAGCTGATTCATACAAAATGGCCTTAGATCTGTTGATCAGCCAGAAAAGTAGGATAGCTAAAAAATATCAAAAGGTTTGGTTTGACCTTAGACGTAGGAAGCTTTCGGTTGCGTAATTTATTGTTGATATAAATGGGACTGAGCTACAATTGAATGCCGAGTCCGAACGCCGAAATTGGGAAGCGATGACGATTTTACATTCACTACGTTCACTTTGGAAAATGAATAGGTGCGTATATTTCACATAGACACATCAATAAGCATTTCATTCAGACCGAGTGCCCAGAACGGTATTTGTCAAAGTGGCTATTCGCACGACGTTAGGGACACGGCTTAGGTCGACGGCTACGTGTTGGGCGTAACCTTATAATTAAAAATAGTATTTTAAGAAATAAGTTGGGCCCTAAAACGTACAGGCTCGTGCCCGAAATTGAAATACTGGAGTTTAGATCCCTTTAAGCGAACGAAGCGAGCCACGTTACCCCTATTTGCCGCGTTTAACCGTAGCCGTCGACCTAAGCCGTGCCCCTAACGTCGTGCGAATAGCGTCAGCCATTTTTCTTCTCTTTACAATTCAAAGAAAAAATAATATGCAAAATGCAACCCAAAATACAATGTCCACCCTGTAAAGCAAGTTTTGAATAAACTAGAATATATATTTTCAAACTAAATGCCTACCTACCTACAACTTCGCCAGCAGTTAATTTCCATTCAGTCAACATTCAACAAGCAGTGCTTCTGGCTTGACAAGCTAGTTCGATAGCTTTTTCCACTTCTTGTGCAGTAAACGTTGCTCCGACGAAGTATAATCTTGTGATCTGATAATTTTGTTATTTTGGGAATTACATACTACGTAACGTACTCGTATTCATCTTCTAAAATATTACAATGTCTGCTTTAAATGCGAACGATCTTTCTTTTGAAGAAAAGAATTTATTTGTTCCAAGCTTGGAGGAGGTGAAGACAGGTATGTGCTCCAGTTCCCCGCACTTCGTGAATCATTCGGTTTTAGGTCACTACACGAAAACGAAGTTCATTTAGTCGTTGTTTTTAGTGGAATATAACCAGTGCTGCTTATAAGTACCTATAGACTATAGTATGTATGATAAGGGTTTAATGCGTGTTTGTTTTGATTTGTTATCAAAAAAAAAATCAAGTACCACATTTATCTTGTTTTTGCCACTAAAAGCTTTAATGATTGACAGATAAAAAAGTTTAGGTAGATAGTCCAACAAGAGTATACAGTGTGGATAAGAAGACTGTATACCTTTTTTTTTTCGAAATTAAGTTTCTGGTCATTGGGCTTTAGCAATGAAGAGTTTTAGTCTTGCCTCTAAACTTTCGTAGTTCACGGTGGCTATATTTTCCATACAATTTTTTGCAATTATGAGCTCTCGTTAATTTAAAGTCTATACAAAAAATGTTTATTGCTAAGGCCCATAATGTCTAGTCATTTAAGGGACTATTCACATGAGAGAAAATTGCGAAAAATCTAATTGCAATTTGTTCTACTACAAAAGCGTCATATTAAATCAATCTAACCATCAATCTAATCTAAGAAAAACTGCGTCTCAATTGATTTAAATAGCCAATTTTACAATTAAAGTACCTAATTTTCCCGCGAATTGTCACACTTTATTCACAATCCACAATCCATGTGGATCGCGACCACAAACCAATGAATGAAAAATTCGTTCGAACTTAATCTTTAGCAATGAAACTGATTCGCGGGTACATACCTTTCTGTGACAAAAGAAAAGTTTTCATGTGAATGAAATGTCAGAAACTACGAATTTTCACTTGTTCGCAGTTCGCAATTCGTTCTCATCCTTTATAGTCCGTTAGTGGCCAATGGTAGACGGCCCTTAATATGTTGCCCTAGCTACATCTATTTCCGAGGCAGTTTCTTTCCGTTTACCGTGGCGAAAATTAGGAACAGTGATTCATTATGAAAATTTACCAAAGGTACGAACATGCTTAGCAAAAATAGCAAAGGTACCTACATGGTAGGTGTTTTAAAATGTTTGGCTTTACTCCACCACACAACGTATTTTCCAATAATTTTTCTGACAAGCATAGAAGTCGACATCATACGGCAACAGTTGGAAACCCTTATCCTGATTAGGTACCTCATACCCCTTAGATTGATAATAAAAATATGTATTTGTTTTTTTTTTTCAGTTCTGCAAAGCGCTCTGCTGAAAAACTTCGAAAATGTATCGGTGGATGTCGTGGATTGTCCAAATTTAACCAAATCCCCTTACAATTTAGTGGGCCCTGGTATGTACATGTACAACTTTAGACACACAACAAAATGTTAACAACTTCCAAGTTTATTTTTGTAGGTCTTGGTGGGACTCCATTGCTTCTTGAAGTCGGCGGCCCTCCATTTTTACTGCCGACTGTGCAGCGATCAAAAGTCTACGATATTAAGCAGCTGCTAAAAAAATGTATTCCTGACGCGGACACAAATATCTTGGCCATCGGCGCAGGAGCGGGGCCCTTTCCCCTACGTGGAACCAACTGTGAAGGTATCTACAATATGAAGATAGCTGCCAATGGTGAAATCACCAACCAAAGCTATACAGCAAAAGTACAGGGTCCTAATGAAGAATGCGTCCTTGAGCAAGTTCCGCCCACTGAGACCCGAAGCGCCTTATTATTAAACCTCTTCCTCAGTCAGGGAAAGCCTGGTAAAGTATTAAAAGTAACATGTAGTAAACGAAAGGGTGATCAGAACTTTGTGGAATGTATGCGAGTTGGATTGGAGAATAACTATGAAGAGAAATGCGTCGGTGAGTTGGAATAGAATTTAGAACAAGAACCGTTATGTGCCTCCGTGGCGCAATTGGCTAGCGCGTTCGGCTGTTAACCGAAAGGTTGGTGGTTCGAGCCCACCCGGGGGCGTACGCTATTTTCATTTTTTTGTTTTCATTAAATTCTCTGCGCTCTTATTTCGAAGGAATGGGAGGAATATTTCTAATTAAAAAGGGTTCCGTTCATCAGCACGTAATGCGTGACTTTTCCAAGACACCAATCCATACAGACGAAGAAGTCAACGAGTGGCTCAAGTTCTATAATATGCCTGCTACGCTTAACGCCGTTGGAACATTGATTACTCACGAAAATGTAAGTTAAGAAGCTTACGCTGTGTGTTAAGTCTTAAATTGATTTCTTTTCAGGACTTGGATCTTCGTCTGCAGCATTTTCATAGCTTTTCGACGAGCAACTGGGGAGGTCATTATCATTATGACACTACACCGGATATTGTAGAATATGAGGGATACTTTAATATTGCAGACAGAGTTGTGAGAATAGATCGGCCAATTGTGACGCACAAAATTGGAAGAGATTGAATAAACGGGAATTTAAATCAATCAAATAAATTGCAATAATTGAAGTGGTGTAGAAATGTTAGTCTGTTGATATTCTATCGCCCTTGTATTGATTAGAACATAAAAATATTGTTCGCCTCTTTAGCTCAGTGGCAGAGCACTGGTCTTGTAAACCAGGGGTCGTGAGTTCAATCCTCACAGGAGGCAATTGAAGCTTTTTTTTATAATAACGGCCATATTATTCACTCCGGGTGTAACTCACGTTTAAGTTTATTTTACACCCGATCATTAATCCGCATTTTTTAAACCCGATAATTTAAACCTGCGTCCATATTATTCACTGAAAACACGCATTAAACCCGCTGGATTTAAAACACTTTAACCCGTTTTTAAACCCACGTAATGTCAAAATTCACAAATAATGGCATGTTTGTTTTGTTGTTTGTCACTTGGAAATTGATTTGATTTGTAGTGTGCCGATTTTAGTTTTTAGTGCATTAGTCGAATCATTGAATGTATGTAGCCTTCGGAAAGGGGCATTCTTCAGTCGGATATATTACCGAAAATCCACCACATCGTAATCGAGGACGAAGTTGATTTACTATCAACTCTCCATTTCATGAATGAAATACATTTTTTTTACCTCTTTGCTCCTTTTTGTTATCTATTTCACTTTTCTTCTTTTCTTATTTCTCACGTCCTGCGAGAAATAAAATGTCATAAATTATGAAATTGAGCTTTAACCCGAGTTAAAGAACTTAAACTGGTTTCCGGAGTGCGTTTAAATCCAATCGGATTAAACGCTGTCAAGTTTAAAAAATGGGTTTATGCTCGGGTTAAACGACTGAATATTATGGACTTGGGTTTAAGTTTTGGGTTAAACTCACTTAAACCCGGGTGTAACGTTTAACCCGGATTAAAGGTAGTGAATAATATGGCCGTAAATATTCAGCTTCTCCATAGTCATACTTGTTGCAGTTCAGCCTTCAGCTATCTTAATTCTGAAGTTATGGGCACATAGTTAAGGGACATACGGATGAAAAGTCAACAATCAGCTGTTTACCTACGTGGGAATCTAGGTCTTGCAATTGGTTTTCACATTAGGCTTCAAATTGAATTTTTTATTTTAGGTCAATCAAAATTAGTATGTACTCTAAATATATATCAATTTAGAATAGATTCTGATTGTGCTTGTTGTAAAGAGGCACCTAGAAGCAATTTTTGGGTTCAGCCCGTTGATTTTTGAAGCTGTATGCTGGCCCACCAGTTCTGAAGTGTGGAACTCGTTATGAACGTACATTTTTGAGCGCAATTTTGTATAGCGCTTTTGACACATGTTATTTTAAGCCGTTTTTGGGTTATTATTGATTTGGAAATAAGTACATCAAAGTGTTCATGGTCTGATTTTTTTACATTTTTGAGAGCGATGTGTGGAACGATTACAGACCATTTTCTGATAAAATAAATAGAAAAACCATGCAGGAAAACAAACCATCCTCAATATTTATTTTTATATATTTTATCGTTTGACACTGACATATTTTGGAAGTTGTACTTCGTTTGACACTTTTATTTAAGATTCTAGAGGAAATGTGTGATGATAATCGTCAAAGCAGTTTTGTTCGCAGAACAAACAGCAGAAATGTTATGCAAGGTAAAGTAAAATTTTCAGCACGCGATTACAACAACTCGAAGTGTCAAGTGTAAAGTAAAGCGTAAAGTAAAGCGTAGTTGCATTCAAGAATCTAGTTATCTTAAGTCGACTAGATTGGTCTGGATGAGATGTAACCTGAACGCAAAAACCAGATTGGTCGGGAACGTCCCTTTTTCTGCGTCAGCTACATTATAAGAACTGTCAACTTAGTACTCAGTCACGAATTTATTGATTAGATTCGTCGGCTACCCCTCTATAAACGTCAACTGAAACAGCTGCTCATTTGACCGATTTCCTCCAACCAAAACCGAGATACATCTAGTCAGAGAGCTGTCAGACTTACTCGATCGAAGCTCAAAAAAAACAGGCCGGTGGTATACTCTTACCATGTCGACAATACAGTCTTTCGCAACAGAAACTGCGAATATTCGTTCATGCAAACATACCCAATATCGAATTTCATCACTGACACTGAAATGTCAAACGAAAAAGAGACAAATTATATCGAAACGAACACATCTTCTTGTATTTTCAATCAATCGAAAGAAAATTTTTGCTCAAAATTTAATTGTGAAAAAATCCCTATGTATATTTAAAATATCGAATGGATTTTTGTTAAA
This sequence comes from Cheilosia impressa, assembly GCA_948293265.1. NCBI lineage: Eukaryota > Metazoa > Arthropoda > Insecta > Diptera > Syrphidae > Cheilosia > Cheilosia impressa. The sequence continues at coordinate 12,360,943 of OX411883.1, forward strand.
AGTCTCTAATTATTTCACACTGAAACTCAACTACATGTACAATGCAACGCGTTTTATTAAAACCATTCCGAGTTAGTCACGAATCAATCAACATCGGCGATAGCTAGTAATTTTTGCTGATTTCAGTTGTATTACTCATTTGGATTCGGTTACTTGCAGTCTTAAATGATAAACTAAAGTGATAAACATTAATTGCTGTTGAAAGAACAATCTTTATTATTTCTGTTGGAAACCCAAGATGCCATGTGAAGGTTGTAATGTGCAATTTACGGTCTTTAAACGGAAGCGTATTTGCACAGATTGCAGGTGAGTGCACGAAAACTAAACAACAATGGTGACATTGAAACTTGATTTGTAGTATGTAATGCTTATTATTATGTTTTTTGTTTGTTATATGTAGCAGTTTCACCCACAAGAGGTCTGTGCAAGAAAAGACGGCAAACTTCCAAAACAAATCGATTTACAAGTCATTTTTCAATTGAAATCGTATGATGGCCGTTGTATGCATTTTATTATGAAATTCCATAATGTTGTGTTTACTGGATGATTAAGGGCATGAATTGCGTTTCTTGTGTGCCTATGTTTAAGTAGGAAAGAGTGGAGTTAGCTTCTTGCCAATTTTTAACACTATCCCCACTCGTAAATCGAATGTTACTTTGGTCGTATGGTTAAGGCGTAGATTAGATTAAATTATATTGCGATTTGGATTTTATTGAGTCGTATACTGGAAACTGATATTATTTACTTTTCCCTAGAGTGGTTTCAAAGTTTGTGCTGAGCTTAGCTGAAATGACGACGTCCTGCGTTATACCCGATTTAGTGCAGGTCCGTACAATTGAGTGAACTTCGAAAACGTTTCAGAGCTTCTCACGATAAGTGAAGCTGAGGCTGACTTCATTCTCAGTTGTTTCAAATCCATTCCAGATTTATTTTCTTGAGGTTATTTTGATGGTTATTTGAAGATGGTCTACAGTAATACAACACCCAAGAGAGTCATACAAACTGGTCAAATAACTCAATGTTTCAATGCCCACCCGGTAAATGCCCTCCCATCTGTAATGTTGAAATAAACTAGATGAACTCAAAGTTATTTTAAAGTAAAATGACTCTTCCAATAGTAATTAGGTTAAGGTCATCTTAAACGTTTTTCGAATGAGTGAGATAAGGGGAAAAGCAATTACTATTGAATTCTAAAGCGCGTCTGTGATTTACTTGAATTGACATTGAGAGGATTTTCGCTATGCCGATTATTTACTTGCAGAAGGACATTTTGAGAGTCATCTGACCTTCAGTGTGGAGATCGATAGCGACCTTAGCCAGCTCCTTTTGGATAGTTGCCGGAATCATAAAATAATAAGGATTGAGTGAATTTGAATGTCGTTGCAAATAAAAACGAGCAAAGGTCATTTAAAGATTGCTTAGACGCATAGTCCACAGGAACATTACTTTTATCGTCGATGGTTGACTATTACAGCCAACGATGCCACGAATTGTGTCCATTTTCAAACTTTTACCACCTCTCCACAGATGGAGTTCAGTTTTACAAGTTTTTTATTGCATTTTTATCACGATTTCGTTTGTTAAGATGACGCCCAAAGCAACCCTTCAACTCTAATTTTACTATTTTCAGACGATACTACTGTAGCCATTGCTTGACCAGTCGCAATACGAGCATATTGTGTGAACGTTGTGCAATATTCGCTAAGCGGCCTCTGCTAAAAATTGACTTACTCCAGCTAAAGCCAAAGGACCTAATATTTTATTTGCAATCGAAGCACATTTCCACAACGGGATGTGTTGGTAAGTGCGCACGCGCCCTAGTGATACCATTCCCAATCTAACCATTTGTTTGTACTTTAGAAAAGGAGGAGCTCGTTGGATTAGTATTAACGCACGTGAATCAAAATGACGCGCCGAACATTGGCAGTCCAAATGGCAATAAGTTTTCTGACTTCAATGGAGCAGACAAACCTTTCGACAATATCAAGCAAACGTGTCAGAATTTCTTCAACAATCTCACGGACAAGATATCATCGGATTTTAATTTTGACTCAAAGACCTCTGCCACGACTACAGCAAACAATGCATCTGCTGCAACAGCAGCAGCTGCAACCGGCACATCTGCGAACATTACCGACCAACCAAGGATTTCGACCCGAGAGATTCCGACATACTCCAGCTTTCAAAATCAACCTCCGTCAGTACAATCACCGTCTCAGCCGCCGCAGAACTCAAATAGCAGCACGCCAACAAGTCCAGTCTCAAGTCCTGTTGTGAGTATGAGCTCAATATCGTCACAGAGTACGGCCTCACGATCCCCACATCCAGCTGCCGCTGATGGTCAGAGTACCAGTCGCTCGGACCTATCCAAGGAAAGGCCAATGGCAAGAAATCCGTCAAGTGCCAGAAATAGACTCCTGGAGACTGTTCTCAACGATGAAGGGATCGCTTCAGAGTGTGAGTGTTCTGATGACGAGCTCATAACCACGTTCAAAGATCGTAGTAATCGCGACGGAGCTGGAGGTGGGACATCAACGTCGCCCACAAATAGCTCACCCGTTGACAATCAGATAGCAGGTCCATCTGTAAGCGGCAGCGGCAGTGTCAATGGGCTAGCGCCAAAGAGCTCACCCAGTTTACAAATCGGAAGCTATGAGGAATCATCCGAGTCGTCGTTCGAAGAACTGGGCGCTATTGGCGGCATATCGGACGACAATAAGACAGAGTCACTAGTTCAAAATGAGAACTGGCAGTTTGTCAGCAAAACTGAGAGCAATGCACTGACTGTTAACGACAAGAAGACGCCACTTACACTCGAAGAGGAGGGCAGTGGTACCACTTCCGCAGGAAATTCAACGGATCTGGCATTAGTTTCATCGGAATCATCATCAGGACCAAGTAGAGCGGCACACATCTTTGCTTCCAAACCAAAACGAGTGACGCGACGTCGATCAGATGGATACCTCAATCGACGTCGACATGCTGGCGAGCAAGGCCTTCCAATAAATAAAGAGTTGAGCGTCGAAGAGGAAGAGGACAACGACGATGATGAAGATGACGACGAAGAAGAGGGCGAGGACCTACTTGAGCGGCGTTCTAACTGGAAACGGGAACGAAAATGCTGTGGCAAATGTGGCAAAAACAAAACCAACATCAAGCATCACGTCATGAAACTGAGGCGACACTTGGAGAGTGCGAACATGTCGGAGGAGGAAATCAAGCAAGAGCTGGAGGAGTTTCTAGTGTACCTGGAGAACCGAACGAGATCTAATGGGTGCGGTGAGTTGGTTGATGTTGCCAGTGCCACATCACCCTATCTCGACGAAAACGATGGCATCCACGTCTATGCACATACAGACGGAGGATATGATCCCAGAGCAGCGGCCAGCCGCTTCCTCAACTTGAATGATTTCGATTCGTTGTAAGTATTTGCACAGCGCAATTTTATGTGTCAGCAACTGTAACCGTTTGTATCGTCCTTCAGAGAAGAACTGGATAACCTAACTGTGAAGCAACTGAAGCAAATCCTCACCCTTAACCGGGTCGACTACAAAGGCTGTTGTGAGAAGCAGGAACTTTTGGAGCGCGTCACAAGATTATGGAAAAACCTCAAGTCTTGTCCAGGTAGGGCGCTACTCCCCGAAAATATTTCTTCCTCCACTAACAGATTTCTTTCAGCGATTGAAAAACTACCTACAGACGAGCTCTGTAAAATCTGTATGGACGCTCCAATTGAGTGTGTGATCTTAGAATGTGGCCACATGGCAACATGCACAAATTGCGGCAAGGTACTCAGCGAATGTCCCATTTGTCGTCAGTACATCGTGCGGGTGGTCCGATTCTTTCGCGCGTAAGACCCAAGTACTTCTTCCCACTTGGCAAGTGCTTGCTGCGAATGAACGTATTTATATGTACGTAAAAAAAACTATTGCTGTTGCTGTGTTTATTTATTCCTCGTTTCAATATAAAGCAAGCCACTTGGTGCGCTTGGAACCTTTAAAAACTAAAAACCTATATTACTGAACCAAATCGATGGGGGGACTTTTTTGCAAACGTGATAAACTAATAACATTCCCCGGGGAATTGTAATATTGGAGCGAGTGGTCGAATGGCAGGCGTGTGCCTGTCTTTTGGATGAAGGATATTTTTTCTGTAATTAATTTTATTTCCTAGGCATATATATTATGTACATTAGTGATACCTAATTACCAGTTGTATTTTTAAGATATATTTGATTTGATTTATCTGGTTTCCTCATAGAATTATTGTTATTTCAAATAAATTATACAACACACTTCCAAAGAGTGTGTATTGAAGTTACGTGGCCATTGCGTTTGATTTGTAGTTTTCCTTTGCATTCTTAGGCAGTTGAAAAGGATTGCTAGACGACTCGAAGAAAGCCATGAGCTGTCGTCGCTGACTTGAAATAGGTTTATCTGTCAACAGTCTTAAAAGCGAAATCTCATTGTAATTACAAACTAACAAGGAAGAACTGAGCGGCATGTGCTTTTTGAAATACGTACGAAGCGAGCAGTTGTAAGGGCGACCTTTTCGCGAGTAAGTAAAGAACAAATCAATCAATTATTCGTACAATGATCATGCGGAGAAAACGTCTCCAGTAATACGAGTGCTTTGCGCCATGCGTAGTAGATTCTGCCATGACAAACAAGCTGCCCCAAGTCTTAAATTGAAGCATCAGTTGTTTTAAAATGGAATAATAAAAGCAACACCAAAAAATAAAATTAAACTCTCTTTATACCCAAACAAATCAAAGAAAACTACCCAAACTGCATTCCGAACTCATTAACTCTCACCACCTTCTGAATGGAGTTACTCAGTCCCTTCGCAGACATGCCCAGTAGAAACTCATTCTCGGGAGTACCCGGCTTGTGCTGCATTTCAAAGTAGTAATCCACATTTTCTCGTAATGCCTTCGACTGTACATAACCCGAGTCCAGTGTATACGCACACACGATGTTATGCTTCTTGCAGATGTTCTTCAATCTGGCGACGTGATTTTTATAGTGCGTCTCCTTTCTTATTAGCTTTTTATCTGTATCCAGCCAATAGTACGCTCCAATGTTGTCAACTGCCAACAGAGCTATATCATGATTGGCTACCAATAGGTCCTTCAATGTATTCATAGCCATTTCGAACTGCTCCGGTGAATAACAATTAATAATCTGCAGGGACTGCATTCGCAGTTCTATTGCGAATTGCATATCCTCCGGACTGGTTATCTCGCCGGAATTTTTTATTATCTTCTCGGAAATTTTCATCAAATGGGGAACAGAAAACTTATGATCCAAATCGATGAATACAACGCCAGCATCTTTTCCATTGAAGTAAGTGGGCAGAATGGTAAATGCAATTATCTCAGTAAGAAGAAGAGTTTTACCCGAATTGCTAGGCCCAGTAATTTCAATCAGAGACCTTGCTGTTGGACCACCCGATGGAAATAAATCGGATGATAGTGACTGGAGTTTTGGTCGAATTGATGCCTTTTGGGCAACGAGTAGTTCGAAGGCGTTAAATATTGTTGAATAAGCCATCGTGAGCTTACAAATTACTTAGGAATGTATTGTAAACTAATAAATTCAAAATGTTTATCCAAATATTTTCTGAATATGGGTTTGAAAATGATCGTTTCCGATCTGGGGCGATTTTATTTGACATATTTCTACAAAGGTGTGTTCGATTTGGGTTACAGAAATTGAATTCCAATAAAAGGTATTGCCAGTAGTAATTTCCATGCATATTCCGCATATATGAAAAAATATATATAAACGGAAATAAAGGTAAACATATCCATTATCAGTTCTGTAATAAGTTAATAGTTAAAATTAATAGATTAAACATCCATTTACTGCAAACCAACAATCAGTTTCTTCCTTTTTAGTCAGCACAAATGACAAGAGTTCGTGTCATACTCTTTAAATGGCTGGTGACACATAAACGCTATCTTTCAAATTATCTACAGAGTTTCGATTCAGGGAGAGTATATTAAAGTTTTTTGTTTAAAGTACGCAACAAAGAAAAAAAAACACGTATACGCCATAGTGTCCTTGGCATATTTGAAACATAACATAAACATGAAATGATCTTGTCATGGACGGGAATGAGTAGGAGGCAATAACTTCTATTATGTGGACACTTTTAGAAAATATCAGTTTATGATAACCTGACCTCCTTTGAGGTCCAATACAACAGAATAAATTTAGAAAACAAAATGGCCGCTCATTTTTTATCCACCATTTTATCTATCATTTCTGTTAAAAGGTGGTGCTTATTACGATGGGAAACAAACACACTCATAGATGGTAATTCTGACAGGTAAAGAGATAATCTACGCACAAAGTAGCAAATAATTCCAAAACCAATTATTTGTCTTATCTTATGAGAAGCAATTTCCGGATTAGGTGACACAAATTCAGACGTAAACCTGTCAGTTTATGATTAACCAACATAAAGGAGAAATAAAATCCAAGATCTTTTTTATCAATTAACAGTCTTTATATTTAGCTGCGTAGTTATTGCTCTTATCTAATAAAAAAATATACATATAATGTAGTAGAAGTACATATAAATAAAAAGAAAACATTAAGTAGACACGACTAGACGAAACATGTTTGTTAATTGCACAACATTATTACTATTGCTATCCTATCTTCTATTTGTACTGAGATCCAAGGGCGAGTCCGTTTCCATCGGTACCACGGGGAGAATATACTTATGACTATGTTCGCTGGAAGTTATCCAGTAACGATCTGCAGCAGGCACATGAGGTCCATAGTAGTAGCTGTCGTACTTGAGGTTGAACGACTTATGGAAGCCGCTGAAGCACTCCGATTGTGGGGATTTCTCTGCCGCAACATACAACTGATCTTCGTATGGTTCTTCCAGCATATACCGATCTGCGTGACTTTCATTTGTGTTGATTACATAACTCTCGTCTGCAGTTGTGATTACTTTCGGTTCTTCACGAATCTGTTCAGAGTGCCTAAACGTTTTCACATGCTTACGCAACGACGAAGGATCTGTGTAACGTTTCTGACAGCCGGGAACTTTACAGACGTAGGGCTTTTCCATTGAATGCGTCCTTGTGTGTTTAAATCTGTCAGATGAATTTGAATAAGCCTTTCGGCAGCCTTCGAAGGAGCAGATATATGGTTTCTCTCCCGAATGCGAACGTATGTGTATCTTGAGATTTTCTGCCCGCGAAAAACTCTTCTCACACAGGTGACACTGGTGGGGCTTTTCCTTGGTATGCGTGCGCACATGAACGAGCATTTTATAGCGAGCATTGAATCCTTTTGCCGTACGCGAACAGCCCTCCCACTTGCAATAATAGAGTCCATCTAGAGAGGCGATTGCGTGAATTTGAGTAACATGTGCAGCGAGCATTTCTAGTCTATCGAAAAGTCTGCAAAAAGAAAAAATCGTACATTTTAGTAGAGATATGTCAAACGAACGGTAGACAAAGCTAGAAAAAATTCTCTAGAAATTGGAACGTATTGAACTCACCTTCCACAGTCGGTCCAACAGCAGGCGAACTCATTTTCACTGGGACTTTCGTGATCCTTGGCAGCTGGTTTCACTTCTGTTATCTGATTATCCAAACTGACTTTCATTATAACCGACTTTGTCCTGCAGCTATCCACCGTGCTGCAGTTAGCCTCGTATGGTGACAAAGGCACTTTGCACGCGTCTGATGATTCCCTTGGTGGGGTTATTGGTGGTGTTGGAAAGCGTAAATAATGCTGAACTCCTAGGTCGTCCTCATTGAGCACGAAGCCCCGATAGTCATATCCGTACGTGTATGGCGGAGTGTGGGCAAAACTTCCGAATGGTGTGCTAAAATTTGGACTGCGGTAATCCATTATTATTTTGGGTAGTTATTATTTTTCTCTTATTTCAGCCGAAGAGTATGAGGTTTTTTTTTCAAATAAATTTTTGCAAATTGCTATAGTCCCATTCCTTGCTCGACTATACGCTTGAAACGTTTTTTAACGACTAATAAACGGCAAACTGATGTGTAATATTTTAAAGCAGACTGCCCGCCAGCTGAGCTGATAAGGCTTATCGATTCGCGCCAGCAACAACAACAACAACAACAAAAACTCCCGTGTGTCGCTGTCGGCTCGCCATCGCAGTGAGAAGAGAAAACGTTAATGAAATACGTACGCTAGCATTCGAGGCCTACTGTTGATTGTACGTTTGGGACGTTATCGCGAAAATGTCTGCTTGCATAGAGTGCTTCCCCGGACTTTCCCCGCGGGATGTGAATTGCGCCTGTAGACATGTTGTTATGATAGTCATGATCAATTGTGGGCGATGATACACCCTTAATATCGTTTTGCTACATTACGATTATTTTTTCTTTTATTGTATAGGTGGATGATGTGGCGTTACACAAGGTCCACCCGTGGGGTTTTACGTGTTCTTGGCTATTCGTCTCAAAGTCAAGTATGCTTACTGTTATCTGAGTTTGATATCACGTCTGTATATGTAATATTATTGCAATAGCAAAGACCAAGTGTTATGAGTTACCTACAATTATTTGTCCGTTTTGTTTGAAAGTGAATTTCCGTTTTCGATTCTAGAGTTCGTTTCTACGAAATACAACAAGTGTGAAGAGGATATGGTCAATTGAAGTGAGACTGAGATTAGGAATTCTCGGAAAATCCATCAATAAATACGAGCAGATGGTTAAAATATTTATTTTTGAATTGCCGTTCTCAAGAAAATGGTTATTATCGATCGCACCTTCGAGTGGAATTTGTATATTTTAGCTTACCAGAATCAAAAGGCCTCTGAGGTACGTTTGCTTTCGGATTGCCATAGAGATAAAATAATATTTCCGATGAATGATTTTGCGCAAGTAGATCTGTCATTGGAGGCGTTGGGGACGTTCCGTATACCTAATTTAGTAAGACACCTGATTGACGAATGAAATTCAGTTTTTATTGGCCTAGAGTGGTCACGTAAATAGTTATTTTCAGTTGACGTTTATGGAGGGGTAGCTGTCAAATCTAGTCAAGAAAATCATGCTTACTCAGTTGACATTTCGAAGAGTCAAAATTCAAAATAAACCACGAAAATACAAAAACAATTCAAGTTACCTAGTCAACACGTTCGTTTACCGTGGACTAGGTATACGAACGCGTTGACATTTTACATCAACTACGAGTATGTGTCCGAACGTCCCCATTATTATACATATCTACGTAATTGTAAATGGTTTCTCAAATCAATCGACATGTCATTTACAGATGAGAGTAAATAAGACATACAACTTCTAATTGGCTTCTTAAATGAAATTGCCGCGCAGTTCTTACGTTAAAAAGTAGAATGCGTTTCTTGTTTGAAAAACTGTTCAATGCGAGTGACAGATGCTTTATAGTCTTGTGAACTCTACCTAAAATTTTCAAACTTTTCAATATTATTCGCCTTTGCCAGTTTGCTTTACATTCAGAACATGTTCGGTATACACACAGCTGACCTCATTTTAAATTCGCAAACACGATTGATCACACGTACCCCTGTCGTTTTCCCATAATGAAAAAATTACTACCAACAGATTGATAACGCAATTTGGAGCGTGTTATATGTTGGGCTCTATCTGGTACGTTTTCTGACAGCTACTCAGGAGGAAAGCGCAATCCAAGCGAAGTAAAAAACGCTTCTTATTGCTAGCAAAAAGTTGCTTCTGTCTTCCGCTCGTAAGAAATCAGTCGCTTTTCTTAACTTTTCGTTGACATTTGCTAATAAATTGAAACCACACAATATTTTGAATTCATTTCAATGTCATATACCAACTCATTCATTATCTACCAAATATGGCCCAAAGCCGAAAAGAAAACCATTTTTTCCTGATACTGACATTGAAGGCTGTTGCTCGTGTCATCGCTAAGATTGAAATAGCAACATCGAACTTTGACATGCGGTTAATATTCTGCATATATCCTAATCTATGGAAAGATTCCAGAATGTCACTTGCCGACTGCTCTCCGTACCAGTTGTTCGGAATTCAAAATTATCGCAAAATTTGGGGGTCAGTTCTACTCTCAAAGCAGATAATGGAAAGTATTTTTTTCGAAAACAAATACTTGCACAACTACACTTAAAGAAAATGACCTTAGGAGTCAAAAGATTTCGGGGGCATATTGACACTGAACTCTGGGAAAGCGCGTGGCTAAAGTACCGTGTAAACGCGCAACGGATCTTTGACTGTTGTTTTTGATTACATTAAGTATGAGATAAACGAACCATATTACAAATTGGTTAATACTGTAGGACGTATGTACTTATGGACTGTCATCGCGTCATACCACCCAGATAAGCAGGCGCAGATGAATGTTTATGCATGGAAGACTGCGACTGACGGAATATAAGAACTGCAACAACATTGGTATGAATTGCCACTAATGTGTCTCATTTTGTCAAACGGTCAAAGAATGAATTGATTTTTTTGTTATTATAATGAATTTTTATTCGTTTTTGAGAAATAAAGAATAGATAATACAATACAGTCTTTCGGTGCCTAACAGTATAACTCAGTGTCATATAAAAGTTCTAATTTTGACAGTCACTTTGTGAGTAACAATAAGGTGTTAACCCACAGCCAGACTGACCCCTATTGCAGATAAACGCCCCACACTTTGGACCTAGACTTATCTACTTCAATATTGTTCGTTCAAAGTTCCTAAACAATGCAGTAACGAACACTTGCTCATCGCTATTACTCTTGCTTATTATTATTATTATTGACATGATGCCACAATATACTTATACTGCGTTTCAGTGATTAAGTGTTGATTTCACTCGCAGACATTTGCAAAGGAAAGTGCTCCAAAAACAGATTGTAAATTAAAGCTGCAACAGATTGTGTTCCTTCTACACTCGTTGTGTCTGAAATCTGGAATCCTATTCCGAAAACTAGATTACAAACTATACTCGTACACATGAAATAATACGATGAACTCATTGAACTTTCCCAGTATACAAGTTCGGAACCAGCTAACTGGGCATGCACAGATAAGCCCATAAGCACATACAATCTCCCCAGTCCAGTCGTCCAAATGCTATCAGCCCAGTTTACAAATAAAAAAAAAAAACTCACATCAACTGTCAGCGCTAAACCGGTTTTCGTCAGATTTGCCGCCATGAAACTTCTAGCAGTATCGCAAAATAAAAAAACATTAATAATAATCACCGCCCCGCCATATGTCGCAATTGCCAATGTGTTCCTTACCCGAAACCGAACTCTGTACGCTGCAATGAGAGCTCGAAGAGAGAAAAAAATCTAAACGAAACAATAACAACCTACAGGGGGCATTTGTTATCACTGGATCGTTGGCGAATTTAGCGGTAACATAAGCAAAACGTTCCGCATTTTGGATGAAGTTGGAGTTTTCCAAAAGGTGTACAAATTAGAACGCTGCCCGTGTAAGCAGTTTAGCTGCTCTAAGGACCTAAAAGGACAGCAAGATAACATACTCGTAGCTATCCAGTAACAGTTGTATTCTTTTTCGCCCAGACATCCAAAGTTCAATTGGATAGCACGGGTTAACATGATGGTAGAGCTGTGATCCGACAGTGAGGCCCAAGGCCGAATGCACACCGCAGTAATCTGATAGCGATATGAAAGAACACGCGTACCTTCTTTCACTTCTTGCAATTTAAACGACGAAGTAGGTATACTTAGTGGCGAAAAAATTGTATCCATGCCACAACTTGGAAGTTTTCCTTTTCCAGGTTCAAAGGTTTGCGTCTCTTCGATGATGTAAAATACATTATGGTCTGCGTTTCATTGACTGCTAGATGACTTTTGCCACGTCAAGTTAATGTCAATCTCTAAAATAAACAAAATTGAAAAATTGGCATCTAACCATTTGCACTATAATGTGAGATTGACCGGGCATTTGGCGGTTTCAGTGTCACTTCGGCGATCTTTATGCCGCAACTGCCACATCATCATCATGGAAAATGTCTCCAGTGGACGTAAGACCTTAGCTAACAACAACAATTTATCCACCGCAATTTTTGTAAACGTTTATCACGTCTGCATCGAAGTTATCAAAAGATCTGCTATGGTGGTTATTTATACCAGACGGCGAGACATGCTCGCATGCCCTGATTAGAAGTAAATGACGAAGCGAACATGAGGTGGTGATTCGCAGGTGTAGTGCTTGAGTGCGATGTACCGGCCGCGGCCGCAATGAAAGGCAGCGGTATACCGTATGACGTATGAGACGTTCATTCAAACTGATTGGTTTATTGTTACTTATCAGGCTTATCAGTGCCACATGCGAAGCCTCCTGCACATGTACAGCTTTTTCTAGACCATGCGAAACCAAGCACTTTTTCTGTGCTCGAGTTTATCTTATCTAATGAATTTTAATGGGGGGAAGTTACGTATAGCCGTCTACACGGCGAGCAACTGGAAAGTTTTTTCTTTCAAGGGACTTATCTGGAAAATCACATTATCATCAAGGTTTTCGAGGAATTTTGTATGTGTAATGGGTTTCATTAAGAGCCTTAACTTTCGCCTTTAATTCAATTAATTATTGATTCAAAAACTCCAACTGAAAAGACTGAACAATAAGTATTGCTGAAATATGATACATCCCTTGGCTGGCGTTGTAATGTGTTTGTTTTGTGATTCGGATCACTTTTTGCAGATCTCGATCCTTTTTTCATTTTTACTTTGCACAGCTGTTTTACGTTACTCTAATGTCGTTTTCCATTGGGACCACTAAAAATATTTTTCAGATCTCAGATTTATCGCGGTTCATGGAACGTGCAACGAAATTGATCTGCTTTTGTGAATGGATTAGTGCGTATTTGACAGCAAAATCAGCTGTTCAAATTGCATTCGCTTTTGCAAAAATCTGCTATGGATATCGACTTGAAAAATGTTTCCCCTGTTGTAGACACAAATGGAGTAGTTTCGGTGATTCGTAGTTTCCAGATGATGAGGAAAACAATAAAGATAATAATTCCTCCAGCATTATATCAATTGCTTTTTATGTATTTCTTTATTTTGCTTTTCACGAAACTTTGCGCATTTGTTTTCAAAGCAAACTTGACGTGAAACAGCTGTGGATATTTGTGGCAGTATGTGTAAATCTGAAAAATTATCGAGATCTGCGAAAAGTGATCCGAATCGAAAAAAAGATTGATTTTTTTCCCCAATGGAACGCGAAAAGTGATTTAGATCAAAAAAAAGATTGATTTTTTGTCCCAATGGAAAACCACATAAGAAGTTTGTTTTAAAACAAATACATAATTAGTCATGGATATAATCTTCTTCTTCTTTTGCGTCATCTGGAGACTACGAATCACCAAAACTTCTCTATTGGTATCTGCACCAGGGGAAACATTTTTCAAGCCGATATCCATTTTTGTGATTTTTCCAAAAACGAATGCGATTTGAACAGGGGGCCGATTCCATATAACAATAATCGTCGGAACGATATCGTGTTTGGAACTTTGATCACCATTAGAAGTTATGTTCTGCCCGAATTTGTTTCACTATCGTCAGCTTTCATTACATTTGTGGAAAATGAACTGGATTAATGCCTTAAACTCGAAATTTCGGCACTTATGTAGTTTTCCATTGGACAAAAAGAAGCGTCCGGGAGAGTCCGGAATCGAAAAAGAAGTCAGAATCCACTCAAGAAGCACTCATACAAGTGCAATTTATGTATTTATTACAAGTCAGCTGACAGCAGCCGTAGATTATGTTTTGGCAGTTCACCAATACTTTTGTGGATTCTGTCAGAAGCAGTTTTGCTGTTCCATTGGATTTCAAAATGAGTGGATCCCCAGTGAAACCAATGGAAAACGACATTAGTTCGCTATGAGTCGTATCAGCAAACGGCCCTTAGAGTTCTATCGTTTCGACGAAAATCGTGTGGAAAATTACGGAATGAGTGCCCAGCTGATATTGATTTTTGCTGTCAAAAAGCGCACTAATCCATTAACAAAAGGAGATCTGAAATCTGGGTCGGCATTACAGAATCTTTTCTTTTTCTTTTTTTAGAAAGGAATAATGACGGCTTGTTTTGGAACTTTTTGGAATCTGGGACAGGTGTCGTATGCATTTGCCTGATGGCTGCAGTGAAGAGAGCTATGACTATGACATATAGCCTGACTAAAACATTGTGTTGGTCAGGTAATGTGCGTTGACAACAAGTTATAGTTGAATTGCCCTTCATTTAACATTCACAACTCTTAGCAGGTCGCGGCCAATGTTATATATTTCTATGAGTGCAATCGAATTCACTTTTTATCTGTCAGTTTATCATCATCATGGTGAATTGCTGGGCTGTGATGATTTTAAAACCTTAAGTTATTGAAGGCACACATGCCCGTATAAATAAGAGGTGTTATGGGACGATATCACGTGAAGTCGGTTCGGTCGACTTTAAGAAATATCTAGCTAATAGGTTTTCCCATATCAACAGGGCTGAGAAAAATATACGGCTAAAATGTTATCACCGTCTAGACTGTATTATCAAAATACATGTGCGCGTACCTATAAACGAAATCAATGCTTCATTTGGGCAATAAAAACTTTAATCTTTAAAAAAAAAACTGCTAAGCCTTTTAAAGGCTTTTACAAATTTAAAGGAAGTATCCAAGATAACTTAACTTTCGTGTAGGTGTATTCTACTTTGAAGGACAGCTTTGCTGTATTTTTTTATGTCCCCAAAACGAATGGGAGTCGATTTGAGAAGATAAGAATAACAAGCTATCGGTCATTTATTCGCCTTCAAGGTTCTATGTAACTTAAAATAACGAAGGCATTTTTAATTTGGGGTCATTCGAGAAACACATGTAAGCAAATTAGTAGGAATTTGATTCAAAGTTTGCAGTATACGGGTGAAAACTCTTTCCTTATCTACCAAAATAATCATTTTTCCACTGTGTGACTGCACGACAACTAATATCAAGTTAAAAATTGGCATTGAAATGGCTTGACCTCCATCTATCTGTTGTGACGAACCAGCCCAAAAGAAATTTCTAGGTCATACGTTTGCACGTATTTTTATGTCAGGAAAATACAATTGCAAGCCTAAAACGTTCATGATTCAGCGCCAGTCTGATTTAGAAAGTACCTTTCCACTGAAATTGGCTAGTTACCTACTTGACTTTAAATTAGATAAATAAGACAAAATACAACCTAAAAGCGGACATAAACTTTCGTCTAGAAGGATCATTTTCCTATTCAAATTAGGTAGGTAACCTACAGTACAGGAATTTAAATCGGTTTGAACTGCTAGCTGTCAGTTTAAAAGTTTCAAAAGTTACAAATTAATTAACTTTAGTTACTCCTATTTGTTGTGTAATCGATCTAGAGTCCAGCGAAACCAGTTTATACTCAATTCGCGAATAGGTTATCAAAAGAAAAAAAGTTCAAGCTGAATTGAACCCGAGCGATAAGTGTGTAGTGAAACATAGTTGTGATTTAAGCAGCAAAACAAACAAAATAAAGCAAAGCACAAGAAGGTAGGTGTGCCATATATTACTTTCCTTTAGATATAACATAAACAAATGCAAGAGCGGTAATTTAGGTACTACTTGCATCTAATATATTATTTTCATGCAATTATACGTTTATTAGAAACGTATGCACAAACCACGAACCCAACGGCGGGGAATGGTAAAAAGATGTGCAGCACAACACAGCGTTTCAAATTTAAATCCTGACCAGACGCAAACGTTTTCTTTTTTCGAAAACTGAATAAAATTATAAATAATTTGAATGTAATAGTTAATAAAGACTTTGAAACTGTCCTTCCTGTATAAAAATACAACTTGGTGCTAGCACTTTTGACCGTGAGCTTCGCTTTAAAATTTAAAAACATACAACCATTCGTTTGGGGGAGGGCCATATGCCACTCTGGTTCTAATCGGACGAACATTTGAATCTTATCTCTGGAGGCAGAGCTCTGAATTCACGTTTTCGAAATTTACATTTCCACTTTTTACCGACTTTATCGTTCGTTCTCCTTATCAAGCCCGAGCGATGTTGTTAAATACTTAAGCGCGGCAGAAAAACGCTCTGCTTCTATGCGGCCGAAGGTTAAAGTTACTGTCTCAATCTTATTAAAATAAACCACTGGAGGTCAACACGCAGTAGCCTTCTTTATTTATTTGTTTCTTTTTGCAATCACAGTACACCGGGAAAGTTTTCCTACACTTGAAGTTACCACAAACAATATTAAAAAAAAAAAAAATCCATAATACGCACCGAGTGAAACAACCGGAAGGAGGTGGAAAATGTACCTCTTGAACTGAATTCGAACTCGAACGTCACTGGCACGTGCTACTTAACGCACCTTCATTGGAGGTATGCACCCAGCATACATGGGACAAAATCATATCTGAACCAGAACCTAATGAGAGCACGCATAAGTCCGTGGGGTCCGAATGGTAGAATCTATAAATGCGTTTCGTCCAAAAATAAATTGAAATCTTCATTTGTGCGCTTTGTATGGAACGTAATGGTAAATGTGTGCTGCCCTCCACGACGAATGACTGCAGGACGGAGTAGAAGGAATACACAGGTAATTTATATGAGAACAGTCTTTATTTACAATGTTTATTATCGGGTGGAAAGTTGCTTAGACAATTTCTGGATTTTCTTGAATAATTTTCACCAAACTCTTCTCCATCATTGGCATGACCATTCGATCGAATGGTACATTGCAGCTCACGTAGATTTGTTTCTTCAGGCGCTTCGCTAACTTTTGTGCAAGTTGCTCAGAATTGCCAAGTTGGGGGCCCAACGCGAATGTGCTAATAAAATCGGTGGGGGAATTTGCATCGGGCATTGCAATACCGATTTCATCTAGAAACTCTCTGCCATTAGTGCCTATGTAGATTAAAGTTGAATTGTTCATTTTTAATATTCGCACAGAATACTTTGTTTCGCCAATTTCAAAGGTGTCGTGATGAGATGCAAATGCTGATGGTTCTCTTTGAATTTCTGAGGGATTGTCGACGGTTGCAGGCATGATTTGATTTGTAGTACCTAGTGGAAGAAGATAAATACTAAATGGTTTTAAAATAACTAGAGTACATGGAGAATTCAATAGATTACTTGGTAGTTATTTGAATTTGTTTATAAATTTGTATTTTTTTTAACCATGAGCTGTTTGTTAACTGTCAAAAGAGTGACAGTCGGATTTGCTCCGTCATGGTTTCGAGTATCGAAAGTATCACCGCTGTACAACCTAAGCTGCTTACACAAATCAAACAGAAATGGCAGCGGTTATTTTAGTATTTAAAGAATGATATTTATTTGTTTTAGATATTTTTAAAAGGAAAAATGTTATGTTATAATTTTGGGATTTATAAATATTGGAATATCTAAACCTACAAATCAGACCTAATTTATGAAACAGACGAATTTGCTCTATTTTAATTGGTACACTCATGAAACTTTGTTATGTTAAGTTTAATAATAATAATAATTAGGTCAATAAGGAAGGACAAATTAATATAAATCTCTTTAAGTTTGTTGCATCTCTTTAGTGGAAAATTTATGTATGTTCACTCAAGGGTAATTGTTCCAAATTCTAAAAACAAACAGAGTTTCAAAACTAAGCGAACTGTTAAAACATTTTGTGAATTTAAGTAAACTTTGAATATTATTTGACACATAATGATAAGGTGGATTTTTTTGCGTAACCATATACTTTTACCATATTAAATTAACTCTTTGATCTTGGGCTCCTCGTATACATTACTGATCGCATCACGATTTATTTAGTCCTATGTAATTGCTTTGTTCCATGTAAATATCAACTGCGTACACTTACCTGCGAGTACGAGTACCTATAACTATTTGCCTATTTCCCTCTATGCAGATCTGCGCCAAATTTTCTCACGTGATTAACAGTTATCCAACGTCAATTAAACACACACATCGCTGCATCGTTCTTATAGTAACAGGCACACACAAAAGGAACAAAAACAACTTTTGTATCTGCTTCCAGCTCCATATAACGTACCGCAAACGATTTCCAAACAAGCGATAGAGCGCTAGAGATTTCCTGATCCCAATCCCATGCAACTCGTTCTCATTATTTATTTTCGCTCGCAATAATTCCTCATAGTGGCAGCTCACCACGTTAAAAGGAATGAACTACATTTTTGATCAAACAACCACCCAGGTAGACGAGACCACAAACTGGGTGTCACGGTGGTCATCACTGTGCTAATAAGCATTCCCGAACATCTTTAACATTTCGTTGAGGCCAGTAGCAATTAAGATAAGACACACAGGGAACTGCGCGTTCCTTGCATGTATGCATACATTAGCCATCATCGCAGTGCCGCCGCAACCAACAGAATACAGAAGACAACGCGCGGAGTGCAAGTGATAAGGTTATCAGGGTACCACCGACATAAAATGCTACCGACTACCGTCCCGTCAGTGAGGCCATCGTCGCTTCGTCGTCGTCGTCGTCATCCAGCCAACAGCCGTTCACCGCTGCGCCGAACAAGTAGCAATCCATGCGCGCTGCGAGTGATGAATCGGTAAGCAGGTGGTGCGCGCGCACAACTTCATCTTGCTGTTGGGTAATGCGGTTGGACACATGGACTTAAAAACAAAAGAAAGCAGTTAATATTTATCAATTCTTTTATTACAATGAATTAGTGATGAGGCTCTTTCGGCACGTGACCATGGGGAGAATTAGAATTTTTAATGCATTTGCTACTGCGCGTCGTTAATTATTTCTGTCAAATGTGACCTGTAGCAGTCATTCATCCTTTGACGAAAGTTAGATGTCAACTCTGATGCAAAGTGGGCAATAAATTCAGGAAATGACTGTAAGACAAATCAAAGCTGGTGTCAGATCAGAACTATTGGAATGTTGAACTTGCTCTGAATAAAATAAATCCTAAGAAATTCTTAAAATTACAAATATAAATAGGATTAGAGGTATTCCTGCATCTTTTCTAAATGCAACACGTGAACTCAAACTGAAAAAAATGATTTCTACCTTTCGCCCTTTTGTAGGTCCCAATGGATAATTTTAATTTTATATGGAAAGTTGTCAACTAGACAATGACCTTTATGTTTGTGTTACCTACAGTTCATGGATTCGCGTACCTATTCAGTTTGACTGCTGAATCAGAATAGTTTCGCTGCGCTCATACTAGTAGTATAAAATGGTTAACGTTGCGGGGAATTTTGATAGAAGAATCCCCAGCGATTCGCAGAATACCTACCCGTAAGAACAAAATTTGAACATTCAGTTAGGAGATTTGCAACCAACTTCCACTCGATTATTTGGCAATAAACCGACGTTGTCGCTTGGACGCTTCAAATAGAGAGGTGTCGTGCGGATCACCACACACCAGACACCACACCCCACAGCAGTGCTACCAGTTCGTGGGAAAATCCCTTTTTTGTGGGGGATTTAGTTAAAAATTTTATGAAAGAGTAATCTTCTCTCTTCTAGAACGAGAAATGTGCGGAAAATAAAACAATAATAAAATGTCAATACTACTCATCTCTAATATTCAGATTAAAACGGTCGCGCACATAGTGCACATCCACTGATGAGAACCATGAAAATGAGTTCAAAAATGTGTGTAAAATCTGCATGACATGTTTGTTTATAGCTACGAGTAAACGTATTTCTCGTGCGCAAGTAGAAGGTGTCATTATAATCGTATGACTGATTGGAAAATGAGACATATTCAATATGCATGTGTTCATTCTTTAACTAAATATGAGCTTTTGCATTGAAACTTGGGTGAAGAATTTGTAAGAAGCCGTCAGTTTCCTCAATATTTTGATTGCGGGAAATCCATGTCACTACGAAGAATTTGGAATAAGGTAAAATTGTAAGGTATATGTGATAGGGAATTTCACTTGAAGTGACTGGCAGCACTGCCCCATAGAATTAGCGATCCCCAACAAATGACAGTAGATAAAGGGTGTTTTTTTTAGAGGTATAGAACTTCGAATTGAATGTTGGCTTCCAAGTCCCCTAACGTTTCTGGTTTGTTGGCGTAGGCGAGCGACTTCACATATCCCCAAGGAAAATAATCCAATGGTGTCAAATCGCACGATCTTGGTGGCCAATTGACAGGTCCATTCCGCGAAATTATGCGCTCATCGAATGTTTCCTTCAATAAATCGATTGTGACGTGAGCTGTGTGGCATGTAGCGCCATCTTGTTGGAACCACATCTCATCCACATTCATGCCATCGAATTCGGGAACAAAATAGTCGGTTATCATGGCCAATTGCTGTGCACGGTGGCGAATCGATTCATTCGGGTCCTCTCCAACACTTTGCTCTATAGCGGCAATTGTTCGACGTCTCTGCGGATGCGTACTATCACATAGAGTAAACGTAGTGCGAAAACGATCCATGGTTAATCGAATTAATTGCTCTGATGGACGATTATGTCGACCATAAAATGTACGGAGCTTGCGGTAAACTTCGCGAACTGAACCATTATTTTCGAAATAAATTTGCACGATTTGCAAGCGCTGTTCATTTGTCAACCTGTTCATGATAAAATGGCAAACAAAACTGAACATAAATGACATTAGAGTTGCCAGATTTGAACACAAAATGTCAGTTTCATCTTTATTGAGAGAGAGAGAAAGAACATTGAGAATGGTCTTCACCGAATGTGTTCACAGAAATCTGATTTATTTATGAAAGACAATAAATATGACTGTAAAAATACCAACGTTTGCTGGATTTTCTTAGTCTGCCAAATTTCTGTCGATCTATAAGACTTTTTTACAATCTACTCCATTTTTACACCATTATCTTCAATGCTCATCAGGAATCGTCTGGTTGGATGTCAACAAAGACTTCAAAGAGTTTCGTCGATTTTCATACAAATTCCGTCCAATTGTCAATAATTGATTTTGAGATCATAGAGCGCTCTGATCGTATTCTGAACGAAAAAAGAAATATACTCCTAATGCGACAGCTAACAACATGTTTTGACTTTAAACAGGGGTTCCCAAACTTTTTCTTCTCGTAGACCACCTTCAAAATGAGCCTGGTTTCGGTGGACCCCCTGCTGCTACATCTTTACCATATTCCGAAAACTCGTCAAAAAATGTGAATGTGAACTCATGAGTGGCGAATGAGTTCAACCCTAATTTCGGAGTGGTAAAAATTTGTTCTTTACTATCAAAACCAGATAAATTTTCGTCACTTATAACTAGTGAACCCACATTCTTTTTCATGCCAACGTAGACCCCCGTCGAGTCTCCCGTGGACCCCTGGGGGTGCACCTGGACCACTGGACCACTTTGGGAATCACTGCTTTAAATGTTAGTAGTTCACAGTGGGCCTTATGCAATTTTATATCGAAAATTTCGCAATTGTGAGCTTCCGTAAATTTAAAGTCGGGACTAAAATTTTTTATTAGTGGAAACGACACGCTCTGCGGTACTAATAATCATTTTTAGTGTCCAGGCTAAATTTTTCGTACTCACAATGTCGAAAATTTTCAATACAAAATTGCATATTGTGACCTACAAAATATTTAGTGTGGAGGATAAGAATGATTATTAGTAAGGCCCGCTTTCAATATTCTTGCTGAATGTCCCAGGGATTGCAAGTAAAATTTCAATTTGCTGTCTACCCATTCACCAAGATCGCACTTTGAGCAGCTTTCGGCATCTCTAAGGTTTTCACGGCAGGATGTAGGTAGGTACTTGCCTACTGAGAGAAAAGCACGCATTTTCTCACATATCCCTGGCGGTTGGAAGATTTTGGTGCATATTTGACAAAACACATCCCGTTTGGTTTTTATTCTCCTTTTGATTCATTCAGGCATTTCATTCACTAAGAGGCAAAAACATGTGCCTTCTCCTTCTCGTTTGTGTTGAGCAGCCGAAAAAAGAAGGCGCGGCGATTTCCTCAACAGGAAAACGCGCACCATCATACCATTGCGAAGAGGAACTGCCAACATCAAAGTCCATCGGTTTGCCGCCATCACACAACCGCTTCGCGTGTTTGCAGATGCGCAGTGCGCACCAGATCTCATCCGCGGTCTTATCGTCTATCTCTATCTGGTGTGCGCGCCTGGTGCGCTGCGCTGAAAGCGGCCGACATCTCTTATGACTGACTGTCATCTTTCCTCAACAGTAGATCAATCAAAACGCGCATTCATCCATCGCGCAAATGGGAAAAATGTACGCACGCAAAAAAATTCCCGCACCAATAATGACCAATCGGAGGAATCTTAAATGCATCATCATCGTGTTGCCTTCGGTTGGCGGGCATCCTGGCCACAGAGAACGTATCCTGATAGCTCGAACCTACGCACACCGCCTTTTCATAAGGGCATAAGCGCGGCATCGCAAGTCGCGTGCAAAAGAAACTTTGAAATTAATTTCGAAATGTTTTCCATCGTTTTGTTGTTTCGGCTGCTGGTTCTTTTTTTTTCTTTTGTCTTCGTTTCCACAAGGATCGATTAACCATATTCTGCTGCGCGCCCCCCGAAAACATTCCAGCTATACTGGCCATGGCCATTGCCTCTATACTTTTAGTACTCACGCTCTTATGTGCATTTGACGGCCATGTGCACATGGTGCCGTACGGTTGTGACCATTTGCCATCCCTCCGCCACTGGGCGTGTGTGTGTGTGTGCGCGCGAAGGAATGGCCTGGTATGGCTGCTGTTGTCCCTTTTTGTCGCTGCTGCTGCACCAGCAACTGCCGGCCGGCCGCTATTAATCTCCGCAGAAAAACAACTTGAAAGCATTTCGGCCGAAACTAAATCAAGAGACAAGAACCCGCCGCCGCGAGAGATGGCAATTTATCGGATGACCGCAACTGTATGCGCAGTGCTGTGGGCAAGGGCTGTGAGAAAAAGCCAAGCGGCTCTGTGCCTTGTTTCCGATCGAGAATTTCCGATTACTTGGCTATAACTCCTTTATGGGACACGATTCATTTCTCTATTTCGCCCCGCGCAGTGGTGCATCGGCGAGGCGGCGGCGTAATGAAGCCATTTTGAAAGCTCGCTCTATGATGGTCCAACCAAACCAGTCGGAGTGACCTTTCCGACCGTCGTCGATATAATTGACCGATACGTGCATATAATTGACCCTCTCCCCGCGGCAGCCACCACACTTGGCCCATAAGTCTCAGCACAGAGGAGTTGGTTGGTACACTTTTTTACTCGCATCCCTTCGTGCTCCATTCGCAGAAAATGGTTCATCATCGAAAAGAGCGAAATAAAAAGGAAAAAAAATAAAACAAAAAGAATCAGAGAATCCGAAGAATGCAAGGAGTTGGTTCCCATGGCTTCAGCTGTTTCGCCTCGTTCCGCGCGCGCTGTATTGCGCTCGTCGTCCTTTTAATTTGTTTCTGCTGCGCGAAGACGGCCTGCGATTTGAGATTTTTTTGCGTGTCGTTCTCTTCTCTTATTTTTTGACAGGCGGTTAACACAAACATATGCAAACAGAAGCCGATCGCAAATTATTGCATTAGCTGTATGTGCGGCTCGGTGTGCCTGCGACCTGCGAACACGAACAACAATAACAACTATACAGCCAACAAGACTCAACATTTCGATTGAACTTTGATAACAATTTCAGTTTAACTCTCAGCAACATGTTGCCAATAACCTTTGGGGTTGGCGGGAGTGTTTTGTGTTACAGACAACGCGCGCAATTCCATTGCTTGATGCGTTTTCCTTCCCACCATTGAACTGCCGCACTGATCTGGCTGAGATAAAACGCATCTAAGAAATGGAAACACGAACGCGCGAGCATATGGGATAAGCAGCAATTGTTTGAATTCTTAGCGAAGGTTAGCTAAACGAGCGAACATCTTAACAAGATGTTGTGGCGGCGGTTTCATTTTGACATGCTTTCTGCGATTTCTGGAAAAATACTTAATTTTTACTTTTGATAAGAGATCTTCAGCGCAGTTGTTTCTGACATACAGTCGCCATAATCACAAAATCGTGATTTGAACTTGGCAGCGACTCCTTGCTCGGAAGACGATGAAATCATAGGCAAAACTAAAAATAACCTACTGTGACCTAACACATTTTGAAGGTTAAAAACGGTTTGGTATAAACGAGGCCATTTCAGAACGAGGCACATTTAAAGCCTCTTCCTAAAAATGATTTTTAAATATTTTCACATCAAGCTTAGGATTAGATCACAATAGATTATTTTGCCATTGTGATTCGAGGGCTCGGTTAATGTAACCTGGACACTAAATTAAGCGCAATAACCTTTTTAATATCGGCTTTTAGTTGAGGGAGTTCATAATGGATGGATTTTCCATACCAATTTCGCTATTGTGATTTAAAATGTTCATTGTAGTTATGCAAACTTTTATAGTTAATACAAAAGATGATTGATTAGGTGGAAGTAGCTAAGTGCGGCAACGACTTGCCGGGTCAACAAGGAGAGCGAAAAGGCGTAGGTAACCCAAAATAATCCGTCGCGTCCGTTGCTGACAAATATACGTGAATGTGACGTAGTTATATTTTTAGTCCCATAAAATCAATAGTATACCTATTTTCTTTCACAATACATTTTTCGCAGAATAATTTAACAGGCAGATCACGATACTTATATTTACCTAATCACATTTAGTGCCAACGCTAGATTTAACGAACTCACTATACCGAAATTTTCCATACAAAATTATCCATTGTGACCTACAAAATAAATATTTAGTGTGGAGGTTAGAAATGATTATTAGTAAGACCCCTTTCAAAGTTTGACTGAACTTAAGTGGATTTTACATCATTTTTGACAGCTCGAGCTTATTCATGAATCTTTAAATTTAAAACACAAATACAATTCCGTCTTCAAATTCTTGCAGCCTTCGTAGCAGCTCTTAAAGTTCACGAATTCCATGCAAAAATAGCAACGACTCCCCGTGACTGATTACCGTTGACTACCTTGACTCCTTATCTGGTGAATGTCATCAAAAAACATCTCAATGAACGTTTCAATCTCATATTTCATGTTTCCTTAATTAAGGACTACACCTATCAGAATGTTTATCTCCCACCTCAGCCACAGACAACTCATTAGAAAGGGTTTCAACTGTAAATATAGATATTCCAGTACCGAAGCGACATCTGCACTGATCATCGGTCGATATCCCACAAATTAGTTCAACAATTTAACCTTATATCGCTAAAGGATGCATTTCTCATTATTCCGTCGAGGCGCAAGCAACTCCATCTAATGAGGAAGTCACAAAAACAATTTAGAACATTTAGTTGTTTGACATTCTCCAGATATAGATTTGGAGTAGGCAATAACTCATTTTGGGTCTCAACACACACCCTTTCCATATCGTGGGGGCACATGTCAACACTTCAACCCCTTTTGGCTGTTTTCTTATTCTTCTTGTTTTATTGTTTGTATTGTGTTTTCTTTTTGTCCGTAATAAAAATTCCATTTTTTATCTCGGTCTGCTATGGTAATCTTACAGAGAGGGAAATTAAAAAGGCTCTGGGAGTTCACTCTAATAAACGGGACAAAACGCGCGTAATTAAGCAGGCGGGTGTAATAAAGAGCAACCCTTTTGTTTTTATTAAACCTACGACCAGTGTCCTTATATAGTACTCTCTTGATAGTCTTAGAGTTGAAGGTTAATTGGACTGTAAAAGTTGAATACCTTTTGTTAGCGTTTGTGTATTTGATGAAAGAATAGAACTCGTAAATGAAACCGGTAGCTGAAAAATAGCAAGACGAAGTTACTGCGTCGTACTAATAACAAATTTTAGTCTCGACTTTAAATTGACGGTAGCTCACAATTGCAAAAGTTTTGTGGAAAATATAGCCATTTGGAACTATTAAAATTTAAAGTCGAAGCTAAAACTGTTTATTGGTATGTAATACCCTACTCACACCGAGCCGAAAACACTCGAAAACTTCATCGAAAACATAATTTTGTCCATACATATTTTCCACGAAAACTACTTCCAATCGTTGGATTGTTGAATCAAACACACCTTTTGTAATATTCAGCGAAATCAGCAGAACAGCTGAACGGACAGAAGTCACAACTCGCAACTTAAAAATAATTATTTTTAAATGCTCTGAATTAATTTTGTTTGCTAATTAATGCGGTCGAAATTTGTAATAAAATAGTTTACACGGAAGTGTCACGACTAGTGTCTCACAGTTTATTGAAACGTCAAACGGAAACTATAGTTGGAGTTCGGTGTGAATGTATTTACGAGTTTTCGACGAAAACACGGTTGTCGGTGCGGTGTGAATAGGGTTTAAGGCTCACTGACTTTTTAATGAAAAATTATTTGATGGCTACAGTTTTGTCCACAGTGTACGATTTGCTCTCCTCAATTTGCATGGAATTCCGGATAATCTTTTTTTTTCAGTTGCTCTTCGAGAAGTTGTTCCCTAGTTGAGCTTTCTTAATGCTTAAATTGCACCATTAAAAGTCTAGTAGTATCTACGCAGTTGAGGAAAAATTAGACAAAGCTGAGTCGCCACTTTCACCTATCTACCCAAATATCTACGCATTTGCTCTCCACGCGGTTGCCTAATGCCTATAATGTTTGTGGAGAATAAAAGTGTATACGAAACTATTTCATTGGTGGTAATGTTTAAATGTTCGCAACAATTGTTAATGCAAATCAAACTCAAACACTTTGGCGTGATCTATTAATATTTAATTTAATAATTTACGAAAAAGTGTCACGCATCTGTTACCTATTTACATGAGTGGACAGTGGAGAGATTTCTGTACCTATCTACACTTCTACATTCCAAAGAGAATGTTGATACAATTTAGAGCGAAGTGAGTACTGTTGAGATAAAAAGCTTCGCTAGTTTTATCTTTAGGGAAATTTTGTATGACAGCTTAATTTGCGATCTTAACAAAATTAAACTTTGTGACTGTGACTGTAGTTAGCTGGAGTTTAAAAAAGATGACAGCCAGCAAAGTAATTAAAAAACTAGAAAGCGGAAAGCACTATGCGACACAATAGGCCTGTTTTTTTAGCTTTGATCTCAAAGCTAAGGATCGAAGGATTCTCAGCACGAAATTACAACTACTATACGCTCTAATTCACACTTCGAGACTGGCAGTAGTTGCTGTAAAATGTGCGCTGAAAATCCTACTTTACTTTGCTTTGCTGAGATCGAAGCTCAAAAAAACACGACTAATACCTATATGCACATTAAGGTTTGTTTTATTGGTTGACCGAAAAGGAAATTGAGTTCATAATCATTTTTACAGGTAGATGGCGCGTATACAAGTACAATTGCCTCTTAGAAAGATAAACTCACATTAATACAGAGGAAGCGATCCGCATTTTTATCTCTTTGACTTCCCTGGAAGAAGGTTTTGTTCGCGGCGAATTCATATGATAATTCTAGTCAAAAAATTTATTGTGTAAAATGATTGACGTCGCGGTTAATGTCGCCGAAAGAATCGCAATAACAATGCGAAAGAACACAACGCGAACATCTAGACGAAGTCTATGCGAATAAGGAAATTGTTGGAGTTACATTCGTTCAGCGACTTTAAATCAAACACACCGAATTATTTGTCACTGGGCCTTACTAATAATTACTTTTAACCTTCACACTAAATATTTGTTAGGTCACAATGGGTAATTTTATACGGAAAATTTCGCCAATTTGAGTTCGTAAAATCTCTCCCATTTAGTTCTTTATGAAATTTAAGGAAGCTCACAATTGCGAAATTTGTATGAAAAATATAGCCACTGTGATCTACTAAAATTTAGAGTCGAAACTAAAATTTCTTATTGGTAGGCCCTATGTGAATTTTTTTATATAACGTAGGTACCTAATACGAAAACTTCTGGTCCTCTGATTTTAACCTACTGGAACGTGTTTTTTTCCTGTCTTCTGATTTTGATACACACAGTCTTAGAATCCTACAAAAATAATGAACAGAATTAAAATTTGCGTCACTTTATAATGGGCCTTAGCAATAAACATTTTTAGTCTCGACTTTAAAATCGGAAAAGCTCACAATTGCAAAATTTGTATGGAACAGTGAACTACGAAAATTTAGAGTCGAGACGAAAAATGTTTATTGCTAAGGCTGAATGTTTTTATAAACATAAAGGAACCTCAGTAGCAATTCTGTATACTATACGAATCTGAAGGTGGGTCATATGACCTCTGCTCCGCGTTGACTATTTTTTGTGAAGAAAGAAGATCTTGACTTACCTACTTATATATCATTCAACTCACCATTTGTGAAATGAAGATTCATTTTGCTAGATTTAAGACACTTAAGAGACTTCAGACACAACAAACTGCTTCTTAAATCACGTATATAATTTTCTTGGTCTTGTTTCCTTTTCTTCTTCTCGGATAATTGGCGCAAAACATTCAATTGGTCAGTGTATGCTTGCGGTTTCAATTAAATTCAAATTAAAGAGCCTCCACTAGTTTATTTCAAAGGAGAAAGGATCAAGACAGTAGCAACCGGAGGACGAGTGCTGAAACGGTTGGAATCAGAACCCAGTGCTGCTGGAATGAATTTTCTCTGCCAAACAAGTGATATTGTGGACCAATTCTCTCCTGTATTATAGGTCAGGGACGAACAAATTGCTCGTCGATTGCTGTCCTTTTGTGAATGCACTGCGCCACCGACTAAATAAATGTTGTGGACTGTAAAAAGAACACATATTCATATCGAATTCGCAGTCATTCTACCCAAATTAACAACCAGCTTTAATCGTAAATCTCCCGATATCGACCCAACAGCTGCCAGGTCACATTACCCTCTGCCCTTATACCTACAGCCTATACACTTAGACGCGAAAAATAAGACATATTAATAAAAATTCCAATAAAACAAGTGCACGATGCAAATTCACACATTTAATTAAAATTATCGCTGCACCCCACTTTCAGTCGCACGCACGTTCCACCCCATGCCATTTCTTGCGCTATATCCTAATCGTCCTTTTATTCTCAAGTTATTAAAAAGCCAAACATCCGCATCCACTTGACAACCCCCTCTTAGATGTGTTCCAGTTCCAGTTCCATTTATTTGCTTTTTAATAAAACAGGTGCTCGACCCCGAGCACATACGTTTAGCCAACCGAAGAACAACCCCACAGCGACAACACCATCATCCCTCATCCGTATTTGCTTGGATGGCGCAAGGATGCCATCGCACCATCATCGTTTCGTCCTCAAAAGCCAGCCTCAGCCTCATCGTTGTCATTTCAATTGTTGTGCTCCGACAATGAATGCTAAGCGATATTATTGCTGCGTAATTTGTTTTGTGCGTGTCGAGGATTGAAGGTCGCCGAATCGCATCATCCCTTTCAGCACAGTATATAGTGAAAGTCATCGACACCCTCCTTCGTTGTATGGAGGACTAACGCAATATTGGTACTGTCGACCATGAAATTAATGGCATTCGGACATTTCAACATTTCAAAGACCGACAACACAAGAGAAATGATCCCGTGCATGGTGATGCGAATTTAATAAAACTTTATCCCAAGATTCATATCGTCCGCGGGTGTGGGGTATACCGTATACTTGTCGTGCCAACCCTCTCTATCACTTTAATTCGCATGAATTCGTAGACAAATCATTTAATTTGTCGTTTATTAGTTTTTTCCCTCCGGAACTTGGTTTCGTAAGTTGCTGCGAACGAGATTTGGATGATTAGAGGGTTGAAGTGCGCTCAGGGGACGAGGCGAAGCTGGTCGAGGGTGTTTGTGTCTTGTCGTTGGTATTATTTACATTTTTCATTGAGGTATCGGATTTATCTTTTGATCCGGTGAATTATGAACCGTGTCGCGGGACCAGTTAAAGGATTAGCTGAACGAGTACGAACAGTGTCAAGTTTTTGAATAATAAAATTAACCTGTCCTCGGTAAAGGGATTTTGGGAACTGAATGTGCGGATTTGGAGCTTGCATAAATGTTCCTAGATGTGAAATTAGCATGGAATTTCTCACTGTTAAGCGTCAACGTCCAGCCTCACAATGGCAAAATGGCCTCTAAGTGGTCAATCGTTTCGGACTTATCGGCGTAGACTATAGCGACTTCATATATCCCCACAGAAAATAGTCAAGCGGCGGTTAATCGCACGATCTTGGAGGCCAATTCACGGGTCCGCAACGTCAAACTATGCGGTTACCAAAAGTTTCCTTCAACAAATCAATTGTGGCAGAAGCTGTGTGACATGTTTCGCCGCCTTGTTGAAACCACAGCTTCTGCACATCATGGTTGTTCAATTGATTTACGAAAAAGTCAGTTATCAAGGCTCTAAACGGTCACCATTGACTGTAACGTTCGGGCCAGCATCGTTTTTAAAGAACCACGGACCAATTATTCCACCGACCCATAAAGCACACCAAATAGTCAGTTTTTGGGGATGTAAAGGTGTCTCAACATACACTTGAGGATTATCATCACTCCAAGTATTGCAGTTTTGTTTATTGACGTGTCCATATTCATTCGAATTAATTGCTCTGATAGACGATTATGTTGACCGTAAACTGGGCGTAGTGCGCGATATGTATTTCGAACAGAACCATAATTTTTAAAATAAATTTGCACAATTTGGAAGCTTTGTTCAGGCGTCAGGCTATTCATGTTGAAATGCCAAACCAAACTACAAAAAATCACTTGACAGCTGACAGCCAGTTAAAATAGTGTTGCCAACTTAAAGTTAAAAACACCCTTGACTCTGTTCACTGACAAAAATATTTGATTGGAACTTAGAACGTCGGATGATACGTTTTTCGCTTTGGGCCTTACGCTCTGAGCAGATAATATTATACATACTTTGCAACAAGAAACTTGTAGCTAGCCTGCACTTCGGCATGAGCCGTGGACTGACAGAAGTGATCGTAAGCGTGATCGACAGAAGCTTGCTATTGTAATGATGTCACCGATACGTTGCACTCTGACATCCGCGATGCCCTATTCATTGAAATGGTCGCTCAGTCGTGCTTGTCGTCTCAAACCCGGGGGCTCGGACGTATCTGCCGTTTCCAATCCGCCGGCTAATGGGTCTTAAAGCTCCGTTTGGCACAGGCAATATATGATTGGCTCTTTGGACTACACCCACATATTTAAATTTTTAAGCTTTAAGAAGGTTGTACTTATTTTTTCGCTCATAGACCGAGAAGCTCTCTCTCGAAGTCATATAACTCAGAACTGACAGGAGGGAGTTCTATAGAAGAAGACGTGACATCTAATCCTGTGTAACATCAGCTCCAGAATGGAAATAAAGGAGTCACGTGGCGAAATCTGATCCATGTTTCGAATGGTTCTGAAGAGCTACATTCCAAATGCAAATTGCACAGCGTGTTTTTAAATGTTACGCCAAACATCGGTCGGATCAGTTTTGTCGCTAATCCGCACTTCTTTAACAAGACGCTAATTTTACCTCGTCTTACGCGTATTTATACCTACGTTCTGGTTGAATGCATTTACAAAGGCAGCGGCAGCTGTCAAACCTCGAATTCATCAAAATCATATATAGTTCACTTTTGTGTTTGTTGGTTATCTCTCCAGATTGAGTCTGGCTGTCCATTGAGGGAACGACTAGGCTGTATATATTCCCGGGATTGTTACAGTGGATGGCTGTGTCTTCAGTGCTAATGGTGGCCTCTGCGGTGCTGGTTCTTCAGGCTATCGGAACTGCACTGTTTTTGTGGAGTTGTCACAGCGTGCGGATGGAGAGTACAATCTACCGGAAGTAAGTGTTCTTCAGTTCCCAATTTTAAAGAATCTGATCAAGATCTAGTTCAGTTTCGTTCGGTGTTCTTTGGATTGTCGATTGTTGATCAAAAAATGTCTTTCACCGAAACAATGCCAAACAAAGAATCAATTTTGTGGACAAAGCTGTCAATGAGTGTGAACTGATGGCCTTTGGATATAAAGGCTTTTGTTGGCACAGCATTAAGATCCAAAGTATACCAAGGAAATAGGTACAATCATCTTCCAGTTATTGGGATTTGCAAAACATTTTGTTAAAACAAATGCATCGTCAACATAATGCAGTGCATGCTACCCCACGACTTGTATTTAACCGCACAAATGTCAACTCCCCACTTCAGCTAAAACCGATGCCAAATAACTCCATCCATTCCAAGTGGCTTGGCTTTGTCTCAATAAAGGCGAAACATCAAAAACTGACTCCGCCATAATAATATACCGCACAGTAAATGACAGTAATGAAAACGATTTGGAAATATTTCCTTTGAAGGATCCTTCAAACCACTTTCTTTCGGCGCCATCGTCGTCGTCGTGCGTCGTCTTAGCCTTGGGTATAGGTAAGAAGAAGAACTTTTCCACCGTTTGTGTGTGTTGTTTGCTGTGGGGGCCTTTGTTCACAAAAGGAAAACTCTGGGTTTACGCTTTGCTCTCGAATGAGATCTCTGTAGAGAAAATAAATCAAATAAAGAGCCAACAGAAAAATGGAAATGAATCCTTTTGTTCTTTTCAAAGGGAACTCAAGCCTCATCTCAGTGGGCAACGTTTAAACTTTCACAAAGAGGGACCTTTTCCCCCACTCCTCTAAATGCCAGGCTTTTCTTTTTTTCTCTGTCGCCTAATGGGGAAAGGGGTTAACGACTTGAAATTTGAATTCGGTGCGGGCAACCGCCATTCAGTTGGAATTTTTGCAAACATCAATTCAGATTAAGAATTAAAGCTGAGTCTTGGTTAATATTGATTTTATTTTCTATTGTTGAAAGTTAATAAACAGTTTGCGTTATTAAATTCATTCACCATCACCATTCAGCCAACTTCATTTTTTTTTTAATTTCATTCAACACTTTTGATCTGCATTTAAAATTGCATTTGGCTTGGAATTCCACGTCCCGTCCGTCAGAATCAGAACAGACCACGTACGTTGATGATGATGATGATGCATTGCAAACTCAATTGCAAGTGCAACCCTTTCGGCGCACTCGTTATCAGGTGCCCCCTGTATCCACGTTGCAGTGAATATTCGATGGCAGAGTTCCACAAGTCCGCTATATCGTTTGTTGCATGATGGTGCATCAGGGCTCTAGTTTCATGTACGTACTCGTATGTCCAACTCAATTATGAAATAAACTGGCAGAAGCGAGAGATGTGCATCAAAGTGCACTACAAATGAGTTTTTTCAGCAACTGCACATTGAATACGTCAGAAATATGAATCTGTATAGGCATCTATACGTAGTATTCGAATGAGAGTTGTGGCATTTTTTTGATTGATGTTTGGGAGAAGAGTATGGAATGGAGTAGAGGACCCTTCGCAGATGAATTGCCCAAAAACGTGATTATTTTTCCAATAATGAAGGAAAGGTAATTCTTTTTACATTATGTATTCCATTTCCATGAGCTTTTTGACGTTTCTATTGCGGTCATCACTCTCACTCATCTGTCATCAGTCAGAAGTCCGCTTAAGCCAATTTGGTTGCTGGTAAATAAAGTGGACTCTTCCCATTTCTGACACTTGCTTAAGTACGTGTAATGGTGTAATCCCATATTATGACGCAGAAGTGTAGGTATAATATGCGTCACAAACATTTCTATTATCGGAACGAATTTTGCGTTGCCAAAATATAGCGGAACTTGGTTATAACTTTTGTACATATAATCTGTCATCTGTCATCTGTCAGATCGCTATTTCGAAACATTTGTGTCTATTTTAAAACCAATCATACCTACTTTGTCCCCAAAAAATATATATAGTTTCTTTCATTTACGTAGGTACATTTTATGGAATAGATCTGATAGATCTGTCAAACCGCCGAAGTCTCAAAGTAAGGTTGCAGATTAAGACCTGATCAAGAGTGGGTATTATCATATGATTTGAACTAACGTGTAAAATAAGCAAACCCCTGTTTAAATTCTAAATATGTGCGCAGCTTTGCATGAAGCATGACTATTCAAACTCGATTTCCA
Organism: Cheilosia impressa; assembly: GCA_948293265.1. Taxonomy (NCBI): domain Eukaryota; kingdom Metazoa; phylum Arthropoda; class Insecta; order Diptera; family Syrphidae; genus Cheilosia; species Cheilosia impressa. The sequence goes on from OX411883.1 coordinate 12,394,855, forward strand.
TGAGAGTTGGTCTTAAAAATTTGATAGCTAAGCTGTGGTAGATCAAGTCAAAGTTCTTATAAATCGGGCAAGGTTGTTAAAGACCTTTAGTTTTGACATTAGGCGTGTTTTTTTTAGCTTCGATCTCAGCAAAGCAAAGTAAAGTAGGATTTTCAGCACTCATATTACAACAACTACTGTACTGCGAGTCTCGAAGTGTCAAGTAGAGCATATAGTTGTTGTAATTGCGTGCTGAAAATTATAATTTACTTTGTTTTGCGGAGATCGAAGCTCAAAAAACAGGCCTATTCCGTCCGAGTCGTCGTTACATTGTGTGTCCCCTCTTGTTATCTGAATATTATTGTAAATGTGTATCTGGTTTGAACTATAGTAAGTATTTGCAAACTCGCCAGTGAACGATCCCTCGTTATAGTTGTGTGTTCTGCCAGGTGTCCATGTCATTCGCATGTGCAAGCTATTGGACTGATCTGTGAAAGATTGTGCTCCTAGTTTTAGCCTTAAGGTTTCGCAAGATTTCTTCAATTGCCTACTTATACGATGTCAAAGAATTCATCTGTCAAACTTTTTGACATCAAATGTCTTAGTATCCAATCGCGACATTCACACAAACAAACGACTGTTTGTAAATTGCATCAGGTTTAGATATGTCCATTGAATTCTAGCAGAATGACACTTGTTTGTTGAGAACATTGTGTCTAAGAGACGTCTTTGCACAAAATACTAGAAAGTATTAATGACAATTGGCAATATGAACTCTCTCTTATCGAGCAATTATATGCAGCAAATTAATTTGACTGACATAACAAGAAAAACAAAACTGCTGCCAAAACGATGACAATCTGCCGCACGCACCTTTTCCTGTATACCTACAAGCACAATTAAAATCGACATTTCTCAGCTTGTCATTGACACTTTTTGCCGACAGCGCTGGCCTTTGCCAATTCAATGCGTGCACGTCAACTTCCTCTATACAAGTGACACGTCTCCGAAAGACACATTCGAATATTATTAATAAAACGAAAATTAATTTGAACAAGGAGGCTCCCCGTCTCCATTTACACCAACCACTCCATCGGTCCATCGGTCCCATCGGTGTCCTCACCTGGACTTACTCATAACGGAATGCTCTTTGAAATGCCGCAAAATGGCATCCATTACCCACAGAGAAGAGCACTATATTCACCAACCGCACCACTGTGTGTGTAGGTATTTGCAAATCCAACCAAGTATACCTTTATGGATGTAACACAGGCTCAGCACGCCCCACTCCCTCCGGTCGGTGGCGATGACAGAACTGCAAAGACCGCTCGCAGAACCGCCCAATTTAATTACGAAACATTTTTCCATCGCAGGCATCGGCTAAAGGAATAGGAGACTTCAACCAAAGGCCGCCATTTAACTAATTAACACACAAGTCGCCGGGAATCGGTCACGAATTCGCCGTAAAAAAAAAGAATTACATATGCGTGTGCATTTGCCGAAATATTTATGCAACGGCAGCGGTAAAGAGAACGAGTCTCATTGTACTTCTCTATGCACCTACATATTTCAATGGAAATGCTTTATCTTTCATTTAATTTGCGGCACATTGCACTCACTCGGTGCTTCCTTTTTCCCAGGAATATTTATTTTTCATGACAACCCTGCTACCACAACGGCGACGACGACGCACGGCTGCTTCAACCATTTGCATTGTGGCCCAACCCTAACTCTACACCAGCTACCTATTTCGTTCTCATATTTCCCTCTCCTCGTTCATGTGTTGCTGTTGGTATGGTTCTGAGAGATATGTCTGTCTCGCTTCAGTCAGAAAGCTTTGGGGCGGAACCTTTTGACAGATGGCGATGCCATTCAGAGCGGTGTGTGTGTTGGTATATTTCACTTGGAGTCGGTTTGTGAGAATAAATTTCCTTTTCCCTCTCGTGTGTCAAACCGGAATGACATTTCACTGGAGCCAATGTCTCATTCTCCTTGTCTAACTTATTGATTTTTGTGTAAATGAAATATTGGATGAAATATACCTACCTATTCAGAGATATGTCCGATGATAGAGGAAGAATTATATACAAACAACAACAAAGCAGCGATTATTGAATAATGTGCTTTTAATTTGGCCGACGGATATAAATGTTGTTAACTAAAATGAGAAATACACCTACAAGCAAGAAATTAAGGAACACGATAAGCTTGATGCTTGACATGCAAAAATTTGAATTGGGCGGTGACGGGTGCGACTCAAACTCACGCATATTTTGCTCAACCGACCGACTGACTGCACAGTTATCTCTTGTCACCGCCATAAATGTCAATTACAGAAATATTCAATTAGCTCCGTTGTAATATTTTATAATTGACATGATTAAAATAATTTATTCAAGTGGTTAGGCAGTGGGTACCTATACGGACCTATCATTCAGTCAATTACCTAGATGAGGAAATACATAGCTACACACACACATTTAATATATTAAGTGCGGCAGGTGTCTCTGCCGACCATTAGTTAAAATGTTAAAATTAAGAATTCTTAAACAGGACTGCGGAACGGATGTGCATGCTCAAAATACTATTCGGCTCTCTACACCATACAGTTCCACTTTGCAGTAAATATAAGAATTGATCAAACCTACCGGCAGCAAAGTAGGAAGGCAGGGAAGTCATATGTATATATACTTATTCAAACTCCTTGAACGGTATCAACATTGGGCTTTTTTGACGTCTATAGGTAACTATGATGACAGTAGGACAGTGTCCTGTTCCTATAGAGACATGTGACACCAGTTTTATTTGATTCGAAAAAATGTTGCCTCGTTTTGACAGTTGCGAACGCGTCACTTGTTAAACGGGCAATTGTCAGCTTTTCTTAAGTACAGTAAAGCGTTACGAAATAGACATAAGACTTTTTAGTTTGAATTTCCCTAATCAACGAAAACAGATTATTAAGGCACACCTGCTAGAAAAAGAGTGTTTTCAATAAAACGTCTTTGAAACGTTTGTCAAACTGACACTCAGAGGAAAAAATGCAACGACTTTCAAATTATATCCTTACTTGTCAATAGCATAGACAAACCATACTGAGACCCCCAACTCACAATCCTCTTGCCGCTGGCCCCCTCAGTTTTTTTTCAAATTCGCCATTTTGTATTCCTATCGGTGTTATGTCAAATATGAATCCGTGTGACATGCAAAAACATACAAAAAATACAAAAATAAATGCTACCAACCTCGGCAACCATGGGGAAATGTGAAAGAGTTCGGGAATACCACATTTTAGCATAACTGAATGCCATTGGTTAGTAATTATAAATTTTTTGAAGGTGAATAATTTGATTTGTGTGGTTAATAAAACTATCTAAATTAGATGTTTTACATACTAGAAAAATACTAGGACAAATATGGTTGTGTATTTCCCGCTTTTGGATATAATTAACTTCGATTTCGTGTGTAAATTTTTCTTAAATAATAAAGAAAATTTGCTCAAAATGTTTTTATTTTCCCTCAACCAACCTACATTCTTAATTTTTCGCAAATATTTTAAGCAAATGTACACTTTTTCCTAAAAAAAAATATTATTTACACGTAACGCACAATTTCAAATTTAACGGATAAAATTCTATGAACGCTGCAAGCCACTTTGCCCAAAGCGGAAGTGGCATATGCAAGGTGCGAGTGTATTTGTTTCTGAAGTTTCGTGACATTTGTCAATACGAATTTCTATGTACAATACAAGCGCACTTAGCGTGTGCCACCCCATAGAAATATAGCTTGTAGGCTAAGTAACGGGAAATCGGTCGAAGTTGGTGGTCTCAGTATTGTCTCTGGTCAATAGCATCTCTATGAATAATTGGGAACATTCAAGTATCTAGTTTAGAATAAGTCTGACAGCTCTCTCACTAAGTGCATCTCGGTTTAGTTAGGGGGAAATCGGTCAAATGAGCAGCTGTTTCAGTTGACGTTTATGGAGGGGTAGCCGACGAATCTAGTCAACAAATTCGACTGAGTACTAAGTTGACAGTTCTCATATGTGGCTGACGTAGAAAACGTGACGTTCCCGACCAATCTAGTTTTTGCGTTTAGGTTACATCTCATCCAGACCAATCTAGTCGACTTAAGATAACTAGATTCTTGAACGCGGCCATTTTTTACTCTTTCTTTCCAAAATCTATAGATTGGCTGCTTGACATCTGAACGCTCCCATTTGCTCATACATAACATATCAATAATTTGTGATATTGCTAATAATAATTATTTCTGTCTACCCCCATACCCTACACATGCATTATAATAAAACTTGCTATTGTGACCTAAAATAAATTGAAAGTTCAGTTTGACAAAATTGGTTCTCACTAACAATCATTTTTAACCTTAAATATGTTATACCTTTGATAGGTACAATCGATAATTTTGGATCGCAAATTTCGCCATTATAAGTTCGTAAAACTTAGATTGGACATATACCTATCGCAGGAAATGATTGTCGTTGGGACAAACATTGATAGGTGAGCTTGCGGCGATTCACTAAGACCGACACGTATGAAAAAAGACGTTTTATTGGTTATTGGGACGATTTGAATAATCTTGTACATTTTAATTAAAAAAAAACAACTGAATTACTTAATGTGGCGCTGCAGTCCGGGGTGGACCTGGGCCTCAACCAACAAGCGTCTCCAGCCAGCACGATCTTAAGCCAGCTGTCTCCAGTTTCGCACGCTAAGTTGGTTAAGGTCCCCTTTCACTTGCGTGCACCACCTGAGCCGCGGTTTTCCTCTACTGCGTCGTCCCTCGGGTGTGGGTTCGAAGATTTTATGTTACTCTTGGTTAAAAAGCCGGTCACAAACTTACATAGGTACATAGGTACATAGGTAAGTACATCTATTTCAGGCAAAAAACCTTTCAATAAATTAGCTAAATCTTAAGGTAGGAATATAGGTTTTTGGAGTTCGAATTATGTGCAAATAAAATTTTTAGCGAGTGCATATTGAAAAACCAATTTTGTCTACCCTTCGGCGGTCGAAAGCGTATACCTACAAGAAAACCCTTATATCAACCTATATTTGATATAGGAGGGTCGAAGGATGCTCGAAATGTTTCGCACAGGCAACTCATCAAAATAAATGTGTGTCCGGAAAGAAGACAAAACTAACAAACATTACGAGTATTTATTGCAAACGCCCGATACATTTATGGTTAAGAAACCGAACTCTTCTAATTTTCTGTGCAGCGAAACTATACTTACAACAATTGCATCGAAATCTGATTTCCTCGTTAAAGGTGCTTCGATTCAATAGCACCAACTAAATCTAAAAATTAAATAAAATGTCAGCTCCCGCGCCCCTACCGGATTATACCTACTTCCGCAATTTTTGAGAATAAAATTGTCTCTCTTAAATTTCCTATCTGTTTCTGTGAAAAGAAAAATGTGAAGCAACAGAAAAAAATCTAAAAAGCGGGAGGTGTTATAAAAGAAAAAAACTGAATGAACTGTCAGATCAACACAAACATTTGGGAAAATCGTATCAGGAAACTTTATAGTGAGAGGTCTGCTTCAATCTTCAAAGTTTGGCTTCGTTGATATGTTTCAGATGGATCTGTTGAAATTAGAACAAATTTGCTAGCCTGGCAATGATACTAACTTGTCACTTTGTTCTGTCATATTGACATCTGTCTTTAAATAAATTCCTTCTTCTTATTAAAACCTCTTAACAAGCACGTTGTCTTTTTCATCTAATCTGGTTTTCTTTATTCTATTTTTACAACAGGATCAACTCTTTTTTCAAAAGTCTTCAGATATCTACGTGTGCTTTGTACTTTTCAGCGAAACTTGTTGCTGTCAAAAATTGCCTCAAGAGGAAAAAGTTGCATTCAAATTCTTCATTGCATCGAACCGAAGAGAATTGACAGCAATAATCGAATCAAATACCTATCACAAAAAACGTGTTTCCTAGTCTCAATTCGTTGGTTCTTCAAAGTCCCCTTTTAATAGTCTTCTTTGATCAGATGTAATCTCTCCTAATGTGGTCGCAACTATACGCAAATCGGAGATAAAACTCTGAAGATTTTACATTTCAACGTCAAAAGCGACTTTCTGACGTCATATTTTCATTCCATTTCATTCATTGACATTATCGGTCGCTCCCAGCGTGCCGTGATAGAGGCTTTTACGACGACTGAAGAACAGGCGAAATTCGTTGGTCTTGTAGTAAATGATTACAAGCTATAAACAAACAAACAAGCATCTGTCCACCGCCTATAGGACAGAACGTCACTATTGATAGCAACAATTTCGATGTAGTTAAGGAGTTTATCTACCTCGGAGTAAACATGAAATCCGGTGAAGAATTACCTTAGGAAACCGCTGCTACTTCGGTTTGGCAAAGCAATTGGGTTCAAAACTCCCAACTCGAAGGACAAAATGTATGCTTTACAGAACCCTTATCCTGCAGGTTCTGCTTTATGGCGCCGAGTGCTGGACGATAAGCAGGAAGGGAGAGCTGATACTGGGCCCCTTCGAAAGAAAAATTCTTCGGCGTATTTTTGGTCCTGTGTGCGAGGAGGGCGAATGGAGGAGAAGATGCAACCGCGAACTCTATGAGCTGTACCAAGATGTGGATGTAGTCCAAAAGGCCAAAATTCGTCGACTACATTGGCTCGGCCACATCGAGCGAATAGACAATAATGCTCCAGCTAAGAGGCTCTTCGAATCCCAGCCGCCTGGTTCGAGACGACAAGGAAGACCGAACCTCCGTTTCAAAGACCAAGCCATCGCGGATGCCAGAGCGCTTGGTCTGGATAACTGGAAGCAGCGTGCCCGGGATCGCAGAGGATGGAAGGCTTCAGTAAGTAAGTAGTATAATTTCATTCCATATATTCGATATTTAACAAAAAATAAAAAACTAGGCACAAATTAAGTTTTGTATTGTTTAGAACTTCCGGGCCCTTCCGACGACCCTGAGGATACATTTTACTTCCCTCGAACCTGAAAACCCTCTGACACTGAAGATGTATAACCTACCCGTTTGTACGAAATATCTTCTTAGCCTCAGTGTCAGCTGTCTGCCATATGGGAGAATAGTTTTTATTAAAAAGTTGATCACTTTTCTCATCGGCTTTATAGTAGACCCCCACCAAAAGGGAGTAGGAGTGTTTAACGCTATATAACAATCACAATAATGGAAGGGCGTGATCTCCTCTCTCTCTTCTCTTTATACAGAACATATTCTATTAACGCCTTTAGATCTAAATTCCGTTTCCACCTTTTCTATTATAAAACCCCAAGCCTTTTCAGCTTAAACAAAAAATATTAATAAACATATATAGCTATTAGATCCGCGCCTTGCCAAAGTTTCATACCGCGCTTAATATCTACGAATATACCGTCTTTACATATACAGCAATTTAACGAACCGGCCCAGAGTGAACTGCCGCAATTGAGAGACCCAATTCAAATGCTGGCTATCCGGTCGCTCACTTAGAAAGTCCCAAATTAAATAAACCGTGTTGTTGGACGCCCCACCACCAAGAACCCCCACGACACGCCATAAGCTCCGTCTTATAATGAGAAAATTAAGTCCATGTATACGCACTCCTCTGCGTTGGCATAATCTTTGGAAATGAAATCAACCCGAAATTTGCGGTACACATAAACGCTTTCCATAGTCGCCCATCGCCCTACACACCAGGCAGCCGGCAACCCATTCAAAACTTCTCCAGAGAAAAGCCCACCAAGAAGAAAATCAAAGGAATTCAGAGAATTACTCTACACACAAACGGATGAAGACGACTTCCGCGTGTAGGTGTTTATCCCTGTGCAGTACATTCTCGTGTAAGAACGGGTGCACAAGGACTCCCAGACAGCCGTGCCAATCCAAGAAATCCACAAAATATATCCACCCCCGCTGTGCACGTTTGTAGGTGTACAGGCCGCAGCGCATTATTATTAAGTTTGCAGCATTATTTATGGGCGCGCACTGTTTCGGCGGTAAATTAACTGACTTCCGCGCGCTGTACTACAAGTGCCCACTACACCGGATGTGTCTATGTTCGATCGATCCAATTATTGTCATTTACGCACCGACGGTAGTGAGAGTCATCCATCAAATCAATTAACCAAGTGACACCCTCTTAAGGACATTTGCATTCAATTGCCATATGTGCAAGCGCAAGATTCTTCCCATCTGTGTGTGAACCGAAATGCAAAGTAGATACATCTACTTAATTAAAAATCAATATCGCTCCCACAAGCGCGTATACTTGTATTCAGGAAATGACTCGGAAAAAGACAGAGTCGGGTGAGAGAGCGCAAGAAAAAAATCGAAAATGTGTCCTGCGATCCTCGCGATCTGGTTAGCAGACAAATAAATCACACTAACGCCAGCAGTTCAGTCGCCCAACTCTTAAAATGACGTATTACCTCTGCGCGGTTGGCGGTGTTTGTCGCATGACGGACCTGGGTCCTCACTCCTCGTGCCCGCCACCATCGTGGCTCGAGAGGACAAAAAAACACACAGATCCAGATCACTGAGCGAAGGCGAACACATGTGGTCCAAAGATGTTCTTATTATTTTTCGAGAAGGCGAAATTACCATTTTGTGGCGCAGTTTTTGTTCTTGTCAAGGCTCAGAGTTGTCAGTAGGCGCGCATCGCTTCGTCTCGGAAGAAAGGACAAAAATGCACTTTTTTCGTGGGGCAATGTTTTGCTTTGTTGCGGTGTCGGTGACACACCACAAAATTAATACATTAGCGGTGACGTGCCTGGGTGTCATCGGCTTCCATGCGTGCGACCGTGAGACAGAGCTATATACGGCAGACGCACCCCGATGGCAGCATTGTACACTTTTGAGGATGCTTTCCCAAATATTTGGGGACATCTTCCGCATTTTTGAATTCGAAAAAATTCTATTCTGTTTGTAATGGTGAAACACTTGTAAAGATTGTCGGCGAGGAACGTGTTTGGATTGTGATTCGAGGGGATGAATTTTCCATATTTTTCTTGGATGGGGAAAGTTTCCCAAATAAATTTGCATTCCATGCGGGAATACCAACATACGTGTATCTCCGGCGGTTAAGCTAAATTATTAACAGAACCACGCATAAACAATCTCCGTATATGACGATGTTTCAGCTGTCAAAAGCATAGCAATTGTCATGTAGATAGTGACACTATTGCGATGACAGTGACACACACGTGATTTTCTTTAACTCGCAGGACAGTTGGTACATTTGGACAGGGCTCGAGGCAGGTTGAAGGATGGGTATGGACGGGCCGCAAGGATCACAGGAATACAAAAGATTATACGACTTGACAGCTTGTCGACATCGACACCGAAATATATGGGCAAGCTATTTATGCAGTGCTAGTGAAATGTCAAAATAAGAAGAATGAATAAATAAATAAATAAAAAAACACCAAAAAAAAATGTCAGTTCCAAAAAAATTACGCCATCATAACTAGCGCTCTTGGTTAAAGGCGAATTAAAAGTGTAACAAAATGCCAACCATCTTGGATTTCTCCATTGAATCATCGAGACACCTGTTGGGTGTTAGTAGAATTAAAAAGGTTGAAACTCAAAGAGTTGCGGAATGTTTTACAAGAGCTGTCGCATCGAAATTTTTGTTGTTTAAATTTTTAATAATGAATGCAACAAACAATTCCGATCAACAAAGTTTTCTGGTCAGTTTTACGAATTTTCAAATAATATTTCTGACAAACTCATAACTCTGGAGATGAGGCTGCAAACCATTTAAACGATGAAAAGGCTGCACGCTGCAGGAAAGGATGGAATTCCCTCCGAATTTTACAAATGTTGGACAGGGGAGCGTGTGAAGTGAATAAACTAAGGGCCATTTTATTCACTATTGTTCAACTTCCCGATAACTCCGAGGTTGACCAACTTCGGAGTTGACTTGAAAGAGAGAGTTGAGCGGCAAGTTGAAAATTGTTTTTATTCACTACCTTAATTCTCAACTCCTCAGTTGAAATTCAAAAGTTGGCGTACTTGCTCTTTCCGAAATATCCCTGGGATATTTGTGGCAGGTGACACAAAACATGGCAGTTTCAACTTTTGATTTGAATTTTGTGCGTTGTTTCTAGTATAATATTCGTTGTGTGCAAAGACGAAAAGAGAAAAATTCAAAAAAAATGCTAAAAATTGTGTATACGCCAGAGTAATGTTATGTAATATAATGTAAAAAAAACCCATGAGCTATACTCTCTCTTGGATGTAAGCCACTTTTGTCTAAGCGTGTTTTGTAGGTGAGGGTATATGACCATGTGCCCACTAGTCCTAACGAATAGACCGACAGCTAAAAGGACATTTCCTACAAGTTTGCTGCAGAGTTGCAAAAAGTTTGTTGTAAATTACCAGTTAAAATCAGTAGGTGCATGGAAGCTAGGGCGTCAGGTGGTCTCTTACCCTCACCAAACGAATTATTATGACAGACTAGGCCTATGGTCGTGACGGACCTGTTGTGTTAACTATTTATTTATTTATAACTAACTAATGGTTGCAATATGGAAATAGTGGATGTAATGCGACGCAGTTGTGAACATTTTTAATGTGGTTTCTTATGCCTTCTATGAGAGAACAGCACTGCTAAAAATTCAAAATCGAGTTGCATTAATGTAATCTTCGCTGCTTGAATCAGACGATTGCCAATCTGCAGCACCATCAATGTCGTTCGCTTTGAGAGACGAAAACGATAAATAAAGTCACGGTCGTCCCATTTTCAACTCAAACATGTATTGACGTCTCTCATGGATCAAAATCTCCTCAATAATAAATAAACATAATATCAATTTCACAAAATTATTTTTATTTTATGTCCTCAAAAATAAAATATATAAAATTTCACATAAAACCAGAAGTTGAGAGCTAACGTCTACTATTTCGGGGAGTTGAGCGAACCCAAAGTTGAACAACTCTCGGTTTTCTCAACTCCGGAATATCCAAAGTTGAGCGAGTCAACTTTGAGTGAATAAAAGCAAATTCTCAAGTTGAAAATAAAAATCCCCAAGTTGTGTTCAACTTCGAGTGAATAAAACCGGCCTAACTCCCTTGTTCAACTTTTAAGGCGAAATGTATTTAAAGCCTTTTCTGTCTCCAAGGTATTTTAAAAAAAAAATATTTTTAAATTCCTTCTGCTTCTTTTAATTTGTTTCCAATTTATTCCGCTCTGAACCAAGAGCGCTAGCGCTAATGCCAGAACCAACGCGAAGTTGGCTACTAGCAGCCCATATATAAAGAGTCTGTGCATGCGATTTTAATATACTAATTTACTGTGACGTATCTGCGCAGGAAACGAGTAATCACACAGCACTTGTGGCGGTGTTTTTAACGCAAGCGAACGTCATGCACATGTTTTCTCTTTTGACTATGGGCCCTACTTGAATTCCTTTTTAACTTCCACACTAAATATTTTGTAGGTCACAATATGCAATTATGCATGGAAAATTTCAAATATTTAGGTATACTGTTCCTTCAAAACCTGTTGTGCAATCCCACCGAAGTTACAATTTCACAAGTTTGAATATACTTGTCCCTCCTCATTGTTGGGCATTGAATGACCCAAATGGGCCAGTAAGATGACACCAATGGGGTAATCGGCGAGTTTTTGACTCCGACTTCCCCTATAGTATCGACGACTAAAGGACAATGTGTTTCGCTAAATTCTTTCAAGGAGGAGAATGTTGCAGAAGCGTTTCCTTGACGTTTTTTGACAGATGTTTCAGTGGTTTTTGTTTTATGGGGCAACGCGAGATCTTAAATGATACAGTAAACGTTGCAAGCGCGGTCAAAGTCAGTCTAAAAATCGGTGAAAAGGTGTTGATTTGAAATTAGTAGGTCCTCTCCACGATGCATTTTGTTGTAAAGTGTGAAAACTCCGACAATAGTAAATACGATTTGACAACCTGATAAGGACCTACTTGAAATATTGGCTGATGACAGGCTCTAAGCGGGCACAGCTTAGGAAGGTAGGTATCCCAAACCTAATAACCTAATTGGCGCATATTCCAAGTAACCTCAAGAAGACTTATATCCTTGCTTCAGCTGTCCCGAATTCAATTGTTATGCCGTCGTCAAGAAACGGCCTTAACGTTCTATTCAGCGAGTAAACTTTCTCTTAGTAAATGCTAAGGCTTACAGTTCCTGCTCTCTACCAGATTAAGTTTGGTGGTCCCAGCTCACAGCTATTTTATACACCTACTGCCTGTCACTAGATTTGACATTCGATATGGCAGACGTGGTTCGTCAAAATTCTTTACAGCCTGCGACTGTTCATACTAATACTTTATTGATCTTTGTAGGTTTCGATTGACATGTGCTATTTGTGCATTCAAGTAACATTTTCGATCGCCATTCCTGGCCTTTCTCTCAATGGAACTAGCCGCCAGCTTCTTTCACCCTCTCTTTAATTTTATATTAAAAAATTCGATTGATTTGTAAACATTTGTTTATACAAAACTAACGAAAATCTCTCCACCCGATGCAATGCGTTTCTTTGTATGTAGTTAGACATTTTCAAAAAAGCGTAAACAAACTAAACTAGTTGTCAAACTCAAACGAAAATCTGAAGCAACTCTGAGAAAAACATCCAGATTTACAAAAATGTTCTGAAATCGGAAGAGATTGCATTTTTTCGTACCAAACAAAGAAAAAAAATTCACCTAGAGCTAAAAAAAGTGCTCCCTGAGAGCGCCCAATCGAATGCCTCATAAATTTGTGTGCTGTCAACTTTTTGCATCTGACACATTTATAAGTGTGTTTCGAATCAAGAGGAAACTGTTCGTTTTACTCGGTATTTCGCTAATTTTCTCTGTCAATATGTGTTGGAAAGACTTTGTAAAATTGCGTTCCATTTTCACCACGTTCACATATAAATCTATTGCTGTCATAATTAAGGTAAATTAGTGGAAAGTGCCCAATATTTTTCATCAGTGACAAAAAAAATATGTCTGTTCAATAAACTATTTTGCAAAAACGTATTTTGTTAAATGAATAAGCGACTGATTTTATGGGACTGTTAGTTTCATTGAAAACATCGGCTTTGACGTAACCGTCGTTAAGCAACCGGGACTATATATGTAGGTCTGTCACTGAGAGAGCCACATTATTTGAACAAGCAATTTGGGGCAACTTCGGCAATCGGAACGTTTCCTGAATTTCAAAAGAAACGATTGAACAATTACCTATAGGCAACTACTGATCAATTGCAATGCAGCCCAAGCTTAGTCACTCAAAAAGCGTTTTTCCCGCAGTCATAACATTTGTATTTGGCATACATCAAATGTGAAATTCCATTTTTGAGCATCCACCCCCCGCCGCAAACTAATTAGGGCGACGACAAATTGCTGCCATAAAACTGATGTTCCCCTTAAATCATAAAATTTATTGCCTGCCTACGGTATATTAGTGCACACATCGCGCGCACCTAACCTAATGGCATCAGCAGACCCCGACCCGAACGTCCAACCTTTGACAATTGCTTTCTAAATTAAAGCATTCCAACGGTTTACAGATTTATAGATTTACAGCCGCCACATTATTATCTCAAGGAGTTCCAATAAATTTCACCGCAAATGACACGTTATGTCATCTTATCGAGTTTCGGATCGTGCCATCAGCGACGACCCTAATATTCAGCCGGAGCGCATTTAGCGGGGACATCGCGGATGGAATTCCAGAAACGATCCTGTGCGCGCATGCAAAAATAGAAATCAATTTGTTCGGTAGACGGGAATTCAATAAATTGAGAATTCCATCTTCGGCGACGCGGCGCGGCGCGGGTGTATTTTTAGGGGAGCGCGTCGCACTCTCGGAAAATTGTCATCTTGCCATTAAAGTCACGAATTAGTCGGCCCGTGGGATGAGCGGGACGTACGTTCCCTGTCCCACGGCCGATTGATTTAGGTAAACAAACCGCGCACTAAATCGTTCAAACAGTTTACGCATGGCGCACGGGCCTTCTGTGTTTTCATTACCCAGTTCGGGAATAATGTATGGCAGCCAGTTGTCAACAGTTGGCATACGAAAGATATGTCGACCGAATGCAGTCGATATCTTGATTTTCCGCTAAAAACCGATCGCCATCAGCTGTCGCCTTCGCGAAGGGAATAAAAACTTGTATATTTTATTTGTACAATATCCCGCAACAGAAGTTGACAGGAGAACGAGAAGGCAACCGGTCGCACGAGCAGGGAACTTATTAAAAAGCGATAAACCCATTCATTTGCGAATTGTTGAACACCTTGAGGACATCGTGCTGAGGGAAGAGTGCATTTTTATGCTAAAATAATTCGCTTCCCATTGTGTCTCCATTGTGTGTTCACGTTTCGTCGTTTCACCACCATTGTCCAGAGTCCAGAGCCAGAGCAGACCCGCAGTGTTGTCGTTGACGCAGTCCTTTTGGACGGTTTTTGTTGGCTTCTGGTTTCTCCTACATTCCGTGTTTCTTATATTTGGACTTTGTTGGTGCTTTTTCGGCGGAGGATATATGTTTAACAAAAAAGTGCAGCGCAACAGCGGCATCAGCAGCGTGTCGACGTCGACGGACTATAGATGGGAAGTGATGCCCATGTTCTGTGCGCGGGTGTTTTATTTATGAAAGTTCAACGTCATTAAATGCCATTTTGTGTTGGTCGTGACATTTATATTATGATTTATACGGCGCGGGTATATCTTCGATCGTTGCCGGTGATTAGTGAAACAAATTGGATTGCTTTTGGATGGACCTGACTATTGAGTGACGAAATGAACTTTACGAGCCGCTATAAGTTCAGGTTCTCACATGTGGTTTATGCTTAAAACTTTTACAGCGGGCCTACCAAATAATGTGATCATGTTTTTAAGATGTTTGACATCCTGGTTACAACTTTGCGAGGGCAACCAATCTCTGGAGACAGCATTTCCATTCGACTGCAATAGGCGTGCCTAACGATAAATTGGAATGGAACATTTGTACTTACACCATCTGAATTAATAGGTGTGTTCCATGTACTTTTGTAGTAGAATGGAAAAGACTGCCAAAATGGCAGTGGTGGGATAAGTTCGCTCTCAGAGAGAAAAAGTTAGGGAGCGCTTTTGTATAGAATCTATAAAAAATGACAGATACAAAATTCCAAAAAAGTGGTCGTTTAAATGTCTTATAAACTCGAAGAATTTAAAGTACCCTTCTTACAGCGAGGAAGAATTTCGTCGCCACTTTCGAAAATAACCTTGAGGAGAATATTCAATTTTATTTTGCCGCCTGTTGCTACCATTTTAATGCGCAGGAAATAAAAACATATGCACGCGTATGTCAAATAGGGTGACAAGTTTTAAATTATCTGTCAACAGTCAGGTGACTGACAGCTTTTCCAATTCTTACCCAAGAAATTTGTTGAGTTAAAGCAAGAATCGTAAGATTCTCAGTGGAGGGGTAATACGCTCTCTTTTACGAAGTTTTCGAGTTAAGGAACGGCATTGAGTACGAATTTGTTAAAAATCGTTACAGTTAGTAAGAGTTCGTAAAATTTAAAAGTAAAAGAACAGACCTAATCCGTTTCCCAAATCTGAAAAAGGTGCCAGAGGTCGTATGATCCGCTAGATTATGCAGAATGTAAAAGACCGCTCCGAACTACCACTTCTGATATTCATAGAAATTTGTCAGCAATGTTTTTGCTTTGGCATGAGACTGACAGCTGATTCTACTGCCCATGTACTAGATTCACTCAGCTATCTTGCAGTAGAACCGCTGGCCGCATTCAAGAATCTAGTTATCTTTAGTCGACTAGAACGCAAAAACTAGATTGGTCGGGAACGTCACTTTTTCTGCGTCAGCTACATGTGAGAACTGTCAACTTATTACTCAGTAACGAATTGCTTGACTAGATTCGTCGGCTACCCCTCCATAAACGTCAACTGAAACAGCTACTCATTTGACCGATTTCCCCCAATCTAAACCGAGATACACTTAGTGAGAGAGCTGTCAGACTTTCTAAGCTAAATACTTGAACGTCCCCACTATGTTTGCGATGAAAATGGCTGAAATGGTGAAAATTGTTCTTTGTGCAAATGGAAGACCGATAACTTCGCTCTGACGCAAAGTTAAGTTCTCCTAATAATAGAGTAACTTTTGCTGACGTAAAAGTGTGCCATGACATATAATAATTTATTGAAAATGGGTTGTGACAGTTGAAAGATTATCACAAGATATCCATTTGACAGTCCTTTTTCGACGTTAAGTAGCGAATGATTAGGAATATTTAAAATTTAACAGAAAACAATCCGACGACTCTCATGCTTCATATGTATCGTAAGACAAGCCTTTCGCATGTGAATTGATAGGAAACGGCGTTTGCAAGAATAGACGTCAAAACTGTCACTGAAAGTAGGTGCCTCGCCTGCTGGTCCATCAAATCCAACAGTCTTCCAACTAAGTACCACAGACAAGCAGAACGAAGCCGCATATCCCACTAATTAATTTCGTCTCTATTTGCATAAATATTTCGTCAAACTTCATAAATGTATTCCAAACAAATCACATGCAAATTATTCTCCCCAGCAACCGATCCTCAATAAATTAATGAAGCCAATCATCCCCAAAGATAAGACAAAGGCGACTGCATTAATTACATTCAATACATCAACCAAACAGGTACCTCAATGCGTCTCCTTCTCCTCGATGCAGGGGCATCGGAGAACCTACTCACAGTTATGGGAATTCATCTCCTAAATGCTGATAATGAAGTGTCAAACGAACATTGGGAAGCAAACGAGCGACGCGACAGTCCTCCAACAAGTAGCCACACACCGCACGACCGTGAAATCACATATGAAAAATCTTCCCAGCCCCTGAAATAAAACAGAAACAAAAATACTTATCACTCGGACATCTGAGCCGGTCCTATACACGGTAAAGTGAGTCCGGAGGAAGCAGCCGCTTCCCGTCTTCCACGTTCCACCAACAACGATCGAGGCACAAAAGGTTCTTCGAATGTCCAAATCATTCATCCGTACAGCGCCTAAACCGCAGTCTGCTGCGAGTATCGAACTAAAACATGTCGATAACTCGAAAATTTATGTCATCAATTGCAACAGCCCGCCACCGATGTCGATATATCCCCATGGAAAAACGGAACGATGGCGGGAAGGTATCTCCTCATCGATCTCATTTGAGCAAAGCTATGGGGGATAGGATTATCGAATCATCATCATGGTTATGCTTCTGCCATGTCATAAGTGCTTTCACAAAAAATTAATTTTACATTCGACTTGAATGACGATCATCGAACTATAATCGAATTTATCTGCCTTTGATTTATCATAAATCATTGGGGTTCGGAGCTGCGGCGCTAACCGCAAGTTGTTGTGTTGCCATACACGAGTTGAGATGCGACGAGGATGATAATATCTCATCGTCGCATAATGAACCCCCCTCGATGGCTGCACGAATGTCTGTATGGAATGCGATCGGTTTGAATAAATATATACACATCGATGATCGAATCCTTAATGAAGATCGAATCGATTTTTCACCGAATAATTAATATAAAATGTTGTTTCCGTTGGAAGGGTTTTGCGCTGCGCTGCTCCACGCACTTAAAGCGAAATAATTCATAGCGATGTTGCACTATTTTTAGCGGTGAATTCTATTAAGTCCATCCGTAGTTGGTGCGACGGTTGCGCGGCTGATGTGGCAGCACCGATTTAGCGATGTGTTCTCTTTTAGCAATAAATGCAAATATGGCATTATTTTTAATGAGAAAATATTTGCAGTCTTTTGTCTGGGGATTTAATCACTTTTTTTTAAAAGCAGTGCTGCCAAACCTATTAGAAATAAAAAAACACCTTCACTTTTTGAAAATTGTATTTCTCGGTTTTTATTTTATATTTTCTTCTTAAAGTATGCTTTAAATATAATTAAAATAATATACAAACATTCATTCAGTGTTTAATAGTATATATACATTATATCGTAAAATTCTGACACTCTACTTGTTAAAGATCGATAATGAAGCTGTTATCGGACGTACTCGTAACATTTTTTTCAATTTAAAAACAAAGTAAAATTATATAAATTACCAAGGGAATAAAATTTGAATGCTAATTATAGTAAATTTATTAAATCTAAGAGTTCTCTTTTACTATTCAACACGTAATACTAGATAATCTATACACATTCACTGTCTTCTGTCGTTTTTATAGTTTATACATATCTATTTTATTTTGTTTACGTTCTTTATAAGTGCCTTGTGTGTGTTTTTTTTGTTTTTACATGTTTTCTTCTATTAGCTAAATTAAAATATTTTGGTCTACTGTAAGTATGTGGTATTTTGCACAAATAAAATTTCATTCTACTACGTACAGGGGAGTTGCATTCAAGATACAGTGGTATCGCACAGCTGTCATCGGTTGTTGTGACGGCACAAAGGCGATTGTATATTGTTTCAATTTCAACTAAAAGTACACTTTTTACAGCCTGAGATGTTGTTTTGTTAATGCTCTAACTTCATATAACTAGGTTTACATTATTTGCTTGTGTTATGTTGTGGTTTTCAGCGAGTTTAAACAGATTTAAATAGGGCGCATGCATCTCACTTGGAGAATTATTCTCATTCTTTCGTATGAGCAATACTGCCATTCTTCCTACGCATTAGTGATTGACATTATTTAACAAAAATTCAGATGTTTCTTGCAAATGAAAAAGTGGCAGCACTTTAAAAGCACACATTAGGCCTGTTTTTTTGAGCTTCGATCTCAGCAAAGCAAAGTAAAGTAGGATTTTCAGCACGCAATTACAACAACTACGCCCTATTTGACATTTCGAGACTCGGAGTAGTTGTTGTAAATCGTGCGTGCTGAAAACCTTACTTTACTTTGCTGAGATCAAAGTTTAGAAAAACATGCCTATTGTCAGCACTATTTATAAAAACCATTTAGTTGAACGGTGGCTCAACTACGCGGTGAGTATGCAAGAGACTTTGTTCCGTAGTAACTATAAATAAAATATTTTAAACCAGCAGCTAGTTATTTGACGTTTCAATGTTAGACTTTTGAAGGGGTAACCCCAAAAAGAAATCATCTCCGGCTGATATTTTGTTGCCATTAGTTATTCATGGCATGCTCTTAACTACCTTTTAGGGTGCTTTAGTTATTCGCTCGTTACTTAAACGTCAAATGAACAAATATTTCAATAGGATTGTACGTTCGATAAAACAGTGCTGCCTGATTACTAGCGCTGAGCGTATTTATTATTTGAAATACTATTTGATCTGTCTATCAGCGTTTGCACCTGCGCGTGAGTAACAACGCTTCACGCTCGTTTTTGTTTGAATAGGACTTGTTTTTTTTTTAATGTTTAGTGCAGCACCCGAACTGTCAAAAATGTATCGTGTTTGTCAGAGATCTGAATTTGTGTTTCTTTTTTCTTTCACAGTATAGTCAAAGTTCCCATATAAACTCAAAAGAAGTCCGAGTCTGAGTAAAAATCTGAGGACGAAGTATTTTGACAGCTAGCCAAATCGTTGCCGATCAGATGTGAAGTCTGGTACAGAAAAAGAAAGTAGTGTAAGAGACTAAAGAAATACAAGAAATACTGTTAACCTGGTGTATTTTTATGACAGCTTTTGCTCAAGTGTGTCTCTAAAACAGATTCGATCTCTCTGAAGACGCTCGGTGTAGATATGATTGGTCTAAAGCTCTACTCTGAACGAGAAAAGAAAAAAATCCAAAGAATTGTGCACTGAACGAAGATCGATTCAAATTGCCACTGCAAACATTTAAGCCGAAAACACAATGGCAGACATTTTAGATTGATTATAATTCGGTGAGTCGTGGCTCACGTAACCAAGGCTCTACTGCAACTTGACATTCGTTACACCGCAGTAGTGCTTTGCTTCTTTGACACTCTTGCGGTATTTTAGCTTACCGAACTATTAAAATACAAGTCAAGTCTCAATGCATGCGCCCCAAACCTCATAACACTTTACTCTTACAGCTTAGAACCAATAGAGATCTTTTGAAGACTCCTGTACCTGCGCTTCCAAGCCTGAAACGAAAAGCAAAATAAATCCAAATTAAGTTTAATTTTAAAAGCGGACATTTTCTTAAAAGTAGATATACTTTCACTAGGGGACATAACATAATACGAAAAGCGAGACATGTCAAAAGGGTTTTTCTCCCCCACTCTTCGTCAGGTAAACCCATGGCCCTTTTTTAATAAAATAAAACTTTTGTGCCACCGCTGCACACCGTTCCTCTCGTAAAGATGTAAGGAAATTTATTAGCACAAAGGGTTGTTCCTATAGTTCAAACAGGCCCGAGGGTGGATATATGTACGGTTTTTAAGTTTCCATGACATGCCAACATTTAACACTCGAACTCTTTCCTCGCCAGCTGGATATACGAGGACTGTATGTCTCCAAAGCGTTCTTTTGTTTAGTGCGCTAAGAGGGTCCGGTCTTTGGTATTCCATAGTCTCCATCTATACGGTCCCATTTGTATTGTTCATCATGCATATGGACGTGAGCATTGCGCATATTTCTCCCCCTTCCAGGGGGATGGAGTGTTTTCATTTGGGTTGGATACTCGCCGCACTTGAAAGCTAAAGTTGCCTTCTTATACGATATTATACGAACCAAGAGTGAGACGGGTGAATTTATTATCCATTTCTCGGCATAATAACTTTGCGCGCCCATAAAGGGCTGCATCGAGTTAGGGTTAGGTCGGCAGACGGAGGGTGGCTATATTGTGTTCGCTTTACATTCCGAGAGGGTATACATACAGTTTATGTGTACAGCGCACATAGCAGCAGCGTATCCTCGTCCTGGATTGTGTGCGAAACATGTATATTGTTGAATTATTATAATTTCGTCGAGCGATAAGAATATTTATGAGCTCTTACTCGGATACATGCTGCTCGACGTTATGTTGTGTATGTCCTACGAGTTGGAATTTTCGTTCCACTTTTGCGTAGGCGGGGTATAAACGGAATGACACTGCACTATGGATGTGCTGGGGCTTTTTAATTAAGGGACAATACCTATCATTTATGACCGGCTATGCGTGTGAGTTCGCTGGAGAATATATGACATTTCTAGGAATATTTCCGGTTGAGCCGGACTAAGGTTATATAAATTTTTATCTGCACCAGCTTCACACAACTCGTCTCATACACATACGACTCATCTATGGACAACTGAACGACATCTGTCGGAGATTTTAGCCAA
Source organism: Cheilosia impressa (assembly GCA_948293265.1). Classification (NCBI taxonomy): domain Eukaryota; kingdom Metazoa; phylum Arthropoda; class Insecta; order Diptera; family Syrphidae; genus Cheilosia; species Cheilosia impressa. The sequence continues at coordinate 12,416,057 of OX411883.1, forward strand.
CATCAGGAGGGTGGCTCGCTTCGCTCCCGCCAAATACTTTGCTATAAACTGTAGGTTGGTCTTTTAAGGAAAGCTGACTGAAAAGTCCTACTAATCAACTTCTTCAGCAGTTTGGGACGGCAATCAAATACTGAGTTGCTTAAAAGTGGATGCTAAAACTTTGATCAATGTACTCCAAACAAGGAGTATGTGCGATCAAGTCGTGCACTTTATATTATCAAAAATACGGACAAAAATTAACTCTGCTGTTCCAAACTTAGGACACTCGGCGCTAACTTTGCTTTCCATTTAGAGTAGAACAGTTTTTATAAGCACAGGCACTTGGCAGCACTTTTAAAGATCGCTAGGCTGTATTCTCTACCTACCAATAGGAATAATAAATAACTAACCAAGCAACGTCAATCAAAGAAAAGTAAAGTAGACGAATAAACAAAAAAAAAACAGTTCAGAGTGACATTTGTGATAAAGTGTTATAAACTGGCATATTTTGCTGGGCGTGTCTCGATTTTTAGTTTGATTCATCGTTCCTGCTCGTTAAAAGTGAATACAACTGAAAGTAGCTTATTATAGCAGTGACAGAAACACATCCACAGAAAGCTGTCATCGTGAATTGCTGCTGTCAAGTGACTTTTACACATATTAATGTAAATCTTGAAAGAGCGAAGTAGAGTTTGCTTGTTAAATTAGTGTGCCTAAGACTCTACTTTACATTGGTTCAATGAGAAAAATGTTCAATAAAACAGCCCCACTAAGAAAAACATTCAATAAAACAGACCCTCTTGGAGCTGTGTCCGCAAAGTGAAACTCAATACTCAAGATATGTGCAATAAAACATAAGTTAAGTTCGAAAGACAAACTCTTACCTGCCATGGTGGGATAACTCGAGTACGCCGCCGCACTTTCCAGCGCATGAGCCGTCTGTTGATCGTGATGTAGTCTGTAAGAATGCATAAAACAGATGTCAATTATAGATAAACCCGATCGAACGTCTGCCCGCTCTATATTGTCGGAAAAGTGCTCACCTCGACCCATGACCGTACTGTTGGGGCAGTCGCAGCAAGCTTCCGTATTGCGCCATGTTGTGGTGATACGCATGCGCATGTGCCGCATGGGCGTGCGCTGCATGGGCATACGATCCATAATGGGCCGCATGCGGCACCCAAGGATCCGTGGAGTAGCCGCCATCAGTCGAATACAAATCGCTAACCTGTTTCGAATAGAGTTGCCAATCAGTTAATATACAACGGCCCAGTGAAGATGTCACGCGTATAGGTATATGTATAGATGCAAATATCAACCTAAGTGTGTGGGGATGAAAACGAATCTGAATCTCACCTGAGGATGCGCTGGTGCTGGTACAGGATGCACGTAATTGCTATTCCAGAACGAAGGTGGGAAGTTTCTAGCTGACATTGGACTACATGCTTCTGAAAGAGACAAAGATTGCGCCGATAAATAAACACAAAATCAACTGGAGTGATGGAGATGGTGCGATTTTATAATAAAGATGGAGGCAATGGAGAACGAAACGATAAGTACTCGTATAGAAAAAACATTTGCTTTCCTCCCGATGAGTTGAGGAATGTCGTCGGAAGTTCCTTTGAAGTGCGGCTTTGTAGGTAGGTAGGTATATACGACGCACACACACGATTTGTATCTGCAACATGAAGCGAACACTATCTTCGAGTTATTTTCTGCCAGTTCTCTTGGCTGTGCGAACTTTTTGTGTTCTGCTTCTTGTCCGTCGTGGTTGGGAGTCTCCTTTGTACGAATGATCAGCATCATCTTTGGCGCGTTGAAATAATAAAAACTCTCCGCGATGAAGATAGCTTGTGGCGTTGGACTGAGGAATACCTTTGGCCAATGCCAACCGCAACCAGCCGCAACTGGGCTGCTGGCTGTGGAATGCATGTGGAATCTGTTAAGCGAACTCTTTTGAGTCGTTTTGAAATGTTAAAGCCGCCCGCTCAAAGTCGCAAAGTCAAAGAGTTACAGTAGCCGGTGCGCAAGTGAACACCCAAACGGGCTTGTTGCGCCTACCGAATCAGAATCACACTTAAGCACGTCTGGTTCGGATCCACAAACTCATCGAGGGTCGTAATTAATGGGCTGACCCACGCTCGACTGGAATCGCACGGTGCGACGCACAAATGTCTCACTTAACTCTACGCCTTATTACATTAATTTGATTTAAATGACACATCGTTAGGAGGGCATAACGCGCTCCCTCTGGTGTAATAAAAATACCAGCTTCCTCCAGGAGATGGCAGTTGTATGTATGGCTGGCGCGCTTGCGTGCATTTTTCGGGGAAAATGTTCGCCTCGAAAGGCAAAACGAGGAAAAACGAAAAAACCTTCGAAAATAGAAGGAAATTCCTTGCAATCGCCGGGCGCATCTCGCTCAAAAGCCAAGGGGAATGGAAAATTATACGACGACGACATTTGTTCGTTGAAATTCCAACAGCAGCAGCAGGAGCAGCGAAAAGAAGTCGAATTATTTATCTTGTGTCGCATTGACAATCGTGCAGCGTGCCACAGTCTATACAGAATGGATCTCGGTCTCGCTGCTCACTCCAATTGCGGATCGACGACAACATCATACACACAACTATATGAACTGTATGGTGGAGAGCGAGTGGCACTGCGTATGAGTGATAGTAAATCGAGGGGCACTTTAAATGCCACCACCAAGGAATTCCCATAAAAACTGCATAGGATCACGCAGTTGTGCGCGGAGCGTGCAGGAACAGAATTTCAATTACCAAAAAATAAATAGATAGATGCATATCTCTCTTGTGTTCCTGGACTCCCCAACACAACCCCCCCGCCTTTTGGTGGATATTGGATCGGATGCCTTTCTATGGAGAACTTCTAAAATCCCATTTATGCGATCGGCGCAGTGGCGGTGGACGCAAAAGACCAAAGATTGGAATGCCAATGGGTGCATTTTGAAATGCGCTCTCTGCATACAAGTCGAATGGCGATAAAATACGCGCGCATACATGCGATACACATTTTGGGGGGAATTGCTCCTCAAAATTGGGTTTTAGGAAATGTTTGTCCTTTTCTGTTTGTTTAATTAGCATTGGGACTTGTGAACTTGAAATGATCGCATCCAAAGGGGGTGTTCGAAAAGTCGCAGAATTTATTTTCTGGGTCGAAATTGTCAACATGAAAGCACAAATCCTTGTTTCTGAATTCAGCGACGGGTATTTGTTACACTAAGGCTTCGAAATTCCTGCTTGGACTCTTTAAGTATAGTCAATTGACGTTTCGATCTGTCAAATCAAAAGCCAATTTATAAAAAAAATGTTTCTCCTGAAAGTTTGTGGAAATTCTTTCTTAAAAGTTTGTTGCATTTTTAGTGAAAATTTGACAGGAAAAAATAATGTGTGACATTTGTCAAATATTTTGGTTCGTTTAATATGCGTTCTTGGAACTCGAAGTTCCCATAAATTTAGTTAAACGTAGGTACCACTTTGGATATGAAGTTATGCAATTTGTGTGTTTTGACTTCGACTTCCTGAGTTACACGCAATCTAGATGACAGCCATAAAATTGACATAACAATACACGTGGGAACGTAAGAAGTTGAGTCTACTTTCTATACAATCGTGAAATTGAGCATTCATCAACCAGGAACTCAATTTGTCCATTTCGACATGCTGACATAAATTTTATACATTTATATTGACATTTGACGCGTTGCCGCTTGAAACGCACTAATAACACAACGTTTAGACTGCACGCACATTCGAAAAATTATTTTTTGTCCTAATGTTGACAAAATTTCACTGGATTAGATTGACGAAGAACTAAATTTCAACGCAGTTGTCAGTTTGACGTTCACCAATTCGCTTCTTTTTTTTAAATAACCAAAAATAAATGAAATTGCGTTTCAAAAACTTTTTCAAATTTAAAATCACAAGGCGTTTCGCAAAGTATTTTGTAAAGATATTTGAAGTGACACTGACAACCATCTGTTTTGACAGTAAAACTGAGAACGTACCTACTCAGTCAGTTGATTCTTTACAAGTTTGGAGTTAAATGCATTCATTTACGTTAAATGAGAAACTGCCTGCGCCTTGATTGATTTCAGGGCAATAAAAACTCTGACAAAATGCCTCAATCAGCTGTCAGCAAACAAATCAATTTAACTGAATTTATGAATTGAAAATTGTTATTTGTTCTACCACAAAAGAATTATTTATATTAAATAAATCCAAAAACAAGCTTGAGAGGCTTTGATTTAAATAGCAAAATTTACAATTACAGCAAATTTCCCGCGAATTAAGAATCCTTGCCGCGAACTGTCACACTTTATTCGCAATCCACATAAAACAGTTGTGATCGACAAACCCGCGAATGAAAAAATTGTTCTAACTTAACCTCTAGCAAAGAATCTGATTCGCGGGGATCAGTGACTAAAAAAGTTTTCATGTGAATGAAGATGTCAGAAACTACAAAACTATACAAAAATGTCTACAAAGATAAAATTTAGCGAGACAGTTTAGCAAAACAGTATTCATGTAGATGGGCCGATTAAAAGTCTCCACTCATTTAGCTCGCGAAATAAATGTCCGGTAAATTAAATCGAAGATAAATTTTGACGTAAACCGAGGAAGAAGTTTGTGTTGCTTTTTCTATGGATATTTTTTGGGAACATTTGATCGAGAAAGAAAAGAAAACGCAAAGCCAAAAAAAACCTTGTATAATGTAAATGGAAAATTCGTTTCTTTTAAGCTTCAAATAATCTTACGTCTTTTGCCAATCGTCAGTTTGTTTGCATGTTTTGCAAATAGGAATTTATGGGACACGAACAAAAGTGTCTTCTTTTGCTTTCTATTACAGAAATTATGATAGTGATAATATCTTCTTCAATTTTTCTTTTACCTACCCATTGTTTTGGAACGATTCAAAAACTGTGCAGTCTTTGAGTTTGAAATTCGAAAATTGTAAAAATTACGTTTACTGATTAAGGCACCAAGTGACAAAGAACAGACACAAGAACAGAAACTGAAACAGAACAGAAAGTTTCGTTCTGTTTACGTTGCTTGCTCAGCTACACAAAACTGAAACAGAAACAGATCCATAAAAGCATGATTACATTTTAGCTTTGACTTCAACGAAAAAATGGAACAGATTTTGGAAATGTTTAGTGAAGACGATTTACTTGAAGCGGCAGTTTGCAGACGATTTCGATTTGTTTGTTAGTTACTCAGATGACAAATGTAAACAAAAAAGCCTCCCCCCATGATAAATGGGACTTATAGACTTGTTTACGTTCTGTCGTCAAACAGCCATTTTTCTGTCTAAATTCTGTTGCTGAAAACACATTTTTCTGTTCCTAATTCTGTTTCTGTTCCTTGTGCCTTAACTGTCATGAACAAATGGTTTTTGTCCCATCTATATAATGTTTAATAATAATTTAGCGAGCATTTATCGTTGGTGTGGAGAAACGAAGTGAAGACGCTAAAATTTAGCGCGAGCAGGATCCTAGGCTTTAGCTATTGAGACCGTTTGATCTTGCATTTGAGACATTTTTGCAAATATTTGCTTTCACCCACAAAATTGTGTTGAATGTTAGTTGAGTTACTGTACAGACGCGAATTTTGTACACGATAGCTGTGGTTAACTGCGCAATAAAGCGGGCCCTACGAAAGGGCACACAAAAAAAAACGCATTCCTATAAACTTCTATCGCTCTTTTCTGTATGCGCACAATGCCTATTTATCTGATATGAAATCCTAACCATATCTGAATCGAAAATCAATAAATTTAACAGTCGGGAAAAAGTGTCTCATTAGAAAGAACAGGTAGCTACGAGCTCTTCATCAAACGAAATGGTAGTCCCTATACCATTCTCCGTAGTTCCGCCTCCTTTCGCTGCTATCTCAATCGCGCATCAGTTTCTTTTACTTTCTTCCAGGGCAGGATACCATTGCCCGTCTGACATTTATCATCTCAATGGGTGGTCGATTTATGAAATCACTACAACCGCTTGACTGTGTCAACATCAAACCGTCGAAATTCCGCTCCATTCCTCGAAGTTATGTAAATTCGAAAATAATAGTGTGGCAAAAGTCCCTGAAACCTGTCGAGTGTCGACTGTCGTATATTTGTTTCGCAGTAATTTGACCGATCGCAAAACAACACATCCCGGATGCCGCAGCCGCACGCCCGAAATAACACTGAACACAGTCACCTGTCATCTCCTGCTCTCCTTGTCCTCCTCTCGGTGATACGCTAATGCCCTGTGCATTAAGTGTCATTCTATAAATGCATCGTGCAATGAAAGAAATCCCAATCGGAATTTCGTCGGCAAATTCCTAGCATCTAATTAAACTCACTGCTGCTGCGGCGGCTGCCTGCAGTAGCGCGCAGTTGTTTCTGTTTTTGGATTTATTCAGTAGGAATCTTATTTTTAGGGGATTTCGATTTTTCGGTGTGTGACATACCTTTAAAGTGCGCATGTGGCCGCAAGCTTCAATTCGATTCAATTCGATTCACTTCGATAAAAGTGTATTTTTGAATCGGGTGAACTTTACGAAATTCTACACACACACACAACGAGACGAATACCATTAAATCGCGTTGACCAGGTACAGTGTACCAGTTCGGAATTTCTTTGCGTGACCTTGGTAATTGTTGGCTTCTGAGTCGGATTCGAATTTTCGAACTTCAACGCGTTTGTGTTGTTCTTGTTAGGACGAGTACAAGTGCGAGTATATGCAAATGTCCTCTTCCTGGGTTATCCTGGAATGCGCGTTATTGCTCAATCTGATGGGCTTGGTACATTTTTTGAATATCAAGCAGCCAGACAAATGGTCGTTGACATTTGCAGCCAAGACGACTGCGTGGAGATTAATGGCCCAATAAGCAGCTGCTTTATGGCTTAATTGAAAATCGTTTAAATCTGTTTGTTTCAGTTATTATTTAATTAATTTCCATTCATGTCAAATGGCGACAGCATTGCCATTAACAAAAAAAAAAGAAGGCGAACCCAACCCAAGATCCTATACCGCATGACAGCCCCGCAAAAGAATAATTTATGCAGTCGGCCGCATTAATTTATGAGCGTCGCACAAAGTGTCAGTTTTATTTTGGAAAACGCGATTTCCAGCACCAGCACCCAGAGGAGACGGCTCCCTAAATCATTCAGAGTCAATCAAATGGGGCAATTCGCTGAATTAATGCCTTCTACTCGAACTGCGCTCATCTGAGATAAATCAAAGGGACGCGCAACACAAACCTCTTAATAGCGCGCCCAATGCTAGCTATCTAGTTGTCGCCTAGTCATACACGAGAGATGCGGTCCTTTGCAACTCAGCCGCTTACATGCAAATTGAGTGCTAACCACCACGCAGTCTTCGTTCTCATTAAGCAAACTAATTATTTTATAAATCATAAGTCGTTAGAGGAGCGTACTCGTGCCTCCCTCCTCACTTGGATCCCGATGCAAATCTAACATTTTAATTTATTGTTGAGTACTCCTTTGTGACATATCAAAAGCATGTCAAATAACTTTGCGCCAATGTGTGCGTGTGTGGCATTCGGAGGGTGACAGCGACGATGGGAGGACTGTTGTTCTGGGAATATGTTTTTTTTTTCTGCTTTATGCTGCTGATATATTTTTATGGATAATGAGGAAGATTTTATTTTTGGTATCATTCCGCCCAATGACAGGTAGACTGACACTCTTGTTGTAGTTACATCTGTCAAAGGCAATTGCGCTGTCAGAGATGCGACTTTTGCATTGAATTGAGTCAAGCGTTTTATGCCCCGTGTGGCATTTTTAATTGCTGTGAAACAATTTTTGGCTCGCAGGGTGGAACTTTAATTGAAATGTTTTAATTATGATGTTTTGGGGGGGCCTTTTTTGACGCGACCTATATATTGGGTGATGCCGTTGTAGGGACTTACCTTTGCTTTCTTTGTTACTAAAATTAAGTGCTCTAGAAAAGTGCTCGTCGACGACGCTTGCCGTGTCGCCGGAGTAATTTGTGAAGACAACGCAGGATGCTGAAATGTATTGCGCTCTGGATTGCTGCCCTTGACTGCTCGCACTATCTAGGGGGTGATCTTTAGCGGCGGATTGATGGCGAGGAGAATCGGGACCCGATGAACATGAGGAATCGTTGTGATGCGCTCCGACTAGTCTACCTGTAACAAATGAATGACATTAGTGGTGATTGTTATATCTTTTATGGGATGTGTTTTAAGATTTATTATGTTTGAGTGATAATGGCGGCAAACTACAATTTTGACAAAGCACTGACATAATCTTGCACCTGAAATATTAAGCGTGCTTCCGCAGACAGCGCGTGTATTGCCTCCGCTGCGATTTAAATGCAGAGAAAGCGGACAACTGGAAAACGAGCGCTTACTTATTGGTGTACTCGAAAACTTTTCTGGAGTCTGCTGAACGCGTTGTTCTAAAGAAATTTGGGGTTGAGCCATTGGAAAAAAAACATCCAACAGAAATAGTCGGATATTTGCGCTCTACAAAATTTCTGTCTATCTCGGTGTATTTTTCCAAACTTTCAAATGTCAGTTTGAAAGTGACTGTATTTTCCCAATTCATTTTGTAAATGGAAATGGACGCTACAAGAAATGAAGTAATGTTTATAAGACGTTGGGGACGTTCAGGTATCTAGTTTAGTAAATCTGACAGCTCTCTGACTAGATGTATCTCGTTTTTGATTGGGGGAAATCTGTCAAATGAGCAGCTGTTTCAGTTGACGTTTATGAAGGGTTAGCCGACGAATCTAATCAAGAAATTCGTGACTGAGTACTAAGTTGACAGTTCTCATATGTGGCTGACGCAGAAAAAGTGACATTCCCGACCAATCCAGTTTTTGCGTTCAGGTTATATCTCATCCAGACCAATCTAGTCGACTTAAGATAACTAGATTCTTGAATGCGGCCATTTAGACGCAATGACAAACGAGACTGCGATTCTTGTTTCAAGTCTTTATTACAACTGATTTTCTATGACAAATATCAGCTTAGCTTAGCAACGAATTGGCAAGCATTAGAGTACGATTCACTTATATACGTTCGAAATTTGAAGGTTAAACTGTCTTATCGTTCGATCTATATTCTAATTATTTGCGTAATGCAATTTTGTTTGAATTGGTTTCTTACACGTTTTCTTTTATTATGCATGTAGCATGTAAAGGATCCACCATACTAGAATTATATGAGCTTAAGGTAAGTAACAAAAGTGAATGAAAATCTTCTGAAGTTGAGTTAAAGGCCTGAAAATACATAATTCTATTCTGTTTATATGGCAAGAGTACATTTAAATTTAATGGCAATTTGGATTAAGCTAAAAAAAATCCCATTGCTGTCCTTCAATTATCTGTCATTCGCCCATGTGGAATTGTGCCTAGAACATAGGGCATCGTTTGTATTTTCAACCAATTCACAAAGAAACAGATCTAGCTGTCAGTGAATTGGGTGAGTTCGTTTGCATAATTTTAGCTGCCGACCTGTATGTTTGAAACAAAAGATATACCTACTTAAATAAAGACGTTTCAAGGACTTTAAAACATTCTCCGATGTCTAACAACAAACATTGCGTTTAAGTTAACATCACAATAGTTTTGTAAAATATTTTTAAGTAGGCAAACTGACGTTTGCTAGCTCTCTTAATTCTAAAAAAATGTTATATGCAGAGGAAAGAAATTAGACACCGATCCCGCATCAATAAACGAGGCGTTAATGTGTTTTATTGTTTCAGTTCACTATTTTGACGTTTATTAACTTAATAGTCAATGTATTTTCTGTTTCGAAAGCAATGTAAAAGTCATTTGGATCTGAATTGAATTTAGGTCACAATAACAAATTGTGTGACATCGATTGGTTATGATTTGAATACCTACCACTTGATCTACATTTAAATGCGTCCGCCACCAAGGCCTTAAGGTCAGTCTACATCTGAAACCAATATTTCCATCAGAAACAATTTGTCCGACGGAGAACAAAACATAAGTAAATGTCAGATGTCACTATCATTACTGACAAATATTAATCAACAAAAATGATTAATCGGTTGAACCGAGCAAACCCAAAACGAAAGCCTATACAATTCCGTTTGAGAAATTCTCCGTTCATTTGTGTTCTCTGTGCCAAACAATGATCTTCCATCCGAGTCGAATACCAAACATTTTCATGCTTGTTTGGAAAAGTTAATGACACGAAACAATCTCAAAAATGTGCAAATTAATTAGTCGCAGAAAGCATTTTCGGTATTTGAATGGACTTCGCATCGCCGAGTGGAAGTAGCTCACTCTTCGCGCTTTCGGTTGGCTATAGTGACGGCTTCTGCAAAACGGAAAGGGAAGCACTGAACGACACAATGGCCAGCTAACAGTGTGGTATGCAAATTTGATCCGACTTTATTGGCACATTAATAAAATAAAACAAACCATAAATAAATATAAAACAAACATCGAACGAGCGAGTGAGTGAGCAGACAAGAGTTCTCTTTTTTCCATTGACAGTTCCTGGAGCGATGCCGGTCAGTGGCACCGCGCCGCAGCAGATGGAATCTAAAATATTCCAACGATTTCGAATGATAAATTCTTGAAATGTTTTTACGTGAACTCGTATTATCATTTTTTCACGCTTATTCGCGCAGTTCGATAGTTGTGCGGCTGTCGTTGTCGTGGCGGTCGGTGGGTGAACTGAACATGCACCCACTGTTGAAAGACACACATCTTCATGAGTCGTTTGACATTTTAGGCACAGTAGCTCATAAAAACAGGGGGAGTGCAAGTAGCGGAGAAATAAAACAACACCAAAACAAAACACAAAAGAAAATAAATAATGTAGTCGTGAATTATTTAGCGGCAGGGAAGGGAGTTTCGTTTTTGTTTGGCTATGGGCTCAGAGCTCAGTGCGTAATCAATTTTCAGTGTCACAAAACGATGACAACAAATAAATTTGCAAGTCGTCGAACGAGTGACTTGCGTTGGCATGTTCATGATAGGGTTTCGCGAGCGCTATCTGCGAAATGTCAGTGGCTGGAAATTAAATGCCAACTATTCGCGTTCAGGTGTTCAAAGTGATGAATTTATGATGGACAGACATTTCATTTTGTATGAAATGTTAAACGGTTTCTTTGTTTTAGTAAGCACTTTCGGCTTGAGTGCGCTCGTGCGTCGTTTGTTTTGAGCGATCGCATGAAATGTTCAACCAACTGACATCGATTTTGATTAGGTGTATAGATAAGGCAAAAACTAGGTTGGCCCGTCATGTGGATTTTAGATGTGTAAATTGTACAAAAATCTATATAGTTTCATATTTTGCAAACAAATACATAAAGCAAAATACGGTAGAGAGATCTTTGAGAAAATCTCAAATGCTGTGACATTTGTCAAATGGAAAGCAAGTTTTCAATAAATATAAATCCTTTTGTTACTTAAGATATTTATTTAAGAAGAACTAACAAATAGATTTATAAGAGCTCTTGAAATAGATTTTATTTAGATGAAGGTGGAATGGCAAACAGAAATGACAGTTCCTAAAGTTTTTCTGTTTCTGGGAGGTGTTTACACTGACCACTGCACTGCCCCTTTTCGGAGTCTGCAAGTATGAGGGCCTGTCTTCAAATTGACGTTTCTCGAATGTGTCAACGTAATGAATTTACAGTTAGGAGTGTAAACACGCGATTTTAATTAAGAAATTTCAATTGCCGTCTTAATCAAATCAATCAAAAACAGCAAGTGCTGCCAGCTTTCGTTTTTCGTTAACAAACTTAAAACTTTGCTTTGACGTTTATTTTGCGGTTAAAAACATAGAAATGATTAATTTTTACATAGCTTACCTTCATTATCACTCCTTGTCGGCCCGAGATCCTCCTCTTTGGTTAATGTTCTACTATGTAAGGAATTACTACTTCCAATTGGTAACGCTGATAAACTAGAGTTGGTATTTGCATTGTGAGCCGCGGCCGCCGCAGCTGCCGCTGCTGCATTTGCACTGACTGAGGGCGGAAGAATCGGACTGCACGGCGAGTGTGAACTACCCGATGCGCTCGATGAGGCCAATGGTACTCCGGAGGCTGAGTATAAATCTTGGTTAAACTGAAAATGAAAACGAATGTGCATTTAGTTCGGGACTACAACAAATTGCAGTTTGTAAAGATAATTTTTATGAAACAAAACTAAAATAAAGTGAGTGACACTTTAAATTATGTTTAACCTTGTGAAACAAAATTAAAGTTTTTACTTGTTTTTTTCAGAAAACTTAATTTATTTGGCAGTTATTGTGAATAAAGGATTTTGGTGTCGATTCTTCCTTTGGAATTCGGCGAGATGTCAACCATTTCACATATAAATCGCCGAAGTTTCTCCGTTAAACTTGCTGGCGAATGAACGTCTTCTTCCGATGAAATCGTAGCGAACTATGTTGTGTGAGGAGTTGCCCAAAGTTGAATTGAAATTGAAGTTGAAAGAATACCAGTGGGTGCTTGGTAAATTTGTTCGACAGGACGGACTTCTTTGTTATTTTATCGACGGCCACGGAAGACATTTACACTCCAACAGAAACGACAAGGCGCATAGTTATGAGAACCAGAATACAAAGAAATCTATCTCCACTTATCTTTAAAGAGGAGACCTTTCGAAAAAAGTGTAAAGAACTGGGTAAGACGCCGGCGGCGCCATACCGCACTTACCTCCTCAAACAAAAATCATAGCAAAACCGCAATACGCGCACATTTCTTCGAATAATTGCGTTAGGCAGCACAATTTTCCCTGAAAACTGTCTCATCATTCAACCGAAATGTAAAGATTTAATTAGTGGTTTGTCGACACAAGAAGGGTGAATATTCTGAAGACTTCCTTGCCTCAATTGGAGCACTAAGCCTCCTTCACACAAATGTATTATCCGCTATTATCCTTTCACTTATATCCATTAGGGACATTTCAGCTGCGGTGTCAAGTATACACGGGCTGACTTCTGTTCTGTTCCATATACGAAACGTCTTAACTCGCTCGATGTCATCATAAATCAAGAATTTTTGTATGTCACGCCGTTGCAGCGGCAGCAGTGACACACAAACAGTTAACCCCACACTATGGGGGAACTGAAACTGAGCGACATAAACATTTTAGTACTTTAACACAAAATGCATAACATTCGATAAAAATAACGCGACCCGGCGCCAATTGAACTGCCAAACACGTGGTGGTTGAGGTAACTGCCAACTGGAATGCTCTTAAAACAAACGAATGGAAATTAATACCGAACCCGAACCGAAAAGTTATTGCCTATAAATTTTAAAATTCCGCCATCATCAGGGGGAACGGCCCATTATTAACACTTTTTATCGGTACGTATCGGGGCGTAATCGGTGGCACACATTAGCCGACGCGCCGCGCCGTATAACACTAATGCGCTGACTAAATATCATAATCGGTAGGTGCTTCAGATTTTGGAATCTAACCAAGTGGGTCTACTGCATTGTGTGCTGCACTTAATGGTGTGATGTATATTTTGTTCGGGGGAAGTGTTACGTATGTTTGGTGATTATTGGATTTGATGCCGAGGTGTTGTGGTTTGTCGATGCGTGAAAACCGACTTTAGAGATTAAAAGGATTTATTCCGAGAATATGGTGGAGTTTAGTTGGAGAGTTAGTGGCCAAAATAGGTCGCCGACTTTTACTATTTGGATGGGCTTACATATGTTTGCAGCGACTGACAATTTTCCCTACCTACGTTTATGTAAAATAAAGAAATCAATTTAAAACTTGAATGAAGCAAGTTACCAAACCTGGCAGCACTTGCGTACAAATTGAGAACGAGAGTCGCGGGCTATCCATTATTTTTGTAGAAACAATTGCGGCGCGAGCCGCTATTTGCATCGCATGGACAGGTAATAACGAAAGTACCTACGCTGAAATCAGTCCGAAACAGCGGGAATAAAGCACACGAGTAGGTCGCCAGAAAGTTGCCCTCTATCAGAGTTACTTACTTTTGATAAGTTGACTTGTATTCGGATCGTTAAGTCATTGGACTTAATTAATTCTTGCGACGGAGTTCGTACTCCAATTCGCAGCAGACATTTTTGCTGGAAATGCAGCTGAGTCCTTGAAATATTTAGGCACTCAAATGTAGTAATAAAATAATTAAGGTCGCGTTAGGCATCTAAAAGAGCTCGAAATACACGTTTTTATTGTTTGAAAACGGACCGTGAGCTAGGAGCGGGTGATTTTTCAACAGAAGTAAATTCACCCGAAATATAAGCTTCCCCCACTGAGCTATAGGCTCGCTTCCAAGCTGTTCCTGTCCTGTATAAATCGGCATTCAAAATGAATAAAAACGCACAGCCAATACCCAAGCCACGATCATGTCTCTCAATTCAAATACGACTCATTGAGGCTTGCAGGGGATATTGGATTGGACTATACGAGCCGACGTTAGACTATCCCCCTGAGAAGTTTACCTTAAAAGCACAGACTTAAGAAGGAATCTTACGAATTGCGTCATTTCCAGAAGGATTTGGCCAGCGTCCAACAGATATAAGGGTCACAAGCCATGGGCACTCATGCAGCCGAGCTTGGCAACCTCTATAATGCCAACTGCCAAAGCTCTGAAATGAGAGTGAAACATCAAGCGAATCTCTGGCCTTAGATTAAATTAGACAAGCAGTCCTTATTGACTTCTCGAACATTTAAGGAATCAATTTCAATAACACCAATGACTTCCTAAACTTCACAAGTCGAGGTTCCACTCCTCTTTTTTTTGTGGTAACTGAGTCGCAAAATTAAAAGGCTATATAAACAGAGTCATAGGTCATAGCCCGTGTTTCATAAGCCGCTGAATGACATTTGCGCTAGACGTCAATTTTGACGGGAGTTTGACGTCTCGCTACAGTCATTTGTGGGTCTGTTCCTTTAGTTTTTGGTTAAATATTGGAAATATGCCATGGCATTGCAATAGAATTCGCTCAGGGAAGTGAAAAATAGCCAAAACGAAAAGGAAAACCACAAATTTGAGAATTGTCAAGTATTTCTAGGCGGGAATATTCAAATTTAAAAATAAATGAAATATACGAATAAGTAACTTTTAAAATAACTTTATTGATAAATCAGTGCGCTTCACGTCTTTACGATATCAACTCTCAATTCGTAGTAATGTATAACACACACTCCTTGTCTATAGCTCTTATATGTTTGTAGTGTTGTCTCTTATCTCCCTCAGCGTCTCACTCTCTGATGTTACAGATTCGTCCATCCTGACGTTATCGGCGTCCTCGTCGAGTTCAGCATCAGCGTTAATCTGAATCCATCTCTTCATCCTATCGGCAGCACAGATGGATGAGTAAGGTTTCTGGTTTCGTGGTGCAAATGGCATGTCCGATACTTTATACCGATCATGTGGTAAGACGGCATTTACTATGTATGGTCCTTTGTATTTAGGTTCCAATTTGCGAGAAACTCCTGAAGCTGCGACGCCATCGTTCAGTAGCATCACGAGATCCCCTACTGCATACGTTTTGGCCTTTTTGTATTTGGAGTCATGTCTGGATTTTTGGGCTGATTGAGTCTTGGCAATAGCATTCGCTCCTTCACATCTAATCTGATCAATAGTTTGAATTTTTTGATTAGGATCCACACAGCTGGAGAGTGGATTAGACCAAGGTTCCTTGGGAATATAGCCCATCAGCATCTGATGTGCAGTCTTTCTGGTAGTCTCATTATACGTATTATTAATGCTCCACTGGACCATTTTTACCTTTTGATCCCACCGAATTTCATCATCTACGCAAGGAAGGAGCGCTTGTAGTATGGTCCTATTATAACGCTCTACTTGACCATTTGCCCTTGGAGTCTTGGTAGCATTCAGCACATGTTGAATCTGATGGTCTTTAACGAACTCTTGAAAAAGTTTTGATGTAAACGCCGTCCCTCGATCAGATATTATCCGCCGTGGAGTACCGAAAATATTAGCCATATCGATTAGGAAATTGATTACAGGTTTTGCTTGAGTGTTGGGCAACGGCTTCATGAGGATGAATTTTGTGAAAGCGTCTACCAAAACAATTAGATAAACATTTCCTTTTGTAGATTTAACAAAAGGTCCGAGATGGTCTATATGCACAGTATCGAACGGAACACTTTTTTTTTCAATGACGTGTAGCTCTCCTCTGGGTTGCATTTCTGTTTTGTTATAGACACACTCAACACAAGTTTTGATGTACCTCTTAACGCTTTGGGTCATTCGCGGGAACCAGTACCTAGACTTGAGATGTTTAGTGGTCTTGTTTTCCGAAAAATGTCCCATTAAGTCATGGCTTCCTCGCATTACTTGCTGTCGCACACCTTTCGGGATATATAATCTTGTCTCTCCTTCTACCAGCCTGTATAACCGACCCTGGTGTATCTTATAGTCTGTATGTATTTGTTTTTCATACTTATCGATTGGTTTTCTTTTAAGAATGTCCACTATCTGGACTATATCAGCATCTTGCAATTGCAACGAATAAATCCAGTCGTCGTCATCGATAGTTATTTTGAAGACATCCATGTCTGCTACTTCTGTCTCTGTTGCTTCCTCATGTGGTCTTCGAGAAAGAGCGTCAGCATGCGCCATAGTTTTTCCGGGTCGGTGTTTGATTTCATAATCATACTCTTGTAGCTTGAGCCACCAACGTGCAATCCTTGGGACCAGTTCTTTTTTCTGCATCGCAGTCTTAAGAGCTCCACAGTCAGTAACAATTACGAAATGTTTACCCAAGAGATATTGCCGGAACCTGTGCGTAGATTCCACAACAGCCAGTGCTTCCAACTCGTAGCTATGGTAAACGGTCTCTTCCTTTGTTGTTTTTCTACTAAAATAAGCCACTGGGTTTAGTTCAACACCTTCTCCCTGCATCAAAACTCCTGCTATTCCCCGAGCGCTAGCATCGGTATGAAGTTCATGTTCTGCCGCCGAGTTATATAACACTAAAACCGGTTTTTGAATTAAACTAAGTTTCAATGTGTCAAAGGCTTTTTGTTGAGAGTCACCCCAATGGAAGATACAGTCTTTTTTTGTCAATTTTGTCAGAGGCAAGGCAATACTTGAGAAGTTCCTGATAAATTTCCTAAAATAACTCGTTAGGCCGATAAATTGTCGCACTTCGTGCTCAGTAGTGGGGGTTTGAAAATATTTGACGGCATCAGTTTTCATTTTTCCCGGCTGAATGGTGTTATTTTTAACAATGTGACCCAGAAATTCTATTTCAGTTTTGAAAAATGAACACTTTTTCAAATTTAAAGTCAAATTCTCACGTTTGAGCAATCTCAAGAACTTCTCCAGCTTCACCATTCCATCGAAGATTGAGTTTGATGGAATCACTATATCGTCCATGTAAGTAATTATGGTGTCTGGTTTCATCATTTGGACTATAGCATTCATCATCTTTTGGAAGATCGATGGGGCATTCACGAGGCCAAATGGCATTGTTAAGAACTCATACAATCCGTCCGGAGTGATAAAGGCGGTATAGTGGGTGTTTTCGGGTTTAATGGGAATTTGGTAATATCCAGACGCCAAATCTAGAACACAGAAGTACTTGTATCCAACCAGTTTATTGAGCTGTTCTTCGATAAGTGGTAACGGGAATTTGATTTTTCTGGTCAACGTATTAAGTCGCCGGTAGTCCACACACATACGATCTTCTCCATTTTTCTTTTTGACGAGTATGACTGGAGAAGCGAAGTCCGATCGCGATTCTTTGATGATACCAGATTCAAGGAGTTCTTCAACTATTGATGCTAGATGTTCTCGTTTAGCATATGGGACCTTGTACGGTTGATACACTACAGTTTCTTTTGTCATCAATTCAATTTCCATCGTGGCTAGACTTGTACGACCGAGTTCCTTCTTGTTCATGGCAATGGATTGACGATACTTGTTTAAAAGTTCATGTAACCGTGTGATGGTATCGACGTCCAATCCGTTATCCACCTGGACATCCGTAATTTTGATGGCGACGCTGCTTAGACTATTATCCACTCTAGCAACAATAAGAGTATCTCCTGTCTTAGTTAAAACACATGCTGGGTTGTCCAGGACGTCCTTTCCGATAAGTATCTTTTCTGATAGATATTCGTCTTCCACAACAATAGCACAGACGGAAAATTTGGCGTCGTCTATTTCGATTGTGCATAAAGTAGTACCAACAGCAGAACACTTTCCACCACCAAAGCCATGCAGAATAGTGTTGCTTTTATCTATTACCGTTCTTATATCTATTGTAACTGTTTTGGCAATAATAGTTCTTTCGCTTCCTGAATCCAGTAGAGCTATAAAATGTTTTCCATTTATGGACACATCCTTATGATACCCATCGACTTGAGATTCATGACGAATGGTATTCACCCGGTAGTTCTTCTCTGTAGACTTTTCTTTTTTGGTTGGAGGACGGAAATTGTTGTCTCGGCTACTTGTCCATTGCCTTTTCCTGGTCTGCGTGCACTGTCTTGAATAATGTCCCAATTGGTTACAATTATAACACGTGATTAAGTTTCGTTGCGATGTCCTGTTCTTGGTTTGCCACTGCGCCATTCTACTAGTTGATGGTTGGTTATCATTTATCTGCCTAGGAAATCCACCAATTGGTACGCTCGTAGTAGCAACACGTGAATTTGTGCGAATGCTAGTATACCATTTAATTTGTTCAATTAATTCTGTCACGTCTTTAAACTTACATGCTGATAAGCTGGAACCCATTTGCGAGTCGTTCAACCCTGTCAGAATATACTCGATTATGGTTTTGTCCGAGAGTTGGATCCGCTTACCGAGCATATTCATCTCGAAGCAATAACTTTCAATACTTTCATTGGGTTTTCTAACCTTCTTAATCAGCTGTTGGTGGGTCTCAACCTCACTTTGTTGGTTGGGGAAATTGTTTTCAAGACCATTTTTCAACAGATCCCAGGAAATCAATACCTCTCGTGCCGTATCCCACCAATATCGTGCAGGACCTTGCATTCGTGAAGATACAGCCAATAGCAGAGCTTTTTCGTCCCATTCATAAATCTGAAGTAGAGTTTCTACCCTATTCACCCAAGACTTAGCGGACATCGATGAGATGTCTCCTGGTGAAAAGATAGGTAGAGTTTCTGCTATTTCTTTGACGGTGCAGTTTATTATTGGTCGGTTTAGAACGTTAGTATTTCCTGTTCTTTGATTTCCCAACCCGTTAAGTTGTCTTACCAACTCTTGTTCTTTTCGAAAGAGTATTCGTTCCTTTTCTAGGAGCTCCTTTTCACGTTTTATAATATCCCATTCTTTTGCCCGTAGTTCTTCCTCATTTAGTGTTGTTGTCTCAGAACTTAACGTAATATCCTGCTCAACGTTGTCAGCTTCGCCTGGGTCTTCTGTAGGTTCGCTTGATCCCGTAATTACACCTTGCTGCACATCATGTCGCTGGATTCGACTTATTAAAAGCCGCTTGCGACCCGTGATAGTCAAGCCTCTGTTCCTTAACTCTGCCTGGAGCTGTTTGACGCTCATGCTCTCCATGCTTGTCATCTTATCTGTATAAATGATTAAATAAATCGCTGATTTAGTTTTTGTTATACCTAACTAAACTTTAATTTATCTTTATTAATCCGCACAAGTCCATATACTGAACTTGTGCTGACAGCGTAATTCAAATTTAACTGAATTGTATTTCACCATATGGTAAAACACACATACTCAATACACAGGACGAAACTCAAAGCACAACCTATCATATACAAATACTACTTATTTAAATCTCTGACTTCACGGTGAAGGGCATTTACAGAACGCAGATATGATTTTTCGTATACCGAAAACTCTAAATCGTGCTCTTTCTGTTATACACACTTCCCATTAAAATTCCATTTGCGGCACACACCTGCATGCACGCAGGAGCAGGACATCAATTGTCGCTTACACAGCGATCTTTTCATATTTTCTTTCTTTTCGCACTTCTTAAGATGCGAAAGCTTGGTTGCAAACAACTCTTCAACTCCAATACACTGCAACATAGTACTCTTTCACACAGTGAAAGTGCAT
Organism: Cheilosia impressa; assembly: GCA_948293265.1. NCBI lineage: Eukaryota > Metazoa > Arthropoda > Insecta > Diptera > Syrphidae > Cheilosia > Cheilosia impressa. The sequence continues at coordinate 12,436,103 of OX411883.1, forward strand.
TGCCGCATCGATGCATGGAAAACACATATTATCTATTGCGCAGTAACCATCTTTCAGACCTTTTCGAAATCAACAAAAATGTTGGATGTACTATTTCGTAAACCAAAATCGCACTTTCTTAGTCAAAGTATCTAAGCATATTTATCACAACACTTTCCCTGTTCACAGGATAACTAATAATCAAAACATTATTGTGCTCTGAGTAACCCCTGGTACCTTCAATATTAATAAGAACCATACACGCATTGCGCAGTATGTCTTTCAACTTTTTGCTACAATTTCTGAAATATCACCATGTACACTTAGCTTCGGGTGGAGATCCCACTTCTGAACTTTAAAAATAAATGAAATATACGAATAAGTAACTTTTAAAATAACTTTATTGATAAATCAGTGCGCTTCACGTCTTTACGATATCAACTCTCAATTCGTAGTAATGTATAACACACACTCCTTGTCTATAGCTCTTATATGTTTGTAGTGTTGTCTCTTATCTCCCTCAGCGTCTCACTCTCTGATGTTACACAAATATCAGTAGAAAATAGTACGAATTTAATTTATTTTAGTTTAATTGCTTTTTATTGCAGAAATAGATAGTTCAAAGAAGCGAACTTTCTATTTCTGCATCTGTTTTAATGGTATACAAGCACAAAATATAAAAGAAATCTAATACAAAGTCAGTTTCAAATAAGCAATTGAACGATTTGACAACTATCTGGCAGCTGTAACCAACTAGCTCAAAGAAATTGGCCGCATTCAAGAATCTAGTTATCTTAAGTCGACTAGATTGGTCTGGATGAGATGTAACCTGAACGCAAAAACTAGATTGGTCGGGAACGTCACTTTTTCTGCGTCAGCCACATATGAGAACTGTCAACTTAGTACTCAGTCACGAATTTCTTGACTAGATTCGTCGGCTACCCCTCCATAAACGTCAACTGAAACAGCTGCTCATTTGACCGATTTCCCCCAATCAAAACCGAGATACACATATTGAGAGAGCTGTCAGACTTACTAAATTATATACTTGAACGTCCCCATTTCTTGGGCTAGTATTCGAAGGTTTCTTATGAAGGGGAAATATTTTGTTTTCTCTCTTTTTGGCTCTCTTCTGCCCAAGTTTTGGGTAAGAGAACGAAGTTTGACTAAATAGGTCTGTTCCCTTACTTTTTTAGTAAGAATGGAAAAGACTGTCAAAATGACAGTGGTGGGGATGGAGATAAATTATCCTACAGAGAGAGACACTTACGAAAAAGTTAGGGAACGCTTTTGTAGTAATCTATGAAAATGACAGATTCAGAGTTATCACGAATAAATTCCAATGGAAATGCTTTCCTTGTCAGCAATGTAAATCAGATTGCTGAATAGGAAACATTCCCAGGGAAATTTTATTCCCGATAGGGGTGATTGTGTATCTATTCAAAAAAGTTGTCGTTAAAATATCGTATAAACTTGAAGAATTTTCTAATTTACAAACAAAATTCCTAGCGGTGAAAGTGATTCGCAATCCAAGTTCTTTTTCATGAATCCAAGTATATGGCAGAGTTTGTACTGATTGAACTACAATCATTCGAGAAGAGGAAAAAGCGACAAGGCATTCAAAGTTACGCGGAGGAGATTGTCCATTCTTACTCCTTACAGCAAGGAAAAATGTCATAGCCACTTTCTAAAAGAATCTAAGGAGAAATTAAATTTTTTCGACTGTCGATGCCCTTTTAATACGCAATAAATCAAAACAAATGCACTCATATGTGAAATAGGACAACAAATTTCAAATCAGCTGTCAATTGTCATGTGACTGAGAGATTTTAGAATTCTTACACCACGAAATTTGTTGAGTAAAAATTCGTAAGATTCTCAGTGGAGGGGTAATATCTTGCTCTCTCGATGGCGCTCTCTTTTACGAATTTTTCAAGTAAGGGAATGGCATTGAGTAAAAATTCGTAAAAATTTGTAAAAATTAGTTAAAATTCGAAAGACTTAAAAGTAAGGGAACAGACCTAATATGTTTGACTAATATGTTCGAATGCATTATCGTTGGCGAACAGAGCGGGTAATGGAACAACTTATAAGACCTTTGTAAACCAAGACAGATAAAACAGTGACAGTCGAGATTTGTAAAACCGTCCAATTGTTGAAAATTCAACTTTACTAAAACGACAATAGGTATGCGAATAAGTCTTACATGGTGTCGTGTTACAACACCCCTTGTACAAGTTTGAAAGACTTTAAATGTCAACGCTATTAATGTCAACTTTGTGCATGCTTTCTGACGTTTGCACTTATTTTCGAAAATTCGTGCTTTACTACCGATTACCGAGGTAAAAGTTGGTTACATCCATAATAAACTTTGTGATGAATGTTAACATCAGAAATGTATTAGGATTATGCAAGCGTAATCCAGATTAAGCCAACCATATTAGTGGCCCATTTCCCACATTTGCCTCAACTTGCGGGTAAACTTTCGCTCATTTCTTTTCAGTAGCCCATATACCTAGTCCTATTTTGGTTGACTCTTACGACTTATTTTTGCACATGAGTATGAGTCTTCCCTTAGATAGATGCGCCCAGCTTTGAGACCCAGGAAAACATAATTTCCACTTTACAAAAGGGTTACGTCAACAAATCGTCATTCTCTTATCTGCACTCAATTACACTTCTTCGCCGATAATGGATAGGTCCTTCAGACCTTCACCAACTATAGTTGTTTTGCGATTGTGCACTCTCGCTTTGATGCGGTGGCTCCTTTGTAATGAAGTAGCAAAAGTTCCCAGATGGGCCACTCGCTAACAGAGATGTGGCCATTTTTACTGCGCACTGGCTGTAGGTATATGTGTCTTTGTTTGCGAGCCTGCAGAATTTCCCATGGAATGGAAGAAACATGGAGGAGAACAAAAAAAAAAAGAAGCAAAAAGTATACCCCAAGTCTGAAAAGTCGTCCAAAGGGTCGAACATCGCCGGCTGGCGGCCGCGCACAAAAGCATTCCGACTGTCTTAACGCCCAATTATACAAGGCCGCGGCACTAAAACAAAATTGGTCTTTTATGTATGGTGGCCTATACACACGAGTGGATGAAACTATCCACGCCGCGATATGACCATATAGAGGAGGGACGCTAAGCACCTTTGCGCAAATGGAGGAGGCCACAACGCAAATAAGAGCTCGCGCGCGCATCAGGAAAAAAGAAAGAAACTCCGGCGCAGATAAATGTGGGCAAGCAAGAGAAAATTTGCCAACGCTGAGTGAGTGCAACCCAGAGCCAGCTAACAGCTAACTGTGGCTGGGCGATTTGCTAGGGCAGTCGACGTCGTCGCCGTCGTCGTGGTCGTTGTCGTCGCGCGAGGACGACTATATAATCACCGTCGAGGAGGCAGACTTTGTTGGATCCAATCTCGGTCGTTTGGTTGCTCATCGTGTTTTCGGTAATTTATAGTAAATCCCTGCTCTGTGTCCGATTTGAGCTTTGAGATCGCAAAATTTGTATATCGAACGCAACTAACCGGTGATCAGATAGGGATAATCGCCAAACACGATCCCTGTCATCCCGTTCTATACTACTCCCTTGTTGGAGTGCAGCAGCGTTGACTTTCGGGCATCGGTCCCTTTTGCGGTGATTTATTTTATGTGACTCTCGGTTCGCACATTGGACACTGCTCGGTGAACGTGGACTCTGGACGACAACGACAACATGAAGTTCTTCCCAAAAACGATTCACCTAATAATTTAGCCCAAGGTTTCCGCGCAGCCGCTTACACATGCATACCTCTATATAAATATATATGTATGTATATGCCGGCAGACGATGACGATTATTCTCATGCAAAATGGCAGCGGAAGCGGAAAGAAAGGGGGCAACGGGTAACTGGCAACCCAACCGATGATGGTGTGGATGATGATGACGGTCGGTCTTGGTCGAGCAGCATGCGAATGCTAATGAACTTAATCGCAGTTGTACTCGGCGGTGTTTTACCGGCAATTGACCGCGTTTGATGGTTGGGATGGGATTTTTGCTTGTTTTTCCTTCTCCCTTTGGCTCACAAATTATTATTGTCATGGACAGTGTGGGAAAACGAGATCGAGTTGAAATCGGGCTGATGTTATGCTGACGCGTTGCGTTGAAAAATGGTCGCGACCTGGCGGCTTGCCATTGATTTCAATGAAGCTTGATAGGTATATGCGCCTTCAATTGAAGGGAACTGATCTTTGAAATGTTCTTGGTTCTTAGGAAATACGATTGGATCTGGGAGTCACGCTGGAGGAATCATGGGAAATGGAGAGGTTCCCACTGTGTATATAATGTCAAATATTAAATCATGAACACGCTATAACTTTATCGAAACCCTGGCCCTTAAAAGTTACTATGTAAAAAGCAAAATGTTTGCAGGATAAAATTGGCGAAAGCCCGTCGGCTTTTTTTGTCACATAAGTAAACTTCATCAGATTATAAATTTGACACTTTTGACACATGAAATATGTTGAACCTGGTATATATTTCTATATTTGTGCATCGAGTCTTATCAATGCATAACCTTTTGCTATTTATCTAGCCTGACAGCTCCTCTTTTCTGGCAGTCGGTACTTTTTGAACTATAAAGCTGAAAATGCCTTTAAATTTAAAGCAAACAATTTTCATCTGAATCTGTGAGCGTTTTATACTGACCGCTGTACTGGCAACAAATGTAGTAGATTCTGAGGAACGGTCCGCTAAAGCAGTAGCTTCTGGAGGTCTATCGTGTTTTATTATCCTAAACTTTAAGAACTAAGCCTAGGCCGGGTGCAAATCTGAGTATTTTCGAGTTCGAGTCTCTAAAGTTAATTTATAGTCTGCCAGTTGACAGAATCTATCAGGATTGTAATGAATTGTTGAATTTAATACCTATTGGCGGCAAATTTGAAAGACGACTTGGAGAAAAGCCACAAGCCTCTCTTGAAGTGAGGTTAGTTTGAGTTTGCAAGTTTATTGCATTTATCCGCAGACTATACGCTTTAACTTGAAAGGTTTAGAAAATTGTAATCGCCCAGCACAGTGGTTCCCAACTTTTCTGGAAAAATTACCACCTGTCCCTCATAACGCATTGCTTCCAGCTTGGTTCACCTAACCTAATTGTTATCCCAAAATGAACCCTGTCTTACCAATTCTGCAGGAAAATTCGGCATAATTCTTTCCATTGATCGTGGATAAGACTTTTAGGGCCGTTTGCTCATACGACTCTTAACGATTTAAGTTCTACTTAAATACTTATGGGCTACTCTTTTTAGGTCATAAACTGTCACATAAGAGTTTATGTGGAACTTAGTTCGCTATGAGTCGTATCAACAAACTACTCATCCTGTGTCAATTTGACCCCACAATAACATGCAGGCAGTGTGCAATAGGGCGGTCTTTAGACAATCATTGGGTATACCTATACTACCTATCTACGAAACGTTCATTGTCAGGCCGCCCTGAAATATACGGAACTCATACATTCAGCTTATAAAAAGATGTTGAGGCAAAAAAGTACCTTCCCCTGAAGAAGTTTAACGCCCGCTTTGATTTAATGACGGTTACTACCCGCGAAGACAATAGTAACGTCAATTCCATACTCTTGCGCCAGTACGTTCTAGAATTCACCTCCGGGGACTCGATCGGATCCAAGTCTACAAAGTACCTATATGTAAAAGGCGGTGCATACTTCCAAGCCTTCTTAAGACCTGAAACACCTTTCAAAAGACGTAAGAACAGTATAAAGCTGCTCCCACAAACTACAATCAATTGCGCTTTTACCTCCTTTGTTATAAAAACGGGGCCCAATCTTTTACAAATACCTTTCATACACACGCAATTGAACCTGGGCATAGTTTTCTTTCGTAAGTATATTTTGCACTTAATATTAACATTTTAGAATTTTTGTAACAAAACTATGATCTAGCAAATAGATTTGACTTGATTTGTTTTTGACTGTCACTTGTCACTTTCATTTTCTCTTTTGACACTTTGTCGGGAACTGTACTCTATCATCTCAGTTCACAAACTCCCACAAAGCTCCCTTGCAAAATGCCACTTTGGTTTTGAAAGACAAAATGCTTGCGGTAAAACCTGTTTCAAATTGAGCCCCCTTCAAAAATGTCTCCAATAAAGTTGAGAAAAGCAGTTGAACCGAGCAGTACACAGTTCAAGCTGAATCTGTACCCCACTTTACACAAAATCTCCAAAAAGCTTAAGCTAGCGAATAATTGAAAATTGATCTAGTGAATTAAAATATGACGTAGAAAAACTTTTGAAATATAATCGATATCACCAAATAAACTTTGCTAGAATTCGAACTGTCAAAATTAAGCGAACATCTTTAGCTAAGTTGGTGAGGGAAAGGCCGCATTCAAGAATCTAGTTATCGTCGACTAGATTAGTCTGGATGAGATGTAACCTGAACGCAAAAACTAGATTGGTCGGGAACGTCACTTTTTCTGCGTCAGCCACATATGAGAACTGTCAACTTAGTACTCAGTCACGAATTTCTTGACTAGATTCCTCGGCTACCCCTCCATAAACGTCAACTGAAATAGCTGCTCATTTGACCGATTTTGCCCAATCGAAACCGAGATATACTTAGTGAGAGAGCTGTCAGACTTACTAAACTAGATACTTGAACGTCCCCAAAGATTGGAGACGCGCAAAATGTTAGCTTTCCTGTAAAAGCATACTAGAGTAAGGAATCGAAAGTTAAGTCGTTCAGTACCGCAAAACTTGGCTGAATTCAGTTATGAATGATGGATTGTAGAAGCACAGTGCCCAAGTCAGTGTGATACAACTGCGCTGAGGCATGAAACTATTGCAAGTAGAGTTCTGTTTCGCCCCACTTCTCGCGAAGTCTGGAAAATATTTGAAAGTATAGCCGTCCCGCTCTGGAGAAAGCTTAATTTCGGACACAAAAACTAAAAAAAACTCCCACAAAATAAAAGGCTGTCAGAAAGGTAGGCCAGGGTGCACAAAAATGATCAAAATACTAATATATACCTACCGATGACGAGCATGTAATTGAAATCCTTACTCGCAAATTACATTCGCAACTATTTTTATTTTCATTCTATTCGCAACAATGTAGAGCGAATTTTATACCACAGTATACTCGCACTAATTTGCCGCAGAAGCGATCCGTTAAGCAGAAATAGAAAATCCCTCATAAATTGCATACTAATTTATTAATATTTATAACGAAAACTATTTGAAAAAAAAAGTTTACGGACCACGAATCAAGTTATTCTCAAAATGAACCACAGACAAAAAATAACTGAGAGAAAAACCCAACTAATTGCATTTCATAATTACCTGCTGGAACTCGCCTTAAACTTAAACAAAAGCTAAACAGAGAGAAAGAGAGAAAAAAAATCTCTCTTAGAAAATATTTTCCAATTAATTACAGCACCACGGCCACCATGGCACTGCACTTCAAGTGAATAAATTAAGCAGGCTCCTATATAGGAGTGGGTATTATTAAAACGGCTACCCCCATTAATATAATTACTCCTCTCGACGGGCCGGCGAAGAAGCTTCGCCTTCATCATGACAATGTTAAACAATAAAAAGAGAAAAACTGCATACACACAAGCACAACCAGTTGGTATTGGTCGCCGCAACTTCACTCAATCAGCATATTTTCCAGCTACAAAAACCGTCCATCTTTTGAAGCATGCAAATTCAATGACTGTAATTAAAACGCACATTGCACGTGCACTCGATTGATTTTAATAAACTCACCCTCTCGTATTGATAAAACGATCTACTGGGTCCAGCACGGCCATACAGATATGGATAATAAGCACCGTACATCACTTCAGGGCAGGATACTGCCATTTCGATGTATCCAAGCCTCAAACCACCAACGACCGGCTACCGAAATCCGTCAGATCTGACGAATACCGCGAGATTTTGCGAACCAAATAATTAGCTGGCGGGGCTTTTTTTTTTGATTTGAACACTAGTGCAGAGGGAGACGCGCACGACTTAATTTATTTCAAATATTTATTTATTCCACAGCGCGAAACAAATCACAGGGTGTATCTTGTTGGCATACGAACTTTTTTTTTTCTCGATCTCTTTTGGTACAATTTGAAGCACTAAACACAAAAACCGCACGGAATTCCTTACGATATCGCACAAATTTACATATTAACGTTCAGATCATGCTGCTGCTGGTTGTTGTTGTTGGTGGTGGTGGTGGTGGTGTGATGGTGTTGTTATCCTGTCCAACGTTGATGTTGTGCAGATTGCGTCGCGTCACCGCAACAGCTCCCTGATTAGATATGAAAACACAAAAAGAGGCAAAATTAAAATATTTCTCTCATTAAGGAACAGCAGGGAAGTGTGTGGTTATGTTTGCTGAATGAAAGAGCCAGAAGGTGCAGCATAGATACATCGTGCTCCTGACGTTGTCGTCGGTGCACACCTTGTTCGGAGTTGTATTATTAACAATTTGAGCAGATATACTTGCTCCTACCTACCGGTTAGGTGGAGTGTGGTGGTAAAGTCCGTGTGGACGTTGCATCAGTAGCTTGAACAAAACCAATAGTGTTTGGTTCTGTTTGTTGTTGTTTTTTTTTTTACTTTTTTTTTGAATGACACACAGCAGCGTGTGTTGCTGGCTGCTATGATACGTCCAAATGCCAGCAGGCCTGGCAGCCTGTCTAGCGGCACAAACAGCAATTCAGGCTAACTGCGCCGAGTGAGTCTCTTAGCCATATTTGCAGTGTGCTGCGATGTGAATTTCCCAGAATTTTCGACTTATTTTCATAACAGACTGCTCTCTGCCAGTGGAAGTTATAACAAAGTTTATTGTTGCTGTTGTTTTTTTTTTCCACTTGGCTAGGAACTTGAGTCTATCTATCTGCGTCGTGATCGAATGTTCCTGTTTTTTTGCGAGGCTTACTAAGAAAAATTGTCGAACAAATAATTGCAGCAACTACCGGTAAATTCATTGCAGTCGACTGTCGCTTGGGGGAATATTAAAAATGACAGTGACTGTGGCGATGGCGTACGTAGTGTGATTTCAACATCAGTGCGGGGTTATTGATAATAATCGCGAGTGTTGATATGGCCTAAAATGGCATTTTAAGTGACATTTATCATATTCGAGGGAGTTTGACGAGTAATTAGCGAAATGACAGTTGGTAGTGGCTGTCATTTGAAAGACTCCAATGGAGCGGATAATAATTGGAATTCAGTAAAAAAATGCAATCGAACACTTTTGTATTGACTGCGGAAATATAATGCGACGTGGTTGGAGTTTTGCATAGATGCTGTCAAAGTTGGAACATTTGGTAAGGCCTCATTTTTCTGAGATTTACATCACAAATCGGTCAAATTCGGAAGATTGAACGAAAATGTCGCAGAGGAGTCACTAGGACTAGCCACTTCCAACAAAGCACCAAAATAAAAGTTAAATGTATTTCAAAATGGCGGTGAGTGTTTGAAATTTATTTTTAAAATTCTAGTTTCTTGCGTATACCCTCTTATTGAAAGCTGAAAGACATTTCTTCAGCTCAGTTCAGCTTTAGAGTCACAACCACAATAGGGGAGTTTCTATCGTCACTCGTTATTTTACAGATTCTCTCTTTTTCTGTCATATTAAATGAGTACATTGGGGAAGGGGAATGTAAAGTCTGCTTCAATACAAAGCATTTTCCTATTACTTGCCACTGCGGATTAAGCCAATACTGTGGTTATATTCGCGAATCGCGATACAGAATAGCCAAAAGTAGAGGAACGCTTTGAATCATTAAATAACTTTTTGTATTTAGTTGAAATTGCACTTCTATTCCCCATTGCGTCCGCATTTTGTTGCGAAACAACCTCAAAAGTTTAATGAAATGTGACAAATACACAAATCTAAATTAGCATTTGGGAGATTTGACAGCCATTCGTCAGTTAGAACAAAAAGAAACTATAGCTCAAATTGATTTCTTGAAATAAAACTTGCAGGTATTTTTTTGATGAAATGTCTTTGTTCTTTACGGTCAAACTTTGACGTGTACGGGAACGGAATTTAAAAATGTATTTAAAAATGCATCACTCATGCATTGACAGCTCTCACTTGACCCTGTCAAATTAATGCAAGTAATTTAAAGAGGATACAACAAATTGAACGAATTCATAGATAGATTATAACATTCAAAATTTCGACGGTTTGAAATATTTACATTTTGACATAATAATGTCACTCGAGTGTATTCGATGCGTGGATAGTGCGTATAGGAACTATTAAATAAATGTATCATTCTCTAGACCTTTTGGATGGGTGGGATTTTCGAGTTCGATTTTTTACGTGGATTGGCCTTAAAGTGCAATTTCGAAGACAGGAAATTCAGATCAAGTTAATACACAATTAAATAGGACTTAACCTCACAAAAAAAAGTGCAACGGTGACAAGCGTTCAAGTGCAAATATTGATATACAAGCGTCTTCTGACAATTGTGATCATATCTACTTTTAAATACTAAACCAATCTTACAATAATCGAAAGGGGTTCGACAAATGATTAAAATATCGAGTAAGTCACCAAGGAGTGGGAAATCATAGTATACCGACGGAGAAAATCACCAAACCAGTGATCTGAAGTTGCTCATTTATCTGTTTCCATAGCAGCAAGCACGGAAAGGCTCTTGCACATTAATTATGTTTGGTGTACGACTGTACGTAGTATGTACCTAACTTATTGACATAACACAATGTCCCTGGAAAAATAATCGTGCCAATGAATATTTTTCCTAATTTACTGCTTAAAAAGTATGCGAATTTATATTGGACTCGCGGTGTGTCAAATCGAATACGCAACGCATGTAGGACTATAACATTTCAAACCTTTTTTATTACCTGTCATTATCCGTCGGTAACTACTTTCTTCGAAGAATTGGTCAGTAAAAAAGCCAAGTCTAAAGCCCGTATGACACTACATTATGCATTTTTTCACTCTTTTAAAATGAAACTAGAGCAGTACGAAACATTAGAACGAAAATTCCCGATATTAGTGAGAGCGTACACACCAACTTCATTAATGCAGATACGTCAAAAAAATGCATTAAAAATGTATTCAAATCACATTTTTCAGCTGCTGGCAGCTTTTGTTTTGACATTACAAGATTATTTGAAAATAAATTCGTTTGAAAATTTGCGGTTGTTTGCAAACAATTGCTACTCCTTTCGTAATACACTTTTGGTCTCTTTTAGACACCGCTGACTTTTCAGCATTAAAAAAATTAGGAAAAAATGTAGTGTCATACGGGCTTAAGTATATGTATACTACACATTTTTGAAAGCTTTAAATTGCTAAAAGTTAAAGTTGAAACTAAAAGTGATTATAAGAATATAAGTACTTACAGGTACAGCTCAATGAATAGAAATACTTGCTAAAATTGCTTAACCGATAAAGAAGTCGGCTTTCAGCTCAGAAAACTAATGCACACGCGCGAAAATAACAATAAATCACGCAATAACGTCCGAAAAACAATAGTTCACCATAAATCCATTATAATCTATTAGATGGACAATTTTGGCAAAACTCCATTAAATTTATCCAACGAGCGGGCTTCGCTGATCAACATTTTGACAGCTGTCACTTTGTTATGCTGTATAAATTTGTTTGTACAGCTAGCTGGAATTAAATATTATAAATTTATTCTACTTTATCTGTATCCATATATGCAAAGTTTTGTTTTGATGAAGTCGACGTTTGCTTTTTAAATTCCTGTTTCATAAATGTTGACAGATAAACATATCAGCTACAAAGACATCAAATAAACTCTTAACATCGAAATCGCCTCAGATGATTTAGTAAGGCGAGAGCTTGAAATTTCAACAATTCTCTAAATTTCAAACGGACATTCCTATGGTTTGATCAAATCTATTAATAAACGTCAACTTGTGACAATGGGCAATACGTTTTCGCCAACTCGATCGGAATTTGTCTGCTTGTGGGTATACCTATGAAGTGGTATTTTTAGATTTGGTAACTTGATTGCATACAAATAGACAGATCCAGAGATAATGTTTTGACAAATTCCAGCATGTCTGGCATGTTTTGTTAAAAGAATACTGCTCCTGCTGTCAAAACATCACTTTTAATATAAGTAGGTATAGTTCTCATTTTATACCGTATAATTCTTTAGCAAATGTGTAAAAAAATATATTATTGCAACTGTCAAGTGAGATGAAAGGAGTAGTATTTGAAAGTATGTAATGGTTCGACACCAACACCAACACCAACTGACTCAAATTTCTTTCTCAATATATTATTAAATACCAACCGTTTTTTTTGTTTAATCCTCGGGCAATGTATCCATTAGTGAATGAAGCACAAAATTCTTAACAATCCACAAGAATTCACCACACGAAACACAATGCTTTATTATCAACCATTAATGTAAATGATGGCGAGCAAATAAATTCACAATTTATGATCCATAACTCATAATTTCAACGCCTCTTTTAGCTGGCTGTCGTATATGGAGAATTCCACTAATTATTTGACGCACGCAGTGACAGTAGAGATAATTCACTGCGATATTGCACTGTTGTAGTTGTAGGAGTGAAAATAGTTGGCGATCCAGCGAGCTAATGATGGCGCGACATATCCTCAAATATTTCATATGTTACACTGACAAAAGCCAATACAATTAATTTATTGCACACTCGAGATGTTTTATTGCACTTTCGGATGAAATATTTCGAATTTCGCACTTGTTTACAACACTCTTCTTTTTTTTCTAATCCAATTTATTTTATTTTTTAAATTCCACGTGAAATTCCTTCGCTCAGAGAAGAATTCGCATTCGCGGTGACAGTTTGATTAGGTAGTGTCACCCTGATATTCGCGTTAATTAGCTGGGAGATACCTATAAGATTTTCGAAATGACTGCCGATCAGATGACATCAATTAGTGTTAGCCGTCAAGATTTTGCATATAACTTTATCAGAATCCGTGGAGATTTCGAGCGTAATTTGAATATTTCCAGAAAACACTGCTCAATTTGCGACCGTCGCGCGCAGTACCAACACTTAAACTTTTCGAGTTAAACAGCGACTGTTGGTTCGTTTGACAGTTGCGATATGTTCGTTTGTTGGGCGAACCAACAGCACAGCAGTGTGTACAGAAATGGCTGATGCCATTTTTATTCGTTGCAATCGTTGTGTTTCGCTCATGTGGTGGCGCAGTTGTGTGAATAAAAAGGGGATAGCATGACAGTTGTCAGTGCAGTAGTGTTGGTGTTTGCTGCGTGGTGTAGGTTAATGTAAATTAAGGGGTGTTGACGTCAGAGAACTAGTTTTGCGGCCTGCGATTGGATGCATCCCTGTTTGGGAGTGACCACACCTGGTCTTGTGAAAGGTTCTCATGAATTATTCAGCTGGTTCATGAGATATATAAATAGGGTGGGTAAATAAAAACGATTATGGGCGGTGCTTAGAAGGACTTTGCATGACAGGAAGAGAAGCTTTTGTGCAGCAAAATGGGGAGGCTGACTAAATTTGTTTTCGTTTTTTTTATGACTAAAGCAAAGGACTTGCGTGCAATTGAACGCAATGCAACCCAGGCCAGGGGTAAACGAATATGACAGCATTAGGACAAAATTAGGTGCATTAGACATTCTTTGTTGGAAGTTTAAAATTTATTTATGACAACTCAGTGCATCCATTTATTTGTGTAGGTAGGTAGGAAGGTCGATATAGATGGGGAGGGTGGAAGAGAGAACCTTTCCTTGTTTTAAGAGGTTTTACATTGTTTTTGAGGTATAGTTGGGTAGGTAAGTATACCTACCTGTGTATAAGTTCGGTTGTTGTTAGAGACGTTAAAAAATGCCAGTTTGGTGGAAAAAGTAATGATAGAGGGGTGGAATTTGTTGACCCAGAAAATGTTGTACGGAAATTGTGGTAGGTATTGATGAAGCGATGCAAATATTTGAAATGGCTCGTTGTCGAGTTAACTAAACTAAATGTGCATTCCTTTAAAGAGAAATACCTACATACCTACCTACCTAGGTTTTTTAACGAAACTTGTTACTCATGGCCTGTGTGAATTTGCCTCTCGTAAAAAATTTAACTACTTAGGTAAGATTTAGGTAGGTAACATATGGAAACCAAAAATGATGAATATCGAGGCGGACCCAGGTACCTACTTAGGACATTAAAAATATAAGTAGGTGTCTATAAATAAATAATATTTCATAAGGTAAAGCCAAAGGGTATAATAGGGAGGTACCTATACCTACATAAGGAAAGTTGCAGATTTCTCACAGTATATAGAGACATCCGGGCACATACCTAATTGCTTTGCTTGTGGCTTGTCTACATTCGGCAGAGAAACACACTTGTCAATGAAAATGGGTGGGTAGGAACCAATATACTAACCACAGATGTTAAAGAGCCAGCATAAGCTCGGAGCCTCTGAAGGCCCCGCAGAACCATCGGCGAAGTCAACCGATTTTTTCCCCTTTTTTTTTTGTTTAAACCCTTTATAATTTACCAAATGCATACCGACTCTTATTATCGAAAGACCGACTGCGCTTTGGCATATATGTTATCGACATTCGATATGTGGGTATGCGGTTATTCGAATTACTTTTATGTATAGGTAGGATATATCCAATCTTTGTCAGACCATTAGTCAGCTTTCTGCTCCTATAGTTAAAAGAACTAGGTATATCTACCTCCATTTTTACAGAATTGTTTGGAAAGCGCAATTCTAGTGCACCATTCATATTCCATGCGCTCAACGCTGCCTGGTGATTTTGCTCAAATACTCGGAAGGCAAGAACAGAAAGTATGTCGAAATCATTGTCACATACCTTGGGCCTTGGCCTGAAAATCGATGTCAGTAGCTAGAATTGAGTGCAGTTAGCCGAAAGCCATTAGACTATACCCGCATGCATCATAACAGAAGAGACAAAAGTTGACTTGAGAATGTACCTACGTACCGACGCAGATATAGACGACAAATCTGGCAAAGGATAAGTACTTGTATTTGGCATTCAATATTTAATATTGTGTCCCTTTAAATCCGACTTGTTATACTGCCCGAATGATTTGGCTGAAATCAGTCATATGAGCAGCTGTTTCTTTCAGTTGACGTTTATGGAATCTAAGAAATTTGTGACTGGGTAATAAGTTGACAGCTTGCATACCTATGTGGCGGGCTTAGAAAAAGTGACGTTCCCGACCAATCTAGTTCTTGGGTTCAGATTATCCAGACCAATCTAGTCGACTTATGGCGTTTTTCATTGAAGATCCGAGAGAATTGACCCGAACTTCAGAATTGCTCTTGTCAATAAAATTCGTTGGAGCACTTTTGCAACAGAGGTAGACACCATACTCGTATGTGTGATTAGATTTTCTGTTGTTACTTGTTTTTTTGTTTTCTACAGTAAATCTGAATGTTTTAATAGGCAAAATCAATATACTTCAATTTCAGTTTACATTTTGCACGCGTAATTGTATATTTTCGGATCACAAGCGAAAAGTTTGTTTCGAATAACACAAGAAACATTTCAATCTGACATTTTGCTTGTGTGTGTTGGTGAGTTCAGGGCAATTCTCTCAAAATATTCCAGACACTTCTGTCGTGTTAACTGTTAAGAATTGACTTGGAAGTGCACCTTTTTTTTCAATGAAACACAGAATAGGTGCATCGAAAGAGCACTTCTAGATTTGATCTTTTCATAGAAGGGGCAATTCTTTTCTTCAATCGAAAACGCCATTAAGATAACTAAATTCTTGAATGTGCCCAATGTCATCTAGATGTCATTGGATTGCCGACTATAGATAGTAAACATTATTTTAAGTTGCATTCATTTTAAACAACCAAAGTTAACCAGCAAGCATACCTAATGCATGATCGGTATCATACGTCAAACGGACAAAATGCACGAGTGATAACAACGAAGTTTAAACCATACCGCGTGACCAATGTAGAGCTCGCGTTGTGCTGACCACAACACTGTTTCATTTTCATACTTCCAAGTTCCGAAGTTTTTTTTGAGATGCTTTCACGAACGCTGTGCCAAAATGCAGTCTATCGACCTGTCAACATTTTATTCACCTTAACCTAAAGGCTTCTGGATTTTGTCTGGCAAATATCCCAATGTCTGTCCTCTGTCCTGGAAACGGAAAGGCTTCTCATTTCTGCCGTTTGGGCCGGGCATACACAGAAAGCTTTTACGGACCTGTTGCGCGTCAACTTTTATTTTTCTTAAAGCCAACTGGGTGCACACATGGACATGGGTTAGGGTATGGTCTCGCGTTCGCATCCTTCTCAAACTTGGATTACACTACACATGCGACTTTTCATGTCAAATTTTGACATGCCGACGTCATTATGACGTTGAAATTTGTCCTAAATTTGTCACCAACATCAACAAGCGGGCTGTCGCAGCGCACTCGCACGACAGACACTCGAGTGACCACCGAATGACCGAATTTTTGTGACTTCAGCATGCCAAAATTTGCCACGAAAAGTGACACCTCCTGTAGCTGTAATCGTAGCTTCAGTCGCATTCACGCAAGCTAACCAACTATTGACGCACATCGTCTCGCAAAGAACATAGTTCTGCGGGTATTCAATTTCGACAGATCAGCGAAGGCGTTTCCATTTTGCTTTGCTCTTGAAGTACGATTTGCTTTACACGTCGATGTTATGTTAGGTTAGCTCTGTTTCCTGCCAATCATTCCTTAGTTGATTTGTTAATTAAATTTTGCACAGTTCCCTATATTCCTATACCAATGCCTTAGTCTTGTTGGAAAGTCAGCATCTTCCTATGTTAGCACCTGTGAGTCGTCTGCTTGTCCTTCTAGTCCCATGCCACCATCAACTGTGTCGGCTTTTGTTATCTTTCATTTATAACAAATATGGTGCTGCTATTCTAAACAGGCATTCAATTGAAGACCCCCTTAAGACTGCGATTTTGCAACTAAAAGTAAAACTGCAACAGTTTCTTCCATTTCGCGACGCACAAATGTCAGCTATGCAGCGAAGCTTTAAAATGCCAGCTAATCACCGCTCTGACGTGTGACCCAATAATCATGTTGCAACAAGATCATATTTCGAGCACTCGTGTCGAAAGGTATGCAATTAATGCCAAAAGACCGCAGTCTCATAATTTACATTGACTAGCTAGAGCGGGGCTGCGGGCAGCCACAGCGGAATGTTAAACGGTGCTGCCCGCAATGTTGCCCAACGACATTCGACCGCCAGCTAGGAAGAAATTTACAATAATAACAAACATACAGAGCCGGTGTACATGTAAAAGTGAAGACTTTAATTTACGATATCAGTGTATTTGACAGAATGTTGCCGCTAACTACGATAATTAAGTAGAACGTTAATAGAAATAAAAAGGAATTCGTTTTCAAATAGTTAACAACTAGAAGATACAACCGAATCATGGGAGGAAATCAGTTTAACGTGGGTCTGCGTCTCTGAGCTCGTTCTTTTACTCTCGAGTCTAATTAAGCTTCGCTTGTTCGTGTGGTGATGGAATCGTTCAACTGCATCCGGCTTATGGTGTTATTCTCTTGGGATCACGTGGGAACATTGAGGTCTTGCGAATGTTGTCGAGTCCCAGATACAGCATCACGACACGCTCCATGCCAATGCCGCCGCCAGCGTGAGGTGGACAGCCAAACCTGAACGACTCGATGTAGGCGGCAATTTTCGAGATGTCTAAACAAAGGACAAACATTATTAGTGACCACAGTATCCAGCATCGACTATTTGATAGACTTACCAATTCCGTGATGTAAAGCCCTCTCGGTCAAGTAGTCGGGATCGTGGACACGTTGAGCCCCGGAAAGAATTTCCTCGCCGCGCATGAACATGTCATATGAGTTGGAATATTTGGGATCGTTGGGATCTGGCATTGTGTAGAATGGGCGGATCGACAGTGGAAACTTGTCCAAAATGTAAAAATCTGTGTCGTACTTGGCCTTGACAAGGCGGCCAAGCAGCTTCTCGTTGGGCGTTGACAGATCCTCCTCGTCACCGGTCTCGATACCGGCTTCTCTTAGCATAGCAACGCCTTCGGCGAAATGCAAAATCAATGGTGGCTCGAGGAATTTGAACGCCTCCACCCGGTATTGTTGGCCGACCGCTTGGATTTCGCGGTCGAATTGATCGCGCAGACCTTTGAATATCGCCGTGAAGGTGTCACCGATCGTGTGCAGCACCTCGTGATAGTGGTACTTGAACGCCATCTCCAGATCCAAGCCTACGAATTCCGTCAAATGCCTGTGCGTGTTGGAGTCTTCTGCACGGAATACTGCACCAACAGTGAACACCTTGTCGAAATCGGCCGCAATTGCCATTTGCTTGTAGAGTTGCGGCGACTGGGCCAAGTAAGCGGAGTCTGTAAGTTTAAAATTGATGGCCAACGAATAAGTGATCAGATGTTTGTAATGACATGCAAATGTTACTTTGTAGACTTTTTGTTTTTTAACTGCGCATCGGTCAAGTATCGATGTGCAGTGGAAAGACACATCAAGCGATCAGTGGGTTTGAGAGGGGAATCTTACTTCAAAAGCTCTATGGCACGACATGGGGGAGACAAGCTTCTTTCGGCTTTTCAACTTCACTACGAAACAGTTTCCGTCACACTGATTCCATAAAGCGCAGAAGTATGTGCAAGAAATTGCCCGTGTGACCTTCGATTGAGCTTATAATGAAAAATATGGACTGTCCACCGATGTAAACCACCTCCGGCCGGACTGTTTCAAAGCAGCGCTGCATTCGCCGCAAAAACATAGTTATGCCTGGGAAATTAGCCCGGGAAAACCGCGTGCACCTCATGAAGTCGTAGCTTGACGTAGTTCACTTACTATGAGAAGAAGATCAAACCAAGACACACTCATCAAAAATCAAGTGGAACAACAATGTCGTCGAAGACACGACTATGTAGAAACATTCTCCCAAGGAAGCTTTTAGTGATCTGAATTTCCTCTGAATACAATGTACAGACTCCTTGCAGCAGAATTATGATATTTGTTGTGATATGTGTTGCCACACTTTCCCCTCAAGAGGGACAATTAAATTTCGTTGATATGGCGTATCTTAATTGAAAATAAAACTTCCCCAGCGCTCATAAATATGAGATAACGGTCGATTAGCTGCGACTTACCTTTGAAATAGCTCACAGTGAACACATTGGCACCACCCTCACTGGCTGCGGAAATGATTTTGGGCGTGTGGATCTCCGTGAAACCTGCAAAACAGACTCATGATCTGGGTGAACTAGACTGGAGACTGTTTCCATACCTTTGTCAGTGAGAATGTCACGGAAGAGCTTACAAACTCCGGCTTCCAGGCGGAATATTGCCTGATTGGCTGGTGTTCTCAGATCCAACACACGGTTGTCCAACCTAGTGTCTTGATTCACTCGAATGTTGATGGCTTCTGTATCCTATTTCAATAAAAGAAACACACATGACAACTGATGCAAGTAGTCGCACACAATTTGCTCTTACGTCTGTATTTTCGGGGCGGGATGCGTCTTCGATTTGCAAGGGCAATTGAGCCTTTGCTTGTGACACGACGAAGATCTCTGTGATTTGCAATTCGAGATCCTGTTGGGTACATGACTCAATCTTAATGGGAACCAACACTACATTGGCCGCTACATCGATAATGCTTTCCTTGTTGATGCTGAAACGAGACACTTAACAAATGCCTGTGCGGTTACGGCACAACCTCTGACTTACTTGCTGGAAAATTTCACCATCTGCTTGGACACAACATCATTCACAGACACTATACCCTGCACAGTGCTGCTCTGCTGACGGATAATCAAGAAACACTGTTTTCCCTTGCTGCGCGATGTGTGCAGCCGACCCCTGATCCAAACAGTGCCCAAGCCAACGTGGTCCTTTAACTCGTGCACGTGCACAAAGACTCGATCTTCTTTTTTGTCTTTTGACTGGATCATACCCGATGAGCCATATTTACCGATTGAGCAGTCTTCTGCCGATTCACCGGCTTCGACGTTCTCCTTGCCAGCCGCCGCCTTGTACTCAGCTTTCTGCAGGAAAATTCATGTCAGAAGAATCAACAGAATAACAGAAATAGACACGTCTCACCTTTGCTGCCTTGAGCGCATCTTTAGCCTGCTTCTTTGCAGCCTTTTTCGACTGCTGCTCCTCGGCGGTCCCGCCGCTCTCAAGAACTTCCTTTTCCGCTCCCATGGTTAATCACTATCGGCAGATTTCTAGTGACAAAACAAAAAACGAAAACCAATGTTATTGCCTGTGGTTCTTCTTGATAAGACAAAATAATCAAACACATTCTCTAACTTTTGCCCTCCCTTCTGGCAGATAACACTTGCTTAGTCAAAATTCCAATAAGTGGGCAAGAAACATTGCAACAAATGGGCGTCGAATTACATCATGAATTGTTTAATTACGTCACAAATGTATTTAGTTTCTATTTTTAAACAAATTTTTAAAAGTGCAACAACTGCAACCCTAATTCACAAAAAAATTGATTTCCATGCATAAGATTAGACTGGGAAAATTCTAAAAGAAATCCATGCTGGAAATGATTCATATCATAACCAAGCAGACAGAAAGCGGCCGGAAAACCAGTTAAGCTCGGAACTTACCAAGAAAATTTGGCCTGTACAATGTTTTTTCGCGCGATAATCAAAGATCCGCACTAATCACTTTGGGTATTTAATACAATTTAAGATAGATCTTTAAGTTTTAAAACAAATGCCGCCTACACGTTGCAAGACGTTGCACTTAACAGCAGCACATACTTTTGTATGAAGCAACAGCAAATCGATGTGACATGGCAGCAAGGTAATTTTTTGACATTTATTTTCAAAGACGGTGGGCAGTGTTCACAGATGGGATGTATTTTCTTATTGGTATAAGACTAAGGTCGGTAAGGTTTATTATTCGTGAAAGTTGATTGGGTAGGTAGGTAACAAAATGGAAGACCGCTTGTTGATTTCTGAGTTAATTTTTTCAAAGGTGATTCTAAAAAATGTTGGCATCGTTATGCGGTGGTTTTATTAATACAACCTGTACAAATTTTTATTAGGTCTTTCTCAAATTGAGTATATTTCATTGATTTATTCTTAAGCCCGTATGACATTTCATTTTTTTTTAGCATTTTTTCACACTTTTTAAATGAAACTAAAGCAGTACGAAACATTAAAACGAAAATTCCCGATAGGAGTGAGTGCGTACACAGCAACTGCATTAATGTAGCTACGTCAAATATGCATTAAAAATGTATTCAAATCACATATTTCAGCTCCTGGCAGCTTTATCTTTTGACATTTCAAGATTATTTGAAAACAAATTCGTTTGTGAAATTTTCGGTTTGCTTTGCAAAGAATTCCTACCCCTTCCGTAATACACTTTTGGTCTCTTTTACACACCGCTGACTTTTCAGCATTAAAAAAATGAGGAAAAAATGTAGTGTCAAACGGGCTATGCTCTTTTAATTGCGATAGCAAATATTTTGAATTTGCTACTGACAAAACTGAAGTATAGAAGAGAGATATGTAACTTTCACAATAAGCAGTGATACGCAAAAATCTTGTTTGGAAATTGCAATGACACTTAATTGTCAGAAGCAGTTTACATATAAAATCACTGATTCAAACAAAAATATCGAATAGATAGACTGGAACATTTTTGGTTGTGGTTCGATGGTCAAATTGAAATCATAACATTTTTGGTTAAAACAGAATTATTATTATGGGCTCTCAAGATTAACAATCAATCAGTAAAACTAACCGTCCGTTGAAAATATTCCCATTGTTCTAACACTTTCCGCGCCATTAGGTTATGTACGTAAGCAACGACAATTTTGCGCGCAAAGTGCAAATAACAATAATATGTTGAAGATTTGTTTTGGCAAAACATTGGTCTCTGGCTGTTCAAAATAATTTCTAAACCATTCAAATCATCTGCATATTCTCTGGGTTGCCTTTTTCCCCACAAAATAAATTTCTAATAGCGTACTGTATTACTTTACGAGTTACTTTTTTATCAGAAGGCCTTTTTTCAACAATTAAAGTCACACGAATATTCCCTAAGTTGTCACCCTGTTTGACACTGCATTATCAATAATTCTAGAAGCTTATCGAAGTCGACCAATGCCAACCCCATCTTCGAATATAACTTCGAAACGTTTTCCCAACTGCAGACTGCAGTTTCCATTTTGCAAGTTATTCGTACAGCTGTCATTCTTCGCAGTGCTGCATAGGAAAATTGAGTGATTTTTATTCCAAGAAAATTGTAAAAGAAGTAAAAAGGAAGAAAGCGCATATCCCAATCACCGATTTCTCCGAAATTATTGTGAAATTCATTACAAACCAATAGAAATCAGGTTTAGAATCGTTTTCAAGGTAAGCCAGTTTCTGAATTCTGATTGTTTTCTAATTTCCGCCTATCGATTTTGTTACTAAAATTACACCGACGCAATTTACCCCAAATCGAAATTGGTACTTCGAATTAGGAATGACTCATGTAGGGTATTTTATTTTTTCATCGCTCGTCTCGTATTGTGTATTTTCATAACAAAATTATTTCTCTTTGGCTAACGAGAAGACCGAGAAGTGTTTGATGGGAAAACGTATCTATCTCTGGGGTTTCCCTTCTTCAAACTTGATTGTTTACATCTACATTTGAATGCGTTAATTGATTTTTGTTTCCAAATAACTCGATTAATTGAGAAGTATGCGCTTTTGTAACCATGAAGCTCATCACATTCTGCTAGAATACACATGCTTATCTAATTTTTTTCTTTCTTGAACTTATCACATTTTGTATTAGCGATTAGTTAACTGACGGCACAATTTATTGGTTCTTTGCAGGTACTGATCGATAGCCAATTGTATTAGCACTTAAGAATGGGTAAGTAATTGATGCGACTGTCCATCTAAATGGAAGTGTTTGTTGTCTTCTAATCCACAGTGATTCTGATTAGTGTAAAAGCTCTGTCCGTCTATCGCACGACAAAACAAAAAAAAAAAAAGAAACAGAATAAAATTTGGTTTAGAAAAGGAATTTGGTTATCCCTACCACACACACAAAATGTCCTGGCAAGGTGGCGCTCCGCCCTACTATCAAGGTTTATAGTCAAACGAATATTTCTTATTTTGCACCCACCATCTGACATGAAGTTACTAAGATCTGTAGCATAAAGTTGATTACTAGAGAGCACACCCATTGCATGCAGTACTAACAATTCCAGAAACATCTAGTCTGTTTTGTTGTTTGTGTACAAACCACTGATACAGCACATCTGTTCATCCCGTAGATTGTATAGCATTCATAACAATAATATAAATACACGTAATAGCTACACACTTGGTGCAGCAAGTACCTATCATAAAATTTGGTAGCGACTTTGTTGTTTGACGGGGTTGGTCTTTATTATTATAATTCGTGAATATGGAATGCAGATTTGGCAAATGTTTGATGTTTTACTTTAACCACTTGTAAATATGTGTGAGCGTGTGAGAGG
The DNA here is from genome assembly GCA_948293265.1 of Cheilosia impressa. Lineage (NCBI taxonomy): Eukaryota > Metazoa > Arthropoda > Insecta > Diptera > Syrphidae > Cheilosia > Cheilosia impressa. Next base: position 12,459,596 of record OX411883.1, read on the forward strand.
TTCTAATTTATTATTTCATTAACTTGGTTTCCAGTTGGGTCATAAATTTAATTAGCATTTATTTTGAAGGAAGACAACTAGGGGAGTGAACAACATATTGCCAAGAGCAATCCTCACAAAGTTGCACTGCTCGTTGAATTTTGTTTTATGGATTAATTGTTGCGGAAATAGAAGAGAGAACGAATGGAAGAGGAAACAACGTCGTCATCGATAGGAAGATGTGTATGCGAATGCATTTCGGTTCACTTGCATTGCATCATCGGCAATAAAATTATAAGAACCCATGAAATAGAACTCATTTTCTTTTAAGAGCAACTGTACATAGCTGTTTTGGCAATATGAACTGCAAATTTCTGTTTTTATAGACACGAATCGAATGATTGTCAATCTTAGTCTCAACCCTCGGCTTCCCTATGGTTTTATTGAAACCCTGATGGAGGTTTCGCTCTGGAGGTAACCTTTCGGGCCATGCCCTTTTGTAGCATTGGTCTTTCTTTTACTAATTGCCTTGTGCAGCAATTGTTTCCCACGCCTTAACTGGCTCGTCGGAACTATTAAGTTTACTTTAGTAAATTGGTCAGTTAATGTTCCGAAAGGCAATCCAGCTCTTCATAGACTGCAGTCATTTAAAATACGAGTCGTCCTTGTTCGCATCGATTACGATAACACACTCGCTTTCTCTGTTTTTCCTCCCTACAACTTATCCCCCACCTTGTCACAGACCAACGTTTTAAACCCAATTTTCAATTGCATATACTTACAGTGTGAAGTGACATAGTACATATCAAATTCAATCAGACACACTACACAAAGCCCCAAAATGAAATTCCGAGCCGTCATGCAAGACCAACAAGACATGAAGGAGTTTGTCAACATAATTCTGACGCTTTCCAAACTGACAAAGAACTGCACTATGAACATTAGTTCAGACAAAATCAACTTCATCGTTAGCGAGGACCCCGGCAATGTAGCGCCCCTAGTCTGGGCCGAGGTCTTTACAGACACAATTTTCTCCGAATACATAATGGAGGGGATAAGCGAAAACTATCAAAACATACTGCTCTCGTTTAATCCATCGAACTTGGCGCGAGCCATTGCGGTGGTACGCAACGGCGCCAAATATTGTAAGCTAAAGCTAACAAACAATCAGTATGCATGTCTGACAATCGAAATGGAAGTACCGTCGAATGTATCGGATCATTATCGTCAAATTGTTCACGATGTCCCGGTAAACATCATACCACGAGTTGATTGGAGTGGCTTCTCGCTGCCGCAAGTGCCCGATTCGAAAATTGTTCTCACAATTTCGTCGAATCGTACTATTCGCAATCACATTGACAAATTGAAGAATCTGTCGCCGTCGATCACGTTTTACGCGACCAGTAGCGGTGAAATGAATGTTGCCGTCGAGACGGAACTGTCTACTGTGACCACCAGGTATAAGAACTTGGAGGTTCGCAAATTGAATACAGAGAGTGGCGGTCGCGTTGAGGCCTCATGCACGGTCGATTGCAAGAAGATGGCAGTTTTCTTTTCATCGTTGCAGGTGTCGACGTTGGAGTGGTCTTGTGGCATAGTAGACGATGCGTTGATTCACTTGGAGATCAACGTTAGGCGAGGCGTCACAGTGCATTCAGTCATTCCAGCTGTGTGCGTTTAGTTCTATTGATTTTGAGTAGTGCTTGTAATCATATTATTTTTGTTTGTAACTACCTCTGTGAGGCCTTTTCAAATAAAACGCACAGTCTACTGAATGTGTTTCTCGACTTCTCAGGCGCATTTTCAATTGAATGGCTCTGCTTATAGAATGACGGCAGTCCTGTTTGATGTGGGACTCAATTTGTACTGCTAGACGGTCTTTATCAAAGTCATGCGTGACTGGATTTGTTTGCCCAAACTGGTTTTAAGATGAGACTGTAGAAACCACTGGTAAAACAATTTATATAATGTTTGACAACGTACCCACTGCTGCCAGCGAATAGCAGGCAAGGAGAGAGTTTTAGAGAGGAAGGGATCTGCAATTTTATGCCGAGTCCAATAGGCTAATTTAGAAGCTCTTTCATGACAGTACTACTCTCAGATGTTTGCCAAACGTTCTTGAGGTTTTGTTTATTTTTTTCGCGATTTATTTATTTAACTTGACTAATTTGGATATCATACGTTCTTCGTTTTACTATTTCTACAATGCAAGAAAAGCTAAATAAATTCAAAATAGATAAACATCTGCCCAAGGCGCGGCCAAAGGGGTTTAGAGACTTTGTACCCCCATTTTTGTCTGTTTTGTTAACTCCAACGTATTCAATTTGAGTGTGCACTGCGCAGCTTGTTTTTCTGGTCGACACAGGAAGCCACTATACCTAGCAATATGTCTATCCTGAGTTTACACCTAGCAAAACCTCCTCCATACGTTATCTTACATACTCAACCAGGAAATTGATCAATATTCGCCTCGGGCCTTTGATTTAATAACTTTTCTGACCGACGAGTGAGTTCTTTGTTGAGGATTCCCTTTCCACTTTCTCCGCTTTCCTTACCTACTGTCCCAAACAATTTGCTGTTTTTCCTTTTTTTTTTTTTTAAAAGAAGAGTTGAAACTTTTGTTTTGAAACACCAACTACATATAAGCATACGTTGTCTACTGTAAAAAAAAATCTTCAACTCAACCAATTGGCTTTCATTTCTATGCCCACTAAAACCCGAATTGGGACCACTATGCGACGCCGGCCGTAAGGTTGTGCGCCAATTAATGCAGTAAGTTTTTCGCATTTTTTGTTAATTTGCTTAATTTACACGTTCACGTTGTGATTATTATTGGCATGAATATTTTAGTCAAACGTTTTGTTGAAACTTTTCAAAACTGTGTGCATATAATTTATTTTTTATTTCATTCGGAGTTGTACTTGTCGCTTACAATTTATAATGGCGACATGAAGCGAATGAAGTTTGGTGAAAGCAATTCTTTTTCGTCGTCAAGTTCCAATTAAAAATGGTCCATGTCGGTCAAGTAGTTTTGGCAGCTCCCACACAAAACAAATTTTGCATGACTTTTACGCAGTGGAGGGAATTAAAGCATCGGCCAGGCCGATGATAACACTTTTACTTGTTTTTATTACAGTTGGCAAAAAAATACAGCACACAAAACGCTGCCCAAGTTTTAGAGCGACACTGTATGTTTTCACAACGTTAGGAGTGAAAGTTTGCCGCAGTGCTTAAGAGCGCAAATGCTTAACGAGCAACAATCTTTAATTTCTGATAAACAAACTCACCACTACAGAAGTAACTCATCGTTTCACTTGCACAATTCGACAACTGATAAGGGCAAACAGATAAATGATTCATAGCGACCTAGCGAAACCCCGTCATCAGCACAGCTTGGACTTACAACACTAACAAAGCGCTTATGTAAAAAAGCTACGTCCCATACAAAGATTGCACAGATAGTAGATAAGACTAAAGCTGCGGTCGTTCGTGGAACTGTTCACCACAAACCATTGCCAGGTGGCAAGTAGTCTTCGATTTCCTTTCAGTTTTAATTAGAAATAGAAATTATCTCGGCTTTTTTACTAATATCACTGCGATAACTCTTTTGGCATTTTTGTTTGCACGTAGAGAATTCATTTCGTTTGGAACGGTTTGTGTGTGTGCGAAAGTGTGCTTCAGTAAAGAAGAATTAAATAAATCCACTCGTTTGTGTAAATAAGTTTCGTTAGAAGGCGAACCAGACAGACAGTTAAATAATGTATCAATCTGTAAATTCGGATTCTGCAGATCCCAATCAGCAATATTATGGCGGCGGTCCACAAGGAGGTTATCCCCCACAGGGCGGATATCCACCTCAGGGAGGATATCCGCCACAAGGGGGTTATCCGCCACAAGGTGGTTATCCCCCACAGGGGGGCTATCCACCACCAGCAGGCGGCTATCCCCCACCAGCAGGCGGTTATGCACCACAGCCAGGTTTTATTCAACCCCCTCCAGCAGGTGGCGGCTATGGTGGCTTCGAGGATCCCGAGTCACAGGATGTCAAAAACTTTTCCTTCGACGATCAGAGCATTCGCAAGGGATTCATTCGTAAGGTCTACCTAATATTGATGGTGAGTTGTGCGATGCGCAAATGACGATTTGTGTATTCATTGTGAGTGTTCTTTTGCAGGGCCAATTGGTAGTTACATTCGGAATTGTTACATTGTTTGTGTACCACAAGCCAACACAGGAATGGGCCTTCAGAAACGGATGGTTGTTCTGGGTCGCGTTGGGTATGCTCTTGGTAACTATGATCTGTATGGCTTGCTGCGAAGGAGTACGACGGCAGACACCAACGAACTTCATATTCCTGGGATTGTTCACAATAGCTGAATCATTCCTGATGGGCGTGAGTGCGGCTCGCTATCAATCTGAAGCGGTAAGTTTTTAAAAAATGTGTTTGCTTTTTTTTTTTTTAGTACATATTGGACTTTGATACTATGATGTGCAGTTATCGCAGCTGTATTACTGTGGATGATAAAACTGTGATAAAATCATCGACTGTTCTCTTTTTCATTTTAAACTCTGAACACGTTCATTACGTTTAACTGACCGAACTGTACTCTGTTGCAGCATCTAGCGACTGACAAATATAATCGTTCAAGACAGTTGCCATTGCCAGTAAATACACATGTTCTTGTAGTTGGTGGTAGATGCCATAAAACTCACAAGGAGAAACATGTCACAGTTTCGTGGCACACTTTGAAATCACACGCAATAGCATTGCAGCCTAGCTTCAATTTTGAGAAAAGACTTTTAATTGAGAACATGATTGGCCACAAACAGGGTGGTACAAGCTTTACAACGACATCAAAGTGGTCATAAGAGTTGGAGTCAGTGGTCTAAGATGGCCAGGACATGTAGAGCAAATTAACAATAACCCTCCCGTCCGAAGGCGACTCACATGACACGCACACGTGACAGACAGTAAAGCTGCTAGTTGCATTTTTCCAATTGTCCTCTTTCTTCACTGCCTTCGTCTTCGTTTGTCATAATTGAGAAGAATAGCTTGTGTACCTTGTAGCAAAGTGCAATATGTGATGTTGCTTTTCTAGCAAGAGCCTTTTCCAATAATTGCATGTCCCTCTTTCTAGGTTATGATGGCAATCGGTATAACCGCGGCAGTTTGCTTGGCATTGTCTATATTCGCCATGCAAACCAAATACGATTTCACCATGTGTGGCGGCGTACTACTGGTCGCTTTGGTAATCTTCTTCATTTTCGGCATAGTAGCGATCTTTGTTACTGGCAAAATAATGACGATGGTGTATTCGTCCATCGGTGCGTTACTCTTCTCCGTCTACTTGATCTACGACACTCAACTGATGATGGGCGGAAAGCACAAGTACTCCATCAGCCCCGAGGAATACATCTTTGCCGCCCTCAATCTATACTTGGACATTGTCAACATCTTCTTGTACATCTTGGCAATAGTCGGTTCAAGGGACTAGGATTAGGCGAATCCCCTGCACCCCGATTCCCCAGTATAATTGATTTTCCTATGTTTAAAATTTTCTTTTGTAATAATTTATTTTTAATCTGTTAATTTTGTTTTATTTTTTTTTTCGTTTGAACTGAAGCTTGATTTAATATATCATTTTTCTGAGTTTATTGTAGTCGGCAATAATTTTTTTATACTGTTTTTGATTGACTGTAGCAAGTAAGAGGACGCCCTTTACTAAAGTTATGAATGGAACTTAGATTTAACAAAAGAAAGAAACAAAACAAAAAAAACACTCATTTGACTAATTGTTGTAATTGCTAATAATAATTAAACGAAACAGAAAATACTTTGTTATACTAAGTAAACATTAGCCCAACCCACTCCACTCCACATGAAGATGGTGATTGCTTGCCCTACGTTCTTGTTGTTCCATCTTTTCTATGGATTCAAACACACACACTATTCGATTGATAGAAATAAGAAGCGATACACTGATGGGAAATAGGTTAATTTAATTTGTACGACGAAATGCTACAACCCAAAGGAGAAGAACGTCTCGAGCTGAGAACGCAAATCAATACAATAAGCAAACAAATAAAATAAAATACATGAGCAAAGATAATTAAAAACAAATATTTATATGTACACAGAAATCTATACAAGCCCTAACAATTTATTTTAAGAATCGTAGTTATTGTCTTTTCAAAGTCTAACATGAAGAATAAAACTATTAATCAATGTAAAAGAACAAAAACATGCAACAAAATGTTTATGTATCTCTATACAAAGTATTTACTCGTATTTTAACTTTTGTTCTGTAACTGTGCAGTGCATGCATGGTTAAGGCGAAGAAAGGATAGTCCAAACTATTATTGATGGAAACAGAAATTGTGAAAACCAACAAATTTATTGTTTTGTAAACTGAATAATACAAATAAAATTATTTTTCCTTACTATAAGAAGGAGACGACGACTAATCGTTTGGTGTTTCTATTGCTGTTTGGCGAATCACACAAAAGAGTTGACTTGCAGTTGTGCCGGTTTATGGAAAATTCAGGGTAGGCATTCTGTAAGGCGAAACGTTCAAACGTTTTCGTGTGCACGAAGAAATTTGCTTGTGTAACATAGGGAAAATCATTCGTGCGCACGAAAACTTTTAATCGTTTCGCCTTACAGAATCTGACTCCAGCTGTCGCACAATGTTAATCTTCATGGAAGCTTGTTGGCACCACAAGAAAGCTCTGCTCTTTCTTCGACTAAGGTTGTCCACAACACTTTTGTCATCTTTGTAAGTACTTTTACATGGCGTTGTACTCCCTGTTCTAAGATGACAGGATAGTCCACAACAGGTTTTAGCCTTTGCTAACACGCACCTCAAGTTAGCTAAATCTATCGTGTGCCATCTAAGCAGTGGGCTTATCTACTGCTAGGTTAGGTTGGGAGGGCAGTTTTGCATCAGATGCAAATTTTCACCCGGTAGGAGTGAAGGCCCATTGTGAGTACCCTATTTGTACATGTAAGGACATGTGGCTAACAAAACTTCGATCTGTTGAGGAATAGTTTTATGTCTGATAGAGGTACCCCCGCCAAGTCGTCCAAACTTTCGAAGAACCTTGCTCCCATACAGGATGGGTGGCGTTCTTGTAAAGCTGGGCAGTTGCATAGAAGATGTTCCACGGACTCTATTTCCTCTTCGTCTCTGCAGCTTCTGCAGAAGTCATTTGCAAGAACTCCCAGCCTTTTAGCCATGTTTCCTATGGTGCAGTGTCCGGTTAGAACCCCGACGAGCATCCGGATTTGACTTCTATTAAAAGAGACTAGGAGCTTTGATCTTTCGGTGTCAACCACAGGCCACAGACTACGGGTCATGACGCAACCGATGGTGTTGCTCCATTGTTCCTTAGCCAGTTGAGTGGTGACGCCGTCAATAAAAGTTTTAGCAGTGTTGAAAGCCGGTAGCACCTCTCCGTCCGCTAGTTGAGGGTTCATATCAGAGCCGTATCTGGCCAATTCGTCCAGCAGAGTAGAACTGAGTGATGACGTATAGCCCTAAGTGCCAGAGGCAATCTGTAACACATTTCGCATTAACAAGGTTGGAGCCGATTGCTTTGAGTGCTGCTAGACTGTCCACACAGATGGTTATTTCCATTGCTGGTAGTCCCATCGATAAGATAGTCTGTGCTGCTTTCTTAAACGCATAGATCTCAGCTTGAAAGACGCTGCAGTGATCAGTCAGTCGAAACGACTGGTTAATCGCAAGTCTTTCTGAGAATACGCCGGCTCCTGTACCATTTTCTGTTTTTGAACCATCCATATAGACGGATATAATGATGGTACTGGGTGAGTTCCAGTCCTGTCTTTTGGGTATAGTGATTCTGAAATTTTTCTCGAAGTCATATCTGGGTTTCTCGTAATCAGTAAGTAACATGAGCCCCTTCCGATCAAAGATTTCAAGTATGCTTGAGTGTCCGCAGTACCCAGGCTTCCAAGTTTTGTTCTTTCTTAATCTGAGAGCGGCTTTGGCTGCCACATTCTTAGTGAATAGCTCAATGGGTTGCAGGTTTAATAGCGTTTCCAGACCTTGTTGTGGTGTGGATTTAATTGCGCCTGTTATACCCAAGCAAGCAATTCTCTGCACCTTGTTCAGGTTCTTAAGATAGGATTTGGTTTTAACCGCCTCCCACCAAACTAATGAACCATAGGTAAGAATGGGTCTCACAATCGCGGTGTACAGCCAGTGCACAATTTGCACAGTTTTTCCCAAAGGTTTTCCTACATGCATCATCTACTGCTAGTTCCGTCGAATGGAGCCGCATATTTTATAGGACTGATCACAAAGTTGATGTTGCTATACAGCTCGTAGAGTTCGCTGCTAAAACTTTTTGTTCCACACTTCACCAACGTAAACGAAATGGGGAGCGACAAATCCAATTTTGGGTTCGAAACGATTTGGAACATCTTTACCTGCCTTCAGCGTGAACGTTGTGCGACTAAAGTTGCGATTTTACATTTTTTTCTAGAGGCTACCACAATTTCTGCTATTTGGGCCCTTTTTTAGTTGGAGAAGTCGCTTCAAAATCTTTTAAAATGCTATTACTTCAAAAAAAAGGGAAAACCATTAAAAATATAACGCAGTTGCATATCACAACACTATTTTATTGTTTAGCGAGTCAATGCCTGTTGAATATCTTTCAAAAATACAAAATTTGCAGAAAAGCTTCAGAAATGACACTTTTTTCTCCCATTGACCCATTTTCTTGCGACTTTTCAGATTTCTGTAGCGGTCACCCTGCCTACCTTCGCTAACATCCATTCTTTTTCTCCATAAAGGTAACGGTCTTATATTTCAAGAGTCTACAACAGCGATTGTGTAATTCTTGGCTTGATTTCTGATGTGACGTATCTTCTAGTTGACAGTGTTCACAAGATTATAAATCGATCTCCCAATATTTGCAATCGCATCAACCGCAGCTCGCTGAATTCTGCCATTTACGTCGATTTGTTCAACGTATGCAAGCTAGAACACAGACTTTTTGACTCTGCGGCACAATATGACGGAATAAAAACTTTGCAGAAGCTCCGTTGCCGAGAAGTTCTTGGAGACAAAACTGTCAGGTCTCCTCCAGCACAACGGAAAAGAAACCTTGCAATCTAGTAACCGTCAAGATGTATCACTTAAAAATGGCTGAGCGTATACGGTAGCATGAGTATGTCAATTTGGCGCTCAAAACTTGCTTTCTGTATCTTAATAGGACTGCCGCGTAACCACTTCAATTAAAACATTTTCCCATAAACTAACAATGGAAAAATATTCGCTTGCGTAAACTGTTCCGCTTCAACCTTGCATCGAAACAAGTCAGGTTATGCGATGGCATCCGCTTAGCTTAATCATTTGGTTTGGTTTATTGGTTGGCGATACCTGATGCCCGGAATTGAAGCCCCGACCGTCTGCTATTCAGTGTTGCTTACGCTGACTCGTGTTTTACTCGCACTTTATCAATTCCATGACAACATCAATTTGTCCCCATATGCAGTTTGACAAAAGTCCCCCCAGTCAATGTCTCTCATCAAAGTGAAACTGAAAAACACAGTCCAACTTCTGCCACCACTTAGCAGGTTAATGGGCACAAGACATTGACTCAAATATTGAAATCCATTAAGCCATCATAATTGCCTACAATGATGACAAAGAACCTGGAACAGTTTGTTGGTGGCTCGGCTGCAGCTTAAGCCACCCGCTGGTAATTAAATAGAGAATTTCATTCAATGACAGGCAAACACATTTACATCCCAAGAATAGCGCACTTGTTGCAGCCACCTATTGAAAGGGGGCGCATCTCATTCTCTAACCGGACCACTGACTGTCGAACGACGACGACGCGGTCAGCGTGCTTAATTAAACACTCATAATGAAATTATGTCCCATTTGCGACAAGCTGCGATTTATTCAGGTCCAGCTACTGCGATTTCCTCCGAATCTCAATGTGAAGTTCAGCACTAAATGCGCAGCTCTATAGTTGTAGTGTCGCCTGACTCGTGTATTCCTCTTGCTAGAATTTCAAGTGGCCGATTTCAATGGGTTAGCGCGGGTTCTACCACCTATTGTGAATCGCTACAAGTTGATCTCGTTTGCAGGCGCATCCACTACTAACCATTTGAATTGTATTCAGTTCAGGGCACCCTTGCATCAAGCTAGTCATCATTTCTAACTGCAGTCAGTATCGCGTTAGACGTTCAACGTACCAAATGGTTAAATCGTAAGCTCGGAATAGATTTAGTTGCCTTTGAATATACCCACCGGAAGTGAATCGATTCGGAAGTGAAACGGTTATCGGAAATGCTAGTTCGAAAATAATCATTGCGCTGATACTACGTTCATTATTGGCTCTTTTCTGAATAAAATATGGATTTCGACGACGTACTTAACGAGGTCGGTGCCTTCGGCATGTACCAGAAACTCATAATATGCGGTGTGCTTCTGCCAGCAGCCCTACCTTGCGCGTTCCACGCTTACAGGTGTTTAAACAGAATTGTGCTTGTTTTTTAAACGATTCTAATTGGCTTCAACTGTAGCCAACTATTTATAGCTGCTACCCCGGAGCACTGGTGTAGAATTCCCGAGTTGGAACCGTGGACAAGGGACTACGGCGAGTTGGTGAAAAATCTCAGCATCCCCGTCGAGGTGGTGGACAATGCGCTCAAGTATTCCGAGTGCAAAATGTACAAACGCAACTACACCGATATTGTGAGATACTTGGAGTATAGGACACCATATGACCTGGCGCTGGATAAAGTCTGGGACATTGGTGATCCTCAAGGAGCGACTATTGTAAATTGTCAAAATGGGTGGCATTACGACACCGCAATGTATCCCAATACAGTTGTGTCCGAGGTAACAGTGAATGTTTTTATGAAATGGATTACAAATACATTTTTTTCTCAGTGGGATCTGGTGTGTGACAGAAACTTGTATGTCACCCTGGGATTGGTGGTTTTTGGAATCGCTGGTCTCATAGGGAACTACATCTTCGGATACTTGCAGGACATTTGGGGCAGAAGGCCTTCGTTTTATTTGTATTTGATGATCGAGATACTGGCGTGTGCAGGAAGTGCTTTTGCCTGGGATTACTATTCGTGGCTGGGAATGAGATTCATTGTTGGGCTGACTGTGCCAGCTATTCTCTCCAGTCCGTACGTGTTAGGTAATATGTGACATTCAGCTTGCATTGGATCGGAATCAAAGTTGTCGCAATGAGAAATGCAATTTCAGTTCGATGTTCCCGAACTGTGTATGTGCTTTGATTTGACATTCTTAAAAGTTCGCAAGTGTTCAAACCCTTTGCTCAGGGTCCCTTATTCGAAAATCTCAAAAATTTTAAACAGTTTACCAGTAAATGCTGTCAATAAGTGAAAAATTAACACATAACCTCAATCTTTTTACTAAATGTTACGAAAATTGTCCTATGCCTCTGAAATATTTATTGCGCATTTCGCTTATGAAATACGTTGACAAAAACCAACCCTGTGGAACACATCAGAAAGGTTTTCGCTTTGCTTTAAATTATAAATAAAAGGGAACTGGAAGGCAGAAGTTTTATTTTGTAGGTTAACTTCCCGCCGGTGGTCGATATATAAATCACCGGAAATAGTTCACGCGAATCGCGAAAGAACAAAATGCGAACATTGAGAGGAAGATTTTGCGACTTATTGCCATCTACCTTCATTGATTCAGCTCCAATGCAATTCATAGAACATGTTAAAAAAAAAAACTGCATTCTTCTTTTGCAGCCATCGAACTAGTCGGTCCAGAAAAGAGGGTCTTCTGTACGATCGTGTCCAACATAGCCTATTCATTTGGCCTCATCTTTTTAGCGGGCGTTGTTTACCTCGTTCGTGATTGGAGATTTCTTAGTTTGGCCGTATCGCTGCCACTTTTGCTCTTGTTTTCCTGTTTCTTTGTACTTCCAGAATCTCCAAGGTGGCTGACGGCATTTGGAAAGTCCAAACAAGCTGCGAAAATACTAAAATCAATAGCACGCGTCAATGGTAAGGATATACCCACCGGCTATACAGCTCAACTGGAGGAGAAGCTGAAGCGACCAGTCAGCAGTGGTCAGAAGAGTGGAGGCTCCCTCGGAATTATGGATCTGTTCCGTTCGCCCAACATCAGAAAAAAGACGATCATCATAACGTTTATATGGTTCACCAATACAAGTGTGTACGTGGGACTGAGTTACTATGCCCCAGCATTGGGCGGCGATGAGATCTGGAACTTTTTTCTCGCGGGAGCTGTGGAACTGCCAACATATCTGTTCCTTTGGCCCGGGCTGCATTTCTTTGGCAGGCGATGGGTTCTTTGCATTTCTATGCTGACAGGTGGCACTGCATGCATTATAACGTTCCTCTATGCAAAGGATCATTTGATTATGATTGTTTTGTATTGCATTGGGAAGATGGGTATTTCATCGTCATATGTCGTCTTGCCGCTGTTGGCTTCTGAGTTGTACCCGACTGTGGTTCGCGGCTTGGGTATGAGTTTTAGTGCCGTTATTGCAATGATTGGGCCGATATTAATTCCAATTATTAATCACATGGTAAGAAAATAAATCTGTATATTCACAGACATTGGCAAACAGAAATTTACAAATTTCTTTTAAAGGGTGAACGCATGCTTGTGCTACCGTTAATTGTGATGGGTGCTCTACTGGTTGTTGGGGGATTCGCAACCTTGCTTTTGCCCGAAACAAGGGGAAAAAATCTGCCACAAACATTGGAGGAAGGAGAAACTGTACCGCTAACGAATCTCTGTTGTTGCGGACCGCCAAAAACGAAACCCAAAAAAGTGGAGCCCTCGGCACGTAGAAGAATTGTTTGTAGCTTGTGTAACAATGAAATAAAGAATTCTGCAAGGTAGTGAATAATGCTCTCTAAAAGGATTGTGACTAATTTAATTATTTGGTTGCAATGTGGATCTTCTTTGTGTAATCACACATCACTGAGGTTTTTCATTTAAAAATTTGTTTTGCGGAAAAAATCTTTCCGGTGGCCATTGATTCACATTCAGCACATTGCCCTACATTTCTTATTAGCTGTTTAACTAGATGACAGACTATGAGACTATTTGTTTGAGTAGTACCATTAAAAATAATGAATGTAAGACACATATATGATGTGCTCAATCCGAACTGCTGAATTGAGAAACTTTCTTAAGTTAGATATGCTCAGATTAAGGAATGGTACACATTATTTGTTCGTCTCTTTTGCATTTCACAATATCCCATTTAAAAATTAACGGCAATCTTACATCTAGCACTGAATGCAGCCTTTAGCGATTACCCAAAACCCAACTCGTCATCGATAACAACAGTCGCTTCCATAGTTTTCTTCTGTCTGACAGCTGTCACCTGGCTCGTGGTGGTCGGATATTTTACCAAATTCAGTTTTTTCAATTCAAAATATTGCAAAAAATCGAAATAAAAATGTTCGAAAACAGTGATTTCATCGACGACATCGAAGACTTAATCTCCCCCGAGGACATCAAACCAAAGGAGCGCTACCAAAACAAAAAGAACGTTACAGTGCGAGCGAAAAAGCGTATCAACATAGCATCTGCCGAACCAGCCAAAGTGAAAACTATTCACGAAAGTGTGATTCCCGGCACTCAGACAGTGTTCGTCAAAACATGGGGATGTGCCCACAACAACTCTGACTCGGAATACATGGCTGGTCAGTTGGCAGCGTATGGCTACAATCTGACAAACAAAAAAGATGAAGCCGATCTATGGCTTCTAAATAGTTGCACCGTAAAAAATCCATCTGAGGACACATTTCGCAATGAAATTGAATCTGGAATCCAGAACGGCAAGCATGTGGTAGTTGCAGGGTGTGTCCCACAAGGAGCGCCGAAAGCTGATTATCTCCGAGGAATGTCTGTGATTGGGGTGCAACAAATCGATCGTGTTGTGGAAGTTGTCGAGGAGGCCCTAAAGGGGCATAGTGTTCGCTTGTTGCAGACCAAGAAGGAGAATGGTAAGCGTGTAGCGGGTGCAAAGTTATCACTTCCTAAGATTCGCAAGAATCCTCTTATCGAAATTATCCCAATCAACTCGGGATGCCTGAACCAGTGCACGTACTGCAAAACCAAACACGCTCGCGGTGATTTGGCTAGTTATTCGCCGGAGGAGATTGTGGAGCGTGCCAAACAGGCGTTCGGCGAGGGATGCTGTGAGATATGGTTGACATCGGAGGACACTGGGGCCTATGGAAGGGATATCGATTCATCTCTGCCGGAGTTGCTGTGGAAACTGGTCGAAGTTATTCCCGAATCGTGTATGATGCGGGTTGGTATGACAAACCCGCCCTACATCCTTGAACATCTCGAGGAGGTAGCAAAAATCTTGAAGCATCCTCGTGTGTACGCCTTTCTCCATGTACCCGTACAGACCGGCAGCGATAGTGTTCTTGGCGAAATGAAGCGCGAGTATTGCCGCAAGGAGTTTGAACATGTTGTCGATTTTCTTAGGGAACGTGTTCCCGGTCTCACCATTGCCACGGACATCATATGCGGCTTTCCCACTGAAACAGAAACCGACTTCGAAGAGACAATGACACTGTGTGCGAAGTACAAGTTCCCCAGTTTGTTCATTAATCAGTTTTTCCCACGACCGGGAACTCCAGCTGCCCTAATGACTCGTATTCCACCGCATCAAGTCAAGAAGAGAACCAAACGATTGACCGATCTTTTCAACAGCTACGAGCCCTATGCCGGTAGAGAGGGACAAATCTACACCGTCTTGGTGACGGAAATCTCCCACGACAAGAAACACTACGTCGGCCATAATAAATTCTACGAGCAGATACTTCTACCAATGAGAGACAATCTACTGGGCACCGCAGTTCGAGTGAAAGTCATCGCCACCAGCAAGTTCAGCATGAGTGCAGAGATTCTCGACGATGAAACCGATTGGACCAAGTGCAGTAACAAAAACCAGACGCCACTTAATGGACACGTCACAAACGGAGGCATCACCACATCGATCTCGGAAAATGACCCAAAGTCCAAGATGCTTGGCTATGCTTTGGTATTTTTCTTGTTCGCTTTCATTGTACAGCTACTGAGGAAGTTTTTATAAAAAATACACTTGTTGACGCGAAGTCTTTAAATTTGTTTCTGTTTACGACTTAAGCTTTCTGGTGAAGTTCTGAATCTACACTTTTTGGGTCATGCGATAAAACCGCTCAGAGATAACCTAATCTCGTCCGCAAAAGATTAGGGGGATTCCGTTGCGCATTTCGCACAAACAGCTACTCATGTCATCATCTTCTTTTCATGACTAAGATCTACTGACGGTGATTGGAGGAGTTATCAGGTATTATTTAGACAAATGTCACTGTAAGTGAATAAACTTGATTTCTGACCTTCAAACAATCAGTTGGTATCAGGTTCTCGGCGAAGAATTTATACACAAGGTCATGTCAATAAAGCCAATTTATTTGAAATTTGATTAATTAAGAGAAAAGACGAATTTCCACATAAAAAAAAGAGATCACGGGGTTGATGTGTTTACGTAAAGCATAAGCTATTTAACACAACTCGTAATGTTTAGAAGGCAAAAGATGCATGAACTTTCCATTACAAATTGAATAGAATTGTTGTCGCTAATCGCCACTGGTCCCCAAAAGCGCAACAGGTTATGCTGGAACGTCTGGAACAACCCTCTCGTATGCAATTGACAGTCCAGCAGTTCACATACATATACATAAATTACCACAATCCCTCGTCAGTGCCACGTAATTCGTCCCACAGAATAAAAAAGAAAAGCCCAAATCGTTCATCTAATCAATTTTTCCTTTTTCTATTGATTTAATATTTAAATTACAATTTCCAAACTAATGTTAAAATAATAATTAACAATTTGTTTACGCTTACATACATTGTTATAAAAAAAAACTCGTTAAGTATATCATGCCGAAGAAGAAGGGAAGAACAACCTCAATGTGGGCTTCTTTAAAATGAAAGAGATGAAGAGAAAAACAAAACAAAAGTTCAGAGAAACTGTGCGCAAGTATCTCAACATCTGAAAAGCCACATCGCAGAGATGATGACGAGATTGCACGCAAAGTAGGCGCCAGTCACCTCGTTGATGTGTTTTTTACTAAACATTCTTCTGATGACGCTGGTAAGTTATGTAGAGATTATTTTAGCTTTTTGTTTGGCCAATCCGGGGAGCTTCAATGCTAAAACTAAAGACGGGAGGTTGATGCTTGCTTCGACTACACATAGTCATCCGAAGGTTCTGTGCCAAAGTAACGATCGCCAAAGTTTCCGATACCAGGAATGACATAGAATTTCTCATTGATTTCTGGATCCAGAGCGGATGTGACTATCTTCACCTGAAACGGCGCGCGAAATACATAAGTATGCAACATATAAATGTACAACGACAAACATACCTTTGGGAAAGCGTACGCAATTGAATGCACACCGATCTCAGCCATTAGCAGTGATGCCAGGATGATGTTGTCCTCGGGCACGTCGTGATCGAGCAGAACTCGAATAGCCATCATTGCAGCAGCACCTGTGGCAACTGTGGCATCCATTAGGATGACTTTGTAGTCCTTGATGTCCTTTGGTAGTCTTAGGTAATATAGTTCTGGCTCTCCTGTGCTCTGATTCGTCTGAATCAGAATCTTTCCGATGCGTATATCCTTGCAAACGTCACACACAGCCTGCTCCATGGTTTCGCCCGCACGCAGAATAGACACACCGCAGATTTTCTTGCTCGCCATGCGCTGACCTTCGTACTGCACACCCTGTGGCGTTTCCACAATGGACGTCTTAAAGGGGAATAAACTCAGTGCGTATTCAATCACTAAGCGGATAAGTCTTTTCGAATAAAATATGAACTCGTCTCTGGATGTGTTCCTGCAGCGAATGAATGTGTGCAGCCCCTTGATTTGGGGTGTCGGTGGCAGCAGATGTAGCGAGTCTGGCATTGGCTGATCGATATACGAATGCGCGAGCGTTTCACGCAACTTGAAACCTCTCTGCAAAAAACAAATGTAACCACACACACACAAATAGGGGTGATCGGTGCTTACCAATTGCAATTGTGTATGGACGTGTTGTACAACCAAGTGAATGGCAACTTTATTCTCTCCACCGCGAGGAACTATTATATCGGCATGCGCCATTGTCGGGGCAATATAATTGGCATACGATGGCTTGACCATGTTGGAATACTGCTTAAGAACTCCTTCCAAGTCGCGGCCACGTTGTGAGATATCGCTGCAGCCAACAGAAACAAATGAATGCATTCGCTAGCGGACAAAACTAATGTGATAACCTTACCGCTTTAGACGCCTAGCTAGGCGAATATCGGAGTCGGTATCAACAAAGATTTTCATGTCCAACAGTTTGAGCACCTCTGGACTGTGGAAACACAATATACCCTCGAATATGATGACATTCGCACCGTACATTGTCTTGGTTTGTGTCTCTCGACCGTGTGTTATGAAATTGTAAATGGGCACCTCGACTTTGCGGCCCTCCTTCAATTTCTTCAAAACATCTATCAGCAGATCAATATCAAATGCATCGGGATGATCGAAGTTGTATTCGTTGATGAGGGCCTGCTCGTGTTGCTTTTCATTGAGAATCTGAAAAAGGTACAGCAAATGTTGTTGGTTATCCCTATTTATTATATCATTGGGAGTAAACACGCAATCATAGTTGACATTCGTTGTGAGTGTTGCGCTTTTCTTATACAAAACTAATCCTGTCAAGTTATCCTAGTTTTAAAATGTCTTTGGCAAACTGTTGTATAAAGCTAGACTTACAAGAACTACCATAATCTTTGTCTTAAGAGATTGGGCCTGAAAGTGGGCAGAGACAACACTGGCATGCATAATCAGTTGCAAACGGCATTCACCGTGAGGTCGAGAGTTCTTATGTAATGCAATTCAAAGAGTGCTCAGTAGAAATGTGAAAAGCTAGCCGCGTTAAGCGGCTACTTGGCTGGGTATGTAGCTTTGTCAGCCTCCCGCTCTTATATGTCCCAGGAAAGAGTGTGCCAGTGGTCAATATTCTAAACTACTAAGCATAACTCTGAACCTCAGAGCCTGTTTGCATTTTTTTGTTTGAAATACCGCTCTAGCGCCGGGTATGCCACCTGAAGTCCCTTGTCGGCACGTTTTCGAAGTCACTTAAAACAACGCACACCGAAAAAATAGACTTTATGCATTGTTGCGCCAGCTTAGCGTGCAGTACTTTTTCCATAAATGAAAGAGACATGATAAGCTATCGCACAACAATCCGACTTCCGGACGTTTGAAACCAAAATGCGAAAGCAAATAGAAGAAGCACACCCTCTGTTCGGCATCTTCCGCCCGAGCGCTGTGCACTTATTCATCGCAATAAAAAATCATTTCCATTATCTGCAGTTACGCAAATTATGCGCACGTCACTGTGCGATTGTGGTTTTGTTATAAAAATTAATTACAATTGATGGGAGTGGGTCCAGCATAGTCGGTTCGATCCAGTTCATATGACGGAGATGGGGTGTGTCTCCTTATCTAAAAATAGACCCTCCACTTGACATCTACCGAATGGCACACCATCGTCTAAGCACTGAATTCAGTCGATCATTACAGTGTCGTTATCACAAACAATGCATGTACAATAGCCTGACCTCTGGCCTTTTTTTTAAACACATCTCTATAAAGTAGTGCCGACAGCTAGGTCTCTTCAAACGGCGCACCTAACTGGTACAACAGAGTGGCTCAATAAATAACCATCTCAACACAAGTTAGCGGATAAATAAATGCTGGTTGGGTAAATAAAACAATTAGCACCAAGTCGAATTTACAATGGACAGTAAGTTTTAATTCAAAAGTTCATGACTTTTGCTTGGTATGTGAGTCAGTAGCACGCACACAATCAACAAGTTAAAAACAACAATTATAGCTACACATGTGCACAGCCAAAAGTGTATATATACGAGCTTGTATTAAATTATCTGTTTTGATGAAAAGATAAACAGTTGATGTGTTCGGGGGTGTTGACGTTACGCCGTTGCTATGTTCTTACGTACCTACGTTGTAGGTACTTTCATGTGCCGTCTGATTGCGAGAAGTTCACGTGCATTAATGAGCAGATAAGTCATACGAGCAGGAAAATATACTCAAAGCGTAATTTATTGCCAGCTGCCATTGATTTGTTTGTGAATTTCAAAGGCGACATCACGTGCGAGCACCTAGCCAAGGTTTTTGTGAAGCACACAGGTCAGTTTATCTTTAGTAGTTGGGACTTTGTTCTGATGAAGGAGCATCTCCCAACAAAGTAGTCTAAGGGCAGCGTAAGATTTGAATTTTTGATTGAGGGGATTTTTGTTTTTTATCAGCAGTCAACTTACTGTCGTTTTGTTTATGAATGCCGATAAGGAACTAGACTGGCCTCGGTTATTCGATATACACTGATAAATCCATAAAAGAAAGAATTTTAAAAATGTTGTGCCGGAATCAAAAATGACAAACAAATACATTAATTTGTATTGAAATACATTTTCTTTGGTACCAAGGGATTTATACACCAACGGGTCCGACCGTCTCCAACCAAACATCTGACGCAACATTGAACAAGGTTGTCAGTGTTGGAAGAGGCCAACCGACACGACAAAAAGGATGTTCAGGACGAGAATCAGAAAAGCGTGCACCGAATGAACGTATGTAGTTCTTCAGCCGAGTTTTTAAGTTTTATATAACCCTCGAGGCAGTAAATGCACACGAAATTCCGGCTGAATTAATGGCAAGGTAGCCGTGGGGATTGTCCCTCGGTGTGGAATTCTTTAAGGTGATTACCGATAGTTGATGATTGTCACAAACACACACAGAGTTTGTTTGTTTTCCAAAAGTTTTTGGATTTTTGTTTCATTTTTTACTGAAAATGTTATCATAAACACGTTGGTGCTGCCCTTCACCTTCAAGTGGCCGATATACGGATGATATCGATATGATTTGGGGGCACCGAAGCCCACCAATGATTTGCCATTTATGTGGCTAAAATGTACACCAATCCACTTCAAACAGAAGGGGCCCTACTAGCGATCATTTTTAACCTTCACGCTAAATATTTTGTAGGTCACAATATGCAATTTTGTATGGAAAATTTCGCTACTGTGAGTTCGAAAAAATTAGCCTGGACACTAAATATGATTGTTAGTAATGTCGAAAGGAGTTCACATTAAATTTAAGCTGTCGATAACATTGTTGCCGTACTAGAGCGGCGCTTGCTCTTCTTCACACAAATTCGTTGTTGGTGTCGCAGAATGGTTGCCTAAAGTAAACAACAGTGCATGTAGGTTGCTCTCGCGCATAAAACTAAGAAGCTAAGCCTACGGACCTATAATAACCTGTAACGACCACTATTTCCTTATTTTAGTTCAATCCATTTGACGGTTATTGCAGCAAAATACTATTAAAAACGAACAGAGTAGGTTTCGCAAAAAAACCACTCTAAGGTTATTTAGTTAACGCATCTACTCGTTGCTGACAACCGAACATTATAACACCCAATCTACCTTGTAGAAGCAATCCATTGACAATAATGTCACCCAGGGCACATCCAAGCTCTCAATGATTTTCTGAGCCACTGTAGTCTTTCCTGAGGCACTGCCACCGCAAATTCCTTTAGAAAGGAGAGAACATTTTCACATATTTTCACGTCTTTCAAATCACAAAGCGACATCACTTACCAATAACAAAGGGTTCTACTTGTTGTCCAGCACAATTGTACCAAGGCGGACGCCCGGCTGTATAAATGGTCCGATTGTTTGCGCGAATAATACACTCCGATGGATTTGTTGTTGAATTTTGATTTATAGATGTTGTGCGCTGACGTGGTGGTCTCGTCGGTCGATGAACACCCTTCGCCGGTGAGTCTGACAAGCTCGAACGTTTTGGTCGTGTTTTTGCCGGCACCGTGGTTGGAGATGCAGGGCAACACATGTAACCGGCACCATTCGAATTGCTAAACTCTATTGTGGCTGCATCCAAATACAGGGGCTCTGTTACATCTGGACGATCATCACTGAAATTAAACGACATTTAGAGCTGAGATAAAATAAAAAACAAAACGAAACAGAGACGGAAAGGTTTCAAATGAATTTTGCTTCGATAAGAATTGGTAAGCACATAGATTGCTTTCTTTGCTTGTCATACATGCTGCGTAACAGCGTAGTGTGTGTGGGATATGCCTGGCTACATTTCACACACAGAGATGTGACGGCAGTAGTGTAGGTTAGGTATGTCGCGTGTACTTTCTTTTTCTTCGCCGCCGGTGTTGTTAAAAAGAAATCCAGCTAATCGCAATCACTACACCCCACAGCCCGCAGTATAATATTGCTCGACAAGGCTGCACTGCAGCGATTGTAGATTGTACAGAAAACGTGGCTCACTCTTCATTTCACTGTCCGCCAAGCAGGTACACACATTAACACAAATCGAGCCCAGTGATAACAACAAAGTATGCATGTACGTAGTAAATATTGCCAATCAGCTACCTACGTTTAATGTTAAGTGTGCAAAAAACAAAAATGTGCATGACGATTCCAATAATTCAATTTCGAAGAACAAACGACCCGAAACAAAGCGCCCACCACTAACGCTAGAGGTCTGACACGATTTTCTCTAAAAAGACCAATTCTGAACTTTGAATTTCGGTGAAAATCGCCATTTGGTTAAAATGCGAATCTCATATGCGTCATTTAGTTGTGTTTCTTGTTTGGGTTGTTGTCTGCCCGAATCTTGCTCATACTTTCCACTCACATTCGTGCACAGCGACGTGTACACAAATTGATTTCGAATTTGTGAAATTCAGATCGATTTAAATTTAGTTCAGACATTAATTTGGTCAGAATGAGGGCAGCACAAAATGCATGGCAGATTTATTTATAGGAAAAGTCCTCTTTGTGACATCAACAGCCACGTTTCAATTGGAAATTACAATGATTCGGCATATGGCAGCACAGAACCGGCCAAAGTACGGAGTGGAAATTTATTTTACAGTATTCCAAATGGGGATATCCTCCAAATGCTGCTTTCGCTTGATTTTCTTTTTGTTGGCACAAAGCAGCCCCCGCAGCACATGTCGCCGGTTTGAAGACTGGTCAATAACCTAGCAAATTTCGTCGCATTACCGAGCACGCTTCTTTTCTATTACTAAGCGATCTGTCAACTGCACTATTTCAATCACCAAAACAAGACAAAATATATGAACAGAAATGAATAGAAAAGACAAACAGAAGGCGAGGAAATTGTAAATCAAATTAAAAAATATTACATGTGGCCATTCTTGGCTCCAGCAGCAAGTGCAAACGACGGCATCCCAGCAGCAGTCGGGATTTGCTATTTACTTAAATAAGTCGTCACAGGAATCGAATCGAAGCACTTATATATCGATAATCTTAATACGCGCACAGGAAGTAAGTAGCTACGTATATCACTTTTCACTTGACTTAGGAGTTTGATGGAACACAATCACGTTCGTCGTTGAAGGTTGAACTGTTTTAATTTTTCATTTTAATTTCGGCGAGAGATGTGGCGAAACAATTGCGGTGGATGATGATGATGATGTTCTGTGTATATTGCTGAATTACCTGTCAGAACTTGCTGAACTGCATGGATAATATTTAACTTGTTTTGATACCTGCTGTTGAGACGAAGAAGACATTTTACTACGAAGGAAAGAAAATACGTGTGTTCTACTTGGAACTTTTGAGCTAAAATCCCTATTACGTTAGTGTTCGTAGCCGTGCAGCTGTGGGTAAAGCCACCACAGACGAAACGAGTAGATACCCAGCTGAGCGAATTGCCGCCCCTACAAGCTGTCTTGCTTTTATTCGGATTTATCAGTGTATTGCTATTCTAGTAAATTAACTTGGGGTACGTTATAGAGCACACACACACTCGCAAGTTCTAACATATGACAACTGACAAGAAGGTTTTAGGTGACGTTTTGGTTTCCCACTCCTTATCAGCGGATTCGCCACAACCAGCGTTTTCTCATGGTTGGTATATCTGGTTGGCAGCGTTCAAAAAGTTGGTTTTGAAAAGGTAGGTTAAAATTATAAAAGCAGAAAGGTCTACTCGCGAATTCAATTTAAGTTCGATTTAAAGTGGCTCTTTGTGATTTCTTCATTGTTCATTTTTTTTTTTAATTTACGAAAGACAAATTGTTCTTCTACTATCTTAAGAGCATACGTACAATTTTATTAAACTGAGATAAAAATATGACTATTTTAATTTAAATAGTGAAATTTATAATTGAAAATAATTTCAAGCAAATTGAGATATTCTTACTGAAACTGGCTTCACTCACAATTGACAAAATATGGAACAAAATTAGCCAATCCTCAAACTGGAAAATAACAATTATACATGGCCGTTTGTGAAAAGTACAAGCTTACGAAAATTCGTTTAATCGTGGTTCGCAATTTGTTGTCCTTCTCCTTAGTACGAACGCTGTTTCCACTTAAAAAAGAGAAGTGCAGTTGCTGTTACATTTGCACATGACGTCAAAGTCGATCTACTCTTATTTTTCCGTTGCATTAGTTTCGTTCGCGTAAGCGGTTTGAAGCGAACGCAATCGATATAAATCGAAATCGATCGTAATCACAGAAAGTAGTATAGATTTAGTATAGACTTTGTGCGATTGCGATCGATTTATATCGATTGCGTTCGATTCAAACCGCGTACGCGAACGAACCTATTATATTTTGCGGTAAGAGAATTTTATGGTCATTTTTTTGTATGAAGAAAAATTATATAACCAGTTGTACTGACAGATTTGCATAAGTGCAAGGCAGCTAAGAAAATATTTAAGAAAGTTGAAAGGCCATTCGCTATTTGCGGTATATAATAAACAATCTATGGCGATATTTACATACATGGTATCGACTGAAAATTCCCAGATAAACTTTTCCGAGTTTTTCTTCCGTCGAAACTCGAAACAAACGGTATGCGAATCGCTTTGTTATAAATATTACTTGGGAACAATGTGTTGGCATCCGATATTACATGCATATAAAGTGTAGTCAGCCCATAAGATTGGTTTTGCTCCATATGAATATTGACAATCATTACGTCACGTTTCGTACAGTGAATCGAATTCCACCACACAACGACTGTCACTTGTCGCGTTACGCTAATTAAATGACTCAAGTGTTGCGTTACAGCAGTGGACAACATTTTCACTGGAATTTGTGTTATTTTATTTTTTTAGGAAAAATAGTTAATTATGCAAATAATTGCAAACAAAACAATCAATATGAAAATGTGAATATCCAATCTGAATAGAATTCAACTGGTAAACGGCAAGCGGGTGTGATAATAAAGTTAAAATAAACAATGGCTTACATAAATGTCGCAGAATGGACGCCCGATCAAGTGACAGATTGGCTAAAGGGTAAGGCATTCTCCACTTGGAACTCCCACTTTATTTATACTTGAGAAAATTTAAAAATTTTCTCACATTTCCCAAGATATTTGACCCAGTCTTCCTCATGTCGATATCTTTGCGCATTATTTTTCTAATTTCTTCGGATTTTGTTTTGCCAAAGTGTTCACAGATTCCGTTCATGTGGCCCATGCCAACGACACCGACTACATTGTGATGCCCCTTTCCGCTTTGCTTGGCGGCCAGCATTAGATTGTGTGCCAGTATTTTGTCGCGTTCGGTAACAAACGATCGATACACAGAAGGGTAGTCGCTTCTTAAATGCTTGAGGTAGTCAGTATCGCGCCGTTTAAAAGTCTCCACGTCGGCAGGAGTTATTTGACTGACGGATGGATCATTGAAAATATTAGAAAGTTGCAGTTTCTTCCTCCAACTGAGAGGTTTTAAGGCTCGTTGCAATGTGATGTCTATCGGTCGATCGCCAAGAATAACCCGACAGTTTCTTAGCTTCTTGCATTCGTACACTGCGCGACGACATTCGCCGCCTGGTGCCACTCCCAGCTGCTTGGTGATATTGGCATTGGTTCGCAGGAAAGAAACGTAAAACATTCCATTCAGGAGTCCCTTTTCTGTGATTATCTGTCGAATTTTTGCCCCGTCTAAAGAAGACGCTTCTCGGACTAGTGTCTCCTCATCAATCTCAAGCATATGCTTCCGCAGCGGACATAGCTCCAGCATCACCACCGAAGGGTTTGTGTTTCGTATGACAACTGACACGTCATCCTGGGATTTGACACTGAAATGAACAGTGCCAACGAGGAACACTTTGTTGCCCTCTCTGGTTCTCAACAGCTCAACTGTCTGGGGCAGGTTTCGTTCGAAGTCTGACTGGCTTACGTACGTGGACAGTTTAGTGGTGGCGTTTCCATTTTTCATTGCCCAAACAAATAATTTCGATTTCAAACAGAGAATTTCGAGAATGACTGAAGAAAATTATTTTTTTTGGCAGGCCTGGACGATTCTATGTACAATTATGTCTACTCATTCACAAACAACGAGGTGGGCGGCCAACAATTGCTCAATATTCGACCGTACGAACTAGAACAGCTGGGCATGAACTCAATTGGACATCAAGAGATCGTTCTGGAGGCAGTCGAAAATCTTAGGAACTTTGTAAGTTGTTTTATTTTAAATTCATAGAGGTGCGAGGTAGAGGTAAGAGTCAAACGAGAGGGGTCTCTCTCTCCTTTCGTATAATGGAAAATCAATTCGTCTTCTTAAGTAAAGCAGATCAACAACCCATAGCGCGCATGACCTCCTAAAACGGATTATGGGATGGATAAAGCTTTCATTGGCAACCTGCGATATATTTCGCACCGTTTTATACTGCAGGAAATAGTAGGACGACAGTTGTATAAAGTTCATGTGACAAGTCCTTATCCAACTGAACTGACCTTAACCTATTTTGCAATACTGTGCCCAAACATTTGACAATAGCTTTCCGATGAACCCACATGTAGCTCACTATTTTTCCTTCTCTTTGGCAGCATTATAATTTAGATAAAGAAAACCTGCAATTTTTGGCGCTGCACATGGCAACGGCAGCGCGCAATCTCTACCGGCAATTGGCAACACACTGTGATAACTCAAAGATAGAGACTCAAATTCTAAACGATATTACGCGGACAATAG
The DNA here is from genome assembly GCA_948293265.1 of Cheilosia impressa. NCBI lineage: Eukaryota > Metazoa > Arthropoda > Insecta > Diptera > Syrphidae > Cheilosia > Cheilosia impressa. The sequence continues at coordinate 12,485,707 of OX411883.1, forward strand.
CGACGATAAAACCAATAATCGGTTGGCTCGATCGAGCGCCCTTTCACGGGCAGCTGCAATTCAACGAAATACGGAAGAACATGCTACGGCTGGGCCTGGAGATGGCGACTAGTGCGCAACGCGATCGATTTGTCGAGAATCCTGTGGAACAGATCAAGATGACGGCGGAAACACTGGCCAAGCTGGGCGATTACATCATTCAAGACATCACAGATCCGATGCTACTGCAGCCAGCTTCGCTGAGCCTGGTGACGCTGAAGAAACGCGAATCCGAGTTGGGCTTCAACATCGAACCAAGCTACCATGGCATACATAAAGTCACCGATATAAAATACAACTCGCCGGCTCACAATTCGGGCAAGATCGAGGACGGCGACGAGATAGTTCAGATCAACTATCAGACCGTGGTGGGGTGGCAATACAAAACGGTTATCATGCAGCTGCGCGAGTCACTGCCTGATGTGCTGCTGACGTTGAAGAAGCGTCCCAAGCACACCAAGATCTACGGACAGATTTATATGCAGCCATATCGGCTGCCAAGTAAGAAACGCGCCATGGGCACACGTTGGGGTGAGAATCTGCCGAGCCCACGAGCTGGCTTCCTGGCAGTGCCGGAGTTCAATCTGCCGCTGAAGATAAGCGAAAAGGCTGCGTCATCAGACACGGACTCGAGCTGTAGCGACATTCTAACGCCGACTGATCCCAAGTCGGTAGAGAAAGAGATCCGGTTGTACTATCCGAAGCCGCGAGCGGTACTCCAGCGCAGAAACACTATCTGTGGCGACGAGCTGTACTCGCTGAAGAACCTGAGAGATGCTCCGCTGTGGCATGAGCGAAAGAATGGCACACAGAACGGCGATCCTTCGTCGCCAAGTTTGAGAGATAAATCGGTTTCCTTTGGATTTGGTCTGGAGATCGCCCCGCGGCCGACAACCTGCCTGGGCATCACTTCGGGTAATGGCAAGCTCATCGGTATGAACAGCAGTTTCTCACAGGAGCTCAAACTGGGTGGCGATGCGAAAAGGTCGACGAGTGAAGAGAAATCAAAGCCGGGTGTCAGCAAGGTTGTGCGATTCGATGCAAACATGAAGTACGAGGACTACCCGGTAGATCAGAAGTACACGTGCAATGTGGACAACACGATACTCGAAACGTTTGAGCCAATTCCATTTGTCGATGAAGAGGAAATTGCTGTGTCGGTGCTCGATGCAACGAGTGGGAGAGATACGAGCTCGAGTGAGGGCAGAGATGAACTAACTCCGATTCCTACGCCCACTCCCACCATGAAAGAGCTGCTTGTTCAGGCGATAAATCATGTAACCATCGCCAGGCGGGGGAGATTGGACAAAAGTCACAGCACACCAGCGTACGACAACTCGGGCGAAGAGTCTGACACTCCACCCGCAATAGAGCCCAGGAAGGAATTCATACTGACAACGCCGCCGGCACCGCCACCTCGGCCCAAGAAGCCGAATGAGACGGCACCAGTAGTGGTGCCCCCTCCGCCGCCGAAACCCATCAGTCTGATGCCGCCAGAAAAGGTACAGGCGAAATTGTCGGAAGCGGCCATTGCCACAAGTACTCCCAATCTGCCAAATGTAGTGGAGGAATCTGAGCTTCATACCCCGACCAAGACCAAGACGCTGACGCTAAAGAAGAAGAACAGCCTGATCGCCAAACGGCGCAAGATAACGCTCAAGGTCCTCGGCACCGGCGACATTCAGGGTTATCTGTACCGCCGCACGAAGGACAAACGTGGCGTAACTTTCTGGGCGAGGCTGTATTTCGTTCTCATGGACACGAACCTGTATGGGTTTCGGACCAAGGAGGCGGGAAAGGCCAATTGCTTCGTCTACCTCCCAGGATTCACTGTTTCCCTTGCCAAGGTTAGCATTTTTATTTCGCTATACGATTTTTTGTTTTTGTTTACTAGTTGAAACTTACTTTCAGGAGGTCCACTCGAAGCCGTGCGCCTTCAAGGTATACCACCCGTCGAAGACGTTCTACTTTGCGGCCGAATCCCAGGAAGCCCTCAACCAATGGATGGACTTTATCCGGCAGGCGACTCTGCAGCAGAAGCTAGGCGCAGCATCCAGCTCAAACGACTCGGATACACCGAAGGAACTGTTCTCCGAGACTGAGAGCTCGGGCGATGAAAGCGATTCGATGAGCAAAAGCATCTGCACACCCTCCCCCAGTGGCAATAAGGATTTTTTAGGGTCAAAAAACTTGCAACAGACACCGACATCAAGCGTTAAGCACGACAAGAAATACCTCGGGTCGCTGCGAAAGTTCACAAAGAGTACGCTGCCCTTCAAGAGCAGTGGCGGCGACAAGAAGCCGTCAAGTGACATTCCAGTGCCCACAGAGCAGTATCGAAGCTACCGCAAGGTGCCCGGTGGAAGTTTTGGAATTCAAATTGGAGCCAATACCCCTGGCTACACCGACCACAGCCTGCATCCCTTTCAGGCCAATTCCCCCGAACACAATGTCCCACCGCCATTGACGGCCAAAGTAACCCTATCCGCCAGTCGCAGTTCTGTTAGTGAGGGCAGTGTGCGCCCGCCCGCCGCACCGGCGAACACCCCACAGGAACATGCCAGCCCTCCCAGTCTCCTCTCGAAGAGCTATTCCACGGAAAGCAACAAGAAAGTGAAAAAGACATTTCCCTACAACTACATCCACGCATCGAATCCGAATCTGGTAGAATTTGACTTTCAAACCTCAAAGACTTTGGATTACTCGCTGCCCAAGATCAATCCGGGAAACTCTTGGGATGCGCCGCACAATCTGCAGGTCTTTCTCACTCTGAAGGACCTCATGCTGCAGAAGCAGAAGGAGGAGGCCCAGGAGATGTACAACAATCGCGTGCTGCTCGGCGTCGAGAAGAAAGACGATCGCAGTGGAAAGAGCGCCCTACTCAAGGGTAAGCCTGGTGCTGACAATCAACAGCCGGGCGAGACCGGCAAACTCTCCAAGATTCAGAGTCGTAGCCTGCCTAAGACACCAGACTACGAAATGAGCTTCAAGCCGGACGATGAGGACATCAAGCGCACCCGCTCAAAGGAGGGTCTCAAGTTGCGCGACTTTGGCTATGAACTGATTTCTGGCGACGAACCCATCTCTGACAGTCGAGCGAACAAGAATCCAACTGAACTGATGCGACAGCAGCAGCTGCGTCTGCAGAAACTCCAGCAAATGCAGCAGGCGGCGATGAAGGCGAAAAAACACTCGAGCGGCAGCGAGAGTGACAAGACCCATCAGCGGGGCGGTAGCTTCAAGAAGACCAAAGGCAAACTGGAAGCCTTCAAGACGTCCAGCGAGCGTTTGTTTCAATTCAAGCATTCGAACAACGAACCCAAGAGTCTGACTTCTATGACACTGCCGCTGAATAAAAAATCCTCCAACATGTACAACAGTCAGGGGAAGGTCGATCAGGGATCGGCCGCTGCCAGCGGCGGCATCAAGAAGAGTCACACGTACAACAATGAATTCAAAGACAAGAAATACGAGGCACATCGAAAGAACTCGGCCCCGATGCCGATTTTGTCGAAGCTGAGCTTCAGTTCGAGCAAGACGGCGAAGGAGAAGAAGCTGCTGGGGTCGCCTCGACTGCATCGGGCGATTTTTGGCGGCCGAAACGCCATCGGCAGTAGCAGCTCATCGCAGGACTATGAACACGAGATCTTTTCGCCTGTGGACTTTAGCAATAAGGTGAGTTGGAAGGTTTGTTTCTTTTTTTTTCCAGGAAAGTCGTTTACGGCTTTTTTTTCGACCAAGGTCAGAGTAACCCTCGAAAAATGCCAAAAAGTTTCGGCTTACTTTGTCTGTACCGAAAGGAACCCACCTTTTGGACAACCTGCCAGAGGTGCTTTCTCATCCAGTTATATGTACATAGAACTACCTTTTTCTATGGTTGGAATGCACCTGTGATTTGCAGATACCAGCCACCAGCTGTCTCTTTTTGACTGACAGAGTGCAACCCTTGAGAAGTTAGGGTAAATGTTTTGTGCAACAATTCCAAGCTTTTGCCCAATACTTCGTTTTGTTGTGATGTGACATGGACTGCGCATGCGCCTGCAAGCGAATGCTCTGCTGACGAATGATATACAATCTTGGGATACATTTCATACAGTTTTTGTGGGGCACGCTCCGTTTAAAGTTGTTTGCCGCCAAGTGGAACCAGTTAACAACAGTTCTAGTAGATTAAAATTTGCTGCAACCGGCATGCAGAGAGCAGAAAGAGATCAAAAATCCTCGAACAACCAAGAACGCTTCCAGGTGCTTCAATATTTTTGTTATCCCTGTTTTAAATGTGGTTGATTCATTGACCTCGAAACTGAATTAAGAAAAATGCTCACAGCTTCAAAAAACGTGAAAGAAAATCACTTTACTATGCAAATGGACCCAATCAAAACACTCAACACAACTCTACGCCATTTTGTACAGTATTCCCCACTAAACAAATATTTTTCTCCTTTCCAGCCATACCCAGGGCCATCGACGTCGGTGGATCATGCTGTTACCATGCCCCTGCCGCCGTTGATATTGCCGGACAAGCCGGCCGCAACCACGTCCGCCGTGTTGGTGTCGCCGGAATACCCCAATATGGAGTGCCCACCGGTATTCGAGCCAGAGACGTACTCACTAAGTGATCCCAATGCTAGCCTAACACTTCTACGAAGGCGCAACAACATTGAGGAGTCCTAAGCTGCGACTGTGACATCTGCTGCTCACCACCGTCATGGCAATACTCACAACTACCCATATACTCGGTATTTTCCCTCCCACTCTCAAGTTGTATAAACCCTCCACAACGGTAGCCCTGCATGGCTGCCGTAAGGGTGCCTTACTAATTAAGAAATACCACACTTTCCCGAGTTTGCCCCTCGTCGTTGCCGAGATGTTGCACAATCCTTAGATCAAACACCATTTAAACAATCGATCGAATTTTTATTAAAAAGAAAAACAACAAAAACAGCAAGAAGCTAATATACATACATATATCTAAATTTTTTATTCCTTAGTTGTTAAGCTAGAAAAGAGGACGCGAATATTGCAAAATTTCGAAACTACTGTGATCATTAGAGTTGTTCATTGAAAATTAACTTTATAACTTTTATTATTTTATCAATATTATTTTCCTTGGTGTTTTGTATGTTTTTGTTTTTTTGCCTCCCCTCTTGTGGAGCATTTTCCTCGTCTCGAGTAGGTATGGTGCTTTCGAATCAACAAAGCAAAGTCGTCTTATGTATTATTTACCGCATTTTTCCTTACGTCAGTAGTGCCTTTAATTTCTTAAAAAAATAATTAAATAAAAGCTCATAAAACGAGTCAATACAGAGACAGCAAAAATAAAGGTAGAGCGCACTTGTAACGCACACACCACTTTGTATTAGTAGCGATTTTTTTAGTCTTATGCTGGAAATTCTAAACGAAAAACAAGGAGATAATTGAGTAGAAGAACAAATTAAATAAATCTATTGTTAACATGTGTGTAATCTGTTAAAGAAAACAAAAGTATTTAACGAATTATAAACTAAATTTATATTATATAATGAAATTGTAATATTTTTAAGGTCTTCCGTAATACACCAAATTTAAAATTAAAAAGAGGCTTACAATTTATTTGAATAGGTACGCGTGAAAATAAATCTGTACTCGGCAGGAGTGAGCGTTGTTTCTGCAGAAGGACGACGAGCGATCTTTCAATCGTAAGAGTTCAAGTTCAATAGTTATTTAGTCACCTTGCAAATCATTCGAAGACAGTGCGTCTTATGATGGTCGCAGATGAATATTCCTCGAAATACATCCTTAACCAATGCGCATCGCCTAGCAGTACAACAATAGACAAGAGACACTTTCTTTTTCGCAACCACTTTTGGGTAAGGACCAACTAACTTTGGCGATATATTCTTGGAGGACTGGAATCTTTGTATATGGAGATTCATATACAGCTTACAAACAATTTATGTCAGATCGAAAGCAGTCGCCCTTTGGGGCGCTTCAAACAAGTGATGGCAAACATGATAATAATACAACAGCGAATATAAATTGGATAATTTCATTTATTTGTTTATAAAAGACATACCACAAGCAAATCAAAATTTTAATTTAAAAAGAAAAACAGACCTCAGCGTAAACCCCTTAAAGACGAGTGACTTCTAAGCCAATTTGCCAATTATCCCCTCCACTTCCTCCTTCTTGTGCATACGGAAAAGCGCATCAGGGGTCATGGTCATGACTTCGACGTTTGTTGAGTTCAGTTTCTCCTCCATTACTTGCTTGAGGGTGTTCAAGGCCAGCTCAATGGCTTCGTTGAGAGTCATCTCGGCGGTGTAGTTGTCTTGAAGATTCTGCTGTGCACCCTCACTGCCGGAACCGATTGCCTTAGCACCATATCTGATATACGTGCCAGATGGATCCATATGCCACAGTTGTGGTTTGCCATCTTCGATGCCAGCGAAAAGAATCGCCACGCCAAATGGACGACTCATGGCAGAGCCACCATCGCCACTGTCGCCAAATTGAATGGCAAGTGATGACACTGCTTGGGCACACGATTCAATGGTCATACGTTCATTGTAAACGAACCAGTGATTCTGGCATTCAACACGAGCACGGTCGATCAGTGTGCGGGCGTCTGCCATCAGTCCGGAAGTAGCACATCCAATGTGCTTGTCGACTTCGGAAATTTTCTCCACTGTACCGGGTACCATTAGAGGCGAAGTGATACGCTTTTCAACGGCCAAGACGACTCCTACAAATTGGGTCTCGATGAGTAATCAGAATTGAGTGCTTAATTGCGTATTTCTTACCCTCGGGAGTGCATATGCCAATAGCGGTTGAGCCCAATTTTATCGCCTCAATGGCGTACTCCACTTGGAAAAGACGACCTTCGGGAGAGAAGGTGTTTACTCCTCTATCGTATTCAGACCGGGTGAGAAACATCTTTCTGCGAAACAAAAGAATACACGGTCAAACAAGTTTTGAGGTTAGTTGATGATTTGCAAAATGTTTTTTTTTTTTATTTTTTGCGTTTTTCACAGTTTTACTTTGCAATTTTTTTTCAATTGGCTGGAGATAAATTGAAACAACCACTTACATTGAATTGGATTAATTTAACTTTAAGTAGAAATGCAAACTGATTGAATTTCGCTAACGAAAATGACAAAACACTTTTTGATCGCTTGTTGGTGTCGCTGTCGGCTGTCAAAGTGTCAAGTCAAGCAGGTTGGCCAAACTTGAAATAAATAAATAGAAATGCCAAGGGTTGGAGTATGAGATATTTGTGTTTCTTGGTAATTGATTTTGTGGTGAATGTATCGGCTATAAGCGGATTGGGTGGATTTAAAATGCCGATTCGCCAGGATTTTCACGATTTTACTGGTGAATTTCGGAAAAGTTATGTGTTATCTAAAGTTTTTTTTTCTGATTTTTTTTGGTTTTTAATTTTGCCGGTCGCCCGGGTTTTTCCTCTTTGGTCCATTCAAAGATTAAGACTCTAACTCCTAGACCGACGTAGGTAGGAAATCTTAAAAAAATTGTGCGGCTCAAATCAAACGTCATATCTCAGCCAAAGTGAAGTAAAACAGTGGGGACGTTCAAGTATCTAGTTTAGTAAGTCTGACAGCTCTCTGACTAGATGTATCTCGGTTTTGATTAAGCGAAATCGCTCCATGGAGCAGCTGTTTCAGTTGACGTTTATGAAGGGGTAGCCGACGAATCTAGTCAAGAAATTCGTGACTGAGTATTAAGTTGACAGTTCTCCCATATATACACAGAAAAAGTGACGTTCCCGACCAATCTAGTTTTCGCGTTCAGATTACATTTTATACAGACCAATCTAGTCGACTTAAGATAACTAGATTCTTGAATGCGGCCAATCAATCTCAACTCCCTTACGTCAGCCTAAATGATATTTTATTTATTATCGCATCAGTTTGGGAAATCTCGTTTTTGTAATTTTTCGCAATTTTCGTGAAGTTTCATGAATTTTCGCCCTTAGGTCCCGATTCTGGAATGAAAATCCGCGATTCCTGGCCAGGACTTAGGAGTTGCTTCAGATCTACCATTAGAAGTACGTTTGACTTTGACAATTAGTGGAGTTTGTTTACGTTTTCATATTTCATATTTTCGTGAAAATTTTTAACTGCAAAGAAACGCATTGAATCGGGTGGATCTATTTTTCTATGTACAAATGTTTAGAAATCAATCTGGGCGTACATTTTGAATGTTTTAATATAAAACTTAACGAAGGCTGCACATATTCGAATCAAACACGAATATCATCAAAAGAAGAACAAGTGACGTTTCAATGTTCGATTTGACACACGAAATCTAGAATCTAAAGAAACCCAATCGAATACCACAAATGATTTGAGAAAAGTACGATCATGTTCAATTTCTGAAATGTATATTAGGTGGACATTATGGTTATAAAATTTGTTGTAGTTGCATTTCACATTACATACCGTTTGTGTTGGTGACTTAAATGCTCCATCCAATTATAACATCATTGCATCTCTATATTTCTTATCTTTGACTTCTCTAATAAACACATAACCAATTGATGGTCGGTGTTTTGATAACACTAATTAAGTCGTCTCCTCGTCACAGAAAAGCTTCCATCAATTACGCCTGCAAACTTAAGACCCACTTCAAATGATTTCGTGAGACAAGATGGTATAAGACCGTTAAAACAGACGTCTTGTTTATTGCGGTAATGCTATGAGTAAAAAACTGGTTTCATAAGACACAGGCAAGCACATCAAGACTATCCATCTGCTGTCACTTTTAAAACACAAGATAAATATTCATTTGAGTTGTATTCCGCCATTGAGTCTGTCGATATCTTATAAACACATCAGCTGAATGAGGTACAAGCAATGTTTGTTTGGCCATCGGCATAAATATTTCAAGAGAAGTACACCTACTTGTTGTGAATAGTATAGGTCACAGGTTACTCCCCTGTGGGACCACACATTTTTTATTTATGAAACCAATAACCATTCTATTCTTTTACTGAAATTCGCCATGAGTGGGAGGTACCTAAAAGCTTTGGCACGAATTACCCAACACCACGGATCCGACAATGAAAGCTAGCAGTACTAAATTAATATAGAAACTCCTACTCGGAGCACAAGTCTGCGCAGCGGACCTTGAAAACAAATATGGGTCCCGAAGAACTCGGCAATAGCAATTTCTTCGAATCATGCCAAAAAAACACAATCGATTATAATTTGGTTTTGTGTTCATTAATCATTAGCAAACATCTTCCGCGGGCACACCGCTCAGCATCGGTACAAGCTACAAGCCATGAAGGTCATTGCAGCAATCAGGCCCTAATGGGGCAATAGAGCCATCTTTGGCCGAATATCGCTGCAGCTGTGATTAGCAAATCTATCGTGCGTTTGTGCGTGACTCAGTAGGCTAGCATGAATATGAAGGTCATTGTAACAATCAGGCCTTAATTTGTCCGAATCAGTCCAAACAGTAAACGGCTGTTCAAAATCAGATCAAAGACGCAGTAATTATGAGCTTAATGCAGCGGCACACAACAGATTTGGAAATGCAGATTATGTCAGAGTGAAAAGTGAGCGACTATACAACGTAGAGCGAGCGGATTATGAAAGCGAATTGAATCAGAAATATAAACCGTAGGCGCATGAGTGCGCTTTGCATTGCGCTCTAGCGCGACGGTGCGAAGTCGGTGTTAAGCCTTTCGCTTCATATATGACCGAAAGTGTTTGGATGCTTACACACGATATACGAAATTCTTATATGAGGGACCAGAGAGAGGACATAACCAGGTTGAATTATTATTCGCCAGACTGTTGGCTTCATATTGCCTTTCTGTCTGTTACCTGCCAGTGTTTGACCGAAAACAACGAAGTAACAGTATTTTGCATGGCGGATTCGGATTCGCTTGATGCGTGGTCACGATATGCGGTAATAGATGTACGTGTGCTGCATGGTAATGGAAGAAATGGGCAAGAGTTGTCGGAAAATTGTATAAATAGACATGGTGGCAGCTCAGATTCTTATCGCAGTCGTCAGCGGTTGTCCCATATAATCTTTGCGGTTAGATGTGTGTAAAAATGCCGTGCAATTATTTTGTGTTATGCGAGCCAAGACTAAGTGTAATTGCAATAAGTATAGATGCTGTAAGAGGGAGGGTGTTATGCGAAATGAGATAAGGAAGGAAATGATGCTTTGGTCGCTTGGCCGAAATGGCTTGAAGGCAAGTACATTTTTATTTGCACAATCACACAGTGGGTACTCGATTTTCAAATACGTACTGAAGGATCTTACGTTTGTTAAAGCGAAAGTTGAGCGAGAACGGCAATTGATTGTCTTTGCCGTTTGCATTGGGATTCACAATTTCTTTGAGGTTAACAATAAAGTTCTTCGAAATTCAGTTTAGTGTGCTGCTGTCAAATATTGTGACTTATTCATTGATTAAGGACTTCCATTACCGCTTTTTGGCAAGCGGATCGTTAATTTAGAGTCAAATTTATTTTGTGGAAAAAACTCGCATTTAACTATGTATTTGCTAAACCTATTTGGTGTGAGTTTGGCGTGGCTTTTTAAACTTCATTTCAACAATTTTGAATGTATGCCTCGCCGCAAATGACCGTTTTTGGTTTTGATTTCAAATTTAAGAATCTCACTCTAACTATAATCTTAAGCTACAACTACAATTACAACTACAACTACAACTAGAAATATAACTACAACTACAACTACAACTACAACTACAACTACAACTACAACTACAACTACAACTACAACTACAACTACAACTACAACTACAACTACAACTACAACTACAACTACAACTACAACTACAACTACAACTACAACTACAACTACAACTACAACTACAACTATAACTACAATTACAACTACAACTACAACTACAACTAAAACTACAACTACAACCACAACTACAACTACAACTACAGCTACAACTACAACTACAACTAGAACTACAACTACAACTACAACTACAACTACAACTACAACTACAACTACAACTACAACTACAACTACAACTACAACTACAACTACAACTACAACTACAACTACAACTACAACTACAACTACAACTACAACTACAACTACAACTACAACTACAACTACAACTACAACTACAACTACAACTACAACTACAACTACAACTACAACTACAACTACAACTACAACTACAACTAAAATTCCTACGTCTTATTGAAGCACTTCTTCCGGTCTTGAAACTAGAGAAGTGAAAGGATGGCGGTCCCAGCTGTGAATTCAAATAAAACAGTTTATTAACCTTCGTTGTTTCCAACACATAATTCCACACGCTCAAATGTAACCGAATACAATTTACTTCCCAACCCAAATTCCCATCCATATTCAAGTGTCTTTCTACAAATCTGATATCCACCATCAAACTCTAACGGATATAAGTAAACGATCTCCATGAAGCGGATGCATTGTGCCTCTATAGTAGACAGCCGCAAACCGATCAAACCTAATACTGCCAACACATCTCCTGGCGACCGACGGAAGCAGTCTACCCACCACTCCACCCAGACATCAGTGCCAACTTTTCGAGCAACATACCCACGTACCTCATACAGCTTGTACCTACATTGTCATTTGTCAATTTAGCGATATTCACCTTCTTCGGGGACAGGTGTCTTTAATGCGAACTGAACCAACATTGTCGATCAGTCTTTGTTACAAATATGGAGAAAGTATTGCGCAACATATTCCGTACTGTTGCTGTTGTTGTGTTGCTTGCAGCTTTTTTTTTAAATGAATTCGAATTCAACTTATGCATGCTCTCGTTACTGCACTACGACGTATTAAAAAATTATAGAGCGGAATTTGGTTCATGCAAAGGTGTTCGCCCCTCGAGCCACCATCACCGCAGCCATTATTACCACTTGCTACACAACACGATTTTCGCAACACTCTCCGTGTCTTGCGCGAATGCAGTCCAAGAGCAGCCACAACGACGGCGCGAGGCAAAGAAACCATATTTCTTGTACCAGCTACCACGAAGGCACCCGTTCATCTTCCTTAGCTATGGCCTGTCCACTATAACCACCATATACAACATACACGCGCTGGACTTGGTCTGCGCGCTGCGCCACTGCATTACATTCGTCCGTGGAGCACACGGAACCGATAAAATCGAATTTCATAACAATACACAACGTTTGCTCTAAATAATTACTTGGATGGATGGGAAACTCCGCGCGAGCTCAACTGGTTTACAGTGCTGCGAGACAATGTTCGCCATGCCGAGGCTTGGGCTTCATTGTCTTTAGGAGAGACTGTGCTTAGGTCCAACAATATGTGGATACGATATTTCGATGTTGCGCACATGTGTGACAAAGTCATCGAAAAGTCGTGATGCAGGAAAAACCCGATCGATGTCTTGTCCATTCCGCACAATGTCCGCACCGCACTGACACAACGCTGACGGCTGCTGAGTGCTGACATAGAGACGTGCACTGCTACTGCTACCACTGAGGAGTTATTTGTATTGAGGGGGAAAGTGAATGCGCCTGCAGTAATCCACTTCTTCCTAACAAATTGCTGAAGCATGGTCGCATACAATCTCTGAATGTTCGGGAGCTGGTTCGTATGGTTTCCATCTTTTCAGCAGATTATGATCAAAAGTCAGCTGGGCATGTGATTAATCGACTTCCGTAGGATTGAACGAGATGGACTTTATCGATTGATGTGGAGTGTATTAGTCAACGTCAATTAGCCAACAAAAAGTCTTCAACGGAGTCACGAATGCGGTGAGTACAGATCTTTCGGAGGCTTCATGAGCCATGAAATCGGATAGCCGAACTAAAAATGATTTAGTAGCAGCAGCTGAGTGGTCGAAATTTGTGAAAGGTATCGTGTACCGCACTGTGTTTACGACTTAATATTAAGATGTCCGTTATACTAAATGCATTATGCAACAGTTAATTGTTGCATAGTATCATTGGCTTGGTGCGGTGATCGCGTTTTTGTACTTTTCTTTAGTACGTTGCGCCATCACAGCGCAAAGCCAAATACGGCTACTGTTTTGCATAAAAACGCACTAGACACACTGTGCGCGCATTGATAGTGAGTCTACTTATATCTGGATTAAAACAAGCTTTCACAAGTCTTTCAACCAGATCGTCTACTTTTGCATATTAATCGAGTCGTCAGAGTTATTTTTACACCCGATCCGAAAGATGTTGAATTAAGTTCAGGAAGTCTACCCTTTTGCTAAGACCCATCTGTGAGCAGCTTAAAAGTAATGTACGTGTTCAAGGAAATGCCGCTTGTGCAATAAAATCTGTTTACCGAAAGTGGCAGCACGATTTAGAGTTTATTCACAATAGTATTCGAAAACAGATGATATCAATAATAGGTACGAACAATTTTACGTTACATTATGGGATGACTGATTCTGCAACCTTGCAACAGTTTTTAACGAATTTCGAAAAAGTTCGAAAATCTATCCGACAATGTTCGAATTCGAAATAACTCATTTTCGATGGTTCGTAGTGCGAAATGAAATGGGACAAAAACAAAAAAAATTTAATTTTCGTGTCTCTCTGTATAACAAATATTTTTCGAATTCGAAATAAATTGACAGCCAATTTTACCAAATCGAAAAATCTTATTTCAAGTAACAAAGCACCATTTTATTAACCCTCTTCGTTCTAGACTTAAAAAAGTAAACGCTCCGACTTCAATGTAAACACCGTAGTTTCAAACTGTGCCAACGCAAACAATACCACATTGTCAATGTCCATTAGTTGCGCACCGTGACATGCTTTCTGTCCTCCACTACTTGCGGTTATAATAATTGTATCTGCCATTTACTTACGGAGCCCTAATCGTGTTCAATAAATCGACTTAATGATGCAGAACGTGATCGGATCTATGTTTTACTAAAAAGTTCGGCGCTGAATGGCGCCAACGAAAACGCGTGGGAACCACTAAGGTGAACACAGACAATTTTATTCCCAGGAGTCCTAAAACCAAATGCACCTACCAAACTTGGCTACAGCAACACACATCTACTGTAATACACCATTGCTGGACCAGTCGTTTGTAACCAGTTGACAGTTCAAGTGACTTAATCTGCTCTCGGACTGGCTATTATCATTTTATGACTAATTAATGGGAAATTCCCGTTTTTACACATATGCTCGTCTCCATTCATATGCATTTGGGTTGCAGTGCCTTTGCATAGAAAACAAAGCAGTCAGTCTATCCCACAATAATTGTATCCATAGACAGCTGTCAGTTAGGTCATTTCGAATCGACCATTAACCTTGAGTTAAAAATGGAACTGTTGCATCGCGCTATTTATATCATGAATGGGCTGTCACTACAACAATATCAAGTAATTATGCAAATGAGAATGCATTATGTGACGTATGGCTGCCAACTGTTTTTGTGGTCACAACATACAAGGCAACGGCAACTTTGATAGCTCACATTAGAATCGGTGGTGCTACTCCGAAACCTCTTTGATTTTTAGTGCATTCACAGTTGCACCATTCAGCTCTCAAATTACGAACCCGCTGCTTGTATATCGTATTGCACTCTGGATTGCCTAACCAACTGTGCGGTGTGAACAACGCAACTAGGGGTTCTCGCTTCACATGCGACGCGACGGTTCAAATTTCGATTTCAATCAATTTAATTGCGATCGAGAACTGTCGCATTCGTTGTTTCAGCCACCATCCAGCTTGACAGGCTGTACACTCTTTCTTGACGAACAACAACGGCGTGCCATGAATCAAATGTTTTTGTTATGTGCGCTTGTGCATCGATCTGTTAACGATGGCTCCACCGGTGGACGCAGAGGCGCTATAATGGCAATTCCAAACGAAGCGAACAGGCCTTCCCAATCAACGGCTATCCAAATCCTACCAACAACACAAATCGCATATAGTGTAATCGTTTATTGTAGTTTAATGCAAAGTTGCATAACCCCGTCGGTATGGTATGCGCTACTATACTCTGTGTACCAATCGCGCATGCAATTTCCACCGCTGCAGAAGCAGGAGGAAGCGCTTGTGTGGCGTGAACTAACATTTGGGTAAATAATATCGGAGCGAATTTAATCACCTGTGGTATATCAGCTTGCCGAGAGAAAAGTGAAAAGAAAACGAGGCGCAATAACACTCACGTGAGCTTGTGTTTTTGAACACAATTAGTCAATAGCTTGATTGTTATGATTTAGTTTTTCGCTCAAATTAATCACCGACGACGGGCGCAATCAAATCCTGGTTGCGGTTGCATGTTCGCAATGCAGGAAGAAGATTCCAATCGGCGATGAAATGAATTGGTAAAATCTCTATTCGGCATTCGGCATTGATGTCGATCCAGTTGGTGAATGGGACGATGCTGGTGATTGCGTGGCGCGTAATTTGAATATGCAAATTGATTAGAAACTGCGCTTATAGCGGTCACTTGTTGGCTAAAGTAAATTGCTTCTAACCAGCAGGGAGGATTTATGGTGACTATTTATAAGATGAATGTTGTAACAGCCACTCGGCGACGCATAAATGTGCACAGGAGTTAAGTGAAACTCTTGATCAATTATTTTATAGTCACGACATACGTGAACGTTGGCTTAAGCTGGCCTACTTCTTTGCAAGCCGATTATGACTTCTATTAATCACACAATATTTTTTTGTGTTGACTGGCATTTACTGCAGGCTCGTCCTAAAATTTAGTAGAGGAATTACTGTCCGATAAGTATACGAGTATCTACTCGATTGACATTTGAATTTGTCAGATTATGTAAGCGATTCGAAATGATTGAATTGAATAACAACACAAGTTGACAGTGAATTGTCATTTATTTTTATGAAAGCTTATTCAATCTGCAAGTCTCAATAAATCTGAGCGTTCTTTGTAATTTAAAGTTCCCTAGAACTTTATAAAACAACTGTACACACTTTACAAATTCCGAACTTGTCTAATGCCTTGTCTAGGTTTAGCTGTCAAAGTTGACAGCATCTACAGAACTTGCGAAAATAAGAACAACAAAATATGCTATCAAAGATTCATCGACCAACATTAATGAATCACGTTTAGCAGCTAATTTTCTGGTAAGAACGTATAATGTCGGTAATGTGGTAAAACTAAAATTTCTATTATTGGGGACGTTCAAGTATCTAGTTTAGTAAGTCTGACAGCTCTCTCACTAGATCTATCTCGGTTTTGATTGGGAAAAATCGCTCATATGAGCAGCTGTTTCAGTTGACGTTTATGGAGTCAAGTCTTGAATATAGTTAAGAAATTCGTGACTGAGTACTAGGTTGACAGTTCTCATATATAAACACAGAAAAAGTGACGTTCCCGACCAAACTAGTTTTTGCGTTCAGACTACATCTCATCCAGACCAATCTAGTCGACTTAAGAAAACTAGATTCTTGAATGCGGCCATTGCTTGCCATTTCTTCGCGCACTTCTTGTTATGTGACAACCTCAATAATAACTTATTTAATTCTTCTTTGACAGTCACTCCTTTTCTAAAATCCATATTTTATTGTCAAAATTTAAAGATTTTCTTTGGAAATAAGTAAATAAGGAAATCGATAATGTAGTCGCTGTCGGTCTGTGTTGTGTGTACTTGGTAATCGTTTGTTTTAGGTCTGTTCGAATGTAAATCGATCTGCTGAATCAATTCGATCGCTCACAATTGGTGTACCTAGCAGGCCTGAATATATTTAGTTCATTGACTCCCTATCTGTGCGATTGTTATTATGAAAAGGTGTGTTTCATTTAGATTGATTCCGCTATGCTGCTTTGACATTTGCGCCATAATGTCCTCAATGTCTTGGCGCTTTCCAATTTATTCGAAAAGAATTGTTTGAACTTGAACAGATTTGAAATGAATGTCGTAGCCAGACATATTGCTTAGAGCGATCCCAGAAGGGGAGTCAATCAAACAGATAATACAATAATTATGGTAAACTGGAAGCTGAGACGAAACAGAAGACGTCCGTGACAATTTCCAAGTTTTTTATAATTATAGATGACCGTAAATTAGTTCAAATAATGCATTAGGGTTATTTATTATAAATTATCGGGTAATATAGCAAATTAAGCGGAAGATAATCGTCTAATGCATATTTAAGCGAATACATGATGTATGAGGGCACACATCGCGATGTTAAATTATGGTGAAGCTAATAACACAGGGTGGCTCTTATATTTAAATACATAGTGTAGTGGAGATTGTGAGCTTGGAATTTGAATTCAGCATTCTTATGTTTCCAAAGTCAATCCACTACTAAAGATCCATTTCCAACATGCTACAAGCAAAGTACCAAATAAACAAACATACCTATCACTGCAGTGTCGGTATCGTTGCCAAATGCAGTTTTATTTTTTATTCTGTCCTGTACAGAATTGCAAAATGAAATTGTTATTAAATTCAAATGAAAAAACATAGTTTTATCGAACGTAGTACAGAATATAAAAGTCTAGTAAAATTGTACTAGAATACCAATCAATTGCTTAAATTTCCGCGACGAAAATTGCGAAGAAACTGCGGCAAAAAGCAGAGTCAATAGTTCTGTTTCTAGATTTACTTAATTACCGACATATTTGTTGCTTTTTAAGTATATGATGTCAGTAACGCGGTAAAATAAGCACTGGTAAAAAATCGAATGAAATCTGTATTGAATTGGAAACCTATTATTCGGTTTTCGAAGGGAGTCCAATAGTTCAACATTTAAGGAACAGATTGAAGAAAGTATTGCAGATTCAACTAGAACCGTTTGACAAAGTCCGAACATCAAATTCTTATCTATAACTCATCAGCAACGCTATGATTAAACTTGTCATTTTTCGTGGCAAATTTTGATACGCCAATGTGTCAAAAATTTGGTTGTCACTCGTGTTTCTTTCATTAGAGTGCCAACGTGTCAAAAATTTGGTTGTCACTCGTGTTTCTTTCATTAAAGTGCACTGGGACAGTCCGATCGCTTGACAGGAAATTATATGTAGTGACAAATTTAGGACAAATGTCATAATGTCATAATGACGTCGGCATGTCCAAATTTGACATAGCTTAAGGCCCTATAATTCTTACCAGATTCTTTCCTCTTGTTGGCTGTTGCTAAATCGCTGCTGTTCACTCTAAAGTCTAAATGCAGGTTTCTTGATAAGCGTCAACCATATCTGGATTAAGTGCGCTTATGCTTATGTCAGATATAAACCGAAAATACAATTCAGTTTTGCCTATTATCGCAGTGCCGTGCAATCAGTGTATAACCTCAAATTGATTTAAGCTGGACTATACTCTCATGCAATTCTATAGTGATTCCACTTTTATCACTTTTGGTACCTTAAGTCGGTAATCTGTCAATATTTATTCGCCAAGTCGCACTTATACGTTTTTCTGTCTACAGACCAAAGGAATCGGACGACGCCATATACTTTTGCACATCATTTTAGATGCTTGTCGTACGCGTACTTATGTTTGAAGTACGAGTATCAATCAACGCGAACTGTGGTGAAATTTTAATTCCTAATCCCTTACCAATGAAAACTTGCGCCACGCTTTCAGATTTTAATGATGTTTTTTTTCTTTTAATTGGGACTCACTTCACACCAGGTTTATATTTTGCTTCGGGTACGCCCAATTCCGCCCGGGAACATAGCAAATTTATATAAAAATTAATTAGTTTCCCAATCGACCCGTGTATATACCTATCCCCGGCCAATTTTGGCCTTCCCGCAGTGTATGAACCAAGCTTATACACTTCGACACCCTATATGCCTGTCCGTAACCTTGCCACTAGACGAAAGACATTGTTATGCACAATAATGATTTATGGTACATCGCCACTTGACACTCGGAGCATTTTGTTTTTGTTCAAATCATTATTTCACACTGTTACCATTTTCGAGAAAGGAAAGACAAAAGGAGATCATTCAAGTCAAAAACCGGTAAAACGAAATGTGGAACAAAGACTCAGAGCAAACGTGACTCCAATCGAAGGCACCATCACTCGAGTAGCCCATCAAACATTGTTATGCTAAGCGTTTGTGCTACCAAAAAAAAACACAACACAAATAAATGTCCACGGATTCAAATGGTATAGACACACTCAACCGAATGTCTGCAAAAATACAGCAAAAACAAAAAAAAGGGAAGTGACTAGTTAACAGAAACAAATTACCACGGACGCCACAAGTGACTTGGGAGGCTAGTGCGGAATTAACATAAATTATCAGCAGAGGCGCGCGGTGTGGCGCTTTGAATTTTTTTGGCAGAAGAAAACCAATACATCACAGCACTTCGCATAGACTCGCACTCATCTTCATGGACAATTATTATTTAGCAAGTGAAATGTTTTCTCGATATTGTATAGACAAAGGAAACTTTGAACAATGTTTTTTAAGGCTTTTGACAAGCCATTTAGCATTCGGTTTGATTTGAAGTTGGGTGTAAACAAAGTTGGCTAGCAAACGAGTGATAAATAATTGCCTCGTTAGATTTGATGCGGATCTGCCTTTTTTACTTTAAAGCTGTTGCGTCATATTTATCAAACGATGATTTGACTTATTTGCCTAAGGCGCATGGAATTTTTATGTATACTGTCAGATTTGGTGAGGAAGATGTAAAATAGTCTCCAAAATAGGCACTGAAGACGTAATTTACACACACCAATGTAGATGGGGCTAATCCAAAGCCGAATTAAGTAAGTTATCGAATTTAAGACTTGTTGAGGTGACGTTTGTACTTGTCATGCAGGGAGCACACTTATCAACTACTCAAAAATATTACAAGTTTAATATACTTATCAAAGAATCCCCAAAAAGCATTAGACTTTCTAGAACTGGATACGGTTTTGAAGCAGATATTTTGGACAATGCCGGAAAATTATTGTGGGTAAGATTATTATGCGAAAGTTCTCGGACGAGAATGCAACGTCATCTTTTAATGTAGTTCAATAATCTTCCAAGAGGATTGGACACATTACAAAATCTAATTATCTCATATCCCTGATACAAAAATTAGATTGGGACCGTCACTTGTCATACGTCAGACGGTTACTCGCCATAAACGTCAAATGAAAAATCTGTTAATAAATATGATCGAGGACAATCAAAACCGAGACACATCAAGTCAGACCAGACTGACTTAACTATATTCTTGAACGTCCCCATTTACAAATGTGTTTGACAAATCTCGGCCGTGCAAATTTTCACTTCAGAAGTTATGACAGAACCGTCATAATAACCAACTAATTGTGACAGATTTTTAGCTGTGGGTGACAGAAATGTATTGCTGTTATTGTGTTGAATTTGTTTTCATTCATCTGAAGACTTGATGCTAAATTTGCCCTAGAGATTAGTGCAGTTATACAAGTAGATGTGCGACACATCTGTCACTTAAACGGCTTAAACTTAAAAATAAAAGCCCCACAGGATTTCCTTAAAACCACTCTCTCTGAACACAGCCAGCACAAAGGAAAAAGTAGCTTTCTAGTCCACGAACACTGACGGTTTTATTTGTACAAAGTACGTAGCAGTGTGGGTATATTTGGAACGTTTCATTATTGAAAATGCGGTTAGAGATAGAACTCTATTACAAAAAAAATTACTGAAATAGTTGGCAAAACTGGTTGAAATAGGACTTTAAAACAATTGTTTGTATTTTTCATTTGTGGGATAAAAGGGACCTACATAAAACAATTCATTACATTTAACATTGACAAGCAAAACTCTGTACCCAAATGCAGTACAATATGAGTGCAACTGTCACAAGAAAGCCATTCCTTTATTAAATTAGGTGCCTCTGAAGCAATTTTTTGTGTTAAAAAAGTTACGTATACGACCCAGTCGCACAATTTATTGCTGAAATTGTAATTGAAGAAATGTAAACAAATTATGAATGTACTAACTAATCCCCTTTGCATTTTAAATGTTGTCTCGACGGTGTAAACTATACATTGAATTGTGGCAAGCGCAAGGCCCACTTCTGTTGCATTCCTGAAGCAATGTTTGAAAGCCCGAAGTGGTTTTGCAGTTTTCTGTGCAAACAGTCACTTTTTCACTTCGATTGGAAGATGCCTTGAATAAAGGTGGCTAGGGTGGCGTGTTTTGCGGTTGTTACCTAAACATTCCCTTAAATCCTTCAAAGAAGCCCCAGATTTATGCTCAACTATGCTAAACAGAAAGAAGCAGCTCTCCCATAATTTTTTTCAATCGTCACAAACTATTGCTTGCATAAATTTACATAAAGCTTACACGCATCACATTGAGTCATAACTCACAAGAAAAGCCGACGTTAATGAAACATAACCAAAGATTAACTTGCCCGCTCAATCCCTTTGCACGAGACGCATACAATTTTTTGTTTTTGTACGCAGTTTCCAAATGCTCGAGATACAAAAATAGGGTTACAAAGCTTAGCTTAGGCAACTGTCTGCCGCCATTACTATTATTATTATTTTTTTTCAAAAGCAAGGTCGCGTATTGTCTGCAAGTCTGGGATGCATTTTGTCTAAACTGACCTTGACCGCCTATGATTATTATTTTTCTATGTTTTCCATCTGATTTTCCACACAGCCTGTCCGTATATTTCTAACCGTATCCGATTTCAATTACATTACGCAACGCACCGACAAATTAAAGTTTTTTTTCTTTTTGTTTGGATGCTAAGTGGCTTGCACTTGGTCCAAATGTTGTCAATTCAAATGAAATCGGATTTTTCTTTTTTGTGGATCGCACCTTGGACCAATTTGTGACACAATGGACTCGAGGTGCTTTATGCGCCAATTTATTGAAATGGGGACTAGTAGGGAATAGAACAGGACTAGCTATAGCAACACCAAACACCACAGCCTTCAACTGACTTGGTGTCTGATTCGCGTCTTCGTGTTCAGAGCCGATGAACAGTGGCTTTTTCCCACTACCATAACCACCACCACCACAATAAGCATATCAAAAAGCCAGCAGCCATCAGCCAGCTGATCGTTTGTGGTAGGGGAATGGTAAAAGCCATCTGTATATATACCAGGTTGCACTTGGAATTGAATCAGTACCGACTTGGATCTCGTTTTGGATTAAACAGTTTCTTTAGAATAAAATCCTCTCGCTGCAAAAACATAAGTGAATCAGCTCAACATGCGAATGGTAATACTAGAAGTATCCTTAAAGTGTGATCAGTGTGATTTATTACGAAAAAGCAAAACCAAAAAAATGAAAAAAAAAAAATACAAAAAAATAACAGTCTGCCGGATAACAATTGTGTGTTTGATTACCGAAGACGACGATGTAACCGAGAGTGCAATGAATCGAAAGTGAAATTGCAAACGAAAGTGAATGAATTGGATTACCGCATCGCAACCAGTTCGATTTCATAACACAGAAAGGATAACCGACGTCTCGTGTTTATTGTGCATAATTAATAGTCTCTCTCTGTATAGCTAATTGTATCTGGTAATCCATGTGTCTTTTCTCTTCCTTCTTTGCAGTTCATTCTACCCTGTCTCGCATTGTGCGTGGCATTGGCCAGCGGGTCAGCCGTTCCTGAGGCTGCTGAAGCTGAGGATAAGTCAGCAGCACCAGCGGCAGCAGCTGAAGCCACCCCCAATGAGGAGTCAAAGAACTTGGAAAAGCGTGGTCTCCACCTTGGAGACTATGGCCATTCCCATCATCACGAACACATCAAGACTATCACCATCGAGAAGAAAGTGCCAGTTCCATACCATGTGACCAAGCATGTGCCTTACACCGTTGAAAAGAGGGTACCCTATGAGGTTAAGGTGCACGTTCCACAGCCCTACTACGTCGAGAAGAAGGTGCCAGTCCATGTCAAGGAGTACGTCAAGGTGCCAGTGCATGTGCCCAAACCATATATTGTCGAAAAGAAGGTCCCATACGAAGTCAAATACCCCGTCGACAAGCCATACGAAGTCAAAGTACATGTCCCACAACCCTACGAAGTGATCAAGAAGATCCCATACGAAGTTAAGGTACCAGTGCCACAGCCCTACGAGGTCATCAAGAAGGTCCCATACGAGGTGAAAGTTGAGGTGCCAGTACCAAAACCATACGAAGTCATCAAGAAGGTTCCATATGAGGTGAAGGTTGCCGTTGAGAAGCCATACCCCGTCGAAGTACCAAAACCATACCCAGTCGAAGTCGAGAAACCATACCCAGTTGTTGTCGAAAAGAAGGTCCCATACGAGGTGAAAGTTCCAGTCGACAGGCCATACAAGGTCTACGTTGAGAAACCATATCCCGTGCACGTAAAGGTTCCAGTTCCACAGCCCTATGCCGTCGAGAAGAAGGTACCATACACCGTCGAGAAGCCAGTCCCATATGAGGTCAAGGTCCCAATTGACAAACCATACGCAGTCTACTCCGAAGTTAAGGTACCCGTACACAGGGAGATTCCTATCGCCGAAAAGTACCCAGTCGAAGTGCCAGTCTTCCACAAAGAACATCACTCCCATCATGGACACCATGAATAGTGAGTTGTATTTAGAGAAAAACAAATCGAAGAAGGGCGCTCCTCCTCCACCCTCAAAAAAACAGAAAAAAAAACTTTTTTTTTGTTTATTTCTCCCAATTTTTTAAATAGCCCTTTCTATCATCACTAAAAAAAAATCCAAATCGATTGTATATCTAAGAACGATGAAATTATGTCCCGGAAGTGGGTTCCTACTTCCAATTCGATGTTGAGCTGACTTAAAGTGGTGTTTGTTTTTTTCCATCCCCCCAAAAAGAACACCATTCTTTGTATTATAAACCAAATGTGTTATACTTTTATATTGTATTGTACGCGAGATGAAACTATTGTAATTTTTTTATAGATAAAAGAAAAATAAGTAAAAAATTAAAAAAAAAACTTTTTCCGTCTATTTTATTACCTACATCTAAAGAGCGTGCTTAAAACTAAACAGTTTGTTTTTGCAATTTGCTTTGCAACTAAAAACCTGAACGTGGTAGTAAATTCAATGCTGGATGCCTGAACGTGAGGGTCTTAAATTTTTTTTTTTGTTGGCTCTTATTGCACCTCAAAACCTGAACGGCAAGAGGGTTTGTCTGCCGAATGCCTGAACGCGGTGCATTTTTCCACCTCTAGGAACTACAGAGTGCATTCAGCACCACCAGCAGTAAAATGAAGATCAGTTAATGATGCAAACAGTTTACATTCGCAACTTTGAAAATGTGTCGATATTTACCAACATTATGGAAACAGGAAAATCAAATCTAAATCAATTCTAAATCTACCAGGCAACCCTCTTCCCAAAAAGGCACTGCAACTTCACTCAATGGAGCAGTGAGAAACAAGGTTTCTTTAACAAACCCGTTGCGGAGTGCAGTAAGCGCGCGACCACAACAAGTCTGGTTTTTCTTTTAGATAGTGAAAGCGCAACGATACAATGATTTGGAGGGGTGATCCCTCCCATGGAGGAAGTCAAATCAACCAGCGGGCTCTGGCTCAACACTGCAATTAATTGTGGCAAAAGTCCGGTCCAACGTGGTGCGATTATTCCCATTTTGCGATTATGCAATTGTGATGTGAGTCAGTTGCGTCATGTATGGTTTTGTGTTTTATAGGGGAAACAACATAACAGTACGAGAAACCCACAACGAAGATGGTGTCACGGAGGAGAAGCAGATACAAATGAAAACACCGTTTTTTTGTCGATTTCTTCTCATACCCGTTTGCTTCTTCTCCATAATAATGGGTCTATGGTGCGGTTTTACTTTTAATGTGCCACCATTTGTCGGCACAATGACAGGTGATGTTTATAATAATTCTTGTTACATCAGAGACAGGATGGTGTCTGGTGTGCTGCATTATGTGTAAGCCAAGTGGCTGCTTGTTCTTTTTTTGACACTACTACTCATTGGAGTACTTGAGGTGTGGTGAAACATAGTAATTAATACATCAACGCAATGATTGGATTGTGTTTGATATTGTTGTTTGCAAAATTGTTAAGAGGTAGCACTAATTGCTTGCATAATTACTTTTGAAGCAATTGCCAATTTCAAAGAAAAATTAGATGCTTGACGGTAAGACCTTTAGAGCATGACCATTGAGTTGGGCAAGGTTGAGGAGGTTGTCGATTTTTTGGTGGTTTATTGCAATTGCCACTGGTAAGAGTGGGCAACGACCTTGATGGGGAAAGACTTCAGGTAAGAGAATTGAGTCACGGTCTAATAGACACTCGATATTTATTCAGTAAAATGTCAGTTTGGCCTAAAAGATCCACTCAAATACGGCAATTAAATAATAAACTAATGATCGATGGTATAACGTTGCGCCATGTGCATAGTATATCTATATTGCACGCAGATACAGTGGCCTCTTAAGTTAAGTAGCTGTTTATTTTGACGTGTACAATATAAACCTTTTAATAAGGTGTTTTTAAATGTTTTCTATTCATCTTATTTATTTGGTGACATAGAAAATATTTCCTTCGAAATTTTTTCATGAACACCGTAGTGAATTCTATTTGCGATTTTAAGCGTTTTTACTGAACTCCGAATTATAGTTGACAGATGATATCTAAATGTCAACTTAAACGATGATTTACGTAATATTTCCATTGATGAGATCTTTAAGTGCATCCATCGAACGAAACGATTTTTTCTGTAAAAATTTTTAACGATATTGACATAAGCTCTCAAATTTTTTCACGAAAGTCACCGCCATTGACCAAATATCTACTCCCTCTTTTTTATTTTTCAAGTTCAGTAACCCGATTGCGCTAAAATCAGAGTCCTATTCAAACACCCACACAAATTCAGAAAAGTATTTTTCCCGAACAGAACTTCGCGCTAAATTTTCACAACATTCTTTTCGGACTGTACAGCAACTCTTCGTCGCAGTTTATTACATCGATTAATAAACAAACGTATGAATATGACACATTATCGTTAACTTAAGCCTAGTAGGTACGTCAAATACATTACGGAATTTGATGGAAATGAAATCCTTTCAAATACAAAAATGGATTCTAAGAGCAACTGAAGTTTAGCAATAGCCCATTTGACAGACACCTTGATTCATTTCTACCGCTCCGCTCAGTGCTCTGGTGTTTAGCAAAATCGCACAATTTTAGCTAAATCTTATCTGTAAAAAATGTTCTTAGGAGTTCGACTCACGTTCACACGTTGAATCTAAATGATTTAAATTTATTTGTGAAACCCTCTTACGAGTATGTGCAAAAGCCGCACTCGAAATCCCTCTTTTGTGTCATCGTATTCCTGTCAATGGATTTGTGAAACAACATTTTCCTAAATTGCCTTAATTTTGTGAATATTATGTTTTGCCTAGCGTTCGTATAAATGGGGACGTCTAAAACTCTAGTTTAGTAAGTATGACAGCTGGCTGACTTGTTAATTTCAGTTTCAGTTTTTATTGGCCTAAACTGGTAAATTGAACGATTTTTTCAGTTTTCGTTAAGAGAGGGATAGCCGATTAATCTATTCAATAATATTGGCTCCCCTAAGCTGGCATTTCGTATATGTGCCTGACGTAGTAAAATTGTCGTTATCGACAAATCTAGTTTTTACGTTCACGAAAATCTACTCCAGATAAATCTAATCGAGTTTTAATTGCCCATTCTGCTCATAAATGAAATTAATTCGGGAATACAACAGAGCAACGGTTACGCCGGTTTTTACACCACGTCTATCAGCAGCAATAAGAACAAAAACTGTTGCATGTTTCTGGGCGGCCATTATGCAGTGAAACCTGTGCTGAATAAAGCGCCTTATTGCGCGCAATAAATAAATAAAACACTAACAAATTTGCAGATTGAGAAGCGTAGGGGGTTGTGTGTGTTTCGTCGTTCTTTTTTTAAATTATAACTGTTCTTAGAGTGAATGCTGAATTTTGTGAATGTTGTCATAATGAAATCATAAAATACGCCATAACATTTAAACTTACAGTCAGCTAAGTTTTCGTCAGCGGTCAGCTTCCAGATTTATTTTTTATATTAAAAGAAGATCGACATCTTTTGGTCTATTGTTGAATTTTCTATATAGCTTTTTACCTTAAATACCGCTGCGAAAATAGGAAGCTAAAGGTTGAAACACAGATAGGCTAAGGAGTGCAACCTCGTGAACTTATTTTATTCAATGAAGGTACATCTAAAATTTGTATGCACGAATTTTATTAGAGCAGATATTCATACCTCAAATCATAAATGCGAAACGACGCTGACGTTTTTGTCACGTATTATTGGACACGTTTTGGACGAGTTTTTCGACGCAATTTTGGGTGCGCTTTACGAAAAGTTCTTGTGAAATTCTTCCACTGGCTTTCTAACTACATAGTTCTTACCCATGTTTTGGACGTGTTTCGTGACGCTTTTCGGATTTGTTTTCTAGAGTGTTTCTGAATGCACTTTGCAATGAGTTTTCAGTTTATGAGCACGTTTTTGGGCGTATTTTTCGACCCGTTTTGTTTTTGGATGGCCTTTTCCACTCATATTTAGACCCAGGTCCACCCAGGACTGTGGCGTCCACTTAATTTTCGACTCATTTTTGTGCTCGACAATTTTATTCGACCGCATTTTGCGCACGTTTTTCGAATCTCTTTTAAACATGTCTTTGATGCGTTTTTAGACGCATTTTTTTATTCATCCTTAGACATGCTTTCGGCCGTTTTTGGATGAATTTTTGAACGTGTTTTCCGACGAGACTGAGATCTTTTGAGTCCCTTAATTTGAGTTTAGCCTTTTTTTTTGTGGTGAAGGGCCGTCTTTTTCGACGCATTTTTGGACTCTACTTCGGCCGGGTTGATTTTATTGCGCAGCATTTATTGAGCTGCTCTTTTCCTTTTACGGAGGTCATGTTGACTGTCCAAAAGCGCATGCAAAGTGGATCAGTAGCAGAGTGAGTTAGAAAACACTATCTGATGCTGATCAGTATGTCAGCAAGGAGTAAAGCAAACTTTTCATAAAAAACTAGGTACCTTGTCAGAAAACAGAGAAGCCCAGTGATGCATTAAAAAAATCAATTTACTTCAATCGTCATCATTGCCAAACTCGCAATTCAAGGACAGCTCCGTGCGCCATAATTATGACTCATTAAGCCATTGTTTGTACTTTGTACTCAACGGTATAATAAACATTATCCTTAAGCTTCATTTACTTTTAAATATGTCTCACTTACTTAAAATCCCGTCCAATCATCTCCATCAAACTCAAATTGTATCTCCATCAGAAACGGCCATCGTCGATTGAGACACAATAAATTGCCGAACATAATCCTGCCGCAAAAAGCCGTAATTATCCTTCGATGCATTGTTCTTGTGTGCGCGCACATTACGCAATGTGCGAGCGCTGCCATGATTGCAGCTGTGATTATCCTTTTTTGTTGTGTTTGGCCCTGGCTTGCAAGTTGAAACCCCCAAATTTCGGTAGGACTTGCAAACTGGTATTTAAAGATGATATATCCTGTGTGCGTCGTCGCACGCCGCACAAAGAATAATAAGAAGCGCAATTCCGAAAGGGTAATCGTTGATTTATCAGCTCCTTACAAATGCGGCGAACAAATTGCATTTCCGTTTAAGTAATTCGCCGTCATCGGCGATCGCCACTTTTGGACGTAGTAGCTACAGGTATGTTCGGGTGTCGTGGACGGACGAAGCACGACTGCCGGACATCAGACACAGAGTCCGACGAATGGAGTGTGGATCATGTGAGGATCATAATCAAGGCAATCGAGATGTCTAATTAAACATGAGCCTGGCGTGCGATTTGATTTGTTGTATGTGCGCGCTTGAAGGCGAAGCTGATGTAGACTTGGTGTAGGTATGCTTTTGCTCTGGGGGTAGTCCCAGACCGTGTGTTGCCTTGTGGTTTTTTTGCGTGCGTTCGGATGCGGACGACCATGATGCAATTAGGGATCAACAACGCCCCGAAGGGCGCCGTGCTGCATGTTTATTGTTTGTTGATGTAACTTTATTTTTATTTGAAATCGAGGTGTGGGTTTGTGGGTTCGAAAAGTTGTACGTGCTTATTTGCAGCTAATTGGGGATCAAGCTGTGGACCTACTGTGCCGAGGCAAGTTCGCTGATAAAGGATTTTCCGTAAATAATTTGACCCTTACCGTGTGGAATTAATCTCATCAGAGAAAATGAATAAAGTGTATCAGGTGGTCTTTGTTGCTTACGAGAAGCGTACATAAGTACGAGTGCAGTTAACTACGGTTGGCCAGCCTCAAAATTATGTGAAGAGTGCAAGTAATGACGGACAAAGAAGTGAACTGGGGGTTTGTCAAATGCTGAGATGCGTGCTTTTGGAACCACGAAAAAGGTCGAACAAATTACTTGAAGACAGAGGTAGACCTGATAGTCGCTGAAAGGGAAAGGGAAAGAGATGGAAGAGAGGAAAACTTGACAACTGAGGCGAACTACTTGCTATACCAGACTTTACTTCGTATTTCACTGTCAATCACGTGACAGCACTTGTAAATGGTAAATAAATTGTTAACACGTCAGCACTCTCGTCGCTGTTAACAATAAAATTGCCACACTCACCACAACCAAACAAACGCATATTCAATTACAATGGCATTACAATCCATTTATTTCCATTTGACACCCCGGTCATAGTTACCCTCCGAGAGGGGTTGCCAATTGTTTCCCAATGTTTCAGCATCAATTCCCACTCTCTTCAGGAATAATAAATTTACTTTTAATAATGTTATCACAAGCGCAAATCCAAACAAGGATACCTTCTCACTTCTGTGTGGCACCGCACAGCAGGGTCCAACCGAAGGTAATGTTGCGTAACACCAAAACAAATCCGACGACCGGTTCAACCATATCAACCCTTATTACCACGAACAATGGATCCGGAGACGGAGACGCGCATAGCGATTGCGATTTGGTGTATAGCATCCTGCTGATTTGTTGTCACCACTTCACAATAACAGATAATAATTTATCTGCGAGCGTAATTACTGTAACATATGTGGCAGTACTGGTCATGGTGTATGCTCCTGCGAGGAGTGTATCCATCCATGAAGCCGCAAAATGCTTGACTTCTCCCATATCGCATTGAAAAGTAGTCGACACAACTGTCACATAATTAAATCATAAACGGCGATCAACGCACTGCGTTTGGCGCCACATTTTCATTAATGGAGACCTCAGTTTGACAGTTCTCAAGGTTTGATTAGTTTATGGTCCATCGTCCACCGTCCACGCAACTTAATTTTTGTTTTTATCGCTGTTATGGAAATAGTCTTCCCCGTCGAAAATCGAAGCCCACTGCCCAAAGATAACTAATTAAATGGCCATTAACGATAAAAGACGACAATGTTTGTGTGTCCGGAAAAGGGATGACAGTTTGGGGAATTTTTTATTTATTAAATCTGGCTCTGACCGCATGGTGGTCGGTTTAGTGATGCTGATGATCCACCATCAGTTTGTGGGGCTCGAATTTTACTGACTTTGAATAAAAGTGTACAAGCCAAAAGAACTGACATTAAGAGTGACAAGTGCTTACGACAAACTATGAAATGACAGGTCGCGTCCAAGTGTTTACAATAAAACACTGAACGATACCAGTTTTTGGACGGATTGTGCTGCGTAAAGCACTTGAACTTGCGTCCGAATATTGGTTTTTAATTGCGCAGGGCTTTACAGCCCTGTAATTTGATACCGGGGCGTATGACTGTCTCGCTCTTTGGAGTCCTTTAATTTGAGTTAAGGAATTTATTTTCGTCGAGGGTTTTTTGATGGACTGGGTGTTAGATTGATATCTACGTTGGAAAATGTGATGGTGCGTATAAATGCTTATTCATTTCTATCTGTCACCAGTTAATGACAGAATAAACGTGTTTCAGGTCACTAAGTGGAGACAAGCACGATTATGTAGTTGATTGTACAAGTTTATGATGATGCGCGAAGTGAAAACGATCGCTTGTTAGGGCTATCATTTGTTCAGATTTGAGTTAGAGAGAGTCTATAGACGTTGACCCACGCGATGGTGGTGTTTGCGGAAATCAAAGCTGACAGAATTTGGTAAACTTTCTGGAAGACTAGTTCAACTGTCTATCAATATAAGTATATGCTCCTTTTTTATAGCGTTTTCTTATTTTCATGTTTTATACTTTTCCATTTAGTTGAACGATGTAACGCACCCTTTTTGTGTTTGACAGTTCTGATATGAATTGAAAGACGAGAGAAGAATGGGGAACGTTTAAAAATCTCCTTTAGTAAGTTTGACAGCTGGCGGACTTGATGTATTTCAGTTTTCATTGGCCTAAATTATTCACGTGAAGTGGTTTTCGGTTGACGTTTATGGAGGAAAACCGACAAATCTACTCTAGAACTTCATGACTGAGTACAAGTTGACATTTCGTATATGTAACTGACGTAGAAAAGGTGACGTTTACCGAACAATCTAGCCCAGGCCAGTTTAGTCGAATTAAGATATCTAGATCGCTGAATGTGCCCAATGATGACCACCACCCTCCTGAAGTTGGTTGCGTTTGTTAATTATGTTAAGGCATGGTCACACTCATGAAATTATCTCCTAAAACAAAGATATTATAATGCAGATAACAATCTACTACAATTTTGCAGTGTTTAGGCAAAGCCTGAGTGGAAAAACTAGAAAATAAGCATTTGCAGCATTAACGCAATTCTTTCAGTTTTTTTTTTTTTTTAATAAAATACACAGGCCCTTGGAGGCGAACAATAGTGACACCAGTCACTTGCGGATTTGAAGTTCACACCTTACCATCACTACTCATCAATTTAATGAGACAAAGAACACACTTCGCCGCGTAACATATTTGAAAAAAAAAAAATCCCAGCCACAAAGGAAGGAAGCACGCTTTAACTTGACAGGCGTCCATCATTACCGAATATTTGTACCCACATCTCGATTCGCTGTGTCGAATCCGAAGACTCCCTCGCGCACCTGCATATAGGTACTGCGCTGAAAGTAAAAGCGCGCACAAAATACCACACGCCGAATCATTAAGCGTCAGCGCTTGAAATGATTAAGAGCTCCCGACATCAATTAAGACGACCATCCGCCAACAACACAAGGTAGAGGCATCTCCCTCTCTGCCCCATCTCTCATTCCATCGCTGACAGAAATGGTCTTAAGTGCTCCTAAATACCCAGCTTAATTCGTGTTTACATTGCTGCTCGCAAAAGTGACGTACATCGCGCTACAAATTACTTTGTGATTACGGACGCGTGCCGTTTGTAACCTTACACGAGGTTGGCAATTTCCCTTTCGAATTGCGCGCACACAGGATAATTGCGCACATGCCCACATGTGCTGGCTGGGGCTCATCATTGCGTCCGGCAAAAGGGTTGGTGTGGCGTAATGACCACCTTTGGATTCTTCAACGTTTTGCCTTGTCCGTTTTGGGCCGAAAAATCTGTTGTCCGCTGCCCCGGCGAAAATCAATCGGCGAGCAAAAACGAGCAGATGATGTCATTCGCTTGGTCGTGGTCGTGCGCGCTTGCGCGTCAAGTGCGAATTCCCGCGGCACGTATCTGTCATTGCGGCAGTTCGATGTGCGCTTTGATTGGTCTCACGGATCGAAGTGTTGGCTAAATCCATCCGCTGACGTCCAGATCATACACGCAGATAAACGGAAGCAAATATTAATCCACTCTGCCCTACGTGCGCTGGCAACCGATGCACGCACCTGTCGACTAGAGCATTAGCGAAATCAACTGTAGGGCCGGCCTCAGGATGTGTGCCCTCCATACCTGCGCCGAAATCTTTGTGCAGTGGCTTTGCACCTTTCGGCGGTACTTGCGCGATTCCCCCTCAGACTTAGAGCGCACTGATGCACTTTTAATTATACGGATTTTAATGGGTGTCCGACGTGCATCCGAATGCATGGCGCGTCCTCTGACGGCGAATACGTACGCAGACCTGCTGCGGATGGCTAATTTGAATTTTATCAACAATTTGTTAATTTTGACAAAATTTGTTCTTGTCGTCGATATCGTTGTCGCTATCGGTGATGATGCTCGTGCCAGTGTGTCCCTCTTGCCTCCTGGGGTGAAACACTCTTTGTTTGGCGTTCAAAATTTGCGCCTTATTAACTAAATTGACGACAGACGCACACTGATTTGTTGCTCCGCTCGGTGATGACACATAATTGCAGTGCTATGCAAATAGCCCAGCGCTGTCAAGTGTGTACGCGCGTGTATACACTTTTCGGTGTATAATGTGCTCCTGCTCATTCTCGTAAATGGCATCCAATTAGAATTCAATTTTATAGCTTAATACGCTGAACATAGTTGTGGTCCAGCCAGCCAGCGCAGGGATAGTGGCAAATCGCTGAATCTGGAAATGGAATTTTTGCCACAAGCATGCTGGGCACTATTTTCGGAAGTACCTACCTGTGTGCGTGCGTCACGGTGTGTCCGAGAAGTAACCTGACTGATTGTGAATATTTTCCAAACTAAATAGTTGGTCTTTTCGGAAGTCACAACCATTCGCTTAGGATGAATGGAAGGAATCGTATGCCGACTGAATTG
This sequence comes from Cheilosia impressa, assembly GCA_948293265.1. Classification (NCBI taxonomy): domain Eukaryota; kingdom Metazoa; phylum Arthropoda; class Insecta; order Diptera; family Syrphidae; genus Cheilosia; species Cheilosia impressa. The sequence goes on from OX411883.1 coordinate 12,519,227, forward strand.
ATAAGCATTTTCAGGGGAGTTAAATACTGCATTGCATTGGAAAGACACAAAACACGCGCAAGCAATCTTCCGGGAAAAGTCCTTTACCTCAAAGTCGTGTCTGTCCGTTGCGAGACCTTCGACTTTCCCTTGTTCATTGATGACAATGACTGCCTTAAGGCAAGAACACAAGATAAAACTTGCGACTTTTTTAGACAATCGCATTTTGAGGTTACGGAGAAACCAGTCACAATTAAGAACTTTAAACGCCTCAGCCATTTGAGGTCGGGGCCGATTTCAAGGAGGCCACAAACTTCTAAAGTTGCCAGTCATTATCAGCAACAGCAACAGCAACAGCAACAGCAACAGCAACAGCAACAGCAACAGCAACAGCAACAGCAACAGCAACAGCAACAGCAACAGCAACAGCAACAGCAACAGCAACAGCAACAGCAACAGCAACAGCAACAGCAACAGCAACAGCAACAGCAACAGCAACAGCAACAGCAACAGCAACAGCAACAGCAACAGCAACAGCAACAGCAACAGCAACAGAAACAGCAACGGCAACAAAAACGGCGACATTCTTTAAGCAATAGGTACTCCTTGGTCCTTGAAAAGCGGTCTGCGACCTCACAGTTAGTGGCAACTTCTGGAACTTCAGAGAACAGAGTACATAGTTCTGGGCTGTCACTCGCTGAACTGCGAACTGTCACTTTTTTTAATGTTTTAATTGTACGCAACTTCTTTCGCATGGACAACAAAAAAAACGCGCCTTATGTCACTCTTCAAATGTCAACGAAAAGGAGGCAGTAAACAAACGAAAACATACGCAAGCATACATATTTCAATGAGAGACACCCCTGGTGAACTAACAACTGACATTAAAAACTGTAAAGCCTGCGTGCAAATGAAATGAGCTGTCAAATAAAGTGTCGACAAATTGTTCATAGGACAATGAAAATTTCAAATTCGCATATCCTTTAAATGACGCTGCCGATAGCGATGAAATAAAAAACATGATGCTCCTTCTGTCAAGCCCAATCTTCATACGGATAGGGTTAGCAGTTTTCGCCACAAACAAACGGAAAAAGTTAACAATTTCATTACAACTATAAACATTTCTGGAAGTAATCGTGTATATTTTTGCGGAAACTGACGGAACTCTGTGGGCATGACTGAAATCCAATTTCCACTCCTGCCACGCTGACTACTGAATTCCATAGCCGAACGAGTATGGAATCTGTTTCCGTTTTCACATACAAAATCCAACTTTTGTTCATTCACGGGTTCTTTTGGCAATTTCTACTTTCCTTACGAATTCAACACTTTTAAGGATAAAAAGGGATATCTATTAGTTGGTAAAAGAAAGCGAGTCCTCCGCTCGTTGCTATTCAAGATGATTTGTTTTACGTAAGTACCTTCCTCAGCTAACAGATCTATTTTCAGAAAGTGTTTGGCAAGAGTCGACCTTAGGTCAGCAACACATTTCGCGATGGTTATTAGGTTCAAACACAGATGGCGGACATAACCTATAAACACGAAAACATTCCAATTCGCAGGTTAAAACTCATTTTATTTACACAAACGTCGATTCGAACTACTCCCATCTGACTTCCAAATCAAACTACCCCCGCCTGCCTTTCGAATCCCGCCACTCTTCCGTGAAACACTTGAAAATCTGCAACCCAACCTGGCGTCCGATAACTTTGCCACCATCATGTGCCCGTAGTCCGTCGCATGCTGCAGCAATTTTCGGCAATTTATTCGCAAGCGTATCTCTTCTGATGGTCACCTCATAAAATTACAGGAAAACGTGTCCAGGTTGGGCAGAAAAAAAAATCCCTCAACGATCAGCATTATGCCTTCATGTTCGCATTTAATAACTATTATTAGTATGGACGGTATATATTTTGCTTCGGAATGAAAGGAACCACACAATCCGCTGGCAATCTTTGGTGTGCAATCGCTGCGTACACGAGCCTTCGCCTGGCTTCACATCAGAGCGGTGTGTCAGTTAATTGTTATTGTTATTGGTCCCAAATGCGGAGCCTGTAGCGTAGCCAAGGCTGTATTTACTTTGTCCGCTTGCTGGCTCATTTATTCCACTCACTAATTAGCTGATGAACTTTAATGGCGACAATCGGTCTCATTTGCATGATAAATGAGAGCCCCCCGCCCTGGTTCGGTTGATGGCTTCCTTTGCAGCTTCCCAATCCGGCCGAATGTATGTATCTATCTGTTTCTCAATGAGAAATTAATTAATTTGGCTTTTATGAATTAGCTGACATTAAAAATGCCGCTGGAACGGAAGGTTGTTCTAAATGTTTTGTTTGACTTGAATAAATTTCGAGTTGTTTGCTGTTTCATAGGGCAGCTTAAGTCTGCAATCATACAGTAGCAGTTTGCTCCATAAATTTCCTCATTTAAGTAGACACAGCAGTTCGGCTGTTGGATGGGAGCTCTTCCTTTGGCGACGTGCACTCTTTAACGATTTGACTTTGAGCGGCAACGGCGGGCCATGTAAGTTTTACGCCGATTGTGCGGGTTTTTATGAGTCTTTTTTTCGGTTTCGAAAGGGGTTTGCATTCGGTGATGCTGTGGCTTGATTTTAATCGATAGGTTTGTGACGAAGTTCGTTGAACAACTTTTGGATTGGGATATATCCCCAAATCGTTATAACACTTAGTAGTAGACAGCTACTTTTGAATCAAGTTTTATACGTGATTTTTAATATTTGACCTTCAGATACCAAACTTGAGACACCCTTTCCAACAGCACATCTAGTTATTGAGACTTGAAGGACTTTTCAAGCTGGCATCGTTTATTAAACAAAACTAGCTCCAGTGAAAGCTTCTTTTATCCGATTTTCATGCAAGAGCGGTAAGAAGCACTACTCCAAATGCTCCATCAGGAGGCGGTCGTCTTCTGTGCTTCTGAAGCCTCCCTCTAAAGTCAGTGCTCAAGGTTGTCCAATACTCGGCTCTAGAACTGCTAGAAGCATTTTTCGAATGTCAGAGTTGTACTCATTAACTACTCGACCGATTTATCTGAAAACTTAACCTTTCTGTTGCTGCCGAAAATGTTTAAAAACAACTTGCAATAAGATCTGATAGGTGGCGCTGTTATTTCTGCAACATACTGCAGTGCCCCGATCTGTCTGACGGCGTTTGTCTCGAGAACCACTGAATGGATATATGGACGCGGTTTTTACTGCTCTTACCTTCATTTCTGCAATTGGAATACAACATTTTTGTAAGATTATGTAAACAGCTCCTCCTTTTGGTTCGACCAAGAACTAAAATTCAACCGGGTATTTCTTAGGTTTTGGACTGCTGGCATAAAACTATGAGAGTGGCAAAGCAGAAACATAAAATTTAAGAAATAAATACTTCCTACAGAGTATTACTCTAGACAAGCTTCTCAGAACCATTCCCTTGGGAACAGTTGGAAAACCTCAGCAAACGGCCAAAAAGTTCGACTTTGTCTACCAATTTGACTTTCTTAACGTCAAGAGTAACTCGTTTCTCCTTTTCCCAACTCAGACCCCGACGTCGACTACATACCTAAAACCTAAAGGCACTTGCCAAATCCCCAAATATCACGCGACAATATATCCCTGCGAGCTGCGACTACTCCACTTGATTTGTGTCACAAATGTTAACAAATCCTTCGAAAACCGAACGCACAACCAAAAACTGACACACGCAAAATTTCTACACTTTGTCACGCGTTTTTTCGCATTTTTACATCCAATCTGCCAAGGAAATCACTCGCCAAAAAAGATAAAACAAACCATCCAACATATTCCACTTCAACCAGAAAACATTTGCATATCCCGTGAATTCCTGTATAACCGACAAACCACTTTCCCACACCATCGGTAGATACATTGTAGATGTATACCCGCCTTGGTTGGGCTCACGCCTTTGTGCGGCCACCGAAAATGGAATCTCCGCACTCCACGGCTGTGGGAGGAATCTCTGCAAAGTCAAGATAAAACCATAGACAATGGTATACTTTGCCAGCAGCAGTAAGGACTTTTTCCACCCAGCCAACCGTCAAATAAGATCACATTATGTCGCTCCGCACTGCGCCTCTGCTGCTGCCTGGCCATGTCAAAAGGCAAGCTTCTGCATGTCAAAAGTCCATCCGTGTACCAGCGCACACACAAACAGAACGCCGACCAGGCCAACCAACGAACGTCGGTGTCGCAACTCTCCCAGTTGACAATGGGATTATATTTTGACTTCTTTAAGCACCCTTTTTATCGGATAAGGAAACAATTACCCACACTCGGGCAAAGAGGCGCCAGCAACCCTCTTCCTTTGGCGAACGCCGTTCAAGTGTATATGTGTTTAAACTGAGCGGTAATCCCTGGTGTAATCGTTACATAATGGTCGTGTTGGCAAAACACTTTATAAGTGGATTACAATGGCAGCAGCAGCCCGTTTCCAGCACAGCACCATCAGGCAGCGCTGAGGGTGACAACAGTGCAGTGTTCGGGCGTTGATTCAATTTAATTTCACAATCGAATCGGTTTGGTATCAGTTTCAGCAGGGAAGTGCGCTTGCTGACGGGTTGTTGACATTTTGTCATCTCCCTAATTAACTGTGTGTGTGAATCGCAAAGTCCCGCTTTTGAGACTTAAGTTGTTCACACAAGTATTAGGGTGGGCACGCAACGTTTAAAATAATCTCCTCCCGGTGTTTGATACTTCTTTTCGAATTCAAACTGTCAACGGGGATAGATTCGCATTTAGTGATTGAGAGCATTAGTCATTTTGAATGCAAAGTGCCAAATTTGGAACACTTTACATTCAATCTGACAGGCAAATGTCAAATTTGGAGCACTGAACCTTCATTCTAGGTTAAGAGCTTGATTTTCTAGAGAGAAGAAGATGTAAATCAACAGAAAGTGTCAAGAAACTGACGGCCCGCAGGCTATTTAAATCAACGAATGAAGCCTGGACAATAAAACACAGGGATGATATGTTTAAGCAGCATTGCCTCAGTAACCGAAAATGAACGTCATGCGGAGAAATGACAATATATTGACCCATTTCCAAACAATGACGAGTCAAGTTTACCACATACCATATAAGAGGTAAAAGCTGCTATTAAAAAAGCTTCAAGACTACCAAGGACCGCGACCTGTGATATTTTACCAGCAGCAGAGCTCTTCAAATATACAGAGGTGAAGTTGTGGCAGGAGGCCGTGTCCACGCACCAACTTATGAACCAGTCGAAGAAAGCGTTAACGAGGACCGCATTCATCAACTCGATTTACTAAAAAAAGGCGTTCCTATAACTTACAAGGGATACGTAATGGAATATCCCTGTTAATTGTTGCATTTACGACTCTGTCCTAAGTGGTGGGTAAATGTCTCAAACCGTTCTGCAGCAGATTAAATTTTCAGACAGACAGTCTCACAGACTATTTTTTTTAACGCAAATAACAGAATTTACCTTCTTTTTGCAATTTGTTCGCAGCCAATTTGATAGAAAGAGTGAATTTTTGATGTTTCGTAGGAGTTGCCAACACAAATTTCCATGTTCGATTTTGTGCTCGCAAAACTCGAAAAGTAGTCAATCGATTGACTTGAACTTTGACACAACGTCGCGTTCAAATATGTACGAGTTTTTATAGCAAAACAAAATTGAAATGAAATTCACAAAGGGGCGTGGCACCTTTCATACAGCAGATTTATTCAAAACACTATATCGGGGGGCAGATTCCGTATATATCAACAATTGTGTGAACGATATCGCTTTTGAGACTTTGATCACCAAAATATGTCATAATCTGTTCGAATTTTTTTTGACAAACGTCAGTTTTCATTATATTTGTGGAAAATGAACCGGAGTAAGCTCTTAAACCTGTTGCTAGTTTTGTAGGTCTATCGTTCCGACGATAATCGTCTGAAAATTTACGGAATAAGTGCCCTGGACATTTATGGCAACTTTAGACTTGAAATTTGGAAAATTGCGACGCATATTGTCCTTTGGAATCATTTAACAAAAGGCAGAAGTGATCAGACATAAGGGCGTGGCATCGAAAACAACGCTAAAGGCACTTTTTCTCGAGTCTCGACAGTCATGGGAGTTATAAAGTTGTAAGACTTGCAATATTGATTTGGTTTGACAGAAGAAACCGGAATAAATGTGGGATATTCAGAGGGGGCGTGGCGTCCCCATTAAAAAAAAGTAGGCATAGTAACATAAACCGGGTACTCCTACACTTTTTTAAAGATACAGGTGGCTACTGGGTGAAATTAGGGGCTCTAAAGTAGAACTCTCGCGGGGCTTCAAAGTGATTAAGACTGACGCAATAGTTTCAGCTAAAAGGTCGCCCAGCATCTGCAGTTATTGCCCCGAATGTGTGTACGTGTCAAACTAGGATGTTGCTTGAAAGTGGATGCATAAATGATATAAACTGATACTAACAACCGACTTTCTTTAGGGCTGCATGGCTTCCAAGTGACTATATCCCTGCCTCCCTTAAGCTGTCTTGTGCAGTACAGAGTTTCAAAAATTAAAATGTGTGTAAGTCTTACTTAACAACGGCAGTGTCGACTCTTTTAGTCTAAGTCCCTGCATGAGTGAACGATTGCTCATTTTGATTTCTATTTCAGTTTGATTTACATCGCAAGAAGCGCTTAAATCTCTTCAATGAAGGATCAGATACAGTCCACTTTATAAATTCAATCAGTGGAATGGCTTGTGACAAGAGTTTTGTACTACAACGTTACGCTACTGCGACGGTTTTCCCTTAAACCCAACCCCAACTTCCGTCAGGACTTGCCCACTCCGTTTCCACCTCTTTACGGACTTTATACCACAACAATAAATCTACTTGTAAAAAGAAGAACGTCCCCTCCCCCCACTGCATTGCGGCAATTGTTTTATTGATTACGCACGAAATGCGTACCATAAATTCGTCCTGTCAAACTATTACAATTTTATCATACTTCCAATCCGATGGTCATTTGAAAATGCGCGAATCCTTATACCAAACACAATACACCTGTACCTCCTCCAAATCTCCTGGCTTAATTGGTCACCCCGATTCACTTCAGTGTCTTAGATGGAAGCGCGCAGATACCACCGGTAATTACGACATTAAAGAATTTCTCACATCGAACCCCGAATTGGTCCGAAGGATATCAGGCGCGCACGACATCACCATCACCACGAGTGATACAATCTGTATATATACACACAAAAAGGGATCTCACTTAATTTCCCAAAGGCGTCGCTCGACAACAACAATGTGGCATAATGTGACCAGGATTCCTATTCCGTAAATAAACTACCCCAACGGCTCTCGTGACCTTTTACTGCTCGGCGACAGTAAAACAAAGTTTGCCGTTTGCCGTTTGCCGTTTGCGTGTTGTCCGTCTGTTCTCGCACCGTTGTGATGAGTGCGCGAGTTGTGTTGTGCTCGTGAACCCCGGGCGCGTCGTCCTTCTCGCAGCGATAAATTAAGTGACTGACATAATTATTAAACGAGCAAGCATAGGCTGACACATAGAAGACGGAAGAGCCCAAATCGCGGTGTCATATAAACGTCATTATTTGAGCAAACAAACCTAAACGCAGCCGACGACCGACGACTGACGACCGACGACCGACGATCCACATATTCAACTGTCGTTCGCGCAACGCACAAGACAGGCGGTGCTGCGCGAACGCGAACCCAGTCATTTGCTCCGAGAGTATGGCTGTTGGCTGGTGGCTGCCCTTTCATCATCCACATCGTCATCATTAGGCTGTGCCGTGGTATTATAAAGTGTGGCCGCCACAGCCTGGTGTTGACGACCGCATGTCATATTTGGCAGACTCCTCTCTGCTTTTGCGCAAAGTCACCGTGTGCGCGCGCTCCAAATTGACAGGCACACAGTGCAACATCGGACCCCGGCATTTGGTGGCGCGTAATTGCAGCCACACGACGACAGTGGGCTGACAGTAATTTTGGGGCCATCGGAATAAGGGTCTAATTGAAGGCAATTGCGCTTAATTAATCAGTGAACGACGTGAGGTGCAGCCGCACACGCATCAATTCGTGTGTAATAACAATGTTCGCGTCTTCGCAGCCTCGCAGCGCACTTTTCGGCAGATAACATCTCTCGGATTTAGTTGGCCATTATGGATTCGCTGCAGTCCGTCGGCCAGCGTTCGGACGTCAATCGGCGCGCCAAATCGATTTCATATGACTGTCAATCATTTGGCACCGCTAAAGTCTGGCGCTGGTGCGATTTAAATGGAAAATTCCCCAACAGTAGCACATGTGTTTAATTGCTGGCCGTAAATCGCTTGTAAAATTTGTAAAATAGCAAAAATTAATTTTACTGGAACGCTTTGAGGCGTCATAAAGTTAATGGATTGCCTGCCCTAGCGCAGAGAGCAATATGCCGGTAGCTATCCGTTGTGCAATGCTTTTGCAGTGCATTGGTATGAATGGACGGAGAGGCTTTTACGAGGTGCCACTTGGAAGACTGATTTACAGGGATTCAACTTACGGTATATTTTTACGATGCTTTCGGTGCGAAAGGTTGGCGAACATGTAGAGTGGCAACAATTGGTCACTGACTCGGTTGGGACTCGGTGTGTGTTCGACAGAGGAAGTCAGTAGTCAATGGATGTCAAAAGACGATTGGTGGATGGAAGTGGAAGAGCGTGGAGTAGTGTAACTCTTGGAATGGAATAGGTCAAGCAATTGACTTGGGTCCTCATGTGAAGCCATTTTCGGTACCGGCAGAGTCGTTGGTCCATGCAGACGTACAGACTAGCTGGATGAGGTTAGGGACAATTATTTTATTAATTGGACTGAGTGATTCCGAATAATTGTTAAATCAAAAACTTTTAGCTCACACAATTATTTCAAAATCGCCAAATGGGTTAACAATTTTTTTTTTCAGAGTGTATGGCAGCAGGAAAAGTTTTATGCTGCCATTTGTATATCCTTTCAAGTGACATTAAAGGTCTAAAGCTCTTGCGATAAAGCCATTAGCTGCTTCCTGTGTGGTTCTTAAGTCCACCATCTCTCCGTCGCGACGTCCTTGTTCGAATGCTTGAACCGCGAACAAATTTACGCATTCTGGCAGTTCCACTAAAAGATATCAGTATTCAACAAAACCGATAATAAAGATGGCGCTTCGGAAATAATTTTGAGAAAGTTCCTCCTACACTGTGGAATTTTTTTTCAGAAGCCTACCCACCTGTACCTACTTGTGAACTGTTTCCAAGAAAGTGGTAGGTAAGCAGCATATGGATCCATTCATGCTTCTTAAAAGGAAAATCTTCTTCTCCCACGAACTGCCGAGTGACGACTCATAGCATTCAAGTCATTAGTCTTTAAAAGGTCTTAAAAATTCAATACTTATGACAAAACCTTGAATTCTAAAAACTTTTCAGTGATCGGCATTCGGCAACCTGGTCTGCAAAAGTTCTGCTGGGGATTTGATGACTTATTTCACCGAAAAGTGTAGCCAATCCCTAAAATATGTTGCTGTAAACATTTCAGAGCATTTGACAAAATTTAAAATTAAGCACTTCTGTCAAAAATGCGTGCTTTTGGATGGACATTCGATTTTGGCCTTTCGGTAGGTACAACTTCTTTTGGACGGTTTCAAGTTTTCAATTCAACATATAAACGCAATGTTGTGCTTTGGTTCCGCCTCTTTTTCTCGCTTTTAAAAAAAAATTATAGCAGAGAGCACTTACAGTTTTTCACATAGTTTCTTCCTCAGTTAACATCCCTGTTCTTCGGCCAATAGAGTGTTTCGCGAAGCCCATCCTTTCACAGATGGGCTATCAAACGTCAAAAAAACTTGTAGGATAACAAAGCTGGTTTATAATGGCCAGAGTAGTGTTTTGTTCGCACAATTGCCATTACTTTAACTTCTCAGTTGTTACCAAATGCCAAATACGTTTGATAAACATAATTTTTTAATTCAACGATGTTTTTATCTTGTTTTTTGCACTTTTTTATGCACCTTTCAGTAATTTTTTTAACATAATTAGAGTATTAGACTACATCCATACAAAATCCGTTTTGTTTTCCTACAAGTTTTTTGGCTGTCAATTGGATTTTTCTTCTTCTCATTTGACACTGACGTTGTCGCGAACTACCCTATTAGTCAAAAAGGCAGCGGCTTCGAAAAAGATTCCCTGAATGCGGTCTTCTATAGAAGAATTGTTTAAATTTTGTTTGTTTTGCAAATGTGTTTAGATTTTGTTTAAAAATGAAAGGAGACATAAAGTGAATGATTCTTAATTTGGCACCTCCCTCTTTTGAAATGAATGCGACGCCGAGAAAAACGAAAAGTTCATACGCCATTCTTTCACCAGAACCGTAAATTTACTTGGTATATAGTTTTCCGATTTGCACTTCGTTGTTTCGCATCGGTTTTGGCAATTCCCAATACGTCACGACGTCATTAATATATCTGAAAAATCGCCTGGGATTCTCAGAAGAACTCGCCGGCGAACATCATCTTCTTCTGGGGAACTCAAAGCGGACAGATTCACCCCTATCGGGAATAAAATTTCCCTTCAGCAATCTAATTTACATTGCTGACAAGGGAAACATTTCCATCGGAATTTATTCGCGATAACCCTGATTGTAAATTAACTTCCAAAAATGTGGGAGGTGCAAAGCGGATAGCTACAAGCTCGGCTTCTAAATGTCGTCGAGCAGTCAAACTGTCAATGAAGAGAAATTAGGTATATAGTTATAGAAAATCCGAGATCGATGCAATTCTGATGAAGATAGTGGCAATGGAAGTACCTGACCTTAGGCTCCGCTCCATCAATAGTTTTAATCTCGATGTATTTCCCTCGATCTCAAATTAATATTATTGAGTCTTAATCTCCACAGTCACATATATTTACGGTCCAATTTACTCTGACAAATAGCACTCCAGTCCAATTCAATAAATTTACGACGACGATTCAGTAAATTTTGGGAACGAATAAAACTTTGCAATAAATTCATTTGGACACATCATTTCGACTCGTAAAACCCAAGATATCATTTCAGACAGGAGACAACAATCTCGTAATTGTTTTCGACATCCCTGTGCGTGCATGACACACGACACACAATTCCGGTGTTGAACCGACAAACGAGTCAAACGAACAAGATAACGTGCATGTTCTCGCAAAAGGTGCAAAAGACACCTGAGTCCCAGGAAGCAATCCTCATTAGAAACGCGACCCCTAATAGCATCTAATCGGTCTACCTGTTCGAGTGCCAAAACTGCTTTGAAATCTCTAAACTCTCTACATTTCCAATTGTATAGGTATTTCTTCTATCTGCGCAATCAGGTAACAAAAAAAAAAAATAAAAATAAAAAAATAGTAAGCGGCGCTTCGCTGTTGTCAATTTGATGATGATCACCCCCTAAACTCCGTGTGGCACCTGCCCGATCCTTCGAGGGACACGGGACATTAGACTTCTATTCACAAACAAACCGTCCTCCGTTTGGAGATAAATTACAGTCCTTGGCAATAGTCTCAAGAAATTAGCGGAAATAATAGATGCGATTTGGGAATGCTGTCAGGAGAGATCCACGAGTAGGACAGTCGGATGGAAAGAGGACAAGAAAAGGTTCATTGCTCCGCCGACCAAGGGTATGGCCAATTTAAATTCCCCTCGAGGAAAAACCAAACCAGTCGTGTGCCTGCGGCCAACTGCAATCATTCCACCCACTTGTGCACTGCAAATCCACATAATGACCATGAAATGTTTGGCCATTCCACTGAGTCCTGGTGCGCACCTATACCTACTGCAAATTAAGCCACAAATTTCGGATTCACCCAAAAATCCGCATCTAATGCATTTCTGGCTGCAGTAGCCGCCAGTGGCATGCTATAAGGAGATCCAAATGTAGGGAGCTCGCGACTAATTGCGTCAAATCACGCACGCGCTCACATAAGCGTGCTCTAGGTAGCTCCCAGCGTGCATTAGGATTCGGGGCATTCTCGCCACCATTCTCGCTCGACGGCCGACGGTCCTCCTCTGTATATATGCAAATTAGGGACGTAATGCGACCCGAGGTTCGATGTGATCGTGAACCTGTAATTACCAACGCAAATCACAGGGTTGGGTTGTGCTGGCGGACCCTTAAAGCTTAGCCACGCATTGTTGTCGAAGGATGCGAGGAGTAGTTGACGGAAGATGACTGACGGAGATTTACACTTAAAAAGCGCTATCGCCAACATAAATCACCACACAAATCCGCAATCCCAACTGCCAAAGTGGTCCTATTAAACCAAACTTGTGTGTGTCTCTCTTTCGAAGTATAGAACGTAGGTAATCGATGACAGCAGAAAACCAGCTCCTGATAATCGCAACCCCGATTATGTAACCCTCGGCAAACTCTAGCGCGCAGTTTTCACGCTTCACCAAACAGAAGTCGGATTTTATGCGAACATTCAACTGTGACCGTAGATCGCACATGTCCAAAATCGGTGTCTCTTTTTCCACATCGAGACAGGTGGCGGTGTCTCTGATGGATGGATGCGCGGAGTGGGTATGCTAATCAATGGCGCGTTCTATTAAATATCTACGACATAAAAGAAGAAATACGCGTCTCCCTTTGGGAAGAGAAGACTCCGACTTAGACGCGGATCCGAAATGAACTCATTAAGAAAAAGCTTGAAACACTCGTTTGAGTTATAAACGCCGATTTCCGGCAGTTAAAAATGCCGATAATTAAAGCAGAAAAAGCAATTTTATTGACTGCACATTTCGGTTTTTAATTGCGTCCAACTGAGAAGGATTTTTAATCTAGAAGAAAAAGAATCGGACAAATATCGGGGGCAACTAAAATTGTCGCCCCGGTTGGCAAAGGTTAGTGTGAACTGTTTTTTTTTTCGAAAAGTTCTGTCGCTTATATTTGTTTTCGTTGTGAAATTCGGTAAATTTATTGTTAAATTTATAATTTAGAAGACTGTGTGTCATTGTCATCTGCAGCAGTTTTTTTTTTTAATAAAACTCCGATTTCTTACCTTGTTATAAAATGTTCCCCTTTTCAAAAAGCAAGGTTATGTTTGGGTCTCATATTTAATGTGACTTTTTTATTGGCTTCAGTACCTAAATATAACTTAACAATGCTCTCTTGAATGTATGTACATACAAACTTAATTTATTTACTTTTGACGATTTGGAAGTTTGATTGAATTATGGAATCTAAATCTAACCAAACAAAATTGACTGCGTTTGCATGTGACGTTAGAAATTTATAAAATCAATTATGTCGTATTGCAACAGGGAAAATAATTTTAAAATTTGTGTCTCTCTTAACTCGTATGTACGGTTTCCGTTATGAGTGCACGAACTGACAAGTTCGAAATCGAATTTAATTCTTTATTAAAAGTTTTCTTTTTGTTGGATTGCGATAATCCGACGATTGTAAGTGGCAATAACCAATTTGTCAGAACTGTTATCTGGTGTATAAAATCGATTTCATAGTTGAAGGGAAAAACATTTCCACACTGGTAAGTGATGCCAGATCGTGGAAGCTTGCGCTTTCTCAGAAATATTTTGTTTAAAAATGTTCCGCTAATTTTTAAAGAAATTTTCATCATTTTGTTTGTTAAAACAACTTGAAACATGAAAAATAGTTTGAAAGCGTCTAAAGTTTTATGAGAAAAATGTGAGTAAACTTTGGGTATGTTCCACTTGAAGGTCTTCTGCTGTTTGAAAACGTTATACGAATTTCTCATATAGTAATAAACACAAATTACTGAATTGGTTAGAAAGAAATCGAACTATAATTTTGATCACGCACGTGCAGTTTTGCATGAGACGGAACAGAGAGATGCGTTTTTCCGCAATCAATCCTAATAAATGAACGAGATCACAAGACGACTAAAGTGTAATGGTTGTTCCACCCATAATTATAGATACGTAAAATGGAAACAAACACAAGTTCCGGCAACCGGCATTTCTGCAATTACTTAAAACGTTTATATTTCTGATTCAAAAACATGTGAAATGTTAGCAGTAATTAGTGTCAGTAAATTAAAACAATAATTCATCAATCAGTTATACGAAATAAATAAATAATCTTCCGGAAGCCATTTTGTTTTACAGGAAAGTGAAATTTCGTAAGCATTCGCTAAAAAAAATATCAACATGCTGAAGTTTCCCATTATTTCTACCACGTAAAGAAGTTTTCCGATCAAAATACGTGTTACGTTTTTTTGCGTGTTATAGGTAGGTACCTAATGCTGTCCCTTTTACTCAGGCGGCTATTTGTTGTGTGGGATGTTTTAAACGCAGAATAAGCAAGACAAAAATCCGTCAGTATTTTTTTTCCCTACAAAAATAAACGAATTTCCCAAATTAGCTACTACCTACCTAGAGTTCCTAACTTTTTTTTAAGTAGGTACTTTAATCAAATTTAGATTCATAATTGAAAGCTCAGACATGCTTGTTCCTGGGCTATTTATTGGGGGGAGAGTTACAAATAAATTGGACAATTAGTGAAAATGTACTTAATGTAGAGAAGTCAGAAATAGCGTAGCGTCTTTCTGAACAACAGGCCTTAAATACTCGAATACGCCCTACATATTCAAGTTCATAGGATAAGAAGACTAGAGTAATCAAAGCACTAAAAAGGCTTCAGATAGGTGGGTACATCCACTCGTATACTACGATAGGTAATTACAAAACTGTTTAGCAATGCTTTCTATGCAAACAAAATTTCATCAGACTTAACCTAGAAACCTAACCTAAAAACACACAGTGACAGACCCATGATTATGGTGCCCAATATTGTCTAAAGATCGTCATTTAACAAATATCCTGTCTAGGTAGGTACCCAACCCAATACCATAAATAAAAATACAAATATACTTATAGGTATTCAGCAACTGAGCGTACCTAGTTGACAGCTGAGATTTGCTTATCTACGCCATAAGCTCTTGGCCTGCGAAATTGCCACTTAGAATAACATTCACCGCAATTAAAACCGAATACGTAATACCTACCTAGGTACCTCCAATTCAGCCCGGCACGGAGCACTAAAAGTTGATAATTGAATTTTAACCCCCTGAGCCTGAGCCATTCATTTCCTTATCAATGTGACCGCACGCGATTACTTTTCCCGAAATTAGATTCTCCGCCCAACACCTACCCGTTGCAATTGTCATTTCGTCAACAGCTGCGGGGTGGTTTTGCTGTGTTCTCAAGCCCGATTACCGTCATTATGCATTGTTATCGCGATTTGTCACATTTCGGCGCCGACTGCGCCATTCAATTTTGTTTCCCATTGAAATTGGAAATTCTCCACACAACCAAATCCGATGGGTAATCCACATTCCCATCCGCACTCACCCACTTGTCAACAATAGTTGACAAGTAAATCCAGTGCGCTCGCCCCCACCTCTGATACCGCAAATTTAACTGTATCCAACCAATGCCACCTTTGCACTCATCCTCTTTTCAATTAAACGTACACTCCGATGTGGTTTTCGATTGCATTCGCGTGCCATTGGCATTGCGATTGGCCGGAAACCGAGAATGTGTCTGTGACGGTTACGCCACGTCGTTCACTGTGGCAGAATGAACTGGAAAACGTATCGCTATTCCACTTGGTCACACAGCAGCCCTCTGTTTCCATTTCCAGCATGCGTAGCGCATAAAGAGCGAATCGTGCCGACATTTTTCTGCTGTCGTGCCGTGCTACCTACTGCCGGCAACCGGGTAACGCCTTCGAATTCATCGCAACTGTAAAACAAAATGAATTTCCACAGTGAATGGATGAACTGTAACTGGCATTCGGTCTCGGCCTATCGGATGACTCGGCTTGTCCAGTGTTGTTGCTCGTTCCTGGTTGGCAATGCAGGTGGTGATTGGTGGTGGAAATTGAATCGTTCTAGATGGCGCTGACGGAGGTGTGTGCCAGGCTCCTCTATCTATCTATCAGCCGTGCAAAGAGGTGTGCTATTCCTTCCCACTCTGTGTGACGCGATGGGTTTCGCTTTGAAATGGTTATTTCACAGAGCGTGCGCCAGAGTGAGACGCAAATGCTCTGGCAGAGGAGGCAAGAAGCGCGACCGACGACGACGTGGTGGAACGTTTCTATACGGCTCGTCGATTCCAGTTGTTAGTTTGTTTTTGGTAGTGGTCAAGCGATAGCACGCGTTCTGCTCGTTCTTCTCCCTAACAGTAGTTTTGCACTTTTCTCGGCGTAGATTCGCGGTTTGACTTGGATTACTGTTTGTTTTTGTTTTTTTCTTGATTGATGATGCACAAGAAGTGACATAAGTGAGTGGAACTGTTTTCATCAAATTGTGAAGTTTGCAAGAGTTACTTACCAAAAATTATTACTGTCGGATAATTAAATTTGAAATTCATAGACTGTGATGCCCTTGTGAGGTGAGCAATTGTGTTGAGTTTTATTTTTTACCAAGTGTAACTATAAAAAGAATACCTAATATAGACTGTTTTTATGGCAAATAATTCGCACAGCGTAAGTGGAAAATATTAAATTTATAACGCAGTTAAGTAATGTATCCATCGCACAGCGTTGCTAAAGAGTTATGGTTCCATGTAGGTATTGTAGGTAGACAGAGAAAAGAGCAAGACTGTTGTTTAGTGAAAGGGTAAGATACCTCTGCAGCTTGATTGTAAAATACGCACGAATTCAACGGTGCAAACATAACCTAAGCCAGCTGCAAACGGGGTAGGGTTATACCTAGCTTTTAGCTGCTTTGCAGAGTTAACAACTGTATTCATTCACACGAGACGCGAACTGCGAAGATTTACCTGTACCTACTTATAAGTACCTACGAATTGAGCGTCTGAACCAATTTTGAAGGAGCTTGTCACCATGACTGCACTTTTCAGAGGCAAATTTTGTCACTCCAACTTAACCCTTAAAGCACACAAATTGCTACTGCAAAATTGAAAACTGAGAGCCAGCTCAAAGTTGAGACCATACAATTGTTTTTTCTTTTTATGAAAAGTCAAAAATTTGCCGGAATTGGTTCAATCACTGTTCGCAATGCGCTACTATGAACACGGACCCTTAACTTCAGCCATGGGCTTTCTGGTTCAGTGTACCTGTAGCCCTATACCTACCTTGTTCATAAGTTCTTCTAGTTAAACACAGTTGATTCAAAATATGTCTAGGTACTAGCAACAATTAATAGAATATTTTGGTAAAAAGTTTAGGTATACCTACTAGGTACCTAACCTGTCGTACTTGTTTTGTCTAAGACGATGAGTTTTGTTATTCATTTTTGTCACTGAATATATAGGATAAGAGCGCTAATTGACTGAGGACGCGTTCTCCACATATCGTATAGCGACCCATCTGCAGAGTGTTTCGTAAGAGACGAAATCATTTAGTGAAAACTGATTTCAACATAAATACCAAACAGTAGGTATCTAGCGACATTTGGCAGCACTAAAAATAAAACCAAAGAAACGTTGACACAACATAATGCAAACATCCGTGGCGCAAACTGCCAAAAGTTACCTGTGTACTTGCACATATTCACAATCCACAAAATATATTAAGGTCGCGATCTCCAACACCGGGAGTGAAAAATTCGTTTAAACCTAACCACAAAATAGTAACAATTGCAACAAGCAACTGGCAGGTGGTACCTATCCGCGAATAGCTGCAAACTTAAAAGTGCTCATAGGTATGAAGGTCATTTTTAAAGATATGCGAATAGCACTTTTCACTTCGTAATACAGTACGCCCTCGGTAAAAGCAACCGTCGATAAACGCAATACCTCGGTTAAAGCCACACCTAAAATTTTACCATTAGTGACTCAGTAGTTGCAACTTTTCAAAAAACTGTGACTCGGTAAACGCAACTTTCCATCCATGCTTTTATTCAGGTATTACATAATGTATAAATATTTTCTTTAAATGAATTAAATTATATTCTTTTCTTTTCTTTTACGACGAATAATATTCTTTTATTTTTTATACTATGGTTTTTACCTTAAATTCTAATTCAAGGCACATTTTTTTTGTGACTCAGTTAAAGCAACAACCTCAATTAACGCAACTGCTCGAATTTTCATCGGTTGCTTTTACCGAAGGGCGTACTGTAATTGGCTGTCATAGGTATGAATTGACTAGTTATATTTAGTATGGCTATGGCTTAAGCGAATGAGGTTTTAGCTATCTGCAGAAAATTCAAAAGATCAGTTTGGAAACTTTATGCTACAAAACCCCGTAACAGAAAACATTTCTCTACTCCTTTTTTGAAAACAATTTAGAAGCAAATGGGGGAAATGAACTACTCACTTGAATTAAATTAATATTTTTAAAGCTGAGGTAGGTACAATTAAGCCTGGTATGCTGTCCAAGGAAAGCTAAAATTAAGCGCCTCTCCAATGTTTCTCTTCATCACTTCGCTTAATGTTCGCTTAATTTTGGCAGGGTAGGTTTCGTCAAGAAAAAGAACTGTGTTGGTAAAGTTAATTGACCTGCTACTGTTAATTTCGTTTGAAATTTTGTGGCGAATACTCTATGGCTCTAAGCTGTCAAAATTTAGCTGTGGAAAAATTTATTTTGCATTAATACGCTTACTTAAATTCTGTAGAGGTTTTTCGTACAGTGGCTAACAAATTTAGCTTGAACTGCGAACTGTTTGGCTTAAGCACTTTGTTTAATTTTATCTTTGCAGACATTTTTACTTTTACTAGGCCTTAGGACAAATATTTAGAACTGTTTGATTGAACATTTATCTCAGTAAAGCAAAGTGTATACCCTGTTCGTGATCATGTTTGACGTCTCTCTGGTTTGGCCTTGGATCTGATAAAAATACTTCTAGTAAACTGTTTTCACTAAGCGGGTGCTAAAAGAACGCTAAATTGAACTACAAGAAGTTTATAGCACTTTATTGGAAATGCAGGTGAATTTCACTCTAAATTGGAATTTTTCGACCCATACGCTTTTTTTGGGCCACTTAGATTGAGATGGATGTTAAATAAAACAAACCTACTGTAGAACTAGAACTAGAGGTGGAGCCTAAAGCGCCATCTATATTTGATTAGTTTTACAGTTCACACTGTGCGTCCGGACATCAGCCAAGAATAGAAAACTAGTTAATGTTACAAGTTTTACACTTCATTTACCAAACTTCTCTTGCATATATCTTTTATCCATCGAATAGATGGAGGAACTGTTCGTTTTGAAAAAAATATCGCTGGTAATAGGTAGCCCTGTTTTTTTTGAGGTTCGATCTCAGAAAACAAAGCAAAGTAGGATTTTCAGCACGCAATTACAGGAACTACGCTATATTTGACACTTTGAGACTCAAAGTAGTTGTTGTAATTGCGTGCTGAAAATCCTACATGACTTTGCTTTGCTGAGATCGATGCTCAAAAAAACAGGCCTAATATCACTTTGAAGGTTCAAATCACAGAAAGTTGGGCTCATTTCTTTACGGAAAGATCTTATTTTACAGAAGATGCAATTGCGGCCGCAAAAGCAGCCTTTTTTTACATCGCAAAGTTCAGTTTTTCTGGCTTAAATGGGTGTGCCGACCTAACCTATAAAAGTTTCATGAACTCAACAAATAAGTACTAAGCGCATTGAATGACCTAACTTGTTGCATAACCTTTTTGAGTGTATTTTTGTTTTTTTGCAAAAATCGTCGAGTCCTACTCGTACACAGTGTTTCCATACAAGACTATAGTTTGCCCTAAATTCGAAAAAAATCCCCATTCCCCCCTTTAGTGAAATTTGCACTGAAATGAAAATACGTTCTAATTTTATTGTTAACCAATTTACGTTTCACAGAGATTTTTGATTTCCCTTGTCCCTCTATTTCATTCAAAAAGCTCCAAAATTGTCGCTTTTTCCCTCAATCTGGCATCATTGGTCGCACAATAATTGTTTGCAGCAGTCTAAGTACTGAATTGGGAAGCTTTCTCAGAACAACTATGACCTTAGATCGTCCCAGAATGCGATGTCAAAATAAACTCACATTTCCCCTATTTCTCAGGGTTGGCATTCTGTGCTGCGAAAGAACGTTTTCGTGTGCACAATCGATTTACTTCTGGTAACTTAGAGGAAATCAATCGTCCACCGAAAATGTTTTCGCCCTACCGAATCTGGCACCAGAATTTAGCTCATCCCAAGTCACTTTTAATTGGAAGTGTCAAGCAATAATTTAGCAGCTCTATTTTCCAAATATTTGATTCCAGTTATACCCGGAATCACAATCTGAAGCATTTCAACAAGTGGAAGTCATTATTTCCCTCCGTAAATTTTTAACATGTCAACAGTGCATCATTTCACATTATTCCCTGCATCTTTTCAAAGTAGGTATGACAGCAGTTAAGCTCATTTCCGAACATCAACTTCCCAAATCCAATTTGAATTGTAAATACGGCACATTTCGCTGAGCCGATTTCTACTCCCATCGCGCACAGGAAATCCGACGAAATCAGACCGAAATTTCTGTCACAAGAGCAACCGGCTTGCGCAAAATCCATTTCCATCCGGTCAGCTCGTGTGAACCATACAGCTCACGGATTCGATGTTTCTCTCATTAATCCGGCGCGCATGTAAAACATCTCATTTTCGCATCCAATTAGCTCAGCGTTCAAATATTCATTTCTGGTAGCGCTCTCACGTTACACGCACCGCAGCACCGCGTCCGGCGGGTCAACAAACAAATAAATAACGATAAGCGGAAGTCGACCTCTGAAATAGCAACCTGGACTGGACATCGGGCAACAAATTGATTCTATACTCGTTAAAGACCGGCGCGTCTTTTCGAATGAAACGTTTATGCAAATCGTGTGGTGATACGTATTTTCCGGTTAGATAGTGGGAATCTGTCACCGACTTGGGTATACGTAGACGTACTATGATACGCGTCTAATTCGATAGTCTCGTTGAGTTTTCGTCACACACACATACACACGGAACAGTAGTAGAGACGGAGCCATCGCCGCCGAGAATTAATTTCATCTTAAAGATCAACTGTGACGGCTGAATGGGATTGTCTCCGAATCTTGGCCAATCTATGGCTCATCTGTCAAATCGATGTTAAGCTCTAACCAAAGGTAGCTTCTCAATCATATCAGCATAAATTGGACTCGCTTGGGAATATGATTATCGGCCGTACGACCGTGGGAACCGCGCGTCCAATGCGCGGACCTGTGTGTGACATCTACAGCCGATAGCTGCGAATTGGGCCATGCAAATGTTGTCGCGCATCAATTAACGAAAAACAAGAACAAAACGACGGAAAAGTTTATTACATATAAACGCAGTTATAACCCGTTTTTCTTTGTGATCCGTGATCCGTGATCCCGATGGGGGGGCAATTGGGCCCCTGTCCGCGCCCTGATTTGATCAGTCGTTAACAGTTTTATTTGTTTTCAGTTAATTTGTCGGACTCTTTAAGTTTCTATTTCTAAAATACACGCGTCAGGTAATTAAACAAAATTTTGCAACTGGATTGGTTTTAAATTTTTAAATAGATTTGACAGACGGGGAATATCTATTATGCATATGCGTCAATTAATTTTGCATAGTCAATTGTGTCGTTCCGTCACTACTCACTTTTTCGATTTTTATTATCGCAGAATGAAAGGCCGATCGGGTGATAGCTGCAAGAAGCTAAAACCAGCTTGAAAAATCTATAAAACTGATTCAACATTGACCGCCAAACGCGATGACCTTTAGCGAAAAAATGTGGAAGCTTGTTATGGAAGAACTTACGCTTCCGAATTTGAATGTGAACCTTATTGCATTTTAGAAGAGAAAAGAAATTTTATTAAAACAAATTCCTGGCAACTCCTGTTTAGAGGGTTTTGGGAAATTATGGTCTGGCCTTAATGTCGGGTCGAAATATAATTTTGAGTACGAAATAATATTTCCTACTTAGCCATCGAAGCTAGTTCAACTAAAAATGGTCGAAAAATAAAATATGGGAAATAAAAATTCCCGCTGAAGTTGAACGGAAAGTTGATAATTTTGGGGCAGAAAATCATTGCCCAGTTGTTCTACACTAGTTCTGAAAATGTTTGGCTACGGAAACACTAAAACAGGTGGCCTACCTAATAATATTTCCCAGTAGTGTTGATATATCGTGGGATTTTTTTTCCTTTTGGAGGTAATTTTCTTTTAATAAATAAATCTTCACTCGCCTCGTTGAAGTATAGTAAACTTTTTTTTATAGTTGGTATTATAACAACAATTTTAACAAACAGTGATTCTTATATACTAGCCCCCGTATTAATAAAGAATTGTGCACAAGTAAGTTAGCTAGAAGACATCAGATAGCATACAAAAATTTGACGTAATTTCTGAATAACGAGTTGATAACTTTTACGCAGCGTTTATTAAAAAGGTGGTTGAGGTTTTGAAATGTGACTTAAAGCACTATCTACATGTGCAGAATTTTAGTTCAATGAAAAGGGAACAATTCTACAACACTTCGTGGGAAATTACAAAAATATTGCTAAAACACTGCTTTTGACACACTACTTTTGTTTCGTTTTTAAATCACCAGAATTTCCTTCAAATAAAAGTGAAGAAAGGAGACAACAATATTGAGACTCTTATAGGTGGTTTTAAAAATTCGACCACCATTATTATTTTTGCAGAAGAAATGTTGAAAATGAGACAAAAAATAAGAGAAAAATAGGTCGGAAGATTCATATTTGCAAAGCTTTACCAAATTGAAGCAGAAATTGCTATGCTTTCCGATTTAATCTACAACACAAAATTCGGTAGTAAAGTCAAAGCTATTCATTTTTAACTCAAAGAAAGTATTGAAACACAACACCTATAAGCCAATTGTTACATGTAAACGCAGTCACTCTCAAATTCAACGAGTACTAAGCCAACCAATAGTACATTCAATATTGGAAGGGACTAAACGAATAGATTGACAGTCCTTTGAAACAGGATGTCTACAATATAGATGCGACGACGATCTTAGTCAGAATTGGAGGTAACAATATCAGAGAACCCCGTTTACATCGAAATCGTCTTACAAAAACTGTAGAAGTTGACAAAAAATACTTTGCATTTTTAGAGCTTTTTGACAACGAAAGCAAAACTTTCTGTACCCACATCACAAGTCAACGTACGTATCTCGAAAACGTCAAGTTTGTCACTTTAAATTTCTCTGCCGCAAGTTCCTAGTTAGCCACTTTCGAAGTTCTCACGTTGATGAATTCGACTTCACAACAATATAATTGGTGGTATAAAAAAAACATAGCAATTGCTTTTACTCAAAAGAAATGTCAAAATCGAAGGATTTGCTAGGTTTCCCCTGAATAAAAACTGATTTGAGTTATCTCCAACTTTTTACATGTTCGAAAAGCAACAACAAACAGTGGCGCCTGACCTTTAAGTCAGTTCGGTGTTAATAAAACGTTTCAGCCAAAGCAATTGCTACGAGCATTTGCTAAATATTTCGAACGCAGAGTTTTTACATGTTTTCATCGGCTATAGGAAGACAGGTCAAAGACATTAGCATTAACAGACTTTTCCCGGCTGAAGTCAAATAGATTCGTATTTTAACAAACTGTCAGAAAAGCGGTTTCCTTGATTTGTTGGTCTTTGACACCGTTAGGAGTATAGGTCACTCTTTTTTAAGTTAATATCAATATGAATACCGCCAGCGACCTACCTTCCTAAGAATAGCTTCTTGGAAAAATGTCTTTCTCAGTGAGTGGAGGTTAAGTTCAAAATCTGGTATTCCACAAGGTTGTGTGATAAGTGCTATACTTTATAATTTTTATTTTGATGATGGTGTGAAAAAGAAAGATACTGATAAAGGTTGATTCTGCTTCCGAATTGGGGCTTCTCGATGACACAACAGTTGTTTTTGCTATGCAAGCCATGTTTAGGTTCTTAACAACGTGATGAGATCGAAATCTATACAAAGAAAATATTTTTCTCTGCGAAAATATTGCTCAAAAGACAATAAGAGTTCTAATTCAACTTTAAAGTTTCGTTTGGGACTGTTATTGTCTTTCGGGCAAGACTTTCGCTTCCGCGGCGAATTACACAACGGAGATGTCAAAAAGATTTGGTGTATTCATCGCCTCACTGCAAGTTGTAGTGCATTCGTTCCGGGATGCGTTCAGAGACACACTTTTGGTACTCTGACAGGTGAAGAAATCAGGGAAAACCAAATTGGGATTCGACGCCAACTTAATTTAAAAAGAGAACGATAAACTTGAAGTTCTAACGCAACTATATAGAATAAGTGGCCCATTTCACGCATTTAAGGAACTTAAGTGCGAAATTGCACTGGCTTAGGACTTATACTAAAACTGTGCATTATTGCCTCGACTGTTTATGAGGATCTCAACTCTATCCAATAAAAGCGTAGAAGATTATTGCTAAATAAGCAGTGTAAACGGGTAGCATATTCGCGCAAGTGTTGCTCGCTGAATACAGTTGGCCAGCGATATCAAAATAAAGTGCCGAAAGCTAATTTTTGAACGCGCCCAACTCTCTGAATAAGCATGACATTAATAAACTGCTACTTCTCTTGCTGTTGTGACCGCTACTCCTTATGGTCGCTGATACTTTGCAGCTATTAATATCCAATGCAATATACAACTGTCATCTACCGAGTGTGTTCAACGAGTTGCTGGATGTCAGATGATTGGTCTAGTGCTCGAGGGTATCTCACTTGAAGCGCAGCTGAATAATGCGATGAGTAGTTTTTTTTCCGCCAAATTCAAACAATTTGGTGCAGGTGAGGCTGTTTAACAAATTTGAGTTGATCAACTGTAGGTGTACACCTGTCAAAGTGAAGTCAAAGAAAAAAATGCACATTTTGCGTCGAATTGCATTGCTTGCAGCTTGCTAGTTGACTTTTCTGTCGATTGTACATCCTCTTGCGCCTACTTCGCATTGAAAAGCGGCCATATACCAACAGTGCACTTATGACATATAAGACCGACAAACGCAGTGCAACTTCGTCAACTGTTCGCATAGTTAAAAGAAAATTTTGCTGTCCTATTAAAATTGCACCCCGCCAGAGCGAACGTCACGCACTTCCAGTTCCAACCACCACCGCATTCCGCACAATTTAATGTCAAAATGTCATTCGCGAGCATTTTGGCTGTCACATGAACGGCTAAGCGATTTGATTTTCGCGCACATTAGCCACAACACTCGTGTTTACGTCGGCCCGTCAAAAACGGACCGCAAAAAACAACAAAACCCTCCAATTCTAGGTAATTATACGGTTCTTCTGGATTTATTGATCCCTAAAGCAAAACACCCGCACAAACGCGTTACCTAACTCCGCTTGCATAATTCACCTCGACCAGAAATAGCAAATCGTTAAACTCACTCATCCACCCCACGACTTTCGACTTTTTGGTAATTTTCGGTCATTCTCTATGGCACTTTGCGCGGAGCCCGCACTATCCGATGGAAAATAAAACCAAAACGCCAGCTTATTATGGAAATCATCCACTTGCGGTCAGAGTCCAGGAAGAAGAAAAAAAAAAAAAACTATGAATACTAAGCAGGAACATAATTAATCCTTATCTCTGCCTTAATTGGCTTAAAGCTATTTTCTTTGATTTATAAACTGAAACTGAAAAGAAATTTCGCCAAGTGACCCCCCAAACGCAGAAGGAATGTCCTTCTACAACTTAATTTGGCTCTCGGTGTACAGCGGCAAAAAGGCGAAAGGCCCATATTTCTTCGGCCAACAACAATGGGCGCACTTTCATCAGGTTGTAAATTTTCGGCCCACTTTGCATTTGAATCGGAAAATACAGGCAAACAGGAAAACAGGTCTAACGCTCGAACTCATGTACATGTCAACAGGGAAGGCTTACAGTTAGAGGGTTGACGACGCGAATTTGCATAAAACTTACGTGAAAAAATCTTAAGCGTGTGCTCATGGAACCATTGCGCTTTATGCGGTGGTCACAGCCGATAAATATCACCCAGCGACCAGAGAGTTAATTTTATGCTCTGCCGCTGCCCTTTGCGCGTTATAGTTTAATTTCGGCGGTGGCGGCTTTTATTGGCGGTCGACATGCGATCGCTCGCGCAACAACCCACCCTTTATGGGAAATAAAATTGATTTTGTGTCGTTTGCTTTCGTTTCAGGGAACTGCGCCGATCACTGTTCGGAGAAATCACACCCAAAAAGAGAAACCAGTCGAAGATCGACTCTGAATCGGTCGCCGGTCGCCGGTCGCGCTAACAATAAATCGGAGGAGCGGAATTTTATTGCTCTGCGCTGCCACCTGATCGAGATAGATCATCATAGATCACCACCATTGCCGCCCTGACAACCATGCCCCATACAGGTGAGTGAGTGTTTTGGGCCGTTAATTGCCTTTTAATTGGTATTTTATGTTTGTTACACTTTTGGGCAGAACTCCCACAGCCCCCTGACCCGTCGACACCTTCGAACATTGAAAAATGCTGCATGCTGGGGGAGATCGCTTATCTGGCAGAGTGCCCTAAGGGTCAGCCGCGACTCGTACTAGGAAATGCCATAATGCGGACGCTCATTACCTAATGGCCGGTTGTCGGTTCATTTGGGATCGGTTTTGGTTTTTACGATTTTCACGATTTTTACGGCCGTTTTCCAACAAAGGAAACGCTGCTAATCTGAAACCGCCTTCGTTCTCTCCCTTTTGAGGGCTTTTACTGCCGTTCGACGAGACCGCCGCACTCTTTGCCATCTGTCCGGTGGTTGGTGCCCCAGTCCCAGTCCGCAGTCCCCAGTCCCCAGTCCGAGTCCGAATCGCAGCCCCTGGCTTTGGGGAGCGATCGTTTTAATTGCGTTTTAATGGTTCGAACGGTGTAATTCGCACACCATAACCATTATCCGGCCGATGCGCACTCGACAATTATCCCCGAGTGCAACCTTTCACGGTTATTATACTTTTATTGGGCGCGCGTCTGGTGCGGGGCAATAAAATTGCAGATGCCACTGCGGCTGGGTGCGAAAAAATTGCCAAACTCTCACAATTAGCGGGTAAAAAGTGCCAAAAACACTTAACACCATTCGGCCGATGGTATATATCAGTGGCCGACACATTTCCGGAACACAAAAACATCGATTCTCCACCATCGGTCGTCGTCTGTGCAGTGGTACAGACCTGACGGATGCTCCTGCGCGTCGTGATTCCAGTTTTTTTGTTTTTTTTTTGTTTCTTCGTTCAGCAACGTCTGGCGGTGCATCATTAATATTTCGAACGCGACCGTGTAGAAATATTCTGTTTTGAGAGATCTGTGCTCCTTTTCCTGGCTGACGATGACGACGAGATGCGATGGAAATCGTTTGTTGCTGTTCGAGATCTCTCGCCCGAGATATTCTGGCGATGGTGTAAGATAGTTACATTCCAGTCGTCACCAGTGTTTTTCTTGACATTTTCCTCTTTTGTTGTTGGCAGCGATGGGTTTTATTGGGTTTCTTTTTTTTTTTGTATTCGTCTGCTCTCGTAGTCATTGTCTCTGTCTGGTTTTAGTTGGAGCTTGGAGATGCCATTACCGAGATGGAAATTGCTGAATTAATGACTTTCGACTTTCGAGGAGGCAACGCTCAGCATATTGGCGGTGGCGTGAGTTTTTGTGCTCGTGACGCATGTATCTGGCAATAAATCTCCTGCAACTCTATATACGTGGATTTGATTTGTAATTTTATGTCATTTGCATATGGGTGGGATTTTCGTCGGTTGTCGTTCCAATAAAATTCGAGAGAGAGGGAGAGGTTTAGGTCTAAGTAGTTTTGACAGCTTCCTGGTCCAATTTGCAGGAGTGCATTGATAGGAAACTGTCAACGATTTGATGGTTAATCGAGAGACTATAAATGAAAACAAATTGCGCTTGACAGCAGACGTCACTAAGAGTGTTTGGGGATACGAAAATGGTTGCTGTCAGTTAAATGCAGAGTGCTTTGTGTTCTTTTACCACAGGTTATACCTACGTATACCCATTGACGCCCTTGAAACTGAGAAATCCTTGCATTAAAAGTTAGGTTAGGGAGGAGTTTGCATGTGAGCATTTGTAAATATGGACGCTTCACATAACTTTAACAGACAAGGCGCAGTTGTTTGACAAGGTTTGCGTCACTGACAAGTTCGGAAAGCTGTGTGACGAATCGCTGGTTCCGCAAACTGTCAAATAACAACTAACCAAGCACCTGGTCAATTTTGGGAATAAAATGGGAACTCCTAAGCACTTAAAGGTCGTAAATGTCATCACTCCATCTTAGTTCTGTTTGGTAAAGAATTCTGTAGAACATACTGTCGACGTCGTTTGTAATATTTTCAAAGTGGGGCAATCCAAATCTGATAAAATAACTTCCATAATCAGCGACTCCCATTATAAGATCACAATCTCTCCCTTCGTCAACTCACTTTGTTCCATTTAAAGTTTGAGTCCATTTCCTCACCCCCACGCACACGAACACGAACAAACTCAACGAACAAATATGTTTCCAATGAAAATTCATCGTTCCAATCGATTGCCATCATCATGTCATCAGATTGGAAAAATTGGCTACTGTAACTCCCATTTGTATGCCGCTTCAATTAAGCCATCGCATCTACAACAAAATGCACTTCCTCTGCGGCAGCAAGAGATATCCCAAAACCTTCCGACACTATCTCAAAATTTACATACCAATTAGGCCGCCAGTCTTGGCCTTAACCAAAACCAACTCTAAGCTCTAATTTGTATTCCAATTCTCTGTCGTTTCAGGACAAGCCGGTGTGAATCAATTGGGCGGCGTTTTTGTCAATGGACGCCCACTGCCCGACTGTGTGCGTCGACGGATCGTCGAATTAGCTCTAATGGGCGTCCGACCATGTGATATATCACGGCAATTACTTGTTTCGCACGGTAAGTCTTCTTTTTGGGAAATTCTAATTCAGTCGCTCTCCTCAATTAAGATGTTGACAGTTGACACTAACGACGTTTTTTGTTCTGTTCTTCTCTACACTCTTTGCAGGTTGTGTGTCAAAGATTTTGACACGTTTCTATGAAACTGGTTCCATTAGGCCCGGATCGATTGGTGGCAGTAAAACAAAGGTGAGTGTGCGTTCTGTCAGTCATTTATCATTGTCACAGTAGTCGCTTGACCCGTGTATTCCAGATTGAACGGAGATAGTGTCGACAAAACGATTTTAGCGCGAGAATAATTTGTAAAATTTTAATTGAGTCACTGAATCGGGTGGTAACGATGTGTGGAAGATCTCATTCGTCGAACGGCAGGTGTGGGTGGTTCATTATCTGTCATCGGACGGTTGGATGTCAGTGTCAATGCAATTGGTTTAGTGGAGGGTTGTGGTTGTGGTACCTACTTGTTTGCGTGAGAATACAAATAATTCGATTGTTCGATGTCAGCACGCAACATTTTAAGCACAAAAATTATTAACGGGGTTTTAATCATGTTTACGGCAACGAATTTGAGCGTAAGTTAGAAACTGTGTTCAGAAAATCACACCTTCCAACAGAGGTTTCACTAGGTACCTATACCTGTCAAATTTTGGTAGCATACAGACAATAACGAAAATTTGCAAGCTGCTAGCATTTAGCATTAAAAAACGCTGATTGTATGAATAGAAAGCGAACTTAATCGATGGTTTTATTGTGTTTGTGACCCTATGGGTGCGTTCAGACGCCGGCATCAACATCTCAGTTTATTGCAAACTGCTTCGCAAAGTTATTTGACAAATTTGAATCTTTGAAACTAGTTAATTTGTGTCTACTTTTGCGAAATATAGAAATAAATATCTGCTAGTTTCATTATGGGTGCGTTCGAAAATCTAAAATCTAAAATCTTAAGACAACTAAAACAAGAGTGATCGAAAATTTTGCTTTTCCTTCGTCAGCCACATATCCAAAATGTCAACTTAGTGAACTTCTTGACCGAGCAAGAAATTTAGGACTAGATTTGTCGGCTATACCCGTCCATAAATGTCAATTGAAAAGAAATATTCGCGCGACAATGATAAAAATGAGCACATTAACTCATCAGCCAGATGTCCAGACTCAACAAACTAGAAGAACGTTTTAAGTTTTACGATATTAAGGCGGTGTTTACATTGGCGCTGATTTCCTGAGATGAAGTTTATAGGTTAAACAGATAGTTAAGCAGTGCAACGATATTTAAGGGAGGTTTCTTAGGTTTTGTGAAGCATTTGTAAGCATCAATTTTGACGTTTTGAAAACAAAAATTACACGGCATCTGTCAAAAAGAAAATATACACAGTCATGTGAAAATGAGTCAAAAAATATCGGCAGTCTCCTCGCATTGTAGGTTAAATTTTCTTGATTTTCAGTGCCTGCATCCGGACACCACACTGATGGACACAAACTTCACTCAAACGTCAAGCAACTATTTTTACAAAATTATTAATATTTCAGTTCGCCTGACGCGTAACGATACGACGACAAATCGCATCCACCATAAACCGCAAGGGGATACAAATTCAATTTATTATCTCTCTCGCGAGGGTCACCACCTGTCACCTGATGGGTGCGTTCACACGATGTGACTGTGTAATCTGTGCCATAAAACACCTAATTACAACATTATACCAATAAATATGCGCGCATGAACTCCTTCCCCACAGCACCCCCCTTGTGCGAGGACAAGAACTCACCTCACACTCCACCTTATCTGTATATACATTTCGTGTACAGGTTGGTGTGGTGTGGATCTGTCAAACTCCGTCCCAGATAGTACACGATTTTTGTTTTTCGTTTTTTGCTGCCGATAATCAATCACTTCACATAAAACATGAAATTACCTAGCCAGCCAGCGGCGCTGATTAGGGCGCACAGCACCAGAGATAGTGTAACACGTCTGTAAAGTGTGCTACCTTGTGGTATTTAGTTAGGGGTTGTTATGCATTTTTAATGAATTGCCTCGTCACACGTCACACCGGTGTATAGTGGGCCGCAGAAAAGGGTAAACACTAAAGACCAGCTAAACACAGTCTTTTCAGAGATAACACAGCTCTGATTGTTTTTTTTTTGCCGTGCTGGCCCCTCCGCACAATTGTGA
The DNA here is from genome assembly GCA_948293265.1 of Cheilosia impressa. NCBI lineage: Eukaryota > Metazoa > Arthropoda > Insecta > Diptera > Syrphidae > Cheilosia > Cheilosia impressa. Next base: position 12,550,219 of record OX411883.1, read on the forward strand.
CGTTTAACCTGTCAAGTGCAAATAAAAGTGAAGTGGCAGCAGCTACTGTTTATGAGAATCGAATGCTGAGGTTATATTATGTTTGCGAGGGTTGACTCGATGAGATTGCGTGCGGCGTGCATTTTTGTTGCGCGAAAAATATGCGGAATTTCATGGTATTTAATTTGACATTTGTTCTCTGTCATTGCAGCAAGTGGCGACACCCACCGTGGTTAAGAAGATATTGCGCTTCAAGCAGGAGAACCCGGGAATGTTTGCGTGGGAAATTCGCGACCAGCTGTTGCAGCAGCGAATTTGCGACCCAAGTTCGATTCCATCTGTCAGTTCGGTGAATCGAATTCTGCGCAACGGAGGTCTGTGGACCGACGAGATGACTTCCAACGAGCAAAACGCCATTATGCATGAGAGCTACTTAAAGCAGCACATCTACGCGGCGAATGGCAGTGTGGTCGGCAACGACCCGACAGCCGTCGCAACAGCGGCAGTTGCTGCTGCCGTCGCTACAACAACTTCGTTAACACACCCGCCGCCACAGTTTCGGTACGGCATGAGCTCCCGCAGTGAACATCCCATCAAGCCGTCCCCAACGTTGCCGGTCACAGGTGCGGGCGGTGGTTCGGCGCAAGTATCAGCGCAAGACCTCAGCTACGTTCAGCAGCAGCAGCAAAGTCAAATCGCCTCCTTTCCCAAGCACTGGCTATGGAATCCGTCTCTCCTGTACTCCACTCAACGCATGCACGAGGCGGGTTTCTTCCCCTATGCACACGCCCAGTTTCCCGGCTACTTCCACGGCGGCGGTGGAGTGACCAAGTCGGAGAGTTCAATCGACCTGACCACCGGTGGCGGCGGCAGTGATCCGCTGAGCGACTGTGATTCCGGTAAGTCATCACCATCGACGTCGACTGTGGGCACTCCGACATCTGTGATGCCAGTGACGCACTCCGCCACCAAACTTAGTTCGAGAAAGCGCAATCCGTACTCGATAGAGGAGCTGCTGAAGAAACCAGAGAAGAGGCTGAGGCTGATGGAGTCCGCCGAGGAGCTCAAACGAGAGGAGTTTCTGGTGGCGGTCGGCGATGCCGGCGACGATGACGCTGTGAAGTTGGAGGAGAATGTCGAGGTGGTCAACTGAGAGGTGACCGCCAGTGAGATAGGAAATTTAAGTTTTTATTATTTATTTATGCGCGTAGAGTTAAATTGTGTAAATATACAGTAGGGTAGTGCTCAATAGAAATAGGTCTTGTTCTTAAAGAAATAAAATTGTGAAAACGAGATGTGGCTTGTTGTTCTGTTGTTGGTGGTGACGGGTTGGCGTTGGGTTGAAGCAGCACATTAGCAGACGAAAACACTGGATAATTGTGCAACGTAAATCCGTTTTGAAGAACTGTGTGCGGACATATTTCCCTGAGTAAGTATCTTATCCTTCTTACATAAGTGTCTTTAAACGGATTCTGTGGTGAGCTGCGACAGGATGGCCTCGTCCTTTCGTGAAGCCGAATGTTATCAAATCTGCGTCCAGATGGACCGATTTAAATGGAGGTTTGGGCAGAATCTGTGAATGCGATTCTTTTAAGACTCCCTCAAGTGCAGCTCTCAGATTTTACGCCCCCTGTCAAATAATTGAACCGGCCAACAGGCGATTTTAGATCTTTTTGGTTCTCTTTAAAAATATGGAGAGCTTTCCGTCGAGTCGATCCCAAAAATTTTCGAAATGGACGGTCTACAGTCGAACAAATAAGAGAGACCATCAGAATATTCTACAAGAAAGCTATCCAAGGAAGCGTGCTGTGCGTTTGCACAGAAGCCCTGTTTGAAGTTGTGGAATTTCCTCTAAGCCGTTTGCTGTTTTTTACAAAATTCCTTGCTTTAAACAAAGACAGCGAAATGAAGATGATAACAGTGAAAACCGCGTCTAAATCCGCCCAGTGGGTCTCGAAACTAGTGCGGACATACAGATTGTCACACTAAATATGAGAAACTGCAAAACGAACAGCGCCACCTATCGGATTTTATTAAAGCCACTCTTATAACACGACTGGCGGTAACTGGAACAATCTGCTCAATTTTCAGCGAAATCGGTCGACTACTTTTCGAGTAGGACACGTACAAACAAAAAGAGTCAAATATGCTTATGGGAAGGGCGAGCTCTGGACCAAGAAATTTTGACCTTTGAGTGGGGGCTTACTGTCGGGAAGGGTGAATTTGATAATTGTTCCACCAGATCGAATGATTTTGCCTCATTTTCATGTAAGATTATAGCTTTTCATGGTTGATTTAGAGCCGGTCCTCCATGGGACCGAAATATACTTCCGACAGAATGAGCTGTACTAATAACAAACCAACTTTAGTCTCGACATTTAATTTACGAAAGCTCACAATGGCAAAATTTGTATCGAAAATATATCCACAACTTAAATAAAAAGTCAAAACCGAAAATTTATTGGTAAAGCCCAATCTGTCAAACAGGTGATTGGCATAGTTGCAGTCTTGCCAGTCACTCAGGAGTCAGAACATCAACAGAATTTTATTCCCAACAAGTCTTCATACCAATGCCCGGTTTTATTGGCACAATGAATCATGCTGCTCGGTGTCAGCAGTGCATGGCTCTTGGGCACCCCTCGTAAATCAGCGCCCGTGCACTTTTAGCCACTTAAACCCAACTACAGCGGCGATTTCATGTTTCTAATTAATTACGTTGCGTTGCGCATTTTTGTCTGACAACTGCGAACGTCGCGCTTTATTTTGGCACCGACTTGATGACGCGACCAATGCGCCAACCAAAATGGTGACACTTCCTAGCCGCATACACACGAGTACAGTGACTAGGTTGCTGCTTTGGTGGGTGCTTTGACACCACCGCGAGTCCAATCAATCACATGGAATGATTTTCGGTTGCACACTTTATCGTCGTCGTCGTTGGTGGTATACTCGCATAGATCCGCACACCTCGACCGACTTGCGTTTTAATTAACTGCGCGGGCACTAGAACCTAACCAAACCAAACCAAACCAATCCAAATCAAATCGAGGGAAAACAAAACAAACCGAGCCACCAATCTGACCAATTTGGCGTTGTGCGATCACAGTACGTGCGTCGAATTCGCACGTACATACGCAGCGAGTAGCTACGATGCACTACGAGCTCTATGCGTACGCGCTCTGGATGCGTGGCCATTTTCGGAGCCGGAGCCCGATGGTGTACTATGGCGCAGTAAAAACTTAATTTTCCCAGGCGATCGATTCGCGATGATTGCGTGTTTTTAGTTGTTTTGCGTTTTTCTGGACCGATCCGCAGTCGTCCCTATGTCGAACACGTTTCTTTACACCACCGGTGCGCGGGGCCACGATCGCAACTGGTCGCTTTTTGTCACACCGATTGTCGTTGTTTTTCCTTTTTGCTTTTTGTTTGTGCGGCGAGAGGAAGGACAGATATGGACTACGGACAAGCTTGTGGCTTGTTCGAGGCACACATACTCGCGTGTGTGCAGAAGGAGCTGGAGCTGGAGCAGGAGCAGGAGCACCGGGACGACGAGGAAGAATTTATGGGGCGTTGAAGTCAATTTGCACCTCGGAATCAGTGGCCGGACTTAAATGGATATTAATGGTTACCTACAGCGTTGCTGTGGTGGATTGGTTAGTTTTCCGCGCACTGATTGGACTCGGGAGGTCTGGGGACCTCCTGGTAATGGATTCCAGTTCATTCCACCGCATAATTGCGTCGTGAGAATTTGCAATTGGTCTGTTCCTGATTTGCATTTAGTGTAGGTATTCGGAATTCCTCGCCCAACGAAGAGAGGCACAAAAACAACCCCTCGCCGGTTTCGGACGGGGGCTAGTTAGGTATTCCGTCAGCGTGCGGACGCGCGATATAAAATACATTTCTTTGGCCCGGTGGCTGAGGCGATTCTCTAAAGATTTCAAATTAACAAAAAGCCGCAATAATTGTATCACGTGCATGGTGCTGGTCCGCGCGCTGATGGGCTAAACGGGCTAAGAGTTCATAAAAATTGAAGCAGCAGTCAATTGCGGTGCGCGCGTTGCGAATGAAATTCCGGATGACAGCTCCGTGGTGATGCTGCTAATGCTGGCTGCTGGCTGCTGTTGGTGTGGTGTGGTATGGCATGGTTGTCCCGCAAAAAGTGTCGCCCTCAAAGGGGAGCGCGCGATTGGTATCTGAAATCTTACACCATCTCTCTATGGGCAGAGCGCGGCGATGTCGATGATAGGTTTTTGGGCTGAGAAATATCTGAACGTGGATGACCAACAGAATATTTTTATACGGTCGCGATCGAAATATCAATGAGCACCAGGCAGCGCGAGCATGCGGACACAGGGATTTCGCTGTCGATGCTGATGGCGGTGCGGGTTACTTTCCTGCTGCTTGCGGGCACCGTAAATCAAATCAAATCGCATCAGCATCGCGTTTGCGATATATATACGCGTAATTCTCTCAGTCAGGTTTGCGCGCACTATGACGAGCCATCAGCGGTCAGCGGCGGCGGGAGAACGCAGTGCAATGGTCGCGGAATGGGTGGTTTTTGCCCGCGCGCAGATGTCCTTTCTCGGAACGACATATCATGGCAGAAAATTTATTTTATGGCGGTAATGGTGTTATGTTTTACGCGATTAGCAGTACGCGTCGTTTTGACATCGCCATCCAACGTATGGGATATGAAAAATGTTTTCGTAGATCAATAACCAATCTGCGGGATGAATCTATATGATCTATGATCGAGAGAGAGAGAGGGAGAGCGACTCCAGTGGCGACCTGATTTCGATTCAGTAATAAGCATTTGATTGGAAAATAAATAAATAGATCTGTGAAGGAATTTTCATCGAGTGCGGTGCAGTAGAGTAGTCGTAGTCACGCTGGAGTTATGCGGTACCCACATTTTTGCACGGCATGTTTCCTGGGAGCGCTCTTCGGAGAAGCTATTTCGAATGCAGCGATTCGTACATAGTTCTTGGACGGTACATTGTAGCAGTTGTCGAGGAGCGAGCGACATTCTTGCAATGTAGTGTGTTCGCACTATCTTTTCCAGGGATGTACTTTATACTAAAGAATGAGTCGCGTTTAAATTGTGTTTGCGGATTAACTTTATGCAGACAGAACCGTTTCTCTGATGATATCAAGGTAAACTAAGAATTTATTTATCCAAAAGAAACAGAACCACCTATTTAGCAGCCTAAAAGCGATGAGGGAATGACGATCTTTTGAAAAGACACAATGGACACCTCAAGCCAGACACCCCTGTCATTCCAATGAAAGACAATACTCCATGTAGGGAGTGCTTACGGATACGAAGACCATTTTGAATATTAAATCAGTGAAATTCATGAATCCTAATCGACACACAAAAATCCTCGAAATAAGACGTCTTTTTCTGAGCGGTTTCTTTTTCGAATTGGCAGCACTTTTTTCAGCGACAATCAATTTGGCCAGGTGACAGCTAAAACGGCTCACAAAGAGCATAAACTTACGACACACGGTTACATCTGATCGAAAAACAAGTCGATTCGACTTACAAATAAAAAAAACTTACAAATGGCGACCCACCAGCGGACATAAATTTATCTTTCTGCAAACGTCAATAGCGTGGCCAGTACTTTTTTGTCGGTCGGTACTTTATTTGATTTAAAAGTTCTGTATCTCTACAAAAAACAAAACTCTCTTTAGAAGTATTTTAAACGAACAAGGTGGCTGTCTATGAAATCCAGACAAACTTAGAGAAGTGTTGAGAAGGATACCTTCCTCACCAACATCCGTGTGTAACTTGCTGATGCCATTTTAGGAAATATTTGAAAATATACCTAGTTTAGTGCGCTGCTCGAGTTCAACTTAATTTTAGCTGCTCTCCAACTTTTTTCTTCAAAAATCAGCCAAAATCCTAGCTAAATTTTGACACACAAAGCGCTGTCACAAAAACAGCTATTCTTTGAAAATAGCATCCTTCAAAAATTCAACACAATTGAGGAAAATTTTAAATTTTAATAATTCACAAGTATGGACACAAACGAAATTGAAGAAGACGTTATTATTTGTGCAGCTGCGCAAGTTATTGCAAAAGCTGCAGTGAAAGAAGAAAAAACTCCTTCTGTTCTACTTAAAAGAAAGAAAATCAAAGGGACTTTTCGAAAGGACTTATTTTTATTTTTGCGTTGTCTTTTTTTTATTGCATTCCGAGGACTTATCTGTCATTTCAGTGGGAGACTGCATAGCTCTCATTACTCCTCGTCGATGTAGATATTCATTTAAATCACTCATCGCTTTTAACACAAGAGAACACCAGAACAGAGCGAACTGTCAAAATTTAGGTTAAGAAAATGTCCCGACCCATTAAATGGGCGGACTAAAAATTGACAGACCCATGAAGCACATTCTGAAACAAAAGATTGAATGTTTAGCTCGAGCTGCGTGCTCACCATTCAGGTAAAGGATCCGCTTAGATTTAGCTCAGCTAAATTTGGGAGAGAGATTTGTATGGGGGCTAAAATTTAACTCGAGCAGCGTACTAAGCTTTACCAATTACTATGGTAACATGCAACATTATTTGACGATGACGAACGTCAGGCGAAAAATCGAGCTTGGGGATGAGAGTATTTTTCGAAATTCTAAATGAAAGAAGAGCTATTGGTTGGTAAATATACCAATAAGGCAATCAATTGTGACGGCGCCAGTTTGGCCGATATCATCTTCTCGACTTGACCAGTAAAATTCTAAAGGTTCAAATAAACATAATCAGAAAACAGAATCGAAGTTTTTCATTTAAAAAAAAATTAGAGCCAATAAACATCGGATGACTTCTTTCTGCCCACCCTGTAGATACCTACTCGGAGGTCTAAGGCTACGGGCCTTGTAACCCTACGAGCATAGTTAAGTCCCATACACTGGAGTAAATGCCTAACACAAGCTTTGAAAAATGCGTTCTTTCAAGTTCGAAATTTTGCGGAAATCATAATGGCGGTCAGTTGCGGTTAGACTATAAAAAGTTCAAAATCTTTCGTCGTAGGTAGACTTGTTTTTGACAGGTTTTTAGTGCAGTTTACGTCGTGATTCAAGGTCTTAATATTGGCCCGACAATTTCCCCATTCTTTGGATGAATTTGTTTTTGGATAAATCGTTCGTAGGTAAGGTAGTGCTTCACCTCTAAGGTGTTGAAATATAAGTAAATCTTGATGGCAGCACTGACCATTACAATGCTTACCTGTTGAACGCAGCCATTACTCCTACTTCCTTTTGAACGTTTTCTGTGCGAACAACGTTTTTCCTTTTATTATTTAGTGAAGTTGCTCGTTTCAATAAATTTAACTTATTTTATACTTACCAGACCACCATTATTACACTCGCTTTTCATTTAATTAACAGAATTAACAGAATTATTTGTAGTAGACCTCAAGAAGTGGGATTTATATCTAAGTTTCGCCCTTCCACACGACAGACTACGTTGAGAAAGGTTCCAAGTGCTATCTGTTGTCTGCTAATGAATTGGAATGAGGGTCGAAACTTTGACGTGGTACTAAAATCATCGTTTTAGGTTATGTTTGTCTTTTCCCGACCCAGGCAGTTGGCCAAAGACAGTACTGTTGAAAATACTCGATGATTTAAAAGAAACAGACAAATGTCCAAGAGATGTAAAGGTATACCTATCTTTAGGTTGACAGTTTGACAGATAAAGTTTAAGGAGCTTTTCTTTGCAAAACATATGTCTTAAGGTGGAAACGATATAATATTAGAATTCCAATGGGGATGTTGCATGAACATTTTAACAAGTACTAACCAAAGAACCACCACACCAAGTTCGGCAAATTTTAGGGTTATGTGACTTTTTTCAACTTCCACTTACTGTAGTTCATTGAATTTGTCACCGGCAGTTCGTACTTCCATACGGGGAACCTTGAAATTATCAGCAAAACCTTCTACTCATTTAAAACTCATCAATAGCAAGTCGAACAAGCTGACAATCGGACATTCATAATTAACCTTCAGCGCCCCGTGATTTAAAGAGCCGCACCGTCATTCAGTGACATCTCCATTCCAAGCTCAAAAGTTGATTTCACTGCACTTTCCCAATTAATCCATCCCACCCACTCTGAGAGTGAATTCAATTGGAAATGTGATTGCCCCCTTCAAATAGAACTGTCATTCGTATTAATCTCAAACACCCACCCGAAGAGCTTCCTCCATTTAAGGCCACTGCTGCTACCCACTCTGCACAATGAAGACAGAAGCAGAAGCACTGCTTCTCAGTTCCGCCCACAATTGCCCTCTCTGGCGCATCCACGCCATGCGACGAGCATGACGATGACGACGACGAGTGCTTCCATCGAGCACGCCTTCGTTTTAAAATGGGCGTACAACGTTTGTCATGCGGATAGATACACTTTTCACACCTCAGCAGGCATTTGAATCGAGATTCATTTCTCCATTCACTGCAAAGTCGTGCCTACACTCGGTGTCGTGGACCGTGGTGCTGTTGCTGTATGTACGCGTGTCGCGTCTTTGTCACTGTTCACCGGATGGGAACTGGCAACTCTCCCTCCCCGGTCGGTTGCAGGTCATAGATATACACGAATTACGTCGCAGATACAGTTGATTGCTCCATTTCGACGTAAGCAGTGCGGTCATCCAGTGCCAGAGTGCACTGATCTGTGCTGTGCATTTCTCTTCGACTTTCTACACGGTCGTGTTCGTGGAGTGGGCAGCCATAAAAACCCTCTTTGGATGAGAATCGTTATCTCTACGATGAAGATGCGATGAAGATGATGTGGACGACATGCGGCTACGATCCAACTCACTGCGGTGAGCCTCTATTTAACGCGCCGAGCTAAATTAATTTCTCATAGTTAATTGCTCTTTTGTGTTATGACATTCTTATCTTATTACCGTCATAAAGCGCTGCATCAGATTCAGATGGATGGATGACTCCCCGAGCCATAAAGTCCGCTGGAACGGATTTCGGTTTAGCCAGTGGGCACTAGGCACTGGGCACTGGGCACTCCTGGCCAGTGATGGGACTTCTACCACTTAAGTGGTATTTCTACCACTTTTTACACTTTCGGAAATTAATCTACCAACCTGAACTCGAGATCTACCACCTTTTACTTATCGCTATTCGATAATAATATTTCTTTCCCATCATTGTATTAAATTGTGCTTACTTTTACCCATCCACACTAAGCTATCAGAATACTTTTCTCTGAGAATTGCATCAAAACTTCTAGTCCAGTACTCCATTTACGGCACTAAAATTTCATTATTCAACTGTTTTTCTGCGATTGCGTTTCGCTATGTTTTAAATTTTTGCGTTTTTTTGATGAGTTGAAGTTTTGTTATCCCGTTTTTTCTGTAGTTCTTTTTTATATTGATGCGTTTACCTCAAAAACTATAAAACTTTTAATTTTTAAATAATATCCGGAGCTATAGAAAGTGAAAATGTATAAACTCTTGATTCACGTGCCGGTGGCAAGGAAAACAGTTGTGAATACATCATCAGATTCATAAGAAGACGATTTTGTTTTCTACCACTTTTCTACCACCTTTTTTTAAGGCTATCTACCACCACTTCGCGGCTCTCAAGTCCCATCACTGCTCCTGGCTGATTCCCTCGAACCGCTCCGATCAGCGCAAATATCAAGATGTGCCCTATAAACCATTAAGCGTTAATTAAAGAGAGTTACAGGCATGTGTCAGAGTGCGCGCGGATTCCGCTCACATTTTTACTGTCGATTTAACGATTTTGGGAGCGCATCGCGAAACTAATGGTCAGAGGCAATGATTTAATTAACTTTTCAGCTCGGAGACGCAGAGTCTTATGGCCCCGCGTGGATGCGTCTATAAAGCGCGCCACCAGCATGGTGTCCTAATGCGCACGGTGCTTCTGTGTTCCCTACCGGTTGCTGGTTATATACTGCTGTCAGACGACGACGTCTGGAGTTTTGTTGTTTCCCGATCGATCAAAAGGTTATATTGACAAACTGTGTACTCGTATACAGTGATGGCTGCTCTGCGCGTAGACCTTTCGAAAGCAACCCATCCGACAGTTAGTGCCTCGAAGAGAGCAGCGCACATAAAGACGGGAAATTTATGTTATGATTGTCGGGATTAATTGCAAAACTGTGTTCGGGCTGCGCTCATGCGCATGTCATCTCTGCGCTGTCAGTCGGCCGCAGTGCACTGCGATGAGGTTCATTGACAGCTATGCTTATCGCGGGGTGTGCTCATAATACGTATATACCTACGCGCATTCATGTTGTGCAACGCGGGGCTATTAACATTTCGAGCTTACTCGTTGGAAAATTCACTTTTTGGTGGTTGCTTCACCTGCGCACGGCTGAGTTATTACGGTTTTTTGTTTCAGACGACTGAAGCAATTTTTTTGTGAGCAAGGACATGGAATTCGGCGTATTTTGGAGGGAGGACTGCGATCATATCGACATTTCGCAATGAGTTTCATTGAAATTCCACCAACGATTTGGGGTTGGGCTGCTCATTCGGGCTGCTAATGGGTGTTGATTTGGGGTGGACACTGGACTACAGCCGATGAAACTTGATAATGAAGTTCGCTGGGATATGGGCACTTCCTGCCCATCGATGTCATGATCAGTTGGTTCTATTGACGTACCCCAATCCAATTCAAATGCATCATGGATGCTTGTGTGTGCAACTTCAGGCGGGATTTTCCTCCATCGAGTTGTCCCTCTGGGTTGTGTGATGCGTTTGGTGATCATCATATTCGCTCTACATGTCCCATCAGCCATCTTCGACGACTGCTGTCAAGTCAAGTCAACTGTCTGTCAAGTTCGATGACGCTGTACAGCTCGCGTGAGTTCGCTAAAACAAAGGCCCCAACTAAAGGGTTTTCCAATAAGAGGTGTTATTTCGGTACATAAAGAAAAATGTAATTTTTTGAGACAAATGATCGGATGTTTATTTCATAATAAAGAGGAAGGTATGCCGTTAATAATGAAAAACAACATCAGCCAAATGGCCACCACGGGCACGCATACAGGACCATATCCTCTTCATGAAATTTTCCATAACCAAATCGCAAAGTGGCTGCCCTATATCGTCGATAGCCTCACGAATTTTATCTTTGAGGTCTTGAATCGACGCTGGGCTGTTGGCGTAAACCTTATCTTTCACGTGGCCTCAAAGGAAGAAGTTGCAAGGTGTTAAATCACAAGATCTCTGTGGCCAATTGTGATCACCTCTTCGAGAGATAACACGGTCTGGAAACTTTTCCCATAAAAGATCAGTGGTTTCGTTGCTTCTGTGGCACGTACCGAAGTCTTGTTGAAAGTAAACGTTGTCCAGATCAATACCCATTAACTCCGACCATAAAAAATCATTAATCATCTCTCGAAAGCGCAATCCATTCACCGTAACTGTTGATCCAACCTCATTTTCGAAAAAGTGAGGTCCAATGACCCCGCCGGACCATAAACCGCACCAAACAGTCACACGTTGAGGATGGAGAGGCTTCTCAACAATAACTCCTGAGTTTTCCGAGCCCCAGTTGCGACAATTTGGCCTCTTGACGTAGCCGCCGAGGTGGAAATGGGCCTCATCAGTCAAGATGAGTTCCGGATGATTTTCATGCATTTCAAGGACCCAATCAGCAAAGACACGACGTTGTTGATGATCGGCCGGCTTCCATTTTTAGTAATGGCGTAGTTTCTACTTGTCAAATGTCAAAGAATAAAAGCTTCAAAAGTGACAGCTACCGAAATAGCGGGTCATTCACAATAACACCTCTCATTGGAAAACCCTTTACTTAGCTAACTTTTATGACCATCCGTCCGATTTATCGATGTTGTGCGTCACCTTTGTCGCTTCATTCATGTAAAACCAATATCTACTGTACCTGGATTCATTCTTACAATCCTCTTTCTTAAGATCGAAGCCGGGCTAGTCGTCTTTCATTCAAGACTGAAGCCGCCGGGGATAGAAAAGAAGCTGACCAAGTCTAGCCAAGCACTCCCATTCAACATGCGATATATCGATTCAGAAAGTTGTCAGCAAAATGTCCCACCTTCGCCCGGAAACAAGGAAACCCCTGAGCCACCGAAGCGAGGAAATTAGATGCATTCAGCCTCCGTCTTGAGAGCGACGCCGCACCCAATTCCTCATCCACGCTTTCAAGACCTTCGCATAGGTAGGTACATACCATGGGAGATGGTGCAGATATAAAGACCTAGAGCATTAGGCGACCACCTACCTACACACGTGAAGAGCTTCTGCAGCACGTAGTCGCTGCGTGAAGACTAACCCAAACTGTACCGCTGCCTCCAAATCGTTTTCAAATCTGGAGCCTTTCGCTCTGAACTACTTTGCAGCCATATCTCATAGCAATAAATCTCCAACTCGAGGGCGCCTTTCTACGAGTGGGTATCTGTTTATACCGAGCTCTATTCGCATCAAAGTAGGCCTACCTACCACTTGCTGCCATAAAAGTCATCGCCAGACAGCATCTCCAACTTAATTTCCGTAAATACAGTTCACCGCCGCCGTGCACGTCTCCGTCCAAACAAAAATAAAGACATACCCTACCTATAACAAACAGATGAACGACTTTGTTGCGGTCATAGGGCCACCGTAGATATGACACTCAATTAGCAGCTCATTACGGGCCGAATCGTTTCCTAGAACATAGCTCACCGTAACCATCGCATGAATCCTCCTTCCAGATGCGACTTCACACGCGAATTTCGTTCAACACTGACGCACCGATGAACCCGTCCTCATCGCGTCTCATAAACCAGATTTTTTTATGGTCCATTTCAAATTGTGAAGAAGGAGAGACGCACGAGATGTACCAATTCCCGAAAAACAAATAGAAATGTTCGGGAGGGGGGCCGTAAGCCAAAGTGGAGAACACTGTTGCGCGGCTGCCTTTCTTTTGGGAGAGAAAGAAAAGCCGCCGCCGCCACCGCCGCACAACACATGTCCGAACGCTGCTGGCTGCGGGATATACAATTCGATTCCAGCTACCGATGCGATTAGCATAATCGGTAGCGGTATTGAGAGATCGCCGTGGTGAACTGTTAATTGGAGCAGACCTCTGGACATTTGTCCATTGTCCAACTATTTTGCTACTTTGAATATCAAACGAGTATCCTCTCTCTATATGCCGCGCGCCAGTGGATCTCGAGTGCGCTGCGCAGATCTACAGGTATGTGCCAACCTTCAATTAGGCCGATCGAATGTACCTAAGCTACTGCCGCATCGTTTAGATTCTGAGGCCAGATAAGCCGGGCTGCTACTGGAAACAGATGGACCACTTGACCGAAGTTCGAAGCTGGATGAAATAATTTCGGACAATTTGTATGCGTGTCGCGGCGGCGACCAAAGGTGGTTCCACTTGCGATCCACTGTGTGGGCTCGACGCCGCCGCGGGGTATTTGTTACGGTCGGCGGACTTCTTAAGAAGTTTGTCTAAACGGTTATTGTCATCATTGACTTAATTATCCATCAATGCGTGGAGAAACATCAATAAGGTGGGAATTGGGAATTGGGAATTGGATTGTGTGTCGTGCGGCTGACGAATGTCTCACTGTGATCTGCACGATGAACGGGGGTTTAGGGTTTCGGGATGGCAATCAGTGGAGTCGGCTCATGTAGTGCGAATAGCATTTTGAGAGGGGTGACTGTTTTTATTTGCTCTTGTAAGAGATCCATTTGAAGGAAAAGGAGTTGGGCTACAGACTGTTTAGCCGACACTTTTCACAATTAATCTTCGCTTTGGAAGTAGAACCTTGATGACAGCAATGTACTAATGTAATCCGGCTACCGGAGGTCAGATTGTCAGATTTATGCCAAAGAAGGCGAGAGTAACGTCCTTGGAAGTTGTAAGTAATATTCTTGGATCTACAGTAGGAACGCGTCTTTACTTTATAACGCTGTCAACTGGAGAAGGTTTTTTTTTGAAAAACAATATATTGACAGCTTTTGCAATTAGAAAAATATAAACCCAGTTCAGTTCAGTGGCTATCCGTTGTTCCCGATACTACAGTTACAGAAGTACTTAAACAATTGGGGGTACAGTCGTTAAAATCTGGCAGAGAGACAGATTTCAATTTAAAAACAGTGACAGTGATATTTAAGCGAACGGAGCACACCGAGAGTTTGAAATCTTAACGAAGGCATATGACAACTCAACGATTGCGACATAGAATTTATGGGTTGGGATGCGATCAAACAGCGCAAATATTGACTACTGAATTGCGAGAGTCTTGCGGCTACAGATACAGCACGCATAGCTTTAGGTGTTTTAAATTGGGGCCATCGTTGCCAGATTGTCGATGTATTCCCCCCACCCCCCGATAAACTTGAAAACCCTCCAGAATTTGTTATTATTTTTGTAACACGTTTTATGTGGAAAGGAATTTCGAATTCGAAAGTAAGTAAGTGTGCAAGTTTGGTTTTTATTTTTTTCAATTTTAGAATCATTTGGTTGCGGACAGAACAGAACGGAACGAAAAAGCTCTATATGCTACCTTAATTCTTAAGTTCTAAAGTTTAAGTAAAGCCACATTAGAGCGAATTGCGAACAGGGCACTCATTCCGTATGTCGATTATCGCCAGACGATATCGTTTCGACGATAGTTTTGCTTCACGTAACTTCAATAATCGTCTATCGTCCAGACGATATCGTTTTGACGATTGAACATTTGCTTCACGTAACTCAATAATCGTCAAAACGCTATCGCCCAGACGATACAAATTGAGCGATACCTAATGAGGTATCGTTTTGTATTGATTTTTATGTTTTGCAAATTTGCAAACCAGCTGAAGATTTATTGAATTTCAAGAAAAATAATTGACTTCAGATATTTTTTAACTGCTACCGAATTCTATAAATAACTACATCTTAACCTTTATTGTATTAAATTATTTATTAGACACTTCTCGACTGAAAAGGTAAAACATCTTAACTCGACTTAAGATGTTTCCATTTTTATTAATGTACGATTGCACATTGTCTCCAATTGTGAAACATATACTTCTATGTTATCACCATTTCATCACACTCCTATCCCCATATAAAACGGATAATGGTTTCATCTTAAGTCAGAAAATCTTATGATGACACAATATTCCTCTTTTTAACTGTTTTTCGTTCTCCTGAAAAATGTTGAAAATTGACTATAGGCCAGTGTTTGCGAAATATTAAAATTACAGTTGGGTGTTAATACAAGAAGTCATCCGAAGTTGTTTGGCTCTCATTTTTTTTCTAAATGAAAAACTTCGATACAGTTTTTTGATTATGTTTATTTGAACCTTCAGAATTTTATTGGTCAAGTCGAGAAGATGATATCGGCCAAATGGGCCCTGTCACAATTGATTGCCACACGGGCTCGTTTTAGCAATGGGATGTATTACAACAGTGCGCGCTATAGGGCCATGTTAACCGAGTTTTTTCTGCTGCAATTGGACGAATTAGGACTGAAGGACATGCGATTCCAGCAGGACGGAGCTACGGCACACACTGCGTGAGCCACAACCGATATTCTGAAGGCGGCGCCTCATCTCTCGTTTTGGCGATTTGAGCTTATTTATTCTTATTATTAAAAACGTAAGGAACAAAGTTAAATTACTTACATTTTGAATTTTTTTTATTTACCGGCGACAAAAACAAACTCATAATTGTTGCAAAAGTTGTCATTTATGACATTTTAGACGACGTCTGATTGAAATTTCATACATAGTTTGAGAGTCTCTGAAAGAAACTCAATTCTCTCAATGCTCTCTCTCTTAGTACAAAATAAACGATAGACGAGACGATAGTGATAGAGTTACGGAAAGCAAATAGATGACGAGATCGTTGACTACTATCGCGCAAACGATTATCGTTCTGAGAGTTACGGAATGAGTGCCCAGGCGAATTGGGAACAAATCAATAATTGAATTGTATTTATGAAAATTGCTGTTTTTTCTACCAAAAAGCGTTCTATTTAATTAATCTCACATATAATCATAAAATAACCTGCGAAATTTACAATTAAAGAAATTCTCCCGTGTCACACTTTATTCACAATCCACATAAGACAGTCACGATCCACAAGCCCACGAATGAATTCGTTCGAACTAAAGCTTAGTATTCTGCTCGCGCTTAATTTTAGCGTCCCTAGTCTCCACTTCGTTTCTCCACACCAAAGATAAATGCTCGCTAAATTATTATTACACACCATATAGATGGGACAAAAAACTTTTTTTTCATGACAGTAATCAGTAAACATAATTTTTACAATTTTCGAATTTCAAACTTCAAAGACATTGCAGTATTTGAATCAATCCAAAACAATGGGTATGAGAAAAATTGAAGAAGATTTATATAATCATTGCAGTAGCAGCTCAAATAATTTCTGTAACAGCAAGCAGAAGAAGACCCTTTTCTTCGTGTCCCATAAATTCCTATTTGCAAAAAAGGCTGATTTGCTTGATTTGAAGCTTAAAGAAACTAGTTTTCCATTAACATTGTAAACGTTTTTTTTTTGGCTTTGCGTTTTCTTTTCTTTCTCTATCAAATTTTTCTCTGCGGTTTCCTTCAAACAATTATCTATAGTAAACGTAACACAAACTTCTTCCTCCGTTTTTCATGTCCAAATTTATCTTCGATTTAATGTACCGGACATTTATTTCGCGAGCTAAATGAGTGGAGACTTTTCATCGACCCATCTACATAAAGTTAAGAATTTAGCGTTCGAGCTTTGCTAAACTGCCTCGCTAAATTTTATCCTTGTAGACATTTTTGTATGGGAGATAAAATTTAGCGCGAGCAGGATACTAAGCTTTAACCTTTAAAAATGAAACTGATATGCGGGTAACTGCGAGCTGCGATTAAAAAAAGATTTCACGTGAATGAAATGTCAGAAACTACAAATATTCGCTTGTTCGCAGTTCGCACTTCGCTCTTATACAAGGTGGCGCAAAAATAACCTTCCGATGTTTTTTGGCTGTAATTTAAAAAAAAAATGAAAAACTTTGATTCTTCTTGTGGATTATTTTTATTTGGTCTTTTAATTTTTTTTACATCAAGTCGAGAATATGATGTCATATAAATGGCCGCCGCCACAGTTGATGTCATTTGAGCCCTTTTTATGGCATTTTCCATCACTTTGGCCAAAACTTCCGGCGATAGGTCCTCACATTCTTGACGGATATTGTCTTTAACAGCTGCAAGAGTCTGAGGCTTGTTGACATAAACCCGCGACTTCAAAAAGCCCCACAAAAAGAAGTCTGGAGCGGTCAAATCAGGCTATCTTGCTGGCCAGTGCAAATCGCCAAAACAGGAGATGGAAATGGGCCTCATCACTCATGATTATTTTTGATGAAAAATCATCTTCCTCTTGGTGGTGATTAAGGATGGCTTGAGCGTATGTTACCGTCTGGACTTTGTATGGAAACATCTTCAAATCTTGTACCAAAATTCGCTGTAAAGACCGTCGACTGATACCCATTTGCGTGGCACGTCGTCTGGTCGATGTCGACGGCGCCTCCATGACATCTTCGGCTACAGCAGCAATATTCTCTGCAGAACGGCTACTCCGGGGTCTGCCACGCCTGGCAGCATCTCGTGTTGTGCCAGTCTCTTCGAGGCGAGCGGCTAAACGTCGCAGTGTTTCACCAGTAGGCGTTGGACGGCTAGGAAATCTGCGACGAAATTCACGTTGTGCCAAAGTCACCGACCGATTATTGCTCAAATAAATAGTCACCAATATTCCGCGTTCTGGAGCAATGTAGCGTAACATTGTTTATTAACGTGTATTTCACATGTGTTTACTACACAAATGTCAAAACAGAACTGACATTAGGGGCCAATCGCAAAATTTATAGCATTTTCTGATAGGAGGATTACTTTTGCGCCACCTTGTATGTGAATAGTCCTTTACTCAGTGTTTCTTACGTTCGCAAAATGGCTATAAATTTAATTTTTCCACGGAAGCACATTTTATGGTTGACAAAAAGGATATTTTACAAATTACAAATAAAATATAATTAAAAAAATTCCAAATTTCCACCTAAATAATTTTTTCCCTAGATTCCCCCTCGTCGACGAAAAAATAATCTGGGGGAAAATCCCCCAACTGGCAACCCTGATTGGGGTGAACTTGCTGCAAAAGTGGTATTACCAATCCAAGCAGTGAAGAAGACGTTGGTCAGAACGCAAAATAGCCACGGACTTGTACAAAGGACCTATGAGAACGGATGGATCTACTGTATACAACCTAAGTTAGAATGCTGAAATGTGGAACGGATGGAAATGCGAGCTCTCCTCGAAGCAAAATTAAATATTCGCCGATCTAACATAAGTACAGAGTGGAGCAGTGGAAAGCGTATCGCACCAAAGATGATAACGCTAACCACCCCAGCAATGTCTATTACACCAGCACGTAAAAGGCGCCCTTGCCCCGACGATTGCAACGAATTATAAAATTATGCCGTCAATTTAAAATGTTAAAGGTTCCGACTCGTTCCATAAGTAGGTAAGTACTTGTAATTTAATTCCAGTGTGAAAGCATTTTTATGGAATTCACTGAAACGCCTCTAAGAATTGTGATTGTCCTTGGCGTTGTACTGAATGAAGGCGTTGCCTAAAATATCGAACCAAACTTCACCTTGTTACGACGCTCAAGTTCATAAAAGTGTAGGAAGTAATAGCCCCTATACCGCGCTTTCATTTACTGAGCTCCAATAACCGCGGTACTTGCACCTATCTCACCTGAGAAGTTGTGAAGGTATGATGATTTTCAGGGGTTAAGCCTGAAGACACAAGTGCACTTGCAATAGGCCCAACAAATCAAATCTCCGAAGATAGGTAACTCACTTTTCATCAGTTTCTAGGATGAGCAGCAGTCGCACGTCAACCGAAAAATCACCTCCATACCTTTTGAAGTAAATACTTAACTTACTGAGCTGTCAGATGTTAATCGTCTCAGAGCATTTTATGACTTCACCCTGCTTCGCATAAATTGTGCACAAAATTGCAAAAGGAAGCCGCCTTCCAAAAACAAAAACCAAAGCAACTATTCCATTACATGACTCTATTGTGCAATCGGTATTCGGCAGCAGGCTTCGGCCGACGCAACTTAATGGCGAACATTTAAATTATGCAAAAGTGTTAAAAGCGAATTTTTCTTACACCTACCCTCCCAATGGAAGCGTGGGTGTGTCCGATGCAATCTAAATGGTCGGCGCAAATCTTGATTCAGTCACGTCACCCGGTACACACAATCGAGGCGCATATTGTTATATGAACCGACAAACATTTCACTTTGCAAAAGTCTGAAAGAAATTCTGAAATCCCGACATCCGGACGGTGGGTTTACAGAAATGATTTGCAATTTGCATATAAAAATGCAAACAACTTCCGTTAGACAAAAGGGTAACAAATTGCAATCAGCACTGCCACCCACACGGACCTCTTATTGATTGTAAGGTGGCGGTGAGGGTGGTTGCACAAAGGACAACTCACAAAGAGAGCGAGTCCCGCAAAAATGTGAAAGAATTTATGTGGAATCTGTGAATGGTCTAATCGAGTGATTGGTTTGAGTATGAACTAGAGAATAGAATGGGTGGGTGAATGGGAAAATTCCTCTGCACATGTCAAACCACTGACGCTTAGTAGATGCTTGAACCACACTGGGAGTGTGAATAGATAAAGAATGCCTTCTGCGGATGCGCTGTAGGTGGCGCATTTTAAATGTTATCCGGATTATCCGATAAAGAGAAGGTGACAAGGCAAGCACTTGCTGATGGCTCTTTTCGAAGCCAGTTTCATTTCCATGTGTAGGCTTAACTTATGCTGAGTAATATCCTCTTACTCGACTTTAGATGGCGTTTATTGTGCAGACCACGAAAAAAACCTCCAACTAGCTCAGTCATCAGCTATCTGTTACTTACCTACACCTACATCAAGTAGGTTGACGTCGTTCTCCGATTGCGCCTTCCTACTAAGGTTGGGTCAAACGATTCGTCGGGCTGGTGACTTGCTGTCACGTGCAACATGTAGCATAGTCGTTGTATATTTAACGGTTTTTACGAGCTATCGGCGTATAGCCCGAAAAGCTTGTCGTTAAATGCTGCTTTTTTTCAGACTTTTAGAAGCGCGCATGTTTTTGGCGCATTTTGCCGTATATTTTAAGCAATGTTAGACACGTCTTCGGACCCCCTTTTAAAAGGTCTTTTGCACGTTCTCTTTGCTTTCCGTTGGGTTTTTTGGGGATTTTTTCGACGCATTTTTTATGCAAATTTGGACGCGTTTGCGGTGGCTTTTAGGATCCGTTTTTGACAATTACTTTGACGCGTTTTATTATTGCTATTATTAATATAACTTTATTGTTTCATAAATAAATTAGCTAGTGCTAAAACTAGCTACCCAGGGTTTTAGGCTATTTGACGCGTTTTATATTAGATTTTTGACACTTTTTTCGACGGGTTTTTTGCGGTCTTTTTACAAGCGATGTCCACACTTTTTTGGCACGTTTTTCAATGCGTTTTGAACTCGGTTTTCTATGCAGTTTTTGACAAATTTTTTAATGCCTTTTAGACTTATTATTTTCCGCTTTCTTGATTTTTGACGCGCTTTTCGGGGCTTTTTAGCACAGGTTTTTCGACTCGTACTTGACAAGTTGTCTACGTGTTTTCGGCACGGTTTTAAGAGCGTTTTTGGTTTCGATTTTGACGGCCTCTTACAGGCGATTTTCACGATTGCAAGTTTTTTGACAAATTTTTGAATGCGTTTTGGACTTACATTTTTCGCTTTCTTTACTTTTCGACAAGTTTCCTGGGGCTTTTTTTAACGCACGTTTCTATGGGTTTTTTTTGGCGCGGTTTTGGAAGTGTTTTTCAACGCGTTTCTGGTGGCTTTTACAATTGTTTTTTGACATGTTTTTCAATTCGTTTTGGACTCCTTTTAACGATTTTCAGAACATGTTTCTCGACTTGTATTTGAAGCGTTTTTTACGCATTGTTTGACTCGGATTTTGGAGGCGTTTTCTGAACTGTTCCTTGAGGTGTTTTTGGCATAATTTTTTTTTTGGACGCTTTTGGAGTATTTTGATTCCTTTTTTGACTCGTTTTTACACGTTTTTTGGAACAATTTTGTAAGTGTTTTTGACGCGTTTTTTGACACCCGTTTGAAGCGATTATCATTCTTTTCCGTCGGCTTTTTCAAAGCGTTTTTTTTTTAAGTGTACGGTTTTCCTGCTCTGTACATTTTACTTACAGCTGCTGAAACCAAATCGTACTATTACCGCTAGTAATGTGTGCCTTTTTATACGAAGTCTAATCTTTTATAAAAATGCTACCAAATCCGTACTACAATTCCAGTTCAAAGTAAACTCCAAATGTTTTCCACTCCGAAGACTTTAGCTTACCATTTATTTCGAAATCGATCCATTTTCGTTAGCCCACAAAAACATAGAAATAACCAATACCCAAAGTAATTTTTAATCTTTTTTTATTAATTAATATTTATTTTTATATAAAAATCGATTTTTGTTTTATTTAAAATTTTACATTGCTATATAAATATGTGAAAACAATTTAAAAACAGTGTATACAACTTCCATAAATCATACATTACAAGTCTACTTAAAAATAAGAAAATAATAGAATATATTTAAATAGAAAATATTTGTTTTTGCATTTTTTCCTTGTTATTCTTAATCTTTTTTCCATGCTCCTAAACTATTAATTTACAACTCTATTTTTAAAATGATTTGTTTGTTTCTTTTGTTCATAGAGAGTGAACAAAAAAATAATAGTAATAAGTAGATAACAATCTTCCTTCCGTTTGTTTTTCTTCCAGAAATGTAAATAAAAATATTTTGATTTTGTGCCAATAAATTAGGGTTCTCTTTTGTATTCTTATCGATAAAAATTTGAAGGCAAAAATGGCACACAGTACATTCCTAAGTAATATAAAAACAAAACGTTTATGTTTATAAATATAGAGACTGATTCGATTTATGTGCAGTCTGGGCAAGCGAAATGAGCTGTGACAGCGCGCAGTGCTGTTTTGAGAGAGTTTGCAGGCATAAACTGGGTAGGACAGCAATGTTGGTTCTGGAACATTGACTCGGTGCGGAGTTGGCTTTCAACATGCACAAACAATTTTTGTAAGCTGACTTCGACGATAACTACAAAAACTACAATCGAATCAGCTAGGTTTGAACAGTGATGTATAAACTGGCAACAACTGACAACAGAGAGCAACACAAAGAAATAATTGTCAAATGCTAGGCAAATGTCACTGGAACGTAACGTCAGATCCTCAACTGTCACTGTCACATCTCAAGTGCTCGCACAGCAGAATTTCATTCGATTACAAAATTGATTGGGGCTGCTGCTTCAAATTTTATTTCAAAAATAAAACGGAAAACGCCCCAACCACTATCCTTTAACTGAAATTACTTTTGATGTGTATTCTCTGGGTTCATTTGATTGGCTGTCTATAGTGCAACATTCAGGGCAAATTTGTTTGTTTCTTTTCGTTTTTAAACTTAACATATAATTATCACAGATTATCTTACGCAACTAGGGAGGGTGTTAGAGTAAACATTTTACATAATCGATCTAGTTAGCGGTATTATTTAAGAAAACAAACAATAACGGTTACATTGTGCGTTATTCGAGTGTGAGAGGTGACATTCTATATTACAATTGTTTTATACTTATAAGTACTAAGTTTACGATCTATTATTCAGTTTTTTTTTTAATGTACAATGACAGAAAGGCACTTTCGATAAAATAGGAGTTAAAACTCACTCCGCTAGGGGTGTCTATACATTTCTTAAGCCTATGAAACTTTACATTGAAAATAAATAGCCTACCGGATGCTAAGAGCTACAGAAATGTACACGAAGCCTAAATTTGATGACAACTTTCATACACAACGCACTGGCAAGTATATCAATTGTGAGGAGGTGAGGTATCACACTCTGGTCTCACTGCGATGCAGCGGCTGCAGCTCCCTCTGTGTGTCATTGTAGTACTCGTGATCGGAACTGGTCTGTTCACCTTCGATGATGGCACCGTTGCTCGTGCCATTTGGCATGATGACCACTGGGATGCCGATGGTTTGTGTGGGGATAGGCGCGTCGCCACTACTGAGCGCCTGGCCGTTCATTAGGTACTCGGGGTTGTCCACACTGGCTGGGACTCCAATGAGGTCCATGTAGCCACCGGGCCCGGTGCCGAGCGGAGGCGGACTTGATGTTTGACAAGTCGGCATCAGGTAGTCGTCCTCGTCGACTGGCAAGTCAAGGCGGAGGTTACCCACGCCCACCTCGCGGGCATTGGCGTCGATCTCATCATCGCCGCCGGAGGAGGTCTTGTTCATGGGATCCTTGCAGTAGCGGTTGAGTTTGGTGGGCAGTTCATCGGACGCTTCGTTGCTGGGACCGGGTCTGGCGGCCTTGGGCTGCAGATAGTCCTCCGCCTCGACGATGGGCTCGGGGCCATCGAAAGTCGGCGCCAGCTTGCGTATGAGATCCTTCTCGTCCTGGCTCGTGTACGACGGTAGACGGGTGAATTTGTCGCCAGCAATCACCAGATAGCGACCGGGATCGCGGGCGAATTCGGCGAACACATTCACCAACTGTTTGAAGGACGGCCGCATCTCGGCGTCCAGGTGCCAGCACGAGAGCAGGCTGCAATAGATGTCCAATGAGCAGATCTCAGGCTGTTCGAGCTTGAGACCGACTTCGATCAAGTCGGGGATATCCTTGGCGGGGATGTTCTCATGCGGCCTCAGGCCGAAGGTGAGCAGTTCCCAGATGGTCACGCCAAAGGCCCAGACGTCGGACTTGCTGGTGAACACCCGATGTCGGATGCATTCCAGCGCGAGCCATTTTATCGGCATTTTGCCGCCAGCGGCCTTGTATTCGTTGGAGTCACTAGTCAGCAGCTTAGCGAGACCAAAGTCGGTGATCTTCACGCAGGACGGGGTCTGAACGAGAACGTTTCTCGCAGCCAGATCCCTGTGCACCAGTCGCTTCTCCTCGAGGTATGACATCCCCTTGGCAATCTGCGTCGACCAGTTCAGAAGAGCCTTCGAGCCGATCTTGTCCTTGTTGTTCCTCACGTAGTCCAACAGACAACCCAGAGGCATCAGTTGAGTGATCAGCATCATCTGAGAGGTCATGCAGACCGCCAGGAGTTTCAGAAGATTGGGATGCTCCACTGAAGCCATAATGTAGGCCTCCCTCAAGAACTCCTCACTCGATTCGGCTCCGGAGGATTTGAGCAGTTCCTTTATGGCGACGGGTATCTTGACATTCTCGCCCTCCGGCACCCAGACGCCTTTGAACACACGTCCAAATGCACCCATTCCCAGCACACCTCCCTTGCGCAACTCAGCCTCTTTCACTATGCGCAGCTTGGACAAATTAGCTCCGATGTTAGTCGGTCGTAGCGGCTCCGAGTCCTCGCATCCCGAAAGGACCATGGTCATCTTCACAGCTTCCTTTTTGGCTTTCGTTTTCTGGCGGCACACATACATGACCACAGTCAGGGAGCACAGCAACAGAACCAGCGTCCCCACAGCGATGATCGAGACTACGTAGTTGTCTTGGTTTGGTAATGGTGAGCCCTGGGGCGCAGTAGCCGAGCAAAAGCTTCCCACGCTTAGCGATTGGTAGATGACATGTGAGTACTCCGGCGGGCACTTAGATGTGCAGTTGAACAGCGTAGAGTTGTCGTACGGATCTCCCTCGCCGTAGACCTTAAAGCTGCGACAAGCTATGCATTCCTCGGAGCTGGGTCCATGGCAGCCCTTGCACTCGGGGTCACACTCGATGCACTCTCTGCGGGCCTCGTCTGCGTAGTGATCCGCTGGACACTCGTCCTCACACTGCTCGCCGCGCTTGTATCCAGCACACTTGGAGCAAACCTGCTCGTGGAAGCCATACCCCGTGCAGAGCTCACAGCGCGGATGACATTTCCTGCAGATCGCCTTGCCAGCCAGTGGCTTCAGAGAGCCCTGCTCCTGTGGATTCACATACTCCCAGTAGTAGCCGCCGGGACATTTCTCGTTCTTCTTCAGGCATCTGTCCACACTGGCGTCGCTGTTGATGATCGCAAGGTTACACGTGTTGCAGCCCCCTGGGCCGATGGTGTTCCTTGGTCCCGTGCAGCCTTCGCACGTTTCGTGGCATACTTTGCAGGTACCGTAGTCGGAGTATTTGTTGTCCGGGCACACGGCGACGCATCTTTGCTCGTCGCGCACGTGCACACAGTCGTCGCAGTGTTCGGCGCCGGGCCCGGCGCAGGTGCGGCACTCTGGGTGGCACTCCTTGCATATCTTGGCGTCGAACTGGTAAGCACTGTGACAGAAAAAAAAGGGGTTAATACGCTATCATTTACAAATAATTTTCCTACAATCTCTATAAGTGTGGAATTTGACTACCTCCACCAGTCGTAAGCAAAGCACAGGAAAATATACGGAAGGGTAAGCGCAAACAAATGCGATAAAACTTGAAAGTAGAGTGTAAGTGTAAGCAAGCAGGTAGGTCTAGTCAAGTTGCAGTGTCGTTGTGTTCTTATTTGACTGAATTTATAGTCTTATTGAATTCCATACCAAAAGCAAAGTGCGATTTATAATTTTATATTTGCGTGGATTATAAATGTGAGTAAATACATAATAATTATTTTGGTCGTGCTTTTGTTTTGTTTTTTTGTTTGTAAGAAGTGAGCACGTAGCTAACCCAATGCTTAAGACCAGGAGTCGCCACTGCATCCGGGAAGTGAGGCGAACTTACTTTGTGATATTCTTGCAGTCAGCGATGCAGGTGCCGTTGAAGCCGAAGTTCTTGCACTCCAGGCACTGGTCAGACCCGGCGCCCCAGCATCCGGCGTCGTTGCATTGGTCCGAGCAGACCATCTTGTCTTTTTCTAGAGAGGAAAGGAGTCATTAAGTTCTGAAGGTTGGGTGAACGTTGAGTTTGAACTTACCACAATCAGTCTCGTTGCGGTTCTTCGCGATGACGATGCCGTGATCCAGCGACTTTTGTATCTTTCCCCAGGCGATGCCATTGACGAAGCACATCTGCTCGTTCTGCTGGATGACCACAGCTCCCGAGTTGATTCGCTTCAGGTTCTTCAGTTCCAAACTCTCCAGGGACGAGACCACAATCGACAACGAGGCGAAATAGTTCTCCATCAGCTGACGGCCGTGGATGATCTCGAGATTCCTAAAGTAGGACAAATTCTTGAAGTCCGGGTGCATGCCCTGAATGTCCAGATAGCCGGTGATCTCTTTGACTGTCGAAAAGACCTCGAGGCGATCTGGATGCATGGACAAGTAGCGCGGTCCCAGCGAGTAGTTCTTGTAGACCTCTTGGTACCCGGTGAAGGTCTGCTCCAGGATTCTAATAGATCCCTCGATCACAGTGCAACCCCTGAAGGAGTCGATATTGCCCGAGTCCAGAATAGCCTTTCCCGGGCACGTCTTTGGGCATGGCCCATTGCACGGCACACACTCGCCGTTCTTGGCCATCTTGTCCGAGGGACAACTGCGAACACACGCTCCACTGTCCTTCAGCAGATGTTCGGGGCAGTCCTTAACACATGTCGCTCCATAGGCGTACTTGCCCTCCGGGTTCGACTCCCACAGGTAGTTGGTGGGGTTGTACTTCTGCATGGGCGGGCACTCCTCCTTGCACACCCCATCGTCGTAGAAGTTCTTGCACGCTATGCACTCCTTCTGCGTCGGACCGGTGCACCCACCCGCGCAGAACAGATGGCAGCACTCGCGCGGCCTCGGCCCGAAACACCTACCCTGCGCACACTGTGGCGAACAGTTGATTTTCGAGAACTTCTGGCAGTTCTTCGGACCCTCACCCCAGCAGCCATCTTGGCAAGACTCGTGACACTTCGGGCACTCCCTCTCGGGCAGCGTGAAGTTATAGTTGTAGGTGTAGATGTCCTTCGGGCCCGAAATGATCTCAGTCCAGTTGATCGTCTTGATGTGACACAAATTGAAATTATTGTAAAATCCCACCGATCCCTGCAGTATATCCCGCAGAGCAGGCATCTCGAGTGTGTACATCTTCGAGTAGGTCGCAAACAGGGCAAACTGCTCATCCTGAACATTCAGCTTAAACAGTGTCCGGCCGCGAATTATTTGAAGTCTAGAAAAAGATGCACTCAGTTAGCACGAGGACTACAACTGCAAAGGGCGCCCTTTAAACTTACCGTGGAAAAACGACTTTCCGCACATCCACATGACTGATCAGTATATACCCAGTCACCTCTCGGATGTTCTCCAGAAAGCTCAGATCCAAGTTGGGATCCTGCAGCCATGTGAGCTCCAGATTGCCATCCACGTACGTACAATTGTTGTAACGATCGCGTAAATTCCTGTAGTGATGTTCCCGGTTCGATGGCACCGACAGCCGGGACTTGGTTCCAATGCAAACTGAAACAAAGAAGAGAGAGAAGATTAGAATTTGGCGCCACAAATGTCAGACTAATACATCATAAAATGCCAATTCCCTAAGACGTATCTGCCAAATATGGCTTCATTGGTGGGACCAATGCAAAAAGTGATAATACTCCAGCGGACACGTAATGCGGCTCATAGAGAGTGATCATGACCAAAAGCGTCATCGATCTAGGCACGTATACACTAACACACGTTATAGCACAGACGTGTATAGAAGAGGTTGCCCTTTTACGGTAAAAACCAGCATCGACCAGCAGCAATAACAAACGATAGCTGGTCTATGTCAGTTGGGGCGGTTGATTGGGTCTCTCGACTCAGAGTTAATTAAATACGAAAGCCAGCCAATGGAGATGGGATTTCCTCTTAACCTGAACCTGACTGCGGTACAGTGGCGATCGACAGTGTGTCGACGTCACGATCACTGGTGAATTTATTTTCGGAACCTAAGAGTTCGACCTTCGTAGTACTTGAGTAGATCAAGTGACAAGATCACTGATCAAGTTAGGAGAAGTTGAGACTTTTATCATCATTCTTGAGCTGATATGTGACGAGATCACTTGGCGAGATCACCGAAAGAAGCACCAGAAGCAACCGCCGCCAGCACGACGTCGCTAGAAATGCATTGGATACAATTGAAGAATTCGTCGGTACATGATCGGTTCTACACAACTCAAATTTCTGATCAAAGAAGATCACTGATCAAAAGCTATACGCTTTGCATCCAAGTACCGTCACACAACTTATTACACTTGGCGATCATACGAATTTGATGTGTGGCTAGGTAGGTAGGTAAATGGGTGCTCTTGTGGCGACTATGCCACAGCTTCACTTAGACCATCAGTTGGGTCCATTGTGTCCGATGTGTGGCTAAGAAGAGGCTATGTCCTTTGTCCTGGTCTAGAAAGTTTGTAATCTAAATCAATTCACTCGATCGTTCGACTGATGGCTCCCTCTCATGCAAAAATTCTGCGTATTCGCTCTGTTTTGACAGATATTTTTCAGTTGATGCAAAGATCACTGATCGACCTTCAACTGCGATCAGCTATTCATCACTTGAAAGCGAAATATATTGTAAGAAGGTTCGGCACGAGTTTTTCAGAAAACCACTGATCGAAATCTTTGAAGATCACTGATCAGTTAAAGCTTAAAAGATGTTTTTGAACGGAGGGTGATGTTGGACTAGTCAGCGGCATGATCAGTAACGTAAACTCTCTGTCTCCAAGATTCGGAGGATCACTGTCACTCACTAAATATTTAAGGTATATATAGTATATGGATGTCGTGTAAAAATTGAGATAAGATAAGAACTGGTGATCTGGATATCACCAATCAGCCAGTGCAAAATCTTAAATGACAGAAAATCAGGTAGAAAATCAATCAGAACACATCTTCCAAGATCACTTATCACCGACCGTCC
This sequence comes from Cheilosia impressa, assembly GCA_948293265.1. NCBI lineage: Eukaryota > Metazoa > Arthropoda > Insecta > Diptera > Syrphidae > Cheilosia > Cheilosia impressa. The sequence goes on from OX411883.1 coordinate 12,579,084, forward strand.
GTAAACCTCTCGCCGCCACTGTGCTCAGAAAATTAGGTGCGTTTACCCAGAAAAAAAAATGTAAAACAAAAAAGAAAATTCAAATTGTCAGCTCTCATTCTTGGACTCGATCAGTGATCTGAAAGTCATTTTATTACAAAAATACATTCACTATCCACGTCTATCTGGGTATAACGATTTTCCTTAGAACGACGTGAGGCCAAAGAAAATTCCCCAACCCAACCTCAGCCATCGGTGCGGTGCGCATGCTCTGGCGCGACATTCGCCAGGCATTACCTTTCCAAGAGTATCTACTCCTGTATGCGGAATTCTTGCAAGGCGACGTTAATCCGCAAATGTTGTATATACTGGACTTTAGACCTTTCATTTAGATACCCAGTGGCAGTTCAGTCGTTCGGTTGTTCAGTTGTTCACTTGCAGACTGCAGAGTAGAAGTAGGTACAGATTGGTAAAACCAGTCGAGCAAATGCTTACATTGCATTTTGTTAGGCGTCAGTGTTAGCGTCGTCGTCGTCGTGAAGAGAAGAAAATAAAAAGAAGAAGAAGAAGACGATGATCGTTTGGTACCGATCGCGATCGTGTGGACGAACGGAGCGCTGTGATGAATGCATTTAAAGTTGGGTTGCATCATAGTACAGTGCAATAGATACTCGTATCGTCGATCGTGCACCAAAGTCCATTTGGAAATCTGGTTATTTGTTACCACAAGGCACGATTCGTTCTTGAGAGAGAGAGAGCTCAGAAGATGATGATGTTGATGATGGGGGGAAACAACAACAAGAAGAAGAAAAGGATTTGCTTTTTATTTGTTTCTTCTGAATTTTGAGTTTGGTCCCGAATTGTTTTATGATCGTGATCGGTGATCGTGATTCGTTGTGTTTTATGCCTGGGCTAGTCATCAGCCCGAGTTCGGAAATATTGAGGCTCTGCTTATTTCATATCTAATAAACAATGTTGTGAAAGATTGATGGTAGATCGTGGTCGAGGAATGGAAATTTGCTGTGCCATCAATCGGGTGATCGCGAGGTTACTTAAAGTTTGCGGCATATCTTTGAATAGAGCCAATAGAAAGGTTTGGTGAACACGAACGATTTGATACATGTCAAGGGAAAGAGATATTCAGGATGAGTGGACAACTCATTAAAATAAATGCCTAGGACTGCTGACAAGATCATTGAATACTTGGTGCTTAGCTGAACAAATTTCATTGTGGCAGATCGCTTTTTGCACATTTAAGGCGGACCTTTCTGAGTTGAAATGATTAGCGATCAATGATCTTCTTTTATACATATTTAGATCGCTTTCAGAAATAGCGATCAGCATTCCACTACACACTCTAATAGGGTTGATTTGGTCGGTGGATTACCCGGTATTCGTAAATTTGTTTTCAGAAAGACACACGATCGCTTATATTTTTAAGTTTAAAACTAAAAATTAATTTAATTCGGCAAGTGTTTCAAAGCTTACATCCTTCGGAAGTTATAACGACAAGAATTTAAAAGATCACTTCCAAAGAAATGACCGACCTACTACCGAATAGTGTTATAGACATGCTGTTGGTGATCGGCTAAGCAAATTGGTATCTGCGGTCTGATCACTTAGCAAGATCGCAAAAATTAACCAGAAAAATATAATAAAATAAAGGAAATTATAAACCCAATCGAAATCAATAAGAATTTGAATTGCGCACACAAGAATCACTTGTCAGTGTCAGGGTCGCTCTGCCAGATCAGTAATTTGCAGAACGACAAGAATCAAAACCAACAAGCATTTTTATTGCGATCACTTGACAAATCTGCAGAAATCTATTTAGGACCATTAACTGAGCAACAAGAATAACTCGGCAGTGTCAAGATCACTGTTCCAGATCAGTGATTTGCAGATTGCGTCTTAAGATCATATGACAAGATCACTTTGGGAACTCAATTCAGTTAGCTGCTTGATTACATATCAAACGCTTAAGATCATCACCTGCGGGATAACAAAATTCACTTTTAAAAGGTTTAAATAAACAAATTTTGTGTTTGTTTGAAAACTGTCGTCAAGATCACTTAACAAGATCGATCTTTACTTAAACAATCTGTCGTTACAATAGTCGAGCAGTCATCTCGCTAAAGACACTTTTACGAGTTGATTCAGCAGAAGCTGCACAGATGAAGACGAAATATAATCCCTGCAGCAGCATTTATTCCTTTGCGCAGCCACTGATCTTGCAAACTAGAAAGTTTTGTGGTCTGGCAAAAGTAACCTCAACCACCGTAAATATTTATAAATGAGTCAATACTGTCAGCATACTGTCAGAATGAGTCTCCTTGTCTTCTGGAGGCAAATTGCAGACGGTACATACCTACTAGATCGTACCCACTCACTAGAAACTGATCCCTTGATCTGAAGGTAAAGACCTATCTTGCTAACTAGGACTTATTTTGACAGTTCTTCGTTTAAAACCGAAAAAAGAGTTCCAACGGCAATTTGGAGTTAAAAGTTTATCGAAATCGCTTGAACAAGATCAGTGATCGCCGCAGCAATTTCCAACTCTAAAATGTCAACTAATAGGCTACGTACGTCCAATATGTTTGCAAAGTAAGCCATATGCCTTAAGGTAAAAAGAAAAGGTGGCAAGGCCGACTTAAGGCCGATCGTTTGGTCTCATAATTTGGCAAGATCGTTGATCAATCCCTATCATGGGTTGCAACTTTCTGAATACCTATACCTATCGCCGACTTGCGTTTTACTCTCACTTATGACGAAGTTGAAAGAAAATTTTGTTACTTCATGTCGGGATCACTGATCGTTTTTGAAAATGTCAGGCAATTGGAAAGAAAACATGCGACATAACTTGTGGTGGTAATTTTGGAGAGAAAATCTGTGACAACAGGAAGCCGGCCGCTCAAATCTCTCAATTCAATGTTGCCACATGGTGCAGTGCCGAGACTACTTAGTAAAACATCGCCTCCACCCATCACCCTGCATAGGCTTTCAATTGATAAGAAATATCAACAAATAGAGGGCGCCTCCCAAAAAATGGTGTATCCACCTACTTTAACCCCACACAAGCCTACTCCATCAATAACTTACAACAATAAAAATTCATTACTTTTTCGAAAGTAAGCTCCATTTTCACGAGAGCTTCTTTGGTGACACCAAAAATTATAATAAACACATTCGGGCACCCACCTAGTGTCGCATACTCGTATTTTTGGAAAACCACAATAAACCGTGGGCGTCACCTTAGTGTAGCCCGTCTGTGTCATTTGATGCGTAGGGCAGCATCCGTCGAAGACGACAACTAAGAAAGTCCCTACAGCCTATACCAAAGTGTCCACAGAGTTATGCTAACTATACACGCATTAATTAGTTATTCAATCTAATTTCCGAATGAGATAAACTCAAACAATGACGGAGATGACACACAAACCGTTTCGTCTTCTTCCGCTGAATATGTGGGCTGACCTGTGCGGAGCAGGTTTGGCTTGAAAGCAAACTATCTACACACAGGAAGTTGGTCAATATGATGCGGTTTTGTGTTGTTTTTTTGGAACACAATTGTTCTTCTTTTTTTTGTCACTGTCATCCGATCAATGACTGAAGTGGGCTTCGTGCAGAGTCATTAATTGCCGATTTTATTGCCTTTTGAAATGTTTTGATTGCAAAACATAAATGTGCATATATGGCACACAGAGTGTGTCTGTCATTGGGACTTTTACAATTGAGGCTGTGTACTGAGCCTTCTTGTCATCAATCATCGAATTGGCAGGGCGGGAGGGGAAAAAATACTTTATTGCATTATGCTGTCAGTTTATGGTAATTTTTTTGCTTGAAAAGCATCTTTCTGGGTTGACGGCAAGTCAATTGTTTTTCTATAAATGCTGTCATGCAATATGACTTGGGGGTTATTTGATATGCGCATCCGTCGCCGAGAGAAAAAAAAAACGGGGAGATAGGAGAAATCAAATGAAATCAATGAGATATTCTATTTGAAGGAAAGCTGAATACCGCACGCGCATTCTTCTCGTGGAGAGTGTGCGTAGAGTGGTGCGGTTTCGAAAGGAAAAGAGTACTTTGACTCTCTGGGTATGTAAACCACATTCTAGGATGCAGACGGCAGAGGTAGACAAAGGTTCATCGGCCAACCGCGGAATTGGATATTTGAGCAATGTCTCGCAATTCGATATGTTTGAGGCGAAGCAAACTCAGTTCGCTGTTGGACTCTTTTGTTTTGTTCTCTGGCAGGAGATTCTGAAAGTTTGAAAGTGTGAAAGTTTGGCGGGATCAGACAGGGAAATGCGCTGGATGTAACTGACAATGGCTAAATTTTCCACAAAAAATAATCATTCTATTGGGGACTTGTTTACCAAATGCGACACTTGACACGATCACTGATCACCATACAAAAGCCAGGAAAGCTGGGAACGAAATATGATCGAGAAGATCGTTTACTTATCATCACAAGTCTTACATTTGATAATTTGAAGCCGAGATGTTTGGAGCAACTTTCAAGCTATGCAAGATCACCTCGATGTGATCGGTTGATACAGCTCAGCACTCAATATGTCGCTTGTTTTTTGCGTAGGCGAATGAAATTTCCTTTTCATTATTCACATAAATCTTTTGGAACCACTCTAAGACGTCGAATGATCATCTTAGTTTGCTGGCGCTACAGTCCGGGTGGACCTAAGCATGATCATTACCGATCTTAAAGGACGATTTGACTATCAAATTAAATACGACTAAGTGGCAATTTTCAATCCTTGTCAAGATAAATTGCCACGATCAGAAAATAGGTGATCGTTCCCATATTATACCACTGATCGACATCTTTCAAATTGGGGGGAAAAATGCTCTCGCTTTCTGCGAGAATTTGACTACCAGATCAATGAAGATCACTTGACACGATCACTGTGATCACCCGCGGCAATTGTAATGGACAAACAGGACATTTAAAGCAAGGAAAATAATGAAACGTTCCACTTTTCAAGTAGTCGCAAATGCAAGTTTTGCAAAATGTCCACACTTCTGGAGTAAACCAGGTCAAACGACGCGCAAATCTGCAGCTATAAAGTGGTACAACTTACGACACCCGCACTATCAGTTAGCTTTGCATTTGGGTCCATCTGACAGTCACTAACTAGAACCGCTCCGAAAGAAAAGAATTAAATCCTACGCGTTGCATATAAAATCGATTAGTGAGCAGATAAATTCCGACCGATTAAGTACACTGTGTGTCCATTTAGTAAAGGAAAGGCAAAACTTCGAAGCCGATAGGTACAACAGACGACGACTTCGTTGTAAACCAGAATAGCTACGATAGCCATATGTGAATTGGCCCATCTGTGGCTGGTGTGAATTGAAGTGTTTTGTTTACCAAGAGCCAGATGGGTATAGATATAACCTCCATCAACATTCGGCGAATAAAGTCGGACTAAAGCACCTAAAAGAGTTGAACACAGTTTTTGCTACAAAGTGGCATGAGTTATAAACTTCCCAGCAGTTATTCTCTGTCACATCGTTGCCTATTGGACAATATGCATTCCGCGTATAAAACGATGCATCCACTCTCGGTGTTTGCTGCTCGAACCTACTTTTACCCCCATCGCCATGGTATGTTCATCGAGAGCAAACAAAAATAAGAAGAAAGACGTCTCATTTATTGGGCCTACAAAAACATTTGTTGCAACTACAATTCCCTGCTGTTTGAAGGCAAATTCCTCTACCCCAATTTAACAATTTAACAATCACAAGCAACAACAAAAATAAGTTGCTAGATACTCGTATCTCAAATACCTCCGTCGCAAGGGACGACCTTTTCTTCATATGCCGCAACATGTTCCTGCTGATTTTACAATACAAAAACTCCCACCAAATCCTCGAGTAAAAATAAATGTCTTCCTTTTTGCTTCCCGCCAACAAAGATCCACCGAAAAATTCAGCTCGAAATTCCCTCCTCTGTGCCGCCATTATCTTCGTGTTGTCATGTTCGATCTTTGCGAAGAATTCAATGGAAATTGCACGGTCGTACAGCCATTAAAGCCGGCCTCCAAATTGGGGACACAATAAAATTCTCCGCTCCGACTTGGATATTTCAAATATTTTGTACCGATATTGGATTTTTTTTCCCTGCCCCTCGTTGGTTGTGCTGCTTCTCTTTGTGTTGCTGAACACACTCGACTGTAAACGGAAGAATCCAATCATTAACTCTATAAGTTAGAATCCGTAATTAATAATTTTGAACAAAAATGCCCGCCAGGCAAGATCAGTCCGATTCCATTTTTAATGTTTTTTAGAACACAAAAAAAAAAAACATTTGAATGTCTGCCCTGCAGCACAAAGTCTGCTTTTGTTCTTTTTACTTCTAAACATTCTTTCGTTCTCTTGGCAGAAAATACTGTTTTTACCTTTGTGAAAGCTTGAGTTGTTGTAAATCATAAGACATAAGAGCCGTTACTATGTTAAACAAAATGCACATCATTTGAATTTCCCCAATGCATTTGGTGGCACACTTTTCTTGCCTACAGAACCGCCCACCAAAGGTAACAGTTGGAAACAGAAAATACAACAACAAAAAAAAAATCTGTGGGCTTGCATGCACTGTGCGCCCTTTTCGGATTTTGAAAAGACCTGTTGCGATGTGTCTTTGGCGGTGGGCGATTTTTTGGTGAAACGTTTTTTATGTTTCTACGTAGGAATGGGTGTAATTAAATAATGAATAGAAATCGAAATAAACTTGAAGGGACAAAGCGGGAAAGAATGTATTCACCCACTCGGGAGAGCGATAGCGGGAGGCGATGCGTTGAATTAGCACATTTGCCACTGTAAGGTTTATGTTCAATAAAAAATCCAACAAGGAGGGGGCAAAGGTATAGGGAGTGGTAGAGGTTACAATTCTACACTTTGAATTTATGACACATAGTAAAATGTTTCAGCTAAACGGCTTTGTGTGTTCTTTTTAGTTCAGTTGGCAGTTCTGTGCCATAAAAAAAATCTCCATCGTGACAATAATTACGATGCCGATCTTCGTCTGACTCGATTTGAAGCAGAACTTCTCTGAGGACTGAGGGGAAAATGTTTGCTTTCTCTTCACAGAAGTGACTTGTGCCTAGTGGGTCAACGATTAAAATTTCATTAATCATGTGACCGGTTATGATTTTGGTTGAGCTATTTACCTATTTACAAGCAGAATGTGACTTATTTTTGTGATCAAAACGATGTCGTTTAGAGGATCGTTGACTTTAAATAAAGCAAACTCGGGTCAACAACTCAGTTTGAAAGATTTGTAGACTCATTTCATGATACAATTCAACTGAAAGAATTAGGACAACTCATCCATGGACGTTTCATCCAACTTTAACAGCCGCAGGAAGATAGGTCTTTGAGGAAAAAGCCTAAAGTTCAGCTGTCTTATGGATAAAAGAAAGAAACAAAAGGAATTTTAATGAGTGATATAAAGTCAAGACACAGCCGACCTATTTGTCGCAAGGGATCCACTTTTGGGACCAAGTTCGATTTTTTGGAGGGCAGTAAAAACATTGTCACCGACTTCTTTATTCAAAGTAGTGTGTCGTTTGTTCAGTTCTACGCACCACCTACTACTACTATGAAATGAAATTGAATTGAATACCTATTGCAGTTTCATATTTCTGAAGATTCCCTCGTGAAGTGAGCGCTCAAATGTTTGTCTAACTAACTCCGGTGTGAAAGAATAAGCGCTGGGACTGATATGAAGCCACCATTTCGGAAGGAATGAGGCATAAAAACGTTTTCGGGCCACCGAAATTACGATCGAAATACACGAGTTAGTACTTAGTCACAGGAAAGGAAGTTAAATCGATTTTGCGTTTCATGAACACAATTGGGAGCCTTTGCCAAAAGCGTTTCCACAAGCTGTATATGGCAATCTAATCCTAACACTTCCCAATTGGTATAATAGTTTGGTCAACCCAGATATTGACAATCAAGCACATCGAAAAATTGTCTGAAAATTGCTTAAGAAACGTTAAAACAATTTCGGCACAAGCTGCTGGAATAATGTAGCTCACTTTTATTCAACTTCTTGTATTATACACCAAGACTGTCATACATCTTGACTCGTCGCGCTAAAAAGTTTACCAAAAATCATGTCAAAAAAATTCTGTCAACCCATATAAAAGTGTAACAGTAGCGACTATGAAAACGCATTAAAAAAAAGCAGACTTTATCAAAAAACTCTTAACGCAGCGGGCTAAGAAATTTGTAAAATAGAACTCCATAAAATAGAAGTATGGGAAATTTAATGAAATTTGTGGTGCTATGAACATTTTTTAGAAACCACATGAACGTGTCAAAAAATCACTGAAAGTCAAAACGAGGTCGAAAAGGGTTCTGGAATTCTGTCGAAATTTTCTTAGAAAAAGACATATGTTATATAAAAACAAACTCATGATTTTGTTCAAAACTTCTAATTGATAATTGTGTCGAACAACAATTCAAAAATGGGGCCAAAAAACGTCTTAATTTGGGGTGAGAAGAAATCAAAATTTGGCTGAAAGATGCATCAAGAGAAATTATAGGTAGCTGTATCGAAAGTTTTTCAAAAAGAAGAGATCCAAGCAAGTTTAAGGAAGGCTTTTAAAGGCTTCTTGATCAGTCCGAAATATTGTTACAAAAGCAAGAAACTGTTTGGAAAAAAAACGACAACAAGTGTCAAAAGACCCATCAAAAGGGCTTAAAAAATATCTTTCACAGTGTCTTTACATAAAATTGCGTAAAAAGCTCCAACCCCTAACACGTTTCAAAAGACCCATACAAATTGCCTTCAAAAGGGCTTGGAAAATATCTACAAAAGTGTCTTAATTCGAAATTGGGTAGAAAGCGAAAACCCCTAACAAATCGCATTAAAAACTCGTCTCAGTCGAAAAAGGCGTCAAATAGATGCATCAAAAAGAATCGAAAACGTTGTCAAAATTGTATGCAAACCGTGGAAAGACAGCAGTCGGTCTTGGGAAAGCGTCGAAAGACAATTCGAAACCTTGCAGAAACAGAAATTTGTAAAATTATCAGACGACTTGACACTTTTCGTAGTCTTTCATTGCAATGAAGATGTCGGAAGAATTATTTTTATTCCTTAACGCTGTTGGTAGGTTGCTTTTGCATTGTTGAATTTTTGTCCAACTGTCGGATTTTAGGAAAGAGCGATGCGATCCCTGAACAGTGGTAGAAAGAAGTGCTCATTTCTTCTTAAGAACGATTTTTAACATCGCTAGTCAAATGTACGATACGGGAAGATGTTCGTATAAAAATCGTCATTATTACCATCACAGCACGGGATGCACATCTCGTCGGCCAACATTCTTTTAACAAGGATACTGAATCTGCGATGTTTGACGTTGATGGTTATTCAGATTGGGATGGCCAAATAATTTAGGACGAGTTGCGGTGCAGTTCAGTTATAGAATGTCAAACACAGTTTTTTCCTCTTTTCCGGGAAGAGTGGCATTTTCTGTCGTAAGCTTGTTGTTGGCTTGTAAAACACTACTCAGAGGTATTAGATAAATGTCGTACCCTCATCACCGCGGGTTGAGCTTGAAATTATGTGTAAACAAATTCGCAGAAAAGGACACATTCCTCGCCGGTTACTTGTCATGAAAGTGACCTAATGCTGGGACCCCTTAAGAGTGTGTATAAGATGTTTTTATTTTTGGCACAAATTGAAGGGACTGCTTCTTAAAAATAACTCGACTGCGAAGGCGTCTTCATTTTATTTAGTTTACTTTCAAAATCGCCAAATATTTACAAGAGAAACTCCCATTAGGACACCAATTACGTCCGGCAGTCAAACAGGGCTAATAAAATTAGATACGGGTCACAAAGTACGTCCAATAATATCGCTCTCGTTGGTTTCATCATCGAACTGAACCAAAGTAATACTCGTAGCTGCTTAGCACATTATTCCAACACTCCTCTGGCATCGAGTAGTGTTAAACAAACACACGCCGTTTCTGTAACAAGCCATCGAATGACATTCCCCACAAATGCTGAAACATAAGCCACTCCAGCAGCCATCAAAGTGTGCAACAAAAAAAACATTTTAATTGCTTAATTAACCCACGGATCTGGTTTTCTCAGTTCAAACATTTGTCCTGCCACACAACCAGGTGATGTACAACCAATAACATTTAACACTACAACCAGATCGTAATGCGAGTTTATTTTTATTTTATGCTGTAAATCAATCGTGATTGGTATGTTAGGCATTCTTCTTTCTATGCCAATTAGCACAACCCTAGGTGAAGTCATCGAAATTTTATTTAAATATTAAGACACGTTTCATTAGGGCTCTCGCGCACAACACTACAAATGCGATTGCGCGAATTCTTCGAAAAATCAGCCGCTGACGCAGCTCACATCTCACAATTTAAACACAACCAACGGGAGAGAGCGAGAGAGAGTGAGTGAGTAAACGACGTTTGTATGTCAAGTGGGTTTTTGCTGTCGCTTTTCTTTTTTATCGACATCTCTACTAATTGCACATAATTGCCGTGCATCTATAATTAGTACACCGAGCACATTAGCATCAGCCAGAGTCAGAGATTTCTCAAAAGAAGTGCGACCGTACATTTTTTGACACTTAATTAACACACAGATGGTGTGCTTGATGTGGACTGTTCTCGTCGCTTTAATGTGTGTCGTGTTTCATTTATTTGACTGCAAGTGTTCGATTTTGGCTCAATGCTAGGTAGGTGACCTTTTTTACCTGCCATAGCTAACCCTTATCGGCGAACATTTATCTAAAGGCCGAGCCATTTAAAAACACAAACACACACATAGCAACTATTAATCTTTTAAATATGACGGTTTCCTATGAATTAATAATCCCAGGGCAGACGAGGCGAGAGGAAGAAATTCAAATTAACAAACTGCCACAAAGTGAAAAACAAAAGAGTCCAACAACGAACTGGATTTTCAAATTAAACAGCAAAAATGTTAAAATTCCTTTTCGAACATCGCCACGGCGGCGGCGGCGGTGGCGGCGAAGGGGAATTATTAACTTTTAATAATGGAATCTAATAACAAAGCAATAAATTCACTAACCAGTTGGAGAGAGAGCCAGAGAGAGAGAATTCGTAGAATTTGTTTACCTTGGCTGGCTGTGTTCGGGCAGCTCGTGTTGTATGCTGTAACCTTTGGTGGTGTTGGCTGGAAAGTTTATGTCATGGACCACGTTCCTCTCGCGGTATCTAAGCAGCGAATCTTTCTCTCGTTCTCGATCGGAGAAAAAATTGAAATGCGCCCCCCGCCGCAGGAGAAAGGACGGCAAAGAGGCTGCTCAACCGGACTCGGTCGTGGTTTCGGTCTTGGTCTTGGTCTTAGTCTGTGTGGTAAACGGTTTTTCGTGGAAAACATTTTACACACAAAATACACACCTGGAATTCGTTTTGAGTTCTTCTTAAAAACGACACACAGAACAAAAGAAAGACAACGACGACGACGACGACGACGAGAAAAGGCCAACAGAAATACGAAAAGATACAAGAGACCTGACAGAATTCGGGTCGGGTTGGGCCGTGCTATGCTGCCTGCGAGTTGCTCGGTAGGTTTGCATCCATATGATGGGATTAAGTGCGGGGAGATATGGCAGCATCAAGCGAACACCATTAAGATTTCGAGTCTCCGATAAAATTGTCATAAAATTATTGTTATTATCGCAGTTGTATATCTACCCTTTTGGCGATTCTGGTGAAAATAAGCCGGAATTCCCCGCGAGAATCACGAATAAATCAAAAGGCTGTAATTGCCTACACGCTGTACAAATTGGACTTTAATTCCAGCGAACAAAGTGCCAGGCATAATTGTTTTTTCTGTTAATTAATTTGGATTAAATTGAAATAACAGTTCAACAGGTTTGCTGGGCGGTGAAAGTAAATCGGAGCACGTGCGGTGCCACCTCAAAGGAGACAGAGCACAGGGACCATCGCACCACGGTAGTCATTAACGCTCAGCGAGACGTGCAACGATAAATAATTCATCGGAATTTCGAATTGTGCCCGGTAATCCAAAAGGAGCAGCTCAACGCTCTTAGAAGCTAGAGTCAGAGCTAGAGACGGAGCCACAGCCAGAGCCTTCTAAATTATTTTCCTCTAGTCTGGTGCTGTTGGCAAATGGCAATTACCTGGTTGCGGCGGCAATAAAACGCTCTTTCGAAAGACAATTGAAAAGATATCTGCACAAGACGACGCACGGCGGCGGCGCCACAAACTCGTTATTGGCGGACGGGAAAACACATTCGAATGCGTGTGCAACTGTTGCGTGATTATCTTGTAAACGAGTTAGCCCAACAGGAATGCACTACAAATCGCTGCAGACAATGGTCAAACGATAGAGAACCATCGCCCTCGGCAGCAGGAGGGAAGTTTTTCTTCCCTCAAAGCTTAATTATATGGGCTGCAAAGCTGAGTGTGTGCCTTACAGGTATCTGCTGCATCTGAAAAGCACCCATCAAATCTGGTGAGACAAAGTACGCCTACGTTGTTTTGCTGCTGTCTCACTTAGTTGCACACTAATGCTCGTGTGGCTATGTGTGCTGGGGAGATATATCTTTCTCCCTTCGTGTGTGTGACTTCGATTCTCCTCTTCGAACTTGTGTTGTGTTTTCTTGTTTTGCGCCCAAGGAAAACCTGTATTTGAGTTCGAAGCCAGGAATAAAAACTGATATGCGTATACGTAGTGTGTGTGAATCGAGTGGGTATATCGCATTGGATGTGTGTGGGGAGAAAATCTATCTGCAAATAGAATAACACATCTAATTCGGTTGCTGTTGTTGTTGCTGCTGGCTTGGGTCATGTTGACATTTGCCGAGGATACGTCTTTCGTGTGATTATTGCATTTAGCATGCAATCGCACCGCGCCATACTACACCCGAGAGTGCAGCAGCAGTACCTAGTGGCAAAGCAATATTGTTGTGGTTGTAGACAACCGACGATGATGATGACGACGACCACTCACTATCCAGTTTCTTTTTGGTTTGATTTCTGATCGTTTTTGTTATTATTTTCTATACGCGCTGAGGTTGGTAAGCCTACATGGCGGCTGTGATGGGCTTAGGTATTCCTCGGCAGTGTTTATGATGGTAAGTTTTGATTTTTTAATTGTTTTACCATTATTTTCGTGTGGCAAATGTAATTTATGTGGGCTTGGAAGGTTGCAAGCACTTGCGTGTTACATGACTGTAAGTACCGCTCTGAGGGTTGATTGTGCTAAAAACATGACAACCTTTAGGTAAGTTTACATTTCTCAGCTCTGAATGAAATCCAATTAAAACAGAGTAAAATTCGGTCTTGGATTCGAGACTGTAGACGAATTTCGGGGCGCCCCCTTTTCTGTTTCAGGCGATTCGAACTTCCATGGACTTCTTTAGGTGTATAACCTGACGAAAACTGTGACTTCTCCACAAAAATTGAAGCCTCCCAATGGAAATCTACTTCGAACATTGTGTAAGTGGTTCCAGACGAATTTCGGGGCGCCCCCTTTTCTGTTTCAGGCGCTTCATTCCTGATGCGCTCTTACGAGAACTGTGACGTCTGCGGAAAACTACCTGCTTTTCAACTTCAACTAGAAATTTATTTGCAATGGAGGCAAACTTAGACTTGAATTTGTTCCGAGACTAAATTTGGCTCTGTTCACATCATAGCTCTACAGGGCGCCCCATTGTAAGCCTTTTGCGTGAGCCAGTCTTTGCAACGTTAGGGCAATAAGTTTACTACAAGAAACCGCGCCGAGTTTAGCAGTTTTCCTCTTCTATTTAGTAGGACTTGAATGCCCTCTCTCTAAGAAAGCCACTAGTTGTCATTGCAAAATGCGAAAAGCAAGGCGCCCTTGATAGGTGTCAAAGATTGCCCGACGAAGCCTATTTTATTACACCGCCACAATTACGGCAGATCGGATAAAAATCCGAAAGATCACAACATTGAGTCGTTTTTGGGTGAAATCTGTGGCTCTGCAACGACGTTTGCTTCACTTCTAAGTAAAAGGGGCGCCCAAAAGTCCCAAAACTGACAGAATTCAAATGAAAGACCAATCGCTCTAAAGAATGAAACCAAAAACCCACATTTGTTTGGCAAAAAAACACCACCGAGTAAATCTGTTACCAAAAGAGCAGAATTAGGGCGCCACAGAAGGCCTGGAAAAGCATCCACTTGAAGACGAAATCAACTTTTGTCAGTTGAAACATTTCGAGGAGCATATTTTCCAAGAAAAGCTCCGTCAGAACCACCACTCCACCCATCTGTCAGTCAGGCAGGAACAAACGTCAAAACCGATGATTGCTCGCCTCAGTTTATGTATTTTTTAAAAAATTTTTTTTTTTTTTTGCAACTGTCTGTCTCGAAACCTTTCACTGGTGGTCATCCCACTTCAGACTGCGCTCAACAGATTTCGCCTGAAACTGTCACCACTCTTGACATGGAATTCCAACGTCTCGTCTCGTCTCTCCTCTCCATCATTGTCATCATCGTTGTCGCCGAGTGTGATTCGTCTTGCTCCTTTTCGTTCCTAGAAAATATTCCAAAAGAACTACTGCCATAAGCACAGAGCACACACAGCTCGAGAGAGCGAGAGGGACTCGGAGCAAAACGAAAAGAAAATATTGCAATATAAGGCCGCTTGTCATGCATCGCCATGCGCCCATAGTTCACTCTGGTTCCTACGTGCCATGCATAATTTTACGCAAATGCGACAGTTTTCCACTCTTCCCATGTTATTTGCATGTTTAGCCCCCAAGACGGTCGTTGGTGTTGCTTGTTGTTCTCCTGTAAATAATTCCGTTGTTATTTGGTGTGTTTTCTGTATTTTCGTATCTTTTCGGGCTTATCGCGGGTAAGGCTGATGGTTACAAAACTCTTTTCGTGGTATCTTATCTCGGTGTATGCCCACTTGGTTGGAGGGCCCAACATATCAAACTGGTGCACCTCGAAAATTCGTATCTGCTGCATGCGTGAGTGCATTTATGTTATCTGCGTTATCTACCAACAAATAAAATATATGATGCCTTCGAAAAAATTTATGTATTCTGGGTTTTCGATCGAGGTACTCGTAGGTGCGCGAGGCGAAGGGCCCTCCAGGTGAGCATTTCTATTGACACTCAGTATGTCACGTCGATAGAAACGATATCGCCTCACCGAAAACCAAGCAAACGCAGATACTGTCAGTATAGGTCGCCCTCGTAAACTCAAGATTGATGGCTTTCGACGAAGCCTGTTTTATTGGCAAAAAGTGAAGGGGAACAAACTCGTGTATGTTCGGTTCTCGGCATAATGCTTGACAAATCGATTTGGTGTTTGCTAAATTCGTTACTTTCATGCAGCAAATAATAGAAGTAAATATTTTTCACTCGCCACACCGAGATTGGCGTTCTGCGATAACAGCGCCCAATCGAACAGAGGAGGATCTACCCGATATTTGTATGGGTTTTTGTTCATCTCCTTCGATAGCAATTAAGTTCGATTCATTAGGAGGATTGGGTTGGTATTGGGCCTGAGGGGCGGTATAGGAAATTTATTCAAATCCAATATTAATATACATACTCTTGTGGTTTTTGGTGGCATCTAGAGAGAGGGAGAAGAATACATTCTAATCATTAGCGGTGCGCATTAATTGGCTGGTTAAAGTTAATGAAAAAACAACGAAAACGAATTTTTAATTAATTGATTCCGCGAAATTAAAAACCAATTTCAGCTGCGCGGATGTTGAAAATCAAGTCCGTATGGCGGTTATGCATGGCAAATGGGGCTTCGTCGTGATAATAGTGTGATGGTGAATATAGAATATAGATAGTGCGATTTTGGATGAGTAATAGGCGCGAAAGTGTCGCGGTGTGAGGGAAAGGGGCGCGCAAAATCTATAGAAACGGATGAAATCGAAACCACAATTTTCTTCCATCAATAAAATTGTATTCTTCAAACGCAATAAGGGAAGAACGCAAATCGTGTCAGACCCATTTATGCAGCTTGGGCCTAGGAGCCCGAAAAATGGGGCGCACCGAGTTGGATGTACAAAAACGAGCCAAGTGCCATTTGAAGTTCATTTTCATTAACGTCTGATGAGAGAGTATTCCAATATTTTTCGGAAATGCGTGGTTAGTTCCGAGAACAAGGAGATTGGAAATCCGGAATCCTTCTTACAAGCTAAAAAAAAAGCATTCCGAACTATATTGACATCTCAAATTTTTGTTCGATTTCAGGTGGTTTCTCGAGGCACTAAATACTGATTTTATTTCCATCCACTGACAGCTCAGATACTTGAAGCTACTTTTCACCCCAAAATAACTCCTTTGAAGCATCCTTCATAGAAAATCTGGTAATGGGTAATAGAATTTAAGGTTCTAAGTCCATCGTTTGTCAATTTCAGTTTGCTTAAGCTCACAAATCGCTTCGTCACTTTGAAGTATTTCTATTTGATAATAGATTCTCTCCAATGCGAATG
Organism: Cheilosia impressa; assembly: GCA_948293265.1. NCBI lineage: Eukaryota > Metazoa > Arthropoda > Insecta > Diptera > Syrphidae > Cheilosia > Cheilosia impressa. Next base: position 12,595,536 of record OX411883.1, read on the forward strand.
GTTATGGATAAGTGCGTTCAATCAACGAATATCCGATGCAAAGTGACTTGTGAGTAAGGGTTTGTCAATCTGTCTATCAATAACCATCAATCAACATGTCGAGTGCTTTGGATATCAGCTTCGAACTTATAGAGATAGATGGGAACCGTTTTGCTCTGTGAGACATATGTTCAGAAGATCTGAATGAGTGGATAACAGACTTCTTGGGCCACAATGGAGAACTATGACACCAACAGAGAGTAAGGAAGGTAAAAGTTGGATCCTTGGGTCAGAAATTAAACACTGCACCATAAAAATTCCAGTTGAAGTTAGTTAAAAAGTATAAAAGTCAAAACATATGTCACAACCAAATTTGTCATCCATTCTGATCAAGTATTACAAATAGTTCCTCAGTTTCAAACTCGGTATAAAGCGGTTTCCTCGGTTATGAAAATTCTAGAAATATTCGAGGAGTTTACTACAAATTTCGGCCGCAACATTTTAGTACAGTATTTTCAAATCCTGTCAGCTTTAGTTCTGTAAAATTCTAAGATTCAGGCAGCGGGAGTTTTTGAAACGAGAAAGGGATCTTCCACTTCAACAGCCTCATTTTTTACTTTTTGGGACAGATTTTTGTGAAATAAAACCCCGCTTCCACAACACCGTCGTTAGCAATGATTCCTCTCCAAGAAGAGTCCCAGAGTCGACGCGCCAACCACCAATTTGGAACATTTTGTGTACACTTTGTAAGCTCACTACCCACTACCACAAAATTTAAATCTTTTATGTGCAAAAAAATCTCCAACACGCTGAAAAAATAAGAAAAAAAATCCAAATTTGCAAATTTCACGATCGTAAAATCTCAACACGACATATGCTGACATTTGACGACAAAATTTGAGTATTCCTTTTAGCAGATGATGCAAATTGCCCATAATTCTGTCAATAAAGACTTTTATCTCGCTGAGCATTTGATTTTGTTGAAAAAACAACGAAAATATGTTAATTGCTTAGCGAAAGGGTTATAACCATCGAGGTCGTAAAGAAGTGTGGCCGAAAACAGGTGCCCGAAGAGCTAAATTCTTCGGCAGTGTATCGTGTGCGCTAATCTCTTGTTTTTATTTTTAACTTTTCGTGTCATAAATTAAGATGAATCGAATTCATTAGTGGTTATTAATTTTCGTTTAGATACGTCCATCGGTTAAGTATTTATTGTTTGAGAATCGACGCAAGAGCAGAAGCGTCAAATTGAAGATTTTACTTTGATACGTTTAAATGATTGAACGTGTTTGACCGTGACCCTTTTATGGCGGTCAAAATGTCGAATTGTTGTTGACTTTTGGCTAATTTAGGATTAGTTTTTCGAAATATGGGCTGTAGCTATATTCATATTCTTTTTGAACTTTTTAGTCAAGTCGCGAACATATTCCGCGTCAAAAATGTCATATGCTTAATGGGTTGACAGATTTTTTATTTATTTATTTATTTTCAATCAAATGGATAGCCAATGGATACCCCAAAATAGTATTCAAAATTCGGACTCAAATCGCATAACAATTCTGACCAATATCTTAGACATTTAGAGAGTTCCTTAGATCGTCTCTTGAGTTGGCACTGAATTTTGAACATTTTGGATCCAAAAGGTATAATGAAAGAGTTTTTGGCAGACGAGTTTCTTTTTTGATAAGTAAATTGAACGATTTGGAACACTTTTCGCCAGAAATTGGAGCGCATCTCAGCAACTTTAAAGTCATTCGCAAATCTGTTCTGAACCGATGGTACATGTCAAGATTTTTGAAGCAGTATGGATCGAAAATGTGGATGAAGTCTGCAGAAAAATCTCGGAATAGGTATCGTAACAATTTTGAACGGTGTAAATATTTGGGAAACTTTTCGGACTACCGAATAACACGACCAAAATGCTTGTCAAAACACACGATCTCGTCCGAATCTTTTTAGGACAACATTTCATAAAGCTTTCTATTATATCATAGTAACAATATTGGCCAGACACCATAATGTAAATATTTGGAAAATGGTAAGCTCCACATCATTATTTCCCTGACTTTTTGTGGCAAAGCTGTAGGTACAAAATTTTTGTACAAAATATGTATATCAACAATTTTGACCGTTTGGCAAATTCTGAATATTGGCAGACATTTTCCGACTACAGAATAAAAAAACCGCAATGCATCAGAGCAGTGAGCACCCAGCCAGTTTTTGGTACAATTTTGATCAGTCATTTTCGAACTACATAAGTTTTTGGAACAAAGTTGTTTAACAATTTTGATCAGCACTTTTCGAACAGCATAAAAACGAAGAAAGCTAAGTGCACACGTTGTCCGTGACTTTTTCGGGCATCCATTTATTGCTCTTTTCCAAATTTTTCGGAATTTTTGATCTGCCTAAATTTCAAAATTTGAAACCATGTTTTGACTGAAGAATAAAAAGACCTAAATGCTTATCAAAGTCGCATCATTTTCTGGGAGGTACTTTTTACTTTTCTGCACATCCCTATGACAATTTTGGCCACGAATATTTGTTACCTCTCACGACTACAGAATAAAAGCAGGCCACCCCTTACACTCATCCCTTCCAATACGAGTCTTTTCAGGGCAATGTAATCCGAGGCCTTTGCCGATAACAATTCTGGCCAACTATGAACACCGTTTTGACCCTCAAAATACCCGAGTCGATGGAAATGTATCCCAGATCTGTAAAAAAAAATACCTACGTCACCTTCATCTCATTACTCTATCTATCCACTACAAGTGGTATTCAAAAACTTCGTACACATCCCGAAAGCAATTGGGAACATCTCCTAACCCACAAAACACAAAAATAACAATTTGACTTACTTTTCCCTTTAACAAACTCGGTGTGGTTATCCTCTGAGATTGAGTGCAAGCTCGACAGCGAGTTATTGTTACTAAATCGTTGCAGTTGGTATTGTTTGGATTGTAGCTGTTGTTGTTGTCTGTACAGACGTTCCTGGTTGCGTTTTCGACCGCCACCACCACCACCGCCGCCGCCGCCATTATGCCGTTCGTTTCCATCATTATACCTATCACTATTATTTCGCACGTAACGATCGCGATGATCACGTGCCGCCTGGGACTCAGCTACAAAATTCAGGAGCAATAGTCCCACTATTAGTAATCCTTTCATCATGACAACATTATCCGCGTGTGGATTCGTTGTTTTTCTGTTTTCACTAATCGTCGTACTCGAATTCCGTTTTAAGTTATTACGTAGTGTTACACTACACGATCGTGTACGCACACATATAAGCTTGCTTAAAACTTCTTTTTATTATTTTTTGTTTGCTTTTTCGTGGCACGCAAAGCCTGAAGCTAAAGTTGAAGTACACAGCGCTCACTAATAAAACAAGAAATTCTCTTATTTTTTACGATCCAGTTTGAGTGATCGTTTATATTCCTCTTTCTTTTATTTTCGAATTCTTTTTCTTTTTTTTTTTTGAATTTATTGTGTTACGAGAGGGACACTACTTAGCACACTTGAGCGAGGGGGTTTTCTTCTAATTTATACTCGAAAATGTATCGAGTTTCAAAACGACCGCAGTTAAAGGAAAAACGAACAACCAACTAAATCCAATTAACGATCGATCGTGTTGGGCCGCGATTTTCAACTCGAAAGGGTTCAGTTACTTGTTTCTTTTGTATTTTGTGTTTTGGTTTTGAAAAATCCGTTTCGCGGCACAAATACAGCCCGGCGTCTACGCAATCATACGTTTTGGATGAAACTGATCGCTCGAATCGAACTCCAGCTCTCACAAAACACAAACAGCGATCGCGATGGCAGTTTACTGCCATCGGTGCCACATACAATCACAGTCGATGTGGATTTCTACTTCCATACTCTATACCGTGCTGTGCAACAACAGCTGTGGAAAATCGTATCTCTGAAGAAAGGTAACTGGAGATGGCGAGCTCAGCGTTACCTGAGTGTTTACCTGTGTGTAGTGTTAACCACGGCTTTCGTGCGCACACAGTCACAAGTCACACGGTGTTGGATTGAGAGAGCGTTTCTCTCGCTAGAGTTTGTTTTACCCTACCTCTACCTGTGCTGTGGACTCTGGTTGTTGGTTTGGTTTACCTTTACCTGCGTATAAAGGCAAACCTGAACCAAAGGTACAGCAAAACAATGCGCAGACAACAGGGTTTTGACCAGAGTTTCCATCGCAACAATGAAAATAGTACTTTGGTGGGAATGAAATGAAAGGGAGGTATATTTTAAACTGTTTTCAAGCTTAGCTACTCAAAGAACGCTCTAAGCAGTTTAATTTTATCAACGGAGCCTTAAAAGGGGTGAAGAGGAAGTGGACATGAGTGACTTTTGTCAAGGCGGCGAGATTTAAAATAAACCCATTGCATTTGACAGTTCGGTCAAAGTTCTAAGCAGGTTGAAGGAGACTACGGGAAAGGTGTGAAAAAAACTGGAGACTGGGTAGGTATATTTCCACGAACGGGAAAACCCATTTCAACAGTATTTCAAAAGGCATGCAATATTAAAGCTTCCACTTAACTTAAACAAAAAAGATGCAAAGTTGGAAGAAGAACTCTTCGAAATACTCAAGTTTTCGGTATTCGCAGCTCTATTAGTATTTTTATGCGGCTTCGTGTGGTTTGCAAGTCGCAAAAGTCGTGATTTTTTCGATCAGAAAACTTACTTCATTGGTGAAGAATAACAGAGTAAACTTGCTGGAATGATCTAGTCCATAAAAAGCATCCTACGTACACTCTACGTATAGTTGAGCTTTGTATGGATGTTCGAAAGACCGGTTCGTTACATTATCTGATGTTTTTGAATCTTGTACAATCTTGTAGACGAAACAGAAAAGTTCCTGTCATGTAAATACCTCTATGGCCAAATTGTAATACGAGTAGATTCATCTGTCAAAGTAGCTTCCCAGCTCTGAAGCCCAGAGTTTTACGGTTTTACCTTAAAAAAAGGAAAGTCACTCTAAAAATATCCACAAAACGACTCTTTTCGTCACCACAAGATGTCTTACTACACCTTTGCATTCGCCAATACTAAACCGAATTTTAAACGAATGTAATAGAATTTGATTTGTTCCTAGGTTCAGAGCTCTGTTGAAGGATTTCGATCTATGATAATAGCCTTACAAAAAAACCTCCACATAAGATACCCTTTTTCAAAAGAGCTAAAAGAGTCCTATACCATCAAATAAATAATGTTTTTTTATTTCATCACTTGAAAAAGTTCACTTGCTTTCGTTGAAAAAAGAAAACTGTTGGGAAACAAAGCAAACGTCTCTTTTTTTTAATAAAAACCTCTACCCTCTTGTTAGAGATGAGTTCGAAAACTCTATTTCCTTGGTTTTGAACATAATTCTAACAATTAACTCATAGAGTCACTTCAGATAGTCAGATACATCACACCACAACTATTTGCTTTAAGTTCGGAAGCCCTACTGAGTGACTTCGAAAATTCTACTCACATACAATAGATTAACTTCAGATAGTCAAGTTTTAAAAATACTTTCTTCTAGGAGGTGACTTTGAATGTTTCACTTGGGTGACCTCGAAAATTCTACTCACAAAACACTTGGCTTTAAATAGCCAAGCACCAAGCGCCCCTTTGTGCGGGAGATGAGTTCGAAAATTCAGGGTGACTTCGAAAAGTATTCCTTTTCTACTTTTTTCGTGTGACTTTCAAGATTCTATTTACTGTCCTTAGAATCGCTTAACTTAGTCAAGTGAAATATCATTTTAGATAATTTTTAATGTGCGATTCTTTGGCGTTTCACACAATGTTCGAAAGTCAATACTTCTTTGACATTTATTACTATAACTTTGCTGCGAATAATGCCAAACCAGTCAATTTGTATTAGGAACAAATTAAACTAAGACAACTTTTTTGACGTTATAATTTCATTTGACTACTGACTGCGTTTACAGAGAAGTTAAACAATAATACTTGATAAGTGTTGCTGAGTCATTAATTTATGTGTACATATTTAAATTAGTATTCATTCTACAAGTGCTGTGGCTAGTTTTAGCTTTCTTTATAGCTGAATTGGGTTCGCTTAATTTTTACTACCACGTTTCCGCTTCTGCTCTTCCCTGAAAAAATATCTAACATTTTTTAAAGTTTTATAGCAAGAAATGAATCTTTTGTTAAACGTAGCTGTGGTTTGTCGTATTTCAGTGCAACATGAAGAACGTTAACAACCCAGAGTACCTATTGCTGCTTAAATGATTTTTTTGTTGTCAAAAATCCTCTTTGAAAGGGAATCAGATTCCTAAATGAAACTCTGGACCTCTTCTTTTGCAAAATAAATGCATTTATAAAAAAAGTACGTCGATAAAAAGCACTTTTAAGGTAGTGATAAAAAAGTACCATTCAATACGGTAGCGAGAGGTAAACCCTAAAAAAACACCACCACTAAACCAACACAAACACACACTCAGATGCACATACGCGTGGGACTACTTGTATTGTTCGGCGCGGAAAAGTTATAGGTAGTAAGATTGCACCCCCAATCTTTGAAACTGCAATGCAACTGAAAATGTCATCGCTGGAGAATGGTGTAGCGGTCCGGGTGTGGGAAGTCGAAGAAGATGAGTTCAGTTCGTGATCATGATCCACCGCTGGTTCCTCTTGTCGATGTTATACATGCGGGATTGTGTTGCGATTGCGAGAGCTTTGGCGGTTACGCGAGTGGGTAGCCAAAGAGGTGGGTATCGCTTATTTGTTTGTTCGGGGTTATGACTTAAGTTTGGCTATTGGAGCAAAGTATGGAACTAAATCTTTGGTGGGACTAATTAGCGATACATGAGGGGGCTGATAGATTAGCATGTTTACGTATTTACAGGGCTCGGATGTTCATTTGAAATGTCTGTTTTAATGCGGCTTTTGATTGAAAAACTTCCGCCATAAGCTTTGCTTTTTATGCATGCAAGTGCCATAGTTTTGTTTAACTATTTCCGGCTCGCTCAAAAGAGTTGAGCGATAAGAGAGGGGATGAAAGTTAGACAACAAAAAATCCTTGCGTATTAATCGCACGCAATCAGCAGAACTGAAGTCCTGACTTTACCCAAAGTTTGTTGAACGAGAAGACCTTAGGACCTGCTTTACAAAGTTTAAATCATCGAACATGGAGGGTTTCCTATAACGTTGAGATTCGTGGAGCTGCAAGAAAGGTGTGAGTCAAATATTTTACTGATCTCCAGGTGAGGTCTTAGAATACAGGTAGCTCAGAGATGAAAGTTCTATATAAGGTATGAGTGCCAAAAGATCGCCTTTTGCAACTCTTTTTGGCACCTCGAATGAACCAACACTTTTTGCATCACGATGGTGATCCTCACCATTTTTAGAGATCTTCACCTTCCCCCAAACATATGAACAACAGACCAAATGTGACCTCGAAAGGTTACCCGAAGAAATTGACCTCCGATGCTAAGCTGGCAGCCGAAAAGCCTTCAACCTAATTAACCCCAATTTGCGAACAAATTAGCCATTCTTCAAACCAAACAGGTCCGACTGCAGCCCGCGGCCTCCAGTTTGGGGATCCCACCAAGTCCACTGCCAAATGAACGCAAAAACCGCGCGCGCGAGAATTATTTCTCTTTGGCGTTTGGACACGACTGCCCGTCTTGAACTTTTCCAACGAAGAACTCCGCGCACTAACACAGCTGAAACTGCTAAGCCTCCACTGTGTGCGCAGCCACTTACGAAACCAGAAAACTGTTAGCATGACAAAAACGTGTGTTTGCTTAAAAAATTTGTGTTCTCGTGATTCCCGTCCGACATTTCGCGTTTTCTCTCTACCTCCTCCTCGAACGAGGGAAATATTAACACAAAACCAGAACCGAAACCGATGCCATAGAGAGGCGAAAGAAACACTTGGAGTGGAGTGGAGATGGAGACGCGCAAACGCAGGCGCATCCATCCCCAGTCCCCACCATCATGGGGGCATCAGTTACAAAAACAAAGTGTGAGCTGCTGGCTGTGTGCGCGGGAGCCGGGGGGAAAGGGACACCGAATCGAACCGCGATAAACGTTTCTTCGGAAAAATGCCGCCGCAACAAGTTCGGCTTGACCTGTGTTTTTGTGAATACCGAACATCGTCGCGGACACAAACCGAAACCAAAAAACTCAACTCCACAAGGCAAGAGCGAAGACACAGAGGCGCACACGATTTTCTTCGTTTGCGCGCGACAATCGTCGCAATCGGCGGCCGGCTGGCGGCTGGCGGCTGGCGGCTGGCGTGCCAATGAAAACATGAAAACGAGTAATGGAACAAAGTGTTTTCTCAGTGATTTGCTGGCGTCTTTCTGTGCAGGATCACAAGAACGGTCCTCTGAGGGGTCTGCGTATACTTCTGTCTCGATTGGGATTATTTTGTCGCCAATTCGATATCCGAATCCGACTCCAAGCTGGATGCGAAGAGAGAGGCGCGCAGCCGGAATTGGAGCAAAGTGTACACAAAATATTATGATGGGTATGTACGAATATGAAGAGCACGGGACCACGGATGCATGCGGATGCGATGGGATTGTGAGGGGGATACTGCGATCGTATAATGATGATTGTTAGTATGGGACTGCTTAAGTGCTTTCAGTCCGCTAATGCTCATCGATTTGCAATGGAAGGCTGGCTTTCGACGAAGGACTGGCGTCGCATCATCAATTGTAATGCGTTTTTGAAAGGGAGTTTCTTTTTTTGCAGCTTTCCGGGAGTGGCGGAGGTATTTGCACTGTTGGAAGAGCTGCATCTGGGGTAAGGCTTCCTAATGTCGGTTGAAGCAGAATGGGCACTAAAAATTAAATAAATGAAAATAAATAGTTGACGCAACAGGTCCGCAAGGGCCCTAGGCCTAGCTTCTTGCAACAATTCGTTTTGTGTGAGTTTTTAATTTTTGGATCAAATGGAAGGGATCTACAGCCGAGTCCGAGGCTAATTCAGAAGCTCTTTCGAGACAGTTGTAGTCCCAAATGCTTGTCAGGAGTTTGCGACAGGTGGCGCAGTAAAAAAAATCTTCAAGATGTAGCTAGTTTCAGTATTTCCGGGATCGAATCTGGTACTGAAAAATCAACTAAAGCGGTCTAAATCACGACGTTTGTATGGGCGACAAAAAGTCCGATGCCTTCTGTCACAGAACTTCAAATTCGTATATCTTCTGAAAGAGTCCGCCGATTGCGACGAACTAAAGTTTAAATGTTGCGCGATGAAATTCTATGTCAATTATGTCTGAGTTTAAACGGATTGAGTCAGCAGTTCCATCCTGAAGCTGTAAGAAATCCACGCACAAATAGAAAGACGGTTCTATTTCATGTTGAGATCATAGTGACATCTTCGCAAGTCTGCCCATTCGGGCCCATTCACTTCTTTTATTTTCTGTTCTCACTATTTTCGCCTCTAACCCAAAAAACTGCCAAATGGATTTGAGTGCGATTTTGTGCATAGTACTTCGAGGAACGGCAACTGCAAATTCTGCTATGACAGACATTCCTAAGGAATACCTGACCAAAAGGTTCCTCACCACTGCCACACTTCTTGTGCAAAGACGCTTCATTTACGACGTCATAAAAACGCGACAAGTGCACCATACTTTTGGACTTTCCCAAGGGATTCTGCCGCGCGATATAATCCCCGTCCCGACACAGCCACACGATCCCAGCCATGTGACACCTCGCACCACCAAATATATCACTTAACTTGTACCTACTCGCATATGTTGCCCTTCTACTTGCCAGCGCAGCAATTCATTAGACCTTCTATCGCTCAGCTAATCGTGGACATTTTAACGAGCATTACTCACCGAACTACACCCATTAATGCCGGTCCACAACTCCGCCCATAAACAAAGAAGTGTTACACTCATAGATGTCCTTACCTGGAATGGCAAAGAAAGAAACCAACATTAAAAAAATAAGTTATGACTTTGGAATATAAATCTAATAGACTAAGAAAAAGCAGAAATTTAAATTTAAATTTAAATCAACAGCGCACTGGCAGCGACGGCGTCTATTTTCAACACGAAATTCCACCTGTCAAAGTTTTAAACGAAATCTATGAAGAGCACAGGTAGATCGCGGTACGAAGAAGAACTCCTGCTGCTTGGGCATTGATTCCGTGAAATCGGAATACACTTGAGCTGAGCATTGGGTTCTCGAACAAAAGGCCGAAAGGAGAGAGAAACTCAAGAGGCGTGCCATTGTCTTTCAATCAGAGGCCAGAGAGGCCTTTCGCTCAAGGATCTTCTGAAGAGTAATGCTCAGAAGATTTGCCGAAAGTCATGTAAAAATGGATGAACAACAAAAAGTGAGATGACGTATGACGAATCGATCGGTACCCGTACCCGTACCACCGGCCGAGCTGCCAGAATCGGTTTCAGTTGTGATTGTGACTTGTATGAGAGAGAGAGAGAGATTCTGGTTATCGAGTGCGAGTTCGATGGTTTTTTTTGTTGTTTTGTAGATTATTTCTTTTTTGTTTTTGTTGAAGAAACTACTTTCGAATTAGCTTGGGGTACACTTGGGTACAGTGCGCTGCGCACATATGCAAGGTGTCAAGACAGCATGACGCAAAATGGGTCATAGCGCCAGGTACTGCTGAAACATGACGTGCGAAACTTGTACAGGAACATTCACATTTCGATTGGTTGGGTATAGTTTTTTTTTTTATGACAGTTTAAGAGGTCTGGGAGCGGTAGATTGTTTGTCCAATGTGAGGGGAAAGGCGCTTTTATCAGAGTTGCATAGTCAGCTCGAGATAATAACTCGTGGATGTTCAGTGAAATTGTGTGACTTTATAGGGCTTTCCAACTTAGAGAAATTTGTATCCTCAATATGCTCGCCAAAAAGTGTCAAACTGAACTAGTTGGTTCAACTAGTTCAATCCTCCGAGAGTTCTTTATATACAGTGACGCAGTAGGCGGTGAATTGGACTAGTTCATAAGGATCTTTTATGCTGACAAATCGAACAAGAACTCAGTAGAACACTGGGCAGTTGAACTCAGCTTCGAACTAGCCTATTCATGGAGTTCCTGTGGTTCAGACTTTCATGCACAAATAACTACTTCCGAGAAAGCAATCTCCGTCAACATTAGAGGCGAGCTAAGACGAACTTGTGATAAAATTGAACTTATATAATGTGCGTTCAACTAAAGTTCAGTTAGTTCACTTAGTTCAATTTTCAGGGTGCGTTCTTGAAGTTTGTGAACTACGTAAAACTATACACAAAGTATTTTACCGCTTTTTTCAGTAGGTACTTCTGATAGACCCCGATTGTTTCTTCATCGATCGCCAACTGATCGAGTAGAAGTCCTACTTACTAAGGATATTAAAGTGTACGATACCAAGGTATAAGCTGGTATCAGGCGAGCGCAGATGTCTTCTTAATTGCCTAATCGTTATTGTGTGATCGTTCTGTTTATAACAACTTGCAACTCATAGTTGGCGCAGCAGGTTCTTATGGTCCTAAAGCCTTAAACGAACCTGTTATTTGGATTGACGTAATAGCCCTTCGAACCCTGAACAAAATTGGAAAAAAGCGTCTATTCGCCCTAAAAATAAAACTTATACACCGGAGGGTTCTGTGAAGCCAAGTTTTTTCAGACCCTCTAAACAATTGTCATACAGGAATCGGTTCATATGGAACCATGGGTTCAGCTTTCATCAACTATTGTGCGAATTTTTAGAAAGATTTCTACGTTTTATGTCTTCTCCTCAGAATGCGATGAGAGGAAACCTTTAAAGTGGGTTTTCAAAAAGTCTCTGTGGAACTTGTTTCTCTCCCTCAGTAGAAAACTCCCTCTAGGAGCTTTATCTTGAAGTGTCACTTTACCTAACCCAATTTTACCAAAGCACAAATCGAACCAAACAAACTATATAACCAGCTGCCAAATTAGCTGATAGCAAAAATGTAGGCACATGTCGTCTTTTTGTACAGAAAAAAACGTCACTCGGGTTTTTACTTTCCCTAATTACGTCACAACAAAAAATCGATTCTAATAATTAAAATGTCAGCTTGTTAGAAATAGAGTGAGCGTTTTTCAAACCCAAATGGGGGACTAAATTTTGAGGCAACACACACGAAAGGCTTCCCGAGAAGTCTTCGTTCTGCGCATACATTTAGTTGAAGTCTTTTTGAGATGAATCTACGACTTCCTTTAGAAAATTGAACTCAAACAATTTAGGAAAAGCTGTCAAAGTAGAGCAAGTTTGACGGCCACATTTGGGAGGAGCTAGTCCGCAGTTGAAGGTATTTAAACTGAATAGTAGTTCCGCCATCGACTTGTCACCTTTTAACATCAAGCTCTCGACTACCATCATAAGTTTGACCATGAATCTCACTCCTCTTTCACATAACTGTGGCACTTACAAAATACTACCTCTGACCCCTTCTCAGTTCTCTGCGAGGCGGCCGATCTTTCACATTAAATTATCAAACATTTGTGGCGTTTGTAGTAAGCAATCGTTTTACCGCGCACACACTTTCGACTCACAACAAACAAATATTGCAATCGCACGGCGGCATTCGAACCAGAAAAAGAAAAGAAAACCTGATAATGGGTTCACCTACACTTGCAGTCTTCACTTCTAAACCCTTGCATAAGCTCTGATAAGGTTCCCTTCAGTGAAACTCCCAGCGAAGCAGTGCAGCCCTTTACGCATTTGCCACCATCCATGCTGGGGGGGCTTATGGAATTTTGTTTTCTTTTTTTTTCCTTGAGACCAAAAGACCACCCGATCGCGCTAAATCTGCCCGCATGATCGATCGATTTCATAAGACAAGCAAACAGGCCACAAAACAAAACTGGGGAGGGGAACCTGCAGTATCTGCGTCGTACCCAATTTCGATTTCAATTCCAAGTTATTAATCTTTTCCACATAAACATGGCGCAACACTCTCCAGTTGCATAACGGTCGACGGCGCAGGTTCAACTTTCGATACACTTAGCACGCTGCATGTGTCTAGTGCAACTGCAAACAAGCTCTTTGATGTGGCACTTGAATTGTGTGTCCTTTTGTTTCAGCCCTAATACCTTCTGCGACTATGCAGCAACCCGTACAATGCAGCACAAACCGCCAGAGGTGGGCACCACATGATGCTTGTTCTTTTGCACGCTACACTCGTGATGATCGCGCAAAGGACCGAAAACAATCCATTGTCTAGGAGGATAACACACAATCCTCTGGCACTCGAAATTGATATTTGAAGGAGCAACAAAAAAAAAAAAAAAACAGTGAGAAAAACTGTATACCGATCCAATTCACGTCCTTTTGTCATGTCAGGGATCAGCGTTACAAAAGACGGTACAAAACGGAGAAGGTCGCTCACCTGCGTTATACCTGAAAAATCTTTTCAATTTTCCTTAGAAAACCGATCGGTGAACTTGTTCCTTTCACTCCTGCTCACTGTATACGGTGCGAGAAACAATGGCCCTCTCGATGTTATTGTCCAAAAATCAAACGAAGCCCTCGAACCAACCGACCCGAAGAAGAAAATCTCGTGAAAAGCCATCAATTTAAAAATCAAAGTCAAGATGGAGTCGATGGAAGGAGGAGACGGGGATGAAAGATAAAAGATATTTCCAAAGAATCTCTTCGATCCTCACTCGGCCGTATTTTCGGATTCGATTTGCTGAAGAAAAAAACTCGCATTATTGATGATGATGAAGAGAGATGGAGATCCACGAAGTGGATGGCGGCCTCAGGTGATGGTGGCGCATCAGTATTTATCATATAATTTGACAACCACCTGAAGTTGGATGCGTATGCACAGAGGTACACGAAGGGTAGATACCGGCTCTGTAATGACGAGTGGCGACTTTGTGAATATCCCGAAGGGGGCATAGGCACACAAGTGATTGATTCGACAATAAAACAAAACGATCGCGCGTTGCTGTCCGCCCGGCCGAGTGCTCGAGCAGCAAAGTGGATAGAATTTCTTTATAGTGACCATGATCACGATGATAATCGTATGTATTGTTCTATTGCGGCGAAGCGGTTTAAGTGGTTCTTGACCGCATCAAGAGTTAGATGATGATAAGGCGTTTAATGGGCGATAGAAGGTTTTATATTTTGAGGCGGTTCCTTGACCGGGGGACAGAGTTTGGTCAGCTATTGGTTTTATTTTCAAGTCTTTTATGCCATCAGAGCGTAGGCACTCAGAAACAATACTGTTTATTGCTTTCGGGGAAAAAGCTGAGTGACTTTGAATGATGCGGAATGGGGCCTTGAAAGGGCTTATGGTTTTGGTAGTCTGGAAATAGTGAGGGCGATCGCATTAAACGTATTTAAAGTAGGAAAATCTGCGAAAAGATTTTTGCTATAAATTTGATGAATGCAATCAGAGCTATCGATTGAGACCAAAATGAGAGCCGTGGCTTTGCCGAGTCAAAAGTAATACCACGAGTACCTTTTCCTGATGCTGCGAAAAGTTCTCGAAATGACAACGTGCCGGACTTCGCTTTTTCTTTCATATGAAGTAAATTCATTGATTCTTCAGCTGTCACCCGGTGGATTTCGATTTTTGATATGAGCAACAGGTTTTAAGTAGCAACGCGGAATTGTGTCCCCTGTCGTTAAATTTTCTGTTGCTCTCCCAGTACAAAAGGAAATTTATAGAAGAAAATATGCCAAAAAGTGGGGCAAAGCTTTATTTTCGTCATTCGTTTGAACGGTGCTTTAATGCGTCCCATTCCGGCTCGTGCAAAAAAAAAGAAGGGACACCCCTTGCTTTTTTAAAAACACAAGTGCTCTACAAACTTTTACCTTAATTCACCAGAAGAAATATATATTCTACTAGAAATTATTCGGTTTTAATCAGGTAAGCTTCAGTGTACCTAAAGATGCCCCAAATATATTTCAAATATTTCGAAATGACCCCCATTGAGGGGGGCAAAACCAATTATATGATATAAATCGAGCTAGCCGTCGTATATATACTTTTACTGGCTTTGAAAATATTTCTAAGAAATTGTTGAAGACAGCCTAAGAACTGGACCGTAAGACGACGAGTTCGACTGTTTGAAAGTGACCCCCTCCGAAGGGGGTTCTCACTTAACAAATTTCCAAAAGTGGTTGCACATGGTAGAATTTTAAAAATAACCGACTACAAGCGAACTTAGAATCGTTATGCTTCAAAATATTCCTAAGAAGTTGTTAAAGACAGTCTAAGAGCTTGACCATTCAGTAGAATGGTTGACCCCCCAAAAAGGGTATTTATTTTGAATAGCACGGTAGCATAGCAACCGCACCAACGAGTGTGGATTTGCAAATTGAGCAACCACATGATCTTTATAAAATGGCCCCCTCAAAAAGGGGCATCAATGAAAATCGAATAATAAAATAAATTATAGGAGCGAGAGGTCTTTATAGTACTCTAGGCCTAGTTTCAGACAATAGTCAGGGTAGGTGCCTTTACTTTTATGATAAACGGAAGGGAGCTACAATGTGGTGTCGATTTTGAACGGGCAAATTGGAAAGCTCTCGAAAATTTGACAGAGCCTCCGGCAGTGGTAAAAACCTTAAGACTTAATTTATGTTCTTAGCAACGACCATCGAGTAGAACGACTAAATAATTGAACAAGATCGTAACAAAATGACCCCCTCAAGGGGGTGTCAATGTGTACATGTAAATGAATCGTACATTTCGTGATATAATCCACCAGAAGCAGGGTACTCAAAGTTTAACTCACATCCCTGCAACGTTAAATTACAATTTGCCGCCATTTTGGAACATGAATTACGACGGTCACCATTTGTGCAAATGCATCTGTCAATGTCAGACCTCTGAACATCGTAAGACCAATAATGCGATTCCATTTTGCCCCCCGTTGCTCAAACTCCCTCGAATAGCCATAGCCACACAAGTTCGCTTCTATATTTCCAACAACAAATCCGTAGTCGGCAAATTTTGTCATTTCACTAGCGCCGCTAATTTGAATAATAAAAGACACAAACCATTGTGGATCACACTTCAAGTGTCAAGCATCGTTTTTTCAAATATCAATTCCAAACACACTGCCTGCTTCTAGGAAATATTCGGACGTGATGTTCCAGCGTCCCCCCACATCAAAGCACAGCCACCGACCAGCGACCACTCGCCGATCTGGCAACTCTGCTTTGGAAAATAATATTCCTTCTCCGGATTGCCATTTGCCACTCCCCCCGCCAAAACCGCTGGTACACAAACGAACACACGAAATTATTTAAAGCCACACTCAAGTGTGATTTTGTTAAGAAAAAAAAACCAAAACCTCGCTTTGTTATTTCAAGCCGTGTTATTACCCTCATGGCTTTTGTTGTGTCAACTAAAACATACCCAGCGAGCGAGCGAGCGAGCGACCAACCTGACAAACAAACCCATTTTAGATTGTTTACATGGTAATTAAAAGTTCGTTCGGTATGGCTTGCGATTCTCGGTCCAGGGCATACACATTCCCCATACAAATTTTTATTTAACTCATTCATCGTGCAAACAAAAACCAAAACGAAAACAACAAAAAAAAAAGGAAGGAAAAAGCAGAAACTCCTTCTAAGTGCGACGACAAAATACTGAAATTAATTTCGCGGCTGGAATGTTTGTGTGCTTAACGATTTCGAATCAACGCATAGCCCTCTCTTCTCTTGTAGCTAAGCGAATTCCAATTTCGCGCCGCTCTGCCCCGCTGCCAGTGCGGACTGCGGACTGGGGAGGGATCTTTAATTACTGCTGAAACGAAAATAGCCAAGCGCTAATGCTAACGCTAAGTCAAACAACAAAACAGAAATTGTATACACAAAAAATGTATCTGTATCTGATTCGGGGTTGTGCGCTCAGTTTTCGTAATCGGATTTCGTGGAATAAGAGCTGCTCTCCCGACAGAGAGGTAGAGGTAGACCCGGAGTAGAAGCGTTGCTGGCCTAATTGAAAAGGGTTCACATCGCGCAAAGGGCATTGGCTTGGCATGCGTTAACAATCCGACAATCCATATAGGCATAGGCACCTGTTGGGAATGGTGTAAAGCTTGTGGACACAACTGCTAACCGTTTCTAAGCCAATTAATGGCATCTATTGACCGAAGGGATTTCCAAGGAAAGCTAATGAAACAGCACACTTTTCCGGTGCTGTGTTGTCCAGTAAAAGGTCCGATGCCAGCGGCTTGCCCAATCAATATATAATCCAAATGGGCACACGCACAACGAATCTATTGTTGGTCTTATCGGGCTGGGCTCTTCCGGTGGCAGCCAGGGAACTGCGTGTGTGGGGCGACTTGAATTGATATATCTGCACGGGCACGCAGATAACAGCAGGAAATTGAAGGGAAGTTATGTTTGCAATTTGGCTTTGCAGCAAACAACTACGATAACGAATTGATTGCCGAGTTTATCTTGGGAGATTTTGTTCGAACTATATTTGCATAGGTGGAACATGGGACATCGATTTTCAGATCAATGATATAAGCGATCTTGTGGAGGGAATTTTGGTGATCGTAGATACGGTGAGTATAAGTGAAAATGCTACGGAAGTTCAGAGGCAGTGGCGTTCTTTGAATGAAGGTCTTTATTGCATGATCACTTGTGACTTATGATCGCTGATCGTGGAGTCGGATAAGCATATTCAAAGTCGAAGAATTACTCTGTGCGATACGACCGCAAATCACTTTCGGGGATGGCTTCAATAAATGTCAATTGATTTCAATATTGAACAGTGGCTCTAAGTGACCTAGATGATCTGGGCGATCTTACAGCAGTTGCGAGGAATTTCAGGAAATTGTTTTAGACGCGTTTCTGTAAAAGTCACACTAACAAATTTCTCTAAAGAATTCAATTTTGAGCTAAGTGATCGTGATAGAAAGGTTACGATCAGCATTTTTCCAAACCTACACACTTTCCAACTGATCTTTGCGAATGTTGCAGTCAATAATCTTCTTCTAGACAATTCTCCATTGCGAAGATCAGCTCATGTTCTTAAACATATGCACAAATCTTAATATTTAAAGATTTTGACAAACATTTAAGCTCATTGTAGGCTAGAGTGGAGGTTTTTTTTAAATTTTGAATTCTTTGATTCCTTTAAATTTTTAGGAATGATCTTTTATTTCTGTTGTTGTCCGGGAAGGCTTTGCAATAATTTCGCTTGAAGTTCAGAATTCTGTTGTGTGACCATGGGCGATCATAAAAGGAAGAAACAAATTAAGTTCGGTATTCCAACTGATCTGGTGCAATTTAACTGTAACCTGACGTTGATCTGGCAAGTCTTCGACTTTCAAACGTTGCCCACTCCCACTTGTGGGAGTTTAACATTTTTCAATCAAGTAAGCAGATATCGAGATCATTACTCCTGCAAAGATCAGTTCCGATTCGATGCGAGTCTTGATTTTTGAAGATCCCCAGGTGATCTTGTTTCTCCTGATATCGCGATCATTACTCCTGCAAAGATCAGTTCCGATCGATGCGAGTCTTAATTTTTGAGGATCTTGAGACGATCTTGGTTCTCCTGATCTTTTTCGCAAGAGCTAAATTCCGCTCTAAGATAAATATTCAACATAAGTATTAAGTGATCGTGCGGGTCATCAGGGAATGAAGAAACATGCTAAGGTCGCCATTTATACTTACTGATCTGGTGCAAATTTAAAAAGGTTTGGCTTTGGTCAAGCAGATGCGGTGTTGGTGACTTTTTTCTATTTCCAAACTTTGTACATCCTGTCACTTGTAGGAGTCTCCTTTTGAACTTTGTACATCCCTCCACTGTTAGGAGTCAAAATCTCTCCGCAAGATCGTTACTTTTGTGAAGATCAGCTTTTATTGTGAGCCATATTCAGAGACTTTAGGCGATTCTAAGGCTTTTTTTAAAGTCCATGGCATGGACGTTCTTCTCAACTGCATGAGGAAAGTCAATAAACAATGAAAAAGATCGACAAGATCAGCAGAATGTCAAACGATTTGAGGTCCAAAACTTTATGCAGCCGACTATATATTGTCTTTCAATTTCAAAGAAAGCCTCCACGCAAGTGAGCCAATAATGGCCTGTCCCACTGCCACAGAATTGTTAATGATGCGCCTCAAACTACACACTAGACAATCGCCGTCCTATTTAGCATATGAATTGGTCAAGTGGAAAGGATTAGGGAAATACTCCACACACAACAATGGACCGACTTCTACCACAGTTTATCACGTGTGAAGAAGCCCATTATTCGTTGGGATAAAAAGTGTTGAGTTCACCTCCAGCACTCAATAGACCACGATACCGATTTCGAGATGTCGATGACTGGGGATAGAGAACACGAACAAGCACACATTCCAGAGGGGATTTGTGCCGATGACCTCGTCGTCGTATAGTTTACAACAAAAACAAGAAAAATAAAAACAAAATCTGAAAACTGAAACCAAAGTTAATAGAATTTCCTTACGAGAAAATAAATTGCAAACGGACTGGGCGCACTTAATCGCTGGGGATACAGCGCGCCATACCAGTCAGGCCCGCCACCGTGATGGCGAATTATCCCCGTCACCATAGCACACCATTCAGTTATATATACATTCGCTGTTGTGTCTTGGGGCCCGGCCGGCCGGTTGCCGCATTTGTGCGACTCCGTAACAAATTCGTGGAAAATTAATCTTCAGATATGCACGACGAAGCAGCCAGATACACAAATGCAGCCCAGGGAGGGAGCCGCATGTACGTACACATGGATACGTGTATATAAATCGAATTGAAGTCTGGTACCACCGGCTAAGTGCCGTCAGAGATTATAATCCGTGGTCCAGGTTTGGGTTTGGGTTTTTTTTCGTTTTTGTTGTTCTTTCTGCGGCGCATCGCGATCGATGCAGAAGAATGCACAGTGAAAGACGTTGGAAACCAGTAAAACACGATATTTGGCCACATTGGCATCTGAGGCATAAGTCCCGCGAAATTACCGTCACACACGAGTTGCACTGCGAGACAATCATATAGATACCTGGGAGCATCAGAAGAATCCCTCGCTGAGTGGCATTCGCAGCGATGCGATATGAAATCTCAAGGATGTTCGGGGCTGTAGCTGTATACTGAAAGGAGGCTGCGAGTTGAAGAGCACCCCGAATGGGAGAGAACAAAGCACAAAATGGACAGTCTGACGCCAAGACATTTCAGTGATAGGCTTTAATCCTTACCGACGACGACATGGTTCGATGTGATGTATCTTCTACGTTTCGCCAGGGGCTATTTAGCATAGAGGTGTATAGCTATACATGCGAGTGAACTCTGTTGCGAGATGTGTTTCGATATGCAGGACATACGCACAACAGAAGAATGGCGCGGAAGGGAATTAGGAATCGATAATGGGGTAGTTGCATCACTATATTGGTCAGTTTGAGCTTTTTGTTGGAGAATATCGGACAAGACAGATACAAAAAGGTGCATGCCACTCGATCAGTAGGTTGTATTGTAAATTTTAAAACCTTGCCTGAAGGTTTCGTAAAAGCTTTCGAGTTCCAGACGAACCGAAATTTATCTGCGCTCCGACCATCAGCAAGAAACTGACTCCTCTTTCGGATCAGTTGATAAATCCTTTGTAAAGTTTCGAGGTAGAAATTGAGTGACACTTTTACCTCAACCACAGGAGTCCCACGAAACAGATTGACACCACAGACAACGACTTTAAAAGACTCGTGCGTTATTTGCCCATAAATTAAAAAGTTCGGACTGCCTAAAAGAGTACCGCAAGGTTGGCAGCACTTGCGAATCAGAAAAAATGCGCCAACAGGTCCAAAGTTGATGACGATGTTGCTGTGCTAATGTGTTCTACGCCATGAAATTCCACTGCCCAATTAGCTACCTATGACCTGCGCCGTGACCCTCCCCGCATAACTTGTTATTGTGGTTTTTCGAATGAGATAAAAAGCGTGACAGCTTGCCAAACTGTAATCCTGTCATTATACTTAGTACCTCTTTTTGGCTGTAAATTTATAGCATTCTCGCAACTGTGGCCGCACTTCACCTCTCACGAAAGCCAGTGAAACCATTCGAGTACAGGCAGCCATCCTTCGTTGGAAAAATCCGTGCAACTCGCCCATTTCAGGCACGCAATCGCCGGCATTCGTTTCTTTTCTCTCACTTCCTTCGACCCGTGAACAGAACTACTTGTGTACCAGACGTCTAGGATGATGTTTTACATGCCACCATACAAGTGGCCACAAGCAGCATCCCGTCCGTTGCGATCTGACAAATGCTGCTCTACACCTTTATTGTTGGACAAAACTTTTCTCTCTCTCGTCTTCGTCTTCTGCGAAATAATGAGGAGGAAGGTTCGCCTTTGCATACCCCTCTTCAGTCGGAGAGATAACAAAAAAGAAAACACACATCTAGCCACGAAGGCACAATCGTGCAGAGTGTCCTGGAGCGAACCAGCAGCCGCAGCAGCAACAGCAGACGACGTTAATCTGATAAGGAACTCGGAACGACTGCTGCGATTGTCGTGGAGCCGGAGTTGCCCTTCGTTTGGGCCGTCGCGCGCGCATAAAACAAATGACTTGAGCCAGCAACCTTCGGGCCAAGCGCAACCTCTCAAATTGGCCAACAAAAGATCTCCAGGAATTCTCCATAATTTGCGGCGTCCTCTTCCACTGCGTCCATTTGGGTGCTAGCCAGGGATTAACGAACATGCTTTCGGGGGTCGTTCCATGAACAGATAATGTTGCGGAATTTGCACGATCCGCAGTCCATTAGGAGGAGAGTGCGGCACAGTTGGAGCGCTTTAGATTGCCCTAGAGGTGCGCATCTCGCTCTGTCGGGTATTTATGGGAATCTGCCCAACCGAACTCTGTGTGATCTTCGAAGCGACAATGAGCGGCTCTTAGAACGAACAGAAAATTGAAGAAAATGGAAGAAAATACTAATCTTGACGACCTCTTCACTAAATCATAATTCGTGACCACAAATTCAAACGAGGGAGCACGATCAGCGTCGAGTCGATCACAGAAGAACAGTGCGAGAGGTACTCGTACTCTCTACAAAATGTTTTGCTCGCTGTGTAGCTGTGGAGCGTGTTTGCTTGGCTTTTGTTTTGTTTAAGATTTTTATGGCTTATCCACTTGGGATTGTGAAGGAGGCTGCGAAACGGAGGGGCAACAACAAAAAAATACCCATTTTCACTACACTTGACTGCTGCGTGTGTATGTCGGGCTGTGTAGTGACATAAGTTACCTCCATACACTCAAGTGTGTTGACATTTTCTCGAGAATGCGCGCTGCGAGTTTGTGGCGCACTTCACGAAACGAAAGCCAAATAAAATTTTAAGAGTCGCCGGGTAAATATACTGTGAACAAAGTAGGTTTAGGGTTCTGATTCTGACAAGAGCAATGCTAATCCTTTTCTCGTGAGTATACATATAAACGGCCATGGAATGCACTTTGCAAGAGTATTGAGGCGCTAGAGGTGCGAAGAGCGGCCCTAAGTGGTGTGTTCTGTTTGTGCCTACTTGGCAAACATTAATTACTGTCACCAGAGGTCGGTGACCTGCGGAAAGTGTTTGTTCTTCGACATTTGAAAAGTTTTCTATTCAAAAAACTGGTAACAAACATGTTTGCTACAAAAAATCGGTGACAAATGTCTTTCTTCGAAAAGCTCTCTAATCAGTTTGATCAACATCGGGCTGGCTAAACCCGAAAATGTGGTTGTTTGACAGGAATTCTTTGACATTTGTACAGACGAAAAATGTTTTCTATTGCAAAATTTATGCAAAAACTGTTTGCATCGAAAAAATTGCTACAAATGCCTCTTTTCTAAAAAAAACTGAAATCAGTTTGACCAACATCTTGCTTAAAAAATTTGAAAGTTGTATTTTTTTGACAGAAACTTTTTGACATTTGTACAGACGAAATGTTTCCTGTTGGAAAATAAATGCAAAAACATATTTGCAAAAACTGGCGACAAATGTAACGCTGTGCCATTGTTATAAGAGCTTTGACAAGTTTGACCAACATTGAGCTAATAAAATTCGGAACTTGTAGTCTTTTGACACAAATCGTTTGACATTTTAACAAGCAAACCATTTTCTCTAAAACGAAAATTTGCGACAACCGAAATTGCAACGAAAAGTCGATGACGTTAGCAAAGAATGGCCTCACCCAAAAATGTAAGCAATCCTTAAAGTTGTTTATGAACCCGCTATCGTGGGTCGTCCATTAGTCCATAGTTCAGTGGGCTGCATTTCAAACCCGAAACTTATAATTTGCAAAGATTTCGGCTTTCAGACTTGTCCACTTGGGAGACCGATCTTTTAATTTTCACCGCCCCGGTGCATCTAACGTTCCGAGTTGTAAGCTTTGGTAAACTTGTCGAATTGACATTTGCTCAAAATTTCGTAGAAAAGAGTGGCTCGTCCAGCGGGTTGCTCTCTTTTTTATCATTGAGCTTGTCAGATAACGAACTTGGACTAAGTTAGTTTGGTAAATAAAGTACTCCGTTGTGGTGAGGAGTTGGGACAGCTTAATATATTGAAACCCCCCTTACAAAACGAGAGCTCAAGCTGTGTTGAAAACATGGCAGCCATTCTCAAATGCAAATGGAGCAAAAATAACGAAAATGTGACAAAATAGATGAGGTGCCACAAGAGTCGGCATTGGGTCCCATACTTTGGAACACGAACTAAGAGTACGACGGAAGTTGCAACCTCACACTCGAAGGAGTAGGGATACACCCTAGATCTTGACACAGCAGTGAGATCTCCTTGACAAATCAGAAAACACAAGGTTGAAGTTGTTTTGGGTCTTTCAAAACATGATGGGAGCTCAGGAAAGAGTGCCAAACTCAGGGAGTGTGGAATCTTGGTGGGTATAGGTTATCCAAGGTACTTTGGCCATATTTCGACAGCAAACGATTTAAGATCATTTTTGGAAGGGGTTCATCAGGACATTAAGAATATGTCACCTTCTAAGGAAACACGGCAAAAAAGACTCAGACTTACAGCAGCCTAAGCAGACTGAAGACTGATCACAAAAAACTAACAAAACTGGCTACATTTGGAATGGTTTTCTATATTTTTGCAGATGGAACCCCTTTTGAGGACGGTGACAAGTTCATGGAACCCAGGACATGGTTATAAACACCAGACGCAGAAGGCCAATATAGGAGCAACAACTAGTTGAAGACGCATTTCCAATCCCTTTTCAAGGGATAAAAGACGACGCACGTGGGGTTTTGTATCTCAGCAAGCTACACTGTTTCTCTGTCTTTGCAAGGCTAAATTCTTGGATATTTATTTCTATATCCAAACCTCAATTTATATCCAAATGTTTGAGAGCTCTAAACGGCCGTCGGTTCAGACTATTTACATTGAAAATATCAACACATTCACCCAAATATAAGACGGTTGGGCGAATGTTTTACTCCAGATTGAAGGTTATGGCTGAACGCTCAAGAATTTCATCCTTAATAAGCCAGCAATGCAGAGAATCTCAATCTAACCCCAAAACTTTTATTGTCTTCCTGTCCATTTTCGCACACCGGCATATACGCTCTCACTTTATACAGGTAGCCCACTTTATTGCCCAATGTCCGGTAGCTAAAGCGTGCGCTAATTTCCATTTTAGGCGTTCAAATATTTGATCACTTCCTATCCAATTTATGAACCCGCTATCGTGGGTCGTCCAATAGTCCATAGTTCAGTGGGCTGCATTTCAAAAGCGAAACTTCCAATTCCCAACCTACGGAAGTTCACCAAAGCAGTAGCTTCTCCATCTGCTGCTTCTTCTTCGCATGTGTACATTTCGTATGCCATTCAAATTGCATTCCACTTCGTGTGTCTATACAGACAGAGTAACATCGCATCCAGCCACCAGGGTCTATAATCAGATTAAGGCATAATTGATGGCCGAAACGAGTGGAAAAAATATTGTAAAACCAGAATTAATAATCGAAAAGACCGAATGGCGGAAAACCAGTGCTGCGCGCAGAGAGAGAAAGATATGAAAAGCCAAACCAAAGACAGCACACGCTCGTATATCTGTGAAATTTCGCAATTATTCATTTTTTGAGGCAGCAGCACGAGATCTGCGGCACCGCACCAGGCTGTATGGCAGGAGAACAACCTGAATGCTGTGTGTACCGAGCTGAGCGTGTATTAGGTGATACCTACATAAATTAGCGGATTAATTATTTTTGTACCTTTGCCACACACAAGACTAGGATGGAGACAGGAGCTGCAGCAGCAGCCAAGAAGAAGAAAGGTATGCAAGACGAGTGGATTAGCACGAGCGCACTGGAAAAATGGGGAAAAATCCCGAGCCGGGGTATGCCATCGAGCACAGATCATGGACCCCGCAGCATCGGGGCGCATATTGTCCGCGCGCACATACTGACATCGCACAATACAAACGGTGGAGTTGCTGATATGAGCGCGCGAGACTGATTCGTAGTGAGTCGCATTTTATAGTTTTCTGTTGTGCATAACGATGGGCAGGATTCACTTCGCGGTTTCACTTGGTGGCTTTTGACAGATTGCGGATTTACGAGGAAATCCCATTTGAATTTGGTTACTGGTTCATCCGGCTCGAAGGACCAAAGGGTTGTGCTCAAAGGTTCTTATTTTATTACAATTTGACTGGTTCATTTGCTTGTTGGAGAATGCATGACCCATGAAGATTTGGCAGCTCAATATTGACATTTAACAATGGTGGACATTTGGTTACTAACAAATTTTTATAACATTCATCTATTTGATGGATTTTCGCATGAAATTTCGGACGGTTTCTGGATGAGGTGTGTCCGATATTATCATCAACAACTTCATCTACCAACTTGACAGATCTGAGGTGTGTTCGTTTAGCTATTTTGGTGGAATGTGGCAACAAAGCCACAAACAAACACAGATTTCAGCGAGGGAATCACAGAGACGTCTGAATGTGAAGGAAGTTGTTTTCACAGTTTTGGCTTAAGACTCTGAAACTGAAGTTGCTCTAAGACATTTAAAATAATTTCCCTGATGACACTTTCACAAAACATTGCAAAGGAGTCCCATCTTTAATTTTCTAAAATGGTGGTGGATATTCTTGCTACACTGTGCTTACTGTTACCAGTGAAAGTAGATTTAAAACCGGCAGTTCAATAGAAATCCATTTTAGCTTCGGTGATGAATGTGGTTTTAAGCAATCAAGTTCAAGTCTCATAGCTATACGAGTCCTTTATGGATAGCCTCCGTCAAAAAGCGGCCGTCCATTTTGACGACTTCAAGTTAGGATTTATAAAAAAATGTCTGACTGCAATTTTCTTAAGAAGTTGCCATTGCAATAGATTTTTAAAACAATTTGTAGAAAATATTGTCTTTGCAAAGAAAATCTTTTCAATCTTGATTGCATATTGAGACAAAGTCCACCATTGGGCGCCATTTTTGTTATAAATCACAAATTTGTGCCTATTTTTGCCCAGAAAAATATTGTTTGTCTTTTGCTTTTTATTTTAATTTGAAAAGTGATCCACAAAATTGTAAAATCTTTTTCAATTTTAGAAATCCATTCCAAATCTTGTGTCCAAGACCGAGTGACAACAACTGAGAACAGGAGAAGTCAAAAATCAAACTAAGCAACCCGAATTCAAAGATAGTCAAATGTCCACTGAGTTCTCAGAAAGCACTTCACAGCTCTGTATCGAACCAAAGAGCGACTTAATTGGAGAGGCATTGTCCAGCGTTGGGCGCCAATTTAACTTTATAACAGTGCCTCTTGTCGCAGAAAAATTTTGGTTATGTTTTGTATTACGAAGCAGGTCTCCTAATCACGTTTGCCTTGGCGCTACGTGTTTGAAGTTCGCAAAATTTCGAAAATGGCGCCCAACACAAATTGAAATGTGTTTTTTCTTAGGAAGCACCAGCCGCTGGCAAAAGTTGTAGCACATACTGCATTTCTGAGCATAAGTGTGTCAGCAATGATGAAATTGATATTACAGGTGGATTGGTATAATAAAAAATTCACGCGTTGGGCGCCACTTATCGTTAGTTGGGCCAAGTTTAGTTAATTTAGTTATTTACCTATATCGGCCATCGCCGACGAATGACACTGACGTGACAACCCTCTTTCCATCTGTCTGACTGTTTGTTTGGAAAGTTTTTGGGCTTCATTGGGTCCAACCGACATTCAAAAAAGAAGAATTATTGGCATGCCCATCTTAAAACGAACCGACAACGTTTCAGTGAAAATATGTAGAAAAACCCCGCGTTGGGCGCCACTCCCCTAGTGGAGATCAAAGTTTAATTTTCGCCAGTTCTTTCAATTTCTTCATGTTCAATCCCTTTGGCGATTTTTGGCACCAGTGTTAATTTCACCATCACCTCCAGCTAACTTCATCTCTCACGCGAAAGACCACTTCAAATCGTCAGATACTTTTGAAAGTAAGTTTTTTTTCCTTCCATCACACAGTTGATGATAATTTCTCCTAGGTAGAGAATTACCTGGTGCGGTGGCTGCAACATTAAAAACACAATAACAAAAACAACGACACGGCAAGGTTCAAACTTCACTTGGTGTGTTGTTTTCTATGTAGGAACTCCGACTTTGTTGGCACGTAGATGCAAGCATAAGTACGGATACTCATATATACATGAGAGGCTGTGACGACGACGACGACGACGATGATGATGATGATGATGATGATGATGATGATTGTGATGGCTGCCCTCTATGGCAATGTGGCTGGGCTGGCGGCTGGCAGTCATCTGTGAGTGTGTACACGTATATATCTCTAGAGCCAGCTCTCAAACAATTGCCGTGACTCTGTGTTTGTAGATACTTTGAAAATGAGCCATTCCGCATTCGAAACCGGTTTCACCAGAGAGCACAGACTGAAATTCCAAAAAAGGTATTTCCAATCCAACCAACTCGACTCTCTGCATCTCTCAGATGCTGTGTGCACAGATGTGTTGGTGTCATGGACCGCAACACCGACGCGCATACCACACCTAGCCTGTTGAGCGGCACTGGCACACCATCTCAGTCGCAGTCGCTTTGGTAGGAAACAAAATTGGTAGCACAATACATGAGATGAAAATGAAAACCCAGGTGTGATTGCTACAGACCCCCCCTACCCCCTACCGCTACCCCTCTGCACATACTTGCTCGTATCTCGATTCCCAATCGGAAAGAAATAGAAGAAAAAACATCGTTATGCTCATGCAAACATATTTGGAATGCCTGATGGCAATCCCATGACCCGATAGTGAACCATCTGCTATGCGGTGTCGTACTCAATAAATTCGCGGTTTGCTTTCTATGGGGGGCACACCGCTGAAACCCCCAAGCATGCTAAATTCTAAATTCGTTTGAAATCACTCTTCCTGGGAATATACTTTTCAACGTGGCCTTCCGTTGGCAGCGGCAGACAACAAAACTCTTTGTGCCAAGGGAAATCTTAAATTATAAACATTTCTTCAGTTTGTTCAGGTTGCGCCCAGTTTTCTAATCCAACACGCTTGCCAATGCTAATTGATTAGAATTTTATTTTTAACGCGCATTCGGAGTGGACCCCCTCGCTCTATAAATGCAAACAAACTGATAAGGCGGCGATGAGTTTCCTTGGAATGAGATTCAAGATTGGGGCTCGCATTTGGGAACCCTTTTGAGGTGATTCTGCTGAATGTTTCTTATCTACCTGCCATGAGAGGGGAATTTTCAATCGAATTTGAGAGCAGTACATTGATTAGTACGAAGAATTGCTGAAAGGTGGCGCATCTCGTGCACGAACCGAATGCGATTTAGTGTGGTTGTGGCTTTGGGTTTCGATAGGTTTCGTCGTCAATGTCCAAATCTCTCGCTGAGGTTTGTGCGCCAACTGAACGAAAGTGGTTCGAGGAGGAGAATGACGAAGATCGTTTGGTTGGAAGACAGGATGGAATGTGCTTTCTCGATGGTTGTGCAATCGGATCGAGCACAGGGTGGTGCTTAATGTCTTCCTAATGCCAGTGGCATGAAAACAATGGAAGTAAGTAACTGCCAAAGTGAAATTGCTCTACCAACTATATTAACCATAATTTTTCATGTCAAGTTCTTCAATGAAGTGATGTGCGAAATATCTGCTCCCTATTCTTAGGGTAGTCGGGGTTTATTTTAGTGAGTCTGTGTCAGCAATAAACTTCGGAATAGATTCAAATGCAATTTAAGGCTGCACGTAGAGTTTTTTGTTTTTGTTTTTTAAGAAGACGGCTCTAGACTGCATGTTACCAACGAGCTTTCTTTCAGAAAATGTGTGCCACAAAATCAAAGGTGTAACTCAAACCAAGTGCAGTTAAAAATGATATTTAGAGCCAAATTCGTTTAAAAGGGTTGCCAACCGATAACCCACTTTCAGAGTAGGCAGGATATACTGAATGAGTGGATTTGTGGAAAGGATATACCTACATAAAGTGTGAAAGGCTTGAAATATTTTGCATAAAATAAGTAAATAGTGGGCGCCAACGTGTCCACGCTAGGAAACACGAGATATCTGTGCTTAAAAATGGTCTACCACCTCCCGATTGACTTTCACAATATTGAAGCAACTTAATTTAAAGAAACACCACCGACAATGACTTCATCACTGATGCGACAAATTTCCCAGGAATATAAATTTATGCGCCAAAAGCAAACAACACTTTCTCAATCAATGGTCCACCATTCATTCCCAGTCACAATGTGTACTCTACCTAAAACGATTCGCTCCAAAGCTACCTGATTATGCGAAAAAAAAAGAAAAATACA
Source organism: Cheilosia impressa (assembly GCA_948293265.1). Taxonomy (NCBI): domain Eukaryota; kingdom Metazoa; phylum Arthropoda; class Insecta; order Diptera; family Syrphidae; genus Cheilosia; species Cheilosia impressa. The sequence goes on from OX411883.1 coordinate 12,625,202, forward strand.
ACACGATTCAACAAACAATGAACGTGTTTGAAATGTTTGATCTCACAAATCGATATACAACCGTCGACAAAACATCTCATTGTCTGGGTTCGGCTTCAGTCTAAGCATCGACTACAGCTTTTCAAAACAACTTCCCATAGACAGAGACGCGCGTATGAAAAATATGATAAAATCTGCGCGCGGTTATTAGCCGTAATAATTCAAACAAAATTGATGAGCCACTGTGTATGCCCAGCACGTCAAATCAATGTTCCATATAAACTTCTAGTGGCGTCAAACAACAAACGTAATGCGTAAGTTTGACCGGCAGGTTGAACGAATTATAATTTGTGTCGACACAAAAAGTTGTTTTGGATTGGTGGCAGAAGAATTTACATCGAAAAATGGGATGGTTGGATTTATTTCAGCCGAAAGTGAAACTGCTTCCGTTTTAAGGGGGCACGTCAAAGGAACCCAAGAGGAAGTTGGAACCATGGTTGCAAACATTTTATTGTAGCAACAAAAATCGATGCCCAGGTTTGTCTGACCTTAATCTAGTACTTAAGTCGGATTTAAACTACTCTGAACAAAACGAAATGCGCTCTTGGAATTTGGGAGTGTTCGTGAAATCACTTAAAGGTCACTTACGGACTTGGCGATTTATCGGATTTTATTAGCTTGGGGATTGGTAGCTGATGTTCGGAATAGATGTTGATACACGAAACGAATATCTTCGCATAGGCTACCGCCGGCATCTGGTCATTTCGGATTCTCAATTATCTGCGGGAATTCCAAGAAGTTTTGCAGTCCTATGAATCAGTCCGTTTTTAAAAATAGCTACTTCCGAATCGATTGAAATATTGTTCTTCACAGTAAGAGATAGCCAATTGACTTGGACGTCCAATTGATGGAATTTTTTGATAATTTTTCTTAGAACTTGTAAAAATGAATGTAATATCAGCTTTATGTACAACCAGTGTTCCCAGATTGGTGGTTTTTCCAACCAAAATGGTGGGAAATCAACGCTATGGTGGGAAGAATAGGGGGAAAAAATGTATGGTGGGATTTATGGGGGGAAAAATTTTAAAGACAAGGCAAGGGATGTTCGCGATTTAAGTTGACCTTTACCGGATGAAATGGATTTTCAATAGAAGAGCTATATAAAGGGAGAGGTTTTGCTCTATTTTTGGCACTTTTTAACGAGATAGAGATGGTCAGATTTTCATCGATAGTACAGGCGCAACTGATAATTTTAATTAGGCTGTGTTCGCTGGGTATGGCCAGGTGAAATCTTCGCAAATCACTGGTAGAATTCGGATATCCAATACTAGTAGTTAGGTACTTTAATCATCTTGATATTGTTATTTTCACAAACTAGCGAATATCTGTTTTTTTCTTTCGCTTTGTTTTGGTCGCGCGCAATATGTACCTAGATCTTTTATAGGTACACATAAATTAATACTTAATATATTACATTATACAAATTATGTATTAGGAATAAATAAAAGTATATCTTACAGTTGTAAATATTGGTACCCTGTTATACTTAACAGCTTACGAACACGTCCCTTAGTTCCAAAAATAAATTATTTACATTCCACTGGAACTAATTAAAAGGGGAAACCCCTCACAAAAAGCGTTTGCTTAGTTGAAAAAATGAGTAGTAAGTATTCGTTCAATTTTATTACTAAACATAAAATCATTATAACATAATTATTTGTGTAATAGTTGGTAGAAAAATTATGGGTTTTTTTTTTTCGTCCCAGTACAAATTTGGTGGGATGTTTTTTTAAATATAGTGGGTTTTTTTCAATTTCATCTGGCATCACTGTGTACAACCCAGGTCGTGAACCTGACAATATAAGTGAGTCAGCGGTCCGGAAGGGGTGGCTAATCTTGGAATTTATTTCAATCTATCATTAGCCGCATTCATTTAAGTCGACTATATTGGTCTGGATGAGATGCAACCTGAACGCAAAAACTAGATTGGTCGGAAAGGTCACGTTTTCTACGTCAGCCACATATGAGAACTGTCAACTTGGCACTCAGTCACGAATTTCTCGACTAGATTCGTCGGCTACCCCTATATAAACGTCAACTGAAACAGCTGCTCTCTCGACCGATTTCGACCAATCAAAACCGAGATTCACTTAGTGAGAGAGCTGTCAGACTTACTAAACTAGATACTTGAACGTCCCCATTTTGATGACGTACTTTCGATGGGTACCTATTACTGCAAATAGGAAAGGAAAAGCAAAACACGGATACGAAGGTTTAAACGGCCATCCTCTCTTAGAAGATAGAGGCACCAAAAAATTAACTATCTGATGACGAGGTTGCACGCCCTGACACAGCAAAATGCAGTTCTCTCTATTGAAATACTTTTGCAGTACCATGATCTGTGCCATTCTGGTAGAATTTAATTTTATAAATGATACGATCCTCGTAATCGTATTGAAAACCGAAAATAAATCCTTTGTGGAGCACTTTTCGTATTCACATTCTGCAGTTTTTGTTCTCGCTACAATTGAGTTTTGTCCCTCATTTTCAGGCAAATACCTCGCAGAGAGTCCACCTTTTTAAGACCAACAGAAATAATAATAATTCAAAGGACATAAACTATATCCGAAAACTGGTTTGTTAAGGCCATTTCCTTGCGATTTTATCTGAAAAAAAATAAAAACTCACGAAAACAAGTTACTAACATTGGATTTTATTACCTCTGTGTGTTTGGAGTAAGTTCGAAAATTTTCGTAAATATTCGAAAAATCGCCTTTCAATGTTCGAATTCAATATTTTTTGGGTCTGGTGGGACTTACAAAAAAAATTCCTAAGAAAGAAATGTTAGAAATACAATTTCCTCCAATTTTTGTCAAATTATTTTTCAACGTAGAATCAATATTTAAGGCGTGACGGCGTTGCCAAAGTTGAAAATTAAAAAAAAAAAATTTTCCTTTTTTTTCCTTAAATTGTGAAGACTAAACAAATGCACAAACTGTGATAACCAATAAATAAACAATATTTGGTTGCGTTGACAGATTTTAAAGGAGATTTAACAGGGAATTACATGAGCTCTACACCGACATCAATCGAATCGCCAGCCGCAACTGTGAATTAACTATATGTACCGTGTTCACTAAAGCAAATTGCGTCACTTATCTGTCGCTCGTTTACAGATGCGACTATTCGGCCCCTGGTCAGAAAACTTCGAGTAGATCGTCTAAGATGGCTCTAGAATATGAAACACAAGCCCTAATCGAACCATCTTTGCCACTGTACTCATCGTTCATCAATTTAAAGAAGTCTTTCCTTAAAGACAAGCAATTGTTCATTATTTCTCGTTTTTTCGTTCGATCTGCAGAATTGAGTTCCGCTACTTTCCCCAAAAACGACAAATTCATTAAACCGTGAAATATTTCGTAACAACCACCCCTAGATAGCAATTTTTCAAAAACCAGCTTCGTTGAAAATCTGTTCTCAACTAGAACAAAAACCGCCTCAATCATCTACGAACCATATGTGCACATTCCGACGTTCTATACGGTTCCGCTGTTGAATCACAACTCGCAGTATCCACCGACATATTTCAAACATGCGCTGGGATAAGGATCACTTCACATCTTTGCTATTTGCTCTTTCTCTGCGTGGTTGCATACACATACATAAGTCATTTTGTTCCAGGAACAGTACAGTATACCCGATTTCCATAATTTTTATGTCACACAAATGCTCGAATAAATTTCAACGTATAATTACGACCGACCAAGCCAACAGGTGGATTGCTAAAAGAGCCACTCCACTCGTACCTCATGCATGACCGTGCCGACACAACATACCAGGAATAGGGAAACTTTTCCTTGCACCCAAAGGAGTTGGTCTCGCCTGGCATGAAGGTTTTTCCTTCCCGACCGAGTGTGTGTGCTTCCTTCCTTCCTTCCGAGTGTTACCCTCGCTCAACTGTTATACACCCTAATGGGCTAATAACTCATTCGTTTGGTTGAACTATTTTCGTAACGGTGAACGGGTTAATGGACTCCTTCCCAACCGCGAGACTAACACTGAATACAACCACTGCTGGCTGATAATTACAATGCTAGCCCCACTCTGTCATATTTTAGTTCCGAAATAAATCAGTTGAGCTAGAGGACTGTCTCGTTGTTTGCTTGTAGATCGGATATTCATCAAAAGGTGAACAACAGATACAGCCCAGCATATACAGAGACACACCGCACGGGGGAATCACAAAGCGTGGTAATTATTTAACGATCCAACGCCAGAAAGGAACACCAAATTCACGCCTCGCTAGTTTCATCGGACGCCAGTGTACCTATACATTAAATGTGCGCGATGTGACACCGGCTTCAATCGAAGTGGGTTACCGAATTTATTTTTCCATCGTTCGCATCGCACTTGCAATTAAAAATGGGAAAAAAATAACGAAAACTGTTTTCAAATAATAAAACGTTCGCTGGGTTAGTGTATAACAATAGATACGCACACCATTCGCCGGGTTTCAGGCAAGTGTATCTATAGATACTTCCCATGGTCGCACAGCGCTTGGCTCGTGATTAATAAATAAATTAAAACATTTATCATCATCTCGCGGGTGAGCGGAGGAGGAATTTGTTTCTCCCTGCATCTCTTATATGTGGGTGGGTGGGAAAAATGTCAGTTCACACTATCATCTGATCTATGACTGTGGGCCATCTCGTATATCCCATGATCGTTAATTACCAGACACTGGCCATGCCAATTTGTTGTGTGCCGGTGCAGAGTTGCACATTTTTTTGCGCATTTCCATTTCCATTTCCATGCGTTGCGGTGCCTGGGAATATGCTTGACACAATTTTTGACGTTTTCTACATTTATTTTCGTTTTTTCTCCATCGTCTGCTGTGGAAAAGATACTTTTTCGATCTGTCAGTGGATAGCGAATTAACATACAGTTGACACTGGCCAATAAATTGCATTCGAAGTTCAATTGTCGTCTAGAATCTAGATGGAGATACATTTTCTACTAGATTTGCATATCATGCTTGACGGTCGAAGGGTGGAGCCCCAGCATTAGCATTAAATCACAGCGGGGCTATGCGAATAATGAGAGTGTGCGTGCGAGCTTGGGTATAAGTGGTGATCAATAATAGATCATTATCCGCGCGTTCTGGGCAAGATAATGACGCCTGAAATGCAAGAAAAAAAAACAAAAATGTGTCCACTTGGCTGTTTTTCTGATGGTCATCGTTTCTATGTGGACACAGAGAGAGAGGAAGGATGTAATTGCACACAGCCTGGAGTGCAGAACTTGTTTCGGAGGATGTAAATCGCCGGAAATGGCTGCAACCTGATTGGATTTCAAGTGGCTCGAACCTACATCTCGGCGGGGAGCGGGGATAATTAATGTGTGTCGCGCATAACTAATAAAATAGATCAGGTTGGGTGATGCTATTCTTTTTTTATGCTCTTAGCCCATTAGCTGGGCATGGTTCAGGTGAGTGCACTAGCACTTTTGCCAATAGGTAGCAGTCTCTGGTGAATTCAAGTTGAGAGGAAGATCGAAAGAAACTCAAGAAACTCTTTAAACGGTTTTCAGAATTGTTTGAGTTAATTTTTAATCGTAGTAGACGTTCAATCGCGACCCACAGTTCTCTCTCCAGCAATAGCTTAGTTCTCAAGTTTTCCAAAGGTTAGTTTAAAAAAAGAAGAATCGTGCGCACTGAATAGGAAAAACTAAATTTTTGCAACTTGTTGCCAAAGAAAATATCGAAGACATACACCGAGTTTGCCAGTTTATTCCATTTTATCACAAATGCTTGCATATTGCCAGGCTCAGACAAAGTGACTTGGAATCGTTTTGCTGGGTGTTTGTCTGTTTTTTAGGCTGCCAAATTGATCCTCTTCTCTAAAGCTATGGATCATCAAACGTACGTCTCATCAGCATCATAAGTATACGCCTTTGACAAGTGTGTCAAGATCAACAAGTTGACGCTTTGCTAAACTGTCAACTGCAGCATTTGCAGTAAGAGAAACAAACTCTTTTTAAGCCCGTATCTTCCAAGTGAATTACTAAAGCCATTGCCGCCGAATCGATGGGAATTTTCCGAACCACTCGGCAGTTTAATTTTAGTTTGAGTTCGGTCATGTATGACACTGTATCAGTGGTCATTTTATTGCCAGTGGTCATTTCCTTCAGTCTTCGTACCCAACAGTCAGCTCAATGTTTCCTTACTTATCTAGTGATCGAGGTGAACCGAGGCCTCAACTAAGGAACTTATTCAGTTAGCCCAGGCCTTAGCTTACTGCCTCTAGTTGCGCACTTCACGTTGGTAAAGGTCTCCTCTTACCGCGCCACCTAAAGCAAGGTCTTTCGCTATTGCGTTGTCCCTCCGAGTTAGACTTAAGGGGCCTTACTTATAAACATTTATAGTTTCGACTGTGTTCACAGTGGCTATATTTTCAATGAAAATTTCGCAATCGTGAGCTACCGTAAATTTAAAGTCGAGAGTAAAATTTGTTATTGGTATCGCGCAAAGACTCTACACATGTCTTAGATACCTTTGACGACTGAAGCGGATTTTTTGACCAGGACAATGCCGATGTACAGCTTGTAAAGTTAACCATCTTCAAAGTCTGTCAACGTAAGCAGGGTAAAAAATTTAAGAATAATTTTTCGCTCAAAGCGACCGAGGATATTTTCATTTGCTTTACATAAAGCGTTGGAAATTCTGGCGACTTTCAACTTTCAACTGTGAAGCTCTGGCTATTCTATATTCTAAAGCACATAACCCGGCTTCTGTCAAATGCACAAAAAAAGGATCTTCTTTATTTGCAAAAATATTACAAAATGCCACCCCTACTATAAATGGATGACATCAATTCTGACAGCTTACAACAGGATTAAGCAGTGGAAAAGCTACAGGGGTACTGGGGCACTTCTTGCTAGTGAAGCCTGATTCCTGACGGGAACCCCAAAATTGAAAAATGGACACAAATCAAACTACTTACATAATTGCGGGACCACTCAGTCCACACTCAGTCCACACATGATCACTGATCAGTACCCCATTTACAACCACAACTCCAGTGCTTACCTAGAAAGAGAGAGAAGAAAATAAAGATTAGTTTCCCATTCACATAAATTGAATCGCTTAATCCTAATGACGATCTCAGAAGCCAGCCCTTTCTCCCCATGGACAGACACAACAAACAGCGCACACCGTGTTCGGCGATCTACACCATATGTGCGCATGTGGCTGCTTTCCCCCGCATCAAAGACGCACTCAACAGAAACCACTCGCCATAGACAATGGATGCGCCTCAATGGAGATACATATTAGATTTCCCTGCCTCGATCGCGAATGGCTTCCCCACACTATACATTGCGGTCCTCAGTCGCCGTCGCCACCCGCCTCCTAAGTGCTTTAATTACGAGCAGCATTTCGAGTAAACAAACACGCATGGAAAATGAAAATCATATCCGACAGCAGAGAGGAAAGGCAAATCCATGTGAAATTTATTACGGCCATTAACTTTCGCGCCAATTATCATTTGATGAAATTTGAATAAATTCTCACGATGTCTCCAAAGACAAAAAGACAAACCCCCCATTCACTCGGTTGTCACATAGCACTTATTACTACGCCACTTCACGAATGGCACTAGGTTGGGTACCCATCGTTTTCGACACTGCGCAGATAATGAGTTGACACTGCACAATGCACACAGCGATGCGCCACTCGAAGACAAGGTATCTCCCAACAGATACATCCAAACGACAACCACCAGGAGGAACATCCCCGTACCATGTGTCGTGTTCGGCGGATTTGTTCAATATTTTCCAGAAAAAAAAGGAACTACATACTTCGAAAATAATGTGAAAACCGAGAGATGAAAGATTTTCCTCGCCGCGAAGTGACACTGTGACATTGAAATTGAAATTGAAATGGAAATGCAAGATGTGGATCGTCTGCGGATCGGTTTAGTTCTCTTGCCCCGTTCTAGGGCTGGTAGAATTCTCACGGTTGTTTTTGGATTTTTTTTGTTTTCCATTTCGTTGCCATTGCCCTACGCTTTTGCACAAAAATGTTTTCCATCTCGATCTGTATTTTTGTTTTGAACAGCTAGAACGAATGCATGCATGCCATACGGCTTTGTTTGTGTACGAGTATCTCGAAGAATTTTTTGCTCTTCAGTTTTTTGTTTGATTCGATCGCCATTTGGGCCGGACTGGGTTCGGGTTGGTGTATCTTTTGTTTGATTTCTTCTTTCTCTTGGGCATTATGAGGCACTTTATCTTTTTTTTCGTTGGTTCGTTCGTCTGTTTGTTTACCACGGAGGATTATTTATGTTTGGTATCCATTAAAAATTGAAGTGTGGAACAGATGCAAAAATTTGGATTCCCATAAGAGTGTGTTTTTTTTTTGTGCTGCCACGAATTTGGAATTAAAGAGGTGTTCGATGATGGATTTTGGAAGCAGTGAAGCGAGTTATATGTTGCAGTTGGTGATCACGGGGTCGGCTTTTATTTTTTGTTGCTCAGGTTTAAAATACAATTTTTTTTGGGAAAGAAAGAATTAAAAGCTTAAACACTGTCAAGACCGTGAATGGCAGCATTTGGAGTTGTTCAGTGTGCAGAATGGCGTTACGGAGTGTCAAAGTGGTGATTAAGTGTTGGATCGCGGTTGATCGGTTGGGGTGCCGTGACTGTTAATTTTTGTTTTGGGTGTTTTTCAAGACTTTTGATACTTTTGGGTGCTGGCTATGGAAATGTTACTGTCACAGAATATCTGCGCAGTGAATTATACAAGAAAGAAGGAATATTTGGTTGCAAATTATGAAAAGGAGAGAAGAAGCAAGATAGCTCAGTTCTTTTGGCCTGTTCTATACTTCCAGACATCATTTCTGAGCAAGATTCTGCCAGTCCAACAAGTTTTCCTTTCCAAATCAAGTCTGATGTTGAATTTGGTACCCAAAAATGCCTTAGTTTTTGAATTTTAAGCGTTTTTTTACTCAGCATTCCTGTAAGCTTTCTGTTCTCTTTTTAAAACCTTTATCAGAGCTCATGCTCACCTTAAGGGTTGTTGAATTTGTTACTGAAATGCCTTCTCAGTCTTTAAAAGAGTATTTCCTTCCACCATCTTTGTGGGCCGTCTTCTCTATTCAAAACCTTTATAACAGAGATCATGCTCAACTTGAGGGCGAGTACTAAAAGTGGAGCTATACTGGCAAAATTACTTTTTCAAGAGGAAATAAAGTGATTTTTCCATTTTATCTTAATAGGTAGACCTACCTCTCTTTCACGAGACCTTTACCGATCGCAAGACACTTTCAAAGGCCTTTATTTTTGCCAGTGATCCAACCCTTACGTTGTACAAATTGTGCACCTACAACTTGAAGCTTTATTTGCCTTGGAGAGCTTGGCAAGACACCACGACCACGACCTTTTGAGAAAGAAAAGAGTTTCTTAAGCGAAAGGTCGTACCTTGGGGTTTGCATTTACATGGATGGACTGCTTTAAAATCTTCTTAATCATATGTCCATTTCTCGGTACTATACAGCATATTTTGAAGCAATCAGTATTTGAAGACAATTTTTGGCTCATTTATGTACACAGTGACTGTCCCTAACAAAGTGCATTCGGGAGGTAAAATTTTCGAGCACTTTTCCAATTCTTTGCGGATAAAAAATATCAGATAAGCGGCATCCAGAGCGATAGTTGTCATTGTTTGAATAAGGCCTTGAAATCTTCCCACAGAGACTTAACATTCCACTACGCATGATAAATCTAGCGAACGCATGACATATCTACAGCCGTGCCCTTGAATATCTCGGAGACTTTTAAGCATAACTGATCATGCAAGCCTCTTACGGACTACCGATGGATGGAAAAATATCTTCCACTCGGGTTTCCAATATCACAAGATCAGCGATCTCAAAAATGAAGGCGTCTCCAGAACGCCTGTTCAGTGCACCCAACAAGTTACTCGAGTTCCATATCGAAACAGGTGGGGACGTTTAAGTACCTCGGAGTATTATCCACGAGTGATGGAAGCAGCAATGTCGAGTTGTCCTCTAGGCTTGGTCACGTGAGGGCAATTTGAAGACAGCTAGGTTATTAGGAAGACCGAATCAAAGCTAAATTGTCGATCTTTAACTCGGTGTTTTTAATGGATTTGGGTAACGACCGAAGAAAACAGGATCCCAACTACAAGCCGTAATAAAATTGCTGGTTTCCTTAGCAGAGATCGTTTAAGGAACGCCCACAATACGTAAGGGTACTCAATGTCGCGCAGCAACTTCTTCGGAGTAGTCCATGCTGCGGTGGTTTAAACGCATGTCCCCAACGTGCTATGAAATCCGTGCCATCAGGTAGGCGTCAAAGGTGAAGATGGTTCAAAATTCTCCCCTTACTCGTACAGGGTTTGCACTTGATGACCGCGAAAATGAATGAGAAAGTAAGCAATCCAAGTAAGCAACCCGAATGTAAGCGAGCTGCAAGATATCTAAAACGCTCATCGGAACTATTGCCGACACCGACTTTGATAGGAAAGCATGGTCCCTCTGTCGCAATTTGGTGGTGGTCTCTTTTTCATCTCTAGACAGTTGTTGAACAGCAACAGGTTCCTCTTGGAAGAGCATGCAACTGCAAGGTTAGCAAGAAATGCCCCCAACAATCCCCGACCCACAGCCAACCAATGCTAAACACACATTCAAATTAGCCTGGAATTTCGTTCTGTGGCCGTTCCCAAAGCTCGAATTAAATTCCACCTCTGATGCCATATTGCATAACCAAACCACATTCCATTTAACAGCAACGCTACCCGAATCATCATCATCAGTCTGGTGCGCCGCAACTTTAGCGTCAGCAGCAGCATCAGCGCCGTTTCACACACTGAAAAGTATCGTGATCAAATATGATTAACCCTCGGGGTCGCATTCAACATAATTTTCCACACAGACAATTATCAGAACAAAATTCCAATCCTATCAACAAAACCGACGACGACGACAATAATGCGAGCGTCGCGTCGTCGTCGCGCTCATATAGGTTGCGCCATCAGCTGAAAACAGCACCACGACAGCACTCGTGTAATTGACAAAGTTGCAGCAATTTTCCGTTTCTTTGTGCGCGAGTGGTGCTCCTCAATTGCTGGCTTCGAACTTATTTTCTTCGTTTCTATTTCGAACAACACTCCCGCTCAACCGATCCGTGCATTAAAAATCGAATTCCAGCACAAATTCAATTGAAACGAATGATCTTTCTTATCTTTTGGTTTAATTAAAAAAGAAAACAAAAAACAACCAACCAAATGGCATTCACTGATAGACACTGTATTGGTTGAGGCGTCTTCAATCCAACGGTCAGTCTGTGCGGCTAAATCGGGTGTGGGTCAAGAAAGTTATCGCTCCGCTCGAGCGCGCCAGCAAAATATTTACAGTCCAACTATATACCCCGACAAGCAACGAGAAGTTTCAGAAAAGAAAACAGAACTCGTAATTTTCGTGACACAACTACTGCTGCGACGCACAATGAGTTTGACAGTTCTTTGTGTCACTCGTGTGGAAATGGGGGGCCCTTTTTCGGGTCATTGATGCCATAAATCACACGCTCCACGCTGATAGTGGATTGCTTTTCCGACAGACTCATTAAAAGCCGCTGTTACAACATTTAGGCAAAAACATGTGCCAAAGACAAAAGGGCTGCGGTGCGCGAGAGAGATCCGCGCACTCATTAAGCGAGTTCCACTTCATCGACAGTGGTAAAACCAGCCAACTGCTGCAGCACCAAATTTGTGCGCTCATAATTCTCGACAAGACCAAACTCGGACTTGAATGCGGGACAAGAAGTGTCTCTCTCTATTTATCTGTAAACGCGAGTACACACATCCTATGGGCATAAATGGACAGAACAAGGGTCCACTTCCACGGCACACGAGACATCAAAGGCAATCAGATGACAGAGGCGAACGTTTGGTCGGCGCAATGAAGATACATTATGTTCCGTCAAGTTGTGCGCGCAGCATTGTTCTGACCAAACTGAAAACCAGTAAGGACCATATTTGACAGGCATCCACCAGAGAGAGAGAAGCTGATCACCATAATTGGCCGAGGCAGAGGCAAAGGATTGCGATTGCGATGCTGCAAACTGGAATTTGCTGGCCGTTGTCATATTGTTTGTACAGTCATTCGTCTTCGTCCATGTTTGGTGTGTTGGTTGATGGAACACGTACCTTTAGGAATTCATTTTTCAGTTTTCGCTGATGATGTCCTGTAGCTATTTATTGAGACATTATTTATATGGGGTCGGGCGGAGGAGCTTGTTGGCTTAAACGGGACAAGGTATAGTAGATTTTGTGTGCCAAAAAGCCGCCGCCAGTTGACTCTGTCACGGGAAATTGGATGTCATGTGTGCCAAATTTAAGCAAGATTTGTCTCGAGCTTTCGGCGTGTGAAACTGACAGTCCGCATAAACACAAAATTCCCCAACATTCCAAACAATGAATTCAGACAAGGCAACGCGCTGTCAAGTGGCTTCTTGACATCAGATTTGAAGCAATTGTGTGAAACTTAAAGGACAAACGTCTTAGGAGGCTACGGTTCGTTAAAAAAGTCCGCTTTGCCCGTCTTTCAATTACTTGCAGTCGGCGAGGTACCGAAGGGCCAAACGAACAACAACTCTTGCCAGTCACTCTCTCAGAAGAGTAGTTGACACCTCTCAAGTCGCACCACCATGGGTAAGGTCATTCCATTTAATTTCTTTTTTGTTGCTCCAGGACAGATTCCACGTCAAAACAAAAACGATTTAAAGCGACTTTCCCCTGAATCAGCCTGCGGGTATGCAATCATTTATGATAAAGTGCTGTAAACTGGTTACTTTGGTGTATGTCTCGACTTTTAGTTTGATTTCGAATTTTTCTAGTGAATGTAAAAGCAGTGTCATGAGCGCATACTTCCAGAAGCTATGAAGATAAACTATTACTGCAGCTCAGAGTTAAGCAGTTGAACCAAGTCATTTCTATTTGAGATAAATAGCTCCCCTGATTCTGGGAACTGCCAACTAGAGTGCGGTGGTTGTAATTGCCAGGAGGAGAATCTTCTCTTAACTTTGCTTTACTGCTAAGAATGTTTATTTAAACAGAATTATTCTAAAAATAAGGAAAGCGCAGTGGCTTAGTGGTTAGTGAGTTGGACTAGTAAGCGAGGGGTTCCAGGTTCGATACCCGAAAACTCCCAAATTCCATCTTAAAGCTTTTTTCCACTGCGCCAAATCTCGCGAACATCTGACAAACTTCCGAAAGAGCTTCTCAATTGGCCGTTTGGACTTCACATAAAATAGTAAATCCTTTCCATTCGTTTAAAGTTTAAAACTCACACAAAACGAATGGTTTTGAGAAGCTAGGGTCCCTAAGGACCTGTTAAGCCAACTAAGTACTTTTATTTACATATTTATTTATTATTATTGTAAAAATCAGAGGAATCCAACATTCGTTTAAAACTACATATACAAAACGACATCTGGTGGAAAATGCAGTTCAATGTCAACATCAGTAAACTAGTGAGATCGGTAATCAAGTGAGAACTGTCAAAAAATATTCGTGTTTCTTTTTTTTGACTCAGACGTCAGACCTCTGGATTTGTGCTTTTTTTTTCCGTTCAGAGCGCACTATATCAGATCAGAATAAATTGACAGATCAGTCTGGGTAAAAATCTGAGCACAATGTATTTTGACAGCCAGCCATATGATTTCTGACCAGTGACCGAGAATGCTCATGTTGGAACAGAAAACTGAAATAGAGCGACAAAAAGTGTAGCACTCTTATGAAAGACAACAGATATTGTTGAAATGGTCTATTTGTGTCATGACAGCTACAGCTTAAATGCGTTTCAAACGTAAAAAAACTGATCCCGCTAAATGCGAAGAGTTCACAATTCGAGCTCTAGATCAGATCAGTGATTTCTTTTGAACAAGAAAAGAAAAACTACTGTTAGCCACATAAGGCTGACTGGCTGATGCGTTAATTTGCCACCAGATGACGCTTTTCCTTATGCGCTATCCCGACTTAAAGAAAATGCAAGCTACACCCACTTGATGGAAATTCGTTTGATTTTCCAATTTCTTTCTGTCAGGTGTGCGTCATAAAATTCTTCGAAAATACCCAACGGATAATCTTACCGAGGATCAGTTGCTATCGATACACACTGCTACGCTGGTATTATGTAATCGGTTTGTTTTTATTCTTCCGCCCGTATTTCCTTTAAAAAAAAAACAGAGCAATCCCTCGAATAAAAAGGAAGTTCCTCGAATATACACGCAGCTACAACAAAATATGACTATCTTCCTTCCATCAATAATTTCCATGAATAACCTTTGTTAGGTAGTCAGCCCAGCCATACTCATCGTGCACCGTTCACCTCCATTATGTCCTTTAATTTGACCCTCTGGAGGGTATACGCCTAAGGAAAAAAAAAAACCAATCGACACGACTACACGCATCGACGCTAATGGAAGTGCGATCAAGCAAGAAAAATGATTTAAGGCACTCGTATCCTGTTCCAAAGAGAGTATAGATTGTTGTAACCTGATCGAGCGACTCACCCATATAGATCGGTTCACATGTGTATCTCTAGAGAGACAGAACAAAAAATGCCACTACCCCAACAGAAGTAGCCTGCCATAAGGTGCACTACTTGCACGTAACCATGGGAAAATCTTCCGTCGAAGATCCTTCTGGATATACCAACCATCAACGATGCCTCTCCGCCTCTTGCATTTGATACCATGTTTGAAAAACTGACATCGACTGTCAAAAGCACAGCGAATCTGCATGTCCAACAGCATTTTTGCCTGGGACGCGGATTAATATTCTACAATGCAAATGGCAATTCGTTAGGCTGCAGCCACATGGCTATGCCGATATTTGTGGCTTGTTAGGCTAACAACTCTTTTGAGCATTTTTCCTTTTTTCGGTTTGGTTATGTGGAGTGATTTAGTGAATTATCGAAATCAAATCCAACAAATGCCTGTCTGTGCGCATATAGAGGGAATAAATTTCAACCGAAGCATAGCTACGTGACAGCAATGAGAATCAGTTATGTACGCGCTAGAGTACACTATCCGACGCACACCGCAGCAGTGACCATGTCGAGAATTCCAGAACATTACCATTAGCATGAGCATACTCGTCTCGTATATGCGTTTGGCAGTTCTGTCTTCGGTTGAAGCTGAAGCTGAAGCTTCAACTTGAAGAGAAGAGAACTCTGCGAAGCGCCCAAGTGGCCAAGTTCGTTATTTCCATAAAATGCGGCGGCCACCACATTCGACACAACCACTCGACTGTGTAATATGAAGCATGAATAAGTAGTGTTTTTTGTTCACTCTGTTCCCTCTCTCTGTACGGGTGAAGAGGGAGTGGATCAAACGAAAAGCAAAAGGAGGAGGCGATCGGAGAGATGATTGCATTTAGTAGTTGTAAAAGATACACAATGCTACCTATTTGTTTTTAATTAAATTTTCAAGACAGATACGAATCATTCAAGCGTAAAATGAATGCCCGTGCATTATGTCTGGCTGTGGGCTTGAGATCAGCGCAATTTCACGCATATACTCGGTAGAGCCACGTAGGTATATGGGGATGGGTTTTGCTTTTGACTTTGTGTGCTTTTGACTTTGTGCGCATGTTTTTTGGCGGAACACACGGTGCAGCTGCAGGCAACCTTTTCGCAGCGCAGCTGCGCGTGGTTGTTGGTCGGATAAATGTCAAACCCAATTGGCATGTACTAATGAAGACTTTTCGCTTAAAATGGGACTTTAGGTTTGTGCCTAGGTATTTCTGGCAATTATTTCTGTGACATAAAGCGCGAGAATTTCGCTCTAACCCCCAGAAAAATAAATAGCTTATGTTTTGTATTCATTAATTGAGGTTATGAAGTTTGAAGCTTCGGAGGAAATGCGATGAAATTCGATGTTCTTAAGGTATCCACTTGAAGGGGAATTCATCTCAAGGGTGAAGTTAGGCTATTTAAATTTTTCCAATGAGGGTAAGTTAGGTACCTACCTAGTTGCAATTTGGCACTTTTTTGAGAGACGGCCACAATTTCTTCCTCTTTGGACCTTTTTTCAGTTGGAGAAGGCTTCAAAAATGTTTCCAAATAGCAACATCTATCACAAACTATTACAACACCATTTTAGTGTTTAGCGAACCAATACTTGTTAAATATCCTTCAAAATTTTAAATAAGGTATTCTGCTTCAGAAATAAGACTTCTTTTCTCATTGGACATTTTTCTGGCGACTTTTCAGAATTCTGCAACGTTAGGACTGCCTAAGTTTTACATCACAGGTAAGCTTTATAAATGAAAGACTTCAACGTCCGCAAAACGCAAAACTATAAATCCAGTTGAATTAAAACAAATAAAATAAAATTGGAAAATCAGTTTACGCGTCAATTCTCTATTTTTAAGTCTTCCAATTTTAAGAAAACCACGCAAAAAAGTATATTTATGATCTATGCGATTTCTGTGCTTTATTTCGGCGATGAATTGTTATATAGTTCAATTTAGGGACGCCTCTTTGCGACCGTATGTTTCCTATTTATTTTGAGTTTATCCATGCAGGTTGATTGCTTTCGAGGAACTTTAATAGGTCCTCTGCGAGTTTAGTTGCATAAATACATACGCCACTGAAAAGTGAACTAAACTAAACTAAAGGAACTAGGAGAACGAACTAATTTTATCTGATTGTCAAATCAACTGAAATAATCGTATTTCAGCCGAAGACATACCTCGCAATAAAGTAAATTTAACAAACCTCGTCAATTGGCATCACTGCCTACAAATTGTCGCTCCAAAAAGACAGATTTAGCAGCATCTGTCTTTTTGGAGCGTTCCCTTTGAAATATATTCTCAAACATTGAATGCCCGAAACAGTTTTTCATCAACATTTTGTTACTTTTCTAGTGCGTTACCTGATAAATTTTGAAATCTATTCGATGAAGAAGTCTGAGTATTTCAAGAAAGTACGGAAAAACAGCGAATTCAAGTGCTCCCACCATCAGACAGATGTATTCTTGCAACAGAAAAAGCTGACACGCAGTCCGACATTTCTTCTTTTGCTTTCACATTTTTGTAAGACTCAAATGGACATCTGATACTTCAAAGCCAAACTGCAATATTGGACAACATCCCTTCCTATCGCTAAGCTGTTTAGATCACATTTGTCTTGATGGCCTTACATTTTTATAATAAATGCATGTATAATCTTATCAATAATACGAATAGATAACCCTAGTGACCTTAATGTTTATGCGGCGAGGCCATCCCATTACGATGTCAAAAAGGTACCTACGCCAGTTGACAGTAAATTACTGAGGAACCCAACACATAGGTGGAATTAAATTCGCAACTTGTCGCAACAAATATTCCATAAAAACTTATTCGCTAGCTATAACGGTGATAACAAGACTAATCTTAATTGTTTGAAAATGACACTCGTGTCACAGGCGCACAGGTTGTGTCGAATATGATTACCGAGGTTTAGACTTGAAGAACTTTAATGCGAATAGAAATGTGGCAGAGTTAGTTTTGTAGACATAAACCAGATTTTTCCGGTGGTATTCAAATCGCTATAGTCAGTGGACCTTGCTAATAATCAGTTTTAACCCCCACACTAAATACTTTGTAGGTCACAATGGGTAATTTTCCATGAAAAATTTTGGAAATCTTCGTGCAGAAGACGAATAAATTAGTCTTATATACATAGCAAGCTTAAAGCTGTACAATGCTTCGACTGCAATTAGCGCGGTACTAATAAAAAATTTTAGTCTCGACTTCAAATTTACGGAAGCTCACAATTGCAAAATTTGTATGGAAAATATTTCCGTTTTGAACTAAAATTTAAAATAGAACATAAAATTGTTTATTGGCAAGGCGTTTGTCTTTTTTCATCAGAAAGAACTTTATATTGGCTAACTATACTTGAATTTAGAAAGTTGTTCGAAAATAAGAGGCAGCTTTAATTATTTTGCGACGGAATGAATTTAAACACTCTCTTTACCATTGTAAAATGCAAATTCTATTTAAAATAAGAGCGACATAAAAAACCGTGAATTATATAGACACTCATACAAAAAAGGGGACACCTTCTCAAAAATCTAACATCGCTGCTAACTAAACGCTAAAGTTTACAATTTCCTTCAGTTTTTGACAGCCAAAGAACCCGAAAGGTAAACAGTTCTTAACCAGTGCTGCCACAAGGGAAAAAATTTGCGTAGCAAATTTGCGTAGCAAAACTTAATTTGTGTAGCAAAACTCAAAAGTCCAAAATATAAATTTTTTTTCGAAAATAAACAAAAAACACTTAATTCTTTATTCAAAGTAAATATTTTTTTAAGGACTAGTACAAGTATAGTTGGTAAACTATATATTTTACAAAACTATAATCAAACAAAAAAAAAAAAAAAAAAACATTAAAAACTTCACTTAAAAGGCGCTTTGCATGTAAGCATTGCCTTAGTTACAAGATTTTTGTTCTCATTTCGTGCTTAAAAAAAAAGTAGCAAAATAGGCGTTTTTAGGGAGAGTGCGTAGCAGCGTAGCAAACGGGCAATTGCGTAGCAGTTTTGCTACGATCGTAGCAAAGTGGCAGCGCTGTTCTTAACCAAACATAAAAATTAATTAATTCGAAACTCGAGAATTGACTTCGACAGAAAACGTTCGTCAACAAAATTCTTAAGATACAAATTTTTTATTTTATTTTAACTTATTTTTGAAAATCGCTTCTCCGAGTTCGGTTTGCTTAGTTTCACTTTGCAAAACTTGAGAAGATTCGCCAAGTTTAATAACTGCGTTCATTTTATAAGCCGGCCTTAAAATACTGAACTCAGTCAAAATAAATAAAAATAAACGTGTCCCCTCATAATTAAATTCGTACGTATATCAAAAGATTGAAATTGAAATAATTGATTGTATGAGTGAAAACATTTATGCACGTAATATTTGCGCAGTTTGAGCTGTTCTAATTTTTATTTCGAATGTCAGTTTGAGAGGAAAACCCCACGTGCCTTTATCATCATCGCAAGCGCATGTCGGTTTGAAAACAACAAAATTCCAACCAAACCTCTAATCAGTCCCCGATTGCGCACCTCTGACTTGACAGCTAATTCGCTGCCACTGCATTACAACGAAGTCAGCGATTTTTAATCTGGGCACGCTATAGCTTCACCGGTCACCAGATCACCCTGCGCTCGGCCATATTGTTTATTGTTATTGCTTCGTACGATTCTACACCCAGTGACAGTTGACGAGACAGATTTTGATCAACGTAACGCTCACTCTCAGGCACAAGTCCGTCTCCGTAGAGAATACATATTTTGTTTTTGCTCGTATTTATAGTCCCGATTGTTTTTTCGCCGAATATTGACAGCCAATCCTCTGTTGTTGTTCAGGTTTCTGGGGGAAATCACTCACAAAAACATCGTTAAGGCTTGTGGTCTCGACTGGAACCTGGGTTAAAGGCCAGCCACACCACAATAAAAATCGTTTCCAATTTATTCTACACTTCCTCGAAGAAGAAGTGACGTTGAATATAAATGAAACCGTATTCCACGGAGCAATACGTTTTTGGTTTTTATTGATTCAGCTGAATTTCGCTAAACAACTGCAAATGGAATGTTTATCCACCACAGCAGCTAATTTGACTAATTTCGGGTCGATGCGGCTTAATACCACCTAGCTCATCAACATTCTGTACCAAGCGCAAAATGGGTTTTGCAACTCGAAAGCCGAAACGAGGCAACAGGTCTTTGTGCCAAATTACATCCTTTCGCAACATTGGCAAAGTGGCGAACACCACGCGGTGTGGCTGTAGGTATTCCATGTGATTAGTGAGCGAATGTTGTTTTTATTATCGTATCTCTTGTTGATGGTGGTTAGTTTCGATTCGATGCAGTGCTGGCCGAGAGACTGTCATTGATTACACTGAAGTCCGGTGGGTACGGGTACAGGTGCGAGCGACCGCGACGGGTGGAGGCTAACAATTAACGAGTTTCCACTTAGCTTGATTACGTATATTGAATGGTGAGTTTAATAACTTGAGCAATTCGTTTAATTCCACTAATCCCATGGTGCAAAGATACCTTGACCAGATAGAAAGAGTCGCGGGACATTACATATTTATGAGATGCTAAGTGAGTTGCAGACACACGGGGGGAGGCACAGATATGGTGGACGATTAAAGGTCACTTGGATGCTCGCAGTGCTCTGAATAGAAACACTCCTCTGAGTCACCCTTCGCAAAGTCCCCGCTATACAAGTGAGACGTGATTTTCATTTTATATTTCAAATTACAGCATATGCGTGTAATTGAAATTGTTTTACCGCGGCAATAAGACGAAAACATATTTTCTGTCGCCGTTCGTACTTGGCGTACAGTCCGAACAATGGTGATTGCGTGATAATTATTCATGTCACCATAAAGGCCCACATAGCCAGGCAGCTCAGCCGTCAGCCGTCACACATAATTGAAAATTGACGACGAGTGCACTTTAAACTTAAGCGGCTATCGATACATGAACAGAAAAAGGAACGACAATCGAGAAACAAATGCCAAGCACAAGCACACCCCAATTTGTAGGTTTTCTTTCTTTTTTTTTGTCGAGAACCTTTTGCCTCCAATGGGCGAGTGGTATCACCCATTCTGACCCAAATGTGAGTGCGGTCATCGTCGTGTTCGTGTTCGTGTAAAAGATCAAGAAACTTTCAGCGAAAAGAATTTATTTAATGGATTTTGTAGTTGCTCAAAGTATATCCAAAGCCAAACACATGTACGAGTATACGCAGTCATTAGAGTCTGCGGTTATGGGAGAATTATACCAATAGAGGAGGCCAACCTCCTGCTAATTGTTTCTTTGTAGCTTTGCTCTAAGGCGTAGATAAATAAATTTGGGAAAGCAAATGGACATAAGAAGCGAATGGTAATCAGCAACTTGGTAATTAATTGTGGACGGGGCTTAAAACCAATTAAATGTTGGTGTTAAAATTAGTTTATAATCAATTTGGGTTGCCCCCTAAAGACTATTTTGGAAGTTTATTTTGCTGTAGTCTGGGAGGCGAAATCTTCAGACTATAATCAACGGTTGGATTAGGCCTTTGACGTTTGCTCCGCACAAGATAGACGAAAGTTATCATTAAGTTTGAGAAGAAGAATTCAATACGATTATGGGAGCTTCCCTGTACAACCCCCTGTAGAGTGGAGAGCTTCGGTTAAGATAAATCGAAGCCTGCTTTGCATTCGATCCACGCAGGTCTATCAACGTATTTCGTTTTAATCGAATGCAAATACACAAGACGGCAGAAATCTTAATCATTTCTAGTGTCCATCTTTTTTAACGAACTCAATTTGCATATGAAATTAACTATTGTGACCTAAAATAAATTCAGGGGGAAGACTGTAAATGTGCAAACATGCACGCACTTTATTAGAATAACTTCGATCAGAGCCACCGACGTTCTCGTCAAAAGCTACAGAAATACAGAAAACTGACAAAGTAACGAGTAATTTCGCTCTTAGCTCAGAGAAGTTCTTCTGGCTTTTGACAGATAATATATTGGATTGGATTGGCTTGAAAAAGTCCGCGAATGAAAAGGCAATTTTTAGGTATCACCCAAATCAAATTTGTCAAATTTGACAGAGAAAGGACAAATTCGTGAAATAACGAGTAGTTCCTCCTTCGGCACTCAACTATTCAGTAAATTTCTTTCGGATCGTACTGTGACGATTTTGTCATACACGGAAAAATTGACAAACGAAAGAAGATGTATCCAGAAGCTGTTCTGCAAAAAAAAAACAGGAATATGAACGTAAATAATACGTTTAGTAATAGAATACTATGCTGTCCAGTGTTAGTCTCAACAAATCAATTAGGTCCACTAAACCAATGAGCCAGCTGATGAAATGAATGTAAGCAACTTCGAAAGTCCTTAATCATAATCACAAAAAAGACAGAAAACTAAAGAACTAGCAAACTATCGAGTAGCGATTGACAGTGTTCTTTGAGTCCAGAATTCAGTAAAATTTGTAAGACATTACTAGGAAGAGTGGGCCAAGTTGTCTTTTCAGTAACACTAATATAAAGTGCTGCAAAGTTTGACCAAAATCCTAGTGCTCAGGTACTCGATAGTTTCTTTGATATTTTCAGCAGATTATGAAAGTTTGTCGCAGAAGAAATTAATCGAATGCAAACTCTAAAAATCAGGGAACATTCTTGAACTCTTTCGGTTGATTTTGTTTGCGAAATTTTGGGAGCGAAAACAAAGACACATTTTTAAAATAGGCTTGAAACTTCTCATAGCGGCTTAGAAGAGTGAAAGATTAAAGTCAAGCGTTTCACATGGAATCTTTGAAGGCAGCTTTGCATAACATTTGGAAGGGAACTGCACAGTGCACAATGTCATGCATAAGAATTGAGCAGCTCTTTCAAGAAAGTTCATCTCTTTGACGTTCGGCAGAAATGTAATTTATAATTTTTTGGGGACAGAACCTGAAACACCTCGCTTGCTAGTCGAATAGTTTCGAACAGTGTCGGCACAGTTTTAATAACACTTAAAACGTTTATTGGCGGATGCACCGATGAGTTCCATCATCAATTGCAATCTCCTTCTCACACTGAAAACTTGAAAGCTGTCACGCCCAAGTCGGAAGGCGGCAATCTTCTAAAAGACTCCACCCCAAGCCTATATCTGCCCTGCGTAACTAGCTAATGGTTTGTGACTGCCACCATCAACATAATATCCTCTTCCGTTCACTCGGCCATATCCTGTTTGAGAGAAACCCAACTTCCTTCCTTCCTCGTGGAGAGGAACATCCTCTCATTAACCACGAGAACCACTATATATCTCATCTTCCGCTGCGTCAAGCCGAGTGACGTTTTACAAACTTCCCAACATAATTTGTTGTTAGCGTGATGATTACAAGACGTCTCCCTAATAACCTCTACCGTAGCGCATCATCTCTCATCACAAATACAATAAATATGCGATCCTCGCGCAACAAGAAAGTATAAATTAGAAGCAAAAAAAGGTACAAAGAGCTGAAGCAATAATCAGAGCACAAAGAGAAACGAAACCCACATGAAGCGGAATAGGCACGTAAACTGGTCTAGGCACTACCGGAAGCTGACAAATGTACAATCGATGGCATGACAAACATCCCAAAGGAATCTCGTCCCAACCACATGCGGAAATGAATGAATAAACGATCCTACATCCCCACAAAAAAGGGTTCCAATCTCACATTTAAGGTATTTGATAAATCCGGTTCATGAAACTGAGCACCTACCTTACCATTCGATAATTTGATAATAATTACAGGATACATAGATAAGTAGATACGCAGCTACACATGCATGCGATCGGTTGCGTGTGTGTGACGTTACATCATTAAATACAGCCGCCGTCAAAAAAAATGGTGTGATGAAACCATTTTGTACTTTTCTAAATTGCTGTCATGTTTTCGTAGAACGGACAGAAAAAAACAAAAAAAAAAAACAGCTCAGCTCAGCTCCATGGACTCGATTAGGGAACAAACACATTCGGTCACTATACACACAGATACACTCGCTGTTTCACACAATTAACCCACTCAATTGACAGCAATTAATGGAATTCATTTTGACCACACCACAGATAGGCTGACAAAACGCCAAACTAACGAAAATTAGTATCAGCCGCTGGTGGAAAGCACCCGATCCAGCTTACCGCCATCCCCCCGGCACATGCTCCGCCGACGATGATGGGAAAAAGTTCACGCTCGGCACAGGCAGCAGACGTGGAAGACTTTTCATTATGGTCACACGGTGCCTGTGAGTCTTTCCTTACATCCAACTGTATATAGAGAGAGGTACCCGCACAGGTTCCTCAATCTTCACATCATGCGAAAACGATGACAGCACAACGATGCCGAGAGAAATTGTCACTGACAAGCGAGAGAGAGCAAACTGGCACGAGATCTCCGCGTATTCGATTACAAATCTGTGCGGCCCAAGAGCGCCGTATAGTTCATGCGATGACGAAGATATATGAGACTTCTAACCTGGCCAGCTTGTAGGTTGAACATGAAGTAGGGTGGTTCAGCGAGAGGCGAGGATCGAATGTGGCTGTGACCTTTTTCTGTGGTTCGCTTACAGCTGCAGATTGGAGAGACAGTGCCATGTGAGATGTATTTCTTCATTTTACCTCGTCGTTTGAGTGGATACTTGGGGAGGTTAGTCCCTTCAACGCGTTCAGGAACCACAACAACAAAAAATATTTAAAATCCCCGTACCTTTCGCTGGCTAATGAGTTGTCCAGAAATAAAACTTGCTCAGAACCTTTATTTGGAACGACAATCAGTTGGAGGAAAGCTTCGGTATTCAAAGTTCAATTGCAATTCGGCTTCGCTGAAGTTTGATTATTTTTCGATCAATAATTTGTTTGTCACGTTTAAATTTTCTTGTTTTTGACGTCTGAAATATTCAAACTTGCCAAGGCTTACTAAGGAAACTACTTTAGCTCAGAAGTTTTCAGATTGGAAAGTGTTTTCGAGGCTCTCGGTAGCCAAAGCCTTGTTCCTTATTCGGACTTCAGTTGGGCGAAGCTTAATTTATCTTTCCAGAGAGACGCCTTTTTCATGTACATAGAAAGATCCAATATCGAGCAACGAAGGCTATACCTAAACTATCCATAGCCAAGAATCAAGAACTCTATATCAAGGGCGGTCCCCTTTGCGATTTTGAGAATGGGAAGCAAGAAAACTTAACGAGCTTTACACTTTCATCGAGTTAGCTACGAAACTTTAGTTTTAAACGTCTCAGGGTGTTTGAATATTTGGGATCTTCCTGAAGGATCATCTTATGCAAAAGAATTGGACTTTGCAACATCGGGTACTTTGGACGACATGTCCATAAAGGTTTAAAGTTCGTATGCGAGAGGTTTGATTGATCTTTTAGGACGGGGGTTGGGTTGTCTTGTAAGACAACTGAACCACTGTCCACTGTCTTGTAAGACAACTGAACCACTGCCCACATTACACACAAAATGTTAGCAGACGAGATAATATAAGATTCAAAGGTGGTGACTCTCTGTGGATGAGTTGAACCTTTCGGAGAATAGATACAGAAAGATGTCGGGTAGAACTCTGTTAAACTACGACTCTTGTCCGAAAGTTCTTAACCCCCATAGTCAAATAGAAGAATAAGACTTAAATTTTTTTTTAAATTCATAGCGGTCTGAGATCTAGGGAACATCTTCCCTACTCAAAGCAGTCTTACGAAAGTCACGGTCTAGCATCAGTGATGAGTACATTTTCAAGAGGCTATTTTAACTCATTCATTTTAGTCCACTGTTAGTACAGTGGCTGAAGCAAAGCTGCACTTAAATCAAGTCTGTTTTTGGTACACAAGTATTTTCGGGGTTTCCGAAAGATACTCGGACAGACTTCAAGTTTACCAAATCCCATTTGATTCAAATCGGATGCCACGACAAGACCTCTCCGACCAAGATCACTGCGATCACGTGAATCCACACTTTCCTGCAGCAAGATAACAAGCTCACCTGCGACCTCTTTTAGTGCCAAGATCCAAGGGCTAACTGCAATAAACATCGCCCCAACAAAGCAACCTCCAACCAAACGCACAATCCACTACAAAGATCAGTACAGATCGCACGCAAGTAGCTACGCTTGTTTTCGTGAATTTTCCTCTCTCTCTCGCCTGACCGACACAGAGATAAAAAAAAACTGCACTTTTGACCTTTTTCCAAAAAAAAAAAACTGTACACCGATCCTCAGGAACGTACTCTTGTAGGTAACTTCAACAAACTTCAGCCGCCGCTTAAAATCACAACCAAATGTTGTTGTTTTCATTTCTCTTTCCCCATTCCGTTTTCCTCTTTACATTTTTTTTGTTTTTTTGTGATCATAATTCTTTCTTTTGTACACCTTTACAACACACAACAGGAAACTGAACCGGCTTGAGATAGGGAATACGATCTTTCTCACACATGCCATGCTGTTGGGGCCGCCGAGTTGCCTGCCATTGCTACCACTAAGCCAAGACCGGCGCGGAGTGTACGTTTCGTACTTTTCATCATCATACACGACTATGTGTGGCAATATCGATACTGAGTAGCGATGGAGGAGCCAAGGGGGTCACCTACCTTACCTAGACCTTTCCAGTCGAGATGATGACGATGACAAGAAAGGGAATTACGCCGGAGATGTTGTTCAACTTCTTCTCCGTCTTCTCCTTTCTTGTATTGCTGGCACAACACTGCTGAACTGATTGAAGATCACTCGGAAGCATAATTCACAAGAACTGATCACTATAGCTGAGTAGCCAAAACGGATACCAATTAAGGTCCGTGTATATAGATTGAGCGGACCGTTGACCTCGGATTAAGTCCCGCAGAAGAGGCCAAACCTCTTCTGAGAAAGAACCTAAATTGGAGCAGCACAGCGGAGTTTAGCAAACGTTAATACCAATTAACCGCAATTAAGATCCAAAACGACCACAAGCACGAAATACTCGTACGTTGGGCGAATCTTGTCTTGGCCAATTTATGGCCGGCTCTCCCTGGCTGGGATTAAATGCATTGCGTGCGCTCAATTATAAAGTGGAATGGGAACATTTTTTGGCCAAACTAGGTAGAGGGTGCGCGCACATTTGCTTGTGTGCACTCTCGGAATTGAATTAGGAACGATGAGGGTATGGTACGTGCGCCATGGCATGGTGGTTGGAGAAAAGAACTGACGCCGCGCCATCCCAAATATACAAAACCTTTCAATTAACACTTTCAAGATGAGCGGAGACTTTAAGGGAGAGCCAGCCTACTCTACTCGGCCAGCTTGTGATTGTGTGTGCTGGCTGTGTGCGCCATGACACTTCTGCCCTATGGCTCAATTGTTTTTAATTAACAGAGATACACAGGGAAACGAGAAAATAAAATACATCTCCTTGCTCTCCGGTTAATTGTGGTGCCTCAGCTTGGCGACGGCGACTCGATGCAAAGATGATTCATGAGCGTTTCTAGATCATCATTGCTCGCTAATTGATGACGATCGCCGGAGCGGTGATCGAATTTGCTTTCGATTGGATCGTATACAGAGCGACGCTGACTCTTTGCGCATTCGGAAGGGAATGTCTCTTAAGTGGCAATCAGTGCCGCACGCAGATGACGAAGATCGAAGATTCATCATAATCAAATGGGATGTCACGATCACTGGTTGATTCTGATGCTGCTGCTGCTGGACGATGATTGGAGTAACAAATTGTCGTCTCCTTGGTTTCGACGGAGTGCTGTTCTAGCAAAGACGTCATTGGACGTACTGGGTAGCGGTTTGAAACTGCCTTCAACCAGATTTGATCAGTTTAGGTAGAAGCACAAAACGAGAACAACTGGCCCTTGTCAATGGGTCAAGGGAGTCAATTATGCGACTGTCGTGTTTTGGGGTAAGATCAGCGTGCGAAATACTAAAAATCTACGATCTTCCTTTATGTACCAAGAGTCGAGTTCCCGACTGCCATTCAACTCTGCATCCAGACATTGCCCCAGTGTCATCAGTTTTCGCGAAGCTCTTTTCTACCGAAAGGACTGCATAAATGTCAATTTTCTATCCGGATTTGACACGATTTTGACTTTTCGATAGATGTCGCTTCTGTCATTAATTTATTAGCAGTTGTACTCCATTTTAGATATTTCAACGAAAGATATTTCCAGTCAATTGCACGACCTCAATGAAGTCAACTCTTCATATCGAAATTTTGAAATTTTGTTGATAGATGTTGTTACTGTCAGTGATTTGTTTGCAATTGTCAAATTTGTCCGTCATATTTAATAATTGGTGAAAGTCTCTTGATCAATTTAAGTCGAAACGAAGAGCGGGTTCACTTCATGGGAGTGAAAAAATAATTTTTCCCCCAAAAGAATATGTTCGACCTGTCAGAATTCAACTGTCGAAGTGACTTCTTAAAGGGGTCTGTTCACGGATTAGTGGTTCGTTAGAGAAAATAGCTACAATTCCAACTGAAGTGTTTGTCGACGAGTTGTTCTTCTCCCAGAATCAATATGTCGATTTTAGTTGGTTTATAACAAGGCGTAGCCTTTTTATTGTCAGTGTTCACTCTTCCAATAGATGTCGCTACTATTGTGTGCTTCATTTGAGTTGTAAGCGACGTCAGATATATGCAGTCCATTGCAGAACTGGCTAACGCACCGATAAGTCGACTTTTCATCAACAATAATTTGCAATTTTTCAACAGATGTCGCTACTGCTTCCAATTTATGTGCAGGTGAGTTGTAAAAAATTAATGGCTGTCGCAGCAGGTCTATTAAGAACGATCAAACCTCACTTATTCAATTTGTATTTTCGGAATTGGGAGTCCTTTTTAGAAC
Source organism: Cheilosia impressa (assembly GCA_948293265.1). NCBI lineage: Eukaryota > Metazoa > Arthropoda > Insecta > Diptera > Syrphidae > Cheilosia > Cheilosia impressa. The sequence goes on from OX411883.1 coordinate 12,653,598, forward strand.
AGTTATAGTTTCGGATGTTTGCCACATCTTCCCAAGAGATGGCGCTGCGCAAAAAAAATAGATTTCTGTCTCTCCAAAGGTAAAATTGAAACTGGGACCCCTCTCTAACTGCACGATGAAATTCCCAAAATTCGCGACCAATACCAGCTCCCTTCAAACACTAGTTGGAGTTTCTGCAACAACCCTCTGTGTGAAAATAGCTCACAAACTATTGCACGAAATACACAATTGAAAGTTATTGCGCCCTCAAAGCGTAACAAAATAAAACACATTGTGACGGCCGAAATTTGAATTTTCATTTTCCCAGCATATCGCCCTCAACCAGCAACAGCAACGTCTGTACGATGACGGCGACTACGATCAGTTTGTGTTGTTCTTATGCTAATGAGCCGCGAGAATAGTGCGAGTGACTGAACCAGCCAAACGCTGTTGACGGATTCAACTCGTATCTGGGCTAGGGCTTTTGAAACACATGGCTAAGTGGAGACTGCCGTTACAAGTCGTTTCCATTTATTTTGTTCGTGATTTCTTTTCGTTTCAGCGTTATTTTCCCAGCTTTTCCCTTTTGTTTCGTGTTGTGTTGTTTCTATACCGCATGCGCTTCTGTTGAAATGGGTTACATACGAAATCGGCTGGCCCGCACATAAAAATCACGAACGATAACAACTGGGTGTATTCCTGTGCGCGTTCTCTATATCGGGATGGACCAAAATGTATCTCATACCATCAGACACCATATGCGTTCTGCTACCGCCTACCTTTCCCGAAAAGATATTCTATCTCGGGGGAAAAAAATACAGATATTCGTGGCAACCAAGCAACAGCTTGCATCTGGACCTCTCGCACAAGATGGTGTGTCGTCCTTGTGTTCGTTTCTTCGTCATCCACCTTTCCTCTCAAAAATGTATCCAATGACAAAAAACAAGCGACCCTTCTTAAGGCATTTCATCGAAATCGGATACGCTGCTGCTGAAACAGGTTGTCCAACGGTCCGGTCCTTTCACATTTTCGCCAGCGCAGCGATCTTTGAATTCCACGCATACTCTTACTCAGCCGTTGAAATTTATAGAACTTATGAAATGCGAATGTAAATTGACGAATTAATCACGTCCATTGTCACATCACACGTGCGCCATAAGCAAAGAGGCGGCGCACCCAGCATTAACCTTTGCATAATCTCGGTGCGCGATTGTGCGTCTGTGTCGTGCCCCTTATGTACACCGATTAGCTTCCCTCGCACGATCGGACAGCAACAAGATCTTTTTATTTCTTTTCCACTTACCGTTTTCGGTGGAGTACATATACGAGTATGAGTATCTGTAACTGTATCCACGGCGCAGCACGTCGATCCTTTTGCATGCGACATCAGAAAACTGATCTATGGTCAACAAGATCAGTGATCTCCCCATTCAAAATGGCGATGGGAAGTGTTTAAGTTGTAAATTTCCATATTTTGTACCCGGCGTGTAACGATCGTGCGATGACAGTGAGGAGCTGAGATGACGTCTCCCTTGACAGTGAATAAAGAACTGTGAACGATCGTGTGCGCTCACGCCTTGGAAAGGTTAATCCGTTTATTGAACGCTATCTCACAGTTGTTTAGTCGACTGGACATTGAAGATTCATTTCCGACTGGGGATCGGAATTCGTGTAAGACTGTCTTAGCTCGGCGGATGTTGAGGGTATTGTGGAGGCACGATGCCCAAGTTTGTGAGGGCGGGTATTTCGTTGAATAAATAGGAAGTTAGGGTTGATCAAGAAGATCTCACAGTATAAGGTCAGGCACCTTTAGAAAGCTGTCCAACTACTCTGAAAGTGAATACTGCAAGTTAATTTACTGCAGTCGATCTCAAACTAGTGGCGGTTAGGCTGAGTGTGGTTGTGAGATCGTCACAAAGGACCAGGCACCAGACTTAGTCTGAATTGATTTTAGCTGAAACGACCACCTAACTTAATTTATTGCACCCAGAGGTATATGGTGTCGAATTTCTAAAAGAAAAGCCCAAGCAGAGAACTATGCATTCCACAACCTTTGTTAAAGTGATCTTGTCGCGCATGATCACTTTAAAAGTATCGCCTTGACACTTTTAAGTTCCGAAGCCGTATATTTTAGAACTAAGGCGGTACAGCAAGACGCCAATCGCTCAAAAATCTGTAACACTGGGACTGATCTCAGTCTTAAGTATTCGTGAAGATTCCAAGGAAAGGTGATCTTTAAAATTGCCACAACAGGCCTTAGAATAACCGGGTTTTTTGGTATTACCAAAACTGTCAGTAGTCAATATATTTAAACAGATTTAAAGGCTAACTGAGTGGATTTGATTTAGCTGTGAAATTGGAAAACGATCTTGTCTCGATCGCATCAAACCTCAGTGCGAATTTTTCGAGTACACATCACCTCTTTTAGATCTTCTCATAAAATGTATACAGGTTTCCAGATCAATTCAAATGCCATCAAGAGTTCCACAAGGCTGTATACCGTCACCTATGCTCTTTCGCACTTTCAGGTGGTTATTGACGTCGAATTGATCTATTCAGGTCTGTAGCAAAAATTTCCCTAAATTGACTGCACACTTTAAATATAGAAGCAACGAATTAAAAGAAGTTCAAGACACATTTGCCCAATTGGTGTAATACAAACTGAGGTTCATACGAATTACCAACAGTAACAACAGGGCACAGATATGCCCGCTGAAAATATAAATATACAAGACATAAAGACATAAGCCCCGGGACACATTTGGCTAATTAGCAGCACGAATCGTAGGGAAAGTTTTCCACCAATTTCCTCATCCCAAATGCCTACGCACATTTATCAAAATGGCAACGAGACCAGCTTCCTCCTAATTCGCTACAGCTAACTGCCACATCTCGTGCCGCACTCAAGCCGATCGTCGATCGTCGATCGTCGCCTACCCACTCCTCTATAGAGGCGTCTATCCACTGCCCAATTTGGCTCCAAACAAGTGATCGCTGACCTAAATCCGAAAATGATCGCCATTTCACATGAACTGAATATCGTCTTCAATCATGTTAATCACATCTAATCTATCATCGCATGCCTCTGTGCTAATGAGCTGATCATTTCCTATACTCTTTTGAACTCGAAACGTTTACGAGACGAAACCGCACCGATTCCCAAATAAATTACACCTTAATCATATGCATTAGATGGGCGTAATCTTTGTATCTAAATCAGTTCTCAACATTAAGACAATGAACCTCAGAGCCTTACAATCGCCCCAAACTTCCCCTCATTAAGATCATTGATCTGCACCGTTCTTGTTTCGATTCGTATAATTTAAACCATCATTTTACTACCGGCCACCGATTGAATATACATGTCCGCACTAACAATTCATTCGTTCATTAGGTGGGGCTTCGATTTTATCACACAGTGAGCTCCAATTCGGTGGGGGGTAGCCAATATACAAAAAAAAAAAAAATAATAGAACTGGTTTCTCGATAAACATTTTTTGGTCATTATTCAGACTTGCGATGTGTGCGTCTGTCTTGCAAAATGTTTCCATTTCTACTAACGATCGTGTCGCTTTTATGAAACAAAAATCATTAAGATACTATTATGTATCTCAAAGTAACTGGTAATTTTTGCCAGAGCTATGCACACACTCACAACCTCCATCAATCAGATACACTTGGGGTATGATTATATTTTTCTTCTCGCTGTAGATAAACAAAGGATTAACGCGGTTTTTTTTTCTGCACAGGGCAGCATAAAAAACCATCCATCACAATCGAAAACTTAATCCACTACAGCGCAGAGTATTTGTTTTTGTTTTTGTTTTCGTTTCTGTTTTTCACTTGATAGTCGCACTGAGGAAATGCGATCGAAGGAGATGCGGAACGGTTGGGTGATCGGCACTACAACACCAAGCACGATCATCATAATTGTCATGACAGAAGGAAAAAAATGTACGCGAGAGGATCGTTGGCATTGGCATGTGCGCGGTTAATTTTGATTAAAAAAAATAATAGTCTCTCTGGGCCATATCTCGTTTGGCTATGTGGCAGATCTTTATGCTACACAGTGTCGCCTGGCTTAATTAATTCAATGAGAGTCGGTTACCAAAGTGTGACAATGGATAGCACTTGTTCTACTTGCCAAAGGATACAGCAGCGCATACTGATTTTTATCGCTGTAGCTTCCGGTTGAATTTAAAACTCAGACAGGGTGTTGCAGGGGTCGCTATTTATTCTAATTGGTGAATTATGTTGGCAAAAAATTAACGCAAAAAAGCCGTTGAAACTGGAAAATTTATTTTAGAAACTTCGGACATTGAAATTGAAATTTCGTACGTTCAATTTATTTTCCAGGCAGTGGTGCATTTGTGGCGTTTTTTTTTTGGATAATTTTATGACAACCTGATGCTGTACCTACCTTATTTTATATTGAACAAATGTGTACAGCTTTCTGACTAATAAGTGTGAAGCTGAATATTCGGCGCAACCTCTAGTGGGTGAAAGAGCGCATGTAACAAATCGGATGAGGTATTAGGCCGGTCGTACACTACCTGCTAAATTCCTTCAGATGTTTATTTAGCTCTTGAGTTTTAATCAACAAATGTTAGACCCAATTCCCAAACTTTCAAGCATTGATTGATATAATTCGGGAAAAAATCATAAATTCTGGTTGAACGCCTCAAATAGGGAGCCTCGTTCACAAAGTTGACCAACTCATTTAAATGCTGAACGGCTTCGTGAGCAGATGTGAGTCTTTGATATTGTGACAAGAATTTTTGGTCTTTTTTTTTATTGGTTGAACAGTTATTTGAAGACCCTGCTTATATAGTAGTAGTACTATTAACACAGTAGGCAACTGACAACCTTAGGCTGTAGTACAGCTTGAAAGTGTTTATAGTGTCAGAGCGAGCGTTGAGCAAGATGGTTGAAAGCGATTTCAAACTGACGCACGGATTAGACAGAGTTTGGAGCCTCGCAGATAGGCTTGAATGCGTTGAGTTCAAAATTGATACAGTGCTGTTTTAGTGTACAACCGGCATTAGTCGCAATTTGTGCCTTAGATCGTCTTTGAATGCAGCTGTAAACGAATATTTGCGGTAAGAATCAACTTTCGTTGATTTGATCGGTGTTCACCATGTTATGGAAAAAAGTCCGATGGACAGAAAAGTCTTGCGTTTAAGTCATGTAATCGTCCAAAGTTATAAGAGACAGTTGGAAAAACATTTTTAGAGCTTCTGTGAGGTCCGAATGACTATCACAGGCGGTGTGCGATGTTCAAGTCGCTCCATACCACTTCCGAGACCAGACAAATGCTTGCTTACCTAACGCAGTAGTGGAGCATGCTGATGATGCAGGTCTTGCATTAGCAAGCGCGCAAAACTACTCCTGGGTTTTGAAACGGACCCCGAACGGACAATCATCAATTCTACTCCAGAGGACCAAAGCAATAGCAAAATATGTTGAAAAGCTACCTCAACTAAACTCGTTTATTTAACAGGAGACCGATAGTCAGGAGTCCATTTGGCACCACTGGTGGTCCATTTCAGTCCACAAATCTGTCACAAACAATTCGAAAAGTGATTGGGTAACCAAAGAGTAAAAAAAGTACAAGTTTCTTATTCGAAAACGCTTGCAGAGATCAGTTCAGAACGGAAAAGATCGACTGCGACAAGATTTTCCAAACAAAATCTTCGTGCAGATCTTCCCACGATTGTTTGGGAATTCTGCCTGCACTATGTACCTTCAAGTGCACGCAACCAAAAATATCAAGGACTTCCATTCATTGGAGAACACATTTTCAATGAACGATCATTTCCCAGCAGCAGCTGCCCGAGAGAAAAGTAAATCTTTGAGTTGCAGAATAACTGCGTGGAACGATCTCCATTCTATCGGTCGAAACATAAAAGAAACACAACCCACAAGTGGCCACTTGAATACGGACGCCGGCCCATCATGTGCGCTACGCACATTTCCCCTATACTTAAATGCCATTCACCGCCACGCAAAGTGATCATCATTTCTCCGGCTCGGTATTCATTTTCTGGAGGGCACCACATACTGCCCACTTCACTTGATCTAATGGATGCTGGGACTGGGATGATATGACCAGAAAGAGAAAGAGCGGCGTGCGCGCCGCCTTCATGGCGGTCAATTGAAATGCCTGATTGGATTCGTCGCAAATTTCACACACATACTGCTCAGAGAGGAATATCCCCTACTCGCGGGTGTTGGACGCTGCCGATCGACACACCCAATCCGAAGCGAAAGTCAGATGCGCATGCACCCACATGGTGCATGCTCACAAATAGACGGCAGCTTCCTCCGGCTGTCCCTGTTTACCTTCAAAATATAAACCGAAATTAAAAATTTGTTTACCATCGATCGGGATTGTTGTTCCGAACGCGAATCTCTACGCGGCGATGGGTGATTGCTTATTTATTGAAGGGATCGCGTCGCCGCCAAATGGCAGCCATCGACTGTGATTCGGGAGGGGGTGTTTTGTGTTCTGTGTTCCTCTTCCGCTTTGATGTCGTGTGGACTTGTATAATGTCTGTCGAACGAGAAAGGGCTGCAAAGGAAGTTGCACACACATCGCACGTACTCGAGACAAAGGACATACTTGCGCTGCGTATGCACTCATATGTTACACGCGTGCCGTGAAAACAATGCCGCATATTTTTCATAACCAGAATTCCCGTTCCCGGAAGGTGGCATTCTTGAGGAATTTCAATCCCAAAATGATTGCTTCCTTTCAGTAATTTTTTTTTTCTCTGTTCCTTTTTGTTTTTCGCCAAAAAGGTCTTCTAGGCAGGAAATGATTTCCAAGTGTCATCAAGTGTTCCACTTTGGGTTTGTTGTTCTTTTTTTTTTTCTTTGAGTTTCTGTCTCCTTGCTGGCAGCGAGTTTTCCTGTTCTCCGAATCACCAGCACAGACGGTATTGTTGTCGCTTGCATATTGCTGTGATGCAATTTATTTTTTAGATTCTTTTTGGGAATTCGTCGAGTTGAAATTTAAGTCGATACGACATGAACACGATTTTGATTTTGGGCCGACGTAGGCAAGAATTGTCGTGTGCAATCTGTTGGAATGGAAGTGAACTTTGGGTTGTCCAGCAATGGAGAGTGTGCAACATTGCACCACATGTGCAAAATTGGAATTGAAATTATTTCAAGTGTGGGTGGGGGTGGAAATTTGGAAATATTTGAGCTGCCTTTTGCTCATTCGCCTGCAAGAGAGGATCGTCTCTAGGAATGCAAGGAATGCCATTGGGGACAGAGTCAAAGTTAAGATCTGCATTTCGACTGTTTGAAGAGTTTCTCAAATTGTAGTTGAGGCTTAAGAGGGAATCGGTTTAAGGAAACCTTCTTTGGCATTTTTCTTCTTCACGCGTCGTAAATGTTGCTCTCACGCAGTTTACCTGCCAAACCCTCTCATGCACCGTTTGCCTTAATCTCACAATCTGAATATGCATTCGAAAGACGTATTCAAATTGAGAAAGTGTTTCAACGATGCAAATGCGTGATGATTGTTACATTTCAAACCGCTCCACTATTGTTCCATCAATTCACATCACGAAACTTTCTCCCTACAGCAACTGTAACTAATTAAAAACTTGTCTCCGACACATAAACACCAAGAAATACCTGCCCAATGCAATCCACTCTGGTTATATGATTTGCATATAGATTAGCATTTGGATAGACGAGCTAACAAATCGATACCGCAGTGGGGGAGCGCCCGGCCACCCAAATGGCAGTCGGAATTGTTTATATTTTTGGGCATTAATTGGCCGTGGGAAATGGGCGAGGCGGGATCGAAAAATTAATCAATTACACGTGTAAAATGCAGTATTCCGATTTTGAAATAAAATAATACTCACTCAAACCCCGGAGCGTCATAAACTGATTCATGAGAATTATGCAAATCGTGCGATTTATGCTGATTCGATAAGTTATAGCTGCGATCTGATTCCCACAATATAATTCATAGAACTTAATTCTCAACTGGATATTTATGCTGAATATTTTGGTAGGGTAACCGTTTTGTTAAAAACAACTTAGAAAACTGAGATCTAGACAGTAAAATGCGCTGAATCATTTGTACTAGATTTTACGTGTATTGCTGTCAGTAACAGTTGATGAGGAAAATGTCAATTCCAGTGAACATGATTTAAATGAACTAAAAATAACAAAAGTTAACAACAAATAAAAGGTTTGACTTCAAGTGGACTTTGTTCTATTACTTTCCTCCTACCAACTTCAAAAGTCAACGAAAAGGGAGAAGCACATGAACGAAAACAACGCGACACACGATCAGCGTTGCCACTTGTTTGCAATTGCAATAGATATACTGCATTTTTTCGATTTAAAATTTACTGTCAAAAATGACATCTATCGCGATTTTGTAGAGAATCTACTGCGAACAAAATGGACGCAAACATTTCCCGATAAGAGACATCTGCGACCTGATGATGACAATCAGGATCTATAAAGTTCTCCTGATCCAGAATGAGTTTTTCGGATCAGTGCTGTCAGTTAAGCACTTTCGGAGCTAGTTTTGGTGATCTTTAAACAGTTTTAGCGTGCATTAAAAAGTCTTAGCTCTTAGTGAAATTTCTAGCACTTTTTATTTGCTAATTTATTTAAATAAAATTGGTATACAACTTTGGCAAGGAATCGTCCAAAAATTAATCTTTAACCTGGTTAGAGTGCAACTTTTGAAGCGTAGAAAAAGAATAAAATTCATAGAATTTCTTTGTAAGAAGACGAAAAAATTGCAGATCCCTTCCATTCGGTTGGGAAAATAAATAAAAACACACACCAACGAATGATTGTGAGAAGTTGTTGCGACAACTTTTAATTTTTTTAAATAGTTTAAATTCAAGTTGCTAAAGTAATGTTCGCTTGAACCCGAATGAATCGGCCGATTGAATTGAAATAAAAAGTAAATGTTGCTCCATATTTAGGGCTAGGTTTCGCTGAGACATCAAAATGGAATTGGCAAGTGTTTTGAACGTGATCCCTAAAGAATTTCACATACAAAAATGCAAGCTCGTATATTTTATTATATTTAACTAGGTTAAAGCCTTTGTATAGCTCGCGAGACTTCACAAACTATTCTATCCTAGGTGCAGAACTAATATTTCTTATTTCTAGCAGTCCTATTTGGGAAATTCATGAGGGTAAACACTGATAACCTTCGAAAGGTGCTCTGGGTTATAAAATTGACACCCAAACTATATTTCTGTTCCTATTTTTCGAAAGATCTAGCTATGCTTCAAATTTTAGCTTCCTAGGCTGATCGTTATCGAGAGCCTTAGCCAAATTTTCAAAGGCAGAGTGCAGCTAATTCGATTCTGTTTTTGACTCATTTTCGTAAGCGTGTTTGAACCGTTATTAAAACAGACTGTTTTTGGTAATTTTTAATTTTTTTTTTGTGAGTATTGGATGCTTTTTTTGAAGTTTTTTTAACGATTGTAGATTTGCTGGCACTTTTTTATGAAAAACCTTGAAGAGTCCAAATAATTAGCCTTTCCATAAAATCGAACTGAAACTTATTTTTACGGACACAAATAGACAACCTTTACACATTTCCAGTCATCTATTTGAAATGTAGGCATCCCTGCACATTGCATTGATTTGCCCCCACCCCGAAATAACCACCTGCGACCTACGCCCCTGTGTTCCTCCAATTTATCTGTGCAAACGAACCAGTTTGGGATCTTCTCCAAACCTGCAAAAACAACAAAAAAAACCCACACAGTCCTCCACGCAAAAGTAAAGGTGCCGTTGCTGTTGGTGCATTCGTTGTGCATTTGCAGTGTGTTGCAGCAGGTGAGGACGAAAGAAGCAGCAAAAAAAACCAAATGCAGGTGGACCTCATCCTCATCCATGTGAAAAGCATTTTTTTATTTTGTGCGCACACCTTGATGCAGTCATGGATTTTTCCCGATGCCGTTTTGCTCCCATTCAACTAAACTGATATTGAAACTCAATCCACTCAGGTAAGCCAGATAGACAGGTTACTTTCAAGGGTTTTCGAGATGCAAATCTTCGGCCCACTATCACGATTTATCGCGAAAATAGAAAGCCTTTTTTACACGAAGCTATGCGCGCACACAGATTTACGTATCAGCGCCGCGATTTAACGACTTCTGATTCTGATGAAATTATTAAGACACACAGCAAAATGATGACTAAAATGTCTTATTATATCGTGCAATCATTCGAGATAAGACTCAGAGCAAATATTAGGTGCGACTTTGTGCAGCCAACCTTTGATAGTGTAAACAAAGTGACATTTGATTTGATAAGATATTTAGTAACAATTTAATTGCGTCGATTCGACGTAGTTTTCGTACCCAAGTCGAGCGCGTAGTTGCTCTCTTGAGACAATAACTCTTAAGTGGGCCAAATGGCTGTGGCTGTCTGTGGCTATCTGTTTCTTTCAACCTTTGGTCAGCAGAATTTCAAATTTGTTGCTGTTAAGGTAGTTGATTGGATCTTTGTTTATTTTTATGTCGTACTAAGTTCGACTTCATTTATGTTTTGTCGACCGATTGACTAAGGTGAGTAGGGAGTTACGTCACAAGTCTATTTCCCGCTGCACGGTTAAAAAATCGTTCATTGTTGAGAAGTGGAGGCCTAATTTTATAGAGTTTCAAGCCGTCTACAGAGAGGGCTAAGTTTGTCTGAAGGAAGACTGTTTTGAAAAGAGGGCTTCCTATAGGAACTTTCTCAGTTTCAGACTAGGGAACGGGGATATGAACTTGAACATTTACCTCTTCCAAATCTGTTCGGAATTGCCTTCAACTTACAGCTGTCCAACGAGAGTAGGTTTTGACTATCGTTCTACATTGCTGTCAATACAAACCACACTCCTTTACCCATAGCTAGGCATCAAACTTTTATGAAATTCACTTTTGGCTTTATTTTTAGGACAAAGCCTGCGTCGGCATTTTTTAAGGCGAAACGTTCAAACGTTTTCATGTGACCCCTGGGGTCAGATTCTATAGATCAAACGTTTTCGTGCGCACGAATGATTTGGCCTACGTAAGCAAATTTCTTCGTGCACACAAAAACGATTGAACGTTTCGCCTTACACAATGCCGACCCTGGTTAATTCTTGACGTCACATGAATGTACGTCAAAGTTCTTCAAGTGCTATCAGAGCAGCTACGTGCTTTTCCTCCAAAATGAGCAGCACTGAGCGCCAGTTGTCATTTTCGTTATCCCAAACAATGCACGCGGCGTTTAAGAAGAATTGCACACCTAGATAGGATCCCCTCGAAACCCATCCCAAAAAATGAACTTTTCCTAAACCGAATCAACGTCGTCTGTCACTCTGTGCTTGGTGCCAGATCGATGCAACTCGGTTCGCTTCGGTTATGCAATTAACGCATTTATCTTCATTTGCAAATCTCGTTCCTCGCCTGAGCTGCCGCAGCCGCTACCGCTGCCGAACCGATGCATGCGAACGCAAGGCCTATGCATTCGAGTCGAGTGTTGTGCGCATACATTTTCGCCTGAGAACCCGAAATCGCCTGCAGAGTTTTTATATTCACGGTCTTCCAACAAACTATCGTATAGATCCCATGAATGAAGCAATGCATGTGCGGCTTGACTGTGTAGTAGAGACCCCAGCATTCGCGTGTGTATAGCAGCCAGACGACAGGTAGGTGGCTGATAAATTATACCTGAGAATTTTACCTGTTCAAGGGTGCGACTAGGGAATTTCGCCGACAGATGCACTGTCATACTCAAACAAACGAGTTTTTGTTGAGTTTTCTTTTTCGTTTTGTTTGTTTGGCTGTTGCAGTGTCCTTTTGAAATGCCAGTATACCAAAGGAAATCTATCAATGGAATTCATTTGGCAGAGACTCACCTTTCATGTCGCCATCATCGACATATCCTGCTGATGTTGCGCTAGACAAAAATCCAGGTTTGACTAGACTTTGTAGGGTTATCCAAAATATCCAGAGTTGCCATATCGAGAAATCCATTGTTGATGCGATTGTCGTTGTGCGTGTGTGTTGAAACTCACTTTTTATTTCACTGAAGGTATTCACTTGTATTCACTAGATCCTTGTATATCAAAATACACGCTGTAGATACTATTTTATTGGAATTTTCTACGCTTAGATACTGTGCAGTCCATGGTAGATTCGTAGCCCCCTCGCTTTGGTGTTTTTAATGAATGAAACGATGTGGGGAACTGGTAAAACCACTTGTTCAACTCAGAACAACATTTGCATTGAATTCTTGGACCGCGCGCGAGTTGTATAATTTCAAGTTTGAGCAAAAACAAAACTTTTTTGAAATTCAAATATTTTTGTTTGAATTCACTTCCCTGGTTTGCTGATCGGTCACACTTGTTGCCTCCGGTAGAAGAGGCGATTGGGTCAAACAGAAACACACTCGAAAAGTATCTCTAAACGCGAACAATCTGCATAAACGAATACTCGCTCATGGGAGAATTTTTTTTGTTCAGCAACTTTGCAAAAGACACAGTGTTGCAACAGCAATGCAAATTTATATCTCTTTGTATACCCGGAATGCGCCTTCCCGTAAACGATTCGTTATCCAGTTGAACGCGATCGGTTGTAAGGTTTTATTTTATTTTTATTTTTTCGTTAAACGTAATTGTTTATAAGAAAATGCAAATAAAAATGGAAAACACTGCCACCCGAGCGTGAATCACGCAAACTGATCAGATAGGTAGTACCGCGCGTAACCAAAAGAACACAACGAACACTCACAATAGTTATTGTTTGTTGGCAATATTTGTTTGGGTGGAATAAACAATTCGAATTGTAAAAAAAATAATTCAAAACAAAGTGGGAATGAAAAAAAGTCGCACGCCGCCCGTCAGTCGACCATTCGCTTGGAATCTCTTTGAACAAGTGCTTGCGGCGAAACGAAGCGAGTGAACAGAACAGTGAACATGAACAGTGAAGTTCGGCTCAGCAGTCAACACCAATACCAAACAAAAGTGTATCTCTATAAACTCTATAAATTGGAGTGCAACCAACACACTGTTAGACACTGGAAAATGAACTATCGCGAAGAGCAGTCGAAGAGATGTGTGAAGTTGGAGCTTGAAAAGGATTCTGGCTGAGTGTGAGTGGCCTCAGTGAACAGTGAGTGGCATATGACACTAGCTGCAGCCAATAGCTGAAGTGAACGAACACGAAGTAGCGCAGCGCAGCAGCAGCACCCAAACAAACGGCATGGGTGAACTCGATTTTGTCTTGCGGAGTTGGTGTGTGAGTGAGGTGATAGGTGTTCTGTGGTGGAGTGAACTAAGAGTAGAATAGAATAAAAATGAATTACTTAAAAGACTCTTTGTTCGGTGGTTCATTGATCGACTAGTAGAAGAGAGCTGCAGGTGAGATCGGTTTGGTTATTTGATAATTGATACATGAACAAGACCCAGCAATGGCTGCGTTCAGCTTGCAAAATATTTGACATTTTGTTTCCTCAGTTTACGTTTGCTGGTTTTGAAAGCTTTTTCTTGGTGTACTACCCATGTGTAGGTATAGGTATCGAGAACATAAGGGCAGCAAACCACGAAGGCTCGTGCAAGTGACATTTTTTTCAAAATAGCAAAGAAATTGCAATGTCCATAAACTATATAAGAGTTACTAAAAATATCTAGTAGGACTTTAATGTAAGTTCGACTAGAAAGACTAAAGATTTCTGTTTGTGTTCTGTGGTATAAGGATGATGCATGTCGGTCAGAAGGTATTTTTCGCTCTGCACATGGAAAAGCTTTTAAATTAGGGAAGATAGGTAGATCAAGGAAATGCGGGACACAAATCTCTGGTGGGAAATGAAATATGTTCAGCAATATTTCTTTTGTGCGGGCAATAATTCATATGATTACAGGAGGCACTTATTAAGTTGAACAATCCAGTTTAAACATAATATTTCCGCGATATTTGACAGTTTTAAGCTTTTTTCGACGGTTTTTTTATTTGTTTTCAGCGCTTTTTCGCGCATTTTTTAAGTCGTTTTTGCCGCGTTTTTAACTTATTTGTTGGCAATTTTTTCTGTCTTTCCCAATATTTTTTTTTTGTGACAGGTGTTTTTGAAAATTTGTTCTGCTTACTTGGATTAGTTATTCGACTAACCTAGCCTTCAGTTTCTTGTGAGTTTTTGACTCGTTTTCAAACGTCGTTTGATGGACAAAGGAGGCGCAAAATTCACGTTATAATTTTTGAAATTGGAGTCATACGTCAAACATATTTGACATTTGTGAACTAGACAGCTGCAGTATAAACTGCAGTATAAAACAAACAAGCAGTGGAGCACTATACTCCGCAAAAGCGTGGAATAATTAAGGGATATTGTGAAGAAAGCGTTTCCTGGTCGCGTAGTCTCCTGTTTTTAATAAAACAAAGTGCGTGTGAGATATCATCGGAATTTTCGTTCGTTTGAAAGGCCTATTGGCGCCATTAGGTATGGAATATAACATCGTTTAAATGGCCGCCACGCTTCCGTGGGTGACGCTCATCCGAAAAGTCCAATTTTCAATGACTTTGGCGAACAAATCAGGCTGAATTTGACCGATGGCATTTGTAATGTTAGCTTTAAGGACCGCTGTGGTGGTTTGGCAAAAGAGACTGAATAAATGACAGCCAATTTGACAGTTGTAACTTCAACCATATCAGCTGTCAAAGTTCGGAAGTCCCTTTACAACAATAAGCTCTCTAGAGTCCATTTCTGCGATGGTATTTTTTGTAGTATGGTTACTCTCATCTTTATTTGAAGCAAGAGTAGCTCGATTTAGAAAGTCCAACTGGACAGTGCAGAACTGTATGTGCCAAAAGTTAATGGATTCATTTGCAAAATGCGTTGTACTAAATATAATTTTTGCTAAATGACATACCTACGACCTTAAATTTAGTACAGACTTTTATCATATAACATTTTATCGAACTAGACGCATTTCTAGAAAGAGTTGGTCACAAATATGTCCCAAGGCCTACCTACCTCATAAGCTCTAAAGTAAAGTACTTTTTCCTTAATGAGTGCTTAAGTAAATGTATGATGTAACTTTATTATATTTAATGTCAAGTGTTTGTTAAACTAAGTTCAAGTTGTGTGCGTATTTTCTTATTACAAGAGTTGATTGGAGCCACTTGTGCGACAGATATCTATGTTTACCGAAATACCGTGGTGTCCAAATGTCAGTATAAAAGCAGACGACAGGCCCTACGCTTTCAAAAATTCAACTTGTAAGCTTCCAAACTGTGTTTATAAAATTGTAAAGACAAATGCGGGCTAATATTGCACTTCTTCTGCTCTTTGGGGTGTTTTGTACGATGTCATCGGCGGCAGTACATGTGCCTAAGCTTGGACTTGGATCAGCTAGCGAACAGAAGTACGACGTTGAGACCAATGCATTCGAAGTGGAGGAGGACCGATTCGTTCCACAACCACGTGTAACTTGCGATCTGCTGAGTTTCAACATCAACGGTTGGAGTTTAGGTCACTCGGCCTGTGCCGGCCATTGCTATTATTTGGGAAAAAGGGGAGGCTACTGTGATTCGCGGGGAGTATGCAATTGCAGATAAATAAAATTACGACATCTTTCAAAAGAAAATAAAATAAAAAAATACATGAAAGCATGGAGAACTTGTTTGATTTAATACTTGACTATAGTCGAAAGGGGTCAATGCAACTTAAATGGCAGTCTTGGCCCATGTTGACAGATTGTTGTATAAGTCATCCATAGACATTTCGCTCAGCTTCAGTTATTGCGTGGAGATATGACGTTTGCTTAAGAGAAAGTTGGTCCTAGTTGTGTAGGATGATATCCAAATAGCTTACAAGTGATGCAGAAAATACTTTGAAAATTTATACCTTTTTTCCACACTCATGTGGGATGCATTACCTCTTGCGCACTCTGTCTTTATTACAATCCACAATTCGGCTGCTCTTTTCTTTCAATTTGTTCTCTCACTCGTGCAAAAATTAAAATGCCAGACTTCTTGAGATATTGTACTAATTACCTGGTAAATAATATCTAATAAATCATTTCCTGTTGGTACACGTTCAAGAAAGGGTAGCCGACGAACCTGTTCAAGAAATTTGTGACTGAGTACTAAGTTGACAGTTCGCATATGTGGCTGACATAGAAAAAGTGACGTTCCGGACCAATCTACTTTTTACGTTAAGGTTACATATTATCCAGACCGATATAAATTAACTAGATTCTTGAATGTGCCCAGTTTCTTAAAAGCTCTTTTAAATATACTTTATTTTTCCAAATATTGCTGCTTTGTTAAAGATTGAAAGTAAAGCGCAAATAAAGTCAAACCATTGAGCTTAGTCAGCAAATAACTGTGCAATTTCAAGCTAAAAAGACAGTTCAAATATTGATAATATTTTTTATTTGATCGTTTTCAGTTATGCAAGCACTTGATGTGCTGCCCACTTAAAACCAAATTACACAAAACAGTCCAAAACAAGTGATTCCTCCCTTCATATCTCTGTTTGCTGTTGCGCCAATGTTTGAGCTTTTAGTTCTTATATAAAAAACGGACTCGATTGACTTCATTTCATTCCGTTTAAGATACTTGCCATAATGCGTATTGCTATCGCTTTTGTTGTGTTTTCCTTGGTAGCCTGCCACATTTCCTGGGCGTTATTCATGCCAGATCCAGAAAGATCGACGGAAGGAGAGTCAGCTGAGCTTGAATTCTATAACCACATCGAAGAAGATCAACTTATTCCCGAACCACGGGCTTCCTGTAATTTCTTAAACAAGCTTGGCTTAAATCATGCGGCTTGTGCGGCTCACTGTTTATTGCGAAATAAGAAGCGATTTAAGGGAGGATACTGCCGAGCGGGAGTGTGCAACTGCCGTTCATAAAAGATACGTCAGAGGCATTTTATAAAAATAATCAAAATTTTAAATAAAATATAGTTTTGGACAGATGCTTGAAGTTGACAATTATTTGTTTTCGAAAGAAGAATGTGACGGAATTCGAACGGATTTATGTACAAATTTGACATATCATTGAGTCCAAGTAATTCCGTTAAGATTAAACCTTAAGATTTATAGAGTTGCATAGTACTGCTTATAGTACACCCTAGAACTTGTAATTGTGGACTCCAATCTGTCAGCTTTTCATGATTGACAAATTCACCAGCGCGAATTTCCGAACTTTTGAGAGTAAAGATTTTAGATATCACACGTCAAAGCTCAAATTAAATAGATGACCGGCGTCAGTGTCAAATAAATAGAAGAGAAACCCAAGTTACCTACAGCTAAAAAAAACTGTTGGGAAAAGAAAACTGACTTTTTATGACCCGAGCATAATTTCACGGAAAAAATTGCTGAAAAGTGTATTAAAAAAAAAAAAAAAAACACAAGAGTAACGAAATAAAGGGGTTTTAAATATTCATATTGTAAAAGCTGGAAAGAAAATGCCCCGATGATTGTGTGCTGTTTAACGATGTTTAAACCAAATACTACTATAGAGTATACTCTGATCAAATAGAGTCGGCTTTGTTTTTTGTTATCCTTCAAGTTTTTTGACATTTAAACCCAAAATATAGCCCCATCTCCAACAAGATGGGTTTCGCGAAATATTTTATTACTTTCATTTTGCATTTATTTTCGCCGACAAATACGTCAACGTTCATGCATGTAAATTTGTTTATCAAAATGTCAAAAAGGTCGAAATTTATGTACCCATCTTTGTTATTAAGTACCTAGTACCAAGAAATATGCAATAAGCATGGCATAACCGAAATATTTTTGACGTGATATGTCAAATAGTATCTAGATTCTTGTTGTGAAAAAGCGCGCAAACGGTTGCTTTCTGTTCCACTTTGAAAATTATTTTGTTTCCGGTCTTTTTTTAAAACGCCCGGTCAAACATAAATCGCACTTGTATGACAGTACATATTACGACAGAAAACAGTATGACAGAATTGCATCCTAGCATTAGGGAACTTCAGCAATTTTTATGTTTGTGGTTGATGATGAGAGACTATTTATTTAGAAAATGAATTAGCTGTACAGTACTTTTTAATATAGTTCACCTGACAATATAATGAACGAAAATCATTTGAAATAATTTCCTAACCTACAAAACCACAAGAAGTTGTTGTGAATGTTTTTCATTCTGAGAACTGAGACCCATTATGCGAGCATTACACTTCCGCACTTATGTACTTATCTCTACATGACAGAATGTACTTGAACATTACAACTGTTCAACGAAAATTAATTAAATTGTTTAAATATTTGCACTATAATTTACAGTTGTCCAGCTAGAAATGCATATTTTCTCAATGCTTATATTCCAGTTGATTGTGTTTCGCTTTTCACTTTGTCACGTTCGAAGATTGGTATAAAAACAGCGGCAATCGATCGGCAACTTTTCAGTTTTGTAAAATAAAAAAGAATGTTAACTACAACTATTACGCTCGCTTTTCTTTCCGCGATCGTGTTGCATACTTCTCTGGCAGCATCAATGTCTAAATCGGACAAGTCAGCTGATTTGGATTATCCTAATCAACGAGCGCTAATGCCGGAACTACGTTCTACTATCGATTTGTTGAGCGCCTGTGACGTTAGTCGTTCGGCCTGTGCGAATTATTGCTTACTCATGAGGTACAAGGAGGGACGCTGCAACAGGAGGGTGTGCTATTGCATTAGATAGGGACAATGTTTTAGTACATGAGCATAGAAATGGTTATTTGTAAAACCAAGGAAATAAAGTGAATTTTTGTAAACATAAGAGTACCTAAGGCTACAACTTGAGGAAATAAATTGTAATTCTTACAAAACTATGCGAAATGTGTTACAACTTACAATTCAATAAAATTTTTGACAGATGGACCATTTGACACTATTGTGATTATGAATGGATGCGGAGTTGTTCGGTTTTGACGCAGCAGTTCTTGCTAAATTCGGAAATATTGCGCTATTTCTGTGCACAAAGAAAATGACCTCTGCACCGGTGGTTTCACCATTTAACCAGATCTTACTGAAATCTTCGCATGCGCTATTAGGCGTTTTTCTTTTTTCGTTCAGAGCGCGCTCGATGAGCTCAGAATCAATTGACTGAGCAGGCTGAGTGAATAGCTAATTTCACACTTCCAGTCATATTTGGCAAAAAAACAAACAGGATAAGCAAATAGTTGAAATGGTGTTTTGGAACTGAAAATTAACCAATTAAATAAAAAAGAATTAAATATTAAGTTATGCATTTATGACAACTATGTGCCCAAGTGTGTTTCACAAATACCTAAGAAAAATCTGAGCACGCTCGCCCATAATGCTCGAGCTCAGTTCAGTGTTTAGCTCTGAACTAAAAAAGACAAACGCCTATTGTAAGCGAATGGAGCTACCACTTAGTCTACAAACCATGCAGGATCAGTCCCGGTCCTCGTTACTTACCACTTCGCAATCGGAATCTCACTTGCCAGCGGTAAACAAAAATCCTCATCCTCAGCTTGCATAAATCACTTTTATTCAGAAATAAAGTACAGTAATTATTTGTTTCCTTTGTTTGTAACACGTTATATTATTTTACAAAAAGCGAAATCCTTCAGAGTTATTTTATTTTATTTTATTTACTCAAGTCATAAATTTAGCGTCTATACGATTTCTTTTGATCATTTGATGTGTGTCTGTGTGTGTTTGTTTGTTTTTTTCCCAACGGGGTTGCTTTTAGCAAAGCGATTATTTTATAACTACCCTTGTCTTATTATTTCAATTTTTAATATTAAGTGTGTAAAATTTAAAAACATTTTTTTTTGTTTTCATTTAATTTTTAAGTTTTTAGTTTTATCTAAAACAATTTGTTTTCACTCCTAAAATCATCATACAAATTATGTTGCAATAAATTTACTTGAATAATAAACTCAACTACACTTTTTTATGTTTTAGTTTAGTGTATATTTCGTTGTTAATAATAGAATTTAATATTTGTGGGTGTAATATTAATAAAAACTTTGGTTAGTCCTTTGATATGGTTAAAGTGTTTTTTTTTTTTTATTACTTCCATCTATGTTTGTTTGTCTCCTTTAGTCCGTTGCAAAGAAATTACAATTCAAACTAATTTGCTTAGCATTGGGTTACGATGTATAGGTAGGAATATATATATTTTGTTTCTGTTTTCTTTTTTCATATAATAGGCACAAAGTGAAATAAAATGTTATTTTATGCTGTAAAATTTAAAAAAAATAACTCTTCGCAAATGCTAAAAATATATTTATAAATCAATTCCCTGGTAATCTTTTTAAAGTTGGTATGTCAAAGAAGTGTGCAATTTAGGATGAAACAGAGACAAATATTGTTCTGTAAAAATATCGAATTAAACAGAATTGCAAATTTTATTTAATGGCGAGTTGTAGGTCTCCTTTAGCTAAAAATTTATTTTCCTTTGTTGTGGCTAATTTGTCGTATCTACTTTGCAAACTACAATCTACAAATTAGTACATGTATTTATACGAATTGTTTCTGTTTTGTTTTTTAACAATAATTTCTTTGAACTATTTGTAAGTTTCTATTTTAATTTACATCCAGCTTATAGCTGTTCACTTAAAGCTCAAAAGCAGATGTTCTATGTCATCTCTAAGTATTTATCTAGAACTGTCAAGACAATTGTGATATTGAACTACGCCACTAGAGTATATTGCATACATTAGGGCGAACAGTCAGCGGCAGAAACGTAGATCAATTTCTGTTTTCAACAAATAATGACAGTTGTTTTTTTTTTTAATTCTTTAAAGCTAACTATGTTAACATTTTTTGTCCACACAATTTTTTTTTACAATGAATTTTGATTATTTGTTTGTCCAATTTTTTTGTTTGTGTTTTTCTGTGGGCTTTTTTTTAGGAAACACTCTAAGGGCATGACAAATGTATAAGATGGTACTATATGAACAAAATCTAACATGAAACCGGTTCCGGTAGTGGGTTTTCAGTGATGCGGATCTTTGTCGAGTTTAGATTGATGCCTGTGTAGACAGTAGCATTGTCCATGTCCACGTTGGTATCCATGTCCGATTCGTCAGGGTTGCCACTGTCACTGGCATTTCCGTTCTCTAAGTCGGCATCGTTCGGTTGTTGGTGTTGCTGCTGCTGCTGTTTGTGGAAGTTACCAAAGAAGAGCGATGCTGTTTTTTTACTCGCCCCAGATGGCGTTGTCGGTGAAGACAGTGGCGTAACTGTATTAGTAGTTGTCAAAGCACGCACAATAGGAGGGGGGATAGTTTTGTTTTTGTTAAATATTTTTTAACCATCTTGATGGTTTTGTTTTGTTGAGAGGGGTTTGGTGGGGAGAGGTATTTGGTTGTGGAGTGGATGTGGGTGTTTCGAGTTTGATAGAAAACAAAATGAATATATCTCGAAAAAATATCAGAACGATGTTGTGTGGTGTGTAGTATTGTGTGTGAGTGTTTTTGATACGTCTTACGGATAAAGGATGCTTTACGCGATTAAAAAAGGCATATGACTTGACAAAAATCACAAATCAGATCAGAAAACTGATGTGACCATCGCATACCGTGGTGGACACTTAGCACATTTTCTCTTTCGGTTGTTGAAATTCATACAAACAAATCAAATACTATTCTAAAGACAACGGAATTTCTAGTATATTATTAAATGTGACATTTGAAATTTAAAAAATACAACAATATTGTTTTTAACTGCTTTTGGTACTCGAATTAAATTAACTTTAATGAAGAAGAAAGTGTGGTGCTTTTTGGTGTCCACCACTGTAGGTAGGTATGGAAAGTCATATGCCCGTCTACTTTCGCGATTAATAGCAATAATAATGGTGAATTCAGATGAAGAACAACAATGGTGATGGATGAATGATATTACAAGAGCACATTTCTTTCTTCGTCTTTACAAATTTCTGCGTAAGCCAAAGAGGCTCCGATCTGTTCGTAGATGGCGATATAAAAACATTTCAGGCCCTTCGATAACCATTCAGTATCATATCTCTTTCGGCTATACGTTAAAAAAATAGAAAGCTCTATCATAGAGAACATGTCACCTTACTTGTGTTTTTATGTCAGCTTTAATTTGGCAGGAATTTATAGGATATCCCGATCGGGGGAAGGCAGTTGTGCAAGCAGTATGACTAAATAATGTAAAACCGCAGCGAACTTATTGGAAAAAGTAGGAAGGTATCACCTTTCTGTTACGAGGGCCATTGAACATTTCAACATCCAGCCCATATTCACTGCAAAAGTATCATCGGCATTATGATAAGACGTGTTTGAAATCAGCTTTTTGAGGACATATTGTACTCTCGGGTGTTTGTCAGGCATAGAATAACAATCATATTAAAAATATCTAATTTACTTCATATATGGTTTTTATTTTATTTGTTCATGATTATTATATTGAAATTCAAAGGCTCAGAATAAATGTCTCGCTTATTATTTTACACACAGTCGATTACAATTTTTAAAATCGTTGCCCGCCTCGAATCTCAACAGATTTAAATAGAATACTGAAAAAATATTTGGTTTTCTCTAGAACTACATGTGCGGAAAGAAATAGAAATAAAATATTTAGCAACAAAACTGTTACAAAATTTACAAAATATGATTTCGACTTAACGTAATAGCACTAAAAATAATAAACAAATATACTTGTATTCATCGTGCAAGTGCAATATGCATAAACATTACAATGTGTTAATTAGGTGGTACAAGACAATGTCTGGTCGACTTTTAACATTTTACGATCAAATTTTATCGTGCATGGCTGATTCAAGCAAAAGAAATACAGAAAACAATAATTTTATAACTAAAAGACAATCAGTCGCGTCATTCACTTCTCTGAAGACAAATTGGAGTTGTTTTCTTTTTTGTATCTACCTCGGGTTGTTCAAGTACAAATTAATTTTGCAAGCAAATAATATAAATTGCAAGTCCAATGGACTCCAAAAGTAACAACGATTCATGGGAAGAAATTGTTGTTAATTTTTTTTAAGAATAAAACTATATATCAGTTTCATTGTTTCCAAAAGCATCCCCACAAATAAATTGCTCTTAACTCACTCACTCTGTAAAAGAAATAATCTGCTAAGACTAAAAACAGAAATAAAAATTAAATATAAAACAGAAAACAATATAAAATATTAAATATTTTAGTTATTTTAAATATTTTAACATATAAATCTATACAAATGTGTGTATAAGAAATTAAAACAAAATTATTTTATAATCAAATATTAGAGTTTGTTTTTACGCGTCCGGTGTTGAATGGGGTTGCGATTGCGGATGTGACGACACTAAACTTTTGGAATTTTCAAAGCTAATTGTTCCATGCGATCGTCTCGATTGAAGTGCACCAACAGCTAGGCAAATAATAATAAAACAAAAATAAAAATAAAAATTGTGAATGTAGAAAATCAAAAGAAACACAAATATACGTGAAACTAAAAGCATGAGAGGTAAAAACATTGGCTACTAACATCAGATAAGCAAAACCTGTACAAAATAGGGACGATAATATTTTTGTTAGTCAAGTATTTTAAAAATGATATATATTTCTAAATAGTAAGAAGATTTTCAGTTACTGACTAACAAGAGGGAATGTTAAATGAAAAGATATTTCAAGACCTTCAGAATGCATTTTATTGTATTTTTGTTTCCTAGGTTTCTCTACTCCAAGTGTTACAAGCATTTTCCATTCCTTGGTTCTCAGTGACGTTAAATATTTGTCGCACTAAATTCAGTTGAAATTTCGACAGTTTATGTAGCTCATAACTCCTTGAGCAAAGGCTTTAAACTCAAGCATACGTTTAAGCTCACAGCCTTGAGTAAGCCAACAAATAATTGAAAACGAAAAACATGCTGAATGTCGTTAAAATTACCAAAGAGGGAAATTTGTTTTACCTCAGTGGAAACATTTTTTTTTTAATAATTATTGTGCAATGAATGACTGTCAACACTGCCAATCGAGTTACAAAAAAAAAGTTGGCGTCTTGGTAATAAAGGGTTTTCCAATGAGAGGTGTTATTGTGAATGACCCGCTATTTCGGTAGCTGTCACTTTTGAAGCTTTTATTCTTTGACATTTGACAAGTAGAAACTACGCCATTACGATACACGCTTCAGCAACGTATTGAAATTATTAAAATTCACTACAAAAATGGTGAAAATCTTGCAGTCACAGTTCGCAAAATTATATTTAAGGAACCAAAAATAAAATATTCCTGCATCATAGCAAATGAAAATTTGTGCACATAATGAACCATTCTACAGGCGTTACTACTCAAACGATCTATATAATGTATATAAAAAAAAATTCAACGCTAAATTTTCGAAAAAAGAACAAAAAAACATTTCTTTTTGGTTTTGAGTTCTATTTGAACATTTCAATTTTAATATTCTGAGCTGAACTGGATAAGTGGTGACACAAGATGGTGGTGGGGATTCATTTCATTTATTTAAGCAGCAGCTCCATCTGTTAGTGAGAAATTACTGCGACTTTTCAGCTGCGATCGAAGGTGAACAGGAAAAATAACACAGCAACGGAAACAAAAGCAAACACAGAGAACAAAAAATGTGTGAAAGGTAGTTGTAATACGTACCAGAAGACGTTTCAAAAACAGTGCGATTGGCAATAAATAAAATTAATTATATTTGTTTGTAGTTCATCCAACGATGTTGCCGAGGGATACATAGTTTTTATTTTCGAAATACGCGATGGGGATGGTAAAGAAAGGCGCAAATGGAGTTATGAGGTAGAAAGTTGATCAAGTCAAAGGGAGGGTGTATTGTTTTGTTTATTGGTTGTGGGCGGAAGAATGGATGGTAAGTATATGGTGTGGGTGTGGGTTTAATAAGAGAGAAAAAGAAAAAAATAAATAAATATCCAAATTATTTTTTTTTCTTCTCCTTTTTTTTTTTGATAATAATTCGTACGTTTTACTTTCAGTGTTGTAATGCATGTAGTGCTGTCGTCTCGTAGTGTTGTGTGTATTCTTAGAATTTTTTTGGTGAAATGAGGTTGCCAATCTTTAAGTTCTTTTTTTATTAGTTTACCCAGCATACAAACACAACTGTGCAAATGAGTGAAGATTTGGAAAACGCAACACAACAAAAAATAAATCCATCTGCGAAAAATGCTTTTAAAAGTCGAACAACAAAATAAAAGGAATAAAAAACTGCGCACCAATTTCATTGCCTTCTACACATGCGAATACAAGTTAATCTAAAGGCGCTCTGATTTTAGTGCTGGTCCATAAGTTTTGGGTACGTTTTTGCGGTTTAACTAGGCCAAATTATTGGAACCTCAATTGTCTGGGGGTGTTAAGTAACAGACGCATTTATCATTCTCGAAAAGTTTCGCACAGGGCGAATCAGCTCTAAAATCGAATACATGTAAGTATAAGTATACCAAAGTAGCTACGAATTTTATGCAGCTTGTCTGAAAAAATGGGCTATATTCTAGCTGACTTCTTTATTTGATACACAAACCAGTTAGTAGTGAACTTGCGACGTCTAATTCGGTTATATGAACACATTTTCTGAACCGAAGATGACTTAAGTAAGAGACCGGACACCAAATGCGTCTTTTAGGACTGACAGTATTGTAAAATTAAGCCTATACTGATACAAGTAATGCGCTATCCACTTTTATCGTTTTCGAGGTGAAGTTCTCAAACGAAAATGTTATTGTGTCAGAGTTGCAGCTAGTTTTATAAATCTATACCTAAAACTTATGGATGGAGCCATTTACATAATATCGACAGTCTTGTGTAAAAACCTAACCATCTATATAAATGAAATAAACATGAATACAAAATGAATGACCCCTTAAAAACGATCTACGCTCTTGAAAGAACTAAGATTTGTTATGAAATAGGTTCTCGATCAGTGTTGCCAGATGAAAAATCTAAAAATCTTGTTTTTCTGATATTAAAAATCTTTTTTTCAAGATTTTTTTCAAAATAGAAAAAGAACGAAATATAACATACAATTTTAAAGTACTTACTACTTTTATATATATTTTTTCGACAAAATTTTAGTAGGTAGCTATATACGTATAGCTAATAAGGTCGTTGTTTTTTTTTTTTAAATTTTGGAACATATTTGAATAAAAATGACAGAACATCATTGCTTATATTAGAATCATAGCAATTTGCTCCATTAAAGAGCAACAAATCCTTTGTAATGATTAAATTTTCAACTGTTTCAGTACTCAAATGATTACGAATTTTTTGTTTTATATAAAAATCTTCAAAAACTGTATATATGTGAAGTTTCCATCGGCTGTTTTTACAAACAATTTTTTCCGAAAACATATTACATCGGTTATTTTATCAAATTCGTACATGGGCTCTGTTCGACTCACATTACTCAAAATAATGGAGTTAATAGAAAACGGTTTTATTCAATAGAAAAGGTTGTTTTAATGTAAAAAAAAATCGAAAATTCTTGATATCAAATATCTTGAAATTTGATGAAATTAAGGTAAAAAGTCTTGCACCTATTTTGGAGCTCAAAAATCTTGAAAAAAAAGATATATCTTGTAATCTGGCATCACTGTTCTCGATTTGTAAATAAAATGAGAGATAAACTCAGCGAGATACCAAACTGAAAGAAAATGTCCCGGAAGGAGAATAACTACAGGTATTGTTCCCTTTTGATTTGAGCTCTTTCGCTTGTTGTAAGAAGAGGCTCTTTCTACTTTTTTGTCACTTGGTGATTGAGATAAAAATAGAGCGGCATTATTTTGTTGAAAATAATGACCCGCCGCGTCGACAGATCAAAGTTCAATCAGAAAACAGTTTGTCTGTGAGATTAGTTTCCAAAAAGAGATAGACGGATATGCGGCAGATTCTATTAAAACGTAGAACAAGAACAAGAACCCAGTATGTTTTCAAAACACTCTAGGCCCTCAAAATGGACCCTTCAAAAAAAATTTTCTACGATTCTCTACGATACTTATTGTACTCAGTTTCTACAAATAGACTATCGATATAATTAAATATTAACATAAATGGCAAACTGAATAATTTTTAAAACTAAATATTGAAAAAATCCAATTTGGTTTGATTTCACTTTATTTTAGTTTTGCAAGCAAAAATTTAAAAATTTATTCGTTCATCAAAATTTTAAAATGTTTTTGTTTTGCTTTTGTTTTTTTTTTTTATATAAACAACATACATATTTGTATAGCTACTTTCTTGTTATATTAAATGCTTATAAAGTTATTTTTTTTTGGTTTTTGTCTATACTTTTATACATATATAAATATATTTCGTAAGCTGTTCACAAATTGATATTAAATTTATTTAATAATATATACTTTTTTCGGTTTATTTATTTAAATGAATGCAAATGAATTACATTAACAATATATAACTTTGTTTTATATTTTTGTGGTAGTTTTTTTTTGTAATAAAATGTTCTACAAAATGCATTCATTCATATACAAAGCTCCCTAGATCAGTATTTTTGTTTGTAGATCTTTCTCAAATTAATAATATCCTATGGAAAATACTGTTTAAATTTATATACTTGGGTTTTCTTTTTTGTTTTTTTTTTGTTTATTTTGTTAATTTAATAAGATTAAAGCCGAACTTTTATAAACTCATCCATTCACAGAAAGTAGAAAACCTGCAATGCTATAGTAAATATAATGAAACAAGTAACAAAAATATAGAAACGGTTAAGCACCGAGTCTGTTGACTATACGAACAGAAACAAAAAGCTTTCTTCACCTCTCTATAAAAGGGGAAACAATAACGGCTAAGTTGAGAGGACAGAGAGCGTCCCGAAGTTTTTTAAAAGGTCTAAAGTCTAAAGATACTCGAAAATGTGTTTGAGAATGATAGTCCGCTCGAATGATTAAGCGAGTCTACGGTCTATTTTCTGCTGAATAAGTCGTTGTGTTATAATTATTGTTTATAGATTCGAATACGATTTAAGTAAATAATAAAAAAATATAGATTATATGAAAAAAAAAAAACTATTAAGCGGCTGTATTAAACGGCAGTGCTTTTGTGAATGAAGCATATCAAAGTTTGTGATTTTTGAACGTCAGATTTTAGGTTATGCACTAAATGTTGGTCTCAATTAATGTGAAGAGCTGCGAAATTGTAAACAAAAGTTTATGACATCAAAACATCTGTCAGTAACAGAAAATATGAAAGAGAAGGGAAAGGTAAAGGTAAAGGCAGTGTGCGGTTACTTTTCGGCCCAACTCAAATGATTGCTCAATTGAAGTATATTTTGGACTATTTTTAACCAAAACTCAGGCCCATTTATTGAATCAAAATAATTCAAAAGAAGTCCTGGAAAAGACGTAGCAATTGAAATTGAAACGCATCAGGTACTCTTTTCGGTACTTTCAGGGTTGCCCTAAATAGAACTAGTATGGCAGCTCCATAAAGGTTGGTAAGAACATGACGGATACCTTTTTTTGCCAGAATAGGCTTTAGATAGGACTACGCGCTTTTATGTATGTTATTTAAAAATAAAACTTAGCAGAATTGTGGGGTTTTGTATTGTATTGTAAGTGATAGGCCCTGTACACTGCGACCAGAAAAGATCTATTGTGTTGGCCTCTATTATTTAACCCAGGGAGTTGTCGAGGCTCTGCATTCGCAGAGTATCTGTTCCGTTGTCTTATCTTCTTCTCCGCAGAGTCGACAGGAGTCATCGTCGGAAAGTCCCATTTTTTTGAGATGGTATCTTAGTGGCCAGTGACCAGTAAGATAACACTTTAGGATCCTTGATCCATTGACAGAACGTCACCGTAGTGCTTTGTCTACATAGGTTCTGCTTTATGCAATGACTTGGGTTTTGTCTACATAGGTTCTGCTTTATGCAATTACTTGGGTGCGGATCTCAGACGAAGAATTACTCTTCCCGATCGCTGATTTAATGGGTATGGAAAACCCAGCCCACCTTGTATATAAGACATCAAACATGCATTGGCGATACAAACCTGTTTTTTAGGAACTACTTTGTGTCGGAGGACCTACTCTGTGCACTTTGATTCTACGTTTCGTTCAATATTCCTCTTTGATATGCTCCATCATGTTCGTAATTTAACTTTACAGCAGAAGCATTATAGTATAAAGCAAAGAAAATCTATTTTATTACTCTCTGTTGTGAGTTGTGTAAGTGATTTTTAGTTATCAAACTTTTTAAATTCGATGTTTTCTTTGTGTTAAATTTCAATTTCCATTAAATTATGATTGCAAAATCACCAGTTTTATGTACAAAAAATTTCTTTTATCTTAAAGTGTTTAGTGTAAAAAAATTTTTGCTAAAAACAAACACGAAATAAAAGTCGAACAAGAAAATTACTCAATTAGCTACGAAACAGAACTTATTGCAACTTTGCTTTTTTGTTTGTTGTACAATTAAATTTTGAATGAGATAGAAAGATAGATAGAGAGAGAGAGAGATTAATGCTATTAGAGTCGGAATCACACACAATGACGAGAACTTAAAAACAAAAATGCGTGAAGACAAACACGAACGGAAGAAAGAGAATATGACTTTGTATATATCTGAGCTGGGTGTGTGTTCTTTCTCTCTACAGTTGTTCTCTATGATTTAGATTTTGATTTTGATTCTGAGTTATGATTGATGTTTTGCAAGACTAGAGCTTTTTTTTTTGTTTTTCTCTGATGCTTTGACTATCGTGATGTTTGTAGAAGTTGTTGTTGGTTTTTTTTTGTAGATGAATCTATGTTTTTCTGTTCTAACACTTACCGTATCCCTCGCCCTGGAGGAAAAGCCGGAAAGCTTCAGAGACCTTTGCAGGTTGCTCTTCGAGAACCATTGCACAATCGGAGATCTAGAACCGAACAGAAAACAAGAAAACATTGTTATCCAAGTCAAGTGATTCCACTGTTAGCCTACCTTCATCCAAGTCGAGTTAGCGGGGTCCAAACGAGCATTCAGGGTAATGGTGTCCTCAACATGGGGCGACAAAGCTCCTGTTATATTCATCACTGTCATTTTGAGGGTGGTGATGTTTTGCTGCTGCCCTGGAGTTGGTGGTGGTGATCGGGTGATGTTCAAGTCATTTCGATGAATGTACGCGTTAATGAGCATCGCCAAGTTGGTCGGATTGACGGCATTCTCAAAGTGATGCTTGTACATCTGTACAAGATCGTGATTGCGTTCTTCGGGATTGCGGCCGAAATGATGCCACATCAAGTAGTCAACAACGCCTTGAGTCATGCCTTTCGTGCGCAAGAAACGAGCATTGAAACTTTGATAGCCCCACTCAATCCAGCCAGAGGTGGTGGACACGCAATTGATTAGACAAAGTCCGGCAACTTTTTGCGGATTTTGCAGAGCAAAGCGAGCCAAGATGTTGGCTCCAGCGCCGACACCGAATCCAATGATGATCTTCAAGTTGAAGTGTGACATCACGAAGAGAATTTGCGCAGCCAACTCGTCCATTGTTGGGTAGACATAACTGGGGGGGGGGGAAGTGTGAGAGTTAAGAGTATGTAACTATGCAATGGATGCTTGGAGCGGTCATTGAAAGGAAAGAAGGCATCAGGTGGTGATATAGATAATCTTCACGGTCAAGTGAGTAAGTATACTTTAGCATTGTAAAGACGACCGGCGTCTGTTCTCACTCGAATTACAAAGAACATATGTAGCGGGTGGCATTCAGTAGTACATGTATTAGTTTCCATGTTAGTCGCAGATGTATGATTTAGAACGTCGTATGTCATCCATTCTCAGTTTATCACGCACGAACAAACTACGTCTTTCGAATGAATGACCGCACCCAAAACACAACCTATTGATTTTGTTGCTATAGTTGACTTACTCTTCTGGCAGAGTGGGTGCACCATCTTCCTGTCCCGGAGCTGTTACATGGTACACACAGAAGTTGTTCAATATCTCTCGCATGTCAGGAAAGTTGAAAAATCCAGAGAAACTCGTTGCATCTAAAAAGAACAAACACACACAGTTAGACAACTTCAATCGCTCCTTCCGCACCTCACTTACAGTTCAATCCCAAATCATGATACGTCAAAATAGCCGACTTCTTCGGGTCACCTTGTATGGCCACTTGAATCTCGCCCTTATCTGTTGCCACACGTTTGATCTCGCAATGGTCCACGATGGAGTCACGTCGATGGAATTGTAACTGAACCGAACGCAATTCGATATCATCCATGGGATCAACTGGCATTGTGCTATAAAAACATGTAATTTACAATTAATAATAAAAATGAAAAGCCCTGCCAAACGGGGAAGGACGGATAAACACAAATATTGAAAACAGAAACACACAAGTTTACTCCAGTGAAATACACACTACCCGTATCTTATACATGATTTCGTCTTCACAACCATCTGATGTACGCATGTACAGTCATCAACGGTCTGTATATATATGTATAATTCCATTACAGAGTTTTGTTGATGTTCGCAAAAGTATATTCAATATTAAATTAGGTACTTGAAAAAAAATAAGTTCCATGCACAAGAATCAAGTGTGCACCGCTACTGTGGTAACTCTCGGTGGAGAAATAAAATTGAAAGTAAAAATAAAAGAACTGGGCATCCAATGCTCTCCTGAGGCACTTCACGACGGCCGCAACACACAAAACTTTCCGCGCTGTGCTGCCAAGGGTGAACAAGTTCTTCGCACTGCTTAAACTCTTTCCACGTTGCGAAGAACTTTTCAAGTACCTTGAGGTTGAGATTTGTGTGCAGAATCTCTTTCGTTTGTACATTTTCGCCGCGAAAATAAATAAAAATGTATCCCATCGCTTTTAAGAAAAAATCAAAATCAAAACAACTGTCTGTCTAAAAACTAAATAAGCATTCATTTACAAAAACGATAAAATCATAGGAAAAAGAAAACGAAACCTCTCTCTTACCCAAGTAAACGTGCCTCCTCGGCAGTGTGTGCTGGTGCTGATGGCATCTTAGTGTTCAGTGTCTTACCAGTTTTTTCCCGGTCTCTGAAATAAATACTATAAACATGCAAGCAAAGGTTCTTTCCAAAAAAAATTCAACAAAAAAATTAAATCGTTATCTAAAGCTAAGTTTTGTTCACTAATAATTGTCAATATTTTGTTTAGTCATACCGTTCTTTTTGTTAGTAAAAGTTTTAAATTAAGCAAAGGAATTTACCAGCAAGGGGTTATACTTATAGTGTGTGTGTGTGTTAGTGACAGAGAGGATGGATAGAGATAAATGGAAATAAAAATCAATTTCGAAACTATAAGAAAGGAAAACAACACTTAAACTTAGGCGCCGTATTTACACAAGGGACAGAACACATCCACAGAGTCAGCACAGAAATAAAAACAAAAATAAAAAACTAATACCACTTTATGTGAGTTCAAATGTTGTCCCGTGACGAGTACTTCGTCCTTGGCAGGCGACAGAAGCTCGCTCGTGTACAGATGACAGTGTAAATGATGACGAATTCGTGCAAAATGAACGTTCCTTGTTATTGTGTAGTTTTAGTTTTAGTTTTAGTGGCGCAAACAACAGCAAAACAAATAATCAGCCAGACAACAACAAGTCGCTCAAGTCAAGGCTCAAACCACAAAGCTGGGAAATTAACACATTCGCGGACTTACATTGTACTGATGGGGAAGCCGCCTTCACCTTCTTCCCGGTTAAATGAGTAGAACAATACCTCACCCTCTTGACAGCTTTTGCGTCGTTAAAAACGGTCCCTGTATGGAAGGGACGACATTTTGTTCTCCTGCGCAAAACTGAGCAGGTGGGATTGGGTGGGGTTAATATAAATAAAAAAATGCCCCACCGGAGAGACTAAGGTCAATTAGGAACACAAATTCGGCGAAACAGTAATTTACACAACAGAAAGTGCGGGGCCGAGTCGAAGCAACATTAAGGTATGCGTATAAGTTGTTTCGAGAGTGAGATAAGAACTTTATTGCTTAGTTATCGTGATACTTTTGGGGGGGAAATAGAAAAAGTTTTATTGACTTTCGGAAGAGGTATTTAGCATGAAAGCTGGTTGGGGTTGGGTCTCGGTATATAGACAGAGAGCCAGTTTGGTTCAGGCTTGCGTTTGTTTTTCGGAAAAGTTTTTAATGCTACACAACGTCGAGGTTGTTTGGCATTCATAATGCGAAGTTCCAACAGGACTATCCCAACATTGTTATGGGCTTTTGACTAAGTACAATTCCAAATTCAAATCCCAGGAATATTAATCAATGGAGGTGACAGGAATAAAAATGTACACGTCTGTGGCGCACTCAACTTTCTCGTTTACGTCAAATTGTCGCAGGGGACTAAGCTCATTTAAAAATGTAGTTACAGCTTAAGTGGACTAGGTAGTATATTGGTGTGGACTTTATTTTCCATTAAGCTTAAACTAGATGTCACTTTTTCTACGTCATACACATGTACGAACTGTCAACGTGGCAGTCAGTCACGAAATTAGGGACGATCAAGTATATCTAATAAAGTATGTCTGACAGCTGTCTGACTGGATGTATCTCAGTTTAAATTGGCTAAGACCGGTCATTTATGGAGGTGTAGGCGACGAATCCAGTCGGGAAATTCGTGACAGAGGACAAAGTTGACGGTTCGCATAAGTGGCTGACGTAGGAAAAGTGACGTCCTCGACTAATCTAGTTTTTGCGTTCAGGTTACATCAAGCCCAGACCAATCCAGTCAAATTAAGATAAATAGAGTCTTGAACG
This sequence comes from Cheilosia impressa, assembly GCA_948293265.1. Classification (NCBI taxonomy): domain Eukaryota; kingdom Metazoa; phylum Arthropoda; class Insecta; order Diptera; family Syrphidae; genus Cheilosia; species Cheilosia impressa. The sequence continues at coordinate 12,687,253 of OX411883.1, forward strand.
AAATTCGTCGGCTACCCCTTCATAGACGTCTACTGAAAAAACTGTTCATGTGATCGATCTAGGCCAATCGAAATTGAGACACATTCCAAGTCAGTCAGCTGTCAGACTTACTAAATCAGATATGCATTTGAACGACTCCACTTTTTAGTGACAGCTTTGCCAATGTAAATGCCAATTGAAATGCAAATGAGGAGCACAACAAATTGCCATATTTGACAGCCGAAAATGTAAGCACAGAAAAACAAGGAGTATAGTCTCCACTACTCTTTTGTTGCGGTTAAAATCTGTGGCCAATCGGACAAAAAGTTTTTCATATTCAAATTCCACTTTATTGAGCGTGCCACCCTGTGCATTAACAATCATCTCCGGCGGCAGATAGTATGTGCTCATGCATTTGCCAGTTTACCAAGTATTGCTTCAAATAAAAACAAAGGGCAATTTACAGCTGCCTCCACAATTACTCAGCTCACAAATAGATAACAACCACTTGACAACTTTGTGATTTCCACTGTAAGACATGTCACGTCCCACTCGGTTTATACGTCGCCTAGTTGCAAATCAAGTTTTATCACAACAATAGGATAGTCTCAGCTGAGTTACTGCGCAAATAAAAAATAAATTTCGACCCATATTTCCACCGGAAGCAGACTGCGCCCGCTACATAGTAAGTTGCCAAACTAAAAATAGCTCAAAGTGCACTTCCCACGATTTATGTGCAATGCCAGCCAATCACATGGCAACAAATCAAATTGTTATTAAATCCACCACCAGAAAATTCCAAGCAAACATAAAAGTTCTTTCACCTTTTCGCTTCGATTATGTCAGATGCCAAAATGAGAACGTACTATGCAAACTGTGGGCAGTTGTACTACAGTACAGAGAAGAGAACAAAACAAAAAAAAAGACGGCCCTTCCGCCCACTTGTACATGCTGGGGGACTCAATTGGAACGTGTCATGCATTTGTAATGTGCGCTCTGAGGAAGTTGTTCCAAATGGAATACAGTTGTTTCCACCCCCAACAACTGTGTGGTTGCAATTTTAGTCTTTAGCCGGCGAAAAAACAAACCTACATTTGAAATCATCATCCTTTTGGCAAGAGTCCAAATTTTCTTGATGGGTTTATCTTCCACTGTGCCAGCCGTAGCAGCGGTTGCCTCGGATTACTATATTGGGGCTGTCGTAACACCGGCTGTTGGAAAACATCGCATACTGGAAAACCGACTTGTACGTTTGTGAGATGAACCAGCCTTCAACCAGTGCAAAGTAGTTTAAGCCGGACAAAGCCATTATGACTGGTCTGGCTCTGGAGTGCGCGCATACTTAATCGTTTTGTTTATCCATGCATCTTGCCGTTGCCATTTTGCTACAATTATTGTGTTTACCGTAACAGGCCGACAACCACTGATATCTGATATACAGAAGCAAATCAAGTGAATGCCTTTAGAATGCTTTGTTTGCGTTCGTCGATTGCCCTTTGGAGAACCCACCTGAACTGGTTGGATTTTCTTTCTTCGATGTCAAACGGGTTTCGAAAGACAAACTTAAGATTGGAGTTGTTCCAATTGATTCGTCATAATGTTTGCTTGAAAAGCTTCCGCCATGACTCAAGTCGTGCTTTTGATTGGAATGAGTTGTAACTACGCCTTACCAATCTGCGCAGAGTTTTTTTCCGAGTATTCTTTTGGTTGTGTCAACTGTTTTCCAAACACAACGTCAATTGGTTTAGCTTTGTGCTTCACGTTTTTTGAAGCCTACTAGAAAATATGATTTGTGCCCACGACTTCTGAAAGGATATACATTTTTCCACTTCGATTTAATGATAAAAAAAAGTGCTTTCTGTTTTTTTTTTTGAAAGAAAACCCTTTAAGCAGAACTTATTGTAAAAGGTTTACAAAATCTAGCACCTAGGGTCGAGAAAGCCACTTCCATGGTGAATTTTTAGATCCAAAATCCGTTTTCCGATTCATTTTGGTTCACTCATAGAAGAACCGTCACCATATTGACCAGATAAATGTAGTTCCACCCAAAAGTCCCAATAGTTCGACTTAAAAGCGTATGCGCCTTGACCACTCGCATTGAAAATGCATAACTCCTACTCACTGACTGAATTACTCAAGTCAACATTGGAAGACATTCCCCTATGTCAAATCCAGTCCAAAGACAAAGTAGCCCTCTTCAATCATATACGTCAAACATGTCCGCAATCACCTCTCCAATTCATAGAGGACGACAAAAAGTGACTGCAGAAAATATCCTTATTGATTTTGCTTTCGTCATTGTGAATTCATTAAGCAAAACAGCATGCAGCAGGGGGAAGGAAAATCTTTGCTTTGTTTCCGATTTCACGGCCCAAAATTGATGATGATAAATTCCACCCACTTCACCTTGAAGGGGCGGTGTGGAACGAGACCCCTTTAACCCCACCGTTCGCCCTGTGCTAGAGTACCTGCTTGTGTCGGCAGGTATTCCAAGAGAAAGGACTACAATAATTCAGCAAATTAGGTTAATAATACATGAAAGTCGGTATACTTTTCTTTCGTATATCCATACCAGAGAGAGGGAGATAGGTCTAATGGCATTGTAGTCGCCATCGCTATTGCCATGTTCCTTTTCAGTGGATCCTATATGTGGCGGCAGTCAGACGTCATTGTGATTTCAGCAAAATAAAAAAAATCAATAATACACCGAACGGGGGAAGTATGAAGGTATTGACGTACCGTTTGGAATATCCTCCCGAGAGACTTTATCTTTGGGTGATGACGAAGCATTTATCATCCATCATTAGCAGCTCAGTTAGCTTAGTTCGAAAAAGCGAAATTTCGTCTCGCAATAGTGAACTTTCATAATTCCGAAATAGTTCCACATGTGTGTATCGAGGGAATTTATTTTTGAAAGCCTCCCAACCACACCCACTCAACCGCCGGGTTTTGGGTCAAATCGATTCGACATTGCCTGTGTCGGCATGGGATCTCTTGTACCGGCTGCCTCTATGTAATTATTACTCGCAGTTGAAATCGGTTTACTGGAGGTTGAGTAGGTTAGGACATTGGGCATGGAGGAGATTTGAAAGCCTTTTAACCGTTCTTTTTTGTGTGTTTGTCGGTGGCACTGTAGCTGAACGATGGCCAAAAAGCCGTAGAGTTGGGTTAATGCACTTGGAAATGGCCGACGAGTAATTTTCGGTTATTTATGACAGTCGCTCGAGAGTTTATTAGGATACTTATTCTGTTGCCAAAGCTGCTTGTATTTATTGTCCATGGAAGTAGACAGGGGGGTTGCATGTTCCGGCCATGATTTATTGAACTGTTTAAACTTTAATAATGAAAAGGGCTATTGGCGTCAGCTGTGCGCCATCAATGATGGCAACCGAAAATACAAGTGAATGGTTTGCACGAGCGTTTTTTATCTAGAGAGCGAAATGATTAAGTAATGGCCGCACTTGAACAGCAGGATGAGACTTGTAATGCGTGTGTAGGTGATTTTCACAAGTATTCCGAGTGGCGTTTTACTTTCACGACGTTTCTTACATGACGTTCGCCGTAAGCGAATAGGTTCAACATGAACTTCAGTGACAAATGGCGTTCAACGACTGAAATTCCAAATTCCCGTAATTCCAAATTCAAATTGGCGTTTTTTAAATCGTCGTAAACGCCACTCGGAATAGGGGTGATTATGTTTTGTTCTGCAATACAAGAAAGCAAATGTGTGGAATGTCATATCAACACAGATGTAGTTGCATAATGAAAGCATTCTTGTGTCGTTTGTTCAGCAAAGCAGTTCGATATCGAGTGCACACGACTGCAAACAACTTGGAATGCATCGAGAATTTGATCTCGAATCTAAGCGATATGTCTTGACATTGACAGCCGCTGTCAATGGGAATATTTTGTTGTGATATTGATAAAAACGCGATCATCACGAATGAGTGCGCAATACTAATAATCTTATTTAGTGCAACAGGTTAGATTTTACGAACTCACAAGGGCGAAACTTTTCGCAGGTATATTATTACCCATTGTGAACTACAAAATATTTTGTTTTAAGGTTAGAAATGATTATCAATAACGCCCAGTATCTTTAGGAAATTGTTAGGGAATGGGATTTTCTCTTTTCAGTTGTCTCCCACAATAGTGCAAAGACTTTGCATGGTGTAAATCTCAGTGTTGGCAACATGGTGTCATTCCGAAGGTCTAAATGATGGGAGATTTAAAACGAAAAAATTTCAGAATTACTAACTAAGAAATGTGACGTAGGCGCAGATCGATTTTTCTGTTTGAAAATGGTTTCTGCTAGGTGAAGCTTCGTCAGTAAACAAAATAAGCGACTTTGGGGTGGAAAAACACGCGAATGATTCACAACAACCGTCCACGGTTTGATTTCTTTCAAGAAACAAATGCGGTCCATCAACGTTAAATGGCGACGGTTATATGCTTACAAATGTTGGCATATGATTGACCGCATATAATTTTAACAAGATGGCGCTACTACCCCGATTGCAGTGACAGAAATATTTTCATTGCGTTGAAACATTGAAGACTTTTTCGCTAAATGCCAGCCTCCATTTGCGCTATAAAAATAACACCAAACCCCATATTTTGGCCTTGAATCGACAAACTTTGAACAAATTAAGACCACAATGTTGCAAAATATTGGTTGCCTAAAGGACTATACATGAATTCATACTTTTCATGTGAACAGGCAAATTGCAAACAAATCAATTTAAATGTATTTATGAATTGAAATTGTTAATTGTTTTACCACAAAATCAGTATATCTAATTAATTTAACATCTAAACCAACAAAAATATGAGTCTCAATTAATTAAAGCAGTCACTTTATTCACAATCCACATAATACACTCGCGATCCACAACAGGCCCACGAATGAAAAATTCGTTCGAACTTTAACTTTAAAAATGAAACTGAAAGACTTTTATCTGTGAACGAAATGTCAGAATCTACGAATAAGCACTTGTTCGCAATTCGCTCTCACATGTACACGTACAGTCCTTAAAGGATACTATTTTCCCTTATTAACATCACACAAAAGAAGCAAAGACTAAGCTATCAGCATTCTTCCAATTTTGTCAACAGCCGTTTAGCAATTATAAAGTTATTCAAGTTAAAAATCAACTACGAATTTTGGCCCACCCTGTAATTCGTTTGACCAGTTCTCACAATTGCTTTATCTTAATCAGGACCGCTGATAGTTCTTTGATGGTCGACTTGGAGTTGCAAGGTTTAATCCTTAGTGTTCTTTCTTAAAACTGTCCCCTTATGAGTGGAATATATTACTTGGTAGGTACATTCCTTACTTAAGTGCAATCATAATAAAACGAAATATGCGAAACTTTAATAACAATGATTATCTCCGTTCCGCTAAACAGATTGGCATGACTTTGACGCCGCATACTCGTATCGTTGCAGTCACTGTGGCACTGCTTTTGCGAAATTACTCGCGGATGAGTTCCAGCCACATCCAACAAACACTAGCAAGTTCTCTTCCGTTCCAGTAATATTTTAGCACACACTTGCGAACTCATGTCAAGTGGTAAAAGCTGTTATTGAATCGCGTCCGCGTTTTATTCCCACTGTTGGCCTCTCCGACAACTCGCAAACAATTGCGAAGGTATTATTTTCTGTTTCTAATTACGTGAAACATTTTCCAGTTGAACGGTTTTAGTTATCATTTTGGAGGAGATTCCGTATATTTTCTCCCCCCGAAGCAGCGATTTTTATGTCATCAAGCACCTCGCATGTTCGTCTCTCGTTATTGTCGAGTATTCGCATGGGCATATCACTCGCATGCCACTGGATTTAGGGATTGTACATTAAAAATGTATTCATGGTAAGGACTAAGGGCCCTGTTTGACTGCAGGTTTCACCTTGAACTTTCAACGAGCCTCAGCCCTCGCATATGGCTGTCGAATCGCGTATCACCGAGTGGAATCGGTTTAATTTATCGACAAAACTGTTTGCAAATAAATGAACACAAAATAAAGTACACAAAAAAACATAAAATATCCAAAGCTACATCAACATGAATGGAAGGAGAAGAACTACGAAAAAAAAAAAACAAGTATAAATAGCAAGCATACACCGTTACACCAACCCTCTGAACAGAATGCTGAACTTACGGGATACGTTTGTCTTGTTTTGTTTTTAAATATCTTTACTCAACAAAATACAAAAATGGCTTACCTTGATCCGACAATCATGGGACGTCCTTTAGAGGCTAATAAATCATCTGTATCGCCGCCGCCATTGCCGTTACTACCGACTACTTGACTAATGGCCCGTTTTACCGACTCGAAGACCGATTGCGGCCCGGTTGGTTCTGTTGTTTGATTGTAGATGGCGCTATTTGGGTTATCACCCAGTGATATGTAACCACCCTCAGCCTGTGGCATATTTTGTTGTTTCTTTCCCTTTCTCTCTCTCTCTGTCAAATACTTATCTTAAGAACCTGCTGGATATAGGCGGTTTTTCTCTTTCCCTGTGTGTAGGTATTGTGGGCCAGCCAAAAGCGTTGGGGTGCGCGCATTGCGTGAGCGTATTCAGCGAAGCAACAATCCAATTGCAAATATTTTTATTTTATTTTTTTTTTTGTTTATTTTCAATTTGATTACCAATTTTGTTTGTGTCGTCAAAGAAAGTAGGCAAGTTTTTTGTTGTTTATATACACATTAGGATATTATATTTTTTATCGAAGAGAATATGCGATTATAGAGGTGCGGTGTAGTGGTGGTAGTGGTGGGTGTTGCCAATGTATATAATAATCAGGTCGTATTGATTTATTGTTTTTGATTTTTTGGTTAGGTATGTTCGTATCGTTTTTGGAAATAAATGTTCGCGTGTAAACCAAACGGAAACGAATAGAAAGAAACAAAAGAAAAAAAGAACAGAAACATGAAAATAATTGTAAATAAATAAAATTGAAAAACAAATTGCTAAATCAGAGATAGGTAGATAGATAGATAGATATAGAGCGAGATAATCAGTGTGTATGAACGACATGTGCGGTGTGCTTTAGTATGGTGATGATGAGGTGAGAGATATAGTTCTTGTTTATTTGCAAGTGACGTAAGTCAAGTTAGATTTAGATTTCGAATTTGATAGTTTATGGCAGCATAGTGACAGGCACAATAGTATAGAGCCGGTGCACGACTACTTTCGATTGTCATCTGTCATGTGTCGGCGTGAAAGCAATAGAGAGGGCAAAGAGAATAGAAAAACCAAAACAAAGAAAATATGCAAAAGCTCCAACGGCAAGCAAATGAAAATGACCAACAAACGTCATTGGTATAGCGTACGTGGTCTACTATGTGATTGCGGATAGAGAACATTGTTTCGTTGTTGTCCGTAGATAAAGCAATACACCACGCGAGAGGTTAGTAATGCACAGTATATAATGAAGCGTATATTTTTAGTTTTAGTACGATAACACAATTTGAATTGAGCGCGATAAATGGAGGCGTTAATAGGCATGGCAGTGCTGTTCGAGTTATAATTTGGCGGTTTTAATAGACGCTAATTGTGCGGTTGAAAGAGGGGCTGTAAATTCAAGTTAAATTGAGTGTATGAACCACATGAAAGTGATACTCAACCTTATTCAGAAGGTCTTGATTTGGATTTATATCCTTCCAGATTGGTATGTGGTTTTCCTCACATCAGGTAACAGCAATTCATTCAAAGCAGCTCTCACGGTCTAAGAGCAATGTTGGCAAAGGTCAGACAACAAATTTAGATGCGCTTTTGACATTCTTTCAGGTATAGAGTTTGTCGTGTGACGCCATGTCAAGTGAAATTAAACGACTATTGAGCTATCCAGTCTCTGCAAAAATCCCAAGTGGGTTTCAATTAGTTACTTGTACTTCCACTTCGCCTTCAGAAAGGATGTTACGAGTATCACCATTTCACAGTATGGTGTCTTGTGGATTTTTTTTTTAAAGACGACCGTTGGAGGAGGATATTGGCGTTTGACATTTACAGAGTGGCTCAACTTTGACTTGTGTAAACTGCGTTGGTCCGTTTTAAAAGCGACTTGTGTTTTGTATGTCCACAAAAGTTCACACTTCAGCGCATAGCTAGGACAGGCGAAAGGACTATTCACTTAAGATTCGTACATCACTTTTGTTTGCATCAGCGATAACAGTTCGCGAGTTCCAGCCATCAGTAGCAATTTAAAATCGAGCAATTCGACTATCGATTTGCAGTCACTTACGAAATGTCAAATCCCACGTTGAAAGTTCTCTAAACTTCGTAGTATTTTCAGCTAAACAACTTTTGCTACAAAGATTTCCGACAACAAAATATTAAAATATTCTTGCACGAACTGACAGACTTTCACAATCCACACAATAACGTCACGATCCACAAATCCGCGAATATAAAGTTCGTTTGCACTTAACCTCAAAGTGGCTACAAATCTGACAGTAGCTTAAGGAAGTAAAGGCCTATTCATATGAAAGCGAATTGCGAACTGAAAACATTAGTAGTTTTTGAAACTTTATTCACACGAAAACATTTTTTAGTCGCCGACCCCCGCGAATCAGTTTCATTGTTAAAGGTTAAGTTCAAACGAATTCATTCGTGGGTTTGTGGACCGCGACTGTTGTATGTGGATTGTGGATAAAGTGTGACAGTTCGCGAAAAATTGCTTTAATTGTAAATTTCGCTATTTAAAACAATTGAGATTCGTGTTTTTAATTAAATAAACCGCTTTTTTGGTGGAACAAACAACAATTTTCAATTCATAAAAACAGATAACTTTATCTGTTTGCAATTCGCTCTCATGTGAATGGTTCTTAAGTGCTTTGTTCGATTCTAAACTTGTGTACTTGCCCTTTCTCATATAGCTGAAACTGCGAAGTTAAAAAATGAAACAAATTCTCTGTCGAACTGCGTCAAATATTCCCAAGTGTCGCACGAGGTTTAAGCTTCAACCTTTTCTTAGTAAAAACTAAGGTTGTGTTTGGAATAGTCTTGGGAAAAGTGCACGACTGGTTAGCAGGGACGCTTATTTAGTTTATTGAAAAATAAACGTTAGTTCTGAAAATTCGTAAATTCGAAACTCTTATTAAAATTGCTTTCGAGGAAAACGCGAATTTTCTAAGCTCTGTTATATGTAGATTGTAGATATACGAGAAAGTTGAGAAAATGCATACAAATCAATGGCAAATTTATGAAGGTTAAATATACCTAATGAGATGATTGTGAACCTTATATGTGGCAAGGTAAGCTGCGGCGCGACCAACTAGTGTCAGACCTATCACCGCAGCGTTAATAACTTGATACAGAAAGAGATATAAATCTTCTGTCAAATGGTAGTCTGACTGCTTATGATAAACAAACCAATTCATCAGGAGAAAGAAAAAATGCTCTTCGCACTTATAAGTCAGTTAAATTTCCAAAAAAGAGACAGCCTTATGGTTGACCTTGAGCGTCCGCATCCGCATCGGCATCTTTGAACAGCATCTCGACATGTGAAGTGGTTATTCGGATATGGCGTTAGTATTTAATTCCCCTTGTGCATTCAACAGAAAACTTCAAAGTGCGATCTCTGTGTCCGACTGCATCCACTGACTTAATTAAATCCAAATAAAGTCAAAAGCAAATATACCTACTTCCAGCTACCCCCGCCGCACACTCCTATTTCGTATAATAGTTTTATCCGCCCTGAGACTCGCACTGAATTGTCGCAATTTAAACTTATATTAAAATTGCTGACACAGCGATTAGGGGATGTGCAAAGCTGCTCCGAAGATTACACGTCGCGGCATTCATTGTACGACGACCGCCAGTGTGTGTGTGCGTGTATGTGTGAAGTGGAAAAAAAAACACACACATTTTCAAACACGAACACGAGCCAAGTGGCAAACAAAGCATCACCATGGAAACTCGACCGGAAAAAATGTGAGTAAGCTGGACAAGAGAGAGAGCAAACACAATGGTAATGCATGTCTGGGGTAATTAACACCCCCATTCAGTACCAAGACCAAGAGCACTGGTGTTTATCCCTATACTTTAAGCCACCTTAAGTCGCAGCGGAACGCATGTAAATGCGTCAAGTACTATGCCACGCCAAGCGTACTGCAATTGCAATGACCAAACGCTACATACTGGTCGTGGACTATAATGTAATTCCGTTGAAAGGTTTCTGTTCTGCAATGCAATTCGTACACGCAAATATTATTGTGGGGTGGCATATGGTGAACTCATGTGTCACACAAACAGTCGTACGAAATCAGGTCGAGTAAACTGTGTTGCAGTTGCAGCGGCAGAGTTCTCTTCTCTCTCTCGCTCTGTGACGTGTTGTCCTTCGGGTTGTTGGTGTTGCTACTGGCTATGACATAATTGTGACCCGATTTCCGATTCTCGACATAGCCAAAATATCTCCGCATAATAGGTGCAAGGGTGACACGTATCACGTCCATAAAAAATGCACATGCCATGTATCAGTGTCACCGAAATATTGTGCCCCAAATAATGGAGAGGAACGCTTTTCTTTTGCTAAGCCTTGGGGCCGGTTTTTTTTTGCTTTTTATTAAACCCTTCACACCCGTTGCCCGTTGTAACCATACACCGGAACCGCACAGTTGACCTAGGTTTGTCCATGTACAGGGCGATTGTAGTTATAAACTGATACGAAGATATTTATGCAAAGTAAAGCCAGAACAGATTTGTGCAGTTGTTGTACTGTAACCACACTGTGGGTAGAGTTTCGGCAGAAGTTTACCCATGACAGTGCGCGACGAGGTTGTTTTTATTTATTCTCCCCTGCCGAATTGGGCCGAGTAAATAAATTGTTTAATAATGCAGTTTCCATTAAAAATAAATTGATTTTGTTGGAGTTTACATACATATTTGGTGGGACAAGGAAATTATTTCGCAATCGCTGTGGGTGTACATTTTCAATTCGATTGAAATTCGATTATACCATCGAATGTAATGCACCGATTTGTTTTAAATAATGCCGAGCACAAAAAATATGCATAAGAAAGTAGCAATTCCAACGTGTGGAATGTGGATTGCAAATGGTTGCTACCACAAAGAAACCGCGTTTACATCAAACTCAAGGAGCCGCTGTAACGGAAAGAGAATCCAATGTGTAGTTACGTGATAAACGAAATTATGCGATTGTTGTAATTGGCTTTAGCAATCGAAAAAGCGATTAAAAACATTGCAAGTTAGTACAGTATATTACAGGGTGCCAAATCGGTTAAAATGTTTAAACAAAACACAAATAAAAAGCGGGTTTGTTTGAAGAGGTAATAGTTGTTTTTGTTTGGAATTTGAACTACACCATTTATTCACCATCAGACTTCTTTAAGCGACTGTTTGAACAGTTGAATTCTGGCAGTCAAGCCGTGTCATTACATCTTTAGCAGGTGGTGTTAAAGGTAAATTTTTTAACAGAAAAGAAAAACACCCCCACTTTTAGTGGAAGCCGCAAATAATGAGCTTCATTCTTTCAGGGCATTTCTCTTAAAACACTTAGCACCAGTACCGTAAAGATCTTATTCCTTTTTTGTTCGCAGACAAATCATTACTGCGCCGCTCTTCAAACGTAAAATTCACATTTGTTTTCACGTGCACGAAAGGGACCATGACTGAAGTAATACACTCAGCTAATGCTCGTTCAGCTTTCCTCTGATTGCTCGTTTCATTTTATTCTCTGAATCACTTAATTTGCGTAAAAGATTTCAAATTCGTTCCAAAAAGACACATCATCCCTCCCCTCAGACCTACCTACCGCCTCATGATCTCATCAGCTGCTGCTTCTGCATTCAAGAAGATATTTCCCAATTAACATTACATTTTCGAAGGAAGAACTTTTCTCGAATTAAAGCTAATTACTTTCGTTGTTCGTGCCCTGATTGAGTTTCTGTTCCTCGTGAATGACATTACAGGTTTTTTTTTTGGTTTTACCAAGCCAAGTCATCGCTTCTTTGTCGTTTTCAAATGGAGGGCAAAAAAAACACGATTTAACCATAAGAAGACGAAGAAAAGGCTTTAAGGTCGTAATGACGTCAGGCATTTGACTGCATGCACTCTACAGCTACTGCGTCAATAAATGTAAATCACGTACAGCGTACTAAAGTAACAACTGGGATTCGCTGCAGGCGAAGTAATGAAGTGCATGTACGAGTCCATGGAATTACTTGTATTTTTCGGTTCGGTTCGTCAAGTCTTTAAGGGCAAGTTCTTTTCTGTTATCAATCGTTGACCTAAATTTCTTGTTTGCATTTTGTTAATTAAAAGACGCACTGAAGTGTGCCGGTCGACCGCCACTCTAAACAAACTGTTTGCATGAAGAGATATGAGAGTGGCGTATGAATGTTTGTATTGGCTGTGGAAGTTTAATTCCGTCCGTCGGAGGTAAATTGCAATCGAAAATGTTTGCTGCTTTCAATTGGAATGTTAGTTCGCGTCTACTTTTATCCCTATCCCTAGTTTGATCCTTCGCGAAATTGTGTATGGAGGGGGGTAATGGTCGTCAGTTATATGCCAAAATATACAGTAGAACGCGACCTTCCGTGGAGAAGTAAAATGAATTACATTTTGGTGTAGCTGTCAAAGCTACGTCGAAACTACGTGTCAGAATGTTTATGAAGCTCGTGTTTTCCTGCACAAAACCTAACGAAAAGTTTTCGACGTTGATTAAACAAGAGTTGCGGTTTCATGTGGTTGCGGCGAGATATTGTTTTGACAGCTGACAGCCGTCAAGGGGGAATTCAAATTATGGAAAAAAAGAGCCGCGAGACGATATGATGTTGAAGAAATACTTCTGTCTTCCTTCTACTTAGACCTTTATCCGTCGGACGGACCGACAAATTTACACGTAACGTAACGTACAACTGCGTCCGCAATTTTTTGACAAGTAGGTTGTGTCAAATCTCGATGGCAAATGCAACAGGCTCATATAAATGACACTTATAGCCAAAAGAACAGAGTCCAATTGAGTTAATCGTGTGGATCAGTCAGAAAATTGTAAATTGTGAAAATGGTAACAAGAAAACTGACGGTTTAGCCAGAGTTTTTAGAGAATTTCGAGAGAGTTGCTAGTCCAATGATGATCCTATAACTCTTTGTTGATAAACTCAACAGACACTTGGAAATAGGGTGGACTTGTAGTTTACCAAGTTTTTGGATAAATGCAAGTCAAGGTTCTTTGTCATCCAATTGCTGTTGCGATCTGTATCCTGCAAGTATTTGCATGTCAACTACTTCAAACAAACAGAAATTCTGAAACAACTTTCGTCGCCAAGAATTCAAATGGGAGACAGACAATGTTCACATTCACTGTTTCCAAAAATACTTCAGCCAGACTTTTATTTTGTTTCCGAAGAGAAATTCAAAAATCTAATCTGAAAAATCTAATCAGTCTTCACGACTCTGGAAGGTATATATGAGACCATTGCGTCCACACCGTATCACAATGGGTCAGTTTTGACCTGAGTGTGTTGCGGAATACTCCTCGCCGGCCCATACCAACCACTGCGTCCACACTGACGATATTGAGGCGACTTTTGCATTGTTTGCTTATTATAAACGTGCCAGCATGTAAAGCAAACCTCTACTGCCGTCTTATCACTTATTTTTGATGGAAATTTCTTGTCCTACCAGTACTTTCTGGATACGTTTCGATTTTCGATGTTATCTGCATCAGAAGAAGTTGAAACTAGATCTGATCAGTTGCCAGTGACTTTTGCGTTCGTCCGTATCAATGCAAGTTGAAGTGGGGAAGCGACGATTTCAAGATCAGTGCGGTTGTCGACTTTGTTTTCGATTGGTGTACTTGCTCTCTGTATGCGATGTCAAAAGAGAGTCGAGCGCAAGTTTTCCAAATGTTGTTGGTGGCGTGGGCAAATGTCATAGCAACTGTGAAGAGATGTGTTAAAAATTTCCTAGTGGATGTTCTAGGATACCTTTGGAGGTATCAACTTTCCTTTAAACTGTAGCCCACTGAACGCGTAAATTTAATACAAATTTAAACAACCAAAGAAATGAAAGAGCACACCAGTCCACTGGCCTTTGACCGAAAATCCATTTGCAGGTTATGTATGATTTACAGTCGACGAAAAGGGGCCCGACAATGGTGGTCTAATGCGAATATCTCTCGAAATCTATGATCTACAGTCAGTTTCCGATCATAAGTCGCGTCTAGATCAGTATAACAGGGCGAATCGCATTTTTCGACTAGAGGCCACTAACTGTTCAAACATTTGATGGTAAAAATGGATGTTGGCCATGAAACCTTATGCGGCTTTTGTGTAGATTTTGAGGTAGGTATATGCCATCCAAACTCATCTCAAACTCAAACTCCCTTCTAAACAGACAAGTGTTCAATATTTCTTAAGTAGAATCTGTGATAACCGTCAATTAGACAATGACAAGCAATTATAGATGCTTCCTTTGGTCCCCACATTACGCAACCACATGCAATAATAATGATCTCTGCCAATGACAATGATTGCCTACATGTCGTTATCACATTTTTTCCTCAACGAAATTCCAATTTTCAATCATTTTCCTGTCAACTGGCACGCAATTCATTATCATGTATATTTTCTTAAAAAGGAAAAATGAGAAGAACAACATCAAGAGTTCGTTGTCGAGCCTCTGTTCAATTATACTCGTTAAGCTCCGCATTTGGAAATTTTCAAATTGAACCAGAGCGAAAAACAAAAACAAAAACGGAAAACAAAGCGACGACGCCACGAAAGGAAGTCGAGAAAATTCCACTTCACAATCGCACACAACGCAACGTCGCAATAATCTTCTCCGCCGTCGTTGGTTGGGCGGAGATGCCACGATATTATATGAATATGTACATTTTCTTCATCAAAAGTATCTTTTATCTCGGCTGATTCCATTGAGATACCAGCCAGCACCAGCCTTATTGTCGACCGCTAAGCTAAAACGTTTGAATTGCGCCATCAGATGAAGTCATTTAAAGAGCGAGGGCGAAGGGGGGATGCCTCAAAGGAAGTCTGTATCATTTCAGCCGGCAATTATGATTTCTGTGTGTGTGGGCACATAGAGATCAGGCACAATGTCCTATCAAGACGAGTTTTGGTTTAATTAAAATTTGGCAAATTCGTCAACTGCAAACGGAGAGCCCCACGCAAAGTAGACAAAAATACGCTGTTGTTGGATAAATATTTGAAGGGAATACTGCAGAGGATGCCCCTCCGACTGTTTAATGAGGATAAAGCCCTGGATGTTGACTTTCAAGTGTGAGCTTAATGCAGCGCCAAAGAGATGACGAGCGTCCCTATGCGTGTACTCTACGAAACGGGGCAATTTATTATTCCATCCCACTCTGTTTTTCGCTCGTAAATAGAAATGTGTGGGTATGGCGGGCCGTCTCCAGCATGTGCACACATAAAAATGCTAATAACAGTCGGGAAGCGTTTTATAGGAAATCCAATTCTCAGTTGAAGTCTGAAAAAAGTCAGAGGTCCCGGCGCTAGCAATGCATTATGGGAATTGCTTGGAGATAAACTTCTTTTTAGTGACCAACAGCACAGGACGGTGTACGGGTTTCCCATCGGACTATGAATGATGCTGGGTTGATGCGAATTTGGTATGCATAGCAGCATAGCTCAAAGGGGGTATTGGTCGGTAATGTGAATCACAAGTGCGTTCACAAAGTTGGGGAAGGTTTCTACATAAACTTTTGTTGGTTTCCATTTTTTATTTTGCTTTGGTACATATTAAATGGCGGAAAGGAGAAATCTTCACTGCAGATCGTATAAGGAACAGAAAACTATACGTATATGTCCAACAGCTTTCACTTAATGGAGCGGTTCATGCAGCGACCTAACTGGGTTGAGTAGGTTTAGGTCAGAATATCTCTAAATGGAAATCTGCCTTCTGTCCGTCAGTGCAAATGACTTTACTCGGCTGACTGGTGCTCCGTGAAGGATCTCTTCAATTGGAAGCTCAAACTTTATTCTAGATTTACAAGCACTTACCCCTCTTCCGAACAAATCTAACCCATGGGCTTGGAATTAGTTTTAAAATGAAATGACTTTACTTTACTCTTGCAAGTAATTATTGCGTCAAAAAATTGCTGCTTCAAACTCACCAAACAACTACCAACGTCAAATTTCTGACGTCTGTTGAGTCTTCAAGTTCCTCGCCTTCAAGTTACTAGCACCAATCAGGTATCACCAAGCATAACTTGAACTTGCAGCTGCCATAATAAATTATGCAGATACAACCTTCGAATCAGAACATACTGACTTCTCTTTCGCGCACAATTATATGAAAAATTGCATTTTACCTGAATAGGTTTCACAAACCTGTGGGACTCTCAAGTTGCACCACAATTTACAAGTTTCCATACATTACTCATCGAAGAACATGTAACACGCAACGAACCACTCTACAGCCACAACTTCTCTAATGACACTGTGTCAGCGTTTGATTTACGTACTCGTTTTGCGTTAATTTGACCAAAGCCCCTCGGTGCAAAACCCAGTAACCCGTTCGGATAGTTATTACAACCTATACAAACTAGACCACTCGTTAATTAATGTAGTACTCTTTGTTTTCCCTTTTATTTCCCATTTTTCTGGCGCAAGCTGCTTTTTGTTATCACACAAACAAATAAATAAAAATAAAATAGAAAAAGCCCTAATAAGCAATGTCCATTGTTCCAGGGCGACCTAAAAACCAACAAATACCCGCACAAACACTGGCGAGCTCTGACATTAGACGGTAATTGTGTAAGTGGCGGACAGTATTCACATTTCAACTACCACCCCCGATTGTTCCTATTCAAACAGTTATTTGGCGGTTAGCGTTGGTGGTCACAACACCGCATCATCAAGGCTGCCACTAAAAAAAAAATCATATAAAACCTTACGTAACACAACCGAAGGGTTACTGTGTTTCCCCCCCGCGCACCAGTGACAGTGCCATGAGATCGATAAAACTGTGGCAGCATTACAGTAATGATATAGAAACAACCGAACGAAAACATTCACAGTAGTTGGCGGCTGAAAGAAATTATAAAAATTGCTTTGGCAAATACAATATGATTAGTCAAGTAAGCACTTGACGATATGACCTTGCCTTGAGTACTATACTCGGGAAATGTGACACCCAGAGGTTGACACCCTGCACAACTAACCTCCCGAGAAAGTTCTGTCGAGAATCAATTTTACCCTCCCCTCACCGAAGAAGAAAAAAAAGAAAAACACACAAATCGATGGAAATTACATAAAGAGGGGGAGGACTAAATGTCGGCTTGTTCCGATGAGGAGTTAGTTCCATCATCATCATCATCATTATAAAACGACAAAAGGAAGAGGAATTCCTCCATCCACACGTGCTTGGAAGAGGGCTCTTTGCGCGTTCCATTGTTGCTATGTTCGCACTAAAGCAATGTGAAGAAGGAAAAGCGTTTCACTTCAAAGGTGCATTGTTTTAATTCGTGACGAGAAATGAGTTCTAAATTTTCTCTAATTAATTGAAACACTTTGGGCCACACATAAACAGGAGAGCCAAGGATGCGTTTTGCGTAAAAACGCAGAAAGAAGCATTCACTTTTCATTTGGGGAATGCACAAGGCGTTGCGAGTACTTTTGCGAAGTGCTTTTTGGAAATATTAAAATTCCCACCGACCTCAGAAGGAAAATTCTTTTAAATTCACTTTGAGTCGAAGCAAACAAAGAGAAAAGAAAAACGGAGACCTACAGCCACAGGCTTCAGTTGCAAACATTTTAATCATTTTCAGCTATAATATGGATTTAAGGTTGACCTTATAGGACTTTCCCTTATTACAATAGATGGCGCTACAGATATTGCCGTCAAGTTCTATGTGCATGTTCTCTGTGAGACATCAATCTCAATGAAAGCCCAACGAATTTTGTCGACATATATGTACTTCTGGATAGCTGTTAAAGATGATTTATATATCACCGAGCCAGCAGATGGCATTGCACAGCAGATGGCGTTGCAGTTCGTTTAAATTTTTCGACTTCATATCCAGACACACAAACAAAACGCTGTCCAATTTTATGGCTAAAAATACGCTGGAACATTAAGATATACTACGTGCATTATATTCTCGTTTCGAAATGGCGATTTCCAACAGATGGCGCTGTATTTGAATAAATTACTCCTGTTTGTTCTTTTTTTACAAAACTGTTCAAATACAAAATGCCACGCAAATGGGAACCCTTTCAGGGCGAAAAATATTCCAAAAGATGGTACAGAATTTGATCGAATATTTTAGTCCAATGGTTTGTTACAAAAGACCAGTAACGCCATCTTTTGTGAAGTTCAAAATTTGATTACCGAGTTATTGTTATGACGCAAAATTGTAACAACTTTAATTATTTAATTAAATACGTGAACTTTCGACATTTGCAACAGAATTCTAAATATTGAGAACACTCACCAGATGGCGTTAGAGTTTTTATGCTTTGTTACATTAGGTTAGGTACTGCTGGTAGTCAACTTCCATTCGATTTGTCCCAAATTTAAAAACTCCAACAAACAAATGATTGCAAGAAACCAGGGGTCGAATCGCATCGTCCGTGAACGAGCATTACGCGACGGAATTTGTTTTTGTTTTACATGTAAAAGCAACTTAATTAAAACGATGCGATTCGACCCCAGACCTAGTTTGCCATATGGAACTGTTGCGACAGCTATTTATTTTTCTTTTCAGATATATATACCGATTAAGTCCTGCTGTAGTTGAATGTGATCGATATTATAAAAGGGTTTGGCAGCACCTGCTAGTTTCTTTTCAAGACCGATAGGATATTGAAAGGTGTTCCCCCCTTTTTTAAGTTATTTGCCTTATCACAAAGAGTAAGCCGATTAGTTATGGAACATCAATTGTAGCCTCATCTTATAACCTCGTATTCCTGGAAGGAATGGTTATAAATTGATAACTAAATTAAGCGGAACGAAGTATTCCTAAACGTAGTTCAAGCGATTCATTTGCCACTTATACTGAGTTACTGCCACCCGTTTCATGGCAAACAAAACTGTCAGTGATTGATTGCGATTCAATAGGCGTTTCCACCCAAAATACAAACATTGCCATATCCTCTATGATTCGATTTCGATGCTATCCCTTTCAGAGTAACAAATTAATATCCTAAACGATACACCAATTGATATTTTTTTCCTTTTGAATTGGGATACTCCCCCTCCCAATATGAACTTGAATCGATTTTTTAACCACTTTGACTTTGACACTTTGACCTTTATAACTTTAGGTGCTTCATTCAAATCCTCAAGTCACAAAACATGTCATGACCATCACATCGCAATAAATTAACATAAAAATAAAAATCATCATCCGCAATAGCTGCCCCGGTGTTAATTGGATTTAGCTCAAAGCGAAATAGACTTCACCACCTTTTTCAAATTCTAATAGGTTTCTAATTTTATCGAAGCCCTCGCCAATCCAGCAATTTTAATCGCTGTTTGTGTCCATGGCAGGTAATACTCTTCGGTTCTTTGTTTCTGGAGTTTTCAATGGTTTTAATTTGCGCATGTAAAGGCATCAAAGGGCCAGCAAAAAATGAAGCGCGAAGCCATCAATGTGACGAGTCCCGTGGTGTGTGACTGAAGGGAATCGCATTAAAAAAAGAAACGAAATTCTATTTATAGATTTTACCATACATCGCGGGTATGGATTGGAGTTCCTGGCAGATTGGAAATCTAATATAGTGAATTTGAAAGGATTGGTGATCCACGAGAGTGTTAAAAATAAGAACAAGTAAAAGTGTTATCATGCCTGGCCGATGCTTTGATACCCTCCACTGCATACAAGTCATGCAAAATACCAGAACTACTTGACCGACATAGCCCATTTTTAATGCCAACCTGACGCCGATAAAAAGAAGTCCTTTCACCGAATTTCATTCATCTACGTCAATTACTTTGGGCGCTATCGTGCTTTCAACAGACAGACAGACAGACGGACATGGCTAAATCGATTCAGAATATATGTATATACTTTATGAGGTCTCCGGTGACTCCTTCTTGGCGTTACAAATGTATTGGCAAAGTGAATATACCTTCCTGTGGAGGGTATAAAAATTACGGTCACAGCAAAAATTGGATGCAACTTTATAAAGACTGCGATGTCACCTAACAGACTTGAAGGAAAGTACGCATAGAACCACGATGATGCAGCGGCAATCCTCTCAAAGATAGTTCAGCCAAAGAATCAATTTAGATCATAAAAGAAATGACACCCTAGAGAGTGGTGTGCTCTTATCCATGTAAGTAGTTGTCGTCTATTCGAAATATCTCCGACCTGTCTTTCATTTTTAGTTCTTTACTTGTTCAATTTTCATAAACAATATCCTTCAAACGAATTGCGATAAGTACCCAGTAGAATTATAAACAATTGGTCTCACAAATCGACCAGCATGACTAATCCTATAGAACAACATTTCACACCCCCATCCATCGCTTTTGAGTAAGACCCTGTTGCAATTGAAATCGACTCGCACATCAACTGCGGATCTTTTGCCCTCATCCCAGCTTCAACAGAGGCGACTACAAACCTATCGAGAGTTCGCTCTTTTATCTGCAACAAATAATTTAACTTTAAATCCGATTATATAATCTCTCTTCTATGCGACCCCTGGAAGACATTTCAAATATTAACTGCCACAGATCTCCTTAATCAAGATCACTTACCCAACCACTTTGTCTGAGCCTTCTCATCATTATCAGGCTTCCAACAACACAGACTGTGGGCTACATTTCAACGATTTAAATATCCAGTTGGGGGTGTTACCCTGTTACCCATTCTCGATACCAATTCTAGTTCAAACAACATTCGTGGTAGAAGTCACTTACAGCACGAGGTCATGCCGTGCTTATTCTTCACCGCAAACTATGGGCTCTGGAAACATTGATGGCATTTTACTCGTATACAAACAATGGCTGTACTCAAAATCATGAGGGAGGAGCATGTCATTTCCATTTTCGAAACGAAAACGAAATGTACTTACTTCAGCGAGGCCGCAATCGATTGGACATGACACAGCACCTAATGAAGAAAATAACCTCTGGTTTGAGATTGAGAGTGCAGCTTTTCATCTAGTAATAATCGGGTGTTCCAAAGTTTGTTGCTAGCAAGTAGATAGTGGACAAGGGTCGTTGCTAATAAGAATGATATTTCGTTTGATTGTTGATGGATGCAGGAGGCCAAACATTTGCCAACAATAAACGAGATTCCGTCTAACCCCTTATGATTACAAGTCGCAAGTTGGCTTTAGCTGGTTAACTCCCATATAGACCTTGCTCCCACTCAACTCTTGGACACGAATAAAGAACTATTTCAAGTTTTTAACTTGAACTACATCAATATTTATATGATCTCCCTCAGCACAAAACGTTCCCGCGGAACGTGTTCAACCTATGCCAAGTTGTGTAAGTACTTTTTGCCACGCTGTTTGTGGTGTAAAGTTGATTTTTATGACGAAATAGCTGTCTCGTAAATTCTGAATCATTATCCATAACTACCGGGCTCGTCATAATAGATTCCGTTGCACAGATAACAACAATTGAGATGACAAGCACCGGTTGTGAATACAACAGACTTGAAGTTGATTGAAGACGCTGGAAAAAATGCCATAAATAATTTTAAGTAGAGGTCATAACAAAAAATGTTTGTTTAGAAAGTCCTCACTGATTATACTAGAAACTGGGTGCATAGTTTGACCAAAATTAGTTGTCATTCGCCAGAGTTTAAAAAAATCGAATCTCGTTTCAGTTTCAGGTACAAAAACGGACGCTAATTGGTTTTAAATGAAAACTGTCGATGAACTGGTACCAGGACACTAACTCTTTCATTAACTGCACTGCAGTTGTTTGGAATTCCGTCCCAATTAATGTTCCAATAGCGCATGCATCTTCTTCACTGTCGTCTGCCGTTGATCATCTACCAGTGGCAAGAGCAAGATCGATTTCGCGGAAAATAACGTCATAAACAAAATCAAAGCCATGTGCAGATAAGAGAAAAAAAAGCCAGGCTCACACGTTTTCGTCAACAAATCATAAAAACAAAAACGCACACATGCAGTTTTATCAACAAGCCGAACGAGCCCCTTTCGACTGTCCACACATTAATCAGTATCCGACATCATTACCAGACATTGGTCTGAGGTAATTTGTGCCACTTGATTTGTGGTGGCTGGTCAGTACTCGCAGTGGCTGGTTAACACCGGTTTTACCAACTATTTGGCTTGGCACTGGCACAGATAGAGATTCTATGATTCATACTCGAGTCAAGTTCGAGTGAAAAAGCCCGAACTAGCTGGACAGTGTATGTAAACAACTCTGGTGAACTGTTTGCGACATGAATGACTTGTTCATCATCCGGAATATGTTTAAATGGTTTCGAGAGAAAATTCGGCCGGTTTACCCGATTACAAATGTTTTACTGTTGCGAACAAATGTTTTACTGCTGCGAATAGTACGTATGGCATCTATTTCATTTTGCAGACACAGCAGATACTGTTGATCGTATGGGTAAAGTGCTGATCGTTTAGGATGTTGAAGAGGGCACTGCTGAAGCTAGGTATTCACAAACCTCCAATCAAATCGAAACCACTTGTACTGTGCTATTCGATCACACAATGTGCTCAAACAACAACAGTTCTGCTTTGCAAAATTCCAATATTCTTGTCGCTGGCAAAACTGTGCAGTGATTTACTTTACCAAGTCACATCTCGTGAACGAAACAGAGCAAGTATCCCAAAATAAGTAGCTTTTCTATATAATAATACTGCAAAGTCCTTAATTCTCCGCAAATCCTTCGCCTCTCGTTTGCATTCAAGGATCTAACGAATTAAACAGTTTATTCCACCGAACGGCAACGAAGACCACACGAAAAGAACAAAGAACTCTCTAATCTCACAATCTTTCATGGAAGCCGTTGGCGGCGAACATACAAAAAATGGAAAACGTCCTTCATATTGATTCGGAGCAGGGTTTATGTATTGTGCATATAGTCCCTAGCGCACACCATAGTAACAACGGCTCTTAACTTTGTTGTAACTTCTCTCGATTCGCATGTACCCACAGCACCTCCACTACTGTTATCGACCACGGCACCTGCAGGCATTGCCTGCCAGGTTTATCCTCAGAAATCTCTCATTAAAATAATTGAAGGAACAAAAAAAAAAATCGTAGGTTTCTCTCCTACCACAAGAATCACATTTTAGAAATAGACGAGGGAATGACGGCGGTGAAAGCAAGATTCTCAGCTGATTTTTCGCTCAGGGACTCATTTGCGAAATGAGGCCACACAACAACAACAGCGACACATTGAACTACGGATTGTACTGCCTGCGCTACTGGGGGGAGGGCAGGGCGCCAAACTATTACGTCAGAATGAGGCTGGTATCACAGCCTCCCTCACCACAATCGTCGTCATCGTCATCGTCGTCGCCGTCGACGTTTTCGTAATCGTCATCTGTGCCAGGCAGACAGAAAGGCTGACATTGTGGTGGTTCCAACTTGTGTGTGACTCATTCGTATACATATTTACCCAATTTTATGCATTCTCCTGCTGGTGGAGTTCCTACGTCATAGTTCTCCGCTTCACTTTTACAATTATAACATCAAGAACAACAACAAAACGCCACAAAATAACGAACGGAAAACTACAAGTCAAAACGGAAGTATAGAAGTGGACAAAGAAGAGGTTATAGGCATAGACAGACAGGTAGATAGGTAGTTAAGTAGTTAAGTAGATTATATGATTAGTAGTATGTAAGACAACATTAATTAGTAGTTAGTTATATTTATACAAGCAAATGTACATAGAGATATATGAATTCCCAAAGAAACGATGAGCGATGTTCACACATTGGTTATACTACGAGCTACATGATTACAAAAGGAAAATCAAAAATGTTCTACGACCAACGAAGTGCGATGAGGATTCCATTGAAATAAATAGAAATAAAAACCAACGAAAAATACCAAAGAAATATGAATCGGCATAGGGATATCAATGTTTTTTTTTATTGGGCTTCTGGGTGTGGATGAGGAGAAAGAAATAAAATTGAGAACAGAAAAAAAAAAATGGAAAAGGGCGAAGAAAATTCGGAGAAGGAAGAGTTATCTAATTCGCTGTCCATAGAGGTAGCTGCTACTCACCTGTGTTAAAGTGGGAGGTTTCCTTTCCAAAGAATTACTTTTTTTTTTGTTTGTTTTTGCTTGGCGAAAAACTTCCTTTTATTTCTTCTTGTTAGATGTTTTTCTGTTGTTGTTCACGGAAAATCGATTATGGATTTTTTTTTTCTCTCAAAACACTGAGTATCAAGTTTATTTCACTTCTCACAAATTGTTGTTTCCACGCAATTTGTTATCACTTTGTAAATGCAAATTTATTGAATTCTTCTTTGCAGACGGAAATGAAAATTGAGAAAAACTACAAACGACCGAAATGCGACACACACAAAGACGTCAAAAAAACTGCTGTCACCACAACTTTGTCTTGCACGATGCAAACTTCGAATGAGAATTTCTTAATTGTGAAGTAAAAATCCATCCAGGCCGAGCGAAATTGGAAATCCAATTGGATTGGAAGTGGAATGCAATATGGAACTTGGAAAGGAGAGTGGATTTTTTAAGGGGCTCGTTCAGAATGGCTGACTACTTTATTATGTCCAAAGTCGATTTTACTAAGGTTTACAGACAAATGAAATATTTTCACAAAGATTAATTTATTGCTTAGGTGTCAATAATCGTTCGGTTTTATTTATTTAGGATTGCGTACTGTAAAAAGATTGAGCGGTTATTTCTATAAGTCAGAACCAAAATGATTTTTCACTTCCAATTCCATATGTCAACGAAGTTATTTCCAGTTCAAAAAATTGCGCATGTTTTATGAAACGTTCTCAGTGTTAGTGCTGTTTTGAAATTATTGTGATAATCGTGTTTAGGGGTTTGGCAAAATCGTAATTATCGTAACTTTTCTATAAACTTTATAAATGGTTCTTAGAAAAGCGCTTGAGATAAGTACTCCTGTTAAATTATTTGTATATAATTTAAGCTATCCAGTTCTTGGACGACATCGCTTGATTGTTGTGAAATAAAACTCCACTTTAGCGAATAACTAACGATCACTAAAATGAATCAGTTCTTACTGTGAATTGCAGACAAGATCACGGCGTTATGGTGTGTAGAGTCGAAGGTCCTGCAGTCGAATCAACCGTTTATTACTTTGACGCCGAACTTAGTGTCAAACACCATCTAGAAGTCATCGATAATTGATAAAAAATAATCCGGTGGTATGTACAGATATTTTATCAAGTTAACTCACATAACATTGGAACTCGTCTCTATGCCGATGAATTTAAAAATTGTAATTTGTAACGAATCGTAAAATATTTTGTACAACGTATCTAAAATCGTACAAAAAAATCAGCAAAGCGTAGAATTTAAGAAATGTCAAGTAAAAATTGTAAATGATTCCCACAATCGTAACAAAAACACAACATTATTATATTGAGGAACTTTAAATTTTTATTAAGTGCCGATCAATTATTCTTTTTTTTCTCAAACTTACGTTTGTCCTGCTGCTTTTTATTCGTTCGCTTCAAATCAAACGTTTTGCGGCAAATCTGTGTGGAACCAACATTTGAAAGCCGGGCCCTTACGTTATAAAAAATGGCAGCACTATTACTTATGACGAGTGTACTTCCAATTTCGAACATGGTTCTTGTATTCGATAGCTTTCTACCAAAATTGACACCGCATTCGAAATTGAGTGCATACTGCTTTTAGGCGCTGCCATTGCTCGTCCAATTTTCGAACTGAAAACAGCCGGAAGTGTGTGTGGTGACATTTTGTAGGAGACGTACAACTGTAGTCATAATTATTATTTTTCTTAATTTCCTATTTTTTTCCTGATTTCACAATTGCCCGTGGGTCTATTGCTCTTAATTTATGTAAATGTAACCCCTGAAATTGTAGACGATTCTGCAATACGATTGAACGAAATAATGTTGAATAACTTGTTAATTTTCAAGTGGTTAGTCTATCACTAATAAGTAAGAAATAAAAATATGGATAGTAGCGTTCACCGTCAGCATTTTAGATATTATTCATCGCTATTGTTATAATGAATTTAGTAATTTGTTGAGCAAGTCACCCTCAAAGGCTTCACAAACATCAAACAGCGTTTATGTTGATATTTTCATAAGAAATTTGATTATAGTTATGTACAACTTATGCGATCAGCCAGAAAAATGACAAATCAATGCTTGCTGACACTTTTGTTATTCGCCTTTGCACCTTTACACCATAGTGACCCATAAATCTTTCTTTAAGCACTCGCAGCCCCATTTGTTACACAAAAACTAACCGCAAGTGATTTACAATATCCACTACACGTGTCAAAATGGCACTTTATTTTTGAGGAAGCAATACGCAGAATAGGTACAGGCACAATATTACATCATTTTCACTGGAGTAAACAAATAACCGAGATTTATACGTACCACTTGTTCAGGTCACTTCTACTGTCGGCTGTTCTATTGACGGCACATCCATCATCACCGTACTCCAGTGTAAAGGCTGGGTTCACCACTCCCGACGATAGTTTGTGATCCACCAAAGCGCTGATTGTCGTTAGTCCCTTCCTGCTGCCTGCGTTCAGGACACTGATCATATCCGCTGATTTCGTCATCCCTATTCAGGCACTAGATACGATATACCTATCCTTCAGACAAAGGAAACACCAATTTAGGTTGATGAATGCAACTTTTGACAAGAATTGCAACTACTGTACTCCCCGGATGAGTTGAAGGTGAATGAAATAAGAAAATTTGTAACCGCAACCGAAACAGAAATTGATATCCACCAGCACTTGCACTTTGAACGATCGCACAGCGAGAATTCACCTTTAGCACTGCCACTTCGCGCCAGTTCGGAACAATTTAATAGCTTTGCACCGTGCAGCTGTTAATCAATTCGCGAATGAAATCGTTTCCCCCGGGAAGATGGGCGAGTTATGGCACAATTAAATTTTGTCGATGCTCAATGGGGCGGAAAATTAAAAGCAATCAAGGTCGCGCGCGCTTTGTTGTCGTATATCAGCTTATATAGCTGATTGAATAGCGGGAGTGATGTCAACCTGATAGTTGAGGTTATTTCGAATATACAATTAATTAAATGCCAACCGGTGTGCGAATGCGCACCACTGGCAACGGCGTTATTGCCTCGTTTGTGGTGCTTGCCACACTGCAACCATATCGCCGATGTGATTTGATTTATCAATGCACATGCACACTCATGCCGGTGTGAATAGCATTTGGAATTAATTGATCAGCTGTTGTGAAAGAGAGCTGTTGCCATATAAATATACCACGGTAGGCGAATGTATAACAGACAGAATCAACAGAGATATGGTTCAGCTTGTCACAATTTGCAAAGCTATTGCTTTCCGCCCATCAATAAGAATCAATTTTCAGATGTATACACTGCCACAATCAGTCACGACTCTGGTCAATGTCCAGTCGCAATTAATCGAAAACGCAATGCAAAATAGGAGAAAACTTGTGGTGGCTGGAGAGTTTCCAAGAAACTATGCCAACAAAGTTGAGAATTTGTTGCTAGGAGTAAAACAATCAGTGCTCGGTACAGCTATTATGTAAGTCTCACTTGTAGCTGGGCTTTAGAAAACTGCGGGCTTGCCTACCTAACTGCAGGTAACGTAGGTACTTCGTTTACAAATAAGTTGATCAATTCTGTATTAGCTCTGCTTTTTTAGCTTTGATCTCAGCAAAGCAAAGTAACGTAGTATTTTCAGAGCAAATTACAACAACTGTGCTCTACTTGACACTTCGAGGACTCACAGTAGTTGTTGTAATTGCGTGCTGAAAATCCTACTTTAATTTGGCTTTGCTGAGATTGAAGCTAAAAAAAACCGCCGTCACCTAGAGAATATTTAGATTTTATTATAAGGTCCTGCTCGGTGACAACAGAACCTCCAGAAATATTGCTGACAGGTGCATTTCACATGCAACGCTTTTATCATTCTTCTAGCGAATCCCAAAATAGAAACTGGATCGTTATAAAAGACATCCAAGCAGGCGGCCATTTTATCTTTTCCAGTTTTAGTTTAGACATAATGATCCATGACAAATCACGCCACAGTTGCACAAGAAGTCAACTCCAACTTATTATGGGTAGAATGACTTTGACATTTGCACTCAGTTGTCAGTTTTCTCTAAGCGTTTCAATATGTTTGGCGCCATGAAGTGTACAACGTCCAGCAATGCAATGTGATTGAATTGGTACATTCTTTAACTTTGAGTGAAACCTGTTCTTATACAAACTCTAAACGGGCTCTAATTTATAAACATCATTTCGTTCGACCCAAAATGCAGTACGTATGCACTACAGATAGATCTTAATGACTTGCTCCATTGGATAAAAATATATTCCTGACGTTGAGCATATCGCAGACTAGTAGTTGATATTCACATCCACGCTCTGCTCAATTGGCTATATATGGTGGAAAAGCGAGTTTGAATTCTACGACATGATTGTTTCGTTTCGTGTCACTTAAGTGCAATAATTGTGATATATAGTGCTTCTAAAAGTGGTTGTCATTTGCACACGCTTCAAACTGATTTATCCCAAGAATACGGTTTAAAAAAATAAAACATCATCACTACAAAAATTATGCAGGTGAAATGAAAATATGTACATCTATAATTACTATATTTACCTATCAAGGAATAAAAACAAAAGCATTTCGTTGAGAAGTGCAATAAAATTTACTCACGAGAATAAACTCAGACATAATGTCCGAGCTATAAAAACGAATAAAGCAACAAGTGGATTTCAGAATAACGGATAAACAAAATATGGCGCATGTTAAGTGAAGCTTTTGGGAGGAGTTAAGAAGTTGTGTTGATGTCCTTTTTCCAACTGGGCGGTTCTTTCCTTTCGAAACATGTTTACAGAGTTTGGTGCCACGAAGTATATTTTATCAGAAATGCGAGACAGGTGGAATTGTGCCGTGCATTGCATAAATTTAGGGGCCACGAATATGGTTGCTGCTTGTGTCATTTGCTGCAGAGAAAGCTGTAGAGCAAATTTGTATGTGCTGCCATACTCCAGAATAATAAGAAATTTAAGTATGGTATAAACCCCAAATTAAAAAAAATTAAATAAAACTCAAATTCTATTGGGCATATATCCCAAATAAGAATTTGATTTAAGAATTAAAACTTTTGCGGCCATTTCAGACCTTAAAGCTGAGTTCGTTTGATTATTTTTTGGTATTGAATGACACAGTATGATACACAACTTTATTATTAAACGTGGAGTCTGGTTCAACCCCCGCAAAAATGCAAACTACTCCCTAATTTGTTTAAAGAGTGCGCAGCTTTTCGTGAACTTCTAAAAAACATCCGATAGTATAAATACCTTGAGACAGCTTCATTATACAGCCATCCCAAATATATTTTGCTCTTTTCTGCTCAGTTTTTGTTTACAACAAAATTTGACTCAAATGTCAAATGGAAGTTGACATATTAAGTATTGTAGGGAGTTATGTCCCCGAAGTGCGAAGTAATGAAAATTCCCATGGTATAATTTTATTCTCGGGGATTGTGAACAAAACTAGCTAAGCTGAACAAATTTGTAATATTTCTATTTAGAAATTTTGCTAGTCTAAGGTATGTACAATTTTTCTCATGCCTGGTATAAGTAAATGGCAACCCTGGAAAAGCTCCCCCTCACATGTTGCTGCAACAATTGACTTTGCATCTCAGAAGCAATCTTTCTATTCCCATCCTACCACGCCGAAGATGCTCCATCAAAACGAAAATAACCCCCCTCAAAAAATTGTAAAATTGTATTACCTATCTGTATTGAGAAGCAGCGAAGAAGAGCCACCAAAAATTATAGAAAATACGTTACCGGTTAGTGTGTTGTGTTGAGGTTAGTAAAACAAGGGGGTGGGGTGCCCACAAAACGCATGATATCTTCTTGTCCCGCTTTTGTTGTTGTTGATTTTTTTCTATTTTTTTCTTCCTCTGTATTTTGCCGATTGGGGAAAGGCAGCCGCGCCACAACAATCCACGAACACCGATGGGCGATGACGACGAGACGAGATATCCAGCCAAGAGCTAAAACACCAACATTCAGTTGTATTTGAAACGCGATGCGAAGTGGTTGTGATTGCTGCTAGAAACGGCATACGTAGCATACAATAAAGAAAATATTTTCACATATTTATAACGTTTTTTACATTTATTCCAACTAGTTAATTATTTTACAAACGTAAGTCATAAAATCATATCTGTTCCTATAATTAAATTGGTGCGGGGTTTGCTGCTTTTGTTTGACGTTGTAAAATTGTGAAGTGACACTTGATTGGAATGAAACGCTGATCATCGTCAAAGTGGGAAAGAGCGCACATACCGATGTGATCGCGTGAATGATTACGTGGACGAGTTGTGGCAAAGAAATTTTATTTGGGCTAAAAAAAAAGAAGACAGGGTTGTTCGCTGTTCTACCTGTTTAAATTATATTCCTTTTTTGTAATCTTTCTCTAATGGAATTTCTCTCGTGAATGCGGATCATTTTCCTTCCAGTGTTTGCAAGAGGTGGGCGTTTGACATTGGTTTGACAGCTCGATCGTTCGGCGAAATTTTGCTGATAAGAAAGTCAAACGCCATCGAAAAGTATCCAAGGCACATCTGATGTTTTTCGATTTTTTTTTGTTGGTAAATTTATCAGTGTTTATGACTTCATCATGATTTTCACAATTATGTGTGGCACTGCACATTCGTGGCATGACAATTAATTGGATAAATTCCATAATCACGATGACAGAAGAGGCAGATTTGTGTTTGTTTACTGACAGAAGGAAGTAACGGTGAAATAACGTTAGTGTGACGCTAATTGCCCACATCGTGGTTGGATTAGTTTCCTGTGCATAGTCAGATCACCATCACACTGAATACCACACGACGCAGAGGTCAAAAACCTTCCGTCTAAATTCGCTGAGCATCGGATATCTTTACCTGTTGAGTGCTCGTTGTCATCGGGCATTGAGCGTGAAAAGAATTTCCAGTGTGTTTTGTGTACGCAGAGGTATCTCCACGATGTCGACTTAACCGAAGTGTGTCGGAAGAAGTGCTCATATAGATTTTGGACAAAGACATATTTAGTTTCTAATTTCTGTTTTTGGAAATTAAATGGCCTTTCTCTCTATAATCGATCTTTCTTTCTCGATTGGTCGCTTTTTGGCCTTTCACACCTACGAGCTACGAGGAGGACTTTCATTTCGAGTCGAAGATCGATTTTATCTGGAATGTGTAAAATTTCTCCTCATTGGCAATTAGTCAACAATGTGTTCCACAAAAGGAGTGACACGATTACGTCTTGGAAATTGCTGGTCGACTGTGTCATGTTTGTTTATGTCAAAATGAAAAATTTGCATAACTTGCCAACAACGGACATGTATCTAGATACTCGTATTCTTGTGCGACATGATTACTAATCGTTTGAAATTGGAAATTCCAAATGTAACGTACGTAGTCCTAAATTTAGGCAAGTTTATAAATGCGTTCGGTTATCTAATAGCTGACATAACAAACTGTCACACAACTGATAAACCCTATCGTATTTTTGTTATTTATGAAATAAAATAGACCAACCAAAGAGCGATAAGGCGAGAAAACAACGAGCTAAAGTACTCTTTCGGGTTCGCTATGTTTGAACTAAAAGAGTAATAAGGTTTTGACAGTAGATTTACTATGTTTTAAAAAGTAATGATTTATATATTGATTAATCAAAGAGCGTGGGTACTAGAACAGCTGTGTGAAGATAACATTGCGAAAATCAAATGTTAAAAGCATGATTTATTGTCAGCCAGTCACTTCTCCAACGTCAGCCACATATGCGAAATGTCAACTTAGTACTCAGTCAAAAATTTCTTCACTAGATTCTTCCGCTACCCCTCCATAAACGTCAATTGGAAAAGATGTTCATGTAACCGTTGACCGATCTAAGCCAATCAAGACTGAGACACATAAACTCAGCTGTAAGACTTACTAAACTAGATATTTGAACGTCCTCAATGTAAAATAATTTAAAAGGTTTATTCTTTGATAAATCAATTTATTTTTAATTGAAGCTTGGCCAACACACTTATATTCGAAAGTAATATATTCGTGCAAATGTCCACTATGGCGTTGTTTACACTAACTCTGACAGATTCGATCGCTCTAATTTTTGAGCAACTAACTTTCTGATGAACATATGTACGTTTAGCACCCATAACTTTGGCACTATTTTTTAAATAATATCTAAATAATCTGTCAGTCAGACTGAACTGAACACTTTGACACCTGCCAGTAAAAAAATATATTTAAAAGAAACTGAGAAATTTCAAATGACAAAAACTATCGCTGAAACTGAAATTGAAAAAGATTTAAGAAAAAAAAAACCAAAGGCCTTACATCGTACTTGCTGCGAAATGTGTATGTTGATCAGTATCTTTAAGACCTCGGCCATTGTTCGTATCACGTTATTTAGATGCAATTGTATTTTCCTTACCACGTTGATTCATACGATT
Organism: Cheilosia impressa; assembly: GCA_948293265.1. NCBI lineage: Eukaryota > Metazoa > Arthropoda > Insecta > Diptera > Syrphidae > Cheilosia > Cheilosia impressa. Next base: position 12,719,861 of record OX411883.1, read on the forward strand.
ATTTAACATCGATCAGAGAGTACATACAATCAGCTCAAGCTCATCATGCTCTTCCACGCAACACATCGCTGCACCAGTGCTATAATTATAATTAAAAAAAAAATGATTACTTTGCATAATCTGACCTGCATATCAAAATAACCGATTACATTGTTGATTTAGGAGTAAGCGGCCACAGATGTAAACCAGGTATTCCGGGGCCTGAATTGAGTCATTTCTCTGGAACTGGAACAAAAAACTTTAATCGACTTGATTTATGCTAATCGGTTAAATAAATGTGTAGAAATTCTGTTTTTTTTTTTGTCAAACAATATATTATTAACTGCACCAACAAATTCAGTATCGTTGTGTTGCGACTAAAGAGAATGTGCACAAAGCTCAATCTAACAGCTGGGTGCTCAGTCAAACTTTGAATTTGTGGGACTTTTGTCAGCTGTGTAAATTGTTTGTCTCGTAAACATTAAGAACAAAACAAGTGTACATACTCGTAGCAGTGGAGTCAGCCAACAGATTAGAGTGTGTCAATGAGGTTAGCAACAATGCGTTCGCTTTAAGTGAGAATCAATTCGAAATGTTTATTTAAAAAAGCAATCTCCAGTTTGAATGTCATTTTTTATACGTATGCCTTTCGTATTTAGTTTATATTTAATGAACAATATTGATCAAGCTCACACAGCGAATATTTTGCTTACAAAATTATAACGGGGCTTTCCTGTGCGTCGAAAATGACAGCTGCAAATAAAAATATACTTTCTCTCAATGAATCAGTTTAAACTTTCTACAGACAAATTAAGTAGCTTATGGGACATTTGAAAATGCAATTCTTTTTTACACCCCCTCTACATTCACAGGGAATGGTGAACCATATACAAATACAGCGACTGACAGTTGTCATTTCGATACATTTCGGTTTCTAGTTCTCGTTACTAGCAGTAAGAATCATACCGATGGCTTTTTAGGAAGGTATAGGTTCTGCCATTTTTTTCATTTGACAGGAATAAATACAATACAAACAATTACCGGTAATTTTGTTATTGGCTCGGTAGGATAAAGCTTAGCTATACACTTCTTTTCCAATCCATCTGCATCAGCAAACATTATTGAAGACCTGAAATGCCGTCATTGTTTTCTTCAATGTTTAAACCGGATTTTATAAATCAACTAAGTAATTAAAACCCCCTTTAATACTCTGCTAACAAAAAGAATATACATGAATACCTATTTAGCAATTATTGATGCTTACCAATTATAAATAAGAACATGCTAGTCCGAAAATGATTTCGCTTTGGGCTCTTTGTTAGTTGCCTTCAAATAGAAGTTGAAACCTTGTTCACTGGAATTATGGTTTAAAAAATTTTTGCAGCCGGTAGTGCTGTCAGTCATTTGTGACACTAGGTTAATTTAGCGAGATCTCATTATTGTTCAGATGTTCACCTTTAAGTCTGAGTGGAATGGCTTATGGTAAAGGTTTCGTTATGTTTTCCATCGCAGGATCTCGTTCGTACTTTTCGTATGCAAACTTGACAGCCAGCCGGTTGCTTCATCTTTAGGCATCCCAATTATTGCCAATCGGTAGAAGCAAATTACAAAACTGAACACGATTAACGTAGAATTATGATGTCAGTTTCTGTTTGTTTTCATTTGATAATATCAAAAAATCTAAATTGATGCGCTTTCTCATGACAGTTCCACTCTTGGAGGTTTTTTAGATAAAGTCTGACACTCAATGGTCGCTATATTTCTTTTTGAATCGAACACAGAAAAGTTAAACAAGGCGTCGAAAGTAGCGCGCTATAAAAGTTTGGAATTGTCAATAAACTGTCAACCGTCACGCCTTTTAAAGTTGAAAATCTAACGTCAAAATGACGTTTATTTTAATTCAATTTGCAATAGGTATTAGTTTTTAACTATAGGCACTTTGACTTGACATTTTTAGTTTCCATTTACTGAAAAATATGCACATCTTGCATCCAAACTTCCTCCCCATCACAATCGCTTACAAATAATTGTGCGAATCAAAAACACCCAACTGTTTGTATTTCGATGCGATAATATTTGCCTTGACATAAGCAGTGGTTGTATATTTTTTTTATTACAAACTTCCTCATTACTACATAGTCAAACGGATAAGAGAAGTTATGTATGATTTTTCTTACGAAGATGTGCCAGACAAAACGAATTTAAAGAGGATGACCTAAGGCAACACTTTAGAAATGACTATGAAACATCTACCACTCCTGGGATTGGGATGGCCCAAGTGAAAGAGGTGCTAAACGCGTGTCGCAAAAACACGTTTCGATTTCAAAGACATGATGGTGGGCCAAGTCTCTTGCGAAGCATGTGTTGCACCATTGATATTGCCGATGCAAACGTGATTTGCGACGACAATGTTTTTGTGGTTAGGCCACTTTCCCTTTGAGAGATGAATCCCGAATACAGCATACAGCACTAGTTCCACAACCAGGTTTCTTATGCAATTCGGGTCCATTTAAAAAAAAAACAAAAAGGCAACCGAAAATCATTCGCCAAAAGAAAGCTTGCTAATAGTTTCTCTTGAGTTCGCCTTTGTCCAATAGAAAAGAAAATCTCCTTATAGGGAGATCATTTTTGGGGGGAAACGCATGACAAAACGGCATGGAAATCAGTTCCGGGAAGTGGGCGAGATTGAAAACCAATTTTTGCCGAAAGCGTCTCTATGTAGATTTCATGTCTATTGTCAGTTTGCAACGTCTTTGATTAATTATAGTTCCGTGTTGTGCGTAATTGCTCTTATTGAGTGATTGCACAATCTGCTTAAATGAAACCTGTGATTGTGCTTAATGGTTTTTTTTTCTTTTGCGATTATTTCAATGTGAAACGTGTTTCGCACATATTGTGCATAAGCTAGACAAAGAAATGCTTTACTTTCCCCCCTCACATGGGTGCTGGCTTAGTGTATTGTGTACCCAGCTGTCAGTATAATTGACCAATATAATTGAAGATGAAGCTATAGGTTAAGTTAGGATTTGCTAAGAATTTAAAATTTTGTATGAAACTTGTTTACGTACTCGTAATTTATTTATTTCTCGCAGTAGTGGCTGTGATAGGATGATCTCTGTCTTATTGCCAGTACCTAAAGAAGTCACAATCTTGCGAAGCTGTCAAATGTTGACACAAATAAAATGGGAACACTCCCAATGAGTCGAACTTACGTTCAATTTTGTAAGCGCCGGTTTTTAAGACAACCTATTCTACGTTTACATTCCAGCTTGGAGAACGCTGTTGTTTAAACGAAACTGACAGTAGGGGCTATATAGTGAATCGTTACCGGACATAGGTACACACGAATTTTTGTATATACAGACCTCGTCACTCAGTAATTTTTTTAGATACTTAAAATTCATTATTATTTATTGAAAAATAAATATTTACAACCGAAACTAAAGAAGCAACTACAAGGATTAAGCTGGCTTAAGCTCATGTCAAATAAGAGCGAAAATCTACGTAATAAATAAATAGTCATGCATGAGATGCAGTTCTGATGTAAACGCCTCTTGGCTTAAGTTATGATACTCCCAAGCAACATCCTAAAATAAAATACATAATATACCTATTTCTTTCTGACACCGACTAACTCCAATTCTCTTTACCTTTCCAGATGATGTTCAAAACAGTACTTATTGTAACGTGCCTTTTCGTGGCGGGTGCTCTCTGCGATGACCTCAAAATCGACGTCGTCAGTGTGCCTGAGGCGTGCGAACAAAAGACAAGGAGCGGAGACATGCTAACAATGCACTACACTGGCACGCTGACAGACGGCAAGAAGTTCGATTCTAGGTAAGTTGAGTTGAGCAGTGATCGTGTTTGGCTTTAACCAAAACCCTTGCCCCCCTTCCATATCACAACGTCCAACAACTGCACAGGGCTCACATGGTCACATGGTTCAATGTTCACCTCGGTGTAATGTTGTAAATTAGCATCTGGTTTCATTCTTTCGGTGGACCACAACACTGCAAAATGCAGATTGACCCTCGTAAATTAGGCTCATATCGATAAGAGATCTTTCGACCAGAAAATCATCACATCGGCGTTTCGCCAAAACAATGGGCTTGTAAAAATGCCGGCCCACCAACCTGCACCAACGCATACATTCTGCCTCTCTCTCTCTCTCTCTCTGTCACACTGGTGGCTTCACCCCGATGTGCGGTGCGGATGCAGTGATTTAAATTGGAAAGAGAATTTTCCAATTTATACAACGTGGCTCAGTCGGCTGATTTATTTTTCCCACGTGAATCCACGTAATTAAATTCAAACAAATTTGTAGATACATTCCCCGGCCCATGTCTGCCACCTACCACCATTCAAAATTTCCATGTGTTATAATTAACTTAGGAAATCCAAGTAGAAGACGATTATATCGTGTGTCCTCAAAAGGCACACGAGTGTAGGGAATATTCTCCTTGCCACAATGACGTTGTTTACATAGAATTTGCCACGGATTAAGTTTCACACTTGCGGAACAGTTTCCTTCTTGGCGATGACACCTTCATCCGTATGTGGTATCAGTTGTACAAATTAATGGCACAGCTTTCACGTCGACTTCAATGGTGTTTTTCATTTAATTTTTGGGGCCATAACGATAACACAAATGGCTGGAGGAGTGATAAGCGTGCGATTATCAACCACGTACTGAGCTCCAATTCGCTGGAGATTACGTAGAAATAATTTATAGACATTTTTGGACACTCGGACTTGTAGGTTGTAGCTCTGAATTGAATTGGATTTTTACTTTCTAATAGATCCTTTGACGGACAAATTTAATCAACATCCACCTGAATGGTCCGTAATAACATGTTATTGGGAACACTGCACGAGTATGGTGCTGCAAAGAGGTTCGCGTAGGACATATGCAGAAAGATAGACAATAATTTTGGCACAACTTCTACCGGAAATTGTTTTATAATGTATTTATAGTTTAGGGGGCCACTTTGGTCTGAGCGATGACATCAAAAAGCGCCCCGCGACTTGAAAGACTTTACATGAATTTTGGAAGTTGTGATGGGAACTCTGCTCCGATTTTTGCAGGGGTGTACTGTGGCACTTAAAATGGGGCCGCATTACCATGACGGCATTTTCTTTCTTTTTCGAGATGCTTTTCATGTTTCGGAGAAGATATGGATTATAAAAAAATATAATTTGTAAAAACAATTAAAGAAGACGAAGAACAAAAGAACAAAAGAAGTCAAGACGAAGACAAAAGAAGTCATGTTGCCAATGATGTTTTAAAATTATCGAACAAACGAGCTAATTTCTTGGTCTAAATGTGCAGGCTTTCCCTATTTTTATAGCAACAATTTTGGAACTTCAGCTTAAGCCCACTTAATCCAACATAAAAAATACGCAAGAAAAATAAAATTAACAAAAATACCCAGTTCGATGTTATTCATAGGCGCTGTCTAAGCCTATGTTCGATTTTAAACTACACCGCTCCACATCAAAACAAAGAACACGCGACATGCAGCGTCGACGACAAGTGTCAGTAATGTGAATGCGTTAAATAGAAAATAGGTTGCGAGAATCTCTGTCCCTCACAAAACACAACAAAAGTGTATGCTGGTGTTTTTCGCTCATGTATCGCCTTGCAACGCTGTTGCCAGCCACCGGCCCTCACCCAATTCAAGGCGCCCCAATACCGCACTCCATCCCTGTCCCACATCATTACGTGACAACTTAAGTGGCCCTTTTCGAATAAACATCCCTCATCGCACACAGAAGTTGAACTACAAAAATCTGCTCTTCATCATGATGATGATAAACTTTGCAGTGTCTCGTCGACGTCGTCCTTGCCTAATTGAGTAAAATCAAAAGCAAACGGGCGAACTAAATTGTTTCGTCAGTTGACCCGATGCCTCGGGGCGAATACTCTGCAACAAACTTTGTGTGCAGCAGCAATTTGAATTCATTTTATCTTCTATCTGGTCTCCGTCTCCGCACTCAGTGGTTCAGAGATGCAGAGAACTTGTTGATGTTAAACGCCGAGGAAAATTTAAATACTCATTCGCTTCTCCTTATTCCCAGCCCGATCCCAGCACATTCGCACCTTTGAGAGCATTCCATTCATCGTGGGTGCATCAACGCTTGAAGGATATTTCAGCTTCAAAAGGCTGCTCTCGTGGTTGCATCACGAGAGGAGATGGCACATGCCGGAGGGCACTATTTTCCGGAAATTAACCGAAAGAAGCATCTTTTGCACATCGTTGACGAGGGATAATCTGTCGTTCTTTTTTTTCATCCTTTTAAATGCGAAGCGCTCTGTAGCAGGTGCAAAGCAAGCAATTAAAGCATCCTCCTTTGAGGGGCGAGGATGAGATTTATAATGCTTAAAGCAAATAGCTGCGCTTTGTAGGACGGAACGCGACTCTGTGTTTATTTTTCTTTCATTCGATGTCGTAACCAGATATATTGCCCCATCCAAAATTTATCTAATCGGGCAAAAGATATTAGAGTACGCTGCCGAATCAGCCACGGGTTACCCACTTTCAATGACAACAATAAAACCGTCATAATAGTCGAGTGGAAATTAATTTCAATCGACGAAAGAAGATGTCACTGACAGTCCACCACCTGTCAGATGGAGGTTTTGTCATAGAGGCAGCATTTTCTTCCCTCCAAGACAATTGCATACGTGCCTGATTAATTATAAAAAGGATTATGTTATGCAACCATGTTTGCCGTTCATTACGGTCCAACATCGTCGTCGTCGTCGTCGTCGTAGTTTCCGACGAGGTCACATTATAGCAGAAGAAGCAGCAAATGGACAAAGAGAAGAAAAGGAAAAAAAAAACACCACAAACGTAACCATTCACCGTCCTCGAGTAGAGAAAGTGAATTGCATTCGAGTTTGGGTCGTTTGCCAACCTCCATCACGTAGCTAAAGGCGGCATTCGGATGAATAAAATATCGGATACTTGGGGTGACTACCGCCACTACACTATGCTATGTTTCGAATGAAAAACTCGCCTCAATTTACTTCCTGTTGTATCATCTTTGCATTGTTTTTGGCGGCGAGCGACGACGGTAGACGGTGACGGTGGGGGAGTACAAGAGTACAACAATTTGTCGTCTCTCGCTCAACCGCTGTTTGAATAATGTATCCCGATCCCCACCGACACCCGCGAGGAGTGTGGAGTGGAAAAGCGAATTATAAAATATTTAGACAATTGTCCAGTAAAATTCGCGTCACGTTTTCACGGCTTTTGTCAGCAGTATTTTGCAACCTGTTTCATCAAAGTTGTCATTTAAACGGGTTCACGTGCCAAGCGTTTTTTTTTTTGTCTAACAAATTAATTTAAATATAGTAATTCGGAGAGGAGCAATTACTTAATCATAAGTTATGAGTGTTATAGTTAATTTTCTGTAGAAGCATGTTTTCTTTGCGCCACCCCGTCGTCTGTCATTTTGACATGAATGAGGTGTCCTCTTCACTGCGTCTGTTGTCAGCGCATAGGTGAAATTTATGGCTACAACGGGTAGATTAATTTGTGGATACCTATTCTTCTGCGTCCATAATTCTTAGCTTACCTACAGAGTACTTTTATTCCGCGTACGATATTTTTTTGGTGGGGGGAAATGTTTTATGTATCGCATGTGCATTGTGCATACACCGTAAGAAAGTCAAGTGCAGCCAGCTCACACCTACGAAGAGCAGAAAGTTTACAGCCAGTCAGTACTTTGTTTTTGCTCTACATACTCGGTGTGTGCGGGAAAGAGAGGCATAGTGAAAGTTACATCCATATCACCATTTTTGGTTGGCATGAAGTATGACTCGCAGAGTCGCCGCATGCACCGATCGATGATCGATCATCATCCAAGATCCAACGAGTAGAAAGTTTTGTCGCTTATGGTGCACACACAAGTGAACTACATTTATATTTTTTGTTTATTTTTTTTTTTGTACGTGATGAAGGTAGATCAAGGACCGCGTAAATGACTTTCACCCAATTTGGTACGTCAAGTGCACAATTAAGACGATTCAAAAAACGTATCGTTGAAGTTGTCGTATCTGTGCTCTTAGCCGCATCTTAATAGGTGAAGATATTTATTACCAAGCCGCAAGCCGCAATAATTGCCGATTGATTAACATACAATGGTGCTGTTTGAGCGGGGACTCTTGTTACAGAAATATGTAGCCTCTTGCCACACTGGCCATTGTTTGTGGGTGGGGGCATTTCTGCAAAAAGTGGCTTCACTTGAGGAAAGATTTTGAAGAGATACACATCCGCTTGAGATTATGCTGTTGTGCTTTTTTAAGATGTTTTCTCTTTCACGTGGTTCTGCAACAGTGCGGCCAGCAATTTTGTAACAATGATGGGATTTTGGGAAAAAAAAACTTTGGAGGAACTTGCGAGTTACGACTTATTTGTTTGACTTTGGATTGTTGGCTATTTGATGGTTGCTGAACACGGCTCTTATCCGGTGCTTGGCGATGGATGCAATTTTATTCGGAGCTAGTGTTCGTAATAAAGTTGTTCCGCTAAATTTAATGAATTGTTACGGAACATTGAGTAAAGACATTAAGCGTCCATTTTGAATGATCTTAAAATAATAGAAAGTAATTGCTCATTCTTTGAGATATTGCTTCACTTAAAATGTTTTTGGAACTGGCCAACGCAAGCCTTCACTTTGAAGCTTTTAGACTTATATCTCCCGTTTGAAATACCGTTGAAAAAAATTCGTCCATGTATTTATTAGATATGAAAAGTAAAAACGACCGTGAATTTTTAAATGAATGAATTTAAGTGCACTAACTACTAATGACAGTTCATTTAATTTTTGTCTGCCCACACATTTGTTGCAACTTACAGATTTCTGCAGGAAACTACTCGTCACTCGTTACTTTTGAAAAGGTGACTAGATGATAGGTATCTATGTCGGTTCTTTCCGAATTCATTGTGAACCACAAACAATCGTAATATTCTATTACCTGTAGCAAATTTTGTTCAGTGACTTATTGCAATTTTCTGAATATACAAAAAAAGAGCGCTTCTATCTATCTCTTATGACGGAACTTTCTTTCTTATTGACTTAATATGAATAGATATTCGGAAATAATCTCAATGTACAGACATTTTACCACGCTGAAGCACTTGACTTACACCAAGTTCACACCTCAGTGTCAAAACGCTTTAACTGTCATCAAAATGTCAAACATTTATCTAGCTCACTCTCATTCCCATTTCGAGCTTCTATGTACAGTTGTACACCAAAGCAAATTGCTTTATCAAGCAGACGTAGCCTCCTCCAAAATTCACCAGCCATACTGGTGCTGGTGCAATAAAATCAAACGAGCGCACCTAAACTGCAATTTCACGTACATAACCCAAAACGTCGGTCATAACTCTCTTCGTGCAATTTTCGTTTCCGAATTAACGGCCGTTTTACACGATGTTCACGGTTGCTCTTATATGTTCCTCAGTTCCATCCACTTTCTACATACGATTCCATGGGATTTATCAAAAAGCGCATCGGGAATGGTAATATAGGTAGCATGCCCAGAAACATCTCAAACTGGTATAAGAATGTTTTAAATAATTAATCAGCAGCGCAGTACGGCACCATTGGGCGTCTGAGTACAAGTGTATCTACCCATGGTTTTTGAATGAATCGCGTAGACTCTAAAAAAAAGCGCCACGAATAAAAATGGTCCAAGAACGTGATGCTCCGATGTAACTATAAATTGTACCAGAAGAGCCAAAAAACGTTGAAAAAAGAACCAACGCACTTCTATGATTAGAGAGGGGCGACGGCGAACATATATCCCTTTCTCGAAACAACTCCGAAGGACCAAGATTTAAACTTGGAAGAACCCCTAAATTGTACAGTCAAACCATAATGATGACTCTGGCCGCAGAGTTCATCATCCATTGAATGACCTTTTTTCCTCAGTCCCTAGGCACACTCGGACCGGAAGCCAACAAATTCACCTAACCGCATCTTTTAAACTCTTACTTTCGCACAGCTGCGGGTGGACGGGTGTAAACTGTATACAGTTGAAGAGTACTAAAAATTGAGATTCATTCAGGAATCACATAAAAATCGCATCGATATGTTTTACATTATTCAATAGGGTTACATGTGTGTTCAGAGCAGAGTCTGCGGGACATACACACATTTGAATACATCTGATTTGGAAATGACGTTTGGGGTGTAGCAGTTGGAATGAATAAAAAATGCCACCGTCGGAAAAAAAAAGCATCGAAAAGGATGCTTCATCAAATATTTAGTTGACTCATAAAAAAAACGAACATCCGAATATGACTCCCGCTGGGTGGTATAGACGGACAGTAGTATGCCACCTGTCCAGATCTGAGGTGCTGGCGAGCGATTTCATCCCCAATTGAATCCGTTTATGAGAATTTACCACACCCTGATAATGTGCGGAGTGATTTTTTGATTTCCTCATGTAGCTGTGTCATTCCCATGGGTGACAGTTGGCTGCTTCCTGAATGAGTGTGTTTACTTGTGTAAACAATGTTTGGCTGCATGTAAAGAACGGTATTGTGAGTTTAATTTGCGTATTGTTTTCTCTGATTGATGAATTATGAAAATTCGCCAGTCGAACGGTGACAATTGGTATCTGAATGCGATGACAGGTGATTTTTACGGATCGTTTTTTTTTTTTTTGTTTCATTATTGTGCAGCGCGTTTTTTAAAAGGGTTTAAGGGGGAAACCTCATAAGATTATGTAGGCTTAAGCTACTGTCAGTGAATTGACGTATAATGTCAGTAGGCATATTGCTATTACGCATATTTAAACCATAATTTTGATGGAAATGTTGCTGTTTGTAATATTTGGAAGTTTCAGGTGTTGTATGTGTATTAAAATAACATGTGATCGTTTTTGCTTTGACATACGGCACGTACTTTTATAGGAACTACAAAGATAATTTCACAACAAAGACTAATATTTCACAATTAATTTAGATCTTAATTCCTGGATGTAGTCTCACAATTAAATGTATACAAAAACAAGATCAGTGATCCAACATTAATAAGTAGACCCCCGAGATAATAACACTAAGAAGGAAACAGCTTGGAGAGTGGCCACAGAGGTTAAAATGTTTAATTGCAGGTTCAACTTGCTAGCAAGTAGTAATTACGTCTGAAATTGTCTCCTCGTGGAACGTCTGGCTTCTGACACCTTACCGAGATGTTTTCCTGACATTGCTGCAAACATGTCAAACAAATTATGCGATGAGTATTCTCGAACAAACCCAATTAATGCAGTGTGTTCAATGTATGTTACTTTTTCCGAATATCCATATTTGGAAGTTCAAATCGAACTATTAGAATGTATTCTTCTGATAATCGTCCCCATCTTTGACAGCGGCATACCTATATCATATGACATCTCGTTTGCACTGTTCAATGTCGGTTTTTATGACACCAATGATTATTAATTTGATATATCTCTGCAAATCGACCGTAAAACCTTGGCGCCATATATTCGAATGGCAGACATCTTAAAGTGGATTTCGCAAAAGCCTTGGATCAGCCAGGTAACGATAATAAAAGGAACTCGCACTAGATATTCATGGATATGCATGTAATAAAAATTCATACAAATAACCAAATGCAAATCCCCGTGTACATAATCCACCCACATGAACATGTGAACATTCGAAAACACGAAAGGTGCCACAAGACAAAACAAGGCAACAAAAAAGCGAACGTCCCTTAACCATGACATTTGTATGCGATTTCTTTCACGATGCTCCCCCTAAACAAGCCAGGGTGATTTTTGAGTTGATACCCCAGGAGAACGAAATAAAATATTTAAACGCTTCTTAAGAAACAAATACCCACCATCACCAGACGAACCGCTATTTTGCGCCCCACTTCTGTGCCACCTTGAGACTGGGATAATAATAATAATAACGATACCGCTGTTGAAAAGGAGGGCACGAGAGATCTCGCTTAAAGTGTCACTGTCAAAGAAAACAACAGCAAAGCATAGCAAAAACTCAAAACACGATGGCGGAACTTCAACTCCCAATGTGTTTGTTTGACTATTTGTCGTTATTTTTTTAACAACATTTTACTCAGTTCAGCCGGAAAATACTTGCAAGTAAAATGCTGTATTCCACGGATGAATTGTCAGGAGATTAACTGAAAAAAAAAATAAACTTGAAGGCGCTCGCGACATAACGTGAAACCAAGTTTTATCGAAAACTTTGCCTTTGGGATGAATGTACAATTTGGCTTAGCCAGAGTGTGAGATGCAACAGCCCAGAGCCCCGGCCCTATGCAAACGAGGCAAGTCTATAGATAAACGAGACGATGTCGTTGTTGCGCTCCTGGGAAACATGTTGCAAACTTTTTGGAAAATTTAGCTAAAAAAAAAAGAAGAGGATGTTCCGTGGCAATAAATAAATTGGACATGTTTCTATGAAGGCCGACAAGGTGCCCTTAAGGTGACCGTTATGCTCATTAGGCACAACAACTAATGGAACGTTTTGTTTGGTAGACTCCTCCAAAGTATGGGTACATAATTAAATATTTAGTGAGGAGAAAAACAAAAACAGCAAGGGGTGCTTCGTGTACACACTCAATCAATGTGTAAACGGAAGTTGAGTTTTTGTTTTTTTTTTTTCGCGAGATGTGATAAATATTTAAAGCGTTTCACCCCCTTTCACATAATCATGCATGACAGCTTAAAGAATTGTGTGTGTATGTTTTTGTTTGCTCCCTCCCGCCTTCAAACTTGAAAGTGTCTTACTGCGTTGTCACTAGGTGTTGGAGTTGGTGTATGATGTAGAGCAACACCGCGCTTTCCATAAATAAAATTACAAAATGATGAATTGTTGCGAAGAGATATGAGAGGGAACGCGCTCGAGTAGCTTTCAAATTATATGACAAATGCATTACTCTGTCATTATTTACCGCAAGATGCCGCCGCCTTTGCCTCTTAATATAGCGGTAATGTGACGTTATTTGCTTCTGCATAACAGAATTTTATTTTAAATTCGAAACAAAATTTAAGGTACTATTTCGTTTTTCTGTTTCAGCTTGGACCGCGATACACCCTTCACATTCCAATTGGGCGCCGGACAAGTGATAAAGGGATGGGACCAGGGATTGTTAGACATGTGTGTTGGTAAGTGGACAACACTTTATGGCAGCAATTAAAAGTTGTTTTGTTAATTGGTGAATTTTTCTTCGTTTGCAGGTGAGAAACGTAAATTGACCATTCCACCAGAGTTGGGATATGGTGACCGTGGTGCTGGAAATGTCATTCCACCAAAGGCAACTTTAATTTTTGACGTTGAGCTGATTAACATTGGCAATACTCCACCAACAACGAATGTCTTCAAAGAGATCGATGACAATCAGGACAACATGTTGAGCCGCGAAGAGGTAAACATATATGTATGGATCGCACTTTTATTTTGTTTTCTTCGTTTTTTGTTTGGTGTGTCATGCGGGGTACCTAAACCTAAGGCATGTTCTTCTTCGGTGATGGACATTTTTAAACACAAACAAATGTTGGATAGAACTAAATAACGATCGGCAAAGAATGCTCAATTGTAAAGCTCACTTTACGCAAAAGGTATTAGTGGGCAACTGACAGGCGTATGGCCTGTCAAAAACTACATATTCGGTTTTCTGAACGTACTCATTGAAGCACGCATTAGTCTTCTCAAATAAAAAACCGTTATACACACACGTCTGTTTATTGGAAAAAAATGTTATCCTCGTCAGAGTCCCGAAAAAATAACTTCTCAAACAGAAAAATCATACAAATTCTCAAATAGAAAGTTAGCGGTGTGAACATACCTTTTAGTATTGTGTAAAGTAGCCTTAAGCGTTTTATCACTTGAAAGTAGCTACAGAATGTTAACTATACAAATGGATACAAAAATAAGTTAATTTAAATTTTTACGGCATTTTGGTGGCAGCTGGAAAAGAAATAGACAGCGAGAATTCGGGCAAATTAAAGAGGATGAATAGTTAGCACAACTAATGTACTAAAATAACTTTTCAATCCGAAGGCACTCCATTTCCGGTGGTTTTCTCTGATGTAATTGTTTAGGTATACTTTCTAATTATGTTAACAATTCACAATTTCGTAGCCAGTGGCACATAAACTAACACTGATCCGATCCTCTATTAGCGCTTCGGTTAAATTTAATCAAATTTTATCTTTGAACAGTTACTAATCAAAGACACTAACTTCTTTCCAGTCACTAATTCAGAACACGTTTTATTTCAATTAAACTCTACCCACTTACCTAATTAATTTCGTGAATTATTTAATTAACACTCTTGTATTTTTTCTTTACCCATTTTTGTAGGTTAGTGAGTACCTGAAGAAACAAATGTCCGCTGTCGAGGGCCAGGACACAGATGAGCTAAAAAATATGCTCAAGGAAAACGATAAGCTCGTCGAAGAGATCTTCCAGCATGAGGATAAGGACAAGAATGGATTCATTTCGCATGATGAGTTCTCCGGACCGAAACACGACGAACTGTAGACCAGTCTAGGAAGAGCAGTAGAGAATAGTTAATAAATTTATAATTGTTCGTACATTTGGTTCTCTAATCTTTTAAGCGAAACACGTTAAGATGTTTATTAAGCATACTTGAAAGTCATTTGTCCATTATAGCGGTATATTATCATTTATTTATAAAACCAGAGAGTGCACTTGTATTGACTCAGTTTTACATTTAAAACTTTAGGTATACCTACATCTATTTTTTTTTCCTTTTTTGTTTATTTTTCCATTCTATTCTATTTTTTTTGTTGCGTAAATTAACGAAGATGTAAGTTAATTAAATTTTATAATTATGATGAATATATTGTATGAAGGAGAATGAGAGAAAGTTAAACGTTTTATAAGAAAATAAATGGAAACATATTCAAAATAAAATGGCTCTTGCTGAATTTTTTTGCTTGCTGTATTGATATAAATAAACTCGTGCAACAATGCTGCTCATGTCACGGGAGTGTGTACAACAATATACACCGCAAAATCCTGTAAGTTCCGAAACGCCAGAAATCACGGATTTTCACTCCAGAATCGGACCTTAAGGGCGAAAATTGCGAAAAATTGCAAAACCGAGATTTCCCACACTGGTGCGATAATAAATAAAATATCAATCAGACTGACTTAAGGGAGTTGAGATTGATTTCTTTACTTCACTTTAGCTGAGATAATGACGTTTGATAGGAACAGCACAAGAAAAACAATCAAAAATGGACCATTATTTAAGAATTCCTACCCCCGTCGGTCTAGGAGTTGGAGTCTTAATCTTTGCATGGACCAAAGAGGAAAAACCCTGAGCGTCCAACAAAACTAAAATAAATAAACTCCGGATTAACGTAGTAACTTTTTCGAAATTAATTTTATTTGCAATTATTCCTTAGTATATTATAAACAAACCACTTTTATTCTAAAAATTATGGCACCGTTCTTCAACTTGGCATCACTTGCCTAGCTTGAATTTCGCAGTTTGTTTTGTTTCGATAGCTGTCAAAACCATGCTTTCGTATGCTGTCATAGTAGATTGTATTTATAATTTGCAAATTTTTGGCAAAGATATATAATTTTCCCAGTCATTGTTGTAAAAGTTCTTGCTTCCCCAAATTTGTTGTGCTCTCACGTAACGCGATGAAGTGCTACTACGAAGAACTTGGTGTTGCCCGTGACGCAAACGATGCTGACATCAAAGTTGCTTACAGAAAATTGGCTCTACGGTGGCATCCTGACAAGAATCCGAATAATCTCGAAGAAGCCAAGGAACGATTCCAGACCTTGCAACAAGCCTATGAGGTGCTCTCCGATCAGCATGAACGTGCATGGTACGACAATCATCGGGAACAAATTCTCCGAGGGAAAAATTCAGACTATGAGGACAAGAGTTTGGACTTGTTCCAATATTTCACAGTGTCATGTTTTAAGGGGTATGGCGATGACTCGAAGGGATTTTACAAGACCTTTGCAGAGGTCTTTGAGAAAATCGCCGCCGAGGATGCGGAATTTATGGACGATGAGGAGGAAATCGAAGAAATTCCTAAATTTGGTGATTCAACAAGCAGCTATGAGGATGTGGTGGGGCCTTTCTATGCATACTGGCAGAGTTACTGTACAAAAAAGACATACACTTGGTTGTGTCCATATGACATTACTGGAATTAAAGACCGCCGAGTGCTGAGAGAAATTGAGAAGGATATGAAAAAGGTAGTGAGGGAAGCCAAGAAGGAGAGGAATGAAGAGGTAAGTGTTTTTATGGAATTTTAGAAAATTGTTTTCTAAACTGTGTTTTAAATTTCAGGTAAGAAACTTGGTGTCGTTCATCCGCAAGAGAGACAAGCGCGTTCAAGCCAACAAGAAACTGCTGGAGGAAAAAGCCGCCCTTAATCGACAAAAGCAGGAACAGAATCGCCTCGAACAAATACGAAAGCGTAACAAGGAAGTCGAAGAAATGCGAAAGAATAACGCGAATTCCTTCAATGACGGCTATGAAGAGCAACTAAAGCAACTTGAACAGGAGTACGGTGAATTTGAATCAGAATCAGAGGACGACGATGATGCCGATTCACAGGAGTTGAATGAGCTGACTAATGAAATACACTTTGATGACGATAACGAGCTTCAATATGTGGACGACCTCTACTGTGTTGCTTGCAATCGGGCATTCACCAACGACAATGCTTTTATGAATCACGAAACCAGCAAGAAGCACAAGGACAATATCGAAAGGCTCAAGCGCGAGATGCAAGACGAAGAGCAATCTTTTGAAGACAGTATTAATCCAGAGGAAGAGGCGGCAATACCTCCTCTAGCTGAGGAGGATGACTTAGATGATCTCCATAACGACTTGGAAGACCTGGACGTCGATAACGAAGAGGAAGTCGTCACCAACAAAAAGGCGAAGGGCAAAAAGAACAAAAAAGGCAAAAAGCCTCTCAATGCATCGCCAGACGTAGAAGAGGAAATCGAGGCTCACGTGGAAATAATTGAACTCCAAACAAACCCAAAAGAAGACGACGACAGTGACGATGAATGGGGAAAGGGCAGGAAACCCGCTAAAAAGTCGAAAAACAAGAAATCACAAAAGAAACCAGCAACCGACGAACCAAAGCTAACACAACCACATCCAACAAAAGTAGAGGTACCTTCGGAGAAACTGCCAAACAACATCACTGACTCAGACGCTGCCTCGCTCGACACCACCCACATATGTGTCACCTGCAAGTCGACATTCGACTCAAAGAACAAGCTCTTTGCCCATCTCAAGAAGACCAACCACGGTGTATACATCCCCAAGGCGAAACCAGTGTCAGCTGATAGTCAAACGACAAAAAAATCAAAAGGCAAGCGAAAGTAACTTGCAAAAGACGCTATTTATGCTATATAAGTAAAAAACCTCCCTTATGTGATCTTTTTAATAATTAAACACGAAGTTTGCGACTCTCATCCTTACACACTAGCTATTGTGAATGAATTGTTGTAAATCTAATAATTATTAAAATACAGTTAATAAATTGAACAACTTTAAAATACAAATAATGAACTAATAGCTAATTTTGTGTGGAGTTGTGCTCCACTATTGTGATTGTGGTACTGTTACGGTATACAGACGAGTCGATCACCATCCTCCACGCGGCGCTTCACACGACTTCGCATGTTCGATGACTCAGCTTTCAGACTAATTCCAGCGCAGACAAAGCAGAGCAGTGACCCAATGATGGCGCAGTAGAACGAATGACCTGGAAAAGAGTTAAAACGAGATGTTAAGATGTTAAGAAGCTTTAGATTTATTTTATCCTTTAAAGAGGAACTAAAGCACGTCAACTCGTATAGTTCATGGTTCATTTATTTATGATAGCTTACACATTAACCTCCGTATTAATAAACAAATGCGCATAAGTAATTTAGCTAGTAGACATAAGATAGAATACAAAAATTTGACGTAACTGCTGAATAACGAGTTGATAATTTTTACGCAGCGTTTATTAATACGAGGGTAAGATAACAATGATCTTATAAACTAGTGCAAGGCTTAAATATAATTCAAGTTGATAAGTGATGAATATATATTTATATTCCTCTCATTATGCTGGTGTTGAAAAATCAGTGAAAATTAAACGCGAGGAATAATACGAGCAGGTGCGGATGGCCTCGCGAAGGGCGCCAATTCTGTGAACAGTCGGTCTGTCGGATGTCTACTTAAAAACCGGCCATTTATACAAATATTAATTCCTATTTGATTGGGCACTCTCAGAGCACTTTTGCGAATCTGCTTCAGATTTACCACTACATGTGCGTTTGAGTTTGACATCTAATGAAGTTTGTTTACGTTTTCGTGAAATTTTTCAACCGCAAAGAAACGCATTGCATCGGGCAGATCTATTTGTGTTTCAAATTATTTATGTACAAAAGAGCAAGTGACGTTTTTATGTTTGATTAGACACACGAAATCTGAAATCTAAAAGCGAATCTGAAGAAGCCCAATCGAATACCGCATTAGAAATCCTAACATTTTAGTTCTGAAACTTTATTGAAATTACATTTTGGAGTCGGCAATCCGAAGGCTGTATGCGCAAAAGATTTACCATAGGTAATCTAGTTTTGTTTACGGAAGAGATAAATCAGGAGTGCACTTTCCAAACACATGATCCACATGTGCACATTTGTAAACGTTTTACGAAAATGTGCGACTGGGTCTGGCAACCACGCTCTTGCCACTTAACAAATTCTTCATTTGCTAATAAATGCACCTCTTATAGCCCTCACTTGTACCACCTTCACCATAAAGCGTTAATAAATCTGCAGCACTGCGAAAACGAACCAGCAACAAGGTATACGGTATAGTAAAATAGAAAATTCTTGTTATGTCCTCACCCACGCTACACATTGATGGATAGAATGGCTCAGCACCAGGTCCGCATAGCGCCACTACTCTCGCTGCACCCCATCCCATTGGATGCAGAAATATCGCCATCATTACGCTGATTCCTGCAACAGAGAAAGAAAGGGAACAGAAAAATTAATGACCCAACATCTCAACTGTAGATGCCCATCGTTCTCTCACCCGAAACAACTTGTGCACAGCCCGTGATATTGTGGATACTCTTGCCGAACAGCGATTGCCGGCAACAGGTGAGAAGCGTCAGGAACACGGTCGTTGTAAGGATCGCGAAGCCCAACGAAATGAAGAACATTGCCGCTTTCCACTCGGCTGGATACACTCGGCTGTCTGTCGCGAAGCCATCCAAGTCAAATGGCCCGCAGTGATAGCCCATTCCCTGCATCTTCTTGCATCGCGTATAGATGCCCACCGACGGATACCTGTGGGCGGTGAGATTGGATGCTCCCGAAGCCTCCAGCTCCACGTGGGGACCAATCAGCCACTTTGGCGTGACTATTGCCGACACGATAAACATATCAGCGATCAGGCTCAAGATAAACCAGACCAGGCTGCCTCCTGTGATGATTATGTAGCACATTTCGATTGTGTGTATATTCGCTAGCTCCTTTGTGTTGTATTGTATGATAGACTACCGACGACGTCCTCCAGCCGATCATTTAGACTAGAAACTGATATCGCCTCGCCTGCAAACAGAAGAACAAACAAACTCATCAGACATCAATGCACAAGAGGAATTCACAAGTGATCATGGAACGGAAGCCGAATACCATCAAGCATCAACGTTCCCAAATCGAACAACTAATTCGGATTCGACGAAACGACCAAGGAATAACAATGAGTGTGAGACGAACAAACGCGTTTATTATTTATGTGGGGCTCTTCCGAGTTACGTCATCGCTATATTCAACGCGGGTCAGTTTCATTTCGTACCCCTCATCCTCAGCCCCACCGGCTGCGCCTCATCATTGTCGGCCGTGTTTTTTTTTTTTTTTTTGGTGGTGGAAGCGGCAATGGGCCAGAGCAAATTCTTGGGAAAAATCTTTTTTTTTAGCAGGCGCGTTCGACTCGATTGCGTTTTTTTGTTGTGCCGCTTGTCCGTCATCAATGATGCATGCTAATAATAGCCGTGTGATATCCCGATCGCGACCCAAACAAAATAAAAAATAAAATTCCAAGGGGCTTGCCGTATGATATTTGCGAAGCATGACCGGGGGCGGTTGTTGTTTCAGACTCAGATGCATGTTTGTTTTGGGCATGTTAACAGGTAAAGGGATAAGTGAAAGGGTGAAAGTAGGTGCTGCCGACGGCAGGTGGACATGGACAGCACTTGACCGGCCATATTGTGCATTGCATTTTTGTGACGTAATGAATATGGAAAAACGGTCGGTTCATTGAGCGAAAATAACTTCGGCGTGGTGGGGGATCCCGGCTGAATCAGTTGAAGCTATAAAAATAAACGTTTCTTTTTTGCATTCTTTCGAGACAGCAAAGCAGGGCGCACAGGGGACTTTGATAAATGAGCACGTGGCTTACGCGACGTGATAACTTTTAATACTTACTTCAAATCGTCGCAATTTGCGTGGAATTTCTATCGTTTTTAGAGTAGAGATATAGCGGTTTGTTGAAATATGTATACGCCTTAAGCATAATGATACTGTGTTTGCACCTTTTAAAGTCTGCACTTATAGTTTGTGCACTGAACTCTTGCATTCATTCGTTCTATATACGTTATAATAAAGACCTTCTTTATATTTTTTCTTAAATTAAATCTGCGTTTTATTTATTTGTGGCAATTGTTATACATACACAATGGACTGTCTGACAGCAAAACAAGTTTGACATTCATTTGCATTAACCACTAACGAAAAGTTAAGTTAAATGAAAATCAAATTCTATGTACAAAAAATGACAACCATTTGCCCTAGACCGCTAACCATTTAACAGATTTTGACGTATAAGAATAATGACAGATACATAATTCAAAAATTCAAAAATGTGCTGCGAAAAGTCTTTAAAATTTCGTATAAACTCGAAGAATTTGCTAATTTACTGACAAAATTAGTTGAGCCATCTCCCTAGCCATAAAAGTGATTCGAAATTATTCGAACTTCTTCTTTATGTACCTATCTGTAAGAGTTTGTACTGATTGAACTACAAGCATTCGAGAAGAGGAAAAACCGGCACGGCATTAAAATTTTCGTGGAGACGATTGTCCTTTCTTACTCCTTACAGCAAGTAAGAATTTCGTTGCGACTTTCAAAAAGAATCTAAGGATAAAATTCAAGTTTATTTTGCCTCCTCTTGATACCATTTTAATACGCAAAATAAATGCACTCATATGTCAAGTAGGACATAAAATTTCAAATCAGCTGTTAATTGAAAGGTGGCTGACAGCTTTTTCAATTCTACACCAAGAAATCTGTTGAGTAAAAATTCGTAAGATTCTCAGTGGAGGGGTAATAGCTGGCTCTCTCGATGACGCTCTCTTTTACGAATTTTTCGAGTTAAGGAACGGCATTGAGTAAAATTCGTAAGAATTAGTACAAATTCGTAAGATTTAAAAGTAAGGGAACAGACCTATTGCCATTGCCACCTAGTTTTGTTTTACTCCTATTTCACAATTCAGCGGGAAAGTTTGTTAGATCAAAATGTCAAATTGTGTATATGAAGTTTGACATATATCCCGCTATTTAGCTAGTGGTCAGTAGAACGAAGCCAATTATTTATTTGACAAGCTTTCGCCCTGTTCATTTTCTTTCAGTATTTAATGGCTTTGGACGATTCGCATTGTATCAAATGTCATCAAACGTGTCACTGCGGCTCGATTCCCCTCTCGAAATCAAATAAAAAAAGAGGTGACTCTTTACCACTTTTAGCCATATTTTTCTGTCTCAAACTCTATTGAATCCACCAGCTTGTTAATTGTAATTACATCCATTCGTCTTCAGCGTGCGTTGTAAATATCAAGCCTAATGGAATAAGTACCACCATTCCAACTTTTTATCTAATAAATTTATCCTTACGAGCTCCCTTAATATGGCGTTTGCGTTTTGCGGCAAAACATATTTCCACAATGCATTAGGAGTGGTGAGTAATTTCAATTAGCACGTGGGTGCGTAATTTGCATACTATCTAGTAAATTGTAGGCACAAACAAGACATTACGTAATTCCCATGAGTAGTTAACACGTATACCCTCGCATTCGTCTCAAAATGTAGACCAATGACTTTGCCTCACACTTGTGAAAGAAAGTATAATCTCCGAGGGTCTCATCTTCGAAATACGATTCTAATCCAAATATTTAATTAAAAGCAAACTGTAATAACAACCCTCCCAATAACGATATTATAATGTTCTGTTTAATTCCACTTTAGGAGCAAATGTGGGCGGCTGTGGCACAGAACACTCTTCCAACGACGACGTTGTAATTGCTGTTGCCCTCTCACCACCGGCATGCGTAGGTAATTAATTATGCCCGCGCCCGCACACTTTCAAAACACATCATAGCATAATTATGATTGTTGTTGTTGTTGTCATTATTATCAAAGAACAGCAGGATGAGAACAAAAACGGAAAAAAAACACCACAATCATCGTTTAGCATTCAACTCGCAATTGATTGATGCCCAAAATTGGGATAACGCAACGCGCTAGCCATCGAACCAAATCGACCCATCAAATCCAAAAATTAAATCCAGCTGAGGCTCATGTGGATGTGTGCCTGATCAGAACGGATAGGAAATAATCCAACAGATACTTTGTCTAGTTTGACAGAAGCTTGTGCTTTGGTGGAGTGAACATTGTGTACTCGTATATAGTTGGGCTAAGAAAAAAAGACTGTTGCGCGCGCGATTATCCAGGGAGCAATGCCCCCTGTTTGCATTGCTATGCGTTTACACTCGGCGACGAAAAGTTGTCTATATTCTTTCGGATAAATTTTATATAGTATTTCAGAAGGCGGTTAAAACAAAGAAAAACACCTTTTGTCACAATTGTGTTCAAATGTTTTTAATCGCAGTCTAGAAACGTTTCACAACGTTGACAGGTCGTGTGATCGGTCATTATTATGCGCGACTCAACTCGAGTGATCGCATTGAGGATCTGCCTACTGCAAAATGCAAAAACGTTGACAGATATCAGACAATAAACATTATCTTCAGCTTGACATTTTCTTTTTAATTTTGAAAGTGATTTTATTGCACGCTGGCAGCAAGATATTCCTACGGAAAAGCGAGTCGAATGCTGACGGACTGTTAATTAGTAGAAATGTCATGTCATATGATATTAAATAGAAAATTGGTCCAAATTAACAGTCCAATTGGACTTTTACTCCCAATGTTTCTCACTGAAGTCGAAAGTTATCAGATTATCATCAACGACGGTGAAACCCCAAAAGCTGTCAATTTTTAACCTGTCATATCAATGACATAAACGGTAGAAGGTTTTAATCTTGAAATATCGCACAAATTTGTACGCCATTTAATAGAAACTAAATACTTATAGTCAGAGATAAAACAAATTCTTGTTACCAAGAAGATCTTGCGGTGAATTTTGGACCTTGTAGACAACCGGGTACATACTTAAAGTAGATCTCTTCCAAAGTGGCACCAACGACTCTATCGGTGGCTTCCTGCAAATAACCAGTAGCAGTTTGATAGTTTAATGAGAAAGCACCTCAACTAAGGCTCTCGGACCGGCTCGGCAAAAGACTGCGTATTTAACTCTCGTTTTTGTCAAAAATAAAACCGATTAACCCATGAGAATGGCAAAATTTTTTAAGTTATTACGATAAAACTATAGGCGTGTTTTTTTGAGCTTCGATCTCAGCAAAGCAAAGTAAAGTAGGATTTTCAGCATACATTTTACAACAACTAATGCGAGTCTCGAAGTGGCAAGTAGAGCATAGTTGTTGTAAATGCGTGCTGAAAATCCTACTTTACTTTGCTTTGCTGAGATCGAAGCTCAAAAAAACAGGGCTTATAATGAACTCACATTTTTGACACTGACTGTATTGTTGCAAAATTTGATTTCATCTGCGTGATATTTTTGTGTCTATCAGTGAACACGCTCAGGTCATTGACATTCGAAATAATAAAATAAGTCAATGGCTCAAGTAATTAGTGCTTCACTTCTGGAAAGATATCAAACCTCACAGAAACTCCACAAGATGAGTTGAACCTGAGTGACGTTTTGTCATTTTTCAAACCTAGGCACTCACAGATCTCGAGAATCACATTCAAAATTCAGATCTCCTCTTTCGTAGTCACAGGTCACAATGAACTAAAAACCACCTACAATTTTAAAGGCAAACGCAAAGTGGGCTTTCCATGCTCATGAATAGAAACTCAACCAACTCACACCAGTTAATTTTGCTTTTATTTAGCGCAGGGTAAATCCTCTTATCAGTTTCGGTTCAATTTATTCACAATTCAAGAGAAATCAGTACACAACTAATCGTCTCGCACTTTTAACTGCAACTAAACACAATCCAAACGTCGCCCACTGTGCCGGCGTATACAACTTCGGAGGGTGCACCCTTTTTTGTTGTACGCTCTCATTCAATATTTTTTTTATCCAAATAAACAATTTGGCCAGTGCGTCAATGCCATCTGTTCGATTTCAATGGCACATCGTTATTTCCCGTAATAGAATAGAATTAATGTCGGTACAAAGATTGGGTATTTTTTTTTTTTAAAGAAAAATAGGTGGGTCCGGCTACTTGTCACATTACCTTTGATACCCGTTTTTAAATATGCGCGCCCGTCTTCGCCCGCCGTAGAAATACAGAGAATGCGTGTCCTCCGAGGTTCCTCCTCACTACGTGTGCATGTATTTAGATACAAAACTGCAAAAATTCATATCGCGGTCGGATTAGGAATTTCTGTCATGTTCCAGAGTGCTGCCACTGCCGCTGCCGATTCACTGAGCTACTACACTCCCGAGCCGACGTCTATTCACAGCCGGTATGCAAATACACCGCCTTCACCGACTGCACCGCGCTTCACAGAGTCTACTGAGGCTGACTTCCTTCGGTATTGGGGACTGCGACTGGCACTGGATGCAGTGTAATAATAATGCGTCTGGTCGCCAAATGGTATAACGATATTTTTTTAACGATCGCGAGAGCGTTGTATTCTATTTTTTATCAAGTTTTTATTTTTATTTATGGATATTGTTACGAGTACATGGGTAAAGGCGGCGAATAAAAGAACCCCTTTCGGGGAGTAGGCTTTGTGTGTGATACGCGAACGCGGTTTTAATCCAGTCACGGTGACTGCCAGCGGAAGACTGACTATAGTCCTGGCATGGTGGCGATGAGAAGACTGCTTCGGCGCATTTTTTGGAGGGCGCGAGGAGTTTTTCGCTTGAACGCTTTTTGGGTTTTCAATGAGATCGAGTTGGGGATTTTTTATTATTATTATTTTTTTTTTTGTACGACATTCGAGGGCGGGTGGATGAAACATGAAATGGTATAATGGGACTGTTAACTGTTGCAGTATTTTTATTATTGTTTTTTTCTTTGTTGTTGTTATTTGAAGTTTGTGTGGCGATTGGATGTGGGAAATGGTGTGGAATTGACACAAGATTCTCGGTCGCCGGTGGCTGCGGGGCTTGCCTTCGAGGGAGAGCATGTGTAACGGACGATTCTTTGCTGTTTGTTTGATGAAGATATGCTTTTTGAATAAATTGGCATAGTTGTTTGAGCAGTGGAATTTTCATGTTTCTAGACAGTTTAGTCATTGTTGCGGAATAACTAGTTGATGGTGGTTATGCAATATGTGGTTCAGAGGGGACTAGGACAGTGTGCAGTGGTCCCAGTGGGTCTTAGGAGGGAAAATATGGCTTGGGGTGGTTTTTAAATAGGCGGGTTACAGAAGAAATGGGACATGGAAAGCGGTTTATAAATCCTCTGCACGAAATTAATGAATATTAGATGGTGTGCTGGAGACTCCGTTCAGGCAAGTAGTTTGAACGTCTAACATAAAGTTGATGCGGCAAACACAATTCAGGCTTGTAATGATCGGTAAGAACTTCATTAGCCATCCGACAACTAGGTACATGCCACAGTTTTAGGGAAGAGCGTTGACCAGTGGAGACAAAATATTAACCAGTCCAAAGGCTGTAAGCTGCTTTTTGCATTTAAAAGAAATTGTTTTTAGAAAATCAGAGTTCTTAGGTGCTTTTTCGATTACAATTCGACTCGATTTAGCATTTCCAGTCCATCGGGTAACATTCCTCTGTGAAAATTAAGGTTTCCTGACATTTCTATGTCATTTTACAATTTGCCAGCGCAATCGAACTTAATTCCTTCTTAAACCAATAAAGAAAAATTTATTCTGGTTCGTAGTTAGAATAAAACGAAAAACCGACTGGTGTAAAAAAAAAACCTTATCGTTCTGCAGCTTTTTCGGATACCGATCGAATGTAAAAGCGACAGGAAACAGGAGGACGTACGCTAGTGGGGATTGGTAAGGGATCTTAGGCAGAAAAACCCTAAAACATACAAGGGGATCAAAAAGGCGACGGACTGGGAGTAGGGAACAAAAACAGAGCTGAGCTTTGTAAAGGGTATACTCATCCAAGAGATTAAGAGGTTTTAAGCAATCCCCATTAATTTGTGGAATATGTATACCTACGTAAATTAAAATATTATTACCTACTGAAGACTAAAATTTTATTTAATAAAAGGGTATACTTAGGTAAACAAAATTAATATGGAAAATGGAAAATCTGCTGATAATCTCTATACAAATCCGGACTCACTTCTATTTCTAATTCACAAGAAAATCAAAAAGTTTGATGCCAGTGATTAGAAACAAATAACCTTTCTATAGAATTCAACTTTTGTATAAAAACTTATCTTCACCTTAATGGTTCATGTCCGCCTAGAATCCATGCCTCTTTTACCAGATTCCTGATATGACTACCTGCAAATTTGCGATGTCACAAAAGCAATATGGTACATCCAGTTTAGTCCCGCTTCTCTCAAAGAATATACGAATGCCTGGTTTAAGAGGCATTTTCCTGAAAGATTTTATGTAACCATACCCGCGTTGCATAAATTATTCACCGGTAACTGATAAGTAAGCCCAAAGCAGAGTGCGAAGCACCTTCATGACCGCTTGTCATATTTAAACGCCTAATTCTTCCAACTACTGCATAGCATTTGCATAATATTTCCGCAAGCTTTTCGCTATATCATGCGGGACCATTGACCCAGTAATCGGACAGTGAGTTTGCTCCGCAGCTTTCGATAGGTTTCCAGATTTATTTGAATTCATTCGTAACTTTCATTTTGTAAAAACAGTCATGGTAATTTATTTTCTACGAATTTACATCGAAATCTCAATAAAGCGACCGCGTCCCCTCCCTTCTGGAGCTCCAGTAGAAAGTGCAAGTAGGACTGAGTGTCACGTTTGAGTTTCTACTCATACTTAGTCTATCAGGAAGGTTCATTCGACACGGTATAGCACTAGTTTCGCTCGTAATACTACCAAGTTCAACCACAAATTTGCAGTAGTTCAAACTTCTAAAGGGAAACATTAAAACGTAGTCATTCTATCAGTGGAACGATAATAAAAAAATAGCCATGCCAACACGATTTGCAGTGGCCACGCTCGTCCTCATGTCCTTCGTATTGGCGCCAAGTGAGGAGAGCAAACCACCCTGTTCCAAGTACGAAGTTCGCATAATTAATACAAAAACCTGTGTTGCCCGCTGCCCGGTGAGCTGTGGGAGTGGACTTTGCTACGACGATAACAAGTGCGCCTGTGAAGTTGGATACTCGGCGTCAATTAGCCAGGGGTACCTCTGCACCCCAGATTGTTTTGATGGCTGCGAAAGGGCAGGTGGTATCTGTGCTGCAACCAATTTATGCCTCTGTCCGAAGGGAACAGTTTTCGACAGCAATTTTAAGAAGTGCATCTGGCAGCCAAAGTGGTTCGATCCGTGCAAGGGGTAAGTTAAGTGATTGATTGCGAAGGCGTTCACTGTGGCTGATTGAGTTTGAAAATTCCAGACAATGTCGGTATGGTAGCTGCAGCAGTACTGGCGTTTGCACCTGTGCCAATGGTTATTTCCTTAATAGCACAGCGACGGCGTACGATCAACTCTGCTATCCGAGATGTTTTATGTAAGTATACTCTGTGCTGTTCTATTGTGATTTATGTGCTGTTACTTTGACTGTGGAAGTGTTCTTTTTCGATAGTAATTACTGCCAGGAAATGAGGTGGAGATCTACGTGGTTCAGCTGAACTTTAATTTTGTGGATTTTTTTTTTGAATGGTTTACACTTTCGGTTGCAATTCCTTCAGTTTGCAAAAATTTTAACGTCACAACCAAATGTCATCCACTAGTTTAGATTTCCCCTTCTAAAATGTGTTTTTTTATTGGTTCCCTCTTTGGTTCTTAATTTAACTTTTTTCTTGCAGAAATTGTGGCCCAAATGCGCACTGCTACATGCCCGATATGTGCGCTTGTTCTAAGAAACACTCACATTATGGATCCGATGGAGCTTGCCAACCTTGAACCCTTGATTGAAACACATATTTTTATTAGATTTAATGAACTCTATTTATATGTTTATTTATTAGTTATTTATTAAATTCGAGATACAAAATAAATAAATACGCGACGTCGTGATGTGAAAGAATAACTCCGTTTTGGTTGTTAACTGCCTTTGACCATTAAATTGCTACTGACATACGTCAAAAAAAAACTATCAAAAAATCTATCACAAATTTTAAGAGCTTAAGCGGCATATACACAGCTCAAAAACTTATCAAGCATGTGAGAGTTTATTAGAAAATTTTGTTTGACGTTGCATATTATACACCCATCAAGCATAAGTCTTCAATCAATTATTTTTATGTAGAAAAGATCCTGAAGAAACGGATGTAAATGAAAAAATTAAAGACGTTGTAGCACGATAATCGTATATAAATGAGCTAAAACCCCGTTTAAGACAAATTTCCGCTCTCTGATTGCTATTTTGCTTCGTCGCTGTCAACGCGAAAATGAACATATGCTTGATCAAACAGCACCAACATACACTGTCAAGCATTGAGACCCGATTGAGCAAAAATCCAAACGTGTTGATTTTGCTTCTAGCAGGCATACAACGTATACTTGTCTCATTTTCACTAATTAACTCCCACGTGCTTGAGGAGTTTTTGAGCTTTAGATGTAAGTTTGTTTATTGAGTTTGACATTAAGTTCAAGTGTCGCTTTCCCTAAAGGCGCATTAACATTGCGTTATATAATTAAAACGCAGCAATCGCTTTTGCTCAAACGAAATGTCAAAATCAAAGCATTTGCTACATTTCGTACGAATAAAATCTGATTTGTGCTAACACTAACTTTTGACACGTTCGAAAAGTGGCATCACTTACGGGGTACTCATATATTTAGTTATGAATAAAACGTAGCAATAGTTATTGATATCCAAGTCTGTCATTTAACTCAGAACTTTTGATAAATATCTTGTACGCAAAGTTTTAACATAAAACGTTCCAAGCATTGTGGATTTTCGATGTTTTGTTTATATATATAGTTGAGTTAAACTCTGTTTGTACAAGAAAGTGAACAAAATACGTATGGAAAAAGCCGTAATTGTTTTGTGTCACGCGAAGGACTGCGGACTATTTGGTTAAAGTTTCTTTTAAATGGAAATGTTAAGACTGAATAATTTCTAAGGTACCTATATAGGAGATTCGGGCTTTTAGGTTGACAGTTAAAAAATGTCTGGGTAGTTCTTCTTTAACTAATGAGAGAATGGGACTAATGTGTTAAGAAATATTTCGAGCAAGCCAAGATCGTATACAATTCCCGTCAACTGAAGAAGAAATCAAACCATTTTGTGGAAACAAGCCCTTTTTTTGGTATATGACGTTTCGTTACAAAATCACTCAACGGTAGATCAGTTCCTTTACTTTTTACTCCGCAGATATTTGTCATACATCATTATTAATATTCTTTCAAAAATATACATTGCAGCCGGACACGAAATGCACAAGCACATCCTCTTCCGGTAGAAAAATGAATAACATTTATCCGTGGCATAGTTTTAGGATCGTTTGAAATTGCCGTGAAAGCTCATTCAAATTTGCATTTGCCGCCAATTCAAGCAAATAATTATTGATACAACTGCCGTGTTGTATTGTATGGTTAATTTCATAGTATAAACCATAGACAAACCATACTGAGACCCCCAACTCACAATCCTCTTGCCGCTGGCCCCCTCAGTTTTTTTTCAAATTCGCCATTTTGTATTCCTATCGGTGTTATGTCAAATATGAATCCGTGTGACATGCAAAAACATACAAAAACTACAAAAATAAATGCTGCCAACCTCGGCAACCGTGGGGAAATGTGAAAGAGTTCGGGAATACCACATTTTAGCATAACTGAATGCCATTGGTTAGTAATTATAAATTTTTTAAAGGTGAATAATTTGATTTGTGCGGTTAATAAAACTATCTAAAGGAGATGTTTTATATACTAGAAATATATTAGGACAAAAATGGTTGTGTATTTTCCGCTTTTGGATATAATTAACTTCGATTTCGTGTGTAAATTTTTCTTAAATAATGAAGAAAATTTGCTCAAAATGTTTTTATTTTCCCTCAACCAACCTACATTCTTAATTTTTCGTAGATATTTTAAGTAAATGTACACTTATTCCTAAAACAAATTATTATTCACACGTAACGAACAATTTCAAATTCAACGGATAAAATTCTATGAACGCTGCAAGGCATTTTGCCCAAAGCGGAAGTGGCATATGCAAGGTGCGAATGTATTTGGTTCTGAAGTTTCGTGACATTTGTCAATACGAATTTCTATGTATCAATACAAGCGCACTTAGCATGTGCCACCCCATAGAAATATAGCTTGTAGGCTAAGTAACGGGAAATCGGCCGAAGTTGGTGGTCTCAGTATTGTCTCTGGTATAAACGAAGAGGGCACGACTCTACCTGTGCTGCCTGTCTACGCCTCTACGGTGATCATTTTCCTACACACGCACATAAATACCGACATCAGCTGAATTGTAGTGACTATAAATAAACTTTATTTTGAAAATGGAGCGCGTGTGGGCCATACTCGCCTACACTGTCAGGTTCCTGTTAAGAATTTTGCGCACATAGGTAGACATTTGTTGTTGTTGTGAATGCAGGCAATGTGCGTTCTATATAAATACATTTCTTGTTGCGACGCATTTAATAAAAAAACCAAGATCGCCATAAATCTTTTGATATATTATGGATAAACAAAATATAATTTGAGATTTTGTGAGTGCTAAAAATAATGCAAGTTCGTCACAGCACAGTCAATTGTAATACATTTATGTATAATCCTTCAGTGTTTTAAATAAAAATAGAATATTATTATTTATTTATTGACAGGCGCTAAGAATGTGGCGTTTTTGGCTAACGAATGGCACATGCGTCGGCATTATGATCTACATTAATATATTTATATTTATTATTACTTTGGGGCGTATTTGTTTACATTGGACTGAAATCAAAACAAAATTAGTAAAGTGTACCTGCACCTGCATGTGTATGTTTGTTGCAGTGAGGTAGATAATGTAGTGTGACTGTGGGATTGAATAGAATTTTTATTTGTTTTAACCAGGGCACTTTCGTCCAAACGACAGACCCTCAAAACTAGCAACTAAGTACAAAAATTACGGGTTGGGAAACTTCATTTAGTTCATTCTTCACAAACGTATTGAAAATTACGATAATCAAAAATAAATCGGCTTATTCTGGGCATCAAAACTTCAGAAACGATATCGTTCAGACTTTCATAGTCTTACGTGATCGGCCCCCAGGAAACGAACAAACATTTTCATATAATAAATTTAAAATTTAATTTCATTCACATACATACCAACAAAAATATATCTATCTTTAAATGAGAATAGTTTTTTTTCGGTTGAAGTTTTTGGAGGAGTAGCTGTCACGAATTTCTTTTGGTTGACAATTTGATCGTATGGCTTCCCGCTGTCGTGGTAAAGGTGACGTTACCAACCAATCTAGTTTTTACGTTCACGAGAAATAGTCCAATCGACTTGGACGACTAGAACTTTTAATGTTCCCAATTTCTTTCACTACAGTAGAGGCCGCATAAAATGATTGCGCTTTATAGCACAAAATGTTAAATATCACAAAATATGTGAAGGCGACAGTTATTGTTAGAGTAATTTGTAATAAACAAAGTAAAGGATATTTGAATATTAAAAATTTTGTTCAAATTTACGCGTTTGCTATCGGAGCTCCCTCGCTTCCTACTTCAATAAATCTTTCAATGCAAAAATCAAGCATTTTCCCCTGTAGTTGGATTTAAAATGTGTTATTATCGTATTAAGATATAATATTCCAGTTAATGGAAGTTTTTGTTTTATGTTTGGAGTAATTACGCGTATTCGTTTTTTTAACAATTGAACTACAGTTGAGACCCGATTAACCGGAATGGCTGGGACCGAGCCCATAACGGATAATCGAAAATCCCGGTTAATAGATTTTTCTCTAAATTTATAAAAAAAACTCTAAATTTGATGACACTTTATTTCTTTACCTTATTAAATCAAAAAAAAATATTAAATTCATCAAAAAATACAACAATTCATTTTAAATAAATCACTTTAACGATGAAAGAAACTACATACATAGAACGATATCACGGATAGCAGAGGTAATACCGGATAAATGTGTCTAAAAAACAATTCAACAATTCAAAATTTTCAAAATTCAAAGATACAAAATGGAAATGTATTTGTTTCTTTACGGATAATAGAGTAGGATGCCGGTTAGTAGAGTTACGAATGGGAAATTAATTGAAAATAAATTTGCATAAAAAATGCCGGTTAATAGAATGTCCCGGTTAAAAGAATCCCGGTTAATCGAGTCTCGACTGTATTTCCATTAGTGTACTTTTCTATTTTTAAACTATAAAACAAGGAACACTTTGCGTTTGCTTGCGCCAGTTTTTTTTTCCAGTTTATTCAGATCTAATCCTAATGATCGCTTTAAAATATATCCGAATTTCCTGAATAATTTTATAATCAATGAAATGCAATTAAGCCTATTGATAACAAAATTCAAAAAATATATCTCAATCGAATTACTTTAACATCAATCCCAATTTGTTTCTTCAATCTAATCTTTCAGGCGTTTTCCATTTCGTTGATATTGTTATCTTATCGCTCATGCGGCGGGATCTGTTAGCTTAAGTCTGCCGGCAAAAATGCGAAGCAGGTATGCTTTAAGAAGCACAAAGCGGTTATTCACCTACCCACCTTCCATCTACAAAATAGTTATAGGTACCTCACTCATTTAAATGTGAATTTATGTCTGAATGCGTGTCTTACGAAAAATTGTTTTCATTTATAAACATGCTGCAATAAAAAATATTTGCAACGCTTGTATAGCTCTGAGATCCAATGCAACTATAAAAAAAATACCCACTACCGATCAGCTGATAGTGTGCTTATAAGTATATGAGAAGATCGTCCGCACGGAGCTTATTTCAAAGACCGTTTCCAGTGCATTGCGCGCCAAACACCGAACCAGATTTACTTATATAATTTGGTTTCAAGTGTATCGGAACGGACCATACCATTTGAACGTTTGCCACACCCCTTTTATTAATAATCATGATCGGACGATTAGCATATAAATTGGGTTTGTGTCAGTTATTCCGCAGTAGAAAAAACGATAACTCGCAAGGAAACGGAGCGAATAGATACAACCGGTTCCCAACTTTGCGTTGTGGCCTCCAAAAACTGTGCTATAGGTACATCTAGCAAATATTTATCCAGTCCTACTTAATATACGGAACTCGGCAGAAAAACCGAACCTCCACCACAATGGTCTACGTGCTTGCATGCCGGCAAATAATATCTACAGCAATTACTTGTAGGTACATCTCTATATCTAAAATGCGTAGCAAATGTCAACACTAGCCGTTTCGAAATTTCCACTCATGTTTTTAAACCTCAACATTTGTATGAGCTGAAAGGAGATGGAATGAACTTTCTGGAAGCTATTTACGTACGGTTTGTATACAGTGAGTTGAAGTATTTATTTTACAGTCATAACCTCTAACTGAATCGCAGTTCCATGGACTAGAGAATGATGACGATCAAATCAATAGGCCCTTACAAATAAATTAATATGTCATTAGCTTAACGATTATGTATATACTTTATGTCGTGACCTCCGTTAACGGTTCGGAATTCGTATAAGTGCATTTTCTAGTAACTTAATTTCATATTAAAAAAAAACACTTGCCAATATTTAGAAAAATCCTGTCATTATTTTACCTAGTGGAAGCGTCAGATATGGCTCAGTCGTTTATTAATTTTTCCAAGTACTGCTATCCTATCAGTGTGACCGTTGGTGCGCCTAAGTTCCAATTTGACACTTTTTTTAAGAGCCTGCTACAATTTTCCGTTTTTTTTTAGTTGGAGATGATTCAAAGATTTTTCAAAACCTTTAAAATATAAAGCAGTTGCCTATCACAACACTATTATAGCGAGCAAATGCCTTAGTGGTTAGTGTGTTGATCTACTAAGCGAGAGAGGTTTTTTTCCACTGCGCCACCTCTCGCGAACATCTGACATCCGAGAGAATGACTGTCATAAAAGAGCTTCGCAATTAGCCATTTTGAATCGGCATAAAATTGAAGATCACTTCCATTCGCCCCAAAATTGAAAAACTTTCACAAAACATATTATTGTGAGGTAGGATCCCTATGGACATGGACCTGTTGCACCAACAGGTTGTCAATTTCGACACGAAACTGTATTCCCTTCATAATTTACCCTTTTTGGTAGATTGGTTGGTTGGTAGAACTTTCTGTCACTCATTTGAACTCAACTTTTTTTGACAGCTTGCTTTGTTTCCGAAATCGATTTGACACTACATCTTTTTTGTAAGGTATAGGTATTCCTTTCGTGGTTTTGTTTCTTACAAACATAAAAAGCAGCTTTTTTGTTTTTACTATTTGATTATCGTGTTGACGTTTAACTAATATAGATAGGGTAGATTTACCCAAGGTCTACTCAGAGCTGGAAGAAAAACGTTCACAAAGTAGTTGCCTATCCATTGCCTTTTGATACAAAGTTGAAATGACAGTTAAGCTTAAAAAATGAGCCACTGCCAATGAAGTTAGATCTAAAATGGCCGCCATAATTTTTTTTTATTTGGAAAATATGTCAGACTTCAATTCATTCTATCAAATGTAGCTCACAATGGTAATGGATTCACAATAGAGAAGAAAAATTATTAAATTAATTTTGTTAGAGACAGTCGAATTTAATAGTCTAAAATGCCGTATTTATCGCTCATTTTATAAAACATAGTGCACCTATACCCATGTGACAAGAAATTTCTTACTCACTGTACAGTCTTCTTTCTGAATCTTATTAACATTTTTTTTTTAAATACAAAGCCGAGAGTATATTTTTGTTTTATCTGAGGAAATTGTGAAACTTTCTCTCTCTACTCTCCCAAAGTTATTTTTAATATCCATCGTTGGCAGAGTTGTATGAAGTATGATAATGATAACAAGAACCACAACTAATCGTGTTTTATATATATAATTTCGGGTTGACTACGTCACTACGCGTGCCCAGTCTTAGGAGAGGTTAGGCAGGCATAACTATGTACTCACCCCACGCGTCCCCCTGGTTGTTCATTGGATTGCCGGCAACACAAAAGTTGGATGAAGCTAAGCAGCTTGCAGCTATCGAGTTTTCTCTTCCACATTCAGTTGGAGTTCTTCTCTCTTACGGTACTGTCGGTTTGCTTGGTTTCCCTAGTTAATATATGAAACTGCTCGAATTCGGGAATACATATCAAAACACTTCTCGAAACACTAAGTTATAAGTGCTTAATCCTATTAATTAATCGAAGGAGCAACTTAGCGAAACAATTAACAAACATGTGCAACCTCAGGGTTAGTATTAATATTACATTTTCCTATTCGCTTTCGATTTCTATGAGTCTAGGTCATTCATAAAAAATTAATTTCCAATTTTATTATATAATTAAAAACAATAATGGGAACATCTGTCGTTTCTATGCCCAACAATAGTGCAAAGAACTTTCTGCGAGTCATCTGTGCGTCTGCTGCATCATTCATTAGATACACACCTACACGTCGACGAATATTAAAAAATATAAAATTTTAAAATTTAGAAGAGGGTGTGTTTGGCTGGGGGTTGGTCTCTGCGCTTCAAGAAAGACTGTGTTATGTAAGGTTGTGTGTATAGTTGGTAACCCTGAAGAAATGCCGCTTGATGTAGACACGTTCTTGTTGTAGGAAAAGAAAAGGAAAAAATAGAAAAAAGGTCTAGTCTAAGGTGGAAAATTTACGCGCCTTTTGTGTCGCTGATAGAGGTCCATCTATTATCAGGTATTTTTGTCAGGTCGTTGTGCCACAAGAGCACTATGCTATCGATTTTAAGGCAGACTATGTGTCGTGCGCGTGTATATAGAAAACACGTTGTTATATAACCTACGTGATGAAGTTCTTATTAAGTTCCAGAAAACTACTGTCAAACTGGCCAATTGGGTACCCATCACAATGTTGCATGACAATTTAGAGTTAATTTGCACAATTTAATCACATGAGTAAGTTACGTATGTAGGTACTGCATTTTAGGTTGTCGTAAATCCAGTACATATATTATGACATCACACATATTCCCCTGTTGGGCAAGATTTTTCGATCTGGATTTCTTGTACGTCAGGTCGCGGAGATTCATCGCAGTTTCACTGTAGACGTATTGCACATTCGACAGTTTTTATTTCCTTTTCAAGATCATCACAGTGAATTGGAAAGGCTAACGTATCTCGTATTTAGTGTTTAATTCCATAACAACTGACAATAAAATTTAGTAGATATCTGCGGGAGGTATTTTTGTGTTAATTGGAAAACGCGCCGAATTAATGCGGTGGCATATCTCTACCATTCTCTGATAATACTTAACTAAATAATTGCGCACTTGCAGGTAAATATTTTTGGCAGTAGTTATGTAATACGTGGAAACTATTTTTTGTTAATACATATCTCACATGTCATTAAGGACATGGATAAGTTTATTTCTAAAGTCGTTTGTTTTGTAGTACACTTTTTTTGCAATATGTAGGAATTAGGTACCTTATAAAGGCGGTTACATTTTACAATTGTTGAGCAAAACTTAAAGTCTAGTTTAAAAAATGGATGCGTTCCACATTAGTGTAGGTTTGTAGTTGTATGCAGTCAAGAAGCACATCCGTAAATATACATTCTCGAAATAATATAATATCAATATCATGGCATTTGCTATAGGTAGGTAGGTAATTGTCGGAAAACAGTTACTGGGAGTTCTGTTTACTTAAAAGTCACGCAAGTCTCTATTCACTGTAGGTACCTACCTATACCTACCTACATCGAATGTGACCAGAGTGTAAAACACGTAGTTTCCCTTGATTTGATGTTTTAGAGCGAAATTGTTGTATCTACAAATAGGCTTAGATCTCGGCCTGGCAAATTTTCCTAAGTGAACTGTCAACAAAAATTATGCTGCCAGTTGATTTAAAGCATTAAATTAAATTATCATGACAAACGTTTCGTTTTAACACTCACGAAAATGAAAAGGCTTTAAAAAAATGAGTTTCCGCATTTAGTATGCTTAAGTCTCGACAGACTCAAACTATTGTTACGGCCATATTATTCACCCCGGGTGTACCTAACTCAGGTTTAAGTTTAAATCCAATCGGATCAAACGCTGTCAAGTGTAAAAAACTGGGCTTATGGTCGAGTTTAACGACTCAATATTATGGACTTGGGTTTAATTTTTGGTTTAAACTCACTTAAACCCGGGTGTAACCTTTAACCCGAATTAAAGGCAGTGAATAATATGGCCGTAAGACATTAACTCTTGAAATTTCGTCAGAATTTAGCAATTCGGTGAGAAATGGCGACATGATGTTGGTACAGTGATGACTGTTGTAATTGAAAAGTGCACTTTAACCTTTCAGTTTCTACGAGTATTTTTTTCTTGAATTTTTAAAATCTATTATAAACCTACCATCTAAACAAATCCATGTTCGAACCTACTTCTTGTTTGACAACAACACTGTCGGGTACTACCCTATTGCAAAAACTTTTTCTGTAAAACGAACTGCGTAAAAATGGCTGTAACATATAAATTCTTGCGGTGCGTAATAACCGCAAAATTAGTCAACAATGAGTACGATGTTGATGTGCATTTTGTGTCGAAACGCAATTTATATTTCTTTTTTCTATAAAATGCTGCCATCAATATAAAGCGAACAAGCATCGACGAACACCGAGTAGATAAATGTAGTCTGTTTAACATGAAGCGAACATTCTTTTTATTCATTTTGTTGTGCTTTGCTCTTGTTGTGTTATTAACATTTTTGTTTACCTATACATATAGATAGGTATATATACGGCATTGCAACTTTTTTTAACAAAGCAAAGTTAAAAACAGAAATGTCAGTTTTTCTCGATATATACAGGTAGTAGTTATTTAAACCTGTTATATTTGGGAACTTAAAAGTACATAAATGCCGATAATGGAGATAATGGAGAAACTTGTTTGACCGTTAAAAGTCAGAAAGGTACACGTTCCGCTTATCATTCGTGTTTTTCGTTTTCTCTTTGGCGCTGAGTGTATGGCGTGTGGTTAGCTAGCTAATCGTACGTCACTTTGGCACATCTATAAATAATAATATTGGCAGTTGGCCAAACAACGCATGAATGAAACAAGTAAACTCCATTATAAATATAACTGCAACAAGACACGATCCAAAGAAGGTGGATCCATCATTTGTGTCAATATTTAACGGTAGGACATCTGCCATTTATACTTCATAGAGAGAATTTGTTATCCTATTCAATCTGTCGAAGGCTGCATTGATATTTAATTGAGAATTGACTATGGAAATAGGTGTGTAGATAATTACAGCTATGTATTAACTTTTAATGAGAAGTTCTAGTAAGGTTGATCGTTTGCCGGTTTTAAGGTAAAGTCTTTCTGTTGACTTTTCAACTTTTCATTCATTTTATGTCACATGTATATACCTACTATGTATTTTATATTGTGTACTGATTTATTATCACTTAAATGACACTGAGTCACAGATTTCGGAACAAGTTTCGAAGATAAACAATAACAATCTAGGGGAAAATTTCACTTGTCAACAAATATTTTCATTACGGAATGCGACGCGGCCTTTTGAAGAATTTAAGGTCGATTTACAGAGGCTGTTTAAAAAAATGCATACGTAGGTACCTAGATGTCATCTATAGTTAAAATGCATTAATTAAATCGATTTGAACTTGTTTTACTTAAGCGTTTCTCGCTTTCAACCACAAATATGAAGTAAATTGAATCAAATTAATAATATACCTAGTCACTTCAAAATTAGCAAATGATATGTTTCATTGCCATCTGTCAAGGTACAACAAACTAGTCCAAAGAAATAGGGGGAAATGTTGAACTGCCTTTTCTATTAAATTTTTGAGCAACATTTCTGAATGCCTCATTGTACCACAACGGGTCTTAAATTTTGTGACAAAGCGACCAAACTCAACTTAATGTAAGGAGACGGTTTAACCTACATATAGATTTAGTATAACTATGCTTTGATTAACATTTGATAAAGCTCCCACCGAATGGATCTTAATCTTCTTGCATTTTTTTTAATTACAGAAAGCTTCGTCCGCTCTTCATAAGCTCTTCGTATGCAACACTATGAAGTATGGCCAACCAAACAATTCGATTCTAGGCAACCAAGGCAATGGATATGCGAAATTCTGGTGCCGAGCTACAACAACAGAAAAATTGCCATTGGTCATCGCAACACGTTATAACATTCCGTTCCTTCTAAACAAGCCAGGACTGGGATACTATGTCTCAGGTGAAATCTATGAAGTTGACAATAAAATGCTCGGGGTGTTGGACAATTTTGAAGACTGTCAAGATATTTACACAAGACAGATGCTGGAAATGAATATTGGCGTTGGAGAAGGGTAAGATCTCTAAAGATGTGCCTTGAAGATCCCTGAAAAAAATTGCATATTTCTTTTTTTCTTTAAGTACGGTTCCATGCTGGGTGTATTTGCTCCAAAAGTATCCAGAGAAACTGCTCTCGTTGCCCTTCCTATCGACATATGAAAACTGCGCTGCCCATCCTTATGTAACAAGAAATCAGCGTACCCACAAACATCCGGCCAATGAAGATCTTTCCTATTCATTGAAAGAAACGGCTGCTTAACAGAACCAAATGTACTGATCTGGATCATCCAAACGATGAGGGTTTTCTGCTTTTTCGCTCGACGTGAACATTTTACAAAAGTACGCATTTATTCGGTAAACTAGGACTTTCCATTTTTATCATTAAAAAACGAGTTTTTGTTCGATTTTTTGATTTTATTTTTTTGAAGCGGAATAAAATAAGTTGTAAATATTACCTATTATTAAAAAAAATACTATTTTGTTAAGATTTGCAT
Organism: Cheilosia impressa; assembly: GCA_948293265.1. NCBI lineage: Eukaryota > Metazoa > Arthropoda > Insecta > Diptera > Syrphidae > Cheilosia > Cheilosia impressa. The sequence continues at coordinate 12,760,309 of OX411883.1, forward strand.
TTTTCTTGAACGAGTAATACAACAATGGATGGGGACCTTACAATATGTGCGAGCCGACAGAAAAAAGACGCTTATATCCAAAATCATTGTGAAGCTCGTACTAGTTGTGTTTAAATCAAAACTCAAAGCTCTTTTGGTATGGAAATGAGCTATATTTTTGCAAATTTGTTGTCAAGTTATAATCACCACCAGGTCTTCTAAGATAATGTCGATGGCTATACTTCACCAAAGGCGGGAGCTCTTATCAATAACCGATAAGCGCAGCAAATGCCAAATAAAAGATATAATTAGTCCATATCCGAAGAAGGCTTTAGTCAAACATTGTGTCTACTTCTGTCGTTATGCCTTCATCGCATTTAACTAAAGTTTTTGTCTACGGAACCTTAAAACGTGGTCAGCCAAATCACCACTGGCTGACAAATCCTACCAATGGAATATCAACTTTCATATCTGTTGGCAAAACTAGACAATTGTATCCACTTGTAATTGGAACTCGCTACAATCTACCGATGCTGCTTAATAGGAAGGGAATTGGCAATCACATCCATGGTGAGATTTATGAAGTAGACAAAGATCTATTCAACAAATTAGATGAACTTGAACAATATCCAGATTATTATGATCGAGAAATTCAAGATATAATCACAGAGAATGGGTAAGATAATGACGTTAACTTCTCTATCCATTTCGAGAATAAATGAATAAACTTTTAGTACGATCCTTCGATGTTGGATGTACCTGATTAGAAAGTATACCGAATCAATGCTTTTGAGAAAGATGTCAGTTTCGTATAGCAATTCCCAAGAATATCCGTACTGCGAAAGGTATGATAACAGATTCAAATGTTCCGTTATTGGAATATTATTTTTTGTATGTTCCAGCTACACGGACTTCGAAAAATCTACTTTTTTATAAATACCTGAATCTTAATCGCTTACTAAAAATTAAGTTTGTGGTATATACATTCCAATGGAATATACATAAAATTACTATTGTTTTATTTAATAGGGGATGCATAGTCTATAATTGTTGATTCTTATGCTGATTGGATTTAAATAACGAACCGGATCTGGAAGCATTAAAATATTACACGAACATACCTACGTGCCAGTCGTACTGGTTTGGCAGCACTTATTGGTAATTGTTATGTCACTGATAAGATAATGACAAGAGATACTTATCTATCTGATTGCGTTTATCATTTCAATTTTTTAATTACTGCGGGAACAACTCATTTTAATTAAAAATGTACCACCTTTTTATAGCATATTAAAATTTGTACCATACAGGTAGTTGGCATACAATCGGGTTGACGATCTTGAGAGGAGCTTGAAAGGGATGTTCATTGTAAATATTTTGCTATTGCGAGCAAACAAATTTAATTGAGTTCATCATAAATCCACCTAGAATAGAGTTCTTCGAATATCTTCCACTCTTACCAATATGTCTTCGGTCAATCTAATAAAAGTCTTTGTTTACGGAACTCTAAAAAGAGGCGAGCCGAATCATTACTGGCTGACAAATCCTTCAAATGGAATTGGGAAATTTATATCCACTGGTAAAACTGTGGAGACATTTCCACTTGTTGTAGGAACACGTTACAACATTCCATTCTTGCTCAACAAAAAGGGAACTGGCAATCGCATTGATGGCGAGATCTATGAAATAGACAAAGCAATGTTTGCTAAGCTAGATGAACTCGAACAATATCCAGTTTACTACGATCGTGAGGTTGAAGATATTGAATCGGAAGATGGGTATACGTCTTTTATTTTACTTTGTTGGAACAGTGAAACTAATTACGCTTTCAGTTCTATAGTTCCATGCTGGTTGTATTTGATTAGAAATTTTCCCGAATCAATGCTGTCAAAGAAACTGTTAACCTCGTACACAAACTCCAAGGAACGGCCGTACTGTGAAAGGTCTCAACGTGATGAGCATATTAAAGCAATCGATGATCTTGCTTTCTAATAGCTAATAAAATGTTCTATTCCAGTGAGGAGTCATGCATTAGCGATATGCACCAATGAGTGCTATTGTCGAAGAAGTCGGTTTGGAGTTGACCGCCACCAATACTCTCCAGGGAGCTGCATCTAAGAAATTGTAAAATAGTACTGGAATAAATAGAGCTTAAGTTTTTCCTATTTTAGAATTCTTACATGAACTTGCTTTATTCAACCATCATCATTTTTAACAGTCCTATCTATGTATAACAAGCTCAATGGGTGCAGGCAATATTGAAGTTATTGAGGAACCCTGCTGTTTGAGAATAGTTACGTATCTTCCTAGTTTCGAACGTCTACCTAAAGTGGCTTAAATCTTTATATCCAACGCAATTAAACTGCACAAAAATGAGGGTCAGAGGGCCTTCAGAACCTCATTGCTCCAGTTATGCCGATGCACGTCGTATCCCTGTGCAATAAATGCAAGGTTATTCAGAAATGTAAGAGTGATCGCTCAAGTTGAAGTAGGCTCATGGGAAGTAAACTGTTAGGGTACCTGTTCCTAGACTGCCAAGAGTAATAGAGAAACAAAGACGGCAAACACAATCAGTCCGTCTACATACAACTGGCTGCTGTTTCAGAGATGCTTGTCCAACTTTCCTGCCTTTGACAACATAACTCGACAGTAAAAACCAGCAAACAACTTCATAATATCATTTTAATGTATAATAAATGTTTAAATAATATTCTTTTTGTTTTGTTGGTTTTGTGTTTACTGTTTTTTTTTTCCTTTTTTGTTTTGATCATCATCATCATCATTAGTACTTTTCATTTAATTTAAAATCTATTTTGAACGAACGATATATTGTATGTGTATATAGGACAAATGATAGGACCCTTCCTTCTTGGCTTGCCGGGCGTGCGTACGACGCACACAAAGCGATGAATAAAATAGCAACAAAAAGTAAAAATAAAAAAAATATTAAACAAATTCGTAAATTGCAGAAAAAAATATATGTAGGTATAAACAACACACGCCGGCAACAACTGTAATCTCGGGAAGCAGCTGCAAGGAATCTGGGAACAGATCATAAATGGAAACAAACAAAAATGGAGCCAAAGGTAGTACGGGAAATAAAAGGAGCACAAAAGCAGCGGAGCAGCACCACAGCCTTTAGATATTATTTTCGGTTGGTTTTTCTGTTTTTTTTTTTTTGTTTTGTATTTTTCTCTCTCGAAACACAATTTGAAAAATATTAGCAGTTTTAGATTTTAGTTGTGAGTTGTGGAGTCGCGCACTGCCTCGGTAGTCTAGCTGTCGTCGTCTTCCAGCGATTTGAAACGATTCGCTACCGACACAGGCGCCGTAGTCTGTTCTTGAACCCGCTGCACGCGGCCTCCGTGGCGGACTTCTTCAAATGCGGGTTCGTTCTTCTTTTTCTTCTGCTCCTCGGGCCGGGCAGCGCCCAGTGTAGGGAAATAGTCTTCGTTGGTAATGTCTGGTGCGGTGCCTTTGCGTAGTTTATTCATGCGCAGTGCTGATACGTTTTGCTGCGAAAGAGACAAGAATGGGCGATTGCTTAATAAAAGTGATGTCGTTTGAAAGGTATATTCAGTTAGAATGAATAAAGCGGAGTTGTGTGGTTTGTGTGACGAGGCGGACATTTAAAAAAAAGGATACAACAATGATGGGGTATTCGACAGACATAAATCGATGCTTAAGTTAATTAATAGAAGACTGCCGACACAAGGTTGATAACTGAACTGGGCAATAAGTGAAGCGGCAAATCAAGACAGATTAAGTGCAGAGGGCTAAACAATACAGCAAGCATTGTGGAGCACGATGGCCGTAACTCCGTTCATTTTGAAAGATATGTTTGAATATAAAGTACAATAAAATTGGGTACTGTTTGTCTTACAGTCGAATTGCACGGGATTAGTGAAAGACACGAAATAGCTACTTTCATGGAACAACCTTGATCTATGCATGGACAGTTTCTGTTAAAGGAATGCGAAGACTGCAAGTTAAACTGATGTTGTTAGGATGAGTAGAAGTGCGTCTTGTTTGAAAAAAATATTTATGTAAAGTAAACAAAGGTAATGAGTCAGCTGCATGTATTGAAGAACAATGCCTAACAAAAAGAATCTACGAATAGACGCTTTTTGCCAGGACCATACTACTTCTTAACCGTTTTACTACCAACTAATTAAACAACAAATGTATCAGCTTTCAATGCGTTTACTATGACGCTTCAAATAAAAGCAATAATAATAACAATAATTGTAGAAAACCCCGGAAAACCTCACCCATTCTTATGCAACACAAAATAAGGCCATCATACTTACACTATTTCGAAGTGCCGGACTGATGTACACTTTGTTGGAAGACGGCTTCTCTATCTCCATTGGAATCTGTGTAACCTCGTCAGCCGGAATGACTTTCTTCCAGGGTCCATGACCCTTTGACTCAAATATCTGATTGCTTTCGTTGCTTTCACCCTCGTCGTCTTCATAACCATCAGCATCAACATAATTCTGTTGGTTCTGGTCATCGTCGTTAATGGTGAGCTGGCCAATTTTTAGTCCACTGTAATCCTTGCGCTCTTCAACCTCGATCTCCTTCCACTCCTCCTCGTTGTTGGTGCCCTTTGGGTTATGTGGTTCGGGCAACAAAATTGGTAGATATATTTACATATTCCACGACATATACAAAATGCTTCGTAACTTACCTCTTCAGCAACATTGTCATTAGTATCGTTTGCCACGCTGCTGACAATAGGTGCGGGAGCAACAGCAACTACCGGAGCTGCTGGTTCCTTTTTCGGCTTTGGTGGCTCGCGTTTTGACGTGTCTTCTAAATTCTTGACCAACTCATCGGCTGTGAGGAATTTCTTTCCCTTCGACTTCTTGCGATCTTTCTTGGCAAAAAAATCATCTAAATCGGCCATGGTTTGAGCTATGATGGGTTTTTCTAATAAACGAGGAAGTTTCTATGTAATTTTTCTCTATGGAATTTCAATTAAAAAAAAACTCTCCGCAGAATTAACATGCGGATCTTTGACGACAGGGATTTGCCACTTGCGACCTTTTAAAAAATGTCTGCAAGCGAAAAAGAGATGAGAAGAGTATTTACGTTGTTCGTTATAGTTGCTGTTCGCCGGAGGGAAGTTCCATAACGAGCGATGTAAAAAGTAGCGAGTGGAAACATTCTGCTCGATGAGTGCGTTCAGTTAAAAAAAAACCTAGCGTCGAGAATTCCAATTGAGCGTTAGAAAGTTTATAATAAAGTGTAAAATGTAGGAAAAGGAAAATTTAAATAGGTAATTCAGAGGAAGAGGGCAAGTGGAAATTACGCAAAACATACTTTTATTGAGTTGATTAGAAGCGCTAATTGTCAGACAACGAAATTGCATGACAAGTTGAAGTAGGTATGCATATCGGTTAAAGGGTCCCTTCGTTTTTAAATGACACTGACAGTTCTTTTTTGCCATCTATTGAATGTTTCGTCAGCGAAATAGCTCAACTGCACGCATCCTGTGCTTGGGACGTTTTTGCTTGATAAGCTGCGAGAATACTTGGAAATCAAATAAAAAAAAAAGAAGGAAATTTACATGAATAAACAAATAACTTAAAAACTTACCCCCGTATTAATAAACAAATGTGCACAAGTTAGTTAGCTAATAAACATCAGATAGCATACAAAAATTTGACGTAACTTCTGAATAACGAGTTGATAACTTTCACGCAGCGTTTATTAATAAGTGGGTTAAATATGAAACAAAAGTTGGGATCTGGGAGATGTTGATATAACAACTAGTCTGAATTGAGTATTTAGTTTGCCGAATTAACAAAATCTCAGTTTCAAGAATAAATAAATGTACTCGTTCGTACCTTTCTATTTCACACCTCAGGGAAAGCAGTATCTTCATGTACAGTTTTGTCTTTTAATGATTACTGTCAATGCAGTAGGTATTACTATTCTATTCTTCATTTTATTGTTGCTATAAACATTCTTTACTGTTGTAATTGGCTAATGATCACACGGAGAGTACATAGCTATAGGTAATGAAATGAGTTAATTCTCTATCCACCACATCATTTTTTTCGCTAGTGAAAAATTAGTAATTAAAGTTAGAGCTGGTTTGATAATTTCGATCTACATGCTTCGCTGTGGTGGGTAATAATGTTATTAAATAAAATAAGGAATTCCTACCGCTAGTTAGGTATGTTGCTGAAATGCAGATTTCAAAAAAATAAAAATTAAGTGAACGACGGATTCATTTTAAGTTATAACTATGCCATTATTATTTCTATAGATGTTGCTCTTTTGAGAAACTTCGGTAGTTGGAGAAAAGAACTAGAACTTTCTTGAAACTATCCGTTGCGTTCGTGAACTCTAATAATCTCCCCCAAATGATTTCTTTTGGCAGTAGTAACATCAACGCTGTTTACTACAATTTTGTCAAATCAAGATCAACATATAATTTGTGATAAAAATTGTAATTACAAAAGCGTAGTTAAAGCTACTGAAATTCAGACAGAAAAATTACGTTTTAAACTGAGTGGTACTTAAGGTCGATTTGTATTACGTACGAAAATTAATTTTATTATAAATCATAAGAAAAGAAGGTCGCACTACAAGGGTTTGTCATGCAAGTACCTACTTTTAAATACCTTCAATTAAATTGTCATAAAGGAAGTTTTAGTTTTTTTAGGGTTAGCAATTTAAAAGTACTGCCAAGAATGTAAAAAAAATAGCAATTAGAAGAATTATAGCCGCTATAGGATTAAACTCTATGTCTATAGTATAGGAAATACGTCAAGTTTTTTCCCACCCATCCATCACAACTTTTTGCTTCTGCGGAATGACACTGGGGCAAATAATTCAAGCTTGCATTCGATCGTATATCAATGTGGATATTGGAATTCGGACGGACAATTGCGTGACCTAAGAGATCACAGTATACATTCTAGAAATCATATTAAAAATATGAGTGCAGAATTTAGCTTTTTTAACCCTGGTTTTAAATATCCTCTTTTATTTTACAAATTTTAACAAAGCAATTAATGTAAGGTAGGTATTCATTTACTCAATTCCGGTAGTTCATTTGACACTGTAATTTATTTTATTCTCTCAGCGAGGGTTATTAGGGCGACCCCGAAAAAAAAACACTTGAACACTTGTTTTCGCACAACTGAAAAATAGCCATAATCGTTCTGTGTATTGGGCACATTGAAAAATCTAGTTATCATAGGTGGACTAGATAACATCAGCTTTGAGTCAGCTAGTCAGCAACATATACGAACTTTAAACTTAGTATTCAGTCGAAAAATCTTTGACTAGATTCGTCAGCTCTATCCATAGATGTCAACTGAAAATGTGTTCATACGACCGATCTAGACCGATCAAAACTGAGACACATCAAGTCAGGCAACTGTCAGGCTTACTAACTGACTGATCCGCGATCAATAGCGGCCTGCAAACAAATTGTATTTTTTTCAACAATTCTGGAAGGATTGGAAGTTACTGCCTACTTTATTGGGTGGTTTATCGGGTATTGGAACAATACCTTTGATATTTTCCTCATTCCTTAACTAAGCCACGATCACGGTACTGCCCGATGAGTCGGTTATCTGAAATGAATCAAACTACGAACTTAATTTCATTGAATTCTACACCTCTTACCAGCCTTGACCCAGTTCGCAAACAACTTCTATGATTACATTACACCCTTCGTGACTTAAACTATTCAGCTTGTCTTACATGCATTGGCTTCCATTTCGCAACATATATCTACTTGAAGCATTTGCAGAGTTCTGCTCTCATACCCATCACCCAGAAGCGCGCACTATCGGTCATTAACACGGATAATAATTTTCGAAAAAGACTCGCACTAACTTTCAAGGCTGCTGCTAAAGCAATCCCGAACAATTAACCGCAGTGTAGGTAACCAATTGGTATAGCTTTGTATATTTAAAAGTCTAACTCGATTGTTTGTCACCGAAATGTAAGTTTCTCTCAAAATGTCATGAGCAATTAAACAATTAAAATGTAACTTCAGCTTAAACGCATCGATTCACAAGGAAAAGTTGTTCGTCTTCAAAAGAAAAAAAAAACGCTTTTGCAAAACACTGAAGCAAGACTTACGCAAAATACCATTGTTCGCGGTTCATTTCCGTTCAGTTCTTCAGACTTCATGTGGAGCGGGTGCATCGGGTTCTATTTGCAGTAAGTTGTGCGTAATTTTATGCATCAGTTTGCGCAATACCGTATATTGCTTACATGACATCTGTCTATGGAAATGCATTTAAAACCCGTCAATCGTATCAATCGAATAAAATACCATGACGAGTATTGATAATGTCATAAAAAATACGTGTATAAAGATTTGAGTGAGATGCGATAATAGTTATTGTCATTCACTCATGTTGGTACATTATCGTGGTTTGTCTGGCAGGCTCTGGTATAGGCTCTGTTGGCGGTCGAATAAGATTGATGGAAGTGCATGCCACGTCTTTCAGTTAATAGTTATGGCTAATGGTGGACAAAACAGCACCATCAAACTTGATTTGCTTATAATATAGCTACTTTGGGAGGCTTTTTGTCTGTGAAATGCATCGAGTAAAATGCTCGTTAAAAATCCAGTAGTCGATAGAGGCTCTTGTCGCTGACGAAAGACGGCCCAACTTATGTGATTTTCAATTGGTCATCTTCGGATTCGCTCTCAGATTTCAGATTTCGTGTGTCTAATCGAACATCAAAACGTCACTTGCTCTTTTCGTGTTGATATTTGTACGATTGGAGTATGTGTAGCCTTCGACCCTTTTCTAAGTGTTTTCCGTTCACTGGTTGAATTTTATATGAAAACATTCAAAATGCTCGCCCAGATTGATTTCTAAACATTTGCATACATAAATTATTATTATTAACAAAAAATAGATCAACCCGATGCAATTCGATTCTTTTCAGTTGAAAAATTTCACAAAAACATAAACAAACTCCACTAGTTGTCAAACTCAAACGCACTTGTATTGGTAAATCTGTGCCAAATCTGAGAAAAAATCCAGATGCTCAAAAGTGCTCTGAAATCTGAAAAAGAGTGTTTTTTTGTACCAAACGAACAAAAAAAGTACTCTGAGAGCGCCAAATCGAATACCACAGATTCAGGTTTCAAGAAAGTACCCTCGAAGGCTTTCCGCGATCTGAGATCCAAGCAGAAGTCACCGTATTCAGTCTTGTGGCTGAGTTCAAAGAGTTCATGGAACCTGATGCGAGTTTACCGACATGTCACACACTTTATTTCCTTGTGACACTTTCTCTAAAAAAATATATGCAAATTTTCAACAGTCCACCTGATTACAAGAAAAACCATAACTGCACGCCAGTCCGCTTATCCTCAACCGTTCGCTTGCTTCAATTTGACGAATGCTTTTTTAATTCATCAACTAATGGTCTCCGCTTTTTTTATCCTGTCAAAGCCGTGCACTAAGTAAGATCTAACTTCTCCCCATTCACGGGATTGCTTTAAATTGCGCCAATTTATCACAATTTCCGGTGAGTCTGTCAACTAATCGTACGCATATTCGATTATTAAATACCCGGTAAACAACACATATCCGCTCAAAAGCGAAAAAAAAACTTTCAGCGCCGCAATTAAGTTTTAATTGACAGAAAATCAATAGCTCAAACCAGAGGTGGTGAATATCTTTACAAAAACACTACAACGGCTAATATCGCAGTGTTTTAAATTTAAACGTCCAGTCCATAACACGCATCGTGCGAATAATTTAATTTCCTATTGCCCAATCGAATCGTCACGCCGATACAACAAACGGTATGGAATCGATGAACGGCCTTCACCGAAAGCGAAAAGTGCCCAGTCTTCTATACAATATTTAAGAAAATAAATAAATGAAACCTATTGGAATGAATTTTACTATCATGTATCTCAATGCAGATTGCCCTCATGCAGCAACAAGTTAAGCACTGTTTCGCATATGACGCGACTAGCTGCGAACTAAAACCCGACTTGGTAGTTTTAAGTTTCATCTCCTGGTAGGAGAGCCGCCTCATAACAGCACGTTCAAGTGATTGCGAACCTCAGTCTTCTATCGGACGCCGCTCAGCTCGCAACTTAGTCGTCTTCGCGGACCGCACAAACGTGTTAAATTCGAAGCAGTCGAATACCCAAACCGAACTCGGTGCGCGTTAATAGGTCTCCCACTTGAGTGAATCTTTGCCAAGAAGTTAAGTGAATAAAAGTGTTTATAACTCATTACGGAGCAAATAGAAAAAAAGGTAAATTCCGCTTCTGTATTAATATATAGGTAGTGAGAAAGACACCAGATAGAAAACGAATTAGATCTAGCTCTGCCTTGAGTATACCCAATGATCTAGTGATCTTTCTCCTCGACTTGGAGTTTTTAATTACTTAGAATTTTTAATTACATAGTGCAGTGCTTAGGTTCAAGAACTGTTTCCGATTATTTTCAATTGGATATTGCACAACACGTTCTTTCAATCAAATCACGCGAAACTTGAACACAAATATTGCTTAAAGTGGGTCCCCTTTGCGGATCTCCATCAACGGCAAGATGCCATCATCGGATACATTTTTGCATTCGATTGGCCAAGGCGATGAAACGTTTATAACAATTTTACACTTCGTATGCAAATGTATATAATATTAGCATCCAGTTTGCAACAACTCTTAATTGAAATGTATTACTTTTGAAATATTTTACTTCAGTCAACGAGAGAAAATAATGTGACAGTTACTGGGAATGTTGACGAGTGTCACAACGCGCATTGCGGCGGCTTATTAGCTATTTGGTGTATTTCCATGGATGAAGTCGCTATCAATCTTTAACTTCCACATGGTGCTTGTGTCTGTTTTTGACTTATATCCGCAGAAGGTTTTTTGCAATAAGTTTCATTGCGCGCTCGAGGCAACCTGTTATGTGTATTCTTCTGCATACGATTACCATCAGATTAAAAACCCAAGTAGCAACAATGCTCCTATGTTTCACTTCCGAAGACATTTGTTTACATATTTAAGAGTATAGAGGCAAGTGAAAATTGTTACTGTAGAGACTGACCATTAACTGTTTGTATAAGTGCTTTAATAAGGCCAATGCCATGGCCATGCGAGTATATTTCGGATAGAGCACCTTTCAAGCGTATTCGTGCGAAGTATATGTTTCGGCGGAATAAATTATTGCTTGTGTGTTTGTAGAATGAGTATAGTAGTAGCTTTTAAATGAGATGAAGTGGACCAAAGTTGATGCGGTCTTGCAGAGAAATATAGGTTTCCAGTGGAAAAATCCATGAAGTCACGCACAAATGCTCAATTCTTTTCTAGGATATGTGATTTTCTGAATTGGACCACAGATGGTCAACTAGATGGTCAACTTGGAGCGAAAGCGGTACATTTGCAAAGAAGCTGCCTAGTGCCCACCTGTCACAGGATTTCCTAAGTATTCCTGCCAGTCAAAGGAGCGCCATTGATTGAATTGATGTCCTTCGGGCGGCGATTTGTGGTCTACAGTGATCTACAGTGTTATGCCGAGTCCAAACGGCTAATTTGAGAAGCCCTTGCATGGCAGGTGTACTCTCGGATGTTTGTCAGATGTTCGCGAGAGGTGGCGCAGTGGAAAAAAAACCTTAAGTTGGAATTTGGGTTTTTCTCTGGGACTCCTCGCTTAGTGGTCCAACACACTAACCACTAAGCCACTGCGCCGAAAATGCCAAATACCTTAAAATAATAATCATTTATCAATATCTAGCAGAAATCGGTTTTTTGCACTTTTGTTAAAAGAGATTTTGTAGCTTCAACCTTTCTTCTTATATTTTAAAGAAAATACACTCTTCTTCGTTGATTTCAATGGTTTTTATTTCGAAACAAAACATTTTTAAATATATTTAAAACAGTTTAGGGAAAAATTCTTTTTTTTTTCGTAGTGGGGAAAAAGATGATTTAGTTTAAGCATAATTTTATTTTTCAATTGTTACGTAAAATGCATATTTGCAAAATAATATGTGCAAACATGCAGTTGTTAATACTATTGCTCTCAAACTTAACTATGTATGCACTGGCTTTTTCCGGTAAAGGCCGCATAATACAAAATTTATATATACACGAGTAGATCGCCCTTTATTTTGTAAATTTTGTATTCAAAAACACATGAGTGCACTTGTTTTCGTTAATAAATAAATTAAAAGAGGTTTGTAAAAAAAAGCAGTGGATATTTCAAAGTACATTGTTACGAAATTTGTAAAAGAATTATTGAAAACGAAATAAGGCATGCGAATAATAATAATCAACAAAACAATTTGGATTTTACGTTCGATTGAACAGGAACGCAAAATCTGAAATCGGAAATCACACAGAAGAATCCAATTAAATACCACATTATATTGTCTTTTGTTAGGAGTTTATTAGAAATTTGCTTTCCGATATTAATAGGTTCTTTTTTTAAAATATGAATGGCATTCACATTTTTGCTGTTCCGAAAGGATGCTAATTAAAAGGATTTGGAAACACCCACCAAGACTGACAGAAAAATTGGTAAATTCAGTGTTTGGGAATATTTTCTAAGATTCACTAATGCCCTAGTGAAAACTTGGGTTTAACTTGTATTTAGCTGGTTTTTGGAACAACCCTCAGGGTTTACATTAGGCAGCTGCATGAACATAGACAAACCATACAGAGACCACCAACTTCTGCTGAGCTTCAGTTACTTGCCTACAAGCTAAATTTTTGCGAGGTACCAATTGCTTGGTGTGCTAGTGCCCTCTATATAATTTCTGTAGTAAGTTTACCTCTTGCGGTTCACACGCTCAACCAATCTTAACAAATAAAGTTTCAAAGAATTTCACAGATTTTCTGGGTTCATATTTTTACATTTTTAATTTCTTAAAATATCAACAATTCAAAAAGTTAAATATTTTACTATGTTAACTACGCAGCTGTGTACAAACTATGATTAAGGGAAATACTTTTCGTTCATTCATCAAGCTCAGTATTAAATAGACCTTCAGCTCTTTGTTTTCCGTGTTGTTTTTAAGGAGGTGTTGTAGAATATTATATCGCGGAAAAATAGGCGTTTTTCTTTTTTAGTTCAGAGCACAACCTGAGCTCGATGAGCTCAGAATAAATTGACTGAGCAGGCTGAGTGAATAGCTGATTTCACACTTCCAGTCACATTTGACAGAAAAACAAAAACAGGATCATTGATCAGCGTGTGCTGAAAATCTTACTTTACTTTGCTTTGCTGAGATCGAAGCTAAAAAAAAACACGCCTAGTGTTGATGAACTCGAAGCTCGCCGTAAATCAGCGTTAAGGGTCAACTGCAATTGAACCAATTCAGGGCTATATTTTTATTTCTGTACGAAAGTCAAACATCTTTTTACGATTTCTAAAGTTATACTTTCTGTTAAGAAGAAAGATCGAATAGTTAAAAATTGTTTATGGTCGCCATAATTTCGTTTTTAATGGCGAAATCTGTTCCAAAGATCAAAGCAAAAACGGTCGAACGACGTCGCGTCGTTTGGAAGACGTTTCAACTTCATGTGACAACGATGGGATGCTTATACATTTTGTTATCGAAAAATCTATTGGAGTCACAAAAGTCCCAAGCATATATTTTTTGAATTCATCAAAGATTGACGGGAAGTGATCCAATACATTTATTAGAAGATAAATTCTCATTGGCTTTGTGATATTTTTGCTATCACATGGTCTCCTGTCATAGCCATACGTGGTTTGAACCACTCAATTGAGGTTTCTAATTCTGCTAAACCATATCGATTCCAAGAATTTAATTTCGTCCATGAATGCATTTATATATATTCACAACAATTTGGTTTAAATTTGAATAAATTCAACTGATTTTTTAAGCATCAAAACCTCAGATGAAAGATGGTTTAAGTTAATTTATTTTTTGCTAAATATTTAGAGAAAATATACCTTTGGGCAATCGAAGATGGATGCGATTACGGACATGGGGTTAAGGTCTTCACGAATGTCGTTAGCAGATTTCATTTGTAATAACATATCATAAGTGTAGTGGTGAATAGTTATGCAACTAATATAAACATTTTTGTGTCATAAATGGATGGTTTTTTCTGCAACATTTCATAATTGAAAACGAAAGTTCGTCTTTAAATTGAACTCAATCTGGACAGTAGGGAATTTAGATTTGGAACGTCTCCTTTTTGAGCCTCATTAACCATGGAGAAATTGAAAATATCAATTCGAAGCTTGTAGTTTTTCGAGACTACGTCCAATTAATTTGTCGATGTAGCGAAGTCACTTTAACCTTAATGCAATAGCGCCATCTTGATGAAAATAAATGTTTTCCAAATTTTTCCAGGTCGCTTTCCTACATTGAATGGTAATTTTTTTATTTATTTTTTGCTATGTTTTCTGACATAAATTATTAAAAATAGATGGGGACGTTCATGCAAGTATCTTGTTAGTCTGACATTTTGATTGAGCTAGATCGGTCACATGAACAGCTTTTCCAGTTGACGTTTATGAAGGAGTATGATCTTGTCAATAAATTTATTATCAAATTTGTAATAAGGATAAAATTCGGAACCCTCGGCTCAACATAATCACATACCCCCACTTTTCCAGCGAATTCTAATCTGCAAAAGTACGTCTTGCAAGTGTCATACTTCAAGCTACACTTCACAAAACCGCATGATTGCAAACCCTACCCATCCCTTTTAAAAACGAAATGATTAATTTCATCGCATAAGCATAACTAGCACCAAATGTCAGCGTTTATATTTTATTATTTACAATTTTGCGGCTATCCAGACACTAAACCATGACGCGCATTATTAAGGCGCACTGCCACCATCGTAGTCAAGTATACGAGTAAACAATGGTCATTAAACCGAATTGGCTAGATTAGCTTGCCGTTCATTGCTTTGTCTACGAAAAAAATATACTTCATTATTGAATTAAATGGCATATAGCTGTAGCTACTTCCCGGAAAATTGCAGCAACGCTACCTTGGTATTGGTTGTAAATGCACTTGCTACTGCGCGTGTTTGTGTTGAGCCATCATTCAAGTCTGAAAACCACTGTCAGACATTAGATTGTGCTCGCGTCAAACTTATGCAACTCTAGTGAAGTATAGGTAGGCTTAGTATTGCCCGCGGCTTAAGGGAAATCAAAAAGCTTTTCAAAATCGAATACCTTGTTGCCCAGCAGGATGATTAGTTGGGCTTGCATTTCTTACGAAATTTCTGCATTACAATGCTGTCCCTCACACAATAAGGCCTTGTTAACGACATGCGCATGAAACTTACCTACCTACTTCGGTGCCAATGTGAAATCTGAAATCTGCAAACTGCCATTAAGCCCGATCTTTGATGACCCTTTAGCCACGGCAAAAGTGCCTCAAAGTTATTGTTTCGCTGGTAACTTCAAGTCAACTATTCAAAGGCGTTGTTTACTTCAAGTAAAACTGGAAAGTCGCCTAAGCATTGTGCGATGCGAACTGTAGGTAATCGTTGTGTGAGGTTTTGCGCCTCTTTCGTTTAAAGAAAAGTAAATCTTGGTTTTGTCTATATAGATATTGCGCCATCGTTATTGATTTGGGAAAAAGTCACGCTATGCTGAACTTGACAGGTGGACGCTAAAAGTCAGATCGCGAAGCAGAAACTCCACCCAAAGTATCTTATGTTACTCATATAAACAACGCAGGGTTTATTTATGTAAACGTGTTTTCTATCTCACCGTGTAACAGAATATTGTTGCAATTAAGTTGTGCAATTAAGCGACTTGGCAGCACCCATTTAATTAGATTCATAAGGATGGCAGAGCAAGAAAGAACGCAATTTTACGCTGATGCACACGTGAATAGTGATGCACAGTTCAATGGCTCATCGCGCAATATAAAAACCTTGAATGTAGTAAGATACTGTGTTGTTTTTATGCAATATTTTCACACACAATGTCAGTGGGGCAGAGACCTACATACGTACAGGTGAAAAACGCAAATATAAAACAAAAGACGACCAAGCGAACGCATTTGTCTTCATTTCATTGGATGAATAGTAAGATGAGGCTCTTTTGGCTTTAAAACTGAAGCTTTATTTGCTTCGATGCGCTAGGCACTATTTAATCTAGTCCATAATTTAAGTTGTTTGTGCGTTTCGTTAACCAGAGATGTCAAGATGGATTCACGATTCACGTTGACATTATGCTCAAATGGTTTTAGTTTGATGTCACATTTTTATGGAGTTGGATGTGTCGCTGACAAAAAAAACTTAAACTTCTGATATGGATGGAGAAACAGTTCCCACTCTGGACTTTCAAGGTGTCATTTTGAAGTCCAAGTTTTTCGTTCACTTCTAAAGTTCAGAATCATATTTCTGTCGGAAGAGGGCGAGAGACTTAACTCAGCTCGGACCGAAACCATCCACAAGAGCTTCTCGATAGATTGTACGTTTTAGGCCCTCTTTAGGTGTATGTCAGGTTCTACAAATTAAAAAATTCTCTTTGCATCCGCTAATATTAATGTTCGATTGGGCACTCAGAGCAGTTTTTTGCTCTAGGTCACTTTTTATATTCGATTGGCACGAACAAAAGCAATATTTTTCTGATTTCAAATCAAAACTATTTGCTCAGATTTGCTTTAGATTTACTAATACAAGTGCGTTTAAGTTTGACAACTTAAAAGAGCAAGTGACGTTTTTATGTTCGATTAGACACAGGAATACGAAATCCACAATATGGGAGCGAATCAGAAGAAGCACAATCGAAAATCTCATAAATTCCGCAGTTCTAGTTTTGACACTTCGCTTCAACATTATATCTATCCGTACTTTTTTAGTGCTGAATTCATTACGGTTTCTATTGCCACTTCAACACTCAATTATGTGTTAATAACATAAAATTGTAATTTCAGTTCCAATTCGAAAATTGTACTACTTTTATACCCGGTTCTTGAACGTGTAAAGTCAACAGCCTGTAGTGGGATGTCAAGGTGTCACAATTACTTAGTCCACATTGCAAATGCCTCTTGGCATCGCCTCACACGTAAGTGTGGTATTTTAAATTAAACTCTCGATTTGCAAGTCCACCTCGGTTGGTATTGGTAGGGAAGGTAAACGTGTTCTTTTATTTTTCCCTCCTCTGGTTATATCGCCAGCTCCGATCTCATGAAAAATGGAGACGGAGAGATAATTCAACTGATGTTGAACACAGCCCGGAGTCCAACAAGTTTCATTAATCTTTGACACTAGAATTGAAAACTCACGTCGCCGATTAATTGAATGCTAGTAAAGAGTTTTATCATGTTTATTCCTTTCCCCTGCAGCACCGAACAATGGCACAGCTTACACCCGTCCAGGAGTATTACAAGGGGAAGACGGTGTTCATCACCGGCGCCTCGGGATTTATGGGCAAAGTTCTCCTGGAGAAACTTCTGTACTCATGCTCGGACCTAAAGGAAGTCATTATAATGATGCGCCCCAAGAGGGGTAAGGTTCCCGAAACCCGGCTCGATGAGATGTTCAGAACACCGGTAAGACCTACTAAAATGGTTTCCAGAAACGTATTCCCATGAGCGGTATTTTTCTTACAGATATTCCAACGTATCAAGGAGGAAAAGCCAGAGGTGCTCAAGAAGGTCACTATTGTCCAGGGCGATGTTACTTTTGACAGTAAGTTGACGTATAACTTTGCAAATAATCTGTTTTAATGTGTCTTTCACTTCGACAGCTCTTGGACTAAGTGGTGACAACCTCAAACAAGTGGTTGACAACACTAACATCGTCTTCCATATGGCGGCCACTCTTAGGCTCGAGGGAAACTTAAAAGACGCCATTGACATGAACACCAGTGGAACCAAACGTGCCTTGGACATCGCAAAGCAAATGCCGAATCTGGAAGCCTTTGTCCATCTGTCCACGGCCTTTTGCAATTGCGACCAAGAGGTTATGTACGAAAAGGTCTACGAATTTCAACACAAGCCCGAGGATCTAATGCGCCTGGCCGAATGGATGGACGTCAAAACGTTGGACAGCATTACACCGGATCTGTTGAAACCACACCCCAATACGTACACTTACTCGAAGCGCTTGGCCGAGCTATTGGTCCGAGATCATTACCCAACTCTGCCGGTGATTATCGCTAGACCCAGTATCGGTAAGTGGATAACAATGTAAATATGCCATATGATTATTGCTTGCGGTTTGTGTCAGAATTGCATTTGTGTCTGGTTATACATTGTCTGCGGCAGTGTAGCACGTTGACCTGGAAATAATAAATACAACAACGCATTCATCCATTGACAGAGATTGGAATTCTATATAGCCACTATTACGTTACGTAACGGTGCGCGCGCTACATCTCAAACCACCTGCACAACTGTTTGTGGTGTGACTACTTGGATAAAGTTTCAAAACTCTTTGCGATTTCGCAGAGTGACTTTTCCTTTTTTTTTTTCCTGTTGTCCATCGCCGATAAACTGGATTTTCTCCTTTTTCCTAGAGAAGAAAAATTGCATTCGTTTTCTAATCTCTCCTGTGCCAAATAGTGTTTGTATATTTGTCTTCCTGCTTGGCGGGTTTTTGGCTAAATTATGTTGGTCTTACGAAAGTTGATTGCTGCGAGTAGGCCCCACTGGCGATCCTAGAGAATTGTTTGTCTGGTCTGGCCAAAGTTGGCAGATCATAATGGAATCGGTTTTTGTTTTTTTTTCGCTTACCACTATTTAATTATCTACGGCTTAGAGTGGGTTAATCGGTTAGTAAGCCTGATGCAACTGCGAGTATTGGTAGCATTTAGTATTTTGCAATAATATAAGTAATAATGGAAGGTGATAATGTTATCTGTAAAAAAGAGATTAAAGGTTTTAGGTTGTTCGCATAGCTTGTTATTAGCAGGAGAATTAATTGCTGCAGTCATTTATTTTATCTGGACTTTAGATTTGAAATAAGTCACATTTTCAAAAAGCCTGTTATTTTGTGCCGATCTGGAAACCAAGTAAATGTCTTTATAATCATATAATTGCAGTTCAAGGTGCGTAGACAATTAAATTTATATTATATTCACTTTTTTCCTAAGCTCTCTACTATAAGCAGATGGTTGAAACATTATTACAGTATTAGTAATAAATGTAGGTACCTACTTTCGTTTAGAAAAATATTAAACAGTGATATTTGGTAGCACTTTGTAAGCAAATGACAGCCTAACAAATTTAGTGGACCAGCGCAAAATTTCTTGCGTGGAAGCATTGGGGACGTTCAAGTATCTAGTTTAGTAAGTCTGACATCTTGATTGGGGGAAATCGGTCAAATGATCAGCTGTTTCAGTTGACGTTTATGGAGGTGTAGCCGACAAATAAAGTCAAGAAATTCATGAGTGAGTATACTAAGTTGACAGTTCTCTTATGTAGCTGACGCAAAAAATGTGACGTTTCCGACCAATCTAGTTTTTGCGTTCAGGTAACATCTCATAAAGACCAATCGAGTCGACTTAAGATAACTAGATTCTGGAATGCGCCCATTCTGAATTGTTGTGCAGTTTGGACTTTTTATAGATCGCATTACACAAACAAAATATTTTAAAGTTACAAATTTGTTGGTGTAAGAAAATAAAGTTGCGATAGTCATTATTAATGCCATGCTTTTGCCAAGGAAGTTTGAAGCGTATGCTCGCCGCTATGAGGCGCTAATAAATGTTTTTAGTGACAATTAAATTAGTCATGTTGCTTAAATTAAAATATTTGTTTTATTCTACTCTGCTTTCCCATGAATATGCTACATTTTTCTCGTTTTATTCATTTGAATACTGTTGTTAAACCGTGTCCTTTTTAAGCCACACATTCCCATTTATTATGTCTGCTAACTGCGTAGTGGCTTAGTGGTTAGTGTGTTGTACTACTAAGCGAGGGGTCCCAGGTTCGAATCCCGAGAAAACCCAAATTTCACCTCAAGGTATTTTTCACTGCGCCACCTCTCGCGAACGTCTGACAAACATCCGAGAGTATAACTTCATGAAGAAGCTTCTCAATTAGCCGTTTGGACTCGGCATAAAATTGTAGATCCCTTCCATTCGTCCCAAAAATGAAAAACTCACACAAAACGAATGGTTGCGAGAAGCTAGGCCCAGGGTCCCTTCCGACCTGTAGCACCAACTATTTATTTTTTTTAACTGCATAGTGACTGTATGGCATAGTAAAAGGTCAAGATGTAACCAGTGGAGTTTTTCCCAGAAAATTCAATTTCGGCCATCTCTGGACTCGTAAAATGTAAAGGAAACAATATACAAGAAACTCAGTACAAAAGATAATGGAATACAGAGATTATGTAACTTCCCAGCTGTTTTCCCAAAAAATTCATAAAGTCACGCACATTGTGCCCATTTCTTTTCTGGGATATGTGAGTTCATGAATTTGACTTTAATGCAAGAATTCTCTATTCGGAAATGTGTATTTCACAATTTTTTTTACTTTTACAAGAACCAAACAAGTTCAATACGAAACACAAAACAATTGAACAGCGCGATGCCCACAAAAGCAAGAGGAATGGTGGCCGGCCATTAGCAACATGCTTTTTTTAAGTCACACGTATTCACAGACAGGGATTGAAAATACAAAATAACTATGTAAACAAGTGGATTATGGGGGGATAGACGTACGAAAGATATTCATCTCTTTTATTCATTCATCTCTGCTCAGTAAGTACTGCGAGTTTTTATGACTGATGTGCAAAAGAGTGGCAGGATTTACAACGGGTTTGGCAGCATTGACTGCTGAGTTCTGTCATGCGACGCAAAACTGATGTACTGATTGGGTTGGAATGAAGCTGTAGGCAATTTGCTGAATAGTTCAAGGTGTTGTAAGTTATAGGGTTCTCAATACCCATAAAATTCAATTGCATTTCTATCTGTCGCTAGGTTTAGTGATTACAGTCGCGAATGTGATTTTTTTTGACACAAATGCAGAATTCTGACACAAACTTATCTACTCATTTGTAAATATTTATTTATTTTAAATATTTATTAGCCGTTGAACAATTTGGGATATTTTATAATAATTATTTGTTTGCCTAATTAAAACCGCTTGCTTGCAAGAATATTAATATGTAAAATAAAACGCTTTTCGCACACACACTCTATTTACTATCTATTCTTGGTCGGTAAGGGTTTCCCACTTACAAAAGCATGCTCGCCAACAAAACAAAATAGAATGTAAATATTATAATAATACACAAATTACTATGGGTTCGATGAGGTTGAATGCTCGCGCGATAGCTCATAACTGCTAAGCTATGTAAGTAAGTTTAAGTCAAATAGGAGTGGACACCATTTAATACAACATCACATTTCACAATGATAACGGTAAGTTTACTCTTTCAATATTCCGATTAGTCTGACACTCATGCACCCCTGACAAGCATATTCCAAGCAATTACTTAATCGCCTAATGTGCTTGCTCTACAGCAATAAATAACAGACAACAAACAAAAGACAACAGAAGACATAAAAATGACAAAAAATGAAACAAAACTCTGCCAAATTGCATGAAACATAACGTAGTGCTTTACAGTGAAAAGTGACAGAAAAATATAAAAACACAAACACTTTAGTGCTTCTAGTTCGCATGATACCTCCTGTGAGTGTAAATTGAAAAAAAAAAATAAAAAACACGCAGCACGCTACACACAGCTGCAGCTGTTTTGCAGATATAAACCAAAACGCCTTAAGACACTTGCTGCACGAAAAAAAGTCTGCTGTATTTTTCAAACATAAACAATCCCAACACGCCTACTTTCCAAGCTGAGCTTAAAGTTTAATACGCGACAACTATATGGGCGCACCTGGTTCGCATGATTCCGAACTTTTAGGTTGTTATATGCACGCGGTACCGTATCCACACCCTCTGTGATCTGATTACGAGGCTATAAATGATTTTCGCGCCTCCTAGTATCGCCATCGGCCTATGAGCCTGTTCCCGGATGGGTGGACAATCTGAACGGACCGACGGGCCTGATGGTAGGTGCCGGGAAGGGTGTCATTCGTTCGATGCTGATTGATGACCGCTTCAAGTCGGAGGTCATTCCAGTGGATTATGCCATCAATGGACTTGTAGCGATTGCTTACGAATTTGCCATCGCCGAAATCAAGTAAATGGTCTTGCGATATGTGAGGGTCGACTTGTTTTACGTCATTTTTTGTAGACCACCCAGCGTCCCGGTGTACAACATCACCTGTGCAGAGCACAGGAAACTGCAGTGGGGAGAGGTTATACAGCTGAGCAAGAAGATTGGCTACCAGTATCCGGTTGAGGCCGGGCTTTGGTATCCCGATGGATGTGTCACCACAAACAGGCTGCACCACAACATCAATGTGTTGCTGTTCCATTGGCTGCCGGCATATTTGATCGACTTTATGATGTTGCTGTTGGGTCAGAAGAGATTGTAAGTATTGTGACGGTTTTCCGCCCGAGGAGAGTTTACTTACAAAAAAACGTCTGCCATTCTAGCATGATACGCGTACAAAATCGCATTTCAATCGGACTCGACGTGCTGCAGTTTTTCACACTTCGTGAGTGGAGTTTTAGGTCGGAGCATTTCGGAAGTGTGTGGCAAAATTTGACGGAGGGGGACAAGTTGATGTATGTCAGAGTTTTCAGGATTTGATCTCAGAAAACATCACACAGCAAACTTTGTGTTATTTACTTAAACAATGCTAAAACTTTGCTTTCGAGATCAAATTCTGAAATTTGAGGGCATAAATCTATTTATACGTCGACCCCTTACACCTTCAGATTTAACATGAACATGGACGCCGTTGAGGACGCTGAAGAGTACATGATATCTTGCGTAAAGGGTGGACGGCAGTATTTGCTCAAGGAGTCTCTTGACACTTTGCCAAAAGCTCGAAGACAGTTAAAGATGTAAGACAATCGATTATTCGAACACGGGGTGCAGCTACAATACTTTACTTTCTTCTAGGATGTACTTTCTGGATCGTACTTGCAAGGTTATTGCGACAGGGCTAATCTTGTACTATATAGCTCGAGCCTTCGGTTTCTTTTAGAAATAATGTGTTCGCACTTAGTAAAATATTAAGGGTCTTGTTACAAAAGATTTTAATAAATAAACGTATTTTTAAGTTTTTTTTTTACAAAACAAAACCAAGCTTTGAACTGGACATATTCCAATTGGGCTACAATGTTGAAAATGTTTGCAAATATTCTTTCGCGTAAACGTTTATTATTGGTGCTCGTAGAGCACATAGCCATTTGTCAAAATGTACCTTATATTTTCGCGTGTTCCTAGCTCCACATTTGTTGTCTAAAAAATGTTTTAAAAACATCAACATTTGTGTTGTGTTAGATGCGCTAAAAATTATTTTCGACCACTGCCGAATATATAAAATGACAGTAAAACCAATCTTTAGCTGTCAGATTGGTTTCACTGTCATGACACTTAATAGGTCTGCCGTCTGCAGTTTATTTGAATACATATTTCGCTGTGTGCATCAGTCTGTCAACATTTAATCGTACGCCAAACTGAAGTCAAAGGTGAAAGTAATAATAGGTCTATTCGCGTACTCGGTTTGAATCGAAGGCAATCGATATAAATCGATCGCAATCGCACAAGGTCTATACTTAAGCTATACTACGTGTATAGACTTTGTGCGATTGCGATCGATTGCGTTCGATTTCAACCGAGTACGCGAATAGACCTAATGTTCACTTGCGAAAATGGAGGGGCTATATGTCTGCATTTTGATTGGACTGAATTGATTTTATGAACAGTTTTTTCAGTTGACGTTTCCGGAAAGGCAACAGATAAATCTACTCACAAATATCTTGACTACTAACTTGACACTTCGTATGGGTGACTGACGTCCGTAAGAAGTATGGGTGCAAATAAATCTAGAAACTTTGCAAATCTGCTCCCACTGTTTGCTTTCGGTAAATGTACTAGATTTTGACAGCGCAACACCTTAAGGCCGGTACGGAGCTGATAAGAAACGAAATTTTCCGGTGGTCTCCAAATGGTCTGCGAAAAGGCAGCGGAAAATAATTCGGGGAGAGTTCCATCAGTTAATACACAAGTAGCAGTGTTACCAGCACTCGCTATTTATATCTGATTTGGTTACTCGAACTTTTCGCTTTCGGCCCCAGTTATAGCTTTCATTGAAATTCATCATTGAAAATTTTGATTTACGATTTTAAGACCATTTATCCAACAATATTGGCTTTAGTTGGTATCAAAATAATGCTAATCAATTGTGGAATTTTTTTACGAAAAAAAAAGATTAATTCTGATTAAAACTTTTCTTTAAATCCACTTTTATTATTTCACTGATTGAAATCGATTTCAATGAACAGCTGATTTTCGTTTCTCTTATTTGGAACCCATTCGTTTCACTGATGTGTTCGATTCTCTTTCTGTTCTCAGCTGTCAGTTTTGCTTTCAATGATCAACCCCAACCTCGAAACCGAATTGTTTATTGCAAGTTGTTCTTTGGTTGTGCTTGTTTTGGTTATCTTTAAAATTTAATAAACATGCAACAACCAAATTTAAAAGAATTAAAAAGATACAAAGGATGCACTTGGAACATTCGCTTTCGCGTACTGTAATTTTTTCTTTTTTTTATTAAACTGAGCATTGTCAATAATAATAATAACATTTTATTTCTTTTATGCAATCCCATAATTCCTATTATTAAACACTTTTACTTGCTTTCCGATTTTTCGAGTTTTCTCTGTTTAATTTAACTGACAGGTCCTTCCACTGACAGCAACTTTTCAATGATTGCTATAACTGACTTGTCAAAAAAATTAAAGCATTATTCCACTGATTTGTTCCAATGACGCATTTCAATGATAGCTATAACTGGGGCCTTCTCCTTAAGATTGTCATTTGAGATTTTTCCCAATTTACGCTATTCACATTAAAGTTTGGCGATTTTTAGGCTCCTTAGGAATTTATTAATATACATACTTCTATTGCGAACGTACTCATTTCGTATAACTAATGTCGTTTTCGATTTGGCTTTTCAGATTTTGATCAGAGATCTTAGATTTCCGAATTCCGAATCCGAATCCGAATTTTATTGATTCTTGTTTGTATTGAGTTGGCCGCAAACAAATTTCTTTTTTCACTTGCACTGGAAGTCCGTTTCAATTGATTTTAATGCATTTATACAAACCCATTTCGATATAATTTAATATAAAAAACTCGTTTCCATAGGCGTTTGTTTTTCTTAACGTTTTTAACATTGAAAAATGGAAACTAGAAAAGTCTCTGAATTATGAGTACCTATGTTTTGTTTTGTTTTTATTTTAATTTACTATTGTCGTCCTTAAAAACAATGTAATCGGAATAAGTAGACAACGCTAAAGATTTGCGAAAAAGTGCGCACTTTTGATCTTTATATTTTATTGTCTTTTTTTGGCTCCAAGACTTTTAAAATTATTCTTCATACATCATAAAAGCTGGTAACATTGCAGTACAAATGTCAAATTTTCGCAAGCAAATAATGTCCCGGACAATAAACGTGTGCGAAAAGAGAGTGGAGAATTGTATAAAGTAATCTACTACAACTACCCACTTTTCCGCCGTCATTTCGCAACAGCTGCGTTCTGCAAAACGAAAAGGAGAGCGGAATTTTTCGTTCAAGATTTCGTTGTGTCATTTTTGTATGGGATTTTTCGTTTCTGATCAGCTCCGTACCGGCCTTTACAGCGAATAAAATGCGGCAGCAGTTCTTTTTTATTCCGATGAGTCAAGTATAACATTGCATTCGTAAATAGTGTACTACCAAGTTGAAGCCAGTGCTACGAGACCTTTGTTATGTAAATTCGCACGGTGAAATGTTAAATTTCCCTTTTTCCATAAACTATTTAGAAATATGCCTGGATCATTCTCATTCATTAAAAACAACCAATTAAATTATGAAATACAATTTCTGATTACTAAAATATGTGAAAAAAAGAAATACCAGTGTTAGTGTCAAAATAATCCGTAAGCTCTCTCCAACCCTAAACGCACTTGGTTCAAGAAAGTGTGTCTCTTACTAAGCAAAGCACATGACCTCCAACGACAGCCTCAGCTGCAGAACGACCTTTACCTCGAACTTGTGAGTTTATATGCAGTACACTAGTGCTGAGAAGTATGTACGCATCTGAAGGAACTCGCTATAAGTCATACTTTTTATTTCTATTGTATTTAAAACCAAACAGGAAGTGTGTCTCGAAGGACGACACAAAGTAGACATAGATTAAATCTAATTTGGTATTCGGTTAATATACAGTTAACATCATTTTCGACTGAATAATGAATAGTTGTACATATTCTGTTTAAAATTTTGTTTTTAAAACAAAAACCTGACATAAAATTTCAATTCTAATAAAATGCACACCACATTACACTAACACTCGCACACTTTTCCTAAAGGCAAACGAAAAATCTTTATAATAACCAATTCACCTTAAAAACCTCATAAGGCTTCGCGGTCATGGTAAAAAGTTAAATAGATTTTGGTCCAACAGTGAATTTAAGTTGAAAAATTGTGCTCGTCAAAAACAGTATCACCAGCGATATTCGAGCCACTCCCCGGATGGGTCGACAATCTGAACGGACCCACAGGACTCATAGTTGGTGCCGGTAAAGGTGTCATCCGCTCTATTTTGATCAACAAAAATAATCAATCAGAGGTTATCCCGGTGGATTATGCCATCAACGGGCTGATTGTTATTGCCTACGAGTTTAATAAAGAAAAGACAAGGTTTGCCTCAAGCAGTCGGTATCCACTTCCCACTATAATCCACTTTGTTGCAGGCCTAGCCAAATTCCAGTGTACAACATAACAAATGCCGATCACCGAAAGGTTTCATGGGGCTACGTCATTGAAAGGAGCAAACGCATTGCACAGGAGTATCCCCTGAACTTGGGCCTATGGTATCCCGATCCCTGCATCACAACCAATAGATTCCACAATGCCTTGAATGTGCTGCTGTTCCAGTGGTTGCCAGCCTACTTTATTGACTTTCTGCTGCTGATTTTCGGACAAAAGCGATTGTAGGGAGGGTAGCTTACCAAGGCCTACCTTAGTCTACATTTTTGTATATTTTTACAGCATGGTCCGGGTACAGCAGAAGATCGCCACAGGGATGAGCGTTTTGCAATTCTTCACCTTGAGCCCATGGACGTTTAAGTCACAGAGATATGCAGCGCTTTGGGAGCATCTGGAGAAAAAAGACAGGGATATGTATATATTTAGAGTACCTTCAAGTTTGCGACATATTTACACTTTTAATATGACTTTTCAGTTTCAACATGGACATGAACACCGAAGTGGACAACGATGAAATCTTGGTAAGATGCGCCAAGGGCGCACGTCTTTATCTGCTCAAAGAGTCGATTGACAGTCTTCCAAGGGCAAGGCTGCACCTTCGCATGTAAGCTGCGACTCAATTTGAATCATTGCAATTAGGCTCACCGTGTTTTTTCCACAGAATGTACTATGTGGACCGGATCTGCAAGACGCTCATAGTCTCAGGGCTGCTCTATTGGTTCCTCTCTGCAACAGGAATTTTGGCTGCAATATTCGATTAAAATTCGGCCCCTTTTATATTTAAACTTAGTTTAAGACACAATTTTTATACGTATGCGGTGTGTGTGTATTTGCTTTTGAGCGGAACTGTAAATAAATAACCAATCGATAAATGAACAGATTTACTTGTCATTATAAGTGTCTTCACTCAAATTTAGCAAATTGTGTTTATTTTTGGTAAACGGCCTTGACTCACTTCGGCGGCGTGGTAGACTCATAAGATCCTGAGTCTTTGTTTGTGTGTGTGCGAAAAGTGTAACCGCACTATCGTTAAATAAATAATGAAAACGTTCGCGCAGTGAAAACCAGTTGATGTTTTTGTTTGCAAATTTAATAAATAAACGTTTGTCTCGGTTGGAATGTATTTATTTATAGTGACCCCAGCCTATGCTGAACCGCTCCCCGGATGGGTGGATAACTTGAATGGACCGATCGGAGTAATGATTGGCGCAGGCAAAGGTGTTATACGTTCGATGCTATGCAACGGCGAGCTCAAGAGTGAGGTTATAGCGGTCGATATAGCGATAAATGGTCTGATCGTGTTGCCGTTCCATTATGCACAGCTGGAAAAAAAGTGAGTATACAGGGTGTGAATAAATTGATTCGCGTGTTAGTAAACATGGTGCACATGCACAAGTTAGCTAGCTGGCATACGTCCGTAAGCACGTAAAAATTGGACGTAATTGATGTGTAATCATATCTGAAGACTTTATTTACACGCGGGGATTGTAGTTTGCTTAAGTGAAATCGACAAACTCTTCCTACGGACTGATTGATAACAAATATCATATCAGATGTCTTCTGTGGAGACTTAGGTTAGGTTTTCTTTAGTTTTTTGAGGAGAGAATGTTCGCTTTCTAAAGCGGCAAATTTTAATTATAGGGTTTTCCAATAACAGGTGTTATTGTGAGTCACCCGCTATTTCGGTAGCTGTCATTTGACATTTGACAAGTAGAAACTACGCCATTACTAAAAATGGAACCATACACGCTTCAACAATGCATTGAAATTATTAAAATTCGCTACAAAAATGGTGAAAAAACGTCGTGTCGTGAATGATCCGGAATTGCATCGAAAAATCATCTTGACTGATGAGGCCCATTTCCACCTCGGTGGCTACGTCAACAAGCAAAATTGTCGCATCTGGGGTTCGGAAACCCCAAGAGTTATTGTTGAGAGGACGGAGAGTCCTCAACGTGAGGCTTTCGAGGACATAGGGCATCCACTTTGCGATTTGGTTATGGAAAATTTCATGAAAAGGATATGGTCCTGCTTGCGTGCTCGTGGTGCCCATTTGGCAGATGTTGTTTTTCATTATTAAGGGCATACCTTCCTCTTTATTATGAAATAAACATTCGATCATTTATCTCAAAAAATTAAATTTTTCCTTGAATAGCTAAATAACACCTCTTTTTGGAAAAGCCTTTAGTTGAGGAACTGTTTTCTGTATAGTAAAGTTCTGAGTGTAAAAAAGCTTTCTCGATTACCAGAAGCTATTGGCTTAGTTTACTGTCAAAGGTCTAGTCAACCATTATCTGTCAAATGTATAAAGTTTTGCAATCACAAAAAACCATTCAGAATAAGTTCAAGCGTAGGTAGCGAAAACACCAGCGGAGTTGAAAGTTATCTACGTTTTAAAATAAATGAACAAAACTTGTTAGGATTTGACAGATATAAAGGAACGGAAAGTATGAAAAAGTAAAAAACCTTGTGGAGTTGTGTTACTTTACATAGAACGGTACCCATATCTGATTGCACTAATAGTTTGACGCCATATTGCGCCCACATTAAAACAAGTTATATCCGTGCACATAAAGAGTGACATTTGCAACAAAAAACAGTCCCATGTTCCGAAAGTGACTTATTGGAAAATAATTGGGCACATTCAAGAATCTAGTTATCTTAAGTCGACTAGATTGGTCTGGATAAGATGTAACCTGAACACAAAAACTACATTGGTCGGGAACGTCACGTTTTCTACGTCAGCCACATATGAGAACTGTCAACATAGTACTCAGTCACGAATTTCTTGACTAGGTTCGTCGGCTACCCCTCCATAGACGTCAACTGAAACAGCTGCTCGTTCGACCGATTTCCCCCAATCAAAACCGAGATACATCTAGTCAGAGAGCTGTCAGACTTACTTAACTAGATACCTGAACGTCCTCATTGCTCCAGAATGTCAATAGAATTAATTTAAACAAATATATTACGATCTTTGTAGGTCCAATCGGGTTAAAACATTCAAATTGCGAAATCGGAAAAGTTCCTATCAAATCGTTCCTGAATTATTGTAAATGCGCAGAGGAATGTGATGTACAGTTGTACATACAGATGCAGAATAAGGGCTAACTTCGCACATAAAACAACTTGTTCTTGTTTATAAGTAAACAACTTGTTTATAAGTATTCTTCTTCTCGATTCTGTGCCTCGAATCGAGTTAGTTGCCGGAGCAAGACACATAACAGAAACAAGAAAAAGTTCCACAAAAGCAACTTGTAAACGGAATTCGTTCATGCGGATTCATGCATGTGTACATTTTCAATGTCTGACTCTGGTGTAGCAAAACGCAAGCGCATACACAGCTTGATTAATGAGATAAGTGATGAGGAGGTAGACATTAGACAACACACATTTAACCATTAATCAAAAGTCACCGCAGGAAAGAGATAGATCGGCACAAACGTGCAATATTGTTTGAAAACAAAGATGACAGGTAGAGTAATGACAAGTGATTATGCAATCTATTTTCTCTCTTCTGTAACCTGAAGATTCGTAATTTGACAAAAGATCCAATGTCATCTAAGTTATTGGGCCTTACCAATAAACATTTTTAGTCTCGGCTCTAATTTTTAGTAGTTCACAGTGGCTGTATTTTTATACAAATTTTGCGATTGTGAGCTTTTGTAAACTTCAAGTCGAGACTAAAAATGTGTATTGCTAAGGCCCTTAGTTCCGACTCTTAATTAAAGTAGTTTACAGTGCGCGATACCAATAACAAATTTAGACTCGACTTTAAATTTACGGAAGCTCACAATTGCGAAATTTGTATTTAAAGTAAAGCCACTGTGAACTCCTAAAATTTAAAGTCGACTCTAAAATTATTTATTGGTAGGGCTTTATTTTCCATAAAAATGTCGCAGTTGTGGACTTCCGTTAATTGAAAGTCAATTCTGCATTTCATGTGGTTTGCATGCAATAAAAATGCCTTCACCTTCCGCTTTCATAAACGTCAGTTAAGAATGCGCCTCGTTTTTATGGCTTCCCTTATGTGTACCACACTTACCCGATTACCTGCAGGTCTTTCAGCAGCCATTATTTTTCTTTTATTATGTTCACGTTTTATTTTTGTATGCTTCTCTCTCCCAATCTAGGCCAGAACAAGTGCCGGTGTTCAACTTAACTTGTTCCGAAAGTAAAAAGAAAACCTGGAAGTGGATCATGGATAAAAGTCGACAGTTGAGCAATGAGTACCCCTTAGAGATGGGTCTTTGGTATCCTGATGGTAACATAACAACGAACAAGCTGTACCATTGGTTTTGTTCGGTTTTCTTCATGTGGCTGCCGGCTTATCTGATCGACTTCATACTCTTGATTATCGGCCAGAAGAGATTGTATGCTTTGTTGTTTTTTTTCTGGGCATGTGTCAAAACTAATTAAATAAATTTTGCCTTGATACAGCATGGTACGAGTTCAGACTAAAATCGCCACCGGGTTGGATGTGCTGCAATTCTTTACCACACGACAGTGGGTCTTTAAGTCGGACAACTTTATGACGGCATTTAATGGTCTAACTGGAAAAGATCAAGCGATGTATGATGAGATGGACAATTTCTTTGCTTTGTTTACACAGTGCTAATGTTGTTGCAGATTCAAACTGAACACTGACGATGTGGATGACTGGGAGTACATGAAGGCTAGCTTTTTGGGTGCAAGGACGTATGTTCTGAAGGAGCCAGCCTCATCACTACCACAATCAAGGAGGCAGCTCAAATTGTAAGTCAGGTGATGGGTTTGCATTGATGTTTTGTTTTTATTGAAGTCGTTTTATCTTTCAGTTTGTATGTTCTTGACCGATTTTGCAAATTTGTTATTTTGGGATCGCTCCTGTACTGGGTGTGTCTGAAGCTGAAACTGAATTCGCTGATGAGCTCGTCAATGGACTGGGTTGCTGTGGCAAATGTTTAACCTTAAGGTGTCTGCGAAAATCTATGTATGGTTATCAGTTTGTGGATAATTTGGTGGGAATTAAGGATAAAATTGAATCATGTTGTATATCATGTCTAGTTACATTCAGGGAGATAGATTTCATATTTTGCTACATTAAATAAAGTGTAAGGCCGCCCGCACACGATTCAACACAAAAGGCAGAAAGTGCGTTGCAAACATTTCGTCGTGAAATACAAATTGTGTCATTTTTTAGCGAACTCGAATTTATTACATTTACACATCATGGTAGCTGTGTTGCCGGCAAATTTCTTGCAAATGTCGCAACGTGCTGAACACACTTCTTGAGTCATTAAAATACATTGGAGATGATCGAAACTGTTTTTTTTTCGTCACATAATGTCAAAAATATCTTACACATGCGTTGTGTGCGAAATACCTTATTGTTTTTGAAAAAAAAATTTATTTTGTATGTTGTTAGTTAATAATTATTTAAAAAGAAGAAAGTACTCAAATATAAGAACGGGACGGCATAAGTACCTACATGGGCTGTAGGAGAAAACAAATTGGGCCTTAGCAATAAACATTTTTAGTCTCGACTCTAAATTTTCGTAGTTCACTCTGGCTATATTATCCATACAAATTTTGCAATTGTGAGCTTTTGCAAATTTAAAGTCGAGACTGAAAATGTTTATTGCTAAGGCGCATTGTTTCAAGAATCCACGAAGGAGCAAATTCGTTACTGGTTTATTTATAGCGGTACCTATATTTATTTCTTACGTATAACGAAATTTTTTGAAATTTGTTTTGAAACGTACAGCACTAGAAATTCATGCTGTTCCCTTTTATCAATGTCATAAAAAGCCTCAAAAATAAAAACTTATTGTAAACGCTCAAAACCGATGGTTTCAATTCATTTTCGTTTCTTTTGATTGTACACGTTACTTCGTGAAGTTACTTGAAATTTTACAACGAGAATCGAATAACGAGTCGACGAGATGAAAGTTCCAGGATGGCAATGAAATAACTTATGTCTATCGGAGATTTGCTGTCAGTTTTCCGAGCAGATGTGGAATGTGGCGGACCCAGTCCAACAGGGGAAAATTCTGATGCCGCAAAAGTAAACCACGATGAGTTTCCCAACAGAAAATTGAGCCACTCATATTCTCACATACCAGCAGAATTGCATAAATTGGTCAGAAGATTTTGAGCGTTTTTTGCAAATTGTGGTGGACTTAGAAGCTGAATCTAATACCTGGTATGCATGCAAACCCAAGTCCGACTCTGCATTTGCTTAATAAATAGTTTATCATTTTAGTTTAAGCAAAGTGTGAGTAACATAAAAGGCTCCGAAATAAACTCCCAACTGCAATTTTGTATGAGAAACCCAACTCAAGCCGGAATCTTTATGTTTCTCGCTCTACCCCTTCCTGCAGTTACAGATAACGCCTTTATAATATATTTATCTCTAGCGAATTCCGCATTCCACTGATACTTAAGTTACACCCATAATTTCAGCAACGATGTCATTTCACAACTAGTATATTTTTACAAAGTGCACGCCGAGTTTGTTTCGATAAAAATTTGCTACATTTGGCTTTAGTTGGGATCGCATAGCAGCGGAAGCAGTATCGTTTACTATAACAATGGTGTCTTGTTGGCATATTTGCATCCTAATAATACTCCAATCAACCATTAGTCCAGGCTCGACCTTAGCAGTGAATAATGCAGGATCATTTGGGAAACCTGCGTCCGTCAGTGACCAACGAATCAATGGAATTCACAATCACCTGCAGACTATTCGAACTGAAATCGTAGACATCAAAGCGGCTCTAGAATCCAGTGATGGCGTCCAATATCTCAAGTTGCGACTGTCGACGCTCGAGAATCAGTTTCAGAATCTCAATCAACAACTCGCGGACGAATTTCGCCAGAATTCCGCTTCAATTGACAAGCATGACAGCGAAATCACAAAATTCAACAATTACTACAACACACTGGACATGCAGATGAAAGCCTTGGAAATAATGGTGGTGCATGACCTGTACGCGAAATATCAAGGTAACACTGATAGGCTTTTGAATTTTGCCATGTCAATGCCAACAAGCGATCTTGTCTGCAATGTTCTTATCGCATTGCGATATGAGATGCGGACAAGTGGAAATCTTGATCCACACCAATTGATTGATGTAGGCAGAGCTTTAGAAAGCCAAATACTGCTGCTGGATGGCAGCACTTCTGTTATGAGGACCAAGGCGCAGGCAGTGTTGAATGAAATTATCGTTGACATTCAATCTAATGCGACAGAGACTCTTAAAGTGGCCATGAGATCAGGTGACTATCAGGGAAATGTCAAGGTGAAGAAATTAGTCAGCGCGATCTGCGACTTCCGATCGGAAGCCTTCGATGAAGTAATGCGACGAGTTGTCAGTGAAATATATCCAGCTGTTTCGGCGCCCAAAATCGCAGACGATGTCTACAATAGCTCATGCTTTTCCCAAAGGCTCTCCGGCCTACTGGCGTTGTTTGGGAAGTTACAAAGTGCCAACGATTTGAACAACAATGCCGTCATTCGCATTGGGGATTACTTGCAGCGACTGACTGGTATGCCGGACTATGTCAAAGTCAGTGAGAAGAAGAAAACGTCAATTAGCAGTGTCATCGAGAACTTGCCGATTTGTGCGAAAAATTTGCTATCTTCATCTATGGTTTGCCTGTGGAATAGAGCCTTAGGATATGTATCTGTGAATTGGATGGGTGCCTTGAAATTGGAATTTTCTGCCAATGCGTACAGTTGGCATTCGAAAAGGTGGACTGTCCAGCGACTTGGCGATCGATTTATGTTCAAGAGCAAAGCCAGCAATGGCTATTTGCACGAGTTTTATGATAGAAAAGATAATGCGCATTATGCGTTCACGTCTTTCAGTGAATCAGAGAAAGATAGATCGTGGAGTGTCGAACTTGACGGAGACTTGTGTTATCTTAGGAACGAGATCTGTAGTCAGTACTTGTACCCATCTGTCGTTACAGACGGGCAGGAAAAAAGTGCCAGCTTTACATTCAAGCCAAACAAATCAATTGAGGATCTAAAGCTTCTTCAGTGGCAGGTTCGAAGTTGTTAGTTTATTAGTGAATTTGTAATCTTTGTCTGTGAATAAAGTTTAATGCGCAAAGCAGTCGTGTTTGAATAAATGGATGGACAGTGTAAGTGTGTGTCTTCCTTGTTCCTTTAAACAATTTTTTATACTTCTCTCAGACCTAAAGATACTTTATTATACCTAAGATAATTTTTATTATCATACTCCACATTTGCGGACAGCTTAAAAAAGAGTGTTCTTTACTACGCTAGTGTCAGCAAGCTACAATATCCGTGTATATTATTATATTTATAGCAAAACCGAAAAGGCCCCTCAAAACAATATTTTTACCGCGTCTGCTATTTCTTGCTGATTGCGCCTAAAACCACACCACGTTCATACACAATGCAGCATTTTGTTATTACTGTACAAACACTCCTACAACTCGTCGTCACCTCTGGATTTGCAATCACTTTAATGCGCCACTCCACTACACCGGCGACAACACCTTCCGTGAATATTAAACAAGTAAAAGTGTTATCATCGGCCTGGCCGATGCTTTGATACCCTCCACTGCATACAAGTCATGCAAAATTGGTTTTGTGAGGGAGGTACCAGAACTACTTGACCGACATAGCAGGTTTTCAATACCAACCTAACGACGATAAAAATAAGTTCTCTCACCAAATTTCATTCACCTACGTCAATTACTTTGGGCGCTATCGTGCTTTCAACAGACAGAGAGGCATGGGTCCAATATTGGTTTTGTATGGGAGGTACCAGAACTACTTGACCGACATAGCCCATTTTCAATACCAACCTGACGCCGATAAAAAGAAGTCTTTTCACCAAATTTCATTCACCTACGTCAATTACTTTGGGCGCTATCGTGCTTTCAACAGACAGACAGACAGACAGACAGACAGACAGACAGACAGACAGACAGACAGACAGACGGACATGGCTAAATCGATTCAGAATGTGATCCTGATTCAGAATATATATACTTTATGAGGTCTCCGGTGACTCCTTCTTTGCGTTACAAATGTATTGGCAAAGTGAATATACCTTCCTCTGGAGGGTATAATAAAATCTCCAACAATGTTTTGTTGGTTTTTTTGTTCTTTTTACTGTTTGTTTGGTCTATTCTGATATTCGTTGATT
Source organism: Cheilosia impressa (assembly GCA_948293265.1). Lineage (NCBI taxonomy): Eukaryota > Metazoa > Arthropoda > Insecta > Diptera > Syrphidae > Cheilosia > Cheilosia impressa. Next base: position 12,796,262 of record OX411883.1, read on the forward strand.
CGTTTGTCGAATATCTATCATCTAATTTAATCAGTGCTGAATAATACCTGATGGGGAACTAACACTGAGGAGCTTTGTTTACTCAAGGTACTCCTATACTCGTTCGTAGTAAAGCCAGCGACTTAAATTGCCATAATACTTTTTTCAATATTGTGCCTACGAAAAAAACACACTTTAAATGCATACTGCGTTATATAGAGAAGCACGCTTAGTCTTTCGCCCAAATTGATCAGACATTTGAATATTCTAATCCAAAGGTAAACACAGTAACGAGTAAATGTGCAGCGACAGCCAAGAATCCGAACGACACTTCACTCGTCATCAGCGCGTTTTAGTACTGGCAAATAATTGATTAGCTGTTCTGAGCAATTAATCTCTTCAACGCTCTTTAGCGGGACTCGCAAGCAAACAAACTAATAATAATTACTATTGCTACCTTCAAACATCAAAAGCCTTGCCGCCGCCATTAGCCGGAAGTAGAAGGACATTCCGCCGCTAAATCCTGTCTGGGACTTGGAAGTAAGCTTTCCAGCACTAAATACCGAAACTTCGCTAATTCGAGTTCCCGGTAATGTTACATTCAAATTTTTATTGACAGACGGCGAAAAATCAATACAATAGTACAAGTCTCAAGAGTCGAGCTGCCCTCTGTATACCATTAGAGGCCAGCTCGATCGGGGTTGGTTATAAATAGAAGATGCTGAACGTTGATGCTGTCATTAAAAGCTCAGCTCGGCCACAACAAGCTTTACATTCGGGACTGTCAAACCATTATTGTCGCTTCGTGTGTGGCTTACAGACGTTACCCGGTTCGCGGTTTGAATTTTGATTCAAAGATCGATTTTGTTGTTACAAAAAAAAAAATAACTAATCGAGTATTTCGGTGCTTGTTGTGAACTTGTGTTAATAAATAGACCAAACTGAAATGATTGTGGAAAAAGTGGTGAGTGTTGTTGGCAGAAGAAAAGCGACAGTCGTCTTGGAGTTTTTTTTTTCTCTATTTTCTATCTCTCCTCGTCCTCAGTGAGCAATTAGTGTGAGGTACAAGAGCAATTCTTGAATTTTAGTGAAATGATGCTAATTGTTTGCGCAATTGTTTACCGCAGGTACCATTCGTTTGCGCTTTGTCCGCAAAGTATGCGATAGGTAGGTTTTTTTCTTTCTAGCCACTTGAGGTAATGAGCTTTATATTTGATTAATAAATTACGATATAGTTTTGAAGTGAATATTAAGAAAAGGAAACCGTACCGCCAAAAACGAGTTCTGCTGGTCGACGCAGTTCTAAAGACCATTTTCGCAAACACTTCTTCAGATTTCAGATACTCGCGTGATTCGCAATAGGAAGTCGTTTTTTTCGTAAATTTTACTCCAAAATGTTTGTGGGTGCCAACAATTCTGATTTTATATTTAAACTGCGTGTTTGCGGAAGAATCTTAAGTCAATCAGGTTCAGTTGGCTGGTTGACGCGATCAATTATTTAAGCGTTTAAAATGAAATGTGCGTCTTTGTCTGAGGCATTCGCTGTAAAAAAAAAATGTTCTCCCTATAGCAGTAATGTCGGCTATCAAATAGGCGAATACTCGTACCTCTGCAAAGCAATAGTGATGAGGAAAATTCGATTTACGGCAGTAAAACATTACTGATACCGAAAATTGTCTACCAAATTGAAAAAACAACTGCAGATTTCTGAAAAGTCAAGAATTAATGTCAGAGGGCGTTTTGTATAAAAAAAATTGAATAAAAAGAAATTTGTTGAAGAGAAGCGTCTGTAGAGCAGCAATATATCACAAAATATGAGGCAAATTTTTGTCAAATAATATCCTTTGGAATTGGCTGGATTTTTCTTTGGTAGATCATTCAGAAATGTTACTCATTTGACTGTCATTTTGTACACCCCTTCGTTCATCATTTCGTTTTGAACTGAAACTGAAACTATTTCCATTGAAATTACAGCATTATGTCAGAAATAATGTGTAAATTAGGTCCCACAATTTATTTCTTACTGACAGTGACAAAATTGACACAAATTGAATTTAACACAACTGAATGCGATTCATTCGGTATTCAGTTTATGCATTTTCGAGTAGATTTGTCTTTTATTCGATTTTTATGTCATTTGATGAATGAATGTACTGAACTTGTTGAGAGTGAGAGTTTCTTATCAAACTCAGATGTCAATTAGTTGGAATATTTATTTTTCTAAACTATTGGCTTGCTCTCCACCGCTGGGTCTGATTATTTCGAGAAACTTATGCATCAAAATGCAAAGTAACCGAAAAGTACTTGATCTCGTTGAACTACAACTGTATTTTTGTTGCATGCTGCATCTAGCTTATTGTCAGGCAAATATGAAACTTAAATGGAATGAAACAAATTATCAGTTACAAATCTGGGCCGTTTGCTCATACGACTCTTAACAATTTAAGTTCTACTTAAATACTTATGGGCTACTTTTTTTAGGGCATAAACTGTCATATAAGAGTTTATGTGGAACTTAATTCGCTATGTGTCGTATCAGCAAACGGCCCTAAGTTTGATTTTATGTTCTCCATGTTCCCGCTCGTTAAATGTGAATGGCGCTAGAAGCAGTTTACTAGCAGTGCCATAAACAAATCATGATGAACTCAAGCCACTTCTATTTGGGATAAATACCTCGCCTCGGAAGTCTCAAGTAGAGGGTAGTTCTTGTAATTGCACTTCACAGTGCATTTTTATGTAAAGAAGTGAGTCAACGCAGTAGTAGAAAAAGACCTCGCCAGAAGGTGGCGCCTACAAGCGGAAAACTTCATTAACCATCTTGAAGTGTATAATTGAGAGTAGCTTGTTAATAGGAAAGCTAGCTGCCTGATAAACGGGCAAACGAGCGAATTTCTGCAGCATATAGGACTTGCACTTACACTGAGTACTGGCATTTAAACAAAAGAGCTCAGCTGCGAACTACTGTTTTACTGCTTGACACCGACTACATAATGTCATGTATCAGAGTTAGAGTTGCGTTACATTTTGTTTTGCGGTTTAATTATTGAAAGTTCAATTTTACTGTCTAGCTTCAAATATGACTTAACTATTACTTTTTTTCTAAACATTTTCCACCATGATGTCAGTCGGAAATATTTGTACCCTTACTGTCATTCCGCCCAAAATAAGTAATAAGAAAATTTATTCTAATATACTCCTGTCAAATACAATGCAGTAAGCAAGTTAAACAAATACGAAGGTTTTGTTATAGATATGCTAATTAATTATTAAAAAGGAATTAATCTACACGTTAATACACTTTAATAGTTAGCACACGGCGGCTTTACGCTGTCAAGCTAATTGACAGCGGCGCATTGCCAATACCAATTATAATGGCAGCATTTCCGCGTTGCAACTACCTAAATATCGTCCTATTGCATTATAGAATAGAAATATTTTTTAAATAGAAGTGATTAAATTTTTGAAATAATAGGTGGCTTCACTAAATAAATAAATTAACTCATTTGAAATGGATAGGATCTTGACATTTCCGGCTGATGAAAACAACCGATTTCTACGACTTTAGTGACTTAAGTTAAACATATCGATTAGCGATTGCTTTTTTATCAGTAACAAAAAGTGCATTTCACATTCACTTACAGACTTACTAATAATCATTTTTAACTTTTAAACAATTTTATTGGTCACAACGGGTAATTTTGTATAGAAAACTTCGCTATTGTGAGTTCGGAAAATTTTACCTGGACACTAAATATAACTAGTGACCCAGTGGTACAAATTCTATCATTATAGTGTTCAGGCTTCTGTATAGGCTTATACACAACGTGGCTCCGCGAAATAAAGACCCAGAAAATAAGACTACAAAGTCAAATGAAACAAGGTCCCAAAAATGCGCATACAAAACAAAAACAACAAAAACTGCCTAAATTTTGGTCAATTTCACTTTTTGGGGCCTTATTTTCCAACTAAGGGTCCAATTTCCTTATGAAATACCTAAGCCCTCAACGAATTAAGACCCTAACATTATTTTTGGAGGCCATTCATTTCATTTCTATTTAAAAATTAATAAATAACACGCGTTTTTCAGCTGTTCTGTTTTTCCAGCGCTGATTGCTTTCAACGAGAGCATTTTATGTTATTGTAAGCGACTAACAGCATAGCTGAACAAATTCAGTTGTAAGCCTCGCATTGAGCATTCAGCGAGTAACAGATAATCAAATCGGTCGACTTTTAAAGCGAAGCTTATATTTGAAATTAATGTAAGCAAGTACTAGAATGACTGAAAAATTCAACATTTGAATTGGGGCTTACTTCCACTTTAAAAATTGAGCATTTGGGGTTTATTTCATTTATTTTTGGGGCCTAATAAATAAATTTAATTTAAATTCGCCATTGTGATCTTCCAGGCGAATATTAAAAATAGTTATTAGTAAGAAGCATTGGGCCCCCCCCTTCTTCTTACAACCGTACATATTTTGTAGAGTTCCGGCTCATTAACTAATCGACAACTACAAAATTTTTACTTATCCTTAGTTTAAATTCTAAACCGAGTACAGCCATGATGCAATCTGATCACAATTCCGCATTAGAGTACCTACAGGTATTTAAAATAATATTACTGTGCATGTGCATTCTTCAGAAGCCGGACTAGTGATAGACGGTAATATGACGTTGTGATTGGAATTTTAAACAAACCTCTGTTAAAACTCTCGTTATGAAATTATTGCTGTACACTTTAGCGGTAATTTCAATTTGTTAGCACCTATCTGTTGTGTTTTTTTTTTTCGTGCGAGTGCTTGTGCTGCTTGTCAAAGCTCTGAATGGAAAATGTCATTTGTTCGCAAGTAGGTGTAAAACACGCCGTAGGTCTTAGGGTAGATGTTACACACTATATTTTGAACTGTGTGATAGTTATTCTGAATTCGTTCCTTTTTTAACTGTATACTAGATAGTTAAATGTAGCACATTCACTTTTTATCTCAGACGTTTTGTTTTTTGACAAAATCACCTCAAAACAGTGGACACAGGACAACTTATGTGATCATTTTTATTCCTCGTACGTGACGACTGTAAGAAACGTCTAAACTTCAGAAATACTGTTACTATCCGGTTTGTTCTTATGCGAACAAAGAAACAAAGTCTGCGGTGTTTCCATATGCGTTTCTTATGAGCGATTTGGTCTTCTATGGGTGATTCTTATATCCGTCGAGTGACACTTGACACTCATGAAAAATGTCATAAAAGGGAAATTATCAAAGTAACGAGTAACGAGCTATTGGCTTTAGGTATTGTAAAGACATTTTTTCCTCCTCGAATTTCTTTCTTTTCGAATAACATAGATCAAACACATTTTCTAGTTTTGCCTATTTGTAAAAGCAGCTTTTATTCACTTTGCAATTTTTGTTATTGACATTAACAAAGCGAACTACTTGCAGGCATTTAAATGTTTTAAATGGTGACTACGCGTCTTAACGACACATCATGTTCAAATAGTAATGTTGGCATCATTCCAGCTTAAATCCACATTTAAGTGCAATAATCATTGATAGCAAAAATAAATAGACTCTATTTTTTAATCTGCGATTATGTTAACAACCTGCGGAAACTTCCTTTTGTTTGTTTGGCTTTGTGTAGCACTTATTTCAGTTTTTTGATTGCCTTTGCTGATTTTATGTCTTAAGCTTAGTACGCTGTTCGAGCTAAATTTTCGTTCAATATAGCAATAATTTATTAAGGTAAATTATTATTTTCATTTAATAAACAATCATTATTATTAACGTCACTATTAAAATTTTCAAAATTTAGTTGACCTGAATTTTAGCGAACCCATTTAGCCGAGTGGTACGCTAAATAATCAAACTTTTGTTTCAGAATGTACTTCCTGTGTCTGTCAAAATTTAGCGTACCCATTTAATGGGTCGACACATTTTCTCAAGCTAAATTGTGACAGATCGTTGCGTATTTGTTGTTCTGTTGCGGAAAAGTATGCAAGGATGAGCTTTTTTATTTATTACATGGACGAGAAGTACTTAGAATCAGAAATTGGTTGAAATTAGAGAGAATTACATTTTTGAAGGAAGAGCTGTTTTCTGTGACTTTTATCTACGGCGTAGCCTATGTCAAAATTTAACTAGGACTTTAGCTAATGTTTGAAGAGAATAGTTGGAGACCAGATAAAATTTAGTTTAGCTCGAGCAGCGTACTACCCTTAAATAAATATTTGTCCTTTCATCACTTCCGGAAGCCGTTTTGTTTTATAGGCGACATTTCGTAAGCCATCACTATAAAAATATTAGCATGCTGAACTCTCCCTGCCAAGTAAACAAGTTAACAAGATGGCCGACCAAAATACGTGTCATGTACATTCTTAAGGCAAACTGTGTACATTGGCTGCATCATCTAAGCATATTTATGTGCCTATCCGCAAAAGCGGCAAAAATAAACACTGCGCCTTTATAGCCCTGTTGTAAAATTCTGCTAATTCAGTGAGTCACTAATTTCTCAAAAAACACTTAACGTATTTATTGAGCAGCACATCATGGATTTACCCATTTCTAGTTGATTTTTTATAAATTACCATAATTACGTTCAAAAACAGTGTTACTCAGTGTTCCCACATAATAAAGTTAATTAACAAATTTGTTGTTTGACTAGTGACCATCTCACAGCTGCCGCAATCGGCCACCCTCTGGACGTAAATAACGAATTTATTGCGATAAACTGGGAACGTATTCTAAAATGTCTTCATCGGCTCGAAACACTTAACTTAGATGGCGCTACCGTCCACTATGAATATGGGCATTAGTTTTCAGCTTTGCAGTCGACTTTTTCTTGGCGATTTTGTTAAAAGGGCGAAAGAAATTGAGCTTGAGACTCGCCGGAGTGCACGAAATTCTTGACAAATCTAGTCAATATATCCGCGACTGATTACTAAGTTGACAGTTCGTATATGTTGCTGACGTAGACAAAGTGACGTTACCAACCAATCTAGTATTTTGCCTTCCGGGTACATCTACTCCAGACCAATCTAGTTGACTTAAAAAAAGTTTTGAATGACTGACACGTGTCATTATGACATTGCATTCGAGCAGTGTTCTACTTCTAATTTATCTTTAAACGAAATAATACTAAAAACAAATATGACAGGATAGTACCACAATTGACATTTATTCAACCACAACGAGCGCCAGAAATCGATGTTTGTAAAAACAATTAAACAGCCCCACACGCTGCCCGATATGTTCTTTTTCACATTTCAGTGTGAATAGTGCAATTCTTATTGTACGTGTACGTGATACTTGCCGCCTTGCGTACGTGATCGATGATCGAACATCAGCAGAGGGAACCAATTCGATTTGGACAAAGGTACCAACCGGTCAACAAATCTGCGGTAAACAACTTGTGCATATCAGTGCGGCTAAATTTGGACCCTCTACCGGGAAAAACTCAATCGAAGTAACTTAGAGTGTGCATAGTAAGAAACTGGCGGATTACAATTATTATTGTGCAAATATTCACCTGACTTTTTTCCTATTATAAACAAGTTGAGAGCCTCTAATTAGTTAGCCCGGTGTAAGCAAACAAAGCGTCAGTGATGAAAGCAAGTCGCTGCAACAAGTTCAGCTCTCGATGTATCAAATTTTGACAGATGTCACTCGTTGCGTTGATGTAACGAATGGAGATCAATGGTGGGCTGTAGTTCAGGGTCACACAGCTGGCGGTAGGATTCTTTAAAGCTTCGCCCGACCGATTAGATGAATGGGCATTTGCTTGTCAGCCCATTATGGAAGTGATGGGCCTTAAGTGTTGTGTAATTGTATTGTGCCTTACAATTAGCACTTTGGACGTGTAACCGCACAAAATGAATTTGTTTATTGATTAATGGCCCGTTCGTGTAACCTCCTTAAGTCTTCATTTTCACATGATACCCACACACACTGAGCGATAGGCACTTCCGTACATGGAGTGATGTGCGATTTTGGTTATTTCCTTTGATTAGCATATCCACTATTGAAAAGTGCTAATTACTCTATAAGCTTAGGCTAAACTTGACATTAACCTTGTGCGATTATATTGTTTGTTTAGATTGATCGCGCAACGAACTCGGAATTGTGGAGCTTTGCCAGCGTGCTGATCCTTGGAATAACGATTTACACGTTCTGGGGTTACTTGAAGTCAGTGCTGCTGTCGCTGAAGCTGTCCGGACCGCCGACAGTTCCGTTCTTGGGCAATTGCTTGCTGCTGAAGGAGAGAGATCGTAAGGGAGATCTCATCGGTTTGTTTTTGTTCCCGTTTTTATTTCTGGATCATTTTTAGTGCTGACGAATAGAGCTTCTAAGGCGTATGGCCTGTATGGATCGCTTGTGCGAATATGGATATTGTTGTTTCCGTTTTTCGTTGTCCTTCAACCGGATGATCTGCAGGTGGTGCTGTCATCGAAGAAACACACCAACAAGGTGTTCTTCTATCGGCTGATGCATAATTTCTTGGGCAACGGCTTGATCACGAGCAGCGGAGAGAAGTGGAGCACCCATCGCCGGCTGATTCAGCCAACATTCCATTTGAGCATTTTGGAGAAGTTCATTGGCACATTTGCAGACGCTTCGCAGGCGATGTACAAGAGTTTGGATCCAACGCAGAAGGAGATCAATATAGCGAAGTTTGTTAACAGCTGCGTTATCGATATTTTGAATGGTGAGCGTGATGGTTGTGGCTTGTGAGTTTGAATTCGTTTTAATATGTTGATGCATTCCAGAGGCTGTGCTCGGAGTACCTGTCAAGAAGAAGGATAGCATCAATATGGAGGAATCGCCTTTTAGACAGTGAGTAGACAAAAAATTTGACGCTCTTTTGTATGCTTTGGGCTTGTCACAATGATGTCCAGAAATATCGAGTAAATCGTTACTTGTTGGGGCAATCAGCGAGTCGATGTTTTACTGGTCATTTATTTATAGGGAAATATACTTCTCGCTCTATAATTTACTGTAACCTTTCACCTTTTGTTTTAGGGGAAAAATGGTGATCCCGCAACGCTTCATCCAGCCATGGCTGCTGCTCGACAGCATCTACCACATGACCAAGCTTGCCTCCGAGGAGATGGATCAAAAGAAACGCCTCAACGACTTCACGCGCAAGATGATCAAACGTCGCCGAGAGATACTAGAAAGCGGTGACCCCAACGAACGCAAATGCCTCCTCGACTACATGATTGAGATTTCGGTCAGCAATCCAGAATTCACAGAAGAAGACATTGTCAATGAAGCCTGCACTTTTATGTTGGCTGGTCAGGATTCAGTAGGCGCAGCCACCGCCTTCAGCTTATTCCTCTTAGCACAGAACCCCGATGCGCAGGAGAAATGCAATAAAGAGATTGACGCGATCTTTGGTGACGACAATCGCCCGCCTACAATGAGTGACCTGAGAGAAATGCGCTACTTGGAGATGTGCATAAAAGAAGCCCTTCGGCTGTATCCCAGTGTGCCCCTAATTGCTCGTAAGATCGGCGAAGAGATCCAACTGAGCAAACATACCTTGCCCGCTGGCAGCAATGTGTTCATCTGTCCATATGCGACGCATAGGCTGCCGCACATCTACCCGGATCCGGAGAAGTTCGATCCGGAACGGTTTTCACCTGAAAACTCCGAGTCCAGGCATCCGTATGCGTACATACCGTTCAGCGCTGGTCCGCGATACTGCATTGGCAATCGATTTGCCCTAATGGAAATGAAGACTGTCATATCACGACTCTTGAGAAGCTATGAGTTGCTACCAGTGCCGGGAAAGACCAAAGTCGAGGCAACGTTTCGCATAACCTTAAGAGCGTCTGGCGGTCTCTGGATTAGGCTTAAGCACAGGCGGGATTTGACAGAACTTCAGGAGTAGTCGCAAGCTGGAGTACTGCTAAGTAGAAGCAGAGAAATCAGGGACTTTTGGATTGTGATGATAAAAATTTTGTATTTTCGCCTATATTTCAATTGCCTTAGGTTAAGTTTTAGGATTAGGGTGTCCACTTTTAGTTATAGCTGACGTTTAAACGAAGAAAGAGGTAAAATAAAATAATGAAAATTAAATTAAAAACATATAGTACAATGGTTTGTTTGTTTCTTTGTTTGTTAACATTCCAACAAGTCCACCAGCCTACTATGATCATGAGGACAATCCTTCTTTAAATCGATCAGTTCCTTGCACAGCTAAAAATGATTCGCATGCTGTCATAAAAAAAAGCTTTTTCCACGTGTATAATGATTACGAGCCCTACTGTTTCTTTTAACATCGACATTTTGTGAACGCCAATTACATAAGTTCACTCTCGTCTATACGGTGAGCCAAGGAAATGTACAACGGCAAGCAAATTTATTTTAAAAAACTTTATTTGACTCCATTTATGGCTGCCACCCCTCTCAGTTCAACACTGGGGTGTAAAAGTATTGCTCATTCGACTAAAATAAAAAGTGCGCACGTTCTTTTCATACAGTAATATAGCAAATGTTTATTGTAAAAAAATAAAAATTGTTATTGCGATTTACGTGTGCGTTTTGTGATTTGCCGTACATTGGATCAGAAGCTGTGAACTTTGGACCTCGTTCGAGATCGTTGAGCTGTCATCAAATGTGGATGTGAATGGCATTCAGTGATGCCAACTCAGCATAATTAAATTATGCCTCTTATACATAGTTCCGATGCTTGAGGAATAAACTTACAAATAAATTTTGAAAATCTGGTACATTCTTCAACCAAATTCGCATCACAAATTTTCATTTACAACTGTCATGATGAGTTTCCAAGTCTCTACTCTACTTACTCACCAAACCCAAACCTTGGATTACAGAGATCAAAAAAGTTTTAACTAACAAATTTTAATCACTTTGTGTCAAATATGCAATTTTTATCTTTTTCACCAAAAAGGCATAGTAATTTGTTTTGTGATTCTTTTTCGGGCTTAGGCATAAAAAACTTCGACACGGCTTGGCATCACTGATTGCATTGCATCATCGCCTACACATACAAAGGAGAACAGGCGCAAGCTTTGGATGTAAGTTCATTTCCTATGATCCCTAGTTAAATTTGGAAAATTGTTGCTGAAGTTCTCTTAAGCTGACTTGGCTTAAAATTTGTCTATACCATTTCCTAGTAGAAAGGTCAACGCAGTGTTGGCATTCAAATATTTGGGCAAATCTGCAATTATGACAAACAAATATCTGCAATTCTGATTTCAGTGGAAAGATCTTATTCAGAAAAATTTTTTTTGGTTAAGTAACGATAATAAAAAAAGGCAAAAAGGAAGAGCTGAATACTGAGGTTGAAAATCTGCAAAATGCAGACAAATCTGCACTTGTGGCAATGCTGGCGGTCAATGGCGCTTATATCTGTCTCTCTTATTTTGTTCACTATTCCTAGTTGAAAGCAGCAAACAAATTTTAATTTGGAATTCCTCAAGGGAGAAGAGATCTGCACTTGTTTGATTGGTTGTGATCAAATTACGATTAATGTATTAAGAAGACTGAATATGATAGAAATAATAAAGACAGTGAAGTCGACAAATTACTGGATAGATCTACCAAGGTGGGGAAAAAGTTGTCGGACGTCTGTTAAATCCGCAAAAGGTTTCTTATTCCGTACGATTAAACAAACGTACTTGACGTTCCAAGAACTTCCGACAGTAGTAGCATATATGGGGCTACAGTACTAAATTCACGACCCCTATGTGCGATGTCCAGTGATCCCAGTGAAGAGGCAGTACTAACACTGGGACATATTTTGATTGGATGCATTAAAGGTGGTCCGGATTGAACAGATGTCGTTCATCGTGTCATCTTTAGGCTCGCTGGTCAAAGGAGTATACTTCTTGATCTGCAGAAGCGAGCAAAGTGGAAGTCGTCCGCTTAAAACGTGAGGTTAGAAACACCGGTTTTACTCGCAGACGACAACATTCCGTTGCAACGTAAAATTCATAAAAAAAAGTCGCAATAACTCTTGCGAAACACATTTCAGCTTATGTTTATATTTATATTTAGGTATATTTTTATTTATATTTATATAAGGCAAACAAATAAGAATACGGTTACAAATTAAATACTCGTTTATAAATAGAATTATGTATTACATAGAGAAATGAAAATTGAAATCAAACATAAAATAGTTTAATAATAGAAAAACCAAAGTACATAATATTACACAAATTATAAATTATAATATATTCGAACTTGTTTTGGGGGTCTTGCTGTAAGGCTTCGTTGTAAATTTTACATTTGATTCGTCGTTTGTCGGGACGAAATGTACGTACGCGTTTGCGGGTCGATTCATTGATTCACATTCTATGAGAGACCTCTGAAGGTCTTGAGATTCTTCGCTTGGTGATGATCTGAATTGGATTTCTTCAGGGTTATGTCGCTGCCGGTTGTGGTGATCATGGTATTGGTGAATTTCCTTGGTGCTTGTGGAGTCTTGGGCTGTGATAGTCGTTCGGTGGCCTCTCGAATCCGTCCACTTAGCCGCATTGTCGACGCTGAGCGAACTGGTAGGGGAGAACTCGGCAAGGATATAGAGGCGCTGGTTTTCGAAGCGGCATTGGCTAGAAAAGTAAGTTGTAAGTATTTCGAAAAGCACTACACTCTGCACACGTACATTTATTACAAGACGTCAATCTGTCAAAAACGTTTCTGGGCTTATTCAAGTCCATGCTAGGTTTTGGGTTAGCTTTGCACTCAAAAAGGCTACTCACTGATTTCGGCTGCACTTGGCTGAATTTATTCTTCAGCATGGATACCTTACCGGCGGTTTCGGGGATCACTTTGGGCGGCTTGACCTTCTCCTTGGTCAGGTTGTTTTCGAGCGATTTTTTGCGCATCTTTATGGTGTTGGTGAAGTCGGAGCGCATAATCGGCACTGTTTCTGTGGTCATGGTTAGATTTTTGTGTTCCAAGTTTAACTCGAGCCCGGGCGATCGCGTACGGGGTGAGGGAGATTTCTCTTCATTGGGCTGCTGGTCCCACTGTTCGGCTTGAACTGGCTTAGTTTCCGAGCCGTCATGCTCAACGAGCTGGGATTTGGCTATCTCCTCCAGTTTTGTTTTCAAAATGTCATGGGGCACTGCTACCGAAAGTGGGCTATGCTCCTCCTCCGGGTCCTTCGGTGCCATCGGTGGCTTATCTACTATCGAGTTGTGACAGTGACATTGGCCGTTAACACCGCCACTGCACGTCGAACATTCACTGAAGCCGGAGTCACTGCGCTCACTGCACTGCGTCTTATCGCGGACCTTGAGCGAGTTCCGTACATTGAGTTTTAGCTCCAGGCTGGGTAGGTCTGGATTGAAGTCATCCTCTTCCTCGTTCAACGATGTCATGTGTGCCGAAATGTTCGGGTTGAAGATCGAAGCTCCCGAAACCGATGGCCGTGGGCTACTTGGCAACGATCCAGCTGCCGACACAGCGGAATTTCTGCGGGAAGCCGACAAGTTTGCCATTCTACCTAAGGCTCGGATTGCATTTCCAGTTTTCTTAAGTTGACAACACACAAAAGCAAATGTGGGAAACGAAAAAACCATGCGGGGTTAGGTAAGCAATAAAATCACACTTGTCACAAAACGCTTTTGGGATCTACTTACTTGCCACTTCCTTCGGATGATGAATTTCTTGAGCTTATCTGTGCAGATTTTGTTGTTGCTTAGATTCTCGTCATGTTGCTGGGTCAGCCATGTTGACTCTAAGCACTGTTTCGCCGTCAGTCTGTCCTCTTTTCGATGAACCAAGAGATTCGAAATAAAGTCTTTTGCTTCCTGCGAGACGGCATCGAATGCTTCGTCTTCGAAGTCATAATCGGCTCGGGTGATGTTGTTGAATGTGTCAGCGTCGGAATCGCCCATAAATGGTGACAGGCCGGAGAGTCTAAGAGGGAAATTTGAACAATTTTCCAGTAAATATTCGAAGAGAGGTAGCACAGTGTTGCCAAAGGAAGCGCAAGCCATTTGAAGTCAGATACGAATTGATACTTGAAAGAACTGACAGCCATCTGTCAGTGAAAGCCACAGAAAATTGCAAATTGCCAAACTTTGTTTCTGTCCAAATTTTGGGTAGGAATGGCCGAATTAGACTTGAAAGTTCAAATGCGTTATTGTGCGGGAACAGGCTTTATTTCAAGAGAATACATTTTAACGGGAAGTCAAAGAACTGTCACTTGCTAGACAAGGTGAAGAGTCAAAGTAAATATGGACGTTCAAGTATCTAGTTTAGTAAGTCTGACAGCTGTCTGACTTGAAGTATCTCAGCTTTGATTGGCTGGGATCGGTCATATGAGCAGCTGTTTCAGTTGACGCTTATGGAGGAGTAGCCGAAAGTTCGTGACTGAGTAAGTTGACAGTTCGCATATGTGGCTGACGCAGCAAAAGTGACGTTTCCGAACAATCTAGTTGAAACTGATTGGATTTGCGATTGAAATCGGAAATGTCAGACAAACGTCAGAGAACAAAAGAAAGATGAGTAACTGACAACTTTCACTTTGGAAACAGGACATCTTATGGCTATTTACTTACAAAACATAACATATAACTCCAACGCTCCACATATCCGATTGGAAGCTAATCGGTTCATAGTTGATGATCTCCGGTGGAATAAATTCGGGCGTGCCAAACAGAACTCTTACGGGGGAATCGGAGTTCAAACGTTGCGCCAGTCCAAAGTCAATGATTTTTATTTGATGACTAGTCCTCGTGTGGCACATAATATTCTCCGGCTTGAGATCCAAATGCACTATCGACTGGCTGTGCATGTAGTCGACACCTTCGCAGACCTGCCGCAAAAATAATATACAGTCTCGTTCCGTCAGTGTGAAGTCATCGGCCACAACCCGCTCAAAGAGTTCGCCACCAGTAATGCTAAAATAAATTGTCTGTTGTAACAGCGTCTTTAAAACGTCAGTCATACGTACTATTCCATGACCATGACAATTTCGCGAGCGCTTTCAAATGATGCCGCCAACTGCAGCAACTTTGGATGCTGCAGAGACTGCATTATGGAGATCTCCTCCTGGACCTTCTGTCTGTCGCGGGATTTGATGCATTTTATAACCTTAGCTGCCAGAGTTTGGCTGGTGTCTTTCTCTTGAACCTTGTACACGACTCCGAAACGGCCTTTACCGAGTTCCTCGAGAATTTCGAAGCGACTCTTGAAATCCCCACCGGCTTTGATGGAGATTGTCCTTTGGAAGTCTGAAAAGGATATGAAACCATGGAAAGCTTGAAAAATTTACGAGGTGGTGTACTTACCTTCGCTTGAAACTTCTGGATCGGAAATCTCGACTCTGTCGCTTGCGAATCCCGGTTCACTTCGTCCATGGATATTCTCGGCTCGAACCCGGAATCTGTAGGCCGACTGCGGTGTAAGGTGTTTCACTGTGTACGCAAGGGAGTCCACCACAGTGGCGATTTCTCGCCATTCGCCATCGCTTTCGTTTTGCATTTCAATTCTGTTCAAAGAGATGTGTAAGAACTGCTGCAATGGAATCGCCAACACTTACATAAATCCTGTCAGCATACATCCGCCATCGTATGGTGGTCCACACCATGCTACTGCAACACGATCGGGTCCCTGTGAAATGCTTGGTTTGCCACTTGGCGGCTCCGGGGGGCCCTCTACCGCCACAGAAGCAGCCGCAAAATCGCTACTGTGATCGTTCATTATTTCCACAGTGTATTTGCCACTGTCATCCGCTGTGATTGATGTCAGCTCAAGTGTCGACTGACCCGGTATGGTACACACTTTCGTATCGGTACTTTCAGTTATTGGACGACCCTGGAATTATTTAAAAAAAATTACGTTACGAAACCGTAAATGACACATGTGAACTTTCTATTTCAACTGCATGAGCAGACGCAACCTTTTAGGGAAACATTATTCTGAGTAGAACTAAAACGTCTTAATTTTCACAGGGGTGTATTTTATCTCTTTCTGTCATTCTGTCCTCCTCTCTCTGTCTGATTGTGGCAAGCGGGGGTACCAAGTGAATGCAGTGCAATGCTTAACCACAGAAACTACGGTGTATTTGTGGTTTTAGGTTGAAATGAAGTCATAACGAGCATTGAATTCAGAAATAAAAAATCAGATCAAGGCAGGGCTTCTGAATGTAAACCGAAAATTACCCACATAGGGCGACACTGTCCGATAAGAGTTTTCAAACGGATTCTTAGAAAACAACCTCGTACAACTAGAGTTGGGCTATCATTAAATCATTAAATGATTAAATGTGCAATGTGCTATTTTGGTTCACAATAGAAAGTTTAGGTGTTATATGATCATCCAGTTAAACAACAGCACTCTTTCTATCGTTGAATGCACTCATCAACCTCTGTCGCTCATTTTTGTGACCAAAGGAATGTCAAATAAAAATATATACTGAGTTTTAGCTTTAACTTTTTATATTTTAAGCCACTGTCGGGGGCTTAAAATAACAGTATTTGTCTGAAGAGTTTCTTTACAATGACTGCCCGGATTTTTCTTATTCGTCTATCGTCTATTTATGACAACGTCGGTCATAAACTCGTTTTGTTTTTGCAAACAAATGTGTCGCTCGGGTAAGAGTTAATAAACCGCGTTGTGGTTTCTTTTCTTGAAAATCAGATTAAACACACGACATCGAGCAATGCGTTGAACACTCTCGTTAGATTACATCTGTAGTAAAGTGCACCACGAATATAAGTGCTGAAGTATTACTTTGAGTGACCAGAATAACACCTGTGCTTCGACTCACGTCAAAAAGTATGATGTAATGCACTTAACGCAACGCACGCTAGCGAATAGCTCTAAAAGTTAAGCAACGCGTTGAAAAAGTATTGGACAGCACATTTTGTCTGAAAAGTGACATTAGCACGTACACTGTCTGAATATTAACTGAGCCACGATTTACAACCATCGTCAGTTGGTTGTATTCGAAACTGATGCGTTGCGCATGCAGTGAACGACAGGCATTAGCCTTTTATTAAAATATATCATTGATCATCAGTTATGATAAATTGGAAAAGCGCTGTTGCTCAAAGTAGCAACACTTCTGCAACTAAAGTCTTGGTTTACATATAGAGATATATAATGGTCCGAAATGAAATAAATTCAAAAATCAAAATATTGGAAACCAAGGTACTGGACAATAAAAGGACGAACAAGATTGAAACAATTTGTTTGCCAGCATAAATTTGATGCAAAATAGTTTTTCTTTTGTCACAATGCAATAGATTCGAAACTATTCAATTGACGCAAACTGTCAGACTCTATTCATTATACACAAAATATAGTCCCGATCTATAAATCTAAGTTGGAAAATGCATTCGAAGCTAACCTCAAAATATTAATTGCAGCTAGAAACTGCGAGCTTAAATTCACGATTAGCTGCGACCAAAAGTAAACTTGTCCATCTAAAAGAAATGTCAGAAATTGCGATTAATGACAGAAAGATGCTGGGAAGTAGATAAAATTACAGAAAAGAATCTCATTAATGAGTTCATTAACTTTAGAGCTCCTAGCCAAGCAAAACCGTAACAACAAACAAGCAGAGAACATATGGTATGACTGTACAAGTTCGTTTATTACAAATATTTACATCTTGTCGGGAGCGTCTCTAAAATAATTGAGTAAACTGCCGGATGCATGGGTGTTGGTGTCATTATTCATAAAACGCTGATAAGATAGGCGGAGAAAATGAATTAATTGAACAAGTTCCCAGCTAAACAAAAAAATACCCCAAACTCGAATAGCCCAAGTTTTTTTTCTCAATATGAGCGAGGTTGTACCTACTAATCTGTTTTTTCTATTGACATTTGCTATAATTTTATTGTATGACCAAATCTGCTGCGCGCACTCATCTTTGCAAATAAAGGGAGGATGTGGAGTGTGTTCAAAGTAAATGTTATTTGGGCTGTCAAGTCCATAAAACGCGCTCAAAATTGGTATAAAATCGGAAAAGTTAGACTAAAAATAGTAAAATACCAAGCAAATAGAAGGAAATATTTGACAGTTGTAAATTGAAGGCACCATGGAGTTGGCAAAGCGATGCCATTGACAATATGTATGAGTTTGTGCAAGTAGTGCAGAAAAGTGTGAGTAAACACATAATTCCCTTGTTATAGGTTCAAACTTGAACTAAAAATACTTGACAGGTCCATACGTCAATGACTGAAAGAGTTACCACAAAACTAGACAGCTAATTCATTTCCGCCTTTAATCAATTATTCCGCAAGCAAAACATTGGAATACATGTCCCCCAAGGACTTCATTAAACACTTTAGACAGATATTGACATCTGTCATTCGTTTTAGCCCGATTTGCAACTATTGCACATCAGAATCAACCGATCTTTTCAAACCCAACTTCCGTTTATTGAAAGCAACAACTATAGCCAATCGATGGCGAAACTCTGTTCATATCACATTCCTTTGCCCACTGCCAATCTGGGTCATTGCACATCTTTTATTCAAAGCGTAACTTTCAGCAACCACTGTACCCAGCGCAAGAATAAAAAAAAGAAGGCAGAATTGCTAAAACGCACAACTACTGTTTTCTTTTGTATTCTCTTTGCTGACGCAAATCTCTAGACCAAAACTATTCCAGTGCGCAGCCGATGGGAAAATTTATAGCGCCCGCTCTCGTTAGTTGTAGAAAAATCACCACAAATGGTAACCTCACCATATTCTGACAAGAAATGTAAATCAACTCCCAGCCTTTGCTATTGCATAAGCAAAATACACGATCTAAATAAAAAAGAAAAAAATAATTTCCAACAATAACTGCAGTACTTACCGCTTTAAACCATTTAACAGCGGGCACTGGATACCCGCCGTATGTGACACGTAATCTGACAGTCTCCCCAATGAGGGCTGTGCAGTCGGCGGGTCCTTGATTGATGTACGCAGGAACAGCCGACACCTCCTCTGTGGCAGGCGTTTCAAGGTGGAAGTGTGCCTTCGGCAGTCCGGGAAGAACAGCCAAACTGGTGTACGTTGTGATCCTGTCAGTTTTTGGCCGAATAGGACTCCGAACTGTGAACTGCACTTCACCACTGTGACAGTAATCCAAACCGAGGACGTGTAAGATTCTCACTCCGTCGGAGTGTGACTCTTCCAGCTGCAAAAGTCGTCACAATAGAATCAGTCAATTGTTACTAAAGAAAACAACAGTCCCCCAAAACAAAATGTAAAAACACTTGTGTTGACACTTGCGCAACGGTTAAGATCTAGTATACTATTCCGCCGCGGTGTATTGACAGCTGGCTTGTGTTGCCGGCAACAATCGATCTTCAAGACTAATGGGAGCTTAGTTCAACCTGTGCCAGTGTGCTCTAGATCTACCGAAAGGTGGAAATGGAAAATGACTAGACTTGACTACGTCGGCGCAGTAGCAATTGCGCGCTCTATATCAACATCGTGACGTTTTCTCTTTGCCGCTTATCTCGGACGCGCCGCCCGTTCCGAATGCAAAGTAGCAATAAAATAAGAAAAACATACATTTGTCACGCACCGCATGGTTCGAGTTTACTTGCTGGTCGCGCCGCCACTCTGTTTTTGGATTTGAATTTGAATTTACGCGATCGCTTCCCTAGAGACGTAAGCACTTGTACTATTGTCGGCAATTAGAAGGCAATTGCAAGTTGACAACTTCTGCAGGCTAAGTGTTGGCGATTGTTTTGTGTTGCTATATACTGGGCCCAAATACGCGCGCAGTCACGTAGCCGTACAAGCGATGTTTAATCGCTGAAATTACAAGTAATGTACGAGTATCTTCGCGTGTTTATGGAGTTTTGCCAGCGGGGCTGTACTCTTTATTGAGTGCTTATAGGGAAATGCATTTCAAGGCCGCCGCCGGCGCCGAGAGACATGGAAACTGTTTAACGGATTTTTTTTACTACCCCATTTAGGACAAACAACAAGTGAAATGCTGTCCAATTGTTGCATCCATACCAGTTGAACGGGAATGCAAACTTTGTATGAAGTTTACTTGTAAATTTAAAGGAAGCTATTGGAAAAAAGAAGCTTTTTCCGTCAATTTTATGAAGAAAAGAAAGGTATTGGTGGTGTTAATCTTAGCTATGTGTCTCAAATTGACACTTCTTGTTCCGAATTCATATTTGATTCGTGTGAAAGTATGCTCTGGTCACACTAAACAGACACAATTTGATTTCTTTCGCTTCGTTTATGTTCCATTTTGTCAATATTCCTCTAAAGGTATTGAGCACAGAAAGTCGACGAGTCAACGAGACACGGTTTCGACAAGTACTTGAATGAGAGTTTTCTTTGCTCATGGTACCATCTGCTTGTCACCTTAGACTCGCCATGAAGAAAACAAAACTAAGTCAAGTTTTCATCTGAAAATCGCAAATAAAAGTAAAGAATTCGAGTTCGAAAAATAACTCTTTCTCTTGGATTTACAAAAAGTATTCGAAATTCGATATTTCTGGCGAGCAATCAAGTGGAACACACAGTCGAACGCACTTTTAATCTTACACATATTATTTCGGCGGCCATATTGGTTGTCATCTTGAAATCAGTAAAAAGTTTCGACGCAAAAAATGGATTCAAACAAAACAGAAAAATCCCAAATCCCAAATAGTGTCATCAGACATTATGTGTTGACAGCTGATACGTACGACTTGCGAAAAACTCTGTCGTATGTGCAGTATTTATCTGAAGTTTAATTTGAAATTGTATTTTCGATTCTGAATAGAACAGCAGTTTGCATAAAGCCAATTAATTTAATTTGTTACCTTTTTTGGGGCGCGGGTATGAACATTAAGTCCATGTCTGGTGACGAGCAATGTATTCACCTTTCATGGCAGTACAATTTTCGAATTCGGGTTCAAAGATCGCGTGTAAACTCTACTTCGAATTAAATTGTTCAAATCGTGCCATTATGACATTTCATTCGAACGCCGTTTAAAAAAAAAGAAAAAGAAAACAAATAACAAAACGTATTGACAAACAACAGGTGATAAGCGAATATGTAAAATATTCGCCGTGAGAAATGGCGACGGAATGTATTCTACGTCTAGGGTCTTTGAACTGGCAGTCTGTCAACTGTAACAGCACATTACAAAGACAAAACACCTACACATGAATTTGATGACCTTTTCAAAATGAAAGTATAGTTACATTTATTGAAACGCGTATGCAATAAAACAGCCAGAAAAAGTGTTACCATACCCGTGGACTTGAAACGATTAAACGCGACTTAATAAATACGTCATGAGACCATTTTGAATACTCATTAGTTAAGGAAATGACTTTTTTATTGTCATCTGAAAGCAAATGAAATTAACTATGAAATAGTCATTTTCAAGCGTCAATAAAATGCGAACTTGACAGGAAGACTACGTCCATAACCTTACGCATATCAGATAGATACACATAATCGGGTATGAATCAGAAATTTTTGATAAAAAGACCAAGCCATCTATTACGATGACTGTTTTGAATTAAATTACACAATAAAAATATTCCTTCAGTAGTTATGTTATCTTTAATAATGTTATTTCGGTATAGATGCAAGCAGTATAAAAGGTCAAGTGGCAAGTGTCAGCAGAGTCATTAGTGTCAAGTGGTGCTTCAAACTGATCACTCTCGTTTGACATTGTGCAGTTTTTTTTTGTGCGTTTTGTTTGGTTTGTATTGTGATTTCTTTTAAACAGAGATGATAGGTAGTTTTCTTTTAACCGCTTGTTTGGTATGCCAAAGCGGTGTTTCATTTTCCGTGTAAACAGTATCGCGATAACAGCTACTTGTAGTATTATTAATCAGTTGAGATGTGATATTAGGCGTTATAATGTATTTATGCAGTTAGATATGTTTTGCGGTTTACCAAATTGTGCTATGAAATATGAAATACGAAAATGAAATTGAAATTCGAGACTCTCGAACCAGTGCAAACAATCATATTTTTATTTAGGTACATTAGCACACATTTCAATTGTGAAATTGACTGAAAACTTGATGGTTACAAATACGTCAGACCAAAGGCTGTCCAAGAGCACACAAAATTTAGGGCGAAACGGGTTTGTTACCATTGCAATGATGCCATGCCAAAGTTCATTTTATATTTTTTTATTTTTGTCGGTTTAAGAGGATGTTTGACAGCAAAGCGGGGAAGTGACATACATTTCCACGTCATATTTTCTAAATTTGAATTGAACCAAGTTTGGCTGCAGATGAAAATTCATCAACATAGAGTGAAAGCAAAGGTAGTCACGAAATCAAGGAACGTCATGTGAGCTCGGAAAGAGTTCTGAAAAATCATTGTCGCGGTGTCAAAAGAATGATAGCAGTAGGTCTGTTCCCTTACTTTTAAATCTTACGAATTTGTACTAATTCGTACGAATTTTACTCAATGTCGTTCCTTAACTCGAAAAATTCGTAAAAGAGAGCGTCATCGAGAGAGCAAGCTATTACCCCTCCACTGAGAATCTTACGAATTTTTACTCAACAAATTTCTTGGTGTAGAATTGAAAAAACTGTCAGTCACCTTTCAATGAACAGCTGATTTGAAATTTGTTGTCCTATTTGACATATGAGTGCATTTGTTTTGATTTCTTACGTATTCAAATGGTATCAATAGGCGAGAAAATAAAATTGAATGTTCTCCTTAGATTCTTTTCGAAAGTGGCGACGAAATTCTTCCTCGCTGTGAGGATTAAGAAAGGACAATCTCATCCACGCAATTTTTAATGCTGTGTCGCTTTTTCCCCTTCTCGAATGCTTGTTTTTCAATCAGTACAAACTCTTCCACATACTCGGATTCTTCAAAAAGAAGGTCGATTTATTCCGAATAACTTTCATTTCTAGATGAATCAACTAATCTTGTTAGTTAATTAGCAAAATTCTTCGTTTATCAGATATTTTAACGACTTTTCGCGCCACTTTTTGAATTTTTGAATTATGTATCTGTCATTATTAGTGTTGCCATTCTGACCGGATTCCGGTTATATCTGACCGAAATCTCTTCACTCTGACCGGAGAAAATTTTGAAATCCGGTCTAACCGATTTCTAACCGGAACGAAAAAATTCTTTAACCGGAAAAACCTTTTTTGACCGGAAAAATAATATTGTTCTATGACTAGATAAAGGATAGATTTCTAAACTTTGAATAATACTTGGCAATACTTAATGAACACACTCACAAGTTTATACAGAAACCAGTCTCATTTGAATCCCACCAACTGTGACTGGGTGTGTGCATTCAAACAAGACCGAAGTTAAGACGTTTTAGCATATTTTGCAATTTCGGTGTTGGTTTTACGAGTTTCAAACGCCGAAGTGGAGTGGAAAGTTAATTTTTCTGCAAAACATTGTGATGCAAAGCTTTTCAATGAATTGTTTGTTTTTTGTTTTACTAAATCCAAGATTAGTTAAATACATATTATAATATAATATGTTTTTTGTTAAAATATATTATTTTATTCCATTTTTGACCGGAATTCTGGTCAAAAAATCTTATTTTATCTTTTGACCGGATTTTCTGACCGAATTGAAAAAAATAAAAATCGGTCATTCGGTCAGATTTGACCGGATTCATTTTATTTTAGTGGCAACACTGGTCATTATTGGTAGTTTGCTACAAAAGCGTTCCCTAACTTTTTCGTAAGTGTCTCTCTCCGTGAGAGAATTTATCCCCACCACTGCCATTTTGACAGTCTTTTCCATTTTACTACAAATGTAAAGGAACAGACCTAGTGTCAAAAGAATAAAAGCTCTGCCCAAAAAACTACGCCAAAATAACCAGCGCTCTTGGTTCGAAGCGAATAAAAAGTGTAACAAAATGCCATCCAAACATTTTAGATTTCTCCATAGAATGCTAAAGACTCCTATTGCGGTTTAGCAAAAACTTCTTGTCTTCAATGTATTTAAACATTTTTTTTTTAATTCCTCATACTAATAATGAAGTCCATAAAACCTCGGTATACTTTATTTCCGCTTCTTATAATTTGCTACCAATGTCTAATTTCCGCTCTGAGCAAAGAGTGCTGGCTCTAATGTTGGAACCAACCAACCAACGCGAAGTTGGCTACTAGCAGTCCATATGGTGTCTATGGTGGTACCACAAAAAAAAAAGTTACTTTTCCGCTAATAGAAAAATAGAAATGTCAGTCGATTTGGAACATATACAGACAGTTGAAAGCCTGATGATAAATCGGTGATGTTGTTTGAAGTTATATAGGTAAAATCCCAATTTTTATAATTGCTAGGCCTTCTCGAAAAATACACCAACGACAATGTGGCAATAATTTGCCAGGGGAATGTCTTGCAAAAAACTGACTGCGAATTTTATCGATAAACGTCACATCGCCCTTTGTTTCTTTCTACAAATTTGATTACTTTTAGCCTACGCAATTGCATTGGCACGGCAGGGGCAGCTTGTTTTCTTCTTTTCTTATTCCAATAGGAAATTTTGCGTTAGTTTGATAAATTTTACAATTTGTTCTAGAACTCCATCGCAAATGGCTGCACGTCAATATTGTTCTTTTGGAAGTTTGGCATGCGGTCATTAAAGTCGGCTGTCCTTATTATTAGAATTGAAGGCGGCTGCTACTATACAACCGATACAGGATCTATGTAAAGCCTCTACGTTTGTCTGTCGAAGGAATTTTCCTTGAATTCGAGACCATTCGCTATAGACATTTATGCGTCTGTCTTTCAGGCAGAGATAGATGTCATTGCAATCATTGTGACCACACCTTCGAAGGTCATGTGATGTGAAAGACAATGCTCTCCAACTGCGCCATGTAGGAAATTAGGAATATATTTTAAAAGATTTCAAATGTCATTTATCTGTCACGAATTTCTTGACTAAATTCGTCGGCTACCCCTCCATGAACGTCAACAGAAACAGCTGCTCGTATGACCGATTTAAGCCCATCAAACCCAAGATACGTACATCTAGTCAGACAGCTGTCACACTTATGACGAGTACTAAACTATATACATTAATCTCCCCATTGCTGAGATACCTTCTCGAGGTTAAAAATAGTTCATCTCTTTTTAGACTATACAACATCTTTTTGACAGCAATGCATGGTGTTTACTATATAACCTAGAGGTAATTCAACCTGAAAAATGTCGATTGTTTTCTTTGAATTTTGTCAAACATTCGACAGAGACAAACTACTTCCGGAATGCTAATCGTTTGACAGTCATTAAATTCGAATTTTTCAAAATGCGTTCCTTAGAAAAAGAGAAAGAATACATTTTTCAAATGGGTGGAAGGTCAAAGTAGAACGTGCAGATCTCAACTCAACATCGAGTTGTATGTTTGATGTAGTGCGTGGCCACCACATGGCAGACGGCCATAAATTTGAATGCCACTTCCAAAACGAGTGTGCCTCGCGTTGCGATATCCCATGATATCATCAACGGAAAACCAAAATCTGCTTTCGGAATAATGCAATCGGTTCGAAAACACACGCGTTTCACATAAAACATCAATTACAAGCTTTCAACAACCGATCAGCAATAAATCAACTGATTCGAATTTAAGTAGTAAAACAAAAGGAGTGGCTGCTGGCTGCACACGCAAAAGGATTAAGTGATTACCAACTGTTTATATAGTTTACCCAATTGTACAAATGAAAAATAAAACCTCATTGCAACCGCAAGAGTGACCGCAAAAGATACCCACTTTGACTTCATACAATCGAACTTTGAAGATACCTACGCTCAGTTTTCACTTAACTGTTGAAAGTAATTGTTTTGTTTGGGCACCGCCACTCAAGCTCTTTATTGACGTGCAAATTTCTAGGATCGTTATATTTGGTATAAATCAAATCACAGTACGTGCATTGAATCATCGTCGCACCGAATGGAGGATGGGGGAGAGGGCTTGTCTGTCAACAGCCGATGCCAGATGCCGGTATCAGGCAAACGTAATTTCATTGAATAAAACATAATTCCACTTGGTTGCGTTTGAGCCCCGACAAGGTGACACTTTCGTTAGATAACGCCGCACCTTTGCCTAACAGATGCACTAGTCGTGATTTGATCTCATCATACTATATACTGTATCCACAGCAGTTATTGTCCAAATTGAAACCAAATCAATTGGCACCATCTGAATTTGCATTCCTCGCTGGTTGCCACTTTGACCTCGTTAATTGATTCTGCAATAAGCGCCCGCTGGCACTCCCCACTCCCGCACTCCGATATCTATTTCAAGTGAATCGCCCGAATAATTTTAATCTAAATCCATTAGAACCGAACACATATACACTTTCCCTTCCACTCAATTATCGCTTACTTTCGATTTACTCATCTTCTTGTCAAAACAAACAAAAAAAAAAAAACACAGAATCGTGGGTAGATCGTTAAATTTCAAAATATTTACAAAATTCCACATGCGCTCTGCCCGCGAGACGGCAGCGATCTACAGTGGAACACGCGTCGAATGTAGAGCACGAACTGAAGCGCGCAAGGTACGAGTGTCTACTAAGCTGACAAGGGTCAGCTTTGTTGCTGATGCGTCCCCCACCAACACCAACACCCGCTGGCGAAAAGAGAAACCGCTTGCATAATAAACAAATAAAAATACAATTAGCCAGCTTACCGAAAAGTTTCGTGAGTCAGTGGTGACGTCCCGGCCGCACACTGTCCAACTGGAGTGCGCGTTCAATGGGTAAACCTTGGCACAGAACGAGGTGATCATGCCTTCGATTCCGATAACTGGAAGTGGATGCTTGAGTATCGCTAGACCAGATCTATCAACGTCATCGGTGTCGGCTGCGGGATGTCGGTCATCGACTTGGAGCTCGCATGATGTCGCACGGGTTCCATAGACGGACGTGACTATGCATTCATACAAACCGGTGTCAAGGTCGAATGTGTCTTGGATGCGGAGGCAGATAATGCCGTTGCCGTGGTCGATGTATCTGTGAATTAGATGGGCGTTAGGCATTTAAGTTAATTTTGTTGATAGGAAACATTCCAGTGGAAGGCTTTCTTTCAACTGGCAAATGAATTCACTCTTCAGGACAATGAGGGCAGTGACCCAATAGAAGGCGTTCGAGCTAATATTGGTCATGGTGCACAAATCGTTGGACGCACAAAGGAAACTGCGAGTGTGCGTCATATCGATGTGAACTAAAGAAAGTTAGAGTAATCAAATCTACTCGACTCAAGAGTGGGCACTAGAATCTCGTGCAAAGAAATCAAGCTGCCTGTCAGGAGGCAACATATGGTACAAACGAATAGTTGAGAGCTACTTCCCTCTGAATCAATACTCACTTGAACTCGGACGAGTCTGGCAGAAGCTCCCCATTTCTCGTCCACACGTAGCTGTACGGCTCGAAGCACTCCAGTTCGAATGCCAGATCTGTTGTCTGACCTTCGTAGGCCTGCACAGTCTTTGGCAAGGGCGACACAATCTTCGGCGGATCGCATGGTATGTCCTGGTCTTCAGTGTAAAACGCCACTGAAGTGGAAGTGGCTTGCACGCCATGTTCATCCTCAGCAATGCACGTGTAAATACCCTCATCGGCCTCCGTGACATTATCTACAATCAGAAAGGCCTCGCTGTCTGTCAGCGCAATTTGTATCCTCTCCGAGGCCATCACCTCATCGCCATTGTGATAGAACTTCCTCGCCGGCACGGATGATCCTCGCATACCGGTTGATAGGGCCATGCGACCACCAATTCTCGTCGAGGGTCCCATTATGCGACGTGAGATGAAAAAGTTTCTTCTCGACGACGACGATCTAACCGCTCGTCCCGCGGGAGACCTTGAATACTTACTGCTGCCAATGACATCAAGCCTTGCTGTCGCTTCGATGCGTCCATAGTCATTCTCTAGCGTTATTCGATACAGTCCAGCGTCGTCGAAAGTGACTTCATCGATCTCCAGCATCCTCAAGTCTTCGATCTCTTTGACAGAGATGCGCGTTGTTGGAGTCACAATCAATCCGTCCTTGTCCCATGTGGACCAGGGTGTTGGGTGGCCGGTGATGGCGCACTGGAAGCGCACACTATCACCCTCCTCAACGACTTTGTTATGCGGAATGGCATAGAATTTAGGAGCGGCAACTGCTCGCCGGGAAGCTGTCAGATCGATGCTTGTATGCCGGAAGGACAGTCTTAGTGGAGAGACACTGCGATTTGGTGTCGTTCGTGGGGTGGATCGGGGCGTTGAGCACGCCGATAGTAGACCCGATGGACGAGCCAGCTGACGGGTAAGCAGATTTTCTTTTTCTTCAGGAACATCGACAATGATACAGGCAGAGGAGAGTGCTCGCCCGACACTGTTTTTCGCCACACAAGTGTATTCGCCTTCGTCTTCTGAAAAAACTCGCCGAATCGAGAGTATGGCCTTGACGCCGTCGTAAACCATATCGAAGTCTTTTCCACTGTGAAGGACATGACCGTCTTTTTCCCATATAATGGCGGGCTCGGGAACAGCTTCAACATGGCACTCGAGGGTAACCGCGTCACCGTCGCAGCATCGCAGGTCTTTCAGCGGACTTATGAAGAAGGGAAGTGTCTCAACGTTTCTGGAATGTTTAAATTTAAACCATTAAGCGGAATTTGAGGATCAGCAGCGGCTGCACTTACCCGTGTCTAATTGAACCCTTTTCCATTGAGCTGAGTTTGTTTATGTCTACGGAAGGAGGAAATAAATTGCATTAAAGTTGTTTTTACTGTTTTATTATAAGAAAACATATTTTATAACATTTCAGCTGGTCGGCTCGAGGGATGAAAAATTCAACTAGGCAGCCGAGTTCTAAATCCAACACATCCATCCCGATGTCGATTTGAATTTACTTCGTATCAATACCAAATAGCTTTAGCTAATTTTTAAATAACCAATTCATTCAACTTCGCGCATACAACCCACACAAATAAATACAGTTGGATTTCAAGTGCGCCTGTGTTTAAACGACAAAAACCATCCACGCGACATGTCTGCACTTCCGCTAAAATAAACATTGATTCGTCTACTTTCAGGCGCAAATAAAATTCATTTTTCATTTCTACATGGTAACACTGCAGACGTCACACCTCTGACATCTAGTGCCGCCAACATAACCAAACAAGAAAAAAAAAATCTAAAATTAAACATTTTCTCTTCGCGGCGAAGTTTATTTTTTGTTTAGTTCTCGGAAAACGCGGAAAATTTCAACATTTACAAAAGGAAAAGTGCATTTATTCATTGAAAAGCAACAATGGACGTCGAACTGGAACAAGGATTCAAGAAGGGTGACACCAACAACATCCCCGCTATGACAAGTGAGATGATTTTCGATTTTATTACCCATCTCGGAAAAACTGGCCGCCGAGTTGACCCAGTCAAGTAAGAAAACATTTATGCCGCTCACATTTTTCACAAGAAAATCCTAAAAATAAATCTATGATCTAGGGGTGGACAGAGTGCGGAGTACAAAATAGATTTCGTTCAAGTGAAAAAGGCCGAGATACTAGAAGTGCGGGCGATTGCCTTTACTAACCCAGAAGCCGCTAACAACGGCGAGCGTTTTAATATCTACCTGAAAATCGATGAAGGCGAAGAGGAAGTCAAGGAATCGGGTTGTGACCAGTGCATGGATAGTAAGAGAGTTGGTATGAGCGGTGGTATTCTATGTAAAACTTTTACTGATGCTTAATCTACTTGCAGAAGTATGCCAGCATGTGATTGCGTTTATTTTCTGGCTACACCGGCACACGGGTGACGCAGATTCGCATCAATTTCGCACATTCTGGGGCTCGGAGTACGAAGCGGTGCCAGAGAACATCGTTGCTATGAGGATTCACGATATATTTGCCAGCGATGAGCTGCGCGTTGAGGCTGACCAAGAAGCGGATGAAGTAACTGAAGAGGAAGGGCAGGCATTTCTGAACAATGTTCTCGATGAGATGGAAAAGGTAGGTCTCACTGAATCTTCGCTCTTTAAGCATTGTCGTCCGCTTATGGACGAGTTTGAGCCAGTGTATATCCACCACACCATGTTGGACACTGGCAACAACTACATAAAGGACTTCAAGAGCTTCATGGTGCACATGGATGATGTAGCTAAGCAGGGGCTTTTCGACAAACTATCCGAGATCTCGATTTATAGCTATAAGACTCCCCTGTGGACGGAAACACAGTTTTGCCGCATACGCTGCTCCCTAATCCATCGAGTAGCTACGCGAAAGGACTCCAAGGAGGACGAGGAGATTCTCGAATCGGTGTTCTGCAAAGAACGAGAGTACAACGTAGAGGAACGACGCCAACTGAAACAGCACAAGCGCTTCATCCTCAAACAGACAGAGAAGCTGGAGAACAAGACATATCGAGAGTGTGGGCTGCTGTTGAATGAGAGCTATCCATATATGTGTGCCTCACCCGATGGCATCACCGACGATCACATTGTAGAGATCAAGGCGCCCAAGACCGACGAAGAGTTCGAGAAGTACTTAGAGTGCAAGGAAACTATCGCACCCAAGTACATGGCACAGATTCAGATCCAGATGTACATGGCGAATGTCACCAAGGCTCTGTACTGTGTCCTAAGCCCGACGTTCGATACAAATGGCGCACTGCACTACGTGTGGGTGCAGGCGGATATGGAATTTGTTGCCAGTCTACTGAGTGCCGCTGAGGACTACTTCAAGGAGGTGGTCTTCCCAAAACTCATCAAGATTTATATTGATTGTAATTAGAGCAAATAAATTATAATTTCCACTAGAAGTTGCATGTTGGAGTGAATTGATTGACTTACCTTTGGCGAAGATTTGTAGCGAGATTATGGCCTGGGTTTGGCCATGGCAATTGCTGGCTATGACGGAGTACGTTCCGGTGAAGTCTAGCTTCGCGCTGGGTATTTCCAATCGGTATTCAGGACCGTCTCCTATTCTGCGGAAGTGCGGTGCGTCCTTATAGTACTCGGGCTGGAAGAGAGGCAAAGGGATGATTTTAGCTAAGTTAGACCAATTGTAAAGGCTATAATTGGGTAAAAATGCAGTTTAAATGACGGCCAGGGATGTAAAGATTCCCCATACACTTTTGACCTAACCTAAGAACAAAAATTCAATCAAAAGAAACAAAACCTCAAAACGAACCGATACAAACTACACTGAAGGTCATAAGTCACTGCAAGCGTTTTGAATCATTGAAGAATAAAGTCTATTTAATAGAACCCTTCTGACAAGTTTTGCATTACTCGACTCCTCCTCAAAACAAAACAAACTGCATTAAAGGAGAGTAACACTCAAGCCAAGCCTCGGGACATTTTGTTTTTGAGGACTTCCGGCACTAAATGGGTCATTTATGATGTCATAACACAACTCATAATATTCTTTCGTATTGTTTTTCCAATCGAGTATGCTTTTCTTGGGACATTTCAAAACAGACTTTCCGACTGTAATCATCTCCTACGGAAGAACCCCATATCCAACCTAGAAAAATCCAAATTCGCCTTAATAGCCCAATCATCGGATCCAACAAATTCTCTAGATGGGATTCCGTCAGATATTGCGCCTCGCACAGCATCAAATGTACACGACAGCGCGAAAATCTCTTACCCCAGGCTACAACTAAACAACTTAAGAACGTCCTTGCCTTTTTTGGAATGGCACAATTCACGTTGCGACATTGTGTGCGCGTTCATGTTGCTCAGCTTATGTTGCTTTTTTTTCCATTTTCCTTTAATTTAATTAGTCAATTGAATATTGATCCTTGTATTTAAATATCTCGCATATTTTGCAATGTCTCTGGGAAACGTTTTGTTCAGTGAAATGCTGTAACCGTGAAAACGTCAGCCGCGTCTTGCTTGAAATCACTTCAACATCATTACATGGTTCGTTGGCGTTAGCGTCTCGAGTGACACTCTGGCTGGATTACAAGATTTGTTCTAATTTCGGATAAGTTTCCCTACATCTTGACGGAGCATAATTAGAATACATGTTGGCCAGTACAACGTGTGTATCACATTCAAGGTCATTGTTTGCGATCTCTTACCGCAAACTGCACAAAGCTACTACGTGTGTTGTGTATAGGCTTTCGCAACGACTCGTTTTGCAATGTGGTGACTATACAATTTGGCCATGCATCAAACAGTTAACAGGGTATACTGACAACAAAATAGAAAACATAAACAATTCACGTAGCAGCTAGCAACAATTTGCGCAGCCACCGCCAGCTATTATAGAGACAAGTGAATCAACGTCAGGCTGGACGTGGATGGTTGGGACGTATTTTTATCTATCGACGTTGTCGGTCGTCGATCGGGCGAATGTGGACTTGTGCTTATATGGCCGGCTGGGTGATTCATGCGTCCTCAGTTTGGTTGGATTTTGGTTTTTTATGCAATTTTTTATTTTCTTGATATTTTGGTGTGCATGCTTTTGTCATTAATTAAACAGACGAGTAGGGTAAATGAATTCCTATTGCAGTGCAGTTGCAGCAATAAAACCTACTTAACTTGGATGGTGAGAAAAAGATTAGCACTTGGCCACATTGCTGACAATTTTGGATTTTCTAGATCGATCTTTAAGTTGATTGGAGTTTTATTTCTTCTTCCAAGAAATAGTATCACCTTAGCGGCCCAACTAAATGTTTACAAAGTGGCTATAGGCACGGCTTAGGTCTTCAGCTACGTATTTGACGTAACCTAATAATTAAAAATAGTATTTTGAGAAATAAGTTGGGCCTTAAAAGGTACAGGCTCGTGCCCGAAAATGAAAAGCTGGAGTTAAGATCCCTTTAAGCGAGCGAAGCGAGCCACATTACCCCTGTTTGCCGCGTTTAACCGTAGCCGTCGACCTAAGCCGTGCCCCTAACGTCGTGCGAATAGCATCAGCCAAATGTTTAGGTTAGGTTGAAGAGGGAGTCTCATTACTAGGCACCATAATTAGCCCGTCGCTGTCCAACCAAAAATGCACATATCTTTTAAAAGATTAATGTAATTTATTACAATCGGAGTTATTTTCATCTATTTGTTATCTGCGTACGTACTTAGAGAAATTCGAAAGTGTGGGCTTGGACTTATCAGAGGTATCGTTACGATGCAAATGTTTCCCTGTCAGCAATGTAAATGAGATTGCTGAATGAAAAGCTTTCCGGGGGAAATATTGTTTTATGAGAGGTGAATTTAAAGACAAAATTATAAACTTCCGTCGTAACTCATCCTCTCACCATTTCATGCCAACATTTATC
Source organism: Cheilosia impressa (assembly GCA_948293265.1). Taxonomy (NCBI): domain Eukaryota; kingdom Metazoa; phylum Arthropoda; class Insecta; order Diptera; family Syrphidae; genus Cheilosia; species Cheilosia impressa. The sequence continues at coordinate 12,829,386 of OX411883.1, forward strand.
TCATCTACGAAACACGTTAAATTCAGGATAGCTCACCCATTGACTACTCATCAAACTCTTTTTGTTGCCAGTGGTAACGGTACCGATTATAATTTTCTATTTATGCAGGACGGCTTCCGAATATTACATTCATATCTACCAGAGTTTGTAGCCTTTGCCTCGATTAAAACAAGACACCATGTAGTATCTGTTTTCGAACTTTTCTCAGTTAAATTTCAAATTTCGAAGATGCTAAAGTTCTCTGTGGGTGATTCAAAAAATCATCTAAAATAATTATATACAGTTTGTCAAGTCATGTGTTCAGAGAAACCTATCGGCAGTAATCTAGGTCGCTTTTCATGTTCCATTGACACAGTAAGAACAACCTCAAGACAACTTTTTCCGAATCTCGATTTCTGTTCAGAGTTGCTCTTGATTCACCAATTCAAGTACCAGTTTTGACAGCTGGCGCAAGCTGGCCCAAAGATGTTTCTTCAACTTCAATCGGCAATCTTCAATGGGCAAGAATATTATTGTACTAGAGGTCTACAGTGCGGTTCATTCAGGTAGACGCAGTAGATTTATATATTAGATGTTATCATGTTTTTTAATAATTTTCACACCAATGAGAAAAGAAAACATCTTCAAAATTGGCAAGAGATACACAATGATAGTTTTACTCTATCTTTTTCTGTATACCTAGTTGGAACTTCATTGCATAAATTGCATAAATTCACTAGTTAGGGACACGAACACGAGCAGTGAAAAGATGGTTTGGACGAGGCACAAGAATTTCTATTTTCCTGAATTTATCAAAATGAACAGGACAGGGGAAAGCGGCTAAAGAACCTACCTATACGCTTACATTTCGGGGAGCTTTCAAAGCATTAAATTGCTGTGTAAAATTGGTCAAAGTGAACAAAGTCAATGGTAAGTTTCGTGAAAAATCATGCGTTCGATGAAATAAAACTACAAGCATCTCAACACAAGACGAGCGGAATGTTTTGTGTTTTTCCGATCAATGCATAAATATTTTTTGTCGCGCATTAACTCTACCCTATGGAATTGTGAGTGTCACGCTCTTAAAGCTTACAAAACTACGAAAAACACCGCCTTACGGAGCACGCAAGCAACAGTGCCCTTGCAAGATGACGTGACATCCACTTTGAAGAGGTCTAAAGAAATTGAAGCAAAGTTGTGTTTTCGTATAAAGGATGGTTCTTACTTCTAATACTAAAATGCAATCGATACTTGCATGATCTAAGGAGCGAAAATATGATTTTGAACCATCAACAAACAAAGCAAAAAGATGGCAAGGTAGGGCGGGGTACACTTTTATACCATGTTAGTTTTGGTAAACGTTTCCAAAATGCAAGTTGTTCCATTCAGTAGTAATGTACCTTTTGCTAAAGTTTAATTCTTTTTTTAAATCCACATTAGTGGAATACGATTTAAGATCTTACTCTGGTGGGTCTATTTTTATGAACCGCACTGTATATCATAACGATTTGCAGTTTAAAAAGGTACTTAAGTGCTTTCTATTGACCGACTGGTGAGCGGCGTGCTTCAGGAAACAAAGACGCAGGAAACTTGTTGAGTCTCGAAGCCTAACAACTCGTGGGGTCAGTTTTAACACGCAACTACATTTTTACACTTTTGAAAGTTTTAAGGAAAATAAATTAAAACGCCTTGTCTTTCTAAAATATGAACAAAGTAACTTCAAATTAATCCGAAGGTTGTGCCCCCATTCTGAAGACAGAAAGACCACCAATGCCGACTTTATAGTGTTTAGGACCATTCGACAATGAATGAGATGCCAAAAGTCTCTATATGCCTCCAAAGCAGGTGCTATACCCATTGCAAGCTAAACTGTATTCAAATAGAACCTCCTTCATACTGGCAACTCATAAATTCACTTATAGGTGGAGCAATTTAAAGAATGTTTGTATGCTAAGCGTTGCGGGTGATTTATGTCAGCCTTTACGGTAACATTGGTCTGCACGTATCCACAGACAAGCAGAAATGATTGATTTTATCTACGCCCCAAGTCCACATTTGACAAAAACGATGACCGCCCCAGTTTGCTTTGATTAATGCACAAATCATGTCTCGCATAAATTATTCAAATGTTCAAACTTGAAAACGTATTACTTTGTAACTGCTGTATTCAGATTTTTGAATGCTAGTTCACTGTGTTTAAACTTTCAACTTTGCCACCAGATATTTACCCTTGTTGCTAATTTATATTTTTTATTTATTTATAGGTAGTTGGAATTTCTTTTAGTCAAACACTTTGTTCTTATATCCCGAACAACTGTTACCAGAGCAAACAATCAACATAAACGTTGCAGCTACTCGTCGCGACTGTTGCAAGTCAACTGCTCCCATTTGAGAGAAGGAAAACTAAAAATATTCCCCTGGCATTAGGGCGGATAACTGTCCGGCGTCTGCTTCATTAAATCAATATTCATTCGCATTTCCACTCATGAATAATTATTATTTCAATATTTTATACAATTAGAATTATTTGACAGCCACACTACCTGAAACACTAAATCTGGAGACACGAATCATCCCACAGTCGCAGTCGAAGTGCGTCCGAGCTTGGTGTCAATTGTAGGTGACATTCAACAGATATGGTCAACCTGTGTACGAGTACCTGTCTATACAAACAATATCTTAATATAATTCGAGTAAAATTACACAAAAACTCTATTAACCACACTTCACTTTCGATTTATTCGATTTGATTTGAGATTACATCCGACGGCGTATTCGTAGACGGATGCTACAGCTAGGTGTAGGTATATAGAACTTGAAGAACGTGCGCGTATCGCGACCCACACTTGCTAGAGTGACGAATAGAACTGTCTGACGAATATCTCGTGCAATCATTGATGCACATTTGGCTGGATTTTCGATTTCGCGTCATGTAGAGAGACACTTAGATTCGTTGAGTTAGGTAGATACCCAGGCGGATAGAGTGGCAAGTTGACTTCATATCGCACCGGAGATGAACAGATGTGAAGTGGGTATATAACTCTCGCAGCCAGCCCAATGTATCTGTATAAAGTCTGAGCCCGGTTCGATGCAATTCTAGTTTGTTGCCAGTATTGGAAATTGTCGTACTAAAGCTTTCTGAAGTTAGCCACGATTACATTTGCCTGTAGACCGTCCGTCCTTTTTGGATATAAGCGCCATTATTTTTATTTGCATAACAGAATATGTTATATAAATATTTTAAGAAATATGTAGTTAAATAAAAAAAAATCTAGTACATTCTCTTGTCTCGGCAATAACACGCTTAGTTCAAGAATGCGTCAGCAATATTTTGAAATGCCTGGAGATGTTTTGATCACTACAACAGATGGCGCTGACTGCGAATATCCCCTATCTTCTTATCCAGATAACAAAAGCCTAAGTTCAGGTTGCAAAACTCGATTGGAAATTCGCAATTAAGTCGACTTACCTTTAGGAAATCCCTGAGCCAAACCACGTCTGGTTTGGGATCACCAATCACCTCACAGAATATAATCACAGTATCGCCTTCGTAGGCCTCACTGGAGCGCGGCTTCACAACAAACAGTGGTTCCTTGGAGTAACTGAAAGAGAGTAAGGTGACAGTAAAATATGTGTCGTAAAAAAACACAAAACATTATAAACTCACGGTAAATTGCCAGTCCTTATTGCTGGCAGCTTTTTCCGCTCCTCCTCCGTGACCTCCTCAACGGTAACACGCGTGCTCGTCTCGACTTTACCGACAGCATTCGAGGCGACACACACATAGGTGCCAGCATCCCTCTGCGTAGCTTCGGCAATGATAAGCTCCACGAATCCATTCGAGTCGAGGGTGGCCAAAATTCGTCGACTTGGACGCAGCTTGACTCCATTTCTGTGCCACGACACTCCAACCGATGGATAAGCTTCCACCTTGGCAGTCAATCGAATCTCCTGTCCCTCGCGGAAGATGTAGAACGGCTCCAGTGGCATATAGAAATCAGGCGAAATGTAAGCTCGAATTCCCTTATCTACGATCAAGGAGCAGTGGCACGAAACCGAGCCGAGCTCATTGCGAGCTGTGCACGTATAGATGCCACTATCGTCGAGTTTGGTGGATGTTATCTCGAGCGTATTGAACTGACCGTCATCGGTAATGACAGTTGTGCGAGAGTGCTCTACAACCTCGTCGTTCTTGTACCAGGTGATTTCTGGCCTGGGATAGCCCATCACTTGGCAGGTAAGTCGCACAGGGTAGGTGACCTGAACACGACGATCACGAAGGCGCATAGTAAAGATGGGAATGGTTTCTCCCAGAGGTGCTCCGTTTTCACTTGTAACAAGCTCCTTCAGCTTGTGATCGGCTGCATACAGCTTTGCATCGGACACTACCTGGAGCCGGGCGAATGTAGAAACTCTGCCTTTAGAGTTGGTGGCTTCGCATGTGTACCGCCCTGAGTCGATGTCAAACACCTGACTTATATGCAAGGTACACACTGAGCCGAACTGCTTAATTCGTACTCTCTCCGTGGACTCAATTTGTAAACCGTCCTTGTACCAAATGATTTTGGGCCGTGGTGCCCCTTGCACAACACATTCCAAACTGCATTCCTTGTCGAGAAGAGCCTTCGTTTGGCCAGGGAGGATTTTCACGAATTCCGGTAGGCATTCGGCTCCGCCAACTTGAACTGGGCTTCTCGTTTGTACTGATGGTCCCCAGCCGTATCGATTCTTCGGTGTCACCCGGAAGTGATATTCGCATTTTGGTAGCAGGTTAAAGGCATCGAACGAGTTGATTGGGGTCATCCCTATCTCCTTCCACATGGCACCTCCTTCTTTGCCCACAATCCAGGCGTCAACACGATACGCGATTACTGGCGCCGAATTGCCACCCTGAGGCTTGCCCCATGACAAGCTGATGTGACTCTTGCCCGCGTCGATAACTGTTGGTTCCGTTGATATCGGTCCTGGTGGGTCTGTTTGGAAATTGCAAAATTTTTATTGAAATACGAATTTTTAAACTAAAAACTTTATGACTTCTGTGATTGAGATAACAACAAAATATACGGAAAGTGAGTGCGGTACATTGAACGGTAGGGAGGGTTCTTGTTTTATCCTACATCCTCAAGGGAAGGTGCAACTAAAGATGAAGAGAATTTTAATGAGGCGGAACTTCCATAAAATAGCTTGACTTTTGGATTCAAATGACCACCTAGAGTTGCTGGGCCTTCTCAAAAGTTAAATTAGTACAGTAGATTTGCGTGTGTTTAGTATGCTGGAGCAAGGGCTTCCACAAAAAAGACCCAAGTTCGACTTCTTGTAAAACACAAACTACACCTTATGGTATTTTTTCCATTACCCTACCTTGCAAACCTCCAAGAGTATAACTATAGAACCAGAGACAATACTGAGACCACCAACTTCGGCCGATTTCCCGTTACTTAGCCTACAAGCTATATTTTTCGGAGTGGTCACGATTTACTGCGCTAGTATTGATACATAGAAATTCGTATTGACAAATGTCACGTAACTTCAAAAGTTCTGAGTCACCAATACACTCTCAAAAAATATGAGCCACTTCCGCCTTGGGCAAAGTGGCTTGCAGCGTTCATAGAATTTTATCAGTTAAATTTGAAATTGTTCGTTACGTGTGAATAATATTTTTTTTTGGGAAAAAGTGTACATTTGCTTAAAATATTTACGAAAAATTAAGAATGTATGTTGGTTGAGGGAAAATAAAAACATTTTGACCAAATTTTCTTTATTATTTAAGAAAAAATTACACACGAAACCGAAGTTAATTTTATTCAAAAGCGGGAAATACACAACCATATTTGCCCCAATATATTTCTAGTATATAAAACATCTCCTTTAGATAGTTTTATTAACCACACAAATCAAATTATTTACCTTCAAAAAATTTATAATTACTAACCAATGGCATTCAGTTATGGTAAAATGTGGTATTCCCGAACTCTTTCACATTTCCCCACGGCTGCCGAGGTTGGCAGCATTTATTTTTGTATTTTTTGTATGTTTTTGCATGTCTTTCGGATTCATTCGGATTCCGAATTGATATAACACCGATAGGAATACAAAATGGCGAATTTGAAAAAAAACTGAGGGGGCCAGCGGCAAGAGGATTGTGAGTTGGGGGTCTCAGTATGGTTTGTCTATGTATAGAACTACCCTAAAAGACATTCTTAATTAAGGCGTCAAGACTAGTTATCGAATGGGCCCTCTCATAAAACGTTGAATTTAAAAGCTTCGAACTAAGATCCCAGTTATACCAATAAGTAAAACGCAAACCAAAAAAATGTTTTTGCTTTTTTGGACCTCTTAAAACGTACCTACTCGTATCTTTAGTTCTGAAAGTAGGTTATGAATTATAAAACCAATATTTCCAACAAAAAATACCGGACAAATTCATTCGTCTTTGTTTTACATATAGAGCTGTAACTCTGACATAAATATAGCTGGAAATATTGCTGAGCAAGTTTGTTTTTGACAAAACAAATAACAAAATGCTCTCCAAAATGTCCCCAAATGTCTATAGATACCTACTTCGCCGAAAATGATTATCCATGTGCATTCTGAATAAGAGGGAGGGTTGGCATACTATATTTTCTCCTTCTTATACTCTTACCGGAATATTATGGCATTTCAAAGAATTTATGCTCAAAAAGGGAATAAGATCTGAGGAAAAATTCAGACAAATTGAAATAGGAACACTGCATGCCTACGAGTCGTAATTTTGGCAAATTTTTCTGATATCTATTCATGTTCTCTTTTTTCGTTTCCACAAGCTGTACCAATATTACGTTCATAAAGGTTACTTAAAAATAACCACCTAACTTTGTACTCCTATCTCGTCACAGCAAAATCTTAAAACGCTACCGTTGACATTTATTGCAGATTTATGGCGTTTTTCATCGAAGATCCGGGAGAATTGTCACGAAGTTTAGAATTGCTCTTTTCAATGAAATTCGTTGGGGCACTTTTGCAACAGTGGTACCAACCATGTGTGTGATTAGATTTTCTGTTGTTACTTCTTGTTTTTTGTTTTCTACAGTAAATATAAATGTTTTAATAGGTCAAATCAATATACAGACGAATCCCTCTAAAGTAGGTACATTTTGAAGAAAATTAGTTAAAAAAATATTTATTTTTTATTGGGATGTGAAAGTTGCTCGTTTAATAAATGATTCTATTTTAAAAGAGCAAAATTCGACTTAGAGGAATATTGTAATAGGTCAAGAATCAAAAGAATAATTTTCGAGTTAGAGGGATTTTCGACTTAGAGGATGACTTTTCAATGGAAAACTGAAGAAAATGCAAAAATTGGGTCGAAAAATTCGAGTTAGAGGAAAATTCGAGTTAAAGGAGGTTCGACTTAGAGGGATTCGACTGTATTTCAATTTCAGTTAACATTTTGCACGCGTAATTGTATATTTTCGGATCACAAGCGAAAAATTTGCTTCTAATAGGTAACACAACAAAAATTTCAATCTGACATTTTGCTAGTGTGTGTTGGTGAGTTGACGGCAATTCTTTTGAAAATATTCCGGACACTTCTGTCGTGTTAAGAATTGACCTGGAGGTGCATTCTTTTTTTCAATAAAACATAGAATACATAAAAAGAGCACTATGATCTTTTCATAGAAAGGACAATTCAATTCAATCGAAAACGCCATTAGTTTCGGCATTTTGTTATATACGGATGTAAAGCGCGATAAAAATAATCATTTTTAGTGTCCAGGATACATTTTACGATAGTAAAATTAACCATGGTTATATTCAGAAATAGAGAAAGCAAAATTCGACTCTAAAATCCTCTTTTGGTAGTAAACTCTAGATCCCACTTAGCATTTCATAGAAATATGAAAAGATCGCCGTCTGTACAGTCGAATTTTAGTCGAAAAGGATTCAGTTCAGGAACAAATTCAACAAAATTAAACTTCTGCTAGCGATTGCGACTCAATTTTGTTGTTCCACCAGAGGCGATTTTCAAGTTGTCGTTGATGTGAAGGTGAACCAAATGGCGAAAAATTTGTATGATTTGACAGATAAAGCAAGGAGAAATTTAAAAAAGTTAGAACGTTTGTGATTTGTGTTACTTTGGGCCTTACTAATAATCATTTTTAACCTTCACACTAAATATTTTGTAGGTCACAATATGCAATTTTGTATGGAAAATTTCGCTACTGTGACTTCGAGAAGTTTAGCCTGGACACTAAAAATGATTATTAGTATGGCGGTTTAAGTTTTAAAAAAACAAACGCGCCACCCTTTAGGCATACAGAAAAATGTATGTCCAAGAAAATGAAGAGTGGCAAGCCCTATAAGTTTCCAGAGTAATTGTTACTTTACTTTAGTAATTTAGTAGCATTAGGCAACTTGGAACTAACCCCAGTGGATTTCCAACTATAATTGGACTTGAGAGATGCTTCTTTAGATTTGACTTAGTCAGCGTTGACTCAAATCTAACTATTTTCTAATAAGCACGGCGAATTCCAACTGAAATAATAAAAACGCTCTATAGATCAGCTACAAGCAGTGGCGCACTATGGATTTTTATTGCTCTAGGAGTCGTGGGTTGTCTACATTCCTGGGCGATTTTTAGCAGCCAACCCTTTATTTATGTTAATGCGAAGCCAACAACTTCAAAATGGTTCTAGTTTGGACCATAGGTAAACGTACTTTATATTCTTGCTTTAGGAAACTTCTATTTAAGTTTAGAAAATATTTTTTTCCATGTATTAGTTAATGAAAAAAAAACTGTTTATTAGGGTTGGCGAGTGTTTTTCTTTTTTTTTTGCAGGCTGCCAACACAATTTCTTTCGAATGGCTACTGATTTAATGTTTTTGTTTATGCCTGAGAAAACCAAGGAAAATTGTAGCGAAAATGCATCATAAGAGTAGATTATGAAGCGGAAGAGCCTTTAAGGGCACTGCGGCTTCTCAAAGGAACTTATTGTGCCTAAAATGGATCATTCGTTCAATCCCTGGGCAAACATTAGCGCCAACCTTTCTACTTTTGCCTCTGTCTACAAGGGAGCTTTTATTTTATAATATGTATAACTCATACTTCGTTTTTATGCCTTTTGACATCAAGCGGTGGGCTCTTGGACTGCTACCATAGGTATACCTCGTCCACAATTTTTGATCCATCTGCGAAAAAGTAGATCGATTCATGAACGATTTTGCAAAAGAAACATAATATTTGCATTTGTTTGATAAATTTCTAGCAATTCACATGCTTTGCGCCTTCTGTACAGAAAAAAAACCTTCAAATCGCTGTATATTGACAATTATCGCCAAAAACTAAAAAAAAATTGATTTGTTGCGTTTCGATCACCAATCAAACTCAAAAAAGTGGGCGCAATGGCTCAGTGGTGGAGTACTGAACGCGAGGTCTTAGATTTGATCTCTGGAAAATCACAATTTACACCTTAAACTTTTTTTCCACGGTACCATCTCTCACGAACGTCTGACATAAATCCGAAGGTATACAACTGTTCTGAAGAAGCGTCTCAATTCACCCGTTCCATTCGTGCCAAAATAAAAACTCACATAAACCAGTGGTTGGGAGAAGTTGTGCCAAGGGTACGCCAATATTTACCGGGCCTCACAAATATTCATTTCTAACATTTTACATATATTTTGTAAGTCACAATATGCAATTCTGTATGGAAAATTTCACCATTGTGAGTTTGAAAAATTTAGCCTGGACACTAAAAATTAATTCTACTAGGTACCTATCGCGGTATGCCACTTTGGAGGTAGTAAAAGCGGCAGTTTGCAGAACAAATCCCAACAGCAACGACCATATTCAGGGTTATCGCGAATGAATTCCGATGGAAATGTTTCCCTTGTCAGCAATGTAAACTAGATTGCGAAATAGGAAACATTCCCAGGGAAATTTTATTCCCGATAAATGCTTTAACCAATTCTGACCGTCCAACTAAAACCAACAAATATTCTTTCCCCGGAGAAACATTTTTTTATTTTTATCTTTTTCTTTGTATATATGTGTGTTTTGATTTGTAACTTAGTACAAGAAAAATAATATGACAATAATAATAACAATAATAATATTTAAACTTAAAAGAAAAAAAAAAAATTAAATACACTTTGAAGAATCTCTTTATCGGAGGAAGTCTATGGTTTTGTGATGAAGTTTTAAGGAATTAGAAATCCATCCCACGTACGTCGTATACGCGAGACAACAAATAGCTTCCGAATGTCATATCTTTCTGTCATTTCTGTTCATTTCTAGATAAGCGAAGATATGCATCTGTATTTCGATCCGTTATTCCTTTTTCACATAATTTCTTTCACGTTTACTAAAAAAACCTAAATCAACTAAAACAAAAACAAATCAAATTTAAATAAAGTTGACAAGTTGCTGCCGATTTTCGAATATCAGTGGATGAACTGAAAAATATATCTGAAAGGAGAGAGAAGAGTTGGACGGCTGTTTAGACAGATTGTTCAAATTGCAATCTCGAGTGACCTTTGACAAGAAGTGGTGGTGGAATATGGAATACAAAATATGACATTTCAGAAATAAATTCCATTCTGAGGTGACATTTGACGTTTGAAATACAGAGAACAGGCAGACATTGGAAGAGGATACAAAATGACAACAAAAGTGTATAGACAGACGACAAACGAAACGGAATGACAGTAGAACCCTGACGTTTGGGACAAATGCCAACTATAAAATAAAATGGTGGGTAGCAATCACAAAGATGACATTTGAAACACTATGACAGCCACTTGTAATCGACACAATGCTTTGACAAATCTCAAACAATCACAGAAGTCATGTGTGGCTTATCAGCCAAATTAAAAGTTGACAGCTGAAAACAAACATTTTACTTACCTCTAAAGTATGAGGTGTCTGGGAAGCTTTCTAAGGGTAGACCCCAACGCGGTGACGTTGGTGTCGCTGATCGGGCCCGCTGAAGTACCTGTCAACCGAACCGAAATCATATTTAAAATTCTATATTAGTTTGTATTTTGTGACAAAAACTAGGATTGATAAGCATTTAGGTTAAGGGTATATCAACTTTGCGTTAAAATCTATTTCTTTTTGGGAGAAGCGACCTAAAAGAATAAACAAGAAAGCAGGAGAAATATATGAGATTAAAAATTCGCCAAGGACTAAGCACAATCTGAAGCATTAACCAATGCCAATCGGTTGAGTTATTACCGTAATTGTTACGAACACCCGGTCGGTTCCGAACTCGTTGCGAGCCACCACGAAATAGGTGCCGGAATCCGCTACTTGTGACTTTTGTACCGTAAATCTGATGTAATCGTCGGAGGCTTCCTTGCTAACACGGTCTGATTTGGTGATGTCCCTGGTACCCTTCAATAGTGTCACTGCAAATGGGCACATTTTTATTAGAAAGCCTGCCTGCCTTAAGGACCTGCTAGAACTTACACTTTGGTTTAGGTTCACCTTGCAGTCTGAAAGATATCGAGAACGGATCACCAACGGCGATCTTCATTTCTGTCTCTGGTCGGGACAGGAATAGCGGTGGTCCAGCGGCTTTGCCGCCCTTAGCAGCTATGTCCACGTTAACGTGTGATTCAATCCTACCGAAGGCGTTGGATGCTCGACACGTGTAGGTGCCCTCCCATTCTTGGGCGGCATTCTGAATGGCTAGCGTGTAAACGCCATGATCGAGGAAGGTTCGCACATTGGGCTGGCCGGCCAGAGATTGCTTGTCGCGGAACCACTGAACATCGATTGGGGTGCTGGTCGGTAGGAATTCAGCCTGGATGGCGATAGTACCTCCGGGAGTCACGGTCTGGTTGCCCAGGGGACTGGTGAAATGGGGCTTGTTGGGATCGCGATGGAAGAAGCCATGTGTCTTCTCCAAAATGAATCTATCTCGGCCTTGGAAGTCGACTTGATGAGTAATCTTTTCCTCGTGGACGCTGTTTCTTGCTATGCAAGAGTACAGACCGGCATCCTTCTCGGTGGGGCTGTTGATGATAAGCTTGCAATAGCCATCGGCTTGATCGATGGTGCGATATTTGTCATCGGTGTAGATCATATCGTTGTCCTTCATCCATTGGATTTCGGGGCGTGGCTTACCACGCACGCGGCAGTCTAGCACCAGCTCGTTTTCGTTGAGTGAGTAGGTATCTAAAGGAAAGGAAGAAGAGTTAGGAATAAAAGCGACAAATATAAAAGAAACAGAATCACAAAGATAGACAGAGTCACACGACATTGAACAGAGAGGTGTGCGATGACTCCGAAGCTGGATCTTATCCCGTTCATGGTATACCTTTCATGTAGCGAATAAACGTAGGAGGTTGGGGAGCGTCTTCATAACTCTGATAGACCTTCACCTGAGCGTACGACAAGGTCTCGCCGTACTCATTGTAGGCGCGACACGTGTAGCTACCGCTGTCCTCCACTTGGGCCGAGAATATCTCCAGAGTCGCTGTGCCGTTGCTAAAGTATTTTTGATATCTCGAGTTCGCTGGTAGCGGGTTATGATCCTTGAGCCAGGCGATCTCACTCTCTCCAACGACGTTACAGGTGAGACGCAAGTTCGAACATTCCGAGACAGTGCGATCGTTTAGGAGCATACTGAAGACCGGCTTCCGTTTGACTTCTGAGCTGTAGCTTCCATCCTTGGCAGTTGATCTGCCACGGGAGTACTCCTCCTCCTGGTCTCTGGCTGAGGATCGGTGATGCTTGTACGAGTCGTCGGATCTGCTGTCAGTGGCATGTCCATTTGTGACCGTCATGATCTTCTTAAGATCAGCGGCCTTCAAGGTGACGGCGATCGCTTCAATTCGATCATCGGTCTCAGCGTAGCAGGCGAACGACCCAAAGTCCGATGAAATTGGATTGCGGATCACGAGTCGCCGGAGTCCTCCGATTTCCTCTATTTGGCGGTAGCGATTGTTGGAAATGAGGTGATCGTCCTTCAGCCAGGTGACCCTAGGACGACCGTGGACATTGCACTCCAAAACCAGTTCATTGCGATGCGCGTCAAATGATTCTGCAAAGGAAAAAACTCATAAATACCCCAAAAATCTGAAGCCCCGGCGTACCAACCTCTAATTGCGCTAGCGAAGCTTTCTGGAGGCTTGAATTCGGATCTGGAATCATATATGCTTAAGCTGCACTTGTTCTCTGCCTGATGCTGCGCGTTCCTTGCAATGCAAGTGTATTCGCCCGAGTCATCCGGACTTGCGTCGTATATCTCAAGGCTAAGGGTGCCGTTGATATTGTAGATCTTGTGCTTAGAGTCCTTGAAGACTCGTTGGCCATTCTTGTACCACTGAACTTCATCGATTGGCCCGGAAACGTTGCACAACAACTGTGCCTTATTGCCGCTGCCTAAGGTCATGCTCTTCATGGTGGCCTCAACGACAAGCTTCCTCTTGGCTTCCCTGGTCTTCACAGCCTTTTCCTTCTCCTCCCGCAGATCCGCCACCATCTCGCCATCGATTTGCTGTGGCTGCTTCTGTTCCCTCTTCTGCTTCACATGATCAGTCACATCAAGGAACTTACTTAACTTCATTTGCCCACCCACACTCTCCGCATAGCAGGTGTACAAGCCGGTATCCTCTTCACTGGGACCTGTTATAACCAGCTGCTTAATGCCTTCAGGCAGCTCCTCCAGCCGGTACTTGTCGCTTGGGAACTCCAGAAGAAGATTGTCCTTCTGCCAGAATATACTCGGCTTTGGATTCCCAGAGACCTTGCATTCCAGAACGATCTGATTACTCAGCGACCGGTAGGTGTCTAATGAAACAAACAAGATGCCGAACATTAAGGACAGTGAAAGACATCACAAGGGAACACACTTTGTTAGCAGCAGTGAGAGCACAAAAGGATAAATTAGCAAACAGTACATACCTTAGGACAGACAACGATCTCCAGGACACGACTCACACGTAAAACACAAGCCTACCTTTGATGCCTACGGTGAATACCGGCGCGGCCTCTTCAACTTTACCCGTATTATACACAAACAAGGTACAGGTACTCTGAACCTCATTTTCAGCTCCCTTTACCACCAACTTAATCTCGCCCGCCTCCTCCTCGGTAACACCTACCAACTGCAGGTAAGCGATACCGTCTTGGCATGAGAGCTTACTCTTTGGACCGAAAGCGATCAGTTGCTCGTTACGATACCAACGAGCAGTTGGATCCGGCCCGTCAATGTTGACCACCCAGCGGACATTGCTGCCCGATGGCACTGTGCGGTTGGACAGATAATTCCTCAGATAGACTCGCTTGCGTAGATCTGGTGGAGGTGGAACCTCGCGCCTAGATGAGGACTCTCCCTCTTCATCGTCCTTCTTCTTCTTCTTCTTCTTCTCTTTTTCCTCAGCGGATTCGTCCGCAGACGCAACCGATGGGGGTAGTTTCGGGACTTCCCTGCCAGGTGACACGGCCCTCTTCCTCTGGATCTCAATGTGCACCAAATGGGTGATCTCTGCCTTGTCCTTGCGGTTCTCAGCCTGGCACACGTACTTTCCACTATCTCCCGGCACCGGGGTGCTGATGAATAGTTCGCAAGTACCATCTGGGTGATCGATTTGCTGGTACTTGTCACTCGGTTCGATCTTTACTCCGTCCTTGACCCAAGTAATGGTCGGCGTCGGCAAACCTCTAACATGGACATCGAGGACAACTTCGTTAACCTTTCCATGGTAGGCATCCTTGATCGATCGGGTAAATGTTGGTGGAACATCGGCATTGTCCGGCCTTGCATAGACCTCGAGCTTGCAAGCGGTTGACACTTCACCGGTGCCATCGCGTCCCACGCACTTGTACTGACCACTGTCGTTCATATTGGCGCTGACCAACTCCAGAGTGCACAAGCCCTCACGGTAGCTGTGTCGCACTTTGGGCCCAAAGGCAATGGGTTCATCGTTGCGGAACCACCTGACTTGTGGTTCGTTGCCCTCTAAGTAAGCCGTCAGCTTAACTCTAGATCCTTCGGCAACTACCCGATCGGTGGCCTTGGCCTTGAAATGGATCCCGATGTGCTTTTCACGTTTTTGCTCCTTTGCGGGAACGTCGGGCACCTCAATCACCTCCTCCTCTTCTTCCTTCTTCTTGCCCTTCTTGCCCTTCTTGCCCTTGCCCTTGCCTTCTTCTCCCTCGGCTTCAGAGTCGGTGGCTGCTGACGACGGTGGGCGTTCTTCCTCCTTCTGGCCCTTGCGCAGTAAGTTCTTGTCAGCGTGGAAGACGCCGTGGATATTCTCGGCAATGTGCGTCTCCTTGCCCTCGAATAGGACATGATGGGCTATCTCGGACTTGCCGGCACGGCTCTCTGCCTTCACCACGTACTTTCCGGAGTCCTTGTCAGTTGGCCGATCGATAATAAGTTCTGAGGTGCCATCAGAATGGTTGATAATTTGGAAGCGATCGCCGTTCGTTATTTCAACGCTGTCCTTGAACCATGTTATCGTGGGGGTGGGCTGGCCGCGAGCCCCAGTTTCTAAAATTAGCTCGTTTGTGTTCAGATGATAGGTCTCTGAAATAAGAAAGATTAATTAAACATGAGAATAAAGCCATTATGCAAGATCGATTGCAGATCGCCTTAGAGAGAGATCGGTCTCTCTCGTTTTGTGCACCTATTTTTAGAACACATACCTTTGAGCGATCGGATAAATACTGGTTCGATGTCACTGTTAACCTTGGGCTGATAGACGTGCAACAGCGCTGTGCTGTTGATCTCGCAGGCTTCGTTGCGCGCGATCACTGTGTACGTGCCCGAGTCTCCGACTTCAGTCTTGGTGAACTCCAGTACGGCCAAACCATCGCGAGACAAATTTCTGATCCTCGGACCATAGGCGACATTCTGTCCGTCCTTTAGCCACTTGATTGCTGGATCAGGTCCGCCAATGACGGCCTGAAGTTTCACCCTGTTGCCCTCGGCCAGGTAACGATTGGAAATATTTCCAATGAAGTAAAGCGCCATCTTTGGAGACGGATCCGGCATGCGGGACCTACGCTCGTAGGTAGCCTCGCCCTCATCGCTGGCGTTCTTTTTGCCCTTGGGTGGACGACGGGACGTATCGCCACCACCACCTTCACGTTGCTTTCCGCCGGCAGCACTGTCCTCACCCATGTTGCTCGATAAAGCACTGGATCGCCTTGACGCTGGCAACTGGTCTACCACAACCGAATGGTTTATCTTCGAACTTCCTAGTTTATTGGTAGCCTCACAAGCGTACTCTCCACCGTCTCTGGGGGTTGGTTTGTTAATGATCAGCTCACAGATACCGTCCAAATGCTCGATCTGTTGGATGCGATCGTCTACGACGACTGGCTGCGAGTCTTTGAACCAAGAAATGGTTGGCCGCGGGTTTCCACGTACCTTGGTGTCGATTATCAAATCATTCTCCGACGAGTGGTAAACATCTGCGACAAGAAAGAGAGAGAGAAAAACCCCATCAATTACTCACACAAACACTAACAAACAGACACAAGTGATAGATCGACAAAATACGCGAAATTGGGTCCGCGCATTGGCTATTTTCGGACCGATTGCGACCTCGATATGTCAGTCTGCGCTTTGCTTTTATCTTTGCGATTTTGTTCGATTTTCGCTTACCTCTGATTGGCAACGCAAACATTGGCTCCTGTTCATCTCCCTCGACTTGGGTGCTGTAGACCTTCAGATAGCAAGACGTGTCAACTTGACTGTGCTCGTTCTTCGCGACCAACTTGTACTGGCCCGACACCTCGGAGGTTACATTGATCAGTTCGAGAACCGCCCTGCCCTCCTCGGTGAGATTGCGAACATTTGGACCCACCGCGATAAATTTGTCGTCCTTCATCCAGCGGCACTGCGGATCGGGACCTGTGACATTGCAGAAAAGTTTTATGGTTGCACCTTCGAGCGCCATGCGATCACGCAGTTGGGTTGCAATCTTCAGTTTGTTCTTTGGGGAAACAATTGGTTCGTTGGCCGATGATATTCGCGCTTCTCGGGGCTCTACAGTGCCTGCTCGCCTTCTGTCCGATTCCTTTTTCGAGGCAATTGCCTCTTCCATGGCCTGCCGGGCAATGCTTTCGCGCTCGCGTGAGAAACGATCGCGAGCATGGAAGATCCCATGCACATGGAAGTTCTTGTTCTTGGCCACTTCTATGGCATGGGATATCTGGGCCTCGCCACTGGAATTGACAGCCTTGCAAATATACTTGCCAGAGTCCTTGTTCGACGGACGGTAGATCAAAAGTTTGTACACTCCGTGGGCCTCTTCGAGAATAGTGAATTTATAGCTGGCCTTAAGTTCGAAGGCGCCAAACCACCAGCTTATCTTTGGCCGTGGCATACCATGCACATGGCATTCGATCGTCAGTTCGTCGTCGTGTAAGTGGTAAAAATCTACAAAATTGGAATTGAGATTAGGCCGCCGAAGGATTGTGGATCCTCTGCAACTTACCTCGAATTAAACTAAATGTAGGGGGGCTGGGTTCGCCTTTAAAGACTTCGTAAATCGTTACGATACACGATGACGTAACCTCGTCGTTGACATTCGCAATCACGCACGAGTACTCGCCCGAGTCGGTGGGCACAGTCTTGACAAGTTCCAGTGTCAGGATGTTGTTATTGTTGGCGATCCTATGCGTGGCATCACGTTCAAGTTGCTTGCCGTCCTTGAACCATTTCACTGATAGCTCGGGGCCGCCAACAGCGCATGCCAGACGCACATTGTGACCGGCCTCGACGGTACGATCAGTTAGGAAGTTAATGAAATGTGGCAGGCGGGTCTGTTCACGACGCTTTTGCCAATCTGCGTCTCGTTCGCGTTCGCTACGCGCCTGCGCTCGGCTGTACTTGCGCAACTGCAGCATGAACTCCTCGCCCTCTTCTTCAGCGATTTTCTTCCATCTCTCCTCGTCTTCCGGATCGGGCCGAGTGAAACTGTCAACGGATGCTTTACTAGCCCGTCGTTCGTCTTTGGCATGCTCCTCGAATTCATCGTCCTCCTCAGCAGCTTCAGCATCATCATCCTCGCCGGATTCATCCTCATAGTGTGTGTCGCCATCGCCGGTCTCATAGCCAGTGTGGCCAGCTTCGCTGCCCTCCTCGTCGCCGCTGGCTTCCTCTTCATGCTCCATTGCTGCCAACTCGGCCTCTTCAGCCTCCTGTTGGGCACGAAGTTCCGCCTCGATACGAGCCTGCTCCTCGGCCTCCGCCTTTAGACGCTTCTGACGCTCCTCGAAGGTTTCGTTTTTTTGCTTTTCGGCGTCCCGCTTCGCCTGTTCTTCGGCTGCGGCCTTGGCAGCTTTGGCCTGCTCTTCCATTTGCAGAGCAATCTTGCTCTTCTTTGGTGGGGGCCTTGCCGCCTGTGGGGGTGGTTGTGGTGGCGCCTGGTCGAACATTTTTTTACTGGCCTTGGGGCCGCCGCCCAACTCGAGCTTAAGCGAAAGCTTCGGGCTCGGACTTTTCTCCTTCTTTTCCTTCTTCTTGGTGACGGTCTTCTTCTTGGTTTTCTTTTCTCCCGCCTCAGGTTCGATGCTTTCCTCCCGATCGCCACTTTCTGGACCTTCGCTCTCACCACGACCCTCACTATCGCCCCTCTCACCGTCCTCCTTGTCGGCTGATCGGCGCGGTGTGCGGCCCTTTTTGCCTTTCTTCTCCTTCTTCTTCGGCTTCACTTCGACGATGACCTCTTCCTCCTCCTCCTCTTCGGTGTAGTCGTCGTACTCTTCAACTACATATATGACCTCGACATTCGATACGTCCATGACGGCCGCACGATCGATTACAGACATATCGGAGGTTATGTAACGCACTGGCGGCACCTCAGGCTCTGTGATATCCATGATTAGGGCCTTGTCGAAAACCGCCTTATTGCAGTACAGCTGCGTCTTGATGTCTCGCCCCAGCTCAAAAGGCGTCTTCTCTTTATCCTCGCGCTTCAAGAACGGCGTTATACTCCTCCATGTCGACGGGGTAGCACTCCTACGGGTTAGGTACAAGCTAAACGGGGTTTGACTACGGCCACGGATCGGAGTTGCACTGCGTCCACGCAGTCCCAACGGCGTTGGTGACTTAATCCTGCGTTTCTTCTGCGTTGGCACCTGCAACGTATCCTGTCCCGGTGCTGGTGATGGCTCCTGTGAGGCACGCTCGTCCGCTGGTGCAACATCTCCATCCGTTTCGCCCATTTCAGATATTTTTCGTTCTACTACTGTGGATTATCCAAATAACGTTTCGTAAGCTTGAAAACCGTTTTCAAGACCAAATTTTCGAAAAAAAAAAAATGAATATCCTATTTTTAGAAAGGACACACACACAGTGTTCGTGATCTGCTCTCTCTTTAGGTTCCGTTTAATTCTATCGTGTATCGACCGCTCGATAAGAAATTATAACTACGACTGATCGATTCGATTCGCGACGGGACTAGAGATACTCGATCGACGAATGACAGAAGCCAGTGCCGTCTTCTGACCACCGTGCACAAAGATCAGCTAATTTGGGTTCCGATGCCAAGAGCTATATTTACCTTCGTTTCGGTTCGTTTCGTTATAGACGATTCATTGGACCGTTATATAAACGCAATCTGCGACAAAAGTATGTTGGGGCTTCTTTGTTGCTCTTGCAGCTTGCACTTGCATCAAGCCGTCTTGAGAAATTCGCTTGGCTATTTTTACTCCGAATTCTTTGTGAGTAAGTGAGCAAATACTTACCGTTAAATCGGCGACTGTTACCTGTATTTACTTACACAACAAACGTGCGAGGTGTCATGTGGTGATTCGGTTAAAGAGGGAACGCTACTTAAATAGCTAGAGAATTTGACTTTGTTTTCGAAAATAGGTTGGCACAGAGCAGCGCAACAAGGAAGAAGAATAAGCATAGGAAAAGCGTTTGGAAAGCAGAGGAATTTGCGAAGAGAAAAACAAGCGGAACAGCTGAAAAGAAGCCAAAATACTTCCTATGTGCCTGGGGTAAGCTATTTTCGAAACTCCTCAGCGGTATTGATAAACGATTTATCGGCTGCCTGAATCACATGGCTTCGCGCGGTATCTTAAATTAGCCAGGCGTAAATTGTCACAAGTTCGTTTAAAAATAGGCTGTTTCTCGTGACTCAATGGCATGGAATACACACAAGACAGCGCGCGGGAAAGCTATGCGATTAAGGCGTGCGATGTGATGAACTTGGAGTACATACCTCGAATGTTGCGAGTGAAAATTGGCGGAGTGCCGGATTTTGCTGTTGGAACTTCGTAAACAGAGACGAGACAACTTGTTTCGATGTCGCCGTTGCGGTTTGAAGCAACGCAACGATAAATTCCGGCATCGGATTTCTCAACGGAGCGGAACTCGAGCGATGACAGGCCGTCGATGGAACTGATGGAGTATTTGCTGCCGTGTTGGAGGGGAGTCTTGTCCTTGAACCATTGTGCTGTGACGTCGTTACCGGATATGCAGCATGTTAACTTGATGTCGCTACCTAGGGGTGAGTTACGATTGGTTAGCTTAAGATCGAAGCTGGGGGCGCGTTTGGATTCCTTTTTGCTGGCCTTGGTCGTTGGATCGCGGGCTTCCTCGTGAACTGGTCTGGTGGTGACATCTTTAATGCTCTCTTCGACATTCGACCTGGTATGGGGTGAGACCTTTGTTTCCTCGATGTCCTTTTGGACTTTGACTCCTGTACCATTTTGTGCCGGTTCACCGATTTCTTTAGAAGTGGGCTTCGGAGCTTTGATTTTCGTTTTAAGCTCTTCTATATTGGCTACTTTGGAGTCCACATTTTCTTCGGGTTTAATGTCTTCAGTTTTCTTTGCAGACCTATCGATGTCTGTCGGCACCTTCTCATCCTTCCTTTCAGATTTTATTTCAATTGGTTCCTGCACGCTTTCAGATTTGTCATCACGTTTTTCGACTTCTTCGGCTTTTTGGGTATCATCATCGGCTTTCTTTGCAATTTTTTTCTTAGGGCTGGCTTTCGGGGTTCTGACTTTCTTCTTTTCGGGTTCGGGCTTCCTTTCTTCTTCTTGTTCCATACCCTTTGGTGCATCTTCGGCTTTCTTTTCTTCAATAGTTTTGACAGAATCGGAAACAGCCCTAGCTTCATTGGAATCGGCAATCTTTCCGGGACTCACCATTTCAATCTTATTGTCCTCACACTGATCTTCCTTCTTTTCCGTTGCGGGGGCCTTTGCCTTCGCCAATTCATCTGAGACCATGGCTTTTTCTTTGGAGATCTCATTAGTCGTGCCTTCTTTAGGTTCCAAACCAGAAGCTTTATTTTTGTCGTTGATGGGTTCGGCTTCCAATTTCTTAGATCTCTTTCTAGGACTAGGTTTCTTTGCAATCTTTGACTTTGTTTCTTCTACATCACTGATCTTTCGATCTTCATTTTCCTTCTTTTCAACAACTTCTGGTTTGACTTCAGAAACATGCGAATCTTGTGGTTTTACGTCTTCAACGACAGCCTTTGTTGACTTCTTCTTGGTGTCTTCAACTTCCTTCTTTTCAATAGTTTCTGGCTTAACTTCCGAAACCTCAGCCTTTTTGAAGTCTTGTGGTTTCACGTCTTCAACGACAGCCTTTGTTGACTTCTTCTTGGCGTCTTCAACTTCCTTCTTTTCAATTGTTTCTGGTTTAACTTCCGAAACCTCAGCCTTCTGGGAGTCTTGTGGTTTCACGTCTTCAACGACAGCCTTTGTTGACTTCTTCTTGGCGTCTTCAGCTTCCTGCTTTTCAATAGTTTCTGGTTTAACTTCCGAAACCTCAGCCTTTTGGGAGTCTTGTGGTTTAACGTCTTCAACAGCAGCCTTTGTTGATTTCTTCTTGGCGTCTTCAACTTCCTTCTTTTCAAGAGTTTCTGGCTTAACTTCCGAAACCTCAGCCTTTTTGGAGTCTTGTGGTTTCACGTCTTCAACGACAGCCTTTGTTGACTTCTTCTTTGCGTCTTCAGCTTCCTTCTTTTCAATAGTTTCTGACTTAACTTCCGAAACCTCAGCCTTCTGGGAGTCTTGTGGTTTCACGTCTTCAACGACAGCCTTTGTTGACTTCTTCTTGGCGTCTTCAACTTCCTTCTTTTCAATTGTTTCTGGCTTAACTTCCGAAACCTCAGCCTTCTGGGAGTCTTGTGGTTTCACGTCTTCAACGACAGCCTTTGTTGACTTCTTCTTGGCGTCTTCAACATCCTTCTTTTCAATAGTTTCTGGTTTAACTTCCGAAACCTCAGCCTTCTGGGAGTCTTGTGGTTTCACGTCTTCAACGACAGCCTTTGTTGACTTCTTCTTGGCGTCTTCAACTTCCTTCTTTTCAATTGTTTCTGGCTTAACTTCCGAAACCTCAGCCTTCTGGGAGTCTTGTGGTTTCACGTCTTCAACGACAGCCTTTGTTGACTTCTTCTTGGCGTCCTCAACTTCCTTCTTTTCAATTGTTTCTGGCTTAACTTCCGAAACCTCAGCCTTCTGGGAGTCTTGTGGTTTCACGTCTCCAACGACAGCCTTTGTTGACTTCTTCTTGGCGTCTTCAACTTCCTTCTTTTCAATTGTTTCTGGCTTAACTTCCGAAACCTCAGCCTTCTGGGAGTCTTGTGGTTTCACGTCTCCAACGACAGCCTTTGTTGACTTCTTCTTGGCGTCCTCAACATCCTTCTTTTCAATTGTTTCTGGCTTAACTTCCGAAACCTCAGCCTTCTGGGAGTCTTGTGGTTTCACGTCTTCAACGACAGCCTTTGTTGACTTCTTCTTGGCGTCTTCAACTTCCTTCTTTTCAATAGTTTCTGGTTTAACTTCCGAAACCTCAGCCTTCTGGGAGTCTTGTGGTTTCACGTCTTCAACGACAGCCTTTGTTGACTTCTTCTTGGCGTCTTCAACTTCCTTCTTTTCAATAGTTTCTGGTTTAACTTCCGAAACCTCAGCCTTCTGGGAGTCTTGTGGTTTCACGTCTTCAACGACAGCCTTTGTTGACTTCTTCTTGGCGTCTTCAACTTCCTTCTTTTCAATTGTTTCTGACTTAACTTCCGAAACCTCAGCCTTCTGGGAGTCTTGAGGTTTCACGTCTTCAACGACAGACTTTGTTGACTTCTTCTTGGCGTCTTCAACTTCCTTCTTTTCAATAGTTTCTGGTTTAACTTCCGAAACCTCAGCCTTCTGGGAGTCTTGTGGTTTCACGTCTTCAACGACAGCCTTTGTTGACTTCTTCCTGGCGTCTTCAACTTCCTTCCTTTCAATTGTTTCTGACTTAACTTCCGAAACCTCAGCCTTCTGGGAGTCTTGTGATTTCACATCTTCAACGACAACCTTTGTTGACTTCTTCTCGGCGTCTTCAACTTCCTTCTTTTCAATTGTTTCTGACTTAACTTCCGAAAGCTCAGCCTTCTGGGAGTCTTGTGGTTTCACGTCTTCAACGGCAGCCTTTGTTGACTTCTTCTCGGCGTCTTCAACTTCCTTCTTTTCAATTGTTTCTGGCTTAACTTCCGAAACCTCAGCCTTCTGGGAGTCTTGTGGTTTCACGTCTTCAACGACAGCCTTTGTTGACTTCTTCTCGGCGTCTTCAACTTCCTTCTTTTCAATTGTTTCTGGCTTAACTTCCGAAACCTCAGCCTTCTGGGAGTCTTGAGGTTTCACGTCTTCAACGACAGCCTTTGTTGACTTCTTCTCGGCGTCTTCAACTTCCTTCTTTTCAATTGTTTCTGGCTTAACTTCCGAAACCTCAGCCTTCTGGGAGTCTTGTGATTTCACGTCTTCAACGACAGCCTTTGTTGACTTCTTCTTGGCGTCTTCAACATCCTTCTTTTCAATAGTCTCTGGTTTAACTTCCGAAACCTCAGCCTTCTGGGAGTCTTGTGGTTTCACGTCTTCAACGACAGCCTTTGTTGACTTCTTCTTGGCGTCTTTAACTTCCTTCTTTTCAATTGTTTCTGACTTAACTTCCGAAACCTTAGCCTTCTGGGAGTCTTGAGGTTTCACGTCTTCAACGACAGCCTTTGTTGACTTCTTCTTGGCGTCTTCAACATCCTTCTTTTCAATAGTTTCTGGTTTAACTTCCGAAACCTCAGCCTTCTGGGAGTCTTGTGGTTTCACGTCTTCAACGACAGCCTTTGTTGACTTCTTCTTGGCGTCTTCAACTTCCTTCTTTTCAATTGTTTCTGACTTAACTTCCGAAACCTCAGCCTTCTGGGAGTCTTGTGGTTTCACGTCTTCAACGACAGCCTTTGTTGACTTCTTCTTGGCGTCTTCAACTTCCTTCTTTTCAATTGTTTCTGACTTAACTTCCGAAACCTCAGCCTTCTGGGAGTCTTGAGGTTTCACGTCTTCAACGACAGCCTTTGTTGACTTCTTCTCGGCGTCTTCAACTTCCTTCTTTTCAATTGTTTCTGGCTTAACTTCCGAAACCTCAGCCTTCTGGGAGTCTTGTGATTTCACGTCTTCAACGACAGCCTTTGTTGACTTCTTCTTGGCGTCTTCAACATCCTTCTTTTCAATAGTCTCTGGTTTAACTTCCGAAACCTCAGCCTTCTGGGAGTCTTGTGGTTTCACGTCTTCAACGACAGCCTTTGTTGACTTCTTCTTGGCGTCTTCAACTTCCTTCTTTTCAATTGTTTCTGGCTTAACTTCCGAAACCTCAGCCTTCTGGGAGTCTTGTGGTTTCACGTCTCCAACGACAGCCTTTGTTGACTTCTTCTTGGCGTCCTCAACATCCTTCTTTTCAATTGTTTCTGGCTTAACTTCCGAAACCTCAGCCTTCTGGGAGTCTTGTGGTTTCACGTCTTCAACGACAGCCTTTGTTGACTTTTTCTTGGCGTCTTCAACTTCCTTCGTTTCAATTGTTTCTGACTTAACTTCCGAAACCTCAGCCTTCTGGGAGTCTTGTGGTTTCACGGCTTCAACGACAGGGGTTGTTGACTTCTTCTTGGCGTCTTCAACTTCCTTCTTTTCAATAGTTTCTGGTTTAACTTCCGAAACCTCAGCCTTTTGGGAGTCTTGTGGTTTCACGTCTTCATTGACAGCCTTTGTTGACTTCTTCTTGGCGTCCTCAACTTCCTTCTTTTCAATTGTTTCTGACTTAACTTCCGAAACCTCAGCCTTCTGGGAGTCTTGTGGTTTCACGTCTTCATTGACAGCCTTTGTTGACTTCTTCTTGGCGTCCTCAACTTCCTTCTTTTCAATTGTTTCTGACTTAACTTCCGAAACCTCAGCCTTCTGGGAGTCTTGTGGTTTCACGTCTTCAACGACAGCCTTTGTTGACTTCTTCTTGGCGTCTTCAACTTCCTTCTTTTCAATTGTTTCTGGCTTAACTTCCGAAACCTCAGCCTTCTGGGAGTCTTGTGGTTTCACGTCTTCAACGACAGCCTTTGTTGACTTCTTCTTGGCGTCTTCAACATCCTTCTTTTCAATAGTTTCTGGTTTAACTTCCGAAACCTCAGCCTTCTGGGAGTCTTGTGGTTTCACGTCTTCAACGACAGCCTTTGTTGACTTCTTCTTGGCGTCTTCAACTTCCTTCTTTTCAATTGTTTCTGACATAACTTCCGAAACCTCAGCCTTCTGGGAGTCTTGTGGTTTCACGTCTTCAACGACAGCCTTTGTTGACTTTTTCTTGGCGTCTTCAACTTCCTTCTTTTCAATAGTTTCTGGTTTAACTTCCGAAACCTCAGCCTTTTGGGAGTCTTGTGGTTTCACGTCTTCAACGACAGCCTTTGTTGACTTCTTCTTGGCGTCTTCAACTTCCTTATTTTCAATTGTTTCTGGCTTAACTTCCGAAACCTCAGCCTTCTGGGAGTCTTGTGGTTTCACGGCTTCAACGACAGCCTTTGTTGACTTATTCTTGGCGTCTTCAACTTCCTTCGTTTCAATTGTTTCTGACTTAACTTCCGAAACCTCAGCCTTCTGAGAGTCTTGTGGTTTCACGTCTTCAACGACAGCCTTTGTTGACTTCTTATCGGCGTCTTCAACTTCCTTCGTTTCAATTGTTTCTGACTTAACTTCCGAAGCCTCAGCCTTCTGGGAGTCTTGTGGTTTCACGTCTTCAACGACAGCCTTTGTTGACTTCTTCTTGGCGTCTTCAACTTCCTTCTTTTCAATAGTTTCTGGTTTAACTTCCGAAACCTCAGCCTTTTGGGAGTCTTGTGGTTTCACGTCTTCAACGACAGCCTTTGTTGACTTCTTCTCGGCGTCTTCAACTTCCTTCGTTTCAATTGTTTCTGACTTAACTTCCGAAGCCTCAGCCTTCTGGGAGTCTTGTGGTTTCACGTCTTCAACGACAGCCTTTGTTGATTTCTCCTGGACGTCGTCAACTTCCTTTTTCTCAACAGCTTCAGGCCCAACTTCCGAAACCTCAGAATCTTGCAGTTTTACATCTTCAGACTCATTCTTGCTTTCGGGAGTGATTTCTGTCTGCTTCTTTTTCGGGCTGAGCTTAGAAGCCTTAGCCTTATTTTTGTCATCTTCGTCTTCCGTCTTTTCTTTAGAGTCAGCAGTGGCTTCTTCTTTGATGATTTCAGGTTCAACAACTGCTTCCATTGCAGCAATTTTCTGAATGACGTCTTCACATGGCTTACCTTCAATAACTTCAAGCTCTTTAGCAGTTTCTTCTTCTTTGACTATTTCAGTTTCGATAGCCGGTTTGTCTGCAGATATCTTTTCGGTTACATGTTCAGAAAGTTTTTCTTCGAGAACTTGAGGTTGATCCGCTTCTATAACTTCCACTTCAAGTGCAACCTTACTCTCTTCATCCTTAGCATCCATTAAAAGTTCATATATTTTCTTTAAAGGAGCTTTAATCTCGTCAATACTTTCACCCATATCAACGCGTTCAACAGAGTGGGGCACATTCTCGACTTGGTCATGAATCTTCAACATTATTTGCATCACTTTCTGAACCGTTTCAATAAGGTTAATATCTAGACTTGGCTTGATATCATCACACGTGAAGTACAAGTCCATAAGACATGATTGGAGATTCACCATTTGGCCTGAAGACTTATCGAAAGCTTCGTCCTTGACCTTTGTCAGACTCTCTACAGCTGTCTGCAAATTGGAAAGCGGTTCAATGATTGGTACCAACTTCTTCGTAGTCTTTTCTGTGGACTTTTGCATCAGGGTGCTCTTCAACTCTTCCATAACTGATAGCGAGCTCTTCATGAGTTCATCGGATACATATTTTCTCAAACTCGGACTTGCCTCTAGAATGTCTTTAAAGCTCGTCTTGATATCATCCAACTTGTCTTCTTTGTCTTTGGATGATAACAAGCTATCATCATAGGTATGAACTATGTGTTCCCTCAGCTTCAGGTATGACTTGGACACTGATTGAAGAAGATTTTCGTCCTCAGAACCAGTCTTGAGCTGCTCATTCAAATTGGATATATCGGCAACGGTGCTTTCTAGCAATTTGTGCACTTGAATGTCAGAAGAGATGTTTTCTACAGTTGCCAATATATTCTGAAGCAGGCTTACATTGACTTCAGCTGTTGTCGCTGGTTTCTTCACGAGTGCTTCGATTTGTGGTTGTTCTTCAATTTTTTTTGACTCATCAGCCTGAACTTCAGGTTCTTGTGTCGTTGCCTCTGCCTTTATTTCAGCACTTGACTTCTCAGGGCTTGTCTTGGATTTCCTTCTCTTCAGCTTCTTATTAGCATCGGTATCTGATTCAACGGCTTCTGCGACTTGAGCCTCATTTAACTTTTGCTCTGTCTTCTGCTCACTGGTGTCGTTATTTTCTTTCTTTTGTTGTTCACCTGTTTTTTTCTCTGGACTAGCCTTTGACTTTTTTCGCTTTGGCTTTTTAGGAGGCTCATCTTTCTTATCCTCAATAACATCCGTCGTTTGAGCTTGTTCTGTGTGAATTACCTCTTCATCTGCCTGCTTGGTCACTTCCACTTCTGCTTTTTCTGCTTCCTTCGTCACTTCAAGAGCTCCGACTTCCGTTGAGCTAAATTCAGTTTGCAACTGGTCAGCAGACTCAGATTTACCATCCTCATGCTCTAAGTTGGGTGCTTCCAAAGTTGTTACTTCAAGTTTTTGCTCCTCAGCCGGCGGAATAATTTCAGCTTCAGTTTTCTCTGGCTCAACATCATGGGTATCTGCTTTTAAAGCTTCGGCTAGCTCCAACTTTTCAATTTTCGCATTTTGCATACTTTCCTCGGCTTTTGCAGTTTCTCCTGTTTCCGGCTTTGTGACTGATTTTTCAGCAACGAGTTTCTTAGCTGAGACCTCTTCAACTTGAGCTTTTTCTTCCAGATCTTTCATTTCCTTTTCTTCGATATTCTCTGGCTTTCTTTCTGACACTTCGACTGTCTGAGTTTTCGTTGAATCAACATCTTCTTCTTCAACTTTCTGCAACTCCTTAGCCTCTGCGACCTTATTCTCAATCGTACTGATGTCGGCAGCAGCCTCTTCTGTAATCTTCGATTCGTCAGTATCAGCAACATTGATGCCCTGGGATTCATCCTTCAGTGCTTCCTCCTTAATTTCTGCTTTTTCAGTCTTCAGCATTTCCGTTGGAGTCTTTTCTGCTTCTTGTCTCTCAACAGGAACGCCATCTTCCATCTTGTTTTCCGCAAGTTCGGCCTTTATTTCTGATATCTCAGCTGTCTTCTTTTCTAAAGGCTTCACTTCGGATTCAGTTGCTGTCAGATTTGCTTCAATCACATTATCCGTGCCAGTGGTAGATTTCTCATCTGCCTTCTTTTCCAGTGCCGTTTCTAGCTTGTCAGATTTCTGGGCAGACTCCACAATTTGTTCTTGCACAATAGCTTCAGCCTCAGTAACTATCTTTTCCACAAGTTCCTGTATAGGGCTGACATCGACATCAACGACTTTAGCACCAGCTTCTTCAAGTTTGACTTCAGAAACCGCTCCGCCTTCCATAGACTCATCAGGTTTAGCCTCAGCTTCTGTGGGCTTCTGAGTAGCCTCCTCAACCTCTACTGATTGGATCTTGTTGGCTTCAGTAAATGAAACCTCGCCTGAGGCTGTCTTTAAAGTGGCATCTGAGACCTCTGCCTGCTTCTTCGTGTCTTCGAGTTCCTTCTCTTCAGCAAGCTCGACTTTAACTTCAGATATTTCGACAGTCTTAGGTTCATTTGGCTCCAAAAGCTGTTCGACTAGTTTTTCAGCTACTTCGGTGACCTCCTTAGATTCGGTGTGTTCTGGTGGTGTAACAGATTTCTCGGCGGTTGTTGCTCCAGGTGCTACGGACACCGAAGCCTTTTTCTCGCCCTCCTCTGCTTGTTTAGCTTCAATGGTTTCTTCTTTCACGTCTGAAACATTTGATTGGAGTCCTTCGACGGGAACTAATTGGACAACGTCTGGCTTCAGAGCAGACTCTGTTATTTCGACAATCTCTGCCGTTTCTGGTGCCGTTATAGACTTTTCGACAACTTTAGGCTCACCAACGACATCAGATACATCGGCTTCCATTTTGTTGTCGTCGGTTGTTTTTTCTAGAACGCTTTCGGGCTTGAGCTCTAAGATGTCGGCTTTCTTTGCTTCTGCTGATGTAACACCACCTTCTTCAAGCTTTTCAACATCTTTCTTCTCATCTACCTGGACTGTTTCCAAATCTTTCTGTATTTTTTCAGCAGATTCTTCGACAGGTGCTTCTTCGGATACGTCAGCAATTTTCTTAGTATCGTCAACTCGTTTTTCTTCGGTCTGATCAGACAACTCAGGCTTTTGATCGAGCTCTTCAACTTCGCCAAGTTCTGCCGTTTTTTGGTCCGTTTTTGCCAACACCTCAGGCTTTTCCCTTCGTTCACTGAGTCGCTTACCTTCAATTTTATCCTCTGAACCCTCAGCATTCTTTGCTTCGGCAGACTCAACGGCAGTTACAGAGGAGTCAACCTCGCCGGCTCCCGCTATTTCGATCCCCATTTTTGATGCTTCTTCAGCGAAACTTGCCAACAACTTGGATATATTCTCCAACGGTCCGGACAATCGGCTAACATCTTCAGAAATGCCAATCCTCGCGATAAACTGGTCGGACTTTTCAAAATGATCATGAATCATCAAAAGTATATCCTGAGTACTGAGCATCGCTTCCTGGAGTTCCTTATTCGACTGATTTGCGGCGATATCGTCACACTTGAAGAACATATCCATCAAGGATGACTGTAGCGTCACCATTTTGCTGGAAGATTTCTCGAATGTATCTTCGTCGGTTTTCGTCAGATTTTCGACAGCATCTCTGAGATTGCACAAAGGTGCCACCAGAGGACGCAAATTTGTCACGTCCTTCGATTGATTTTGTGGTGGCTCTTCACAGAGAACAGTCTTCAGCGTTTCAATAGAACCTAGAGTTCGACTCATGAGCTCATCAGAGATGTGCTTTGTTATGGCGGGATTGGCTTCCAAGATGTCCTTGAATGCTTCATTGGCAACCTTCAGTTTAGCTTCCTCTTCCTCATCCGAGAGCTTGCTGCCGTCATAAGTATGGACGATGCATTCTCTTAGCTTAAAGAAAGCTCTTGCTACAGACTTGACAAGGTCCTTATTTTCGGGAACACCAGCTGCCAACTGGTCTTTCAGTTCATTTAGGTCGCTTACTGCCTCGGATATGGCCTTCTTTGATTCAGCATTCGCCGTTAGACTTGTTATTGCTTCGATCGTTTTTTCTACTAAAGCTGAGTCGATTTCTGCTGCAGCTTCAGGTATTTGAGAAACTCTCTCTGAATCATCGGCCTGTTTTTGGGCATTTTCAATCTCCTTTCCTTCGATTACTTCAGCTTTAACCTCTGAAATGTCTGCTTTCTGGGCCTCCGCAGGAGCAACCTCAAGCTCACTTGTAACAGCCTCTATAACTTTACCAAGCTCTACTGTTTCCAGCTCTGTAGCTGATATTTCAGCAGTTGTCGCCTTTGCTGCTGTCTCGGATACTTCAACCTTTTTAGAACTTTCAACATGATCGTGTTTAACCTTCTCTACCGTTACCTCAGAACCTTCGGGTTTTTCTGCAGCAGCTGTCTTCAGATTGACTTCAGATATTGCTTGCGCCGCCTCAGTTGTTTCCTTCCGATCAATCTGCTCGGGGATAGCTCCAGAAATTTCTGGCTTAAGAGACTCTACTGACTTAATATCAACTTCACCAGCAGTTTGCGCATTTTCTGTCACTTGCAATATTTCAATATTTTCTTGTTGCGTGAACGTCTTCTCAGCGACTGACTTGTCGACCTCTACCTCCGATATCTGAAGTTGCTTCTTTGATTCCTCAACTTGCTGGAGTTCCACCTTTTCTGGCTTAGCCTGTAAAGTGTGAGGTTCCTTAGCCTCCGGTGATTGCACGTCAATTGTCTCTGGCTTTTTCGCAGCATCACAGACTGATTCTGATTCTTTTCTCTTTGGTTCCGTTACAGATATTGAAGCACCTGTCACCTCTGTCTTCTGCTCTGCGTTTTCAAGTTTTTTGAGCTCGATTTCTTCGGGCTCTTCAGAGATATCAGCGGTTTCTGTCTCCTGAAGGTTTTGATCCCCAGGCTTTTTGGTAGCAACGGAGACCTGTTCCTCTTGAGCTATTTTCGTTCCAGTGATAGACTTCTCCGCTGTCAAACTCTCAGGGGTACCTTCTAAATTTTCAACTTCTTTCTTAGCGGCAATCGGTTCAGCCGCAATATCGGAACTATTTGGTTTTTGAGTTTTTTCCATCTTGGCTGCCTCTTGCACAGAAGCAGTCAAAGGCTGGCCCAGAACCTCTGACACTTCTGGCTGCACTTCATCATTTTTCGCTATTGTATCATCTTTGTCGGGACTCACTTTCTGTGAACCGATTTGTTCAGATATTTCTTTTTCAACTTCTGCTTTAGAGGAGACAGCTTCTGCTTCGGAAACTGACTTCACTGTCGGTGACTTTTGAGCCGCAGTATTCAAAAGATCCACCTTTGGCGTAGTATCTTCGACTTGCTTAATGTCGGCCTTTTCAGGACTCATTTCTAAAGCTTGACTCTTCGCAATACCGCCTTCTTCTGATTTTTGAGCAACTTCTTCCGGTTTTAAGACTTCAGCTTCAGTGGCAGTCTTTTTCGACTTCTTTTTACCGGCCTTGGTTTCTTTTGCTTGTAGCTCTTCTACCTTCACTTTCGACAAATCCGCCTCTTGGGTTTCAGGTTTAGCCCTAGCTTCCTCTTCCCCCTTTTCGGTTTCAGCTTCAATACCAGTCTTCTCTGCTGCTTGGCTTCCCAGTTGTTTTTCGGACTTCTTTTCGGCAACCCCTACCGGCTTGGTCTCGGCTGTTTCGGCCTTAGACTCTAGTACATCGTCGGCTGCGGTTGATGCCACAGACTCGTCAGCATCTCCCCTCTTTTCAGCTTCAGTGCGCGACTTCTCTAAAACATCTTCGGTGACCTTTTTCGCAGATTCCTGTTCGTTCTTTTCAGCTTCCTTAGCTTTAAGTTCTATGCCCGCAGCTTCCTGCAATTTCTGCGCCTCGTTAAACTTATTGATACTTCTTGTCATGGTATCCAGCAATACTTTCAGGGGCCCCTTGAGCGCTTCCATCTCCTGCAAGACTTCGATGACACTTTCAGTTCGTGAATCGTCTACAACCGCACACACCTTCTCTAACGGTTTCACGCAAGTTTTCTTAAACTCTGAAGGCAGCCTCTTGCCAAGATCTTCAGATTGATCTTTAAGTTCGATTAAGTTCTCCCTGAGCTTGATGAAAGTCTCCGAAGATCTGTCTTGCGATCCTTCGTTCTTTTGCACAATCTCAGTTAAAGTCAGATCCAGCTTTCTGGCAACAGTTAGAAGGTTCCTGCAGGTCTCCAAGCTTGGAGCCGTCTCCAGAAGCGGAATCAAACTCATCAGCCCATCCTTGGGTGTCTGTATAATGTCCTGCAAGAAACTTCTTCTCAAATCCGGATTTTGGTTGAGAATGGACGTGAAGACCTTGTTAGCATTAACCAGTACTTCACTTGTCTCCGATTTATGTTCCTGATTCTGCTTGATAAAAGCCAGAAGGTCGCGCATTTTGAAAAGTGGCAGGAATAGGTTGTCTTCGAGCGTGTCCGAGGTACTTGTGGCCAGCACATTTTCCAGCTCACCTACAGTTATCTCAAGAGTGCTTAGGATTTCTTTGGACGCCTTGTTAATCCTCCTGTTCTCGACTTCTACGATTTGCTCTCGCAGAAGTTTTAACGCTTCCAGATAGCCGAACATTTCGGGACCAAGTTGGGACTTGATTTCGTCAAGGCTTGGCTTAGCTCCTTGTAGTTCCACTGGCTGCTCAATTTTCTCAGGAATCGCCTCTGAAAGCTTTGCCTTCTTCTCAGGCACCTCACGTTCTGCCTTTTCGGTTGCTTCAGTTTCAGACTGAGTTTTCCCCTCCTCTTCATCGACCTTTCGCTTGTGGGTCACGTCGTGGCTTGATGTGGGTACCTCTGGCTGCTCATCCTTGCTGTTCGCAAATTCTACTAACGCCCTTTGTAATCTTTCCAACGGTTCCGCGATAGACTGAATCTCTCTGACTTCTTCCCCAGACAGCTGTGACATATCTTCCTTGACGAGAATTTTATTTTCAATCCTCTCGATCTTCTCCTGCAGTTCCACGATGACAAGTTCATTGGCCCTTGCCATCTGGCTCGATAGTTCACTTCCAGTTGCCAACTGCTGCTGAAGCGTCGTTAGCAGGTCCTGGGCTTCCTTCACTGGCTTCAACAGCTCGAATAGCTGCTGGCCATCGGCTTGTCGCAGAATTTCACCTAAGACCTCATTTAACCCCATCAAAGGCGCCACCAGGTTGTCGATCTCTTGAAAGACCTCAATGATTCTCAGCTGATCGGTGGCTTCGATGAAATCAAATACGGATACGAGGACACTCTGTCCGGTCAGGACATAGTCCAGCAATTCATTGGGGACGCTCTCACTGACCTCATTCAAGACTCTAAAGGCGTTCATAAAACGCGACTGAAGCCCCACCATATTTACCGAAGACTTTGACATTTCGGTGTCGGGTCCCTGTCCCAGCTTCTCAATGTCGTTTGCCAATTCGTTAAGCGGAATCGCCAGGCGACTCATAAATTCCATATGAGCGTCGTGATTCTCTGCACAGCGTTCCGAGATAGCGACAGTTTCACGGATTTTGCTCACCACCTTTGCTGCCATCTGCTGGGCGAGCAGCACCTCCAAGTCCGGCAGAGCTTGCAGAATGTCTTCAAACGTCTTCTCGATATCATCGAGAGACTCCTCATAGCCGCCCTCATAGGTATGGACTAGACACTCCTTGAGCTTGAAGAGAGTTCTGGCAATGTTAGATTTGGCTAAAATCGAAGACTCGCCCTCAGACTCTTTGCTAAGCTCGTGCTGCATCTGTTGGAGGCTGATCTTCAGCTCCTTCATAATCACTTCGACTTCTTTGAGATCCTTGGACCTTTTGAAGGTCGGTTTCCCAAGGCAGTTGTCGATCTGCTTAATGCCGTCCTCTACGCAGGCTTTGATTGTCGCCGCCGCTTCCACGACTTCTGGTTCGATTTGGAGTGCTTCCACTTTGCCACTGTCTACCTCAATGGAAGCAGCATAGGTCTCTAGAGCTGAGATGTCTGCTTGCGTTGACATCTCTGCAATGTTCTCCAAGGCTTCACAGTTTATCTGTTCCACATACTTCAAGAGTTGATAGATTGCGTTCGACTTGGCCTGAAGCACCTTGAACTCTGGACAGGCCTCGAAAGTGGAGTAAGTGAACTGCTCTTGAATGTTGACGATCGCCTCGCGCAGGCTTATCAACGGCTTAGCGAAGGTTCCGAGGGATTTTTGGGTGGACACATCCTCCACCTGGGATAAGTGGAACTGATCATGAATTTCCAGAACCGCCTTCTGGAGATGCTGTATTGGTGCCAGGATTTGTTTGCATGATTCCAAGTTCTCCACTTCGATCAGGCTCCGGAGGGTTTCCATGGCTTGGTTCTCCTGCACGGCTACCACTAATGGCGTTATCGCCTCCAATATATCCCCTGATGCCAGGGACACCTTTGGAGCTGTAAACGTGTCTACATTCTCGAAGTCTTGCGTGTGGAAGACCATAAGGCATTGCCTGAGCTCTTGGAGCGGCGTTGCCAACGTCTTCAGTCCACTGATAGGTTCACTGTCCGACAAGCTCTTCAGGTCCTCACCGGGTAGCAATTCCTGCACTTGCAGCACACAGGATTCCAAGCTATACACCGCCTCGGCTAAAGTTCGCGGATCAATCTTTTCCGAGACCGAGGCGACTGGATCGCGAATGCTGGTCTCGCACACTTCAGCTACGCACCCTTGCAAGTCCATCAGCTTGGTTACAGTGGCCCGCAGATGATCCATTGTTTCAGCCTTTAGGGACGTGAGATCCGACTGCCCACAGTGTACCAGGACAGATTCAAGGCTTTGCTTCAGGTCAGTAAGTAAAATCTCCGCCTTTCTCTGTTTCGTAGTGGCAAGCTCAAGATCTTCTAGTTCTTCCATAGGCTGGTCCTCCTGGTTCAGCGTGGCCTGATGCTGATCTTCTGACACAGATTCGCCAGCCGTCTTCAGGGCTGAAATGTCATCCATTGTGGACACATCCTCCATTGTCTCGGCGGCGTTTTGTGTAACAAGACCCTGCAGACACTCTTGTAGCTCGCACAATGGTTTCGCAATTTTCAAGAATGCTTGCTGGTCGGCAAAGCTTTGAACCTGTTCTTCGAATGCGACCTCCTGCTCAATCTTGGCTATGCAATTCATCAGCTCCTGGGCGGGTTGAGCCAGAGTTTTTAGCGCAGAAATGTCATCCTGCGTAGATATGGATTTGAGGTTATCTACAATTTTTGGGGCAGTTGCGACCTTTAGGGCTTCGGCCAAGGCGTTCACAGGTTCAGCGATTTCATGAAGCACCTTCATGTTGACGTCTTCGTTGAACTCTTTCACCGTGTCGAATGCGGCACCACTCTTGATCGTTGCGACACATTCCAGCATTTCCTTAAGAGGCTTTGCCATTTTTTTCAACACCGAGATATTGTCCGACGTCAGACTTCTGGCATCTTCCAGTACGACTTCCTCTTGAAGAGTCGCCAAACACTCGTGGATCTCTTCAATCTTCTGCACAGTTTTCTGACCCTCCTCCTTTGCTATCTGCATCGATAAAGTCTCCCTCATTGACATGAAGGACTGATCCATTTCCGTTGCCTGCTTCTCGTCCAACTCGATTTCATTCTGGAGGAGCTTAAACTCGTGCTCCTCGATGTCGATTTCGATCGATTTGATGATGTCGTTCATCTTGAGCAAGCTGCGGATGTTCATGTCGTTCTGCTGAAGATCCGAAATCGACAGAATGTCCAAGCCGAGCTTGACCTTCTCCCGCAGCCCTCGAACTGGATCGATCAGATCGCTTAGCGAACCCGATATCGACTTTTGCTCTATCTGACGCAGGCAGTAATTGAGCTCGTCGATCGGTGTCTTCAGATTCTCCAGCACTGTAAGCCGGTATTTGTTTAGGCTGCAGTCTAGGATATTGCCTATCAAACGGGACATTTCGTCCTTAAGGCCGAAAAGGTCTGATTGAATATTCGGCGACAGTCGTGGCGAGAGCCTCTCGACATTGGTTTCGAAATGCAGGACTCCTTGCGCGATGGACTGCAACAGTTTCTGGGTATCTGCCGAGTCTGGGACGAAGTCCTCTTTCACCTGTCCCGATTCGATGTCCTGACCCAGTTGGGCTAAACCGTTTTGGATTTCCTGCAACGGCGGAACCATGGATTCAATGGCGCTGACCGTCACCATTCCCGAATGAATGTTACCCGCCGACTGCTTCGAGATGATCTCCAGTCCTTTCTTGAGCTCGAAGAGTGGAGGCGTCACTATGTCTAGAATGGTCATGTCGATCTTCTGCTCAATGGTCTCACTGCCACCTGCGGCGACGACTTTCTGTTCAATTTTATCCAACTCTAGTTGAAGCTCCTCGATTGGACCTTGAAGGCCTGATAGCACGCCGTCGTGAATCCGCGAATAGAGCTGTTCCTCATTCTCCTCTAGCGAGAGTTCGTTCTCGATATTCTCCAGCGCCTGTTGGATCTTGATCACTGGCCGACAGATCAACTTCAGGGAATCCGCTTCGGAAGGAAGCTTAGCCTCGGTGACCGCTTCGAACGGGACTGTCTGTGGCATCGTTTGCAGCTTTGCCACTGACTCAGATACATGCTGGGCCGTTTCTATGTCTTGAGCTTCTTGCAGCAGCGCCTGCGACTTGATGGTGTCTTGAGTTATCTGGATTCCTTGCTGAATGTCCTCGGCAGTTATTTCTGCCTGCATTTTGATATGGTCCGACTCGAAGTTCTTCGCGACGGTCTTTACCTCTTCAAATGTTTTCACAAACTGCTCACCCACACTGTCGATGATGCACACACTGGTGCGCTGAATTAGAGTCACTCCTGTCTCGTCCATCGCCACGCACTTCTCTATGACCTGCAGGCCTGTGTGCAGGGACTTTATGTCAGCCTCCATCGACTCGAACAGCACCTCGATAGGGATCTCGCCAGAGTACACCTTCAACTTGCCCTGGATTTGCTTGATCGGTTCGAGGACGTTCCTTATGATGCCGATGCTCTGGTCCGCCGAAGCCGGCGACATCATCATTACCGACTGTGACACCACCTCGTTCTCGACAACAACCAGATGCTGCTCGATGGTCTTTAGCAGCTTGGCCAGAGGGAGAAGCGCCTTCAGATTCGACTGGATTTCAGCCTCATCCGTGACTGCCTTGGAAGGCTTTAGCAGCTTGAGTCCATCTCCCGCTGCTCCAGAAATGTCCTGCAAGTGGGCTTCGGCATCTGTGGTCTTCGATGAGTCACTCTCAGGACTCTTCTTGCCCTTCTTTCGCTTTGGTGGCTGAACTCCCTCATCCGGAGGAGCCTCCTCCAAATCCAACGACTCTATTTTCGATGTTGTCAGCTGGGCGCTGGCACTGGCAAATGTCTGCAATTCCGAAGTGTCCTCATCGCCCTGGCTCTCGGAAGCCTTCGAGAATGACAAACTGAAATACTCCTCCACTTCCGTGCCACGGGACTTCTTTCTTTTTCTCACTGGGGCTGTCATGGCCAGCTCTTCCTCCATCTTTTCCATGTTCTTCCGGGCGTAATCTTCCGTTTCCTTGTCGAACGTTGACTCGTCATGACCAGACGACCCATGGATGGTGACCTCACAAATCGAGATGTCATCCATGCCAGCCTCAGTGCGCATATCTTCGTCGTGCGAGAAGTATTCAGGATCGATGTCAATGACAACTGCCTCCATCAGGAGATTTCCCGACTGTGAGGTCTCCTTTATGAATCTCAGGGGCGGCAGTTCCACAACATTGTGTTCGGTCACATGCTCCGATATCTGGTCAGCGTACATTTCGACAATTTTCAGTGCCTCCTCTTCGGTCAAATCGGGTGTTTCGTATAGCGAAACAGACACCTCCTTGCCATCGAACGAGAAGGAAATGTCGCCCTTCTCGTCGATCGTGATGTCACCCACCGCGCTTTCGTACATTTGAGACGTTCGTTCCTCCTGAATCGTGGACAGGGAAAAGTTCCTCTGCAGCTCATTGACTGGTGGTTCGGTTTTCTGACTCTTCATGGCGTCTTCGAAGCCCAGGAGGGAGGCCGAACTGGCCACCACTCCCATACAGTTGCGCGCCTCGCATGTGTATGTTCCCAGGCAGCAGGTGCCATCCTGTCCCGAAATAATTCGATGTATATCCCCTGGTTTCAGCTCGATGCCATCCTTGTACCACTTCAGGACCGGCTGGGGCACTCCAATAACCTTACACTCCAAGTTGACGGCTCCCTCCTCTGTGAGCACGGCCCTTAGACACTCCAAAAACCGTGGCTTCTTGTAGTGACGTGGGATTTGCAGTTTCAGGAAGCACGATGTGACACTGGTCCCAAAGTCATTCACAGCCACACACTTCCACTCGGCTTGGTCGACAAACTCCACGCACTTCACCTCCAAGTGGTAGGTCTCCTCCTCGCCAGCGTAGTGATGGTAGCGTTCGTTCGACTCAATGGGAAGCTCGTCCCGGAACCATGAAAGCACCGGGTCTGGAATAGCCTTAACCGTGACAGTAAACCGGAAGGACTCGTTTATCTTTGCGTCCTGGGTCTTCAAGCCGGACACGAACTTTGGCGGTTGGTTCTGTTTGGTGAACATGATGCGCTCCTCGTCGTTTAGCTGGTTTTCTATGTCCTCGATGGTCAGTACGGCGACACTACTGCTCTCACCCATGCAGTTCTTGGCAATGCAGCAGTAGGTACCCAGCGAATTCGTTCCTGTCAGTTGGTAGACGTCGCCAGGCTTTAGCTCTTGACCGTCCTTGAACCACTTTAGTGTGGGTGTTGGAAAGCCAACCACCTTGCATTCGAATGAGACGAGTCCTTCTTCCGTGAGCACAGCCTTGAGACTCTCCATAAAACGGGGTTTTCTGTAGTTTTTCGGTACTGAAAAGAAAAGACAGGCAAGTCTTGAGTATAAAGTTCAGCAGGGGATCGGTTAAAGCACTTACTATCCATTGTGACCGAGCAGGATGAGATGCCGACGCATCCTTCCTGACTCGTTACCACGCATTTCCATTCACCTTCGTCGCAGCTTTCGGAGGGCTTGACCTCAATCATGTAGACGCCAAGACCATCCTCGATTAGTTTGTATTTGTCGTTGGCCTCAACGCGTCCTTCCTTGTTGTACCAGGCCACCGTTTTGGGCCATGGCGGAACGACGACTGCAAAAAAATGAAAATTCTGATTAGCGGAGGTTATGTCTCACTTCTAAACGGTAGGCCGTAAATCCCTCCCAGTCCCATTAAATAAAACTGTAGACTCTCCAAACTGAGTCGGAGACGCAGATTCTTTAATTGACTTTGCAACTGTCGAAATCTCGATGAGGATTCAAGGAAAAATTTTTACTCAGTTTGTAAGTTTATTTTTGAGTGCATTCAAAAATTTCCCTCACTCAAAGCTTTTGCTTTTAAAATCTCTCAAAGGAAAATAAATTTTCCGCGAGAGGCAATCCTCAAAAAAAAAAAAACACACCAAAGAGAACTGCTCCCCATCGCGAAAAAGCGAAAAGAGAACGAACAACCAACTCTCACCAAGCGGACAGATCACGACCTATCCCACATCAACACGGTGAAGTTCAAGATTGGCCCGAGAAAAATGCTCAACATGATTAAAATACTTTGGCAGTTGATCAAGAAATTCGTTTCTCACTCACCTTGACAGCCGAGAATTATTGTGTCACCGATGCGTACCGATGCTCCACGTAATTCGTTCGTAAATATCGGAGGCGGAGCGTTGTTTTGAACGCTGCAAAAAAAAATTTAAGAACCATCATTCCATTTCCATTGGGCGGTTACCACTTTGACACTTACCTATCTGCAGGCTTCAATGATCCCTCACGGCTTCCCCGGCCGACAACGTGTACCTTCGAACTGGAATACGACTTGCCCATGCAGTTGACCGCCTCGCACGTGTATGTTCCCAACGAGGTGGGATCATCTGGATTGGCGGTAAGCGCGAAAACATCGCCAGCCTTAATTTCTTTAGAGTCTTTGAACCATCTCAGAATCGGAGTTGGAACGCCGACAACCTTACACTCTAGCGAAACTGTTCCCTGATCGGTTAGTACCGCTCGCAGCTCCTCGATGAATTCCGGCGGCTTGTATGCCTTCGGAACGAGCACATTCAGATGGGCTATGCAGGAATTTCGACCCCCCAAATTCTCAGCCATAACCATCCATTGGCCGCCGTCCTCCAGAATCACCGGCGTGATTTCGATGCAATAGAACGATCCTTCGTTTATTTGCTTGATTCGATCGTTTTCACAGATTCGACGATCGTTTCGATACCAAGTGATCTGGAATTTTTATTACTTTCAAATGCAACAACTAGCCTAAGGGTCGGGGGGTATTTATGAGGAACATTGCACAGCACTTACCTTGACATCTGTCGAACTGCGAATCTCGACAAGCAATCTTGTCCGTGTTCCAACTTTGACGGACAGATCGCCCAGGCGGCGTAAAAATATCGGCGGATCATCGCCGGTCGATCTGTCTTCGACAAGCAGTTCGACATCTTTTCGTATGACGCTGCCGTTTTTGGTGCGAGCGTACAGCGTGTAATGGCCGGCGTCTTCGCGTTGTACATGTTCGACTGCCAGCTGAACAGCGTTGCTGGTCTGTGTTATGCGGAAACGATCCGAGTTCTCGATTGGTAATTCACCACGGCTCCTGCAATGACAAATTAAAGAGAAGTGCTTCGGTGAGAAAAGCTCGCAATTCGCAGGCGAAATGAGCATTTGCTCTTGGCCACTGGCCAGCAAACTGAGAGGAAACGTCCCTTCAACGGGCACAGTTCTGAACTCTGAAGCCGTCTGGGGGACTGTATGAAGTGCTGTCTGATTTAAATTTAGGTTATTGTTAATTACTTCACAGTTGATGCGGCAACACGCCACCGAATCAATAGGTATGTCGAAATCGTGTTCCCTAATATGTTTATGAGACGATTTCAGCGCGCCCCTACATGTGGCTAATGTTCGATGTGTACAGGAGCAGATGTTGTTCCGCCTAATTTTGTCGACAGCAACAGCATGAAAACATGCTGCAATTAATGCTCGGAGATTAATTTCAATTTTGCCATTCGATTGGTGTGTACTTGGACGTGAGATTTATCGATTGACAGCGCAAATCGTTGGCGCGAAGGTGGGCTAAAATTTCGCTTTAAGGGTAGGGTCAATGTAAACAAAAATCAGATTCAAGGACAGCGGTTTGAATTCGCCATTTGGGTGGGTTCTATTTTGTAAAATTTTAAAAATTCCACTAAAGTGTTTAGAACTCAATACTTTGACGTTCGTAAGTCAAAATGAAAAATCACTTAAAAAATTCTCCAAATACCCGCTCTGTTTACAATTTTAAATGTCTGCTACAGCCACATCGTTTACACAGTATCCTGGTTTATGGCAATGCATAAGTTATTCAAATTCTTGAGAGAAAACTGATTTGTTTATCATTCTATTCAAGCGCACATTGCCCACTTTTAGAAATTTCCGTACAGATTTTGTTTATAGAAAACGCGGGTTGCCATTTGGGGGTTTTTTGCCCCGATTTAGGTTTTCTTTTGTCACCGGGGGAAATATGGGGTTACATTTTATTTGTATTTAGTTATAATACGCTGAGTTCCAAAACGCAGTACTTCTGCATTACTGCTTAATCAAGCATACTTTTCTAAAACGCAACTGCGCAAACAAAAGCGAACAGAGCATCGGTTATGATTATGAAGCAAATGACATTTTTTGACATTTCAGTTTGAACAGACAGATAAAACTGATTGATGGCCTGAGTCGTAGGTAAAATAATACATTTTGTAATAATTTGGCAATTTTAGTTTGGTTTGCAGTAAAAAATGCATAACAATTGCAAAGCAGCGCAAAAGCATTCATAACCTGTCATCAGAAAAGCAGTGTGCACTGTGCATTCACAATGCGCATTATTTTGACGTTTTTCAGCCTAACTTAATCTTAAGAATGAGTTAGGGAAGAGATTCTTTGTTTGTTCTGTTCTGTTCTGTTCACTGATTCAAAATTGAGCATGACAATAGGGTAGTTCGCGACAACGTCAGTGTCAAATGAGAAGAAGAAAAATCCAAGTGAAAGCTAAAAAGCTTGTAGGAAAACAAAACGGATTTTGTATGGATGTAGTCTATTTATGTTGAAAAATTACTGAAAAGTGCATAAAAAAGTGCAAAAAACAAGATAAAAGCATTGTTAAATTAAAAAGTTATGTTTATTAAACGTATATTTGGTAACAACTGAGCAGTTAAAGTAATGACAATTGTGCGCTTTTCAACAATATTTGAACAAAACACTACTCTGGCCATTATAAACCAGCTTTGTTATCCTAGAAGTTTTTTTGACGTTTGAGCGAAAAAGATAGCCCATCTGTGAAAGGATGGGCTTCGCGAAACACTCTATCGATGAGCAAATAAATGTGTGTGTTTTGTCAAAATGCTGTTAAATAATCGATCGATCTTTCAAAGCTATATTTGCCAGTGAAAATTATTAGTTCAAATATTGTTGCTGACAAGATTTGTTTTTGTGTGGACGTCGAGGCTGAATGCACCCATCGACAATCCGAAAATACATCGATGACATGTAAACGACAACTTCATGGAATGGACGGTGATATTTTTAGAAGTAAAAAAAGTTAAACCAACCGCGGAGGGAGATTAATTAACTTTTAGGTGTAAATATTAATAGGCGTGTTTTTTTGAGCTTCGATCTCAGCAAAGCAAAGTAAAGTAGGATTTTCAGCATACATATTACAACAACTACTGCGAGTCTCGAAGTGTCAAGTAGAACGTAGTTGTTGTAAATACGTGCTGAAAATCCTACTTTACTTTGCTTTGCTGAGATCGAAGCTCAAAAAAACAGGGCTAATAACGTACTTATTTCAAATATTGTGATAACTTTTATTTAAGTTCTTTTTGCTCAAAGAATAATATTATTGCCCCCGCTGCGTAAAAGTTATCAACTCGTTATTCAGAAGTTACGTCACATTTTTGTATGCTATCTGATGTCTACTAGCACATTTGTTTAATCTTCCCGTCAGTGGTAACAAATATCTTTGGACTATTTCCTGTCAAAAGAAGCTAATGTCAGTTTTAAAAAAAAATATTTTTTTTGTAACGGCTCCTTAAATATTTTGCCGGATTTAAGCAGCAGCCTCATCTGTCAATTTTATAAACAACAATTTAATCGAGGCTGCGTGTGGGCTGTGTATTTATTTGCATTCGGAAAGCTTTTACTTGTTAAAAAAAATAATGACAATAAGTCGTTTTTTTTTTGGGAAAAAAGTAGCCAAATCTCTGGGTTTTCCAGATTTATCTGGGGGGTAAAATTTTGACCGTCTGGCAACGCTGGCACAAGTCAAAATGCCAAGTTGTTGTTATATATAGGTACTCTGAAAATGTTTTAAAAAATTGTTCGACTACAGTTTTGCAATTTGACACCGCTTTGTAGGTTGGATATAAATTTTTTAATTCGTATTTTTATCGGAAAGATTCAAACATAATTCCTTTAGATTGAGGTCTGGAGAATTTTCAAATTAGTCTCATTTTGACATATTTCTAGCATCACTATATGTTTTTAAAGGAAGGTATTCCTAAGCTCTTGTTTCCCTTCTTCTCTTTCTGGTACCTAGAAGGAGACATTTTTTTTGAATCTTTAAAATTTGAGGACTGAAAACACTGATATGTACCTTTACTTTTAGGGAAGAAAAGAAAAGATCACAAGTCAATTGAGGAGACCAGCCAATGTTCAACTTCATGAACTTGAGGATTACTCCAGACTTTGCAAGGTCTTGAAACAGTGCTGGACCGATTCGTAATCAATGAGGCTGCAGTTTAAAGCTTTGGGGGCTGATGTAACTCATAACATTCATATATGCTTGTGAGCTTCTTGTGTTAAAGCATAAACTGTCACATGAGTCTGTCGATATGAGTCTTACCAGCAAATGGATCTAGGTGTAGCTGGACTGTGCGTAAGTATATTCGTGGGGTAACCTCTTATCACATAAATTGTAGACTTATTCTTGAATATTCTTCAATGGCATACCGGTCAGCTGAAAAGACATCAGACCTTAGGTCTTGAGACTTTGAAACCTTGATGTTGACCTCTATGGTGTCGATTTTATTTATCCTCCTCTGTTTGAAATAAATGTTTTGAAACTCCTGCCGAGCAACAAAGTTTTACGAAAATTGCAGAGTAAACCATCTCGGCGCAGGCGCAGCGGCTTAGAGCGGTTGGTGTCTTGGAGTACGAAGCAATAGGTCCCAGGTTCCATTTCCAGAGTATGACTGTCATGAGATTGCTTCTCAATTAGCGGTCTTAACTCGGCGTATAATTTTAGATCCCTTCCATTCGTCCGAAAAAGGGAAAACTGACACAAAACGAATGGAACGAGAAGGTATGCTAGAGTCCCTACTGGGACCAACTATTTATTTATTTATTTAGATTGGGTATGTTGACTTTGGAAATGCCATAGAGGGCAGATTCATATAGACCAAAGTAGTCACCCTAC
Source organism: Cheilosia impressa (assembly GCA_948293265.1). Classification (NCBI taxonomy): domain Eukaryota; kingdom Metazoa; phylum Arthropoda; class Insecta; order Diptera; family Syrphidae; genus Cheilosia; species Cheilosia impressa. The sequence continues at coordinate 12,874,373 of OX411883.1, forward strand.
TCTTGACTTGAAGCTTGACTTTACAGCCATCTTTTTTAAACAATTTAAACAATTTCTAAAAAATTATTTTCCTCGATTGCTTTTGACCTTAATTTTTATTAACTTTTCTCCACAAATATACGAGTAGATACGAATACAAGATTTGATAAAAAAAAACTGTCATTCAACGACTATGACAAGCTCAATACAATTTTTCAAAAACTTTCTTTAAAAACATTTCCATGCAAGAACAGATCCGAAATCAGCAGACATTCCTAAAAATAATCCAAATTTTTGCAATTCCGTTTATAAATAGATTCCTCACTTCTTTTTCTGTCCTCAATTGAACTCAACAACTTCTAACGAGATCAGCTCAAAGTTCCTTCGACCCAATTAGTTTGTAATTCTCAAAATCTGGTTCTAGTGTAAACATGTCGTTAACCAAAAATACCAGCCCATTATCAATGTGAACGGATTTGTCCACAGCCGACAAGAAGCGACGATGAATTCCTATCTATTTGGTCTAAAAATACACTCTGTGACATAGTGAGACAGAGAGCAGCACGATCAATTTGATACATCAATCGATAGATTCGCAAGCGATTGCCAAGTGTATCGAAAGTTGTTGTCGGAATTCCGTGTAATAGACAGATTGTACAATGTAAAGGAACTTCCTGTGTCCTCTTTGGTGAGTTTCACGCTGACCCACAGAGTGAAAACAATGCTAGAGGTATTTGGATCGAATGGCTGGTGATTTATGTTTTCATGTGTTTGTGTGAAAGAACTTTGTTACAGTTAATTTTGAGGTATTTATAGCAGAAAGATTGCGTTCAGCCTGGAGGAAGTCGTAGTACCTGGCTCTGCTCAGTATGAAGTGGGCGTGGCATTGGTTTTTTCATTTTGAATAATTTCTATTTTAAAAGTGTTTAGCAAACTATATTTAGAATTTTGTCTCAAAAGAAAAGTGAGTGCGTGGATGTCACCATTTATCACACAAAATTGCAAATTATTTATTATACAATCGCCATTAATAAAACTATTAATCATGGTGACGGTGATGATGAGTCAAAATGTTATTTTGCTAAAAAGAATCAACAAAGTTGATCAACAACCTACCTAGCGCCACATAAAACTTGGAAAGAGTTCGCACACTCAATGATTTGATTTTTAATGCATGTTTTTCTATTGTAGATTTATGAAAACAAATTCTGAGTACATCGCCCTTTACTAAAGTATTTGTGTATTGGTGAAAAAGCGGGCACTGCGCGAATTATTTTGAATTTCATTCATTTATAAAAACTAGTATAGCTTGTTGTCGAAAATAAGTCCGTAATACTAAAAAACCTACCACAATATTATTTTCGTTATAAATGTATTATGTTCTTTTCTACAAATGAAAACAGCGACATCTAGATATAGGAAAAATACGTAAATGAGCTGCTCCATCGGAAAAAGGTTCAAATCTAAGATTATTTTTATATGAATACGTTGCTATGGTAATATGGCGCCGGAAAATTGATTGTCACCAAAATCCTTTCAATTACCTGTTTTGTATGGAGTATTCATAACTTAATTTTACCAGCCTTAATGGCGACATATACCCACGATTTTTTGTTTGTGCACATCTATGCCACAGTACCTTTCAAATAACATAAGTTTTATGCTCCTCATTGCATAATAAATACTTAAGAAGTGTACCGAAACTTTTATGTTCACGTATTAATATAATGATGATCTACATAATAAAATGCAACAAATTGATTATTTGAACCTGAAAGATTTTTTACATAACTAATGTATTTCAGTTAAACATTGAGGACGTTAAAAACTTCAGTTTATTAATTTCGGCCGTCGAATGTCAGAATTTTCGAAGATCTAGATTAATCACGTGAACAGTGTTTTTTTCAGTTGACATTTGGAAGTTGTGGAAACGAATATGGCCACAAATTTCTTGACAGAGTACTATAGGCGTGTAGACAACTACTGCGAGTCTCGAAGTGTCAAGTAGAGCATAGTTGTTGTAATTGCGTGATGAAAATCCTACTTTACTTTCGCTTTGCTGAGATCGAAGCTCAAAAAAATAGGTTTTATGTTAATATTACTATTTTATGGCTGACGTATAAAAAGTGACGTTACCGACGAATTTAGTTTCCACTATTAGCGGAAATACAGATTACACAAATTAGGTCGAGTTACGACGACTAGAGCTTTGCAAGTAGCCATTTTATTTAAATTGTAGTTCAGCAACCTAGTTATGATCGAATTTTGACAGCTGATTGTGGATAGATTTTTAATTATATTGTTTTCATTGTTTTGAGTCATATTTAAAGGATGTCATATTTACGCGATTCAAAAACGTAAATTTGCTATCAAAATTCGACATGTGTTCTCGGAACGTTTCGCGCTTTAAGACAGTTGTAGTGACCGTCATTCTGGAGTTGACCATTCAGTGAATTATGAAGAAATTCGAAGAAAGTGTTTCAGTGGCAGGTCGACAAGTACCTGTACGTCAAAGAAACTATAGTTTCGAGTTAGTCTGGGTGGAATTGGCAACATGTCTCTACAAATCTATTTGAATAGGAACCGTTCCTCTTTGAGGTAACCATATAAGAAAATCAAAAGGCAATACTCGAATGACTGTCTTCCACTTGTAGTGAAGAATTTCCGAATTTCAAGACAAGAAAGTTCAAGAGATAAATTTTGACAGAAAACGTCAGGGAAATTAAACAGAGTAACCATAGTCTGGATTAAGTACTAGGCAAGGAGAGTGTCAATTATTTCAGTTGTCCATTAGTTGTTTAGTCACAAAGTTAAGGAAAGGAAAAATATTAGAAGAGTGGTTGTTGTTCCAATTCAAATAAAGAAATAAATAGCTGGCTCAACAGGTGCATAGGGACTCTAGGGCTAGCTTCTCACATTCGTTTTGAGTTTTTTATTCTTAGGACGAATGAAAGGGACCTACGATTTTAAGTCGAGTCCGAAAGCAGTGAAAAAAAAACCCTATAGGATGGAATTCGTGTTTTTTTTTAAAAAGATCGAACCTGGGAATCCTCGCTTAGTACCTAGCCCAACACACTAAGCTCTGCGTTAAATTAGAGGAACAGTTTTTATCGATTTTAGATCCTTGAAATGAATATGTGGAAATCCTTTGGTCCATTTTGCACGATACACGATATGAAATAGCTTGTGTCAAAAGTCATTAATCATCTGAACCTACAGCTAGAACGACTTCTTAAATAAACTTTAGAAGTGGTATAAAAATGATATACCTTACCTCACGGAGACTTTTTTTTAAGGTATTTCAATTTTTCTTCCAATTTTTCTGAAACTGTCATAGCGGTGTAAATTATGAAAACAGAAAACGGCACTATTCCTTCACAGATTGTTCCTAATCATGTGCAAATTCAAAAGGAAATTCAATCTCATTTAAACAGAAGTGGTTAAATTATTTGGCCTGTGCCGTCCAGATCTGGCAGCCTATACATACTCCCTTAAAACAGAACAGTATAGGTACTGTAGCGGCATAAAGTTAGTCCAGTCCTCTGTTGACTTGACTTGAGTGACAGTCCTTTCTTCCCTAAAGAAGAACTTAAAATACTAATCGGATCAAAAGTTGGTCCTCTCTTTAAGAGAGGTTTGGAACAAATCCAAATTCTTACATGTGATGCACCCAATCTCGTGACGAAGCACTGCAGACAAAAAAAGAACCAACTCCAACGACGCCATCATGTGTTTACTTTCAAAAGCTGTCAAAATTTCCGAATCGACATGGTGCCGAGCCGATCGATAAATTCCATTAACAAATGTACTCCAAGAGTCAACCAATGACATCATCAAAGTGCAAAGTAAATCAAACAAGTAACAGCTGTCAAGGCATCCAAAATTACCTGCCAGCCGCCATTGGGCATTCACATATCCGGCATAAATTCGTAGACAGAATTTGTTTTATTTTTAAACCCCACTCTGCCGCACTCACACAGAAAAACACAACTAATATCCAATCCATCACTCAAACTGCCCTTGGACTAGTCCCGTCGAGGAAAATTCCTCAAAATGAGATCACTTTGAAAGGTGTATACTCGTATATGTGATAAATCTTAAGCCAAAGTATCTTATTGATTTACTCAAGGTTTTCACTCGGAAATGATGCTATTCAACGGATTTGTTGATAATGCACTCGAGCCAAAGCCAAATCAAACAAACAGTCGGAAATATTTTTTAACAATAAACATTCAGAATATATACACACAAGGTGATCCTACCTCCTCCTGTAGACCGATGAGCCCGTGGACGACAGAGTTCCGTGGAAATGCTTGTGTTCGTTGCATTTGCAACATTTCGAACAACCGTTGCCCATATTTCACAAATTTTCTTCTTTTTTCTTTTTTTTTTACGTAATTTTTACCACATTATCTTTTTCAATGGACACACTTTCTTCTTTTTTATACGAAACTTGCGCTTTGCCGAATTTAAAACACACGCACAGAAATAATAATTAATAATACTCGTACTATAGGATCATCTAAATAACAATCACGTATACGTAAGCATAAATAAAAATATTTTCGTTATTTTTATCTATTATCCCACTTGGGTGAGGAAACAAAAAAAAAGAAAATATTAAAGTAGCGAAATCTATTTGTATCGCACAGATGCTACGCGTGTTTCACTTCCAAAAAGAACAACATTTTCTCACAAAACACACTTGCGACACCTTGTTACGTAAGTCTGTTCCTTTTTCCACCAATGAAACACCCTTTTTGGGCCAATCAACAGGAGTGCACTTTCCACACAAATTATTGCGAAATTTCGCTTCCACACAAAAACAAAAACTTGCGCAAATTCATTATTTATTCTAAAACTCGTAAAAGATTTTCTAAATTTAGCTGCAGCGGGAACACAAAGCACCGTAAGCCCTGCCAATACCTATATACGCGTCGAAACTGTTACAGGCGGTACGGTTTGGTCTGCGCCTCGGGGAAATTATTAATATTAAGGCCGATGACAAAAATCGATTTGTTGTCGAGAAAGTGAAAAAAAAACAAAAGCACTGACAGTTGTGACAAGCGATATCTATATATTTTAAGAACAATTAAACTGACGGGTGTCAGAAAGACGGGACACTGACTTTAGTTGAAGATATAACGCTCGCGCCGATCGTCAAAGTTGGACTGGGGCGGGCGACTGTCAGAAGTTGCCTAGAGGCTAGGTAGCGAGGGAAATTTTTTCGAAAAAGTACTTTTCAAAACATTGAAAAGCGTTTTGTTTTCGCGAGCAAGAGGTATTCTAAGAAATTAGCTAAACTCTCTGATCTCAGTGGGTCAGTGGGGAATTACGAACACCACTTCCGATGTAAGAGAAAATAGCTCTTCGATCGGAAATGTTGGTGCGGAGCTCAGCGCACTCTCTTTCACTAAAAAAAGGAACAGATGTTTCGAAATATCCGTACTTTTTGCGATCTCTCTTTGAAATAGTTTTCTGCTGAAATATGCTTACCATTCGAATTTCAGTGGAAGAATCTCCGGATCATCGGGACAATCGATCTTTACGAAGAACGTTGCTCGCTCGTTGGGGATGCATCTGACCAGGGAGCTGGAGTTTTCGCTGAATGTTATTTGTGGTGATGACGTGGTTGACGGTGTAACTGCTGGTGATGATGGTGCAGCGTTTCCAGTCGATGCGTTCTCAGATTCTAGAAATAGAAAGAGAAGTGGACATTAGAAAGGAAAGTATGCGGAAGTGTTGGATGTTATCCATTTTTGTCGATGAATTCTATGTGCAGGCAGCGGGAGCTTCGACCTCTACCTCTTAGTCATAGATTTCGAAATTAAAAAGCGAATTTTTGGCGCAAATTTTCCAAGCACAGGCTTTAGGCAGCCATATACCGTATATAGGGTTGAAAAGGAAAGAAGCTTTGGAGCCATTTGACAATATTTTTGGGTGACGATTCCGAAAGTTTAAGGGGAAAAATCACCAGCCCATCGGCAAGTTTAATTTTAATAAGAGCTCTCAGAAGATCGAGTTACTTTTCGGTCACATAATGTACATATTGTGCCAACTATTTAGCCAAATTTGTATTTTTTCGAACCTAAGCCTCCGGTCGTTACCATCTCCAGGTGGGACGATATTTTAATAAAACCCTTCAGTTGCAGACTGTAATAGGGTTGACATCCAAAACGCAAATCCCTCGAAAAGTTTTGAATGTAGGATGTTATGATAAAGTCGTCAAAGGGTCTCACTTTTGATGTGAGGTCATTCATAGATTTTATATAGCAGCGGCTTTCAATCGCGTCAAAGTTAAGGCTGTCGGTTGTGACCCTAAAGAAGTCACATATGACAATGCCTCAACTTTTTGATTTGAAAAGATCGATGAGATTAGAAGAAGACCTTTATGAAACGTTCCCCTTAAAAAAAACCTAACCAATTATGCAGGGATGTCTATGCGGCTCGTCTCTATAAACTCAGTCGTATACGGCCGGTCTTAAAGTCTATAAAAATATAGACTGTATCGATCTGTGTTTGGGTTTGCTTTTCTCATCATTTTAATTTGGTTTTTGGACTTTGAATACAGCCGCTGTGTTGACAATCAGGCCAGTAACACAGGATCTTATTTCAGTGACGTTAAAGAGACCGATAGGTCTTTAGTTGGCGCACTTGAGACAGTGGGGACGTTCAAGTATCTACTTTAGTAAGTCTGACAGCTCTCTCACTAATGTCGTTTTCCATTGGACAAAAAGAAGCGTCCGGGAGAGTCCGGAATCGAAAAAATGCTGTTCCATTGGCACACAAATACTCTTCTGGTGATTCTGAGAAGAGAATTTCGCTTCTCGATTTCAAGTCAGAATCCACTCAAGAAGCACTCACACAAGTGCAATTTTATGTATTTATTACAAGTCGGCTGACAGCAGCCATAGATTATTTTTTGGCATTTCACCAATACTTTGGTGGATTCTGTCAGAAGCAGTTTTGCTGTTCCATTGGATTTCAGAATGAGTGGATCCCCGAGTGAAACCAATGGAAAACGACATAAGTGTATCTCGGTTTTGATTGGGGGAAATCGGTCAATGAGCAGCTGTTTCAGTTGACGTTTATGGAGGGCTAGCCGACGAATCTAGTCAAGGAATTCGTGACTGAGTACTATGTTGACAGTTCTCATATGTGGCTGAAGTAGAAAATGTGACGTTCCCGACCAATCTAGTTTTTGCGTTCAGGTTACAGCTCATCCAGACCAATCTAGTCGACTTAAGATAACTAGATTCTGCAATGCGGCCAGTCTTGGCACAATTGTCAAACGGTGCTGCTGTTTCATTCATCAGATAAACTGTATGCGACTTGCTCTCCAACAAACAGTTCCGCACTGCCTTACCTACTCGTGGTTCGACCGGCAGTCTTTCCCCTCCTAAGTTGCAAATTTAACCTTGACTCGAATTGGTTACAGGTATTTACTCGGTAATTTCCCAAGTCCACTGAATCACACATCTGTGACAGAAATATTTCTTCTTTTATTTTGGCAAATGGTATATCTTTCGAGAGCAACCCAAAGAAATGTGTTTCACGTGCTTTTTCAAAAACAAGATACGAGCACTTCTCGTGTTCTTTTTCAAATAACATTCATATGTGTATGCTGTATGTATGTAAAAACTGCAAGAAAATGACGGATGCATCCAACAATAAAACGACAAACAATACTCGTGCTCGTATATTGTCAAATCTAAATCCGCTCATTATACATTATTTTGTAACAGATCACTATCCGAGTGACTAATCGCATGGCGAATACAAATTTGAAATTATTTTCCCAACATAATGATCGGATTACATAAAGTGTTTAGAGAATAAATATTTTCGGCCAAGAAATTTCAATTTCAAATAGTTATTTATAAGTAGATGGCGTGGTGGTGCGACAAATGAATTGCACTCACTAATATACTCGTCCACGTTCAATTAATTCAATGATTGATTACGTTGGCATATTATTACCTACGGGCAGGCAGAATTGTATCGTATATTTGAAATGTGTTTACTTTGACTTTTACATGTATTAAATCATGCAAGAAGCGCCAAGAGATTTTTGTATTTTATTTATATCTACCTTTTATTGATCGTTGATGTGTTTACATTAATACTCGATTTTCTGCTGTCCTTGATGTAGCGCAAAGTGAACTCACATAAACAATAAGCAGCACGAATGAGAAAAATATATTAAGCAAGTTCTGACATCTGCTTTTGTAACTAAATTTTGAGGTAGGTATGTACTTCAGTTTGTTTTTAGAACGAGGTATTCTAACTCCGTATTTGCACAATTTCAATTTCTTTCATTGTTGACAAACTTTGACACATCGACATGTCAAACCAACTACTGAGTATACTGAGTGAGTCAACCCAACTACTGAGTACGCAAATAGAAGTTTCTCGACTAGATTTGTCGGGATAGCTATTCATTAGACTTCAGCAAAAAAAACTGGTAAAGTGATCACACTAGGCCGATCGAAAAAGTAGGTAACTGTCAGAGTTTAGACCATTAGACGTTCCTCTCTCGTGTAAAGAATGTCATTGAACAGAGCCCGAGCATTTCGAGTATTCTCTAAACCGAGCGTGTCTGTAGCAAACTAATCTCTTTATGAAACACATTTAAGCTCTAATCATGCTTTGAACTATGAAAGAATCAGAAATTCAGAGCTGTGACGTCAAAAGTGATATATCATGATATCGACTTGTAAGAACGGAACTTAATAACATAATAGAACTTCCAATTAGCCGCTCGGCATAAGACTGTAGGTCCCTTCCATCCGTTCCAAAAATGGAAAAACTCACACAAAACGAATGGTTGTGAGAAGCTATGCCTAGGCGGGTCCCTACGGACCTGTTAAAATTTTCTAGGTTAAAATTTAACCCCCGTATTAATAAACAAATGTGCACAAGTGAGTTAGCTAGTAGACATAAGATAGCATACAAAAATTTGACGTAACTTCTGAATAACGAGTTGATAACTATTACGCAGCGTTTATTAATAACGGGGTAAGTGTTTATCAACCAGTAAAGCATTGCGTACTGTTTTCAAAATTTGTAACAAAACAATACTTTGACTCTGTCAATTTTATTATTTTTAAGCCTAGTACACTGTTTGTGCTAAAATTCAGCCCCCGTGTAACAGAAATGTCTCCAAAGATTGAATTAAACAAAGCAGCAAGGCAGTACGCGGTTAAAACTGAATTTTTACTCAACTTAACAAGAAGTTTCCACACATTTTAAGCTAAAGCCTAGTATGCTGCTCCAGGAAAGCTAAAATTAAGCGCCTCTCCAATGTTTCTCTACACCACTTCGTTTAATGTTCGCTTAACTTTGACAATGTAAGTTCCGTACAAAAAAAAAAGAACTCTGTTGATAAAGTTGATTGACGTGCTACTGTTAATTTGCTAGTGTTTTTTTTTTTGTTGCCAATACCGATATTTTCTCAGATCTGTCAAAATTTAGCTGTGGAAAAATGTATTTTGCATTAATACGCTTACTTAAATTCCGTAGACATTTTTCGTACAGTGGCTAACATTAAGAAAGTGAAAAAAAGACAAAAATTGGAATAATTTCAAAGTCACCAAATTGATGTACTAGTCGGGTTTTCGTTTGTTTTTCCACTGAACTGTCAAAATTAAGCGAACCCAGGAGAGAAACATTTGAGAAAAGCTTACTTTTAGCTTTTCTGAACAGCAACAAACACAGTTCTATGCTTACAAAGTGTGACCATTGAAAAAAAAAAAAAAAACATCTCTTACCCGATTTTAGAGCTCTATTTCGAATCTGTGCCCATGTTCTGTAATTATCACATCGATATATTTATCACAAAAACTATATGAATTGAAAGAAAATACTTAAAAAGTATCGATGCGAAAATTTATTTATTAAACTCAGGAGCATTTTCTTTCAATTCATATCGTTTTTGTGATAAATATATCGATGTGATAATTACAGAACATAGGCACTGGATATTTCTCAGAGTAGCTTCAAATTTACCAAAACAAGTGCGTTTAAGTGTGACAACTAAACGCATTGCATCGGGTGGATCTATTTTTTGTGAGGTATTCATGTAGGTACAAATGTTTAGAAATCAATCGCAAATTTTGAATGTTTTAATAAAAAATGATGCCAGTGAATGGAAACCGCTTAGAAAAGTGTCGAAGGCTACACGTACCTACACATATTCCAATCACATAAATATCAACAAAAAAAGACCAAGTGACGTTTTTATATTCAATTATACATACGAAATCTGACTTATGAAGAAGCCCAATCGAATACTAACATAAGCAAAAAGAATAAAAGCGCAACAATATTGGAAAAAAGATCGACAGAAATGACAGTTGAGCGTTATAATTCCGTTCAGTAGTGGCCTTGAGTTGGACTTGTGAGTTGTGATGACAGGTGCTGCAAACACTTTTTATGGAAAATTTCCAAAATTAAAATATTTCAACCAACAAAAAGTAAAGACGGCTACGATATTTACGTCGATCTTTGGCAATGGCGCCATTAACATTTCAACCAAACCTCCTTTAGCTGCCTTATCACAGCTACACCATTGCATCAACCCATTTGAAGTGACCCTACGTGCCTTAACGGCTCCACACGTAGTTCTTGCTGGTATTTCTCATTTTCAATTCGTTTTTAAAAATTCAATACCGTATTTCTTCACAGTCCTTTTTAGAATGTCTCTCTTTTTGAGTCATAATTTTCTATTGTACCTACTTGATTAAAACAATTCAGTTTTGTCAGGTAGCTTTTTGCAAAGTAGACTGCTTACATTTGTAAATTGTAAAATGCTCTTCAACAACACAGCTTGTTATATTTCGTGACAAACTGCTTTCTCAACGTGGTTGCAACTGCATTTAGGCGGTGCGACTTTTGTTTGGTACATGTGCGATAAAAGATCTCTTGAGTACAACTAAAAGTCTTTTCGATTTTTACCACCTTTTCTTAAGGAACAGAGGTAGTGAAAATATCAAACTAACCTTTAGCATTTCCTCCCTCATTATGGGATCGCTCACTACCTCAAATCTAAAAGTCTGAGATCTTCAAAAGCCCAAGCTATTTATATTTCCCACAAATTCTCTGTATACAAACTCTTCGACAAACCCGCACATTTATCTTATCCACAAAATGCATCCGACTGCACACAGATACCTAAAAATAAACTTATCCGTGAATATATCAAAGCCAACCAAACTGTACCGTACACAGAGCAGATGCAGTTTTCTACGAACATATTAATATTTTCATCGCTACAGTCTCCAACGACCAGGTATATTATTGTTTGCATAACGGGTAAACTGTAATCCGCTTTGAGCCAAACACAAATGCCTCCCAGTCTCCGAGGCTTGTGCAATAAAACATTTTTATCGTTTTTTGTTTTGTTTAGATTCAGTAAAATCACAGCATTTCCGCGAGCATAAATCACCTCAATCAAACGCATAATATTCAAAAATATCTATACTCTCCGACGTTAGTCAGTGGCATATGCCACATTAGCAATGCCTTCGAAAATAGCGTTTTTGACATACGAAACGTATACAAACGGCCATCTCCTCGATGACATTCAAACAACAACACAACGAATTTGCCTACATCAATGTTTCAATAAAATATAACCAACAATTTAATGGGCTTTTGCACATCAAAGGTGATTGAGTTAACGGTCACAAGTGGTAGGTAAATTAAAAGAAGACTCTTTTTGTTTTTATTTATATCATCACACAAACAGAATAAAATGTATTCGGCGTATAAACTAAAACTAAAAATTAGCAATCAAATCAAATAACCAAGGAACAAACTACCGAAAGAGAGAACATCAGCACAGAGAACAAAACCGCGAATGGGAAACAACAATGCGGGGAATTAAACTCATAGACAAAGATCGTGTTTTTAATCGCGTGTCGTGTCACATATTCCACGAAATATCTCTACTGCAAAAAAAAAAATAAAACAACGTTCCCTGTCTGCGTTTGTGTGAAAATTTATAAATAAAATTCGAGCAAACATTTTCTTTTATTTAGTGTCTGTGTTTGTGTACAGAACTGAGAGATAATAACGCGTGCTGCTGGTCTTTGGGGCGAAAAAAAAAACACAAAAAAAAACTGAATTCTTGTATCCTTTTTCTTATGAAAATGAAAAGAGTTCCGTTCGCCTGTGGTGTGTGTCGGTCCCGGTTTGAAGTCCCGGCAGCGTTTGGAGACTGTCACAATGTTGGCGCTGCGGCTGCTGTTCTATTTCTATATTTAGGCTTTCCCATTTTTTGTGAGGTTCTTGTGCAGGGAATGAAGATTATTTTATACTGCAGCGGCTGGTGATTATTTTCAGATTTTGGTAAGCTGTTTGAAAACGTACAAGGAAGCTGCCTGCAGTTTAATTTGTTGGCTTTTACTTTTTGAAATGCTGAAATATTGATGTGGAACTCAATTGTGCACTCGAACCCTAAAAATCAGCTGAGCATTAAGGAAGCAATATCCATTGGAAAAAAAAACAGCTTTGCATCTAAAAAGTGGCGCCCAACGTTGGTTTTCTTTTCTTTACTTTCATCGAACAGGGCTTAATAGCAACATTTATGTCTCGTTATGGGCGCTTATCTGTCTCTTTAACTTGATGTCGGCTTGCAGTACCATATATCTTCATAGTGAAGCACGTGGGGATGTCAAGATATCACAAACTTCTTTGATACTGACTGAACAAATAAGATCGAGGATACGAGCTGTCAAAGCAGATTTATTGGTGGTATTACTGGGGTAACTCGCAAACATCAGACAGTAAAAAAGAGCACAGAGTACGTAAGGTACTCGCTGTCAATGAGCCAATTCACCGAAGGGAACAGCCGATAAACTTCAGCGGTTTGGTCACATTAATCCCGTATCTCTGTCCCTTAATTCTTTGACACTGTGTTTAACTTCTCAGACCTTTTTTCCTGCCTGGTGATTCAAGGGTCAATCACAATAGGATTATGGTGGGCTTAAGGTGGTGTCAAAAATTAATAAAAGTTAGTTTTGTAAAACAAACGACACACACGATCATTTTTCCTAACGTCACTCATTGCCAACTAAGCAAACGTCATATCTTTTTTAAAACTTCTTTCATTCATTCATTCATTTCATTTCTCTTTTTCAGATCCAAACAAGCAAAAGGTAAGACGTGACTCTAATGTTCTTATCGATCTTGGGCTCGTTACAAATCAACAGCAACGCATGCCAAGATCGCGCTGCTGCATTAGACCACTGCCATCTGTCGCCGTGGCATGTATAACGATTTTAGAAAAGGTTAGGTTAGGAAAAGTGACTGTCTAGAAAGGCACACTTACATCATACTGATATATGTATGTCCCATGTGAGGGAAACGGGTCCGGTAATATCTAGACCGGACATAGCACGATTCTAAAATTCAGTTAAAAAATCGACAGCCAATATATTCGAATCTCCACTTACAGTCAGCCCGACAGACTGATCCAGAAATTAACATTTACACTTTATGGATGCGCCGGTAATCGCCCTAACCAACCATTGGTGTACAGGAAAAAGCCAAGCATACAATTAAAGATATCTCAAATGGCGCCCAACGATGGGTTATCACTCTCGCAAATTATCTCTGTTGCTCCTGTCGTTGGTATCTTTTGTTTTGAAGGGGTGTAATTTGTAAATTAACAAAAAAAAGAAAACAACTCGCTATTTCAAAGATCACAGCGTGCGAAATTAAATTCATTTGAGTCAGAGTTCAATCAAAAAACAACGAAACACGCAGCTGCTTTTATTACACCGCTTGCCATACACTAAATTTCATGGGTAGAAATTCAAAACACCGGCTAAACGAGCACAACTTACCCTATGCCGGGCCAAAATAAATCCAATGGATAAATTTTTCCTTTCAAATCAATTATTGCATAACTCACAAGCACTGTCGCTGTCGCGGAGACGAGTATGAGAAGGACAAACCGAACGTTTCTTACCTGCTGCGTGCGCTGCTTTATCCATATTTTTTGTAACTTTTTTCTTATCCGTGTCGTATCCGTATCCCGTATGGAGACAAGTTAATCCATCGGACTTCCAATAGGAATCCAATTTTTTGTATTTTTTTCTCAACAATGCCTCTTACAAAACTTATTTCGCTTATCACACTTCCTTTTATACGATATTGATTTAATTTTCTTGGCTTTTCTTTTAAAATGAATTTTCAAAAAAAAAAATTAAAACTATAATTAGCTCACAGACAAAAATACACTTTTCCACTATTTTACTTTCTTTTTTAGTATATTTCTTTGATATACTCGCTTGCACTGGGGGAACAGATATCACGGCAAATCAATTTTAATTCTTAAATTTTGCTGAGAATGATTGCGGAAAATTGAATTAAAAATCGCGACGAACAATTTTTCAAGATCTTTCCCTAATACCGTTAAATATATATGCATACAATGATGTATATATAGAGACACAAATTCTTTTTAGAATACTTATTTTTGAGCAACACGTCCAGCGTCTACCTGGAGCCCCGATAGTTTTTCTCAGACTGAACTGTGTCGGAAAATTGTCGTTGGGAAAAGTTAAGCAAATTCAATGATCAGTTGCGAGGACTCTCTTCTTTTTTGGTGACTTGTGTGCGCACCTCTCTTTGGATGGAGGAATTTACAATTTCGAATTTTCCTCCACTCGACAGACGATTGTAAACGGGAGGCTTTCACGTTTCACGTATTCAAGTATTTTTGGTATCATGCCGGTGCGTGGTGGTTTTGACAAATAAAAAAACTTCAACTATATTCAACACGATGTTTAATAATTCTGACTGGCTAGACGTTTTACGCAATCGAACTGACTTTTTTTTGTAAATTTTGTTTGTAATATATCTATTGGTTTTATTTAGAATTTGTTTCTGTTTTTATTACTCAGTTGATTAAAATGTCTAGCCTCAGTTGTGACAGTAATTGGTAATATTTTGTTCTGTTGTTAAGGGTTGTCTTCTTATTTTCAGTAAATACTGTCACATCAGTTTGGGTTGATACGGAAGTGATGAAAATTATGAAATCATTTTTAATTGTTTGTTGCTGTATTGATCAGTGCATGTAAAAAGTGTTGACCTTAAAAAGAGCTTGGATCATATCTGAAGGTATGCATATAATATAAACGAGCGGTTAAATAGTGAAAGGAAACATATCCTTAGAAATGTATTGTTGACATAAAACATCTCCTGTGAATGTTAGATTTCGCAATACCTTTTCAGGGATCAGCTAGCCCCAGTCCACACCTTGAACACGGGTGTTCAGTAGTTCGAAGTGCGAGCAGAGTGCTGAATCGAGCGCGTTAGAGTTCAGGTCTTTGCTGATCTGTCTGAATAGGTCTCAAACGGTGTTAGTAAGTAAGTGCTATTCAGGCTGTTATAACATAGATCACTGCAAGACTTGAGACTTGGTCTTGCAATGGACAGCATCTAAAATAAACAGAAAAAGTTGCGATGTGTATTGCATCTCCTATAATAATTACGTACACGTTTATGGATGAGAACTCATTGTGGACACAACACACAAATTCCTTCATTTGTCTTCCTCATCATCTGGAAACTACGAATCACCGAAACTACTCCATTTGTATATGCAACAGGGGAAACATTTTTCTAGTCGATATCCATAGCTGATTTTTCCAAAAGCGAATGCAATTTGAACAGCTGATATTGCTGTCGCACTAATCCATTTACCAAAGCAGATCAATTTCGTTGCATGTTCCATGAGCCGCGTTAAATCTGAGATCTGAAAAAGATTTTTGGTGGTCCCAATGGAAAACGACATAAGTGATCTTCAAACTGTGACCAAAATCAAAACTGCATTTCAAAACATAAGCCTGATATCTGCACTCGCTGATCCCAAAGAAACAATCAAAACAACAAACAAAGGCTTTATGAGAAAGCCAATCAACGTGCTACTGCGTGTCTGAAAGTAAACACAAGACTAAATCACCCCTATCGAGTATAAAATTTCCCTGGGAATGTTTTCTATTCAGCAATCTGATTTACATTGCTGACAAAGGAAACATTTCCATCGGAATTTATTCGCGATAACCCCAAATATATGGTCAAAAAACATTGTTCAGCGTCTATGACAAAACGTCACAACTTTGAGGTAGTTCAAATGTTCATCTACGTTGGAGTAAGCCCGTTTAGGTTCCCCTGTTGTTGGCGTGTAAATACTACTTAAGACAAACGACATAAAAAATGTTTTATCTCTGAAAGTGGAACATGCGTATCTCTGCATTACCTCACAATTAATCACTAAGCGCATTGACAACGCTTCAAAATAACTCGCCTATCAATGACGATAAGCGCTAGGCACTTAATCAACTATGAAGACTACTTGTGAGTCATGGCTGTAAAAAACTGAAGAACAAAAAAACTTCAATTACACCAAAGAAAATAGGTATATAGTTTTATTTTGCACTTCATTTGTGTAGAATGTTAAATTCCTTGATCGAGCGCTCGAATTACACTTTGTACGGAATCTTTGTAGCTTACCCAAGAGGATAAAAAATAGAATTTACAAATAAATTAAACTACGAGATGGAAGATATCATAAATACGACCCAACCCCAACACATTTTCACTGCCTGCCCCAGTGTCTGTCTCTCGTTTCTTAAACTAAATATATTTCAAATTAGCTATGTCGCTGCGGTACTCCTTTAGAGCCACAGCTGCATTCAAACTGAGTAGAAATGTGTGTCAAATTTAGCCTTGCAGGAGGGTTTAGTAAAAGGAGAAAACCATGCCAGGGAGAAACGGCCAAACACCGATTGGATGCTCTTCAAGCGTGACTTTTTCGCCCAGCGGGCTTCCTCCTTTTTGAGTTGTTCAATTCCCTAGAAGCAGACAAAGAGATAAGGTTACTAGGAAGGTGATAACATGAGGAGTCTAAATGTACTATACCGTTTGATCGTTTAAGATGGCCGTCAATTGTGTGATCAGCATTATCACTGTGAAAACCGCAAAGAGTAGTGCCTCAAAGGTTAGGAAAAGCAGGAGAAACACCGTAGCTGGCGGAGAATACGGTGAACATTGCCGCCATTCGGTCTTTACACACTGTGCAAACTGGTTAACCACAAGGATCATAGCATGAACCGAGATGGAAGCAATGTAGAACTAAAAGAAGTTACTGACATTATGGGAATTCCCCGGGATGACGAGTAGCACTTACTGTAAAGAGCACAAAATACTTTTGGTTGTTCTCCCCAACACAATTGTTCACCCACGGACAGTGGTGGTCCATTTTGCGTATACAGCGCTGACACACAGAGCAATGATGTGCCCTCTCTGGTTTAATGCTGCAGCACTTCGGGCACTTGAACAGCATTTGTCCTTCTCGGTACCCCATTTGGAGAATCATCTCCTTGGTAGCATTGCCGCGCGGGACTGCTCCCTATAGAAAACAAAAACATTCTGTACTCTTCTGTTGTTGTAAGGCTGAGTAAACTCACTGGATCAGACAGCATTGTTCGAACGTGTGATGCGAAAGCGAGAAAGGCAAGCATTTGAAATATTATCATGTTGATCGTGCTGAAGATCACATTAGGACTAGGCATCAAGATCACACGCATAACAACAAACTCTGCGAAGAGTATTAGCATCCAGGTAAGCACTGCACATACTATTCCACAAATATCCTGTAAAAGAGAGATACCAATTAGAGCTCCCTGGAATTTGGAGTTCACTTTAGAGAGTCACCTTCACACACCATGCCCGACCGCCCCAGCAACGATTGTGCATATCCGCACTGGACGGCATCGGTGCGTATTGATAATCCATCAACTGATTATTATCAGTCGATTGGTCTCGAACTAGCAAGGATCATAACAATTTGGAATGTAAAAAATAAAAATATTCACAAATTCTTATCACGAAACACAAACCTCTGCTCAAGCGAAAGTGAAATAAATATGAAAACAAATCAGTTTTTCAAGTGACAGCTGACAGTAGCTGCCAGGGACATCGGCCCAATGATACACTTCAGCGATATATAAACTAAAAACTTTTTTAAATGCTTCATGTATAGGTATTTTATATTTATAGCAATCCATGCAAAACTTGGTAGTACGAAATGTAAGAGATTGAATGTTATTGCTGTAAAGCACTATGCAGGTTGTCCACATTTAAATGTATTGTAATATTGAAAAAACTGCGGACTGCGGTAGGTACTCATATTTTTCATGGCTGATGTCGCGGAGAATGTCAATGGAGGAGTGAAGTGTGATTACCAAAAACTAGTGGGGAAATATCAAACGAGCATTTAATTGTAGTGACACATTAAAAAACGTCAAAATGAGGCCACACATTTTAAATAAATTTAAATGTCTCCTCTGACTGAAATTACAATTAATTTTTTGTCTGTATACAGCGAGAGACAGGTTGTGATAGAATCTCTTATTAGATAAGATCTATCCCTTTTTTAAATCCAACTGTAAAAGAATCTCTTATTAGACAAGAATTAACCCTTTTTGAAAATCCACCTCGAACTTGATCCTCCATAAAATTAACGCAGCGAACAGAGCCAACCTACATACGCAGTTTTTTTTCCCTATAAACAAGGAACAATCATTTCACGACTCTACTGTATTCGCATAAATGTCAGTCAGCTAACGTCGAAGCATTTTTTATTTTATTTTCGAATGTTTATCATCAGTGGCGATCAAAATTGCCATATCTTTTGCATTAATTGTGTACCTTGTACTTCGCTAATCAGCTTAAATCTAGTGTAAGCTAAGCACAAGAAGCTAAGGACATTTACGTTCATTTCCGCAGTGAGTTTGTTCATACAAAACAAACACTTTAACGATGGACAAGTTGATAGGTCTCAACAATCAGACTGGGTGGAAGGACAAGGTAGCCCGGTAAGTACTAAACAAACACTTAAAATGTAAACAATACTCTTACGTGATGTCGTCGTACAAATAGTCTTATTCAATATTTATCTCGAGCGGCGTGGGACATCCTCGAAAGTTCCGATTCTAGCCCAGCCCTTGCCGATCAGTTTAAAACTTTGGAATACATACTCAGCTCCTTCAGGAAACGTAAAACCAAGCGCATATCTATTCTACTCTTCACAGTACAAGTAAGTTTTTCTTTTTAGTGCTTCGCTTTGGAAAATGTCTGGACATGTTCTACGCCTCACTAAAAAGCATTCACTATCCGGATTTGACCATAAGGGTCACCCTGACATTGAGCAAAATCTCACAAGCCCTTTTCCTTCTGGCCGATCATGTTATGTGGCTCTCCCGGACGGGACTCTTCAAGAACATAAACGCTAAGAAGTGGGGCGAACGCGCCAACAGGTACTGGCTGTTTTCGATTATGATGAATCTCTGTAGAGATGTCTACGAAATAATACGTTTAATCGACTTGCGCCGAGCTGGACAGAAATCTGGAGTTTACAACAGCAGTGTGTCGGTGTGTATTCGATCGCCGAGAGATTTGCAACGGCTTCTGCTGGAATCTTATGGCGTACTCTATGGACATAGGGATGTCGCTGTGGATACTGTCAAGAACGTGTGCGATTTCTTTATTCCCTTCGCTGGCCTGGGCTATGCTAAGCTGTCGCCACGAGCAATTGGAATTTTGGGAGCTATTTCCTCAGTGGCTGGTATTCTGGCAATTACACAGCCTTCGATGAAACTGGTTCCGGCTTGACGATCCTGACGAATCGCAGACTTGTTTTAATGTTTTAAGTTATTTTTTCTTATTTCAGATATCAACACTATTTTTATATTGTCATCGTTGTATTTTATTAGGGATTGTACATAAATAAATCGGAATTGGGTGGTATCGGAGAAAATTGTTGTTTTAACTGCGTACGATATGAATTATGAAGATAACTTAAGAAAACAGGTAAACATGATGAAAAATTAGGTCTATTCGCGTACTCGGTTTGAATCGATCGCAATCGCACAAGGTCTTTACTAAATCTATACTACGTGTATAGACTTTGTGCGATTGCGATCGATTGCCTTCGACTTCAACCGAGTACGTGAATAGACCTATGTCTCCGAAAATATTAATTAGGTACCCTTAAGCCGTAAGTCCCGGCAGCTATTCTATTATCAATTCTGTAATTTAATTACTGATTGATAAAACTAAAGTAGGAATGTAATAAATTGCCCTCTTGATCAAAGGAGCAACAAAAGTGCGTTTCTGGATAAAGGAAGTAATTGCTCTTTCTATGTTCTATGAGTTTCCTACACCAGGTTATTAATGCTATTAATTTCATATACATATGTAGTTAAAAAGTAAACGACGTGCTTCCATTATTCACATTTGCTATCCGCGCAGTAAAAGCATGATTGGGTGTAAAAATTTGATGGGAAAAACTACAGCAACAAAAATCACCTCTTTCACATATCTGTGGCGATGACATTCAAATTGTCAGTTTTTTTTTTGGCGAAATGTCAGATACGTGTTGACGCGTGTCATCGAATTTAGACAAGTACCTTGCGGCCTCCCGTAATATTTATGATTTTGCACTTTTGCTGTTTCAATAGTTCCTGTTCAATTCAGAATTTACGTTCCAAGTTAAATAATCGGAGGTTTCTAAATAATATAGCTTTTCCCGAAATATAGCTTCACCCAGCATGGCTGTAAGTACACCAGTCATCGATTGCCTTTCACTCCTCTAAATCCTTTGATTATCCTCTGTGTAGGCACCAAAAGGGAAACAAGGCACAAAGGGTGCAAAGCAAATTGTGGAAGAAAACACCGCCACACTTCACTTCTATCGGAACATGGCCTTGGGCAGTACAGCGGCCTCATTGCTGCTGAATTTCATTTTCTTTGAGCTAAGCAAACTGTCCGTGGTAAGTTGTGTAAAGCGCCCTTAGATTGAATGAAACTACAAGTGGTGCCTACTTTATTATGTCATTCCAGATTATGTCTGTGGTGACAATTGCAACCCTTCTGGGTGCCTATCAATTTATGGCGTTCATGTCCCGAGCAAAGTTATCCGACACCGGAGCTGTTCTAGACTCTGGGAATGACCTAAACATGGAGGGCGGAATCGCCGAGTACGGCCATAGTCAATGTTAATAGAAAATCCCAATTGACTACATATTTTTCGTTTTAGAAATGCAAAGGATTTGATAATCCTTAGCTCTGGCACTCTGCTTCTGGCATTGCTGTCCAACTACTTCTGGTTCCTGCTTTTGCTGGTGCCCATTCGAGCTGTATGGATGCTCTGGGGTACAGTCATTCAACCCTGGTTGGCATCACGCAACGAAGTCGAGCCCGAAACAGACGAGAAGAAACAACGAAAGATGGAGCGAAAGATGCGCCGCATGAGATGAAAACAACTCTTTATACAAAGACAAGTTATGCACTAAGTCATAGAATTTAAACAGAGAGCTCGTGTATATTAATGAAACAAGAAAAAAAGCCCATTACACCTAGTTAATAGTTACTCCCGCCGCCGCCGCCGCGCTCGCAAACAATTTTGCGCGCGTGCATGTGTAATACCTCTAGAGAGCTCTAGCTGTTCCGATTTACAGAATTCACATGCGCTACATGTTCTTCTCGGGGTTGTTGTATTGATTTTCTTTTCCATTGATTGTATTTAGACTGTCTAATAATTGGGTTGATAGGGGACTTAGGATTAGAATAAATAAATGTAATATCCTTCGAACGCTTTTTAATGAAGAGCATTTTTCATTTGAAACATTCGTTCCACAAACACTTTATTTCACAAAAACCAATGCTCAAGTTCGTCATTCTAGTCGAAATTGAATCTCCTCTTGCCATCGAAGCGATACCCATAGGCTGCAGCATTTTTCGTATCCACCAGTGCCGGATTGCGATGCTTGAAGAAACTGCCATGACCATGAGCTGGCCTCGACGATCCATTTGGCACTCCGTCCATTTCGCGGGGATAGAAAGCCTCGAACATACCCTCGGGCGGAAGTACGGCTGCGATTTTCATGTCATTCGGATCATAACTCAGTGCGTCTGGTGGTGGAAAGCAAATCAATGCCAACAGTAGCCAAAGGCTACAAGTCGATTTGATCATGTTTCACTTGTTGAGATTGTTGTTTGAGTTTGAGTTTTCGTTTTCTTTTGGTACCTATCGTCTGTGTGGTGCGGATTAAAAGAGCATTGCGCGCAGCACAGCAACAGCAAATAAACACTTTCTCCAAACGCTTTGGCAAAGCAGCGCGAGAGCTATACACCAGTCTGAGGTAAAATACACAAATTACTGGCTTTGCGACAGCGACAATTGAGAGTTTTGTACAAGTGCCATTGCCATGCTATCGAATGAGTGAATAAAGGAAAAGAGGCATTGGCTATGCTATGGTGTGATATTTCTGTTCAACAGCGGTGCGTTGCGATAGGTATTTTATTTCACAATTTAACTGTGGTATTAACCCCCTTGAATTGTTTTCAAGCCCATTTTGGTGTCGTCCACGCCTAATAGATTCAATCAAGACGGTTCTTACTAGTAGGCAAGTCCAAAACATTTGAATTTGCTTGCCAACATCGAACATATGTTCTGCAATAGCAATGGGATTATTTACGGTTGCAGAAATTAAATGAAAAGACAATGTTTTCCCAAGAGATTTCAGAAAAACTCTATCACAATACATGCACTTTGTCTTGGTTGCCAGAAACGAACTTCTTTCATCTGTCTAAATGTTTTGCGGAACAAAATGCTTTGAGGGGAAATCCGGAAATCATAGGTCTGTTCCTTTACTTTTGTAGTAAAATGGAGAAGAAGTTGCAAGAAGTTCGCGCAAAGTTGGGGAGGTTCCTACAACATAAGGTCCCTTAAGAAAAATAGTCGAAACAAATGCGCAGGTTACCTGTTTCCATACTCAATAAACCTCACAGTTAATTGCTGATAAACCTTACATACTCCTTTTCCGAATGACGACATTGAGAAGCTTTTTCATATACTTTTTTCGGTGTACGACCCCAGTGCATGCGATACGTATAAACGGAACAACCGCGAGACAAACCATCGTGCCTTTTATCGAGGAACTAAGGACAAGAAACGGCTTCGAGTTTAAGTTCACATCTACTGCACTGGGTTCTAAGGCAACAGTCTAACCAACTTTTAAAGAACAGAGACGTACATCGAATCCAATGACACTAGTTCAATCACAGACACGCCAACCCTTAGTATCTTCTAGTATTTCTCTTTTGAAGATCAATCGATTTTACTCGTATTACCATCAAGAGTTTCTTTATCGAGCCTGATTCAAACCTATCAATTTTATCAACTCCTCTCCATTGGTCTCACCAACAAACTCTAGATAAACACATCACATTGATTAACATAACTCATTCGACACGCTCCGTTGTCATTATTGTTATTTGTTGTCGTTGCATACCATTGAGCACCTCCACGCATGAATACTCCCGTCTAACAAATAAGCCAAACAAATTGTGAAGATTTTTCACGCATTCGGTTCTTTTGTGTGCCATAAGAGCATTTGCCTTTGTCGCACCTGCCTGGTAATCCGCACCATCTCAGCAGTGCCACTACGATGGTCGCATAACAAATGTTTGGTTTAATTTGACATTAATTTTGTTCTCAAGCTCTTAGACGGGTGTCATTTCTCATGGAATTGGCTGTTTGTTGTGTATATACTTGTGGACGAAGGGACTTTGTCTTTCACATATGAACAACTCAACATTTCTGTCGTGGCATTGGCAAGCTTGAGTTGGAATTCGAATTCCTTTTCATACGAAGTCGACCAGTATTATGTTGTCTCGGCGCGATGCTGTATTGACTGGGATCGCGTGTGCGATTGAGTGAGTTTTAATGGGCGTTGTACGCTCTAGTGGTACTTTGTTCATATGGTTGTCGTTAAGAAGCGAAGAGGAGTGAGTGACAAAAACTTGAAGTCCGCAATACTATCGAATAAAAACAAAAGAGTCTACTAGCGAACTGGGGATTTTCTTACCGTTGAATATAGTATCCAAGCAAAGTCTATTTTTCTAAAGGCTTCTAGTACATTTGTTGAAAAAATAAAAACCGAAATGTCTAGGTTCCAAACCAAGTGTGACTTGCGACTAAAGAAACTAAAACCAAATGAAGCCAGGTGACAACGAGTGACCGATGATTAATTATGCAGAAATCTAAAAATGCATTCCAATCGGACGTCTACAATTGCCTGAAGGGCATATCCGCCATATCAACACAAAAGGGTTGGGTAGCAAACTATGGTTCTCAACATAAATCACCTGCTGCGGTCCTCAAAGGAGCTTGTGCGACTCAATATATAAAAGTGCAACCCGAGCAATTAACAAAATTTCAAACTAAACCCACACATGTGGTCCTCTGCATACATACAAAGCCTTAGCCCGCCTTCCTGACAACTGATGGAATTTCGTAAAGCATTTTCCAAACCATTAGAACGATTGGTCATGGTGCACATCGAAGGAATGCCCCCCGTTCCCAGCAAGTTCAATGAATGAAAAATGATTGCAACTCAACTTGCACCACAGTTTGACAACACGTTACCAACTTCCTAAATTACCCTATCCCGTCGACTGCACCTGAGATTATTAATCAACAAAGCAAAACAAAAGACCAAAGCCCAGTCGAAGAATAGATGAAACCGAAACTCTCTTGAGTTACATCAATCAGTACATTGACCCAACAGAGCGCACATGAAACCTTAATACGGCCGCCAACGGCTGACACCATTAGCAACGCCGGCGCTTCTGGGAATTGGAGGAAAACAAATCGTCCGTCGATGTATACAAAGCATTATAGAAATGAGTATTTAATCATTATGGAACACGAATGTAGGTACTAACCGCGTGCACTGGATGACCGACTTCCTGACGTTTACAGTGCCCCTCCTACGGCTGCACATCATTAGGTGGCTTGTTTTGTCCCCAGGCTCGGTGGGTTAAATAAAATGCCAAATAATAGAATTTAATGATGTCTTGTCTAATATACACAGGCTCTGATTGATTGATCAATTTTTTTTTGCCCAGAAATCAAAACAATTGGGGTTATTCACCTTCAATTCCACCTGCATCCTAGCAGTAAGAACTAGCGATTTTCGGGTAGTTAACCTGTGGTCATAAAAAAGTGATCTCGGATAATAGAAAGCAAAACTGGCCACCACCATCGGACGTGTTTTACTTTTCTTTTTGGACAAACGTCACGCTCTGTCCCAGTGATCTACTCATGGTCACGTTGGGTAGAACATTTTTTACTACCATATGCCAACCGGAATGGCGGGAATTCGTTTAACATTTTTTTTTTGGAAATCACTCTATGACCCAGAGAAGCGTGTGTGAAAATTTCACCATGTGACATGTTCTCTGTCCGAGTTTTCGCTATAAAACTCCATTGAACCTAAGGCTCATGTTTAGTTTGTGCAAAGTTCTTCATTACTCACGGTTGCAATGGTTCTCAAGGTACTGTCGAGTGTGCTTTGGATAATTGTGCTCACCGCGCAGCCAGCCGCTGGTATAGTCAATAGCCAGAGGAACAGCACGCCCCATTTCCACCCGCGGCGAGAGTACTTCAAGAAGAAGTCCTACTTGGAGGCTGATCGCCCGCTGTGGGTGTTGGAGGATAAAGTGGCCCGTCCCGGTGAAATAGAAGTGGGCACCCACAGGCCCTTCAAGAGTAAGCGCCGGTTTATAGCGCCCAGTCAGATGCAGCCGAAGCTTCCGAGTCACTATTCGAACTTGAACTCCGTTGCTATAAGGCAACAGGCACCGCAGACCTTGCCAAGGAATCGCAAGCGCGTACAGAATTCGCGTATATTTCCAGTCTTTGATGATTTCGAGTCTCATTCCGACCCGATTCTCATCTACCGCGGACCGAAAGCTGAAATGATATTTAATACAATGATGACAAGCCGGAAGTATCCAATGCAGGAGCCGGTCCCGGGTCAGGTGATGTATCCACCGTATTCGCCGAAGTTCAAGCCCACCCCTGTGGTGGAGAGGGCCCGCACGTCCAAGTACCCCGAAAGTGTGTTTCACAATGTGACCCTGTTTCCGTTCTACGCCCACGAGGCTGTAGATCCAAGGCAGCTGAACTATGAACCAATCACGTCGGAGACTTCGGTTCAGACTGCGAGTGAAGAACTGCACGAGAATCACGTGGAATCTGGCAACTACTTAACCGACGAGGAGGACACCGAACCTGCCTGTTACAACTCCTACTACTCCCAGGATGATGTGCAAACAAAGTACTGGTCGCTGCCATACACCACCCCAACGCCTTCGAAACCCATCACACAAATGGACCTGAACCGGCAGCTGGCCCTTCCAAATGGGATTTATTCCAATCATCGAATGGAGGCGACAACGACCCCTATGCCACGTCCTGCAGAGGACCAATTTCGAATAATGTATGAGAGTGACTTCGAAAACGCACCACAGAAACGTCACAGAATGGTCCACAGCGCCAAGTATGGCGGCTTCAAGACCCTGTACCCCATTTACACCCTCAACAAGTTGCTCAAGTATAAGCCCCAGAAGGAGGAGCCGCAGTTTTCAACGAGAGCCTTGGATGTCGCAGAAAGAAAGCGAAAGGCATCGGAGGAGACTTGGCTCATTTGGGACTCGAGGTGAGTTTGTCAAATATTCACCAAAACATCCTAAAACATTTTCCTTTGCAGACACAAGGGCACCCATTCCTCGAACTACCTAAATCCAATGTCCAGCAAAATGCTAGCGAAGAACCACAAGACGGCAGCTGCGCTAGAAACAAAAATATTAGTACAAAATAAATGAGAACTGTCAAAACAGAGTTGTTAGTTTTTTTTTTCACTCCTTTTTCAAAGGTTCTAATAAACAGGGCAAACAGTTGGATGGTAACAGTTAGCAGAGAAGTTTAACGCGTTTGATGTTATAATTGAAAATCTTTTCAAACGTCAATGTGACAACCCAAATATCAATCATTGCACTCGCACACACATCGAGTGGGTTCCGCTGCTTTCCTTCCAATTTCCCAGTCTTTGATGGCACCGATCGAACGGTAAAACAAGCAAAATGTTGTTAATTCCTCAGGCATGTTTTCTTATGATATCGTATCTGTGTGTGAGTTCGATGTTAAAGGGCGAAACGCATACCAAATGTTGCCTTGTTCAAAGATTATGACTGCGAAGACTGACAAATGCATCACTAAAGGCAATGGCGTGTGCGAGAGTGAATGCATTTTGATATATGATTGGCTATCGAGATTATGATGTTGGTTCTATTAAGAATTTGGGTGGATTCTTCGATTTGATGGTGGGGATAAGCAGTAAGCACTTATAAGAAGAGGAGTCTTTTGATGCACGCTTTCATAATAGTGGCGACTGCCGAAGAGTCTTAAACTGATTTGACGTTTTCGAAAATTCATATTGGTCGGTTATACATTTTTGTGAATCACGCGATAAAGGATGACGACGAACATGATGTGGAGTTGCGTGGTACGAGAATTGAATAAAATATTTGTTCTCCCTAAATGAGTGCGATATGCATAAAAAAAAAACAGTAAAGTGAAGTGAAAAACGGTGTCAAATTAAATATGTTTGATAAACTATAGTAGGAAAAGATATTAACTTTATAGCAGAACGTTTTCAAAGAAATTCAGAACAAAGCAATTGACTTAAATAGCTAAATCTACCCTGCAGCAATAATTTTCCCGCGAGTTTAAAATTCTTCCCGCGAACTGTCACACTTAAATTCAAACCCACGAATGAAATATTCGTTCGAACTTAACCTATAAAAATACAAATGAATCGCGACTAAAAAAGCTTTCATGTCAATTAAATGTCAGAAACTACGAATATTTGCTCGTTCGTAGTTCGCAATTCGCTCTCATACAAATGTTTTGTTTGCGATATTTCTGTTTACCAAATAATTTAATTTGCACAGCACAAGAGTATAGTTGAAATAACTGCAAAGAAAATGAATGATAAAAAAACGATAACGCTGCATAAGTTCAAGTTTAATAATCGCAAAAAAACATTTGACAGATGGTTTGCTTTAAGGAAGCTAAACTCTAAGGGCCGTTTTGCTCATACGACTCTTAACGATTTAAGTTCTACCTACTTAAATACTTATGGGCTACTTTTTTTAGGGCATAAACTGTCACATAAGAGTTTATGTGGCACTTAATTCGCTATGAGTCGTATTACACTGCGCTAACTCGCCAAGCGCCCTGTTCGATCAGATACGATAAAAGGAACCAAACCCAATACGCCTGTCTCACTTGACGAGCTGCATTGTGCAGACCTATACTCTAAACTGTTATACCTTTGAGCAGGAGGGATTTCCCTGCTCAACAAACTAGATCGAGTTGATGGGTAGATTACATTTAGGATAACAGTCGTATCAGCAAACGGCCCTAAATCGATGAAAGAAAGCTTACGTATTTCCCATTTTGTTATATTGGCAACGCTGGTGACGAGTAATTGTCATCTCGGCCATACAAAGTAACCAATTGGCATAATTTATAATATCTTATGACCGTTAGCAAACTGAATTTTCTAGGGAAAAAACCTCCTTGAAAGGGGGCTAGCGGCGATTTGTGACAACAACTTGCTTACAGACAAGAATTAGCAATGAAGGCCAATTTAAAGATTGCTTTCGGAAGGCAAGAATTTAATTTAACTAATGACGTTTTCGATAGAAGAAAGAAAAGCTTCTTTCTCTTTCAAAAGGGCGAATCTAGAAGTCTTTTTTTCTATGTTTTCTATGTTTCATTGAAAAAAAAGTGCACTTCCAGGTCAATTCTTAACACCATAAAAAGCAGTCCAAAACATATTTTAATAAACTCACCAACACTTACTTGCCAAAAGTCAGATTGCAATATGTTTGTTGTATTGTCAGAAACAAATTTTACGCTTAATGAACATTTGCGGATGGGGAACTCTAATGGAGATATTCTGATTTTGTTCATTTAAAAAGTTAATTTATACTGTAGAAAACAAATTAACGGTTGCAACAAAAAATCAAATCTCACATCTAATGTGCAAGATGTCCACCACCACTATTGCAAAAGTTCTTCAACGAATTGCATTGAATAGAACAATTCAGAAATTTGTGGACGATGCTCTTGGTTCTTCAATGAAAAACGCCATGAAACTTGCATCATAACGGCTGTCAGTTTATAGCGTATTTTTCTAAAATATTTAAAATGGCGGCCAATGCAAAAAGCCACAGTTGCAATTGAGGCGTTTTGCATTGAAAATCCGAGAGATCTATTCAATGAACTTCGTTGGAACACATTTGCAATAGTGGAATATTTGATTTGGGTTTTTGCACTTCTCAATTGTTTTCTAGAGTAGAAATGAATGAAGATTGTGGACCCAATCAAAATAATTCAATTGAAGTTTACATTTTCACTCTTATTTTCATATTTTGGGATCACAAAGCATTAAATTTATTTTTAACGAAACTTCAAACTTTGAAATCTGACATTTGTCAGAGTGAGTTCAGGGAAATTCTTTAGAAATACTCCAGACTCTTCTGTAATGTCAAGAATTGACATGGAAGTGCACTTTTTTCTTCAATAAAACATAGAAAACATAGAAAGAGCATTTCTAGATTGGTTTTTTTGATGGAGAGGGAAATTCCTAACTTCAATCGAAAACGCCATTCGCCTGTAAAGTCAAAATAACATTTAAGTTCGTTTAAACAAGTCTTGTGCTATCCAGCTGTCATTTTGCCCATCCAGTTATTCCCTACTTTGTTTTTAAATAAAGCCCGGTTTATACTTCGAAGCGCATAATTTTTTGAGAGTAGTTTTCCTACCTTGGCCGAAGTTCATTTTACTCGATCGATAGAAAATATAAACGGAAAATGACAAATTATTAGCCACACTTATTTCATTGCATTTTATTAAAAACCATTTTTTTACAGATAATTTCAACAATGCTCGTGGCATGTCAGGCTTTTTGGTGGAATCCGCCCTCAACAACGTATGTTCGCCTATGCATAGACAATTTAAGCTGTTAAGCCATTAAAATTGAATCCCATTTCATTTCAGTGAAACACCAGTGCAATCTATGAAGCAAATACCTCTTGGATATTTTCGCACGTACACCTATCAACCAGTGGGAGCTCCGGCGCCCTACTCCTTCTCAATTCTAGGCACAGCTGCCCACCCATTCAGTTGGCCAACTAAAATGCCATCCGTTCCCATGCTCTCGGGTACCAAATACGAGTTATATCCATTACCGACAACCACCGAAGAGAGCAAACCACCGCCGCCTACAACGACTACCACAACGACAACCACAAGTACTGCGCCTCCATCACCGCCGCCGCCGCCACTTCCAACACAGCCGCCATTGCAGCCGCAGGATCGAATGGCAACGCCGCTTATCAACTCTGCGAATTCAATAAACGTCGCCTCGAAGTATTACGATCAAACTGGATCACAATACCAGGGCGGCGGCATGTACAACAGACGCAGTTCGCCATTCTACCAACAGCAGGCTGCCTTCTATCGACCCTACCCGTACCCGGACTATTCAACGCAAAATCAACGATCCACTGTGCAGTTCGTTCCATGCATGTGTCCCATAAGTATCACAACGCCTCCGAGTGATTTAACCGAAAGGAGAACGATGCCCGATGGCGATGGGATAGTACTCATGGAGTCAACAGACAATCCAAATGAAAATGCAGACACCGCCGAGAACATTGTGGACTTGGAAGAAGAGGACATGCAAAAGAAGTCGATTCACTAAGGGAGTGTAACAAAATTCGAAAGTAAATAAAGTCTATTTAGAAAAATTCGTTTCTTTTCTTTATTTACTGTGTCAGTTGGAATTTGGATCTTATTTGCTGTCTGGAATAGGGAACACATAGGGCAAGATGAGATCCGTTCCATTGCTTAATTGTAGGCAAGAGGTCACAAGTAACTAGGAACTTGGTGTTAAACGTGGATGAGCTTACATCCGCAGATCAGCAAGTTCGGGAGAGGGGGACAAAAAGGACCAGACCATTTCCATCGCATTTCAATAGTCATTTGCTAATTAAAACGAATTATTTGCAAATGCGTCCTTTAGAGTGAAGTTGGTTTCAGTTTAAATCGTAAAATCATGAAAACAGTAAATTTTCTAAAAAGGAACAAAACCCACAGCTTTTGAAAGACATCCAGTCAGCCACCTTAATTCCTGGAAGAAATTAGTTTTTACTATTATTTGCTAAAGGGTGTTTCGTAAGTCCGTTTGACACCACATTTTTCTCTCATTTTTTCCTCATATTTATCATGTTGAAAAGTCAGCGGTCTGTAAAAGAAAGTGTATTACAAATGACAACAAAAGGTGCCAGCAGCTGAAAAATGTAATTTGAATACATTTTCAATGCATTTTTTTTGACGTGTCTACAATCGGCGTGATTTTTGAGCTTCGATCTCAGCAAAGCAAAGTAAAGTAGGATTTTCAGCACACTTATTACAACAACTACTACCAGTCTCGAAGTGTCAAGTAGAGCATAGTTGTTGTAATTGCGTGCTGAAAATCCTACTTTACTTTGGTTTGCTGAGACCAAGCTCAAAAAAACAGGGCTAATAATAAACCTCGGGAATTTCAGCTCTAATTTTTCGTACTGCTCTAGTTTCATTTTCAAAGCCTAGTATGCTGTTCCGGGAATGCTAAAATTAAGCGCCTCTCCACCATGTTTCTTTTTAAAATGTTTCTCTCCACCACTTCGCTTAATGTTCGCTTAACTTTGACAGTGTAAGTTCCGTACAAAAAAAAGAACTGTGTTGGTAAAGTTGATTGACTTGCTACTGTTAATTTGCTTTCGTTTGAAATTATGTTGCGAATACCGATATTTTCTCTGATCTGTCAAAATTTAGCTGTGGAAAAATGTATTTTGCATTAATACGCTTACTTATACTCTGTAGAGGTTTTTTGTACAGTGGCTAACAAATTTAGCTTGAACTGCGTGCTGCTTGGCTTAACCGCTTTGCTTAATTTTATCTTTGGAGACATTTTTGTATGGGGGCTTAATTTAAGCGAGAGCAGCGTACTAGGCAAAAAGCAGAAAAAACGCAAAAAAAATGTAGTGTCACACGGCCTTAAGTGGTTTCTATTTTTGAATTTAAATATAACAAAGTGTGTGAGATATCATCGAAATTTTGTATTCGTTTGAAAGGCGTATATGGAATATAACAACGTTCAAATGTCCTACGAGGCTTCCCCTGGTGGAGCGCATCCGAAATGTCCAATTTTCCATGACTCTAGCCCATAAATCAGGCTGAATTTGACCAATGGCACCGGTTATGTTGGCTTTGAGGACTGCTGTGGTTCGTATAGACCTGCGATTTCAGAAAACAAGGTCAAATCGCACCATCTCGGAGTCCAGTTCACATCACCTCCACTTGAGATGTCTATGCCCTCAAACCGCTCGTGCAGAACTTCCAATGTGGCGTGAGCTGCGTGACACGTTGCCCGAACAGAACACCCATTTTGATAAAACAATTTCATTATTTGCAGGTGTTGTTGAAAGCTACGTCCGTCCATGGTAAGACAGACTGAATAAATGACAGCCAATTTGACAGGTATGTAGCTTCAACAATATAGCCGGAAGACCATTTGTTATATATGTTTCTTTATTGAATTTATAAAGGAAAAAATGTAAAGCAATCTTATTTTCATAAAAACATTATTGCTTGTTTAAAACCCCTTGCGGAACAAATTGGAAGAGAACGTCAGCGGGCAAAATGGAACGGTAGTCCCATCTGTTTTCTATTTAGTTTTCAGTTGATATTTGCTTTCTTTAAAGACTGGGGGAACATACGTTCGAGAAAATGCGAAAAGCTATAGACACCATTTGAAGAGTGAACAATGGCACAGCTGAAAAAATAATGGAACGGTTTAAGACAGTTTTCAATTGTGAACAAGAAAATTAACCTATTGAATATTTGCTCGAGTTTGACAAGAGATTATTGGAGATGTCAACTCGAGAGAGAGGCGCACTAGCTTATGAGGAACCAAAAAAATGTTCATAGTCCTGGGGTCTAATCGCGTAAGCACAAAACGATAGAACGATATCGTCTCGACGATGCTTCTACTTCGTGTAACAACCAAAAAACGATAATCGTCGAAACGATTGGACGAGCATCGTTTTTTGTTGCTTCACGTTACTAATTTAAACGTCAAATACTCTCGTTGAAACGATTCGACTGAACGATGGCTATTTTGCTATCGTTTCCTCGTTTTTGCTGCATTTTTCACTTTAAATTAGTTCTGAGAGAAGTAAAAAATATTAAAGGAAAACACACACATTATATTCTCTTTGGAGGCGACTTGCACTTATCCGAACTGTAAAAAAAATGTATTCTTTGCCAAAAAAAAAAATGGTTATTGCACTTATTGGGAATATCAAATGAATTTCAGCTATTTGTTTTTTTTAATTTATGCATTTTTAATGCAATCAGAAAAAAGTGCAATCATAAAATTGCATTCATTTATTTCTTTTTACAATTCGCCCTTTACCAATAAAAATTCTTCTACCAAGCTATCTATTTTTGCATAAAATACCCAATTCCATGACAACGAAGAAAAAAAAAAAATTTATTCAAGAAAAGAAAAAAAAAAAATTCCATCCCTTTTTTCAGTTCTTTATGTGTCAAAGTTTGTTTACAGTCATGCTCAAACTGCTGAAAACGAGGACGATGAACGATTCGATTGAACGATGCGACGATGATGTTATATGAAGCAAACTAAAAACGATATCGTTGTGTTCAATCGTTTCGACGACAATCGTTTCATAAATTACGCGATTAGAGCCCTGTCTTTTGACAAACAGAAATGAATGGCTCAAAAAATATGTCTGTTATCTTTTTTCAAAGGCGCCCTGAACATGTTCTTAGAAATCCGGAAAGTTATGTAAAGTCAGAGCACAAACTCTCAATGAACTAATCAGTTCAGCTTACTTTTGGCTTTTTACAGAAATATCTGACGGACGCAACTTTTCGCCAGTGGCGATTCCTGGTCTTAAGCATTGGGTTAGCTAC
Organism: Cheilosia impressa; assembly: GCA_948293265.1. Lineage (NCBI taxonomy): Eukaryota > Metazoa > Arthropoda > Insecta > Diptera > Syrphidae > Cheilosia > Cheilosia impressa. The sequence continues at coordinate 12,908,328 of OX411883.1, forward strand.
GTGCTCACTTCTCACAAACAAACAAAAAAACAAAACAAAAGCGCACTCTCATATTCCAAAAGCACGACAAAAATAATTATTATGTATTTACTCATATTTATAATCCACGCAAATATAAAATTATAAATCGCACTTCGCACTTTACTTTTGGTGTGCGAATTCAATAAGACTATTAATTCAGTCAAATAAGAACACAACGACACATTCTTACTGCAATTTGACTAGAAAGAGAAACACACAGAAGTACAAAAAAAGATAACGCGCAAAATATACCTTTTTGCTTACAGTTACACTCTACTTTCAAGTTTCCGTATATTTTCCTGTGCTTTGCTTACGACTGGTAGAGGTAGTCAAATTCCACACTTATACAGATTGTATGAAATTCGGTAGCGCAATTTTTTACGCTAAAATGCTACAAGCAGAAGACTTTTCTATGGGAGTTTTAGATTGTGTGTGTGCGTGCAGGCAGGAATTTGCGGTATCGCAAGTTGTAACGCTAAAGAGTATTTCAAGTGAAACTTATTGCATGGGAGTATTGTGTTGTGTGTTTATGTTTATGTAGGCAAATATTATTTGTAAATGATAGTTTTGTTATTTATTATGTCATTGATTATTGCAATTATTAATCTTCATAATTACTTTAACCTCGTTATTTGCTGTATTTCAATGTATGTATTTCAATTTATTTTCTTGGTTTAGCGCCGCTAAACTAGCTAACTGAGAGGAATCGCCCCTGCTTTTCGCCAAGAAAAGTATTTATTTATGGATTTTTGAGCTTGTGCTATATTTTCGGTTGCGGCTCAATACATCCTTCTTGAACTATTTTGATCTTTTACTATAAAAACGTTCAAGGATAAAGTTTTTATTTTGCAAAATGTTTTGTTAGAAGTTATGCCCCCCTCTCTCCTAAAGGTGCTGCCACTGTCGCCTGAGAGACAACACTACAATGAATAAACGGTAGGTTTATTTTATGTCAAAATCTGGCCACGATTTTTTTAAACGCCAGAAATATTTTTTACAAGGGAGAGCTTCCTGGGATGTTCACGTTCATGACACTTATGACTTATCCTACAGAAATAACCCGTTTCTTCCAAAAGGCAACTCATGCATGATCCACTTAATCGCGCTGTCAGTTTAACGATTATCTCTAACAAAACGAATCCAAAAGAAACCAATAAACGAACAGTCTTGTTCGAGTGGCTTTACTACGAATTGTTTTGGGAAACCAGCTGGACAGTCATATCCGATAAACCCGGCAGGTATGCGCCCTCTGGTGCATTTCAAATGTTCAGCTTCACACCATGGGTGCCTCTTTGATGCGGCTTTTCCTTTCAACACCAGTAAACTGTAACCGAACGCCTCATTTGCCATTTCACTTTTTGGGGCACCACATGCAGAAACAAAATCAAATAGCTACCCAGAGAGGATTGCGGAAAAGACAACACACCGCACAAACGAGTATATGTGGATGTACTTACTGCAACGCTGTGTTTTCATGCACACAGTGTAATTAGCCTGGTTCCTTATGAGGCAATGACGACGAGTCTGCAACGGTAGAGGGTGTTTGGATGTTTCGATTGCCGCACTAAAATGATACTTATAATTATTTTTCTTAGAATTTCGGTTTACAACGCGTTCGGAGCACGCAATTGTTTAAGCAAACAAAAGTTTTCAACTGAACGCCACTGAAGGCACCACCAAGGAAGTGGAGCTGTGTATATTTCAGCGTCATTATAAAAGACTGCACCGCATGACTATTCTCACATTCGTTTGTGCAATAAGCTTTGGTGTGCATCGCCTTGATTTTGGTTTGTAGGAAAATTTCAACACAATGGACTTGAGACTTGTGGTAAAATAGGGGAAGGCTCCTTCGAGATCAGGACTAACAGTATTTCCTTCTATACAGATTTGGCTTGCTCTGCTGGGAGTCTTGGTTGTCGTTACTCAATCGGAAGCTGGGTGGGAAGCGGTTACCGGTGTGGTGTTGAGTGAGAAACTGATGATTAAATTCTATTTACAGAGGTCACCATCACAAAAAGATTGTTATACATGTTCCGGTGAAGAATAAACAGGAGAAGCATGTCCACACCATAATCAAACACATTCATCATCATCACAAGCCGATTGTCATCAAAGAGGAGAAGATTATCAAACACGAAGTCCAGCCCATTGTCCATCAGGAGAAGCACGTCAGTCATGAGCATTTGCATCACCACCATCAGTATGAGCATCCGATGATCGAGGAGGCCAAGGAGGAAGAGATTCACATACCCCATCACCACGAGCAACAGCATCACGAAGGGGGGTATGAAGAGCATCACTGAAATGGGGTGCGGTCAAAGACTTGTTAGAGTTTAAGAGTTTGCAATAAATTAGCTCCAATGTTTGGAAGTGATCTTCAACTAGATGTGCCGGGTATCATAAGACTTGTGTTGTTGCTTGCAAATATTGTCAAAAGTGAGTTTTAGACGGGCTGTTTTGGAGGGGCAATAAACACTAATTTTGGAAACTGTATTAAGACTTATTACAAAATGAATGGTTAGTTTTCTGTGTGAAAACGTCAAGCTTAGACCACGGAAAAAACAGATTTAGATATCTGACACAGATGTCGCTGCAAACACAATGAAAACAGATTTTTGTAAAAGGTTGCATGCATCATGGGTCCATACACTATGTCAGTAGTAAGCCTTACTAATTATTAATTTAAATTTTCACACCTAATATTTTTTAGGTTACAATGGGTAGTTGTACAAGGTGGGCCAAAAGAGATCAACCTATTGGAAGATGCTCTAATTTTTTTGCAAATGGCCGTCAATGTCAAATCTGTTTTGACATTTGTGGACTAGACAGATGTAGAATACATTTGAACAAGCCATGGAGCGATACACTCCCCAAGAAGGCGGAATAATCGTGTCTATTTTTTTGCGTAACAATTCGTCTGTAGTGTTGGCGCAGCGCGAATTCCGTCGCCGATTCCACGGCCTTCCGACACCGACTGCGCCAACCTTGAAGAGTATGGGACCAGTTTCCAAGAGTGGCCGGTCTCGGAGCGCCCGTTGTGCCGAGAATATCGCCGCTGTTGACGAGGATGTCGAGCTGTCGCCGGAAACATCCACCAGACGCCGTGCCTCGCAATTAGCCATCAGCCGGTCGTCCCTAAGACGAATTTTGGTCAAAGACTTGCGCATGTTTCCGTACAAAGTCCAGTCCCTGCATCAGTTGCTGCCTGTCGACCGCCAAACGTGTGTAACCTACGCCCAAGCCATCCTCAAACTCGAGGACGAAGTGGACGATTTTTCGACCAAAATCATAATGAGCGATGAGGCTCATTTCCAACTATCGCTTCTAGGGCACCGAAAATCCACGAGTAATGCACGAGGAGCCATAACACCCGCTGAAAGTTACTGCATCGTGCGCTGTTCACGCTGGAGGAGTCATCGGACCATTTTTTTTCGAGAGTGCGGCTGGTCAAACGACAACAGTGGACGGTGCGCGCTATAGGTCCATGTAAACCGAGTTTTTTCTGCCGCAATTGGACGAATTAGGACTGGAGGACATGTGATTCTAACAGGACGGAGCCACGACACACACTGCGCGAGCCACAGCCGATATTCTGAAGGCGGCGCCTAATCTCTCGTTTTGGCGATTTGCACTGGCCCGACTTAACCGTTCCAGGCTTTTTTTGTGGGGTTTTTTTCAAGTTCCGTGTTTACGCCAACAAGCCCGAGACCCTAGAAGCCCTCAAGGACAACATTCGACACGAGTGCGAGAATCTGTCGCCCGAAGTTCTCGCCGAAGTGATGAAAAATGCCATAAAACGAGCCCGTATGGCAATCAATTGTGACGGCGCCCATTTAGCCGATATCATCTTCTCGACTTGATCAATAAAATTCTAAAGGTTCAAATAAACATAATCAAACAACAGAATCGAAGTTTTTTATTTAGAAAAAAAATGAGAGCCAAACAAGATCGGATGACTTCTTTTGGCACACCTTATATGCAACTCCGCACCCAACTCACAAACGGACTAACATCAAAATAACTGTCTAGCAGGACATTTTCATAAAATATATATTCAGCCGCATCCGTCTTCAGTTCAATGTATGAGTGGAGTTTTCCCCTACCACGGCATTCCAGTGATTTTCATTTTCTATTACGAAATCAATTAAACGCCACAAACTCGGTAGCCCGAATGGCAGCATCAGCAGCTGAGCGAACTGAATCGAATTGTCTGGCGGTTTGTTTTCGATTTTAACTTATTTTGCACCAAGCTCACCCTCGATGGTATTCGATTACCGATCCAACAACTAATTTTCATCTTCATTGCGATATCTTCGTTTTTGCTTCAGTTCTTGCGCGGTAACACTTTCCTCGTTCGTCTCTGACTCTGAACGAAAGCACAACAAAAACAGATTTCTTTTCATTGTCAGATGGGTGATTCGGATCGCACACACTCGCACACATAACAGTTTAGTTGAGAGAAAGATCAGGCAATGACCCTTATTTGCCTGCGCATATACGGTCATCGCAGCATCCCATAAGATCTACACGCGTTGCCCCTTCTCACCCGGCAGACCATGACGAACAGACGATGCCAGACCTAGAGCTGGAGCAGTAGGGATAGATATTTGAACTCGCACATCGGAAATTCGATCTGACCGCGACAGCACCGAGGAGAATGCCTCAGCGAAACTATATAAGATGGAGCGATAGTGACGGGGATGTTGTCATTTGCTGCGAGTGATCAAAGTGCGTCGAACGTCGCGCCGTCAAAGTGGATAACGATATTGAAAGGCGAGAGAATGTCAAACCTTCACCAGTGGATAATTGTCATACAAATTGTGTTCGGCTCGAGTGGTGTCCTGAGCGCCGTTGATGATCGCGAACAGTGAGTTTGGGTGTCCCTGCAGGGGCTGGAACCTGTAATAAATCTTTTTCAAACTTTCCAGCGTCCATATCAAGGTGCACATCCCCGAGGTGAATCGCAAGCATACGCACTTTCGGAAAATTCAAAAACACTACTTCCACCCGAAGAAGGTGGTAAAGGGTGCGGAATTTCTGGCAGATGACTTGGACACAACCCCTTTCGCCATGATGTCCATGGACCATTTACAGCCACTGCAAGTGCCCTACTACCCGATGGGGCTGCCGTCTTATTCGGATATACCAACATACGGCGTGGACAACACCCTCGAGGCGACCATAAAGAAGAGACCGAAAATAAACAGCATGGCACAGTTGATGAGCGAGGGTGTCTTGACAAAGTTCCATGGCATGAAGCGGCCGAGCGATTTCATGGGAGCTCGTCCTGTGGAAGAACTTCCCAATTACTCCAATCCAATGGACGAGGATGACGAGGACGCCTACGCAGATGACTATGATGCCAAATCGACGGAGGCCATGTTTGTGGATCAGCGGATCGCTGGTAGTACATATCCGTATGCCATGCCAATGCTGGGTGGTGCATTCAAGCCAAAATGGTCGTCGTATTCAAATGCGTTCGAGTCATCCGTGAAACCGTACAGAGGCGGTGGAATGAAATTTGAAAGTGGCACCCCCGATTGGATGAGTGCTGCCACCGACGATGACGATTCGGCGTACGACAGATATTCCGGCCCGACCACTATGCACATAGCGAAAGCGAAACCCTTGTCCAGTTCCAGAATCAGGTTTGAACAGCAGGCGTACGAAAGGGATCCGTACAGCGAGGTACAGATTGTCCCGAAAAAGAAGAAGTCGAAGACGGAGAAGAGGCATAGGTCGTCCTCTTCTGGGTTCAGAATAAACTACTAGCTGCGGGGTGTGGCAGTTTTCAAGTAACTGCATTCCGTATTTATAAAAATGTATTTTAGTTTTAGTACTTAGGGTATTTTTTATTAAAAAGAAAAACAAATTTCAATTGACGCAAGAATTTTCTTTGCAAGTTCTTTTGGTTTTCAGGACACGGTCGGGGGTGGATCTTTTTGGTTTCTAATCTCGCTGAGTCGCGGAACAGTTACCGGTGTTTCAGCTTATAGATTAATCATGTAGCTCAACTTTTATATAAATCTAACATTCAAGAATCTAGTCGACTAGATTGGTCTGGATGAGATGTAACCTGAACGCAAAAACCAGATTGGCCGGGAACGTCACTTTTTCTACGTTGACTATATTCGTCGGCTACCCCTCCGTAAACGTCAATTGAAACAGCTGCTCATATGACCGATTTCTGCCAATCAAAACCGAGATATGTCTAGTCATACAGCTGTCAGAATTGCTAAACTAGATACTTGAACGTCCCCATTGTGTTTGTAGTAGTTTTTGTAGATTTTTGTTTTCTTTTTCATTTATTTTTCTCAATATTATTATTATTTTTGATCATTTTCGGAAAAGTTTGACACTTTTCTTACCGCACTTTGGTAGGCAGATTTATTTGCTTAAATCACTTGCAGCCTGGTAAATATTATATACCCAATTTATTAATAAATACGTATATTAACAGAACGCAAGGCAATTCTAGTATTGTCCCCTTCTCAAGTTCCCTGAAAAAAGTTTTAGTTTGCAGCGAATTCATAGAACAATCCATGGGAAAGCAAGTTTCGTGTATCGTGTGACACAGTTGCTGTCCCGCTGAATGTCGGTGGAAGAAAAAGATGCAATTCGCCGAAAATCCACGCGGAAGAACAAAATGCGAACATTTTAGAGACAGCATTATGTGAATACATATATAGAGGGAGATTATGTAAACTTCCTAGGCCAGGATTTACAAGGTGGCGCAAATGTCATCGGCCTACTTCGACATTTGTTAAGTTTGAAGTAAACAAAACACAAATACAAACAACAAAATGCGCGTCAACAAGCTATACTCCTAAAGTGTATGGGACAACACGAGACGCTGCCAGGTCTGCCCGGTCCCGGCCCGGGAGGAGCCGTTCTGCTTTCCACTGCGCCGCCTCTAGCGAAAGTCTGGCAAATATCCGAAAGTAAAACTGTCATGAAAGAGCTTCACATAAAATTGTAGTTCCTTCCATTCGTCCCAAAAATGAAAAACTTCCGCAAAACGATTGAGAAAATAGGCCTAGGGTCTCTATGGACCTGTTGCTCCAATTATTTATTTATTTTATGACATCAAAAAAACATAATCCAAAAGCATAACCAAAGTTTCCTATTCATAAACAAAATGAGATTCAAGGAATATCGATCCACTTTGTACAAGTTTTATTGGTGCGAATTATGCGACCTCAAATACGCGCTACAGCTTCATATTTTTCCTATAGTGATTTTTACTACATACGTACTTAACGGGCTCCCGACCCGTGGAGAGTCTCTGCCTGAGACACTGCAGCCTTCCATCCTCTGCGATCCCGGGCACGCTGCTTCCAGTTGTCCAGACCAAGCGCTCTGGCATCCGCGATGGCTTGGTCTTTGAAACGGAGGTTCGGTCTTCCTTGTCGTCTCGAACCTGGCGGCTGGGATTCGAAGATCCTCCCAGCTGGAGCATTATTGTCCATTCGCTCGATGTGGCCGAGCCAATGTAGTCGACGTATTTTGGCCTTTTGGACTACATCCACATCTTGGTACAGCTCATAGAGTTCGCGATTGTATCTTCTCCTCCATTCGCCCTCCTCGCACACAGGACCAAAAATCCGCCGAAGAATTTTTCTTTCGAAGGAGCCCAGTATCAGCTCTCCCTTCCTGCTTATCGTCCAGCACTTGGCGCCATAAAGCAGAACTGGCAGGATAAGGGTTCTGTAAAGCATACATTTTGTCCTTCGAGTTAGGAGTTTTGAACCCAATTGTTTTGCCAAACCGAAGTAGCAGCGGTTTCCTAGGGTAATTCTTCGCCGGATCTCCACTAGGATGTCATTTGTGGAGTTCATGTTTACTCCGAGGTAGATAAACTCCTTAACTACCTCGAAATTGTTGCTATCAATAGTGACGTTCTGTCCTAGGCGGTGGACAGATGCTTGTTTGTTTGTTGATAGCATGTACTTAGTCTTGTCCTCATTTACTACGAGACCAACGAATTTCGCCTGTTCTTCAATCGCCGTAAAAGCCTCTATATCACGGCACGCTGGGAGCGACCGATGATGTCAATGTCGTCTGCATACCCCAGTAGCTTGGCTTTCTTGTAGAACTTCCGGATGTTGCTTCGACCGCGGGGCTCTTCGATCTCCTTGAGCTGGGAGACTGCGTGGGCACTCTTCTTTCTACGCAGGATTTTCTTCTCCTCCCTCCTCCTGGCTCGATACTCTTCCCTCGCTGCCCTTGTTTTGCGCTGCAGCGCCTTCACATGTGCATCTTCTGTCACATTTTTCCTGCGCACGCTTTAATGCTATCTGAGGTCTACTAACTTGTGCACATTTGTTTATTAATACGGGGGTTACACAATAAGAAACTGATCAGAATCGCGCCATTTACTGTTTTTGCGTTTTTGTTTTGTACCTGTGTCTTTTTCTAGAAAAGGTTTCAATTCACAAGTCAAGTGTAAACCCAGACTGTCCTGTTGCACTGAGTGAAACGCATTTGTAGTACAAACCACTTAAATATTAATGAAAATAAAGCTTTTTGGAAATAGAATTCATTTACTGTGTCAGGTGTCAGATTGCATTTCAACTTCAAGAACAGCAGCTTAAGTTGGACAGCTTTATATTAAAATATGTAAGGGAAATAAGTTGATACTTTGATAGACTAGGGAAAAAGGAACTCTCCGTCTTAGAACCTTTTTCATAAATGCATGGTTATCGTTTTCTTTTTTTTGACATCTCAATCTGGTCAATAATAACAGCAGTTTAAACCTGGCTTTTGTTGGAGTCCTTTTCACTCGCAGTTTTACCCTTTTTTGATGTGGTTTTCCCTCGTTTTTTTGACGTATATTTCAATGCGCTGTCTAAAGATGTTTCTGCGCCTTTTTGACGCATTTGTTTTTCCTTACCTAGTCTTTTGACATTTTTGTTTGATTTTCCTATTAAATGTCATTCTTCTCGCTTTTTGAAGCTCTGTTTGATCAAACAAATCAGAAAGGGATGTCTGGCATTTTGAATTGACAAGTGAAGAGCTGGTGTAGAGTTTGTTAAACATCTTCAATAAATTTAGTAGGTACAGGGAACTAGTCCCTGTCCTTCGGCGCACCTAATCAATTTACTTTTGCCAGCAGAAACAACTTGCCCACTCTGCAGAAACATTTCTCAATTAAGGACGCCTTCGAAAAGGAAACCCAAATTCGGTTGAAAAATAAATTATATATTTATTTCATGTTTGCTGGCTGCGCACGTAAGGTACATCAGTTGATAAATTACGTTCTACAATGACACTAGTTTAATGAAACACACGCTCTTAACAAAAATCACAACGGCTGGGCCGTCATGCCAACAAAATGCACTAATGGCTGAGAACACAACTGCCCACTCGCCGACTACGGATCCCAATCCTCGTAGTCGCTTACGTATTCGTCAGCCAAATGATTTTCACCGTTCCGGGCGTAGTGATTGAACACGAGATCGCCGCCTCCGTGGCCAGTCTCCGAACTCTCGCCATGGCCATCGAGTCCTTGATGTGAGTAGCCCAACACCTTGTACTCGACCTTCCCTCCGCCATGATGGATATGTGTATAGACCGTGTGCGTGTGGTGGTGCGTCTTCATTTTCATCGGCACATGAATTATGAACCGCTTGTGAGTGCTTCCTGTCGCGCCGGCATCATTCAGCGAAACTGCCATCAGCGTCACCAGAAGTCCAACTGCCAAATGCTTCTGAAACGAATCAATCAATCACTGGCCCACAAGGTTCCGAGTACGAACTACGAACTTACGACCAAATGTGAAACCATGTTATGAGCTGCAGAAAAAATGTGAACTCCTTCCGTATGTCCAATCCGAGAGGTATTTATGCAGATTATTTGCCGCCAGGCGATGAGACCTATCTGTTAGTCAAATGGCAACGTACCCCAACTTTATATACTTGGCTCCTCAAGAGTGAGCACACGCCCGATGAAGCCGCCGATTTTTTAGTGTTTGGCGCCGCAGCACGACCATGTCGGGGAACTCTGCATGAGCAGCGCAAATCGCCGCATTGCCTCACCATACCGCATACTATACCAGAAGAAGTCAACGGAACCGTCTTGATGTGTTGTTGACCGCCCCTTCTAACGATGGAAACCGAATCAAGGGAACGCGATACCATGCCTCATCTCGAATTACAATGGACACTCAGAGATACAAGTAGCCATTCGTGCAATGTCAAGGCGATCGCGAGGAAAGTCGAACTTTGTCAACAGGAAGCCGTGGAGTTATGACTATTCCCCACTCTATCGGTGTTTTTCCCTTCACAATGCCTTAACGGGTTCGTTACACTTATGTAAGTATGTAATTAACGGCATCGATGAATGGGAGTTTACGTCTAGTGCTTGCAATATGTTTCTCTGTCCAACGGAGCAAGGTATACTTGTGCTGAAGTGGACATGCAAGCGATTACAAAACCGACAGAGAGACGTGCGCAGATTTTGCTCTCACTTGCACTTTCCATCATCAGCTGTGCATGATAGGCGGCATTCGGTGCAGGCCAGACAATGGCAGCACCACAAGATGTAATGAAGAAGATGGTATTGTACTGGACCGCGACATACTTGGCTGGAGCGGAGCGGAGTTGTCCTCGGAAGTGGCGAGCTGTACACATGTGTTGGGGGAAGTTCTACCCTTAGTTTGAGCTGATCACTCACTGTACATACAAAATTCATTATTTTTATCCTGGTTATGTAAGAGTACGATTATCTTCATACCCTACGATCACAAGCTTATGCGATCATGTTTGAAAAATATACCAGCAAGTCCCTGGTGGCCACGTTTGCCTAGATGCAATACTCGAAGCAGTGAGCTTGTAGCAAAACAGGCGAGATCTTCAAAACAGCGACTTAAATGACTTCAGCAAACGATCTTCAACCAACAATGCAATTTGTTGATCTTTATTTTCGGGATAAGGACTACAATTGGAAGATCCTATTATTTTCCATGAAGATCACTCAGGTAGTCACGATCATTTATTTAAAGACGAAAACATTTGAGGTTGTGATTTGAAGGTGATCTTCACGGGTGTGGCCGATCGTGAGGACTATGAAGGTTGGCAGTCAAAGCTTTAAAATTGTTCCATGTACAGACCCGGTGCAGACATCCTCCTTAAAGATCCACTTTTACCGCCGTGTTCACGCGATCTTTCACTTTCACTTGAAAATTTCCTAATATGATCAATGCTGCGGGCTGGTTGAATACTATTTATGGACTCCCACCTGTAAGGAGACATTTTTCAGACAAACTCTGCTCTCCAAAGAACAACAAGACATCGCCACCAGAGAGACCGCTGGGTCTGAGATCTGACCCAACAACTATAACGATTCCCATCCATCCCTATAAGGTGGCGACGGTGATATTTGAGTTTAGATATTCACTTTTGTGTGGGGGGTTTTGCGATCGAAATTTTCAAGAAGGTACAAATAGCGATCCACAATCTGCAAGCTTATGGAGATGATCGTGAATGAAATAGGCAGAAATTATTTCCACTTACAAGTTTCACGGAAGTATCAATGCGAACTCTTCAATTTGTGTTTCCCTAAAGATCACCAAAAGGATCGTGCAACGATAGTTAGTGATCTTCATTTGATTTTTTAAATGTAACATTTTTTTTTGTGGTTTTGAAGGTTCGCTGGAGAAAGGGAAAATCATCCAAATTGCGGAGCTAAAATGCTGCAATAGCAAGGGACTTTCAGCGATCTAAAAAAACCTCCCTGGACGACTGACTCTCTTCACCAAGTCATTCGACTAATCGGCAATTTACTTAAAATTCAACATGACAACCAATAGATCGAAATAAATATCGAAGTACATTAGCTTCATATACCGATCTTCATTCTAAATTAGGTGATCTTCAGTAACGCAATTCTGATCGTAAAAGTAAAAATAGGGGAAGATCAGTCTGTGCTCAGCTTCTTACCACGTAAATTTGCCTGATTGTCTACTAAGAATTCCTCCTTAAGGATCGTGCATTATCGGCTTTACCGGTCTGCATTGTTAGACTGAAGAAACTGGGGACCGAATAACCGCATCCGTGATCGAGTACTACTTGACTGAATTTGCTTTTGTTTTGCATTTGAAATTCATACATCTTAGTGACGTATTGCTCACGGATGCGGTAATTCGACCGCTGATCTTCACTGTTTCACGATACGACACGCAGCACTGCTGATCTTAAACAGCACAATGAAGATCATCGACACAGTATCCACGATCGAGATCAGTAGGTATAGTGTCAAAACGAAGATCGTTACATCGTTTATTTACCGCTTAAATTCCGATCGGGCATCATTTATTACTTCTGAAGATCAACCCACTGATCGTGTCCTCTAGCAAATAAATGAAGTTCACAACAATCAGGGTTGCAGAGCAAACTTGCCCAGAAATAATATCAAGGAGGAGACAAACTTTAAACCATCCAATTCGAACATCTCCTCGCGAAACCATAACACCCAATTGCCGGCCATCCACATCATTCCGTTTAATTTATTGCACTTTAAACACTCACCAACGAAGCGAAATTTCTTCAAACGTATGTGTTGAATTAACATTAGCCAAAACCAAGTGAAATGGAACGCACGTCAGACGTTAACCTTAACATTGAATGTTTCTGTGCAAATTAGCCCGAGCGCAGTCGCAAAAATTCACTACACAAATCGATTTAGCGTGTGTGCACCTCTCCCCGACCAGGAGATATCGCCTGAGCGTACACGAAACCTAACAAACCATGAGAAGTATATAAGCCTAGTCCACCGTCAGCTGGTGAAATAATCTAGCGAAATAGTTCAACGTGAACAGACTCGTTTACCAAAGATAACTAATTATTTTAATTTTAATTTTCTAATTTACTTGTGATTGTACAGTTCTTTTGCTACGCGAAAATATGCATCTGGCTACACCTGTGAGTTGTGTTACCGTATATAAATGTCAAAAATAAATTTTAATAACGATGGTTTCTTTCAAGATTGTGCGGCTGTTTGTGGTGTCTTCTTTAGTCCTGTTGTCGGTCATGCGATGCTCGAGTGCAGTGAGATACTCGTAATTAAAAGAAACTCCTTTCCCAACGAATTCATTTGAATTTACAATTTTTCCCATTCAGAAGATCGATGCGGTACCTGTCGCCATCTGTTAGAAACTACATGCACCAGTGGAAATATGTTCCATTTGCACCACTGCCTAGGAGTATGCAACGCCGCTTTATGTGGAAAGACGTGGACGACACTGTGGATGAGCTTATGGGAGGTGTTGCGAGCGGGGCAAGAGCCATGACGCACATGTTCAGTCCGTCGATGGGCAGGTATAGAAATCCGATGGACTACGATACACAATCGACCACAAAAATCAAGTATTTCATCAAGAAGCCGCCGCCGCCACCATTTAAACGGATGAAAATGATGAAATTCCGCGCTCCCAAGAAGACGATTCCCCTCTACCATCCGCCTTTGGCGGATATTCCTTCAGCGGCGCCATTGATATCGATGCCTTCGGAAAAGCCTAAATTGGTGTTCCCTTTCATGAGCCAGGACGAACTGCGCCAGATCGAAAAGGAGCAAGAACAGCGAGTGGAGAGTGTCCACGATGCTGGGATGCATGAGCACTCACATCAGACGCACATGGATGTCGATGTGATTAGTGGACGGATCAATGAGTTTGGGGAGGGTTGGTTGCCGATACAGGTGCCCTACTCCACCCCAAAGGCGTTTGCTGTCAGCCAACTTCATACTAAAGTCGAGGCTTCAGGGACTGCGATGCCATCCTCATCATTGTCACCGGCAATCCACTACGACCCAAATGAAAGCCGTGCCTACGAGGTGACCGAGCACAATGCGGAGGAGTCAGTACAACAGGAGCAGGCCTTTAAGCCCTCCAATCATTTCGATCTCCTGCGAGCCACTACCGAGCTGCCCAACTATCCAGAGTACTTCCTTAAAAATCTCCAAGCAGTCGAGGAGCAATTTGAGCCAACGCGAGTCTATCCGCCAACAACAACCACCACCACGACAACTACCAGCAGAGTCACTCCCACTCTATCCAACAGGCTGCCACCGCGTAGTACAACCGAACGCCCGTTCAAGCGGTACAACTTGCACCGGCCCAAGTCGAGTAAACTATTCTTCAACCGTCCCGCGAGTACTCCGGATTCCACAAAACAAGTGCAAGCTACCAGCGTCGCCGAGCAGAGCACTAGCTTCATTGCAAAGCTCCCACCTGTCATCGAAGACGTGATCAAGACAACTCGTGAAACTATTCGCACAACACGTGAGCCAGCAAACACGACTCGTGAGCCCACCAGAAGCACCCGCGAACCCTTAAAAACGACGAAGGCGACACCAAAAGTTTCGCCAGCAAAGGTGCGCACCATACGCAACGACTCAGAGGCTAAAAGTAAGATCAAAATAAAGAAGGTGACTCGCAATGAAAGCCCGACTACGCTTCTGAGTCGTGGCCGTGGGACGGTGAAATTCGGGGAGAAACAAAGTTGATTGGTGCAGGCTTGACACTGTGTTTTGTTTGTAAATAAAAACTATTTATACTTTTGTTGTGTGTTTTAATCCATCTTAGACTTTAAGGAAAAGAGTATGTCGCGGCTTTAATTTGTTTAAATCTCTGTGTACTCTTGATTATCCACACATACATACGAGTACATCGTACACTCTGCGTCACTTAAATGAGGGCACGTTTGCAATAATTTGCTGTGAAAACACTCATGTATCATTTCCGACTCTTATATTCTGGCTTTTTAAGCTTCTTCAGTATGCTTCAATCAAGTGGATTACTAAAATTTAAACAGAGTTATTTTTTGAGCCACGATTTGTAGTCCTCAGTCAAGCGATGCCGAGTGTATTTGTGTTATTTGCAAAAGCTCAGTAAGCTGCTCGAGTTAAACTTAATTTTAGCTGCTATCTCCATCTTTTCCCTCTAAACATTTGCTAAAATCCCAGCTAAATTTTGACAAAGAGCGCGCAGTGGATAAGTGTCACTGAAAACAGCAAAACATTGCGACAATAATTCATTGAAACAAAGGATTATTTCATTCTTTAAACATCAAGTAGAATTTTTTACACTGCTTGTGCTTAAATCAATCTTTCATAGAGAGCTCGCCAAAATATATATTAAATTAAGTGAAGCATTTAAGCCGAGTTGAAGTTATGAACTTTGAATGAACAAAATTTAAACAGCATTCTTTCCGCAATGTACAGAAATCAATTCACTGTTTTTGAGTTCGCGAAATAATAGTGCGATATATTTCAGTTGGATTCCCACTGACAGTTGAAATGTGAATACTTAAACATTAAAGCGAGTAAAATAGTTGTCCACACTATTACTCTACATACAAAATAAAACAACAACTAAGCAACATCGTGGAGAGAAAACTCGGTTAAAATTTTAGCTCAAACTGTGTGCCAGGCTATATGCTCCAAAACTGGTCGTCTACTTGTGAGTGTATATAGGTTTGGTTGACGTGCGCACTGGGTTAACCCTAATGCGTTCGATATAGCACTGAACTCGCCCTAGTACTGAAAACCTGTGTTTGACATGGCTTCTAGTTGTGCCCTGAACTGACCCCAGTTAATTTGTGGGGGCAAGAATTCAGTGCTGAGTTTTGCTGTCATTCATTTTCAAACGCGTAATCTACATTGCGAACAATTTTATCAACTATTTTCAAATTCAGAATTAAGTTCACTCATTTTGAACAATAACCGAGGAAAAGTGTTACCAAGATAAATATTGTCAATATCAACAGCTGAGAGACATCAGGGCAACATTTTGCGTTCGATATAGAAGTCGAATTTTCATGGTTGTGCAGGGTTTTTTGACAGGAGTGAAAATAAGCTGACACTTCTCAGTGCGCACTAGTGGTCACTAGTGCTAGCCACGTCAAACAAACCTTTTATCTTTCAAATTTGAGATCGACCATTGACATTATACAAGCTGACAAGTATGGTTTGTTTCTGGGTTACACTACCAAAACCAAACTTTAAATGAAATTTTGTGTTCTTTACCGGATTACTGACCAATGTATTATGTATTTTTTGACACACCCATTTTCTGGGAGGCGATTTTAAGTGAAACATTAATTTTCGTTAAATTCGTGTAAGCAACGAACATTTTAAGAGATGTGACGTCGTAACAAGCCAATACTGTTGCGAATAGGTCCTCATAGTTTGCTGAATTCATCCATCTGAACGCATTCAATGACAGCGCATGCGGTGCCAACTTGGGTGGCAGATGGCTTTGTTCGTTTATCGAGTACAGATTTTGCTCTCAGATTTCAGTTTTTTTGTGCCCAATGGAACATGAAATGAGATGACTCTTTTTTGCATTCGTGTTGGTGCGTGATTTAAGAGTCAGCTGTTCTTAGATTCAATTTGTATTTACAAAAATCCATTCAAAAGCAAATTTTTCTCTATTTTTTACAAACCCGTCGTCTAAAAACGGAATAAACTTTAGACAAATGTCAAATGTTTTGATGTTAGTGAAAGTGGGTGTAAGTCTCGCTAAGAAATCGAGATTCGCAAAATTGCTCTGACTCTGAAAAAAGTGTTTTTTTTTTGTTGCGGCCAATGGAACATGAAATCTGACAGCCAGCTGATTTCGAGAATTGCAAAACTGCTCTAAATCCGAAAAAAGTTATTTTTATGTCCCAATGGAAAACTTTTGCACACTTTTTCGAGAGCTAATAATTAATCTAAGATAATAAAAATATACTACCCTATTAATAAACGCTGCGTAAAAGTTACCAACTTGTTATTCAGCAGTTATGTCAAATTTTTGCTATCTGATGTCTACTAGCCAACTTACTTGTGCCGTTTGTTTAAATACGGGGGATAGTTATTTTAAAAATGTTTTTTTTTTTAATAGTACCCATGGTAGTCGCAAAAAGTTTGCTGCACTCTTCTTCTGACACCGAACTAACTGCTTTTACATATAACTGGTAACCGCTTGTGTGCTGTTGAAAATACTTTGTAATCATGATCCAAGAGCTGTCAATAAACTCCAACTCGTATTTTCCCAGACTCGAGATCTGTGTGCAAATCGTTAAACTGATCGTATGTGTACCAAATTCGCTAGTACATAATGATGCCAGTGAAAGTGAAAACATTTACGCGCAATTCACCTCCAATATTTGCACGACAATGTACTCGTACTTTAAGACTCCGCAAGGCAAACTTGCACACACTTCCGGCACAGCCAATGTCCGGAAATCGCAAATGCCACAGCATTTATATGCACCGATGCCGACATATCCAGCATTGCACCGAGCAATAAAACAAAACATGGTCAAACATTAATAGAGCTCCAATCCAATCCAAACCAATCTTCGTGGCGCACTCTCATGAAGGCATCAACATCGATAGACACTTGTGGCTGCGTACTCGACCAATTTTATCGAAGACAATCGAAAGTGAGAAGAACTGGTTGCTGGTATGGAGCGCATTTTCCATTTCATCTTGAGCACATTTTCGATTCATCTTCACCTAGTGAAAAGAGCACGAGTGGTTTGTCTTCTTCACAAGAGTGTTCAGGAAGTGAGTTTAAAAGCTGCGCCTCTTGTCTGGACTCGAGACCAGTGGAGTGGTCTGGTCTTCCGCTTCGCGTGCTGCAGAGAAATTTGCATCGGAGTTGCACTTCAATCGCCACTTGATCGTGTAATGCACTACCAATGGCCGCGCCACCGATGCGGCGACATTGTACACGAAAACTAGTTAAAAACCGTGTTGTGTTTGTATTCAAAAAATTGAATCGTTGGCTATGGAGCATTGGAGCAGCGACACTTAGAGCAGGCCGCATAGTGAATGTCAGCCATTGTACGGTGCATCAACGAGTAATGGCTTCCGCAGTGGGGTGTCATTCCCACGGGTGAAGTTTAGTGGAGAAACCCAGTAACACTTGGTCCTTTTGATGGTTGTATTTAGATACAAAGTGCGTACTCATGGTGCTTTTACTTGGTGTCTTGAGTTCGACTGCAGGTTCGATGAGTGGGTTCACACACTTGTGGATTGAAGGGAAAGTTTGAATGGACAGTCGATCAGTTCAAAAATCATCAGATGAAAGGGTCTTTAAACTGGATGCTTAGAACTGCAATAAGAAGAAGACAGGTGTAATAAGAAAGCTGCAGTCACTAAGGTTGAAGCATGTGTCAATTTTGTTCATGCGGTTAGCATGACAGAAAAAGTTGACAAGCTAATGGTCCGTTTACTAAAGATAGAGCAGTAGCAGGGATTTAGAAGAGCTGCAGCAGGGGAGTAGCATGTAGCAGGGCCTTATTGGAGCAATTACAGAAAAAAGAAAGAGGAAGAGCGGTAGCAGAGAGGCAGGAGAGCAATAACTGAGCAGTATCAGGGTAGTGGTAGAAAAGAAGCAGAGCTGTAGTAGAGAAGCAGAGAAGCAGAGCATTAGCAAAGTAATATCAGAGAAGTAGCATAGCAGTAGCAAGGCAATACTAGAACACTAACAGAGGACAAGCAGAAGAGCACCAGCAACAAATCTCTGGAACAGATTGGTAACAAAACTGCGCAGATCAGTATAAGAGCATTAACAGAGCTTTAACAGAGCAGAAGTAGAAAGGGATCCAGCGGCAAGGCAGTAGCTGAATACCTACAAAGCAGCAGCAGAGTAGTATCATATGATAGTCAATTTGTTCTTAATCTTTAGGAGTAGCAACCAACGAAAAGATTTATTATAACAGACCAGCGCCAGCTCAATAGTAGGAGAGCAGTGTAACATTTTCATAACAGAGCTGTTCTAGAGCAGCCGGTATAAAGCTGATAAATGTGAATAAAATTAGCAGCATGCACGCAGATACAAAGCCATAATAGATCTGCAAATAAGTAATACAACTGCAAATAAGTAGAAGCAAAGCATCGGATTAACATCGGAGTCTGCAGTCTGCAGGGCAATAACAGCCATGAACCCAATACGTAACTTTCCTGTTATATTTACTTCAGCTGTTGCAATAAAATATTTAAATAGGCAGCGCTAAAAACATGGTTTGTACCTTGTACATTGTCAAGTATTCTAACAGGAAGGACCGCTGCCACTGCACTTACCAGAGACCTTAAATTTTATGGCAGAACTACCTTCCTTCGCAATAGGACAGCGGCGAAATTAAGTTAAATGGGTTGTTTTTTTCTGGAATTGAACTAAGAAACTCGGCCCATGAGGGAAAAAGCACCCATTTTGATCATGAAAGCTTTACAATGGCCATAAACCTGTTAATTTTTAGGGACTCCTCGAGTACAGCTCTTTTAGCCAATTTCAATCTCTTGCACTCGTACTTTTCAAGACCAGTGTTGCCCCTAAAATAAAATGAATCCGGTCAAATCTGACCGAATGACCGATTTTTATTTTTTTAAATTCGGTCAGAAAATCCGGTCAAAAGATAAAATATCATTTTTTGACCAGAACTCCGGTCAAAAATGGAATAAAATAATATATTTTAACAAAAAATATATTATATTATAATAATGTATTTAACTAATCTTGGATTTAGTAAAACAAAAAACAAACAATTCATTGAAAAGCTTTGCATCACAATGTTTTGCAGAAAAATGAACTTTCCACTCCACTTCGGCGTTTGAAACTCGTAAAACCAACACCGAAATTGCAAAATATGCTAAAACGTCTTTACTTCGGTCTTGTTTGAATGCACACACCCAGTCACAGTTGGTGGGAGTATTCAAATGAGACTGGTTTCTGTATGAGCTTAGAGTGCGTTCATTAAGTATGGCCAAGTATTATTCAAAGTTTAGAAATCTATCCTTTATCTATTCATAGAACAATATTATTTTTCCGGTCAAAAAAGGTTTTTCCGGTTAAAGAATTTTTTCGTTCCGGTTAGAAATCGGTTAGACCGGATTTCAAAATTTTCTCCGGTCAGAGTGAAGAGATTTCGGTCAGATATAACCGGAATCAGGTCAGAATGGCAACACTGTTCAAGACTTATCAATCAAACTGATCGACTTGGCCAACTCTGATCTACCAGGATTATTTCTCCTTACAGTACAATTTGTTGTTACCAAGCTGCACCACTACGTTTCTGATTACAACCTTGCACTTTATTATATAGGCAGGAAATGATCTGTCTTTCACGCCGAGCGCAAACATAATTGAAGATCACTCAACTGGAATGGATGCAGACGCTAAGGCGGCAGCCATAATTGGACAGCTTCAGGCTGTACACTGGTGTAATACTCTATCGCTGCCATTGATCACGGGCCATGGCATTCGAAATGATTGCACATGCGCTCATGATCGTGCATTAGGCAGTCTTTTTTGTTGTGCACAGAAATTTGTTTTATTGCACAAATGCAAATGGAGTGACATTAAGGCATTTTTTTAATGGACCCACATAGACGATCGACGAAAGTATTTATTGACGTATTGCATAAATTATGCAAATGTCAGTGGAAAGTGTGATTAATCGACGGGGAGTTCTTGCAACCATTAAGCTTAAGAGCTTAGTCACTGCAAGAAAAAATGGCCGACTTCACTTTGACATAACACTGTCAACGACTCTACTGACGAAAGTCGGATTTGAAGGCAAAAATTCCAATACGACAACGAATTCCATGGGCCCGCTTTTAAGTGTCACGAGTGCGTGTAAACAAGTTTAACCCAGCTCATCAATAAAACCACATAATCGAGGGAATATTCAAATCAGCAACTTTTACTCTTACGAATCGAACCGGCCGATAGGCGACGGAGATAGTCAAAGATTACACAAACCTCAACTTGAGGAGCTAGGAATTCAACCGAATCGAAACAATGCGCATGACATAATACGGGCATTAGTATAGCTCAGCAGTTAAATCCGGATTCGTATCGCAGCCGAGCGGGCTTCCCTCAAGCGAAATTTTAGTCTGCACTGTGCACTCCCCAATTTGCATTGCTTGTGTCGGTACAGTGTTGATGTTGGTCCCTCGTTACAGACACGCAGTGACGGCGCGATGTAAACCCAACAAAGCCGCAATTAATTCCATTGCAACTGTAATCGGACTGAAGCACGTTGCTCTGGTTTGTTTTTCGCCTGGACGCAGGTGCTTTCGGTCATAGTTATGTGAAACAGTGTACAACAGAAACGAAAATAATTTTACAAAATGTCTATAGGATCAGAGACAAAACACAATACCCGTCATGACGGGGCAACTCAATTGTTTTGACAACTTATGTACTGGCTTGTAGTTGGAAATTAAGTCCCAAACGAATAGCATTTAGCTGGGGAGTTTGTTTGGGCGGTTGTCCGCGCGGTGCTGTCGTAAAATATTTCTCATGTGGTTATTCAAGATTGATTGCATCTTGGGGTATGGAGGAGAAATTGGATCAGCTGTTGGCCAATATGGGTTATGGTCGGAAGTGTATTGACTTCAACTATACGCATTTTTTTCGACGTTGAGTAACAAACCGTCTGGCCCATGCATCGATTGCAATAGAGAGGTTTAAAATTAATAGTTGCGATAACTTTCGAAATGCATTAGAGATTTGTGTTGCTACACTGTTTGCGTACGAGTCATTATGTGTGGTGGTTGCAGGCATTGAAGAAAGGAGGGTAAGCTCAGTTGTTCCAGCGCAATGTACTCGCCGATGAAAGTTTAAGAGATGAAGACGAACTGTTAGTACGTGCGAATGATTGTTACTTCATCGCGCACTAAAATCTGTGAAATGGTTTTGGTCATAATGGAGATAATGTTTGGGGGCTTAGCAAATTGAATGAGGCAAACAATGCTCCTGCGGCTACATTTCCCACAGGCTTCGTTCAAAGAGCTGTCAGTGAAAAATTATTTACAATAGATCGATCACTGACGCAGGTTAGCAATAAGTAGCTGTAGGCGGTAGTTTTGACGTTTGTGTTACTTGTTAAGTAGGTGAATGACTGACTTAAATTAAGTGAATTTAACATTTGTTAAGCCTTGTTAATTTTTGAGGAATATTTTAGTCAGCACACAGAAATGTCAAAATGAGATTCGTGCCAACGGATTCAGCAGCTAATGTTACCAAATAACAAGTGTTATTTTTCTAGTCGATGCTATTGGGCACATTGCAAAGAAGTGTTGGAAGAAATGCTTCTATTTTTTTACAAAATTGCGTTCATAATGAACGCATCCAAAAAGTGTGCCTTTTAAAAACCATCAAGCAACAAACAAAAAGAACTTCTGTTTGCAAGTAACAACCTTAAGCGTGTCTTGAAAGTTGTATTATCCATAATCCATATAATTTTCAGTTTCTGACAGCTCTTCGTTTGTGTGGAATTTTTATTTTTGGAACATAACCTATAATTTGATGAGAAGCCATTCCACACTCAGTTAAAACTCTCGGATGATTGCCCGACATTTACCAGAAAACCTTAATGTATATAATCAGCACGATCCGGTGGTTGAACTGATAACCCTCGATCCAGCAGTCCAGCACACCAACCTTTTAACCACTAGCGCCCACATCTACTACAATTGCCCAGCCAAAAGCTAATTTATGTTTTATTTAAGAGCGCTTCTACTACTGAGATGTCATTAACTTGTCCATATCACTCACACACGATTTCCGCCATCGAAAGTGATCGCGTAAAACCAGACCTTTCTCTGGCAAAACAAATTGGCATGCGGATCAAGTAGCCTATCTATTACATCCACTAGGACTGACACACTAGCAATTTCTTTGGCCATCAATATTATGTAATCCTAGTGGTTGACCTGGAAAAGCCCCCCCATTGGATAACTACTCAAATTGCCTGTAAAAGATGTATTAATGTATTACACTTGTTTCTGAAGTGCGCACACTGCCGATGCCGAGGCGGTTGGCTGCCATTTCTGGACACTCTGAACGCTGTCACAATTGCACTAGTTGACATTACTCGTATCATGTGCGGTGAGCTTGATGTAGTATGTCACTTGGCGAATATAAAAACTCACCCACATGCGACGAATAAACCAAAACAAAACACACATGAACAAGATACGGTATCGGTATACAGTATTTTTTCCTTTCGGTATAACTGAAGCTGAGATACGCGATGAAATTATGACGGAACGCCATGTTGATGTTGATGATGGTAATGATTGTTTCGCGCGTCGTCCAAAGATTAATGAATACTTTACTTAACCGTTTTATGTAATTCTCCTGATATCAGATTTCATTTAATCTATGGAGAAAATACATTTCTGAATAACGCACACACAACTTTGTGGCGCTTTAATGAACTTGTGTGCCTTAGATTCATTGAGATTCAATAAAACTTGCCTGGCTTGTTGTTTTATACACTTTTCGCTTTTACATGCTGTAGTTATGTGAACCAGGAAAGAGAAAGAAATTTCTTTGTTGGCCGAATTGCTTTTGTTTGTTGTTCGCATTTACTAATTATGCGCATATGAAACTGACATTACAAGAAAACTCTGACGAGTGTTGATAGACGCAGGTGAATTAGCATTATGGCGGTTAAATGGGGATCATTCATGGGGCGAATAGAGCTGTCAAGCGAAAATTGAGTGAGTATCGCTCAAGCGTTCTGTCGGTAATTTGTAATTAGTAAATCACATCTGAGTGCGCCTCGTTAGAGCGAGAATGTATATAGGACTGGCATGTAATTGAAAATGAATTAATGACCGCGAATGACACTTAGTCGCCATTATGAATGAGTTTTATAACAGCTAGTCAGTTATGCAAGGGGGAATTTCTTTTCGATTTCTACGGAATCAGTTATAAAATAAAACTAGTAGTTTCGGTTATGACTGTGCGTTAGATGGTGAAGATAAGTTTAATTGGGTAGAGTGATGCGTTTGAAGGTGGGGTTGGGAGAGACACCCATCACGATCATGGGCTGTGGCAAAATTTGCATTTTCAAGTAATACAGTTATGTGATAAGCTTGGTAGGCAGCTTCTACTACATTTTCTGAAGAGGTTTAACCTGCATTTGTTTAACCCGCAATTGTACAAAACAAAAATGGCAGGAAGATCTATCAGGTGTAAGTCGTTATTGACATTGCTCGTAGCTGAGGTTCAAAGAAGAACTGAATACATATTTCACAGCGATATAGACATTTTCAAGAAGATTCGAACAAAGATGGCTGGCGCACTCACGATTGATAATGCTCTAAGGCCCTAGTGATAGCCGTACGTAAAGCGAAACCGGAAAAATTTTCTTTCGCTTTTTTTGACGACCTAAACTTAATGGTTGAACTCAGTTTTCGTCATAAAATGTTGATTAACAATTATAAAGTCAGTATATCAAAAAAAAAAAAACTGGAAAAATAATTTATTCATTTTACCATACGAAAAACTTTTTCCCATCAAATTCTCAGTTAATTCCACAAAACCACAAAAAAAAACCAAATCATTCCACTGATTCCATTTCATTTCGTTACTGTTCCATCTGTCAGAAATTTTTTTTTTATGGAATTCAATCAGTGGTGGTTGATTTGTTATATTTGTTTTCGTATGGAACATTTTTTTTGGCAAATTTTTTGACCTCCTAAACGTCAAAAACCATCATTTTCATACAGACATTCACCCACGTCGCATAATTTGCAAACATGGCAACTTTGTAAAACGATTACAAAACAACAATTAAAAATGATCATACAGCTTCTAGATCCTTTTAAAACCATCGTTACAATCGAACATGAAAATGCACCGCTGACACTTTAATTCGCCATCAAAACATCTGTCGCATTTGACGTCGATTAAATGTCGTAGAAGTGCGATAGTTTTCGCCGGCGAACTTAATGGTACCATAATGTGAAATGTGCTTCGCGGAGACTTGCATAGTTGGCTCCTGAGCAGTGGTGCCCAGCACACGATTTTGTAAACCTACTTCTAAGGTATAAGAGCAGGCTCTTGAGAAGTGTCAAATTCAGCTGCATGCTGCAACCTCTAATTGCTTTTGAACTTAGTTAAAATTTCCTTAATTTAACCTGCAATTTATTTTGAATCTGCATAGAATCCGATTAAAATTATTTCAATCAACTTTCGGCAACGTTTTTGTTAATGGAAACTCTTTTTGTGTCATTTTTCTATAGAATGTTGAAAAGTTATTTTACTCCAACAGGAGAAGGGCTATTGTCCCATTTAATACAAAGCTGTTCTGACTGTTTCTACTTACTTGTGTTGTTTTGTTTCTTTTTCCCTTTCAAACAGACTAGATATATGAGAAAACCCAGAAGAAGTCAGTCGTTAAAATGTTATTTGCATGGATCGGAAAAATAACAGGCAAAAATGCGCATACGCCACAGTGAGCATAGAGGAAAAGTACGCATTCGACTCGGCGAACAATTACTTCCGCCAAAAAGAAAAGAAGTTCTGAATACAGCGATTCTAATCTAGCTGAGGGACCATAACCTCACATGTCTGAGTTAGGATTTTTTACATTTTATTTATGAATGATTCATATTTGTAATTTTACTACGTAGCATTAAAAAATTCCGGATGTAAATAATATCCATGGCCGTTTTAAACGCAACATTTTTCGAATGATTCTGGAGCCCATTTGTATTGACGGGTAATTGAAAAGAAGATTGCACAGCTACCTCTACGAACTGTACAGAAACATCGACGGTGTCAGAAAAGTTTGAATCGATAAACATTCAAACAGGTCGACCTAAAAAGCATTACGAGGGTTTGCAGATGATCTAACCTCACTTCTGCTGGATGTAAACAGAACTGTTTGTTAATTCAGCCAAATATGACGGATGTTCTACTTCACACCTTCGCTACCGAAGCGACTTCACTCCTATTGAAATCAATGCCTCCTCCCCTGCCCTCTATTACATTTTCGCTCAGGAATAGCAAGTCATTTGAAAACAACAAAAGTACTCCTACAACAAAATTCGCATTAGTCACATGCACCTTCTCTTTCGGAATTCCTTGTTTTTGTTTTCCTTGCCTGGTAATTGTCCCGTGGGAACTCCCAACTCAACAGCTTGATTGAATATTTTAACCTCACAACAGCGATGTACTCTCGTTTCGTTGCATGCCTACATGGCAATTAACCTTCCTTTCCCTTTCATTAAACGAAAGCGCTCTGCTTCCTCTGACTCTTGCCGGCGCACAGAAATAGTTATTGTACACAATCTTCGGGTGTGGATCTACTGGTATGTCTAATCTTCATAACCACGCCGATCCGACTCTCAACTCTCAAGTTCGCAAACTTGCGAGCTGCAACTTTGTCCAATTGTTCGCTCTAATGTCTGCTACCAAGTCTTTTATTTTTGCACTCACTTCCTTGCTAATTTTTATCTTTCTTCGATGGCGACCACCTCGCTGTGACTTTTGCCAGGAGGTCTCATCGTTTCGTAATCATAACACACCAGCAAAACCAACAAAACCACCGGCACAGCGAAGATGAGGTTGACGTGCGGATTTTCATCGGAAGCAGATGATGCATGAGACCCGCGTGCACGCGACTTACTTTTAATTCGCCGCCGAGACGTGTGGATGCTCACAGCTCACAGGGTCCACATTTGCAACTTTGTCGTGATAAAATTGTTGCCTACCTATTACTGAGATCACTTCCTTCCGGATTTTGACTTTGGCATTATGACAACGGCACGATTTTTTTTTTCTCCTTCTCCTTCTGCTCATACACCGAGCTTATGTAACAATCCCGAAGCTGTGTCCCGTCTCGGAGAGTGTATGGAATCATAATATCATCTGCCTGCAGACACGGAGAACCTGTTCTCTTTGACCGGCATCGACTATACCGTAGAATTATTATCCGCACTCGGGTCGTCGCGAAAGTGAAAGTTTGGCCATCGGCATTTTGGCGGCGTATATAGTTTGGGTTTCCCGTTTTTCGATCATGAGTGCGCCAGTAGAGGGTCTCGCGCAGGTGAAATGCATTCTGCACTTTTCTTGCTGTCATCTGGTGGAATTTGTATGGGCTTGTGATATAAGGCCGCGATGCAAGTGTGACGTAAGAAGGAGTGTCATAAGAAGACGCATTCATTTGGCATGTGGGCTCGTTCTTTTTTCTGTGCAGGGCTCAGTTGCCAAATTGTCTGGTGGTAAATTATATGCGAAAGTTATGGTTGGTCGTGAGAAAACGGCTGATTTGGTATCGCATGGACAATGAGCGATTAGGGATGTCCCAGGCATTTAGTTTGCTTACATAATATTCCAAAGATGTGATCTGGTAAAATTAGGGGATCGAATTTGGATTTCTCAGAGCAGTAAACTTAACAATGATCCAAAAGCGGAATAGTTGAATGAAAGTTACCTATTGCATGGGCTTAATTGGTTACTGACTGGACTCTTAAATTGGCAGCATTGTTTCTATGGGCAGTCAAGATCAGTTGGTGTGCCCTCCACCAAGTTGTTGTTACCTGCCCCAAATAGTTCTGGCGGGTGGCCATCTGGTGGAGCAGCCTTGTTGGACTAAAGTTCACATATTTCTAACCTCTCTTTATTTTGGTCGGGTGGGTGAAAGCATTATTAGCTGTCATCGTCAAGTTGCAATGTTTCGTGCCGACTTACAGTCGAATTTTAATCGGCATCACCCTTTAACAGTGTTACGAGAGGTTTTTCCGTATGCACGGAAATAGTAATAATAATAATTTGAATTTGAATTTTAACCTGTCTTTTCAGGCGGTCTTTTCAGTGCGACCCAGTCATGCACTTTATTTTCGAAATAAAACAAAAAAATTAAGCGCGGTATGACGTTCGCAAACTCGAAATGTCCAATTTGTTTGACTGATTTTTGTGATCTTCAAAATATTTACAGTGAAATTTAGTACCTACCTTAAGCCTAGTATGCTGCTCGCGCTTAAATTAAGCCCCCATACAAAAATGTCTCCAAAGATAAAATTAAGCAAAGCGGTTAAGCCAAGCAGCACGCAGTTTAAGCTAAATTTGTTAGCCACTGTACGAAAAATCTCTAAGAATTTTAGTAAGCGTATTAATGCAAAATACATTTTTCCACAGCTAAATTTTGACAGATCAGAGAAAATATCGGTATTCGCAACATAATTTCAAACGAAAGCAAATTAACAGTAGCAAGTCAATCAACTTTACCAACACAGTTATTTTTTTTACGGAACTTACACTGTCAAAATTAAGCGAACATTAAGCGAAGTGGTGGAGAAAAACATTGGAGAGGCACTTAAATCTAGCTTTCCTGGAACAGCATACTAGGCTTAATGTATAAGAATATTTCTATACATTATTTTTATACCTATACCTATAAAATAAAAAATAAAATCAATTTTTGTTTCTTAATCATCGTAAATTTATTAATTTGAATAGGTTCGGTAAGTCAGTCGTACTAGATCTACCCGAATTCCGGGTTCCCCGGAATAGCTACTGGGGACGTTCAAGTATCCAGTTTAGTAAGTCTGACAGCTGTCTGACTAGATGTATTCCGGTTTTGATTGGCTGAAATCGGTCATATGAGCAGCTGTCTCAGTTGAAGTTTACGGAGGTGTAGCCGACGAATCTAGTCAAGAAATTCGTGAAAGAGTAATAAGTTGACAGTTCGTATATGTGGCTGACGTAAAAAAAGTGACGTTCCCGACCAATCTAGTTTTTTCGTTCAGGTTGCATATCATCCATACCAATCTAGTCGACTTTAGTTAACTAGATTCTTGAATGTGCCTACTGACTAAAGATTTGTAATTTGTCACAAATTGGATTTCAGATATATAGGGTGATTTTTTAAGAGGTTTAGAACTTTTTTAAAAAAAAAAACACAAAAAATTCGAAAAAATTAATGAAATATTTATTTGAATCGATAGTTTGAACCTTGCAATTTAATGTTTAAAGATAATTTCATGCAAATGTTGACCGCGGCTGCGTCTCAGGTAGCCCATCCGCTGAGTCCAATTTTGGCATACTCTTTCACACATATCGGCCGGTATCTCACGAATGAATGCATGGATGTTGGCTTCCAGTGCGTCAATCGAAGCGGGCTTGTCCCTATACACATTAGCCTTGGCATACCCCCACAAAAAATAATCTAATGGTGTTAAATCGCACGATCTAGGCGGCCAATTGACCGGCCCGAATATTCTTCCGAATAGACTGCTCAGAAGGTCGAGAATGCCGATCATAAAATGGAAGCAGCGCGCGATGAACATTTCGAACCGAGCACGAATTTTGATAGTAAAATTCAATAATTTGCAAGCGTTGTTCATTTGTAAGAAGATCCATGGTTAAATTGCAAACCAAACTGAAGCTGTTTGACAGTGACACAAGGTACTAAACACACGTCAGCTGTCAAAACCAGTGTTGCCAAAACCAAACCAGCTAAAAAATCTCCCTTTATAACCATTTTTCGAAACTTTGACGCGTCAAATTCTCTACTGACTTCCTAGTCCAGGCGGGATTTTCATGAGAAAATTGGTCGTTTTCCATTGGGACAAAAAAAAACACTTTATTCAGATTCAGTGCAGTTTTTCTGCTCTCGAAATCAGCTGGCTGTCAGATTTCATTTTCCATTGGCCGCACCTTTTCCAGAGTCAGGGCAATTTTGCGAATATCGATGTCTGAGCGAGATTTACACCCACTTTCACTAACACCAAAACCTTTGACATTTGTCAAACGTTGAAGTGTGTTATTTTTTACGGTTTTAGATGACTAGTCCGTGAAAAATAGAGAACAATTTGCTTTTGAAATCTGACAAAACGACGGTCAACGTCAATTTGAAAACAAAATATAGTAATAGATGAGGATAAGTTCAAGAATCTAGTTTTGTAAATCTGAAAGCTGGCTGACTTTATGTGTCTCACTATTTTATTGGCCTAGATCAGTAACATGAATAGTTTTTTTTTAAAGTTGACGTTTACGGAGGGTTGCCGAAATTAATTTACACAAGAATTTCGTTACTGACTACTAAGTTGACAGTTTGTCTATGTAGCTAAAAAAGTGACGTCCTAATTTTTGCGTTCAGTAAGTAAGTACGTCTAGTCCAGACACATCTAGTCGGTGACTGGAGTTTTGTTTCTATTTGTTTGTTGCGAAATGATCTGTAACTGTCAAAATGACATATGATATCGAACGACAACAGAAGATAAGTCTCCATTTATATAAATTTAAACTGGGTTGGATCTTAAACATCTCATGTAGACAAAATATGTCTCTAAAATCTAGTCGACTTAACGACCAGATGTAGTAGAAGTTCTTCAGCAAAACATTGATCCTTACTGTACATTCACCCAGAATTATTTTTAAATAACTTCTTTCAGGATATTGCTTTAATCAGACACTAAACTCATATGTTAAACGGGTGTCTCTAAGTCCTCCCGCCTTTGGCCTAATCGAGTCCACCGAAACTGCCGTCAGACCGCTTATTAAATGTCTTCATTAGAAACTCGTTCACTCGTAAGCCACATCTCGTTATATTGCCAAACACTTGGATGGCTTAGGACTTTAAATCACATTGCACATTTTCCCGCATTCACATAACATTGCCCACAAATCAATCTTTTTAATCTCGTTACGTGTTCGCGCGCATATAGAAGTTATGTCAACAGCGGCTCAAGATCTCGTCTAGTGTGCGATTTTCTCTCCCCATCTCCATATCGTTAGCATAATTGATTGCTTCTGAGAGTGGCTTCCGCCAGCACGCCGTGGCTCAACATCATCAAAGAAAAAGAAATAAAAAAAACATAACACGACCATGACCTCGCCCATGGAGTGAGTACAAGCATCTCTCCGGTGGAAGAAGTGCGCCACTGCTTTCGTCGTGTGCATGCCAACTCCACCAGTGCGACAGCGGCATGCCTTCCGAAATAACTTGAATCCGAATCTGACTTCGAGAGAAAGATGTTTCGAGCTTTTCACTTCCTCTCCGTGGTGTGGTACTCTATGAGATGTTTGACTTCTTTCCCACTCTTGGGTTGGCGGTGGTGGTGGAGTAGTACTGCTACTGGTACTGTATCATTGTTGGACCATGACTTTCGTCATTTCACTCTCTCGATTGGAATTTTTTGGGGCTGGCACGGGCACCTCGGAAAGTGAGAGCGAGAGAGAGAGGTCATATGTGAGTGTTTCGTCGTGGACCACCACTTTGTGGTTATTTTTTGGCGACGCTATATAAAATGCAGTCGCACTGCAGATGGTACATCATTCGAAGTTCACCCTTTTTAGAGGACAGCACTATAGACACATCCGCTTTGTCAAGAGCTTCTCAAATTTTGTGGATTACCTTTCATTGAGAGTTATGGCTTCAAGGATAGCTGTGAGTATTACGAGCAAGGATTACGCGCAACGTCTGTGTGGACAGTGGACTTACGAGTATATTTCTCTTTTCTCTCGCAGTTAACTGTTCTGCTGTTGGCCAGTGCGGCGCACTGCACACCTTGGGGTCGGGAACATGTACACATCAGGATACATCTGCCAGAGTCGCATCATGAGAGCCATCACGAGAAGGAAGTGATTATTCATGATCACCATCATGGCGGAGGCGGCGGTGGTGGAGGTGGCCATGGAGGCGGCCATGGCGGAGGACATGATGACATTATTGGACCACTTGTCGGCGGTCTCTTGGGAGGTGGCGGTGGAGGTCATGGTGGCGGCGGTCATGGTGGACATGGTGGCGGTGGATACGGCGGCGGCCATGGAGGTAAACACGCTGAAACTGTGATTATTGCTGATGGCGGCCATGGAGGTGGTCACGGAGGACATGGTGGCGGTCATGGTGGCCACGCTGAAACTGTAGTCATTGCCGATGGCGGTCACGGAGGTCATGGCGGTGGTCACGGAGGACATGGTGGCGGTCATGGTGGCCACGCTGAAACTGTAGTCATTGCCGATGGCGGTCACGGAGGTCATGGCGGTGGTCACGGAGGACATGGAGGCGGACATGGGGGCCACGCTGAAACTGTAGTCATTGCCGATGGCGGTCACGGAGGTCATGGCGGTGGTCACGGAGGACATGGAGGCGGACATGGCGGCCACGCTGAAACTTTGGTCATTGCCGATGGTGGTCATGGAGGAGGTCATGGAGGTAGTCACGGGGGATACGGTGGCGGCCATGGAGGTGGAGGCAGCACTGTACTCATTGAAGAACATCACGGTGGTGGTTATGGTCATGGTAGCGGTGGATTCATCGGAGGTCATGGAGGTGGCGTTAACCACATTGAGACCTACGCCATAGTTCAAGAGTCTGCTGGGCACGGTAGCGGCGGATCAGGTTACAGTAGTGGATGGCAAGCAAGCGGCGGATACGGCGGAGGCTATGGCGGAGGTCATAGCGGAGGTCACGGAGGACATGACGATATCACAGCGGCAATTGCAGCCACTTCAGTAGGCGGTGGACATGGTGGATACAGCTCAGGTGGTTATGGAGGCGGCGGTGGTGGTCATGGAGGCCATGACGACATCACAGCGGCAATTGCAGCCAGTTCCGTAGGCGGTGGACATGGTGGATACAGCTCAGGAGGATACGGAGGCGGCGGCGGTGGCCATGGAGGACATGACGACATTACAGCAGCCATTGCAGCCACCTCTTCTGGTGGTGGACACGGAGGATACAGCTCAGGTGGTTATGGAGGCGGCGGTGGTGGTCATGGAGGCCATGACGACATCACAGCGGCAATTGCAGCCAGTTCCGTAGGCGGTGGACATGGTGGATACAGCTCAGGTGGTTACGGAGGCGGCGGCGCTGGCCATGGAGGACATGACGACATCACAGCGGCAATTGCAGCCACCTCTTCTGGTGGTGGACACGGAGGATACAGCTCAGGTGGTTATGGAGGCGGCGGCGGCGGCGGCCATGGAGGACACGACGACATTACAGCAGCCATAGCAGCCAGCTCTTCAGGTGGTGGACACGGAGGATATAGCTCAGGTGGTTATGGAGGCGGCGGCGGCGGCCATGGAGGACACGACGACATTACAGCAGCCATTGCAGCCAGCTCTTCAGGTGGTGGACACGGAGGATATAGCTCAGGTGGTTATGGAGGCGGCGGCGGCGGCCATGGAGGACACGACGACATTACAGCAGCTATTGTTGCTTCAGCTGGCAACAGTCACGGAGGAGGCTACGCCTCGGGTGGATTCCAAGCCAGCGGCTATGGTGGCAACGGAGGTGGTCATGACGACGCTAAGATCGCCGCAATCGCTGCCTCCTCTGGCGTCTCAGAAGGCTACTCTGCTGGTGGATACCAATCTGGCGGCTATGGAGGCGGTGCATCAGGAGGTCATGGCGACAGTCACATCGCAGCAATCGCTGTCGGCGCCGGAGGCGGTGGTCATGGTGGTTACAGCTCTGGCGGTGGATACTCCGGCAGCGGAGGCATCAGCCATGAGGAAAAAATCGCTGCTATCAGCGCATCCTCTTCGTCGGGCGGCGGTGGTGGTGGATACAGCGGCGGCGGCGGCGGCGGCTGGCAAGCCAGTGGAGGAGGATCCTCCTACGCCTCCAGCGGTCACGGAGCTGACAGCTACCAGGGAATCGACAGCTACAGCGCTGGGCACGTTTCAGGTGTCGGCAGCAGTGGCTACAGCTACCCATCGCCACATCATTAAGGACAGAGCGGCCAGCCGCTCACATGTCGTCTAGTCTCATTCCAACTACCCTTCGTGTATCATTATCCGAATATTTATCAACACGCTCCAGACATACATCTCGTTTTTAAGTTTAAGCCTAGCCTATAGTTCACATAGCTAGATGAGTCCAATGCACACTCTGCACTCGTCCATATCAATGCATGGTTCATGCAGACCATATGCACACACACAAGCATCACTTAGTTTTTACTTGTTTAATTAATGTTATTTATATGTCATTGTTGTAGAGAAATGTTGTAAACAAATGAAAAATAAACGTTTTTTTATTTAAAATTAACGATTGGGATGCGTTTCGTTTGTCCGCCAGCTCGGGGCAGTCGCGGTGTACAACTTTCACTTTAATTTGATCGTTTTTTTCTGCGTTTTAATTGATGCTGCTGCAGGTGGTTTGAACCGGGAAGAGTGCACTCGCCACCGCTGAGAGGGTCATTGACAAGGTGAACATACACATGTAGTAGGTAGTGTAGGGCTATCGAGTGCTTTCGATAAACGCACTTTTCTCTCGTGTGAGAGGTCACTCGTGTATTTGCGGGAATGTTGGACTTTCTTTCACCTCGAGTGGATCAAGCGATTCCGTAATCGTTTCTGTTGTGGTTATGTGGTCTTATCCGGCGATTCGAGTCGGTGTGGTTATTTTATTATGCAACTGATGTGATGTGGGAACGACATAATTCAACGGAAGGAGAGAGGGAGCTCCGTGTTTTTGGGC
Source organism: Cheilosia impressa (assembly GCA_948293265.1). Classification (NCBI taxonomy): domain Eukaryota; kingdom Metazoa; phylum Arthropoda; class Insecta; order Diptera; family Syrphidae; genus Cheilosia; species Cheilosia impressa. The sequence continues at coordinate 12,942,572 of OX411883.1, forward strand.
AAAAGCGAGTAATTATGAAAGGAGACCATTAGAAGATGTTTTTCGAGAAAGGCGCAATCATGGCGAAGTTGAAGTTGAAGTTTGCATGCGATTTCGACAGAAGCGGTTCGGTGAGTTTCAATTTCATTTGTTATTGTTACGCAGATCAGATAATGTATTAGGAAGCCATTCACGTTTGTTTTCATCCGCAGCCAAATCGTTTCGTAAGTTTGATTAATAGCCAACAGCGGGCAAGGTGTTTAATTTAATTCAAAAATAGTGCCTGCAGATCCAGTGATTTGTGTACGGATGCAAAGACTTCGTTTTTTTACTTGATCGCGTGCTCTTCTGTGTGTCTTGTTGACTGCGAGTACTAGAACAGGCTGTCAAGTGTGACTCGCTTTGCAAGTTAAGGTGGCAGCTGAATTCCAAAACGCAAGCGCACTATGATGCAATGCATACTTTTCCAAGACGCATCACCTGCGCAAACAAAAGCAAACCGAGAGCACTGTCAATGATTTTGATGCAAATGATATTTTGACATTTCAATATGAACCGCCAAATAAAATGGATTCATCGACGGAGCCGTAAGTAAAATAGTATTTTGTAATAATTTGTCAGTTTTACTTTGATTTGCAGTAACAAATGAATAACAAAAGCAAAGCAGCGCAAAAGCATACATAACCTGACATCAGAAAAGCCGTGTGCATTCACAATACGCATTTTTTTTACGTTTCGGAACCAAGCCGACATTGAAGTTTGATTACGTTAACTCTTGCATGGAAGAGGCTCATGTGCATCGTAACGACTGGCAAATGTTCAAATTTGCCTCCGAAATGCAATGGTGGCAAGTACAGTACAGGGTGTCCGCCGGGAAGGTATACTACTTTGTTTGTTTATAATTTTTGATTAAATGAAAGAGAATGGATCTTATATTGATAAATGTTTTATTTAATGTCGGCAATTATGTATGGAATACAATATCAGGTAAATGTCCGCCTCTCTTAGTCCCACAAATGCGAGCCCTTTTGAGCATATTTTTCATTACATTCTCACACATTTCACGCGGTATTTCATTAATTTCATCACGAATATATTGTTTGAGTTGCTCAAGCGTTTGTTTGCATAAACCTTGCTTTTCAGATATCCGCACAAAAAGAAGTCCGGAGCAGTCAAATCAGGCGAACGTGAAGGCCAATCAACATCACCATTTCTTGAAATAACTTGTTGTGGAAAGAGGTCTCGCAGTAATTCCATTGTAATCCTGGCTGTATGCGATGTGGCACCGTCTGGTTGATACCACATGTTAATCAAGCCCAAAGCATGAAGTTGTGGCGTTAAAAAGTTTTCAATCATATCACGATATCGCTCCCCATTCACAGTTGTGGCCAAAGTTTGTCTTTGAAGACCAAGCTCCTGAGCACATCGTCGAATTGAGGTTGATGGATTGTTTTGAACACTTCCTTGAGCAGCAGTAATGTTTTCAGCCAACCTTGCAGTACGTTGTGGTCCATGCTTGGGCCTATCACCTACAGACCCTATTTCTTCGAAATCATTCACTACACGACAAATAGTGCGTTTTGTTGGCACGTTGTTTCTGCCAAAAATTTCACGTAACTTTCTCATCGTCACAGTAATCGATGATTGATTTTTATAAAATGTTTTAACGATTAAAACACGTTGGTTTATCGAATGTTTTTCCATAAAAAATTTGCCACGTGTCTACTTCCCGACTGCCAAATATGAACTGTCAAGACTAATGTCTACCAAAATGGCGGCAAAACAAATTAGTATACCTTCCCGGCTGACACCCTGTACTTCTTCCTCTATGGATGGTGCACATAATTTGCCAGGTGAACTCTTGAATATCGACGTTTTATTGATAAATTTACAATGGCGCACTATTACTAAAGGGTGTTTTTTTAGAGGTATAGAACTTCGAATTGAAATAAAACACAAGAAAATCGTTTTAATGTCCATCAATTCGGCTTTATTGGAAGGATAATTCTATGCCATTAATGTTTAAATATGATTTTGGGCAGGTGGCCGCCGCGGCTGGTTCGAATAAGGCCAAGTCTAGAGGTCCAATTTTCAACCACTTTCTCGAGCATTTGGGGCTGTATGTCGGCAATAACGCCACGAATTTTGGCTTCCAGGTCCCCTTACGTTTGTGGTTTGTTGGCGTAGGCGAGCGACTTCCCATATCCCCAAAGAAAATAATCCAATGGCCGTCAAATCACACGATCTTGGTGGCCAATTGACAGGTCCATTCCACGAAATTATGCGCTCATCAAATGTTTCCTTCAATAAATCGACTGTGACGCGCGCTGTGTGGCATGTAGCGCCGTCTTGTTGGAACCACATCTCATCCACATTCGTGCCATCCAATTCGGGACGATGGCTCTATACCGGTCTCCATTAACGGTAACTGACTCTCCAGCATCATTTCGGAAGAAGTATGGCCCCAATGACTCTACCATCCCCTAGAGCACACCAAACAGTGAGGTTTTTGTGGATGTAATGGCGTCTCAAGGGTGTCATGTGGATTCTCTTCACTCCAAATGCGGCATGGTCTCGCGGATTTAATTCTTGCACAAGCTGGATCATGTAAGGTCGTAAGTCAAGATGTTTGCGCAAAATCTTCCATAAAGTTGATGGACAAAGCTCCAATTGCTGTTCACGGTGGCGAATCGATTCGTTCGGGTCCTCTCCAAAACTTTGCTCTACAACGGCAATTTTCTTCGGTGCGCACTGTTCGACGTCTCTGCGGATGCGTATTATCACATAGAGTAAACGTAGTGCGCAAACGATCCATGGTTAACCGAATTAATTGCTCTGATGGACGATTATGTCGACCATAAAATGAACGGAGCTTGCGGTAAACTTCGCGAACTAAACCATTAGTTTCGAAATAAATTTGCACGATTTGCAAGCGTGGTTCATTTGTCAACCTGTTCATGATGAAATGGCAAACCAAACTGAACATAAATGACATAGTTGCCAGATTTGACCACAAAATGTCAGTTTTATCTATATTCGAAAAACCAACCTCTAAAAGAAACACCACTACTCTTGCAGGACAGTTTTGATGCAAATAGCACACAAATCAGCAGCAACAGCAGCATACTAAAAAGCATCAAAGAGACGCATGCGGGCAGCGTTGGTGGCAGTATTTCCAATTATCGACGGAAGAGTAATCCAAGCCTATGTCAAACTTTCTCCATGAAAAAAATCCATCTACTGTCATAAAATCATTCGTTCATTATTTATTTTTTGTCTGTCAATATTTTCCTGTTCAAATATAAAAATAACATTTCTTACAAACTGATGCTAAAATATACACTTAAATAATATGCACTCTTCATCTACGAAAACATGTCTTCTCGGTCGGCACCGGTGCCATCGCCTGCATCTTCCAAATTGGCGAAGAGCAGGAAATGCGACGGCCTGTGGATTTCATGATAGAACTCTTTTGGGTTGGACAGCTGCAGCTCGTACTTCATGTTCGCGTCGTGGCGGACGCCCATGAAATTGTAGTTCCAACTTCCCTGCGCCGGAACCATGAAGAATCCGAGGAACTTGTTCGATAGCAACATTTGTACTCGTTCGTAGTGCGATGGTAGGTATCCCTTGGGATTGTTTCCTTTGTCCGTGTTCTTTGAGCCCCATTCGAAGCCGGAAGGTGTCAGTTTGTAAGCGGTGAGCGAGCACGAGCCAGGTGTGAAGGAGCAAGTGATGACGATAGTCTTCTCTCCGTCCCATGCGGTGTTGTCTTGCATTATTTTCGCGTGCGTGGTGATATCTTGCGGCGAGAGTTGCGGCAACTCGTTCGGCTGCGTGTGAATCCAACCGAGTGGCTCCATGTCCTTGAGGTATTGATGGGTGGGGAGAACATTGGGCAGGTTTATGGTTTGATGGGTGCCCCATTGGGGCGGCATCACTATGCAGCGGATTTCCTTGACCTGCGGGTTGTCCGGCGGTGAGACTCCGTACAGGTAGCCTGCGATTTGGGCTCGCAAATCGGAGATCGTAACGAATTTCTTGAGAATATTCTTCGGCAAAATGTAGGTGTAACCGGTTTCTTTGATGTCATCGGAGCTAACGTAGATGTGGTTGGTGCGCAAGTGCAGATTTGTGGCCGATATCGCACGGACACGCCATTCTGTCTTTGAACTGAATGTCTGCGTCTCGTAGTTGGAGGTGGTTGAGGTGATTATCTCGTCACCGTGCTTGTTAGTCGTCCGTGTCGTCGTTGCAGTCAGTTGATTCTGTTCCTTGGTCTGCTTTTCGATTTCGGCGATTTGTTGACGTTGCGCTGATGGCGCCGATATTTCCATACCGAGAATGATGTCACGAATTTCAGACTGCGTCAGAGAGGCCACGTTTACGTTGTTCTTCTTGCCGTAGTCGGCCAGAATCAAATCCTTTAGCTGGACTTCAACCTTTATCCACTCCTCGTCGGTTAGTGTGGGCCAGATGTGATGCGCCTCCGTGATTGTTGTCTTGTCCGGCTTCAGGATGATCTTTGTTCGCTCGGTGTTCACATGCAACGCTCTCAGGATCAAAATCAAACGACTGAAAGCGGTATACGATGAAATCGTCTTCAACCAATCGTCATACAGGTTGAACAGCACCATCTGAGGCTCTGTTGCCTTCAGAATCAAGTCGCCAAACTTCTCCACCTTCAGACACGCCTGGAAGGGCAGTTGCAACTCGGATCCCTTGATCACAATGTTCGGGAAATCAAGCAAATGCACCTCCAATGGATCCAACATTCCCTTGCGTGTCACAATGATCTGTTTCGGTTGCTCTTCAACAGGCAGCGACCGAATCAGCGCTGCTACTTCTTCGGCGGTCTTCCACTTGGCCAGCTGACCCAAACGCTTCTGCCCGGCCCACACAGACGTGTGGATGATCTTCAAGAAGAGCTGACCAGTTCGCGGGTTGAAAATGAAAATCGCTCCGTTTATCGGCTTCGTGGTCAAGTTGCCCTCAAACGTCTTGTGGATGGTTACGCGGTACACATTTGTGTCGTCCACAAACCAAATGATTTGATTCGAGAACAACTCACCATAGTTCTGCGACGACAGGTATGGTTCCGTCGGCTCAGAGCTGTACAATTGCAGCGCCTTTCTGATGCGCTCTCGCAACACGTATAACGCTGGATTCGCCTTCATTATCTTCGCCATTGCCTGTTGGATGAGAGTTTTGCAACCTGGGAACCAGTTGCCATATGCCGAGTGCAGATTGTAAGCCAAATCAATGGCAATCAGCACTCCCGTTGGCGAGGGGTAAATGGACATGTTGTCTGTCGTGTAATCGAGGAATTTCGCTCGCGCATACCGCTCCACGTCGTGCGAATCGTAATCACCCCACCTTAGCTGGATATCCAACCAGTACTTCTGCGTCGTGGTGTTGTCCATTGTGTCTTTCGTATCAGCCAACAGCGACGGTCGCGACACGTTCCACTTGTACGCAGGGAACAGTAGAATATCAGCACACGACGAGTTCATTTTGTACGACTTACGCGGATGGATGGTCTCCTTCTGGACAGTTTCAATCTCAAGTGCATCCAGCTCCTGATCGAACACCTGGCACAGATCCATGACAATCGACTCGTGAATCTTCTGCCACAAATGAGCACGGAAGATCTGAATCAGCGAGATTTTCAGCGTCGGAATCTTGCCGTGCATGAAAATACCCGTCAAATCCAGCTGCACCTGGAAACCAACGTACACATTCGCACGGTTGATAGTCGGTGACCACCAGAGGGTGAATCGACGATTTGGAATCTGATTCAAACCGGAGCGCTGGGCGTTTGTCAGTTTCTTGTACTTCATCGACTCTTCGAAGCCTGACGCCTTCTCCCAGAAAAGACCCTCCCACGTGGGGAAGTATGTTCCCTTGAAGAGCGTGTGCTCTAGAATACCCTCCACACCGCCCAGAGCTTGGATCATATCGGTACGATAGTTATTCAAATTCCACAGCTTACCGTCGTGCCGCTGATGGGTCCACCAGAAGGGATTCTGCTTCAGCACCTGATACTGCTTGAACTCTGTACGAATGCGCCAGCCCTTGTCGTAGGCCAAGGTGTGCCTGTCCTTTTGGAAGAGCGTGTTGATCCGAGGAATACCACGGTCCCAGCTGTCTTCCAAATCTTCCAGTGTTAGTCGGCGGTTTTGGGCGTTGGCTTCCTGCCTCTTGAGCGCATACTCAGCCCAGACGCGTTGCGAGTCGATGAACTCACTCTCCCAGGGCTGGATGTATCGGTACAAGTTGGGAATCAACTGATCCTCGTCATGGGACATACCTAAAAAACGAAACAATTACCACATCGGCTATTTGCCACTACTGCTTTTCCGACAAACCTGATCGGAAATGTGTTATGCCAACGTCTGTCTGCTTTGACCACCGCAAGTCCGACTGCGGGATGAGTACGTGACCCATGCTCAACATACCCAAGCCGCCCAGCTCTTTCGGCGTGTAGAAGACTACGGGCGGGAAACGCGAAGGCATCTTCGAGTTGAGACCAATCTTGATACGCGTTTGAATCTTGTTCTCGCACTTCACCAGCAAGTCGAGAAGCTCTTGCGTGTTGACGACTGCCTCGCGGAAGTACGTCATCAGACCAATCAGCGCGGTGTTCCACTTGTTCACAATCTGTGGGACAACATTTGTAGTAAAGTTCTGCACCAACCCCTCGCACTTCTTACCTTTGTGAACGTAGTTGACCCGGAAGCCATCAGAATCTGTCTTACGCGATTGTGGAATCGACCCAACGACTCATCATCCACTCGCAAGAAACACTGTGCGGTGCGCTCCTTTGTGACTTCGTTTTGCAGGTTCCACACACCATCGCGATGTGTGAACTCCTCATGCTGCGTCCGGCACTGAAAGAATAAAAAAAAAACAAAAATCATTCTCAAATCTATTCCTACGTCGCTGCATCAAAAGAAAGGAACCTTTGGCAATATTCTGCACTCGAATCCGCTCATATTGAACAACAGATTCGGGTTATCCTTGGAGTACACCGACACGAAGGTACACTCCCAATTGATAGTCGTCACCGAACGAGGAAGTCGGTTCTTAATGTCCCAGAAGACTGCTCGACCCCTAAAACAATGAAACAAAACCGTCAGCAAGGTTACCCATCGTCCACTCATGCGGAAAGCTTACAAGTTAACATCATGCTTCATAAGTCGCATTCTCGCATCGCGCGGCCAACACTTTTTATTGTTGTAACCCACAATATTCTCATTGTTCGGGTCCGGATGCTCGGTAAGGTATCGCTGAATCAAATCCCTGGCATCCTCTGCCGAGAACCGGAAGAACAAATGAATCCTGTCCACATATCGGCAGTACAGTCGAATTGGATGGGCTGTTTCCGTGGGAGTGTCCTGGAACGTAAGGAAGTCGTTCGGCATCTGTGGTGGCCCAGCCATTTCACTAGCTCGATGCAGACCGAGCACGAGCAAATCCAACACCAGGCCGTAGTATTGCGTAATGAACGAGGCGAATTGCAGACCTCGGATGATGCCGTAACTGTTGGTGTGATTCATGTCCTTGTAGTTGATTACCACGTTGTTCTTGGCGGTCATGTAATCGGCGATATTGTGGTCAACGATGAGACGCAACAAACGATTCAGCAGCGTCAAATCGATTTTCTCGTACAGCTTCTCAAAGCGTGATTCAAGAAGGACGTTACATTCTCCTTCCGAGACGTCCCACACGTCTTGCAGATTGTTTATACCTAAAATGAGTAGATAACTGCGCGTTATAAATAGTTTCCTATTGTGCAGGTCACCAGTGAAATTCATCCTTCGCTGGGTTAAACTACTGAGATGCACACGATTTGTTTAAAGTCTGCGGTCCTTTCATACACAAAAATAAACGCCAATCACCTGACCAAACCGAACGTGCGTCATTCTCATGAAAAATGGACATAAAACAAAAAAAAACGCTTCAACCCCTAACCTCACCACTAAAATTGAAAGTACGATATAAAATCCACCGTTGAACTTAAGCCACCACAAGCGTGAGGTTTGCAACAAGGGGATTTCAATTACAAATCACTTTGCTACAAATCACACACCAGGAATGACTACACCCAAGAACACAAGTAAAGCAAAATCACAAAAAAAAAAACACACACAAATTTACCTTGACACCACTTGTAGACCAACAGCGGTGGTGGTTCAGTGTCACTCGGTTTAATCCACGGCGGGAAGAGGCGCCTCTTGTCCGCTTCATACCACAAATACTGGTCCAGATATGCGTCTGTGATTTTCTCCAGTGGCTCCACATCATACACCGGAATCAAGTGGCTGTACAAGTCCATAAATTCGATTCCAACCTGTGAAGCGGAGAAACAAAATTATAAGCCCGTCATCAGTTGGGAGCTCAACTAGACAAACCTCCTTGAAAGCTCGTTGTGTCAGCAAATGACGTTTAATACGTGACAACGCCTCATGCGGATTGTCGTAGGCCTGTTCAATCAAACCCAACTCCTCGCGCTGGCTCTGATTCAATCGCGACTTCACACTGTACGCCTCCTTCAGGCGCTCCAACGCAAGAATAAGCAACTTTGTGTCGTGCTTGTAGGAGAGCGGAGGGAAAGGTATTGGCGCGAATCGCCGCGACTCCAGCCAATGCACTGTGGTGGTGTAAATAGCCACAGCTTCCTCGGGCGAAATGTATGGACCATCCTTCAAGTAGTTATGCTGACGCTCTTGTTCTGCTTTCAAGTACAGTCGCGTCAATCTTCCCAAGTTCTTCTTACACACTGTCTTGTCCACGGTGGCGCCGCGGCGAATTCGCTCACGGTTGTAATGCGCTGTGTTGGTCCACCAATCGGCCTTCATTTTGACGTAACGCAAAATCATGTTTTCGATGGGAATCGGCAGACCAGGCACTTTCCAGGGAATGTTGGCCTTCCAGCAGCGCCAAGCCTCGGACAAGTGCTGCAGAATAGTACGCGCTTTGTTCTGTTTTATGCCTTCGGGCATCATGTCGACAATGTCGTGCATCACCGATGCACGCAACTCCAAGTCAAAGTGCGACTCGACACGTTGCTTGGTGACTGTCTTGGCGACGCCTTTCGAGTGACGACCTTCAAACTGGCGGGACAGCAAGTTTCCCAACCAACGTTCGAGCAGTGGGGTTATTCCTCGCATGAAGAACAGCCACACACGCCAGCCGGGAGCCCAGAAGCCACAACCGGGCCCTTTGCCCACTGGTCCCTGAGAGGAAACAAATCTATTCAACTGTTGAACAATGTTCTGTGAGCAGTGGAACTTACTGTGTTGAAGCGGTAGTAGATCAAATGTTTTAGATCTTTGCACATACGAATCTGTCGCATCAGCTTGTACTTGTATCGATACATTCCCGTCAGTTGACCCACATGGGCAAAGATGTACTGCAGCCCGTCGGCCAGCTGAAAGGCGTCCACGTTGTTCAGCCGGTACTGAACGTGCGAGTCAATGATTAGCTTTGTCAGACGCAAGATCTCACGACACAAATGGAAAGCTGCAAGAGAAGAATTGAAACTACTTCACCGAGATGTACGAGATGGTGTTTTGCACACGAAAATAAGTGCAACCGATATTCAATTTGATTCAATTTGACGCGTTCAACTCACCATTTCCGAAACGTGACTTCTTTCGCTCCTTCGTGGTCAGAGTTTTGACCGGCTTCAAGTTGAAATTATAATCCAAATGCAGGTAGTTCAAGTTCTTTCGATGGATCAAAAGGTTCAGCATGTTGTAGCCCTGGCGACATACTTGCAATCCCGCCTCAACCCAATCCAGTGTGGTTGTTTGGAAGAACTTTGTTGCCTTGAACGACCGGAAGAGGTATCTGCAAGAAAATATTTCCGTTATTTACTCTCTCTGCCCGAAGCAGTCCGCGTGTCTACCTCTTCTTTTGCGGCTTTGGTTTTCTGTGCTTCAGGGCATTCAACACGTAATACTTCAAGAGTTTCTGATAGCTGACACGAACTTTGACTGGATGGCCGGGGGGGCAGTGCTCCTTGTACCAGGCCTTCACTAGGGGGATATCTATCGCCCGCCGAGAGCGGCCAGAACGCAAATTAAACGGCCGTGGAGCCCAGAGCAGTGAGATCCCATTCGCGGTATTGTCTGTGTACAATGGGGTGTCTTGCAGAAATGGCTGCACTTCATCGGGTAGACTAAACTCCTCATCGTCATCTGGCATTGGTTCGGGAATCTGTTAGAAGGAAAATCATCTGTAAGCGTTCACTTAACCCTGCAATCAGTGGCTAATACCTTCACGGAGTGACGATGCGAAATCGGATTGATAAGAGGGTCAAAGTAGAATGCCGGCAAATCGGGATCCTCCGTTTTGATGTACACCACATTCGGGGTGTGATACCTGTAATTGATTCGACACAACTTTGGTTAGAAATAGTTTTCTACTCAGCCGAATATAGTCGAAGGCGGGTGTACTTGTCAGTGACCATCAGCAATCGTTAAAGTGTCTCGTCCTTACAATTTACGCTGGTCACACCAAAATGAAAATTTTTGTTAAATTTGTTTTCATTGTGAATGAAATCGCATGTTGTAGTAAATTTTCTTATTTGGCTGGTTTTCTATACCACGCTTTCTGATTCTGATCGAAGCCCCAGTATGTTGGCTTCGACCTTCGTTCGCATGGAGACTTAAAGTTAAGGTAGATGTATAATTACCATGATAAATGGACGAAGTGTGGCATATTGTTGTACAGGTAGGGGAAGGCGATTCTGTATTCTGTCCGAATCGGCTGCCTGATGATGACCTTGTTGATGTCGTTAAATTCATTCCAATCTTCGTCGCTAAAAAGAAGAACACAAAAATTACAAATTGATCAGAAGATTTAAAAAAAGAGCTATAATCAGTAACCCCTCTCCAATAATCAAGAGATGGTCACATTTAACTAGAGAAGCGCATAAACGAAAAACAGCATCTTACCCAACATTGTGGTCCTTAATTAGCGGTTCGAATTTGGGGCCGCCGGGAATGGCCATGTTCAAAGCTTTGGCCGTAAAGAAACTTTTCGGGTCGAAGAGATAGAAGAAATTGTTATCAACAAGATCAGTTAAAAGCTGATTCGCCAAGCGGTAGAGCGTTGCCAATTGTGGTAGCGTCAAGTTCCACTTCCTGTACGTTGATCCATTCACGTAACTAAAACAAGACCAGATACATAATCGAACATGTTGAAATAAAAAAATACCAGTTAAGAACTTACGGTGTTCCCACTAGTGGTCTATGTTCGTAGAACCACTTGTGCACACTTCCGTCTTCGTCGGAATCCAAATCAATCTGAATTGCTTCGAGGGGTTCGACGTCCAGCACGTTGTCTGCATAGTCTAGTGGAGGTTCCTCATCATCGAAGGGAGGGAAACGCATTCGCTTGAAATGGCGACGATCACGTTTTTCTCGACGCATCATAATCCACATCGTGCTGAAAGGAAATCAATCCTCAAGACACAAGTCATTATGGATGCATTGAATAAACCTACCCCCATTGCGCAATGTACACAGGTTCCACTACCCAGGGAATCTCATTGACGAACGTGATGGCGCCGGTTATATGATACAAAACTTGAACATCGCGTATCTGCTCCCAAGGCATTGGCATATTTTCCAAAAGCTTGAGCACAGCATGTGGCATGTACTTCAATGCGCCCAGGTATACTCGTTTATCGTGGCGATACTTGCGACTAGTCATGTCGCCGTGATCACGGATAATCTTACGAATATGCTCCGGCGGCATATCCTCCTTTTGGGCATCAACAAAGCCAAATTTTCGCTTCTCGGCGAATCTTTTCGACTGCAATTGCGACCATTTTTGAGCTGAAAATTGAAATTGTACCAAAATGTGCTGACTACCGGTAGATAATCGAAGACAAACCTTTCTCTTGGAGTTTCTCTTCGGTGATTATTTCGGGTTTTGGAGTTGGAATATGTCCAAGTTGTGACGCGGACGGTGGCAGAGGTGCGCCCGGTGGTGGAATTTGTTGGATTTGATTTGCCATCTGGTGGGCGTGCATCTGCGCTTGCTGTTGGGCCTGAGCAGCGGCAAACGCTTGCTGCTGAGCCATAAGTTGTGCAGCCCATGGCGCTGGTGGGAGCATGTATGGCGGTATCGCCATCGTTTTTTTTTTTTTTTTCTACAGAAGAGAGGAAGAAAATATTGTGAAATTACGTCTTTTCTCCGTAGTAGGTACTCTTGCCCGGTATATTTACAATCAGGCGCAAGAGTTTGCTGTTAGTTCTAAAAAAATTTAGCACACTATGTATGGATCGCGTGAAAATTGGAAAATGTGCAAAATGCTGGAAAATGTTTATTGCTTTTTCCAATTACATTTCGCTTTATTAATATTGTGAGATATATGTAATCAGAACTGTTTTTATAACGCAATAGAGCAAAGATAGAAAAAAATTGAGAAACAAAAATCAATATAACCAATGTGACTGCAAGGTAGATCTATATGAGCTTTGTTGACAAAAGTGCTTACGTACTATACGTACCTTTAAGAAAGTGGTTTAAGCAGTTAAATTGCAAGATTTTTCAGTAAAATTTTATTATAATTTAAAGATTTTCAACGAGAACTAATAAAGCCGCCGTGGTAAAACGTTTTCAATTTTCGCTATGGCGGACATATTTGAGAATTGCCACACGAAAAAAGTGTACTAAACTTTATTTGACAGCCTGCAAGGTGCTGCCAAGCTCTTGAAGGTTTTCTGATATTTTTTTTTTTAATGGCATAGGAGGAACTATTTCTCAACCAATTAGAACTCCATAAACATCAACTGAAATAAGAGAAAAAGTGCTTTTAGAGTATAATTATGCCAACCAAAACAGCATCTAAAGGCCGTTTGCTCATACGACTCACGATTTAAGGTCTACTTAAATACGTACAGGCTACTTTTTTTAGAGCGTAAATTGTCACATAAGAGTTTATGTGGCACTTAATTGGCTATGAGTCATATAACAAACGGCCCTAAGACTTATAGTCTGTTCTAGAATTCTTTTCGTTCTCGACAACTAGTGGCAGAGCAGTTTTTCTACATATATGGGTTTTATTTACTCGTTCAACTAGATTATTTAACAGAGCACGATCTTGTCGATCATGACCTGAACTGAGCCTGTTTCAGCATACCTGGTGATTTTAAAATGCGTCCCACTTGTGAAGATCTAACAAATATCCAAATATTGTCTCAATTAAAGTATACACGGCAGCAGAAATCTGAAATTTTAGATTCCCAGTTTAATCAGATAGATTCCTTTTATAATCACAACCATAATCCTTTCCAATTATTTATTGAACTCTTATAAATAAATTTGTTCATCGATTATCGAATAAAAGATATCACTTATTTTAGAATTGCTTAAGATTTCTAAAGAGATTTGTTTTCTTAAAATTGTTCTTTCGAGACGATAAATCAATTCCCATTGCATATCCACCCTCAACTCCGAATTTTTTCGTGTGACAAATGCACTTTACAAAATTTATAATGAAATGTCAATTTCAGTGAAAATTACACGTATCGATGTGAATCTTGTTTTATTTATTTCTTTAAAATCTATCCGCTAAAATATTTCTAAAATATGTTTGCTAATCTGAAAAATAAACTCATCGAAGAAGTAAAGGCATCACCATCAAAATTTCAACAATTCGCCAATGCTGCACAGGTGAACTCAAATTAACAAAAAAAAAAAAATGTTTATGCGTTTTTTTCCTATTTGCAAAGAAAATAACTCATCTAATAAAGCATACTTATAAAAGTATGTACGTACATTTGTGGAAATGAAAGTTCTTTCCAATCCACAATCAACTGTCGACCAACTATTTGGGACAAATTTAGTCTAATTTGATTAGTTATGGCTAGCGTAGTGCAAATAAGTGAACAAATTTCTACACATCCTGGTACCAGTAGCTAATTGGGTGTTTGTTTTTGTGTTTCTCTGTTTTGTTATTCGTAGGCAGCAGTGTCGTCATCATCTAGTACACCGTCCGGTTCTGAATCGGTGTCAGGAAATGAAAACTTTTTCAGCATCACTGAGGAGGGTATGTGCACACTTTAATTTATTTATTGTCAAAATAAGTTAGGTTTGCGCTCTCTCTGCAGACACACCACAGAATTCTCCAAATAAACCATTAAAACTGCCTCTTGGGACTGCCCGGGCAAAGGGACCAAATATCTCCCCGCAATCGAATAATGGTGCCATACCGAGAACAAGAAAATTGTCCAACTCATCGGTGGCAAGCGATGTGTCGTTTCGTTTGCCATCTTATGAGGCTGCAGCTGTGAGTAACTTATGAATTTGTAACGACTTGTGATATGGTTACTTACTTTTGTTTGTTAAGGTCTATCATCTTCAATCGGATCTTGATGTTTCGGCAAGTGAAGTGGAAGATTCAGGGCCAACGGCTCGACTGGATCTCATAAACAAGGAACAACTGTATGATGCGTATAAGAAGATATTGGACAGATATCAAAAGAAACAACATAGATATAAAGATCTGGCTATGAAGTACAAGGACTTGGAGAGAGATAGCACCAATGCTAGGGTGAGTTAATGTTAATTTGTTTTGGTTTTTTCATTTAGAAATGGCGGTTTCCTTATCTTTGCATTTATTTCGTGTACCTACAGTCGGCTGTCTTAACTGATAGTTATGTCGCTGATAACAATTTTAGTCACCTTGTCTAGGTATTTGTTATATTATTTTCACTTTGATCAGAAACTTGTAGGGAATTTTTTAGGCACATATTGGTTTTGACATATTTAGCGGGTAAATTACTCATGATTTTTGATACAAATTACGTCATGGGAAAGGACTGCCGGATGTTAAGTTAACCAATTTCGTTGCAGATTGGTGGACGATAATTGTTCTCATTCGAAATGCTTTGTTAAAGTGGGTTTTTCCTTTTTCTGTTTCATCTTTCAGTCAGTGCTGGTGGAAACTCAGGAAAAGGCCATCCGTCGCATAAACGAACTTCGCGAACAATGCTCATTAGAACAGCAAGCCAAGGCACATCTGGAAGAGGCCCTCCGTGTGGAAATGGATGACATGCAGTGCAAGATGCAGGCGTATCAAACAAAACTCACACTTCTGGGCGAGAGTCCGGAAAACATTATCGCGCTGACCAAAAGCGAGCCGCTTATACAACTCAATAGTACTACAAACTCCACCACCGATCCAAATAACCTTATCAATCTTGACATAGAAAACAGCAACCAAAACACCGAGGCCGATGACAAGGTCACAAGTTTGAAAAACCAACTGGCCGAGCAACTAAACCAAATCGAAGAGTTAAACCAAAGGCTCCACGAAGCCAACAGTACAATTGATTTGCTAAAGAAACAAGAGGAGGAAAGTGCCATCTCGCTGGCGCAGACAAAGCAGGCTATCTACTCAGAGCTGGAGAGCAAGGAGGCCCAGGTGAATCGATTGAAAACTAACCTCAGCGAAGTTGAAGTTAAATACCAACAATCTTCGAAGGAGAATGGTCAGTTGTCTAGCCAGGTGGTTGAATTAACTGAATTGAAAGAAAAGCTGAAGACTATTACATTGGCAAAGCAGGAGGCCGAGGCTAAAGTGATTTCCTCGACGCACATGCAAAGCGAGGCCAAACAACAATTAGTGGCTAAGGAGAAGATCGTTGCTGGTCTTGAGGAGCGTCTGCAGAATTTATCGAAAGAGCATGAAGAAAGTCTAAAGGACATGCGGCAGCAGAACAATGAGCTCAGCGGAATGATTCGGCAGTACCAGACATCAGAGATTGCACTAGCGGAAATTGACAACGAATTGAACCGAACCAAGACCGAAAACAATACTTTACGAGCGACAATGGAAGAGACCCAGCGCAAGGTGCAGGAAATTCAATCGGAAATCGACGGCAAGCAGAAGCAATTGGATGAGGCGCAGCGAGAGAAGGAAAATTTGAGCGGATTGCATGAAGAATCTAGGAAGCAATTTGAAGAACTCTCTAAGGAGCTGGAGCAAGTGCGCCGAGAAAAGGAGGAAAACGAAACTCGGGTGAAGCAACTTGAGTCGGAAATAAAGATTATAAACGAACAAAGCGAGAATTCAGAGAGCGAAACGATTGTCGCTCTGAAAGAGGCTTTGCACAAAGCCACCTCAGAGATGAACGAACAGCTGAAGGAGGCCAAAGAGTCGCTTACCGCTAAGGAGAAGGAATTGAAATCGTCGAACAACAAGCTCAACAAGCTGAAGAAACAACTCGAAGCCCAGGAGGCAAATGGCAAGGAAATTGATCGCCTTAGGCAGAAGATAACAGAATACGAGACGAACTTGTCACAGATGCAGCACGACCATCAAGAGCAAGAGGAAAAAACCGAACGGGAGAAAACTGAGCTTAAGGCACAGGTGGCGAATATTCTACAGGAAATCGGTACAATGGAGGAAGAGATGCGTGTAGTGCGTGCATCCCACTCAGAACTGGATGCAGAAAAGCGCTCCCTAGAGCAGAAGATCGAGAATATGACAAAGCAGAGCCAAGACGCTAACGATGGCACCCAACGCTGGATGGAGCAACTGAGTGAAGCGCAGGAGAAGCTGAAAATCGTCGAGCAGAAGTTGCAAAATGTTGAGAGTGAGAACTCGCAGTTGGCTGAGAAGAACTGCCTCTTGGAGGAGAAGTCCAATCGCCTGGAGAAGATCATTGCGGAGCATGAACGGCAGCGCAACGAGACCGAGACTGAGTTGAGCCACTTGAAACAGCAGTACGAAACGGCAGAGGGCAACATTCAGAAGTTGAACGAGAAGATGTCTCAAGTGTTGGATGAGAACTCGAGATTACACAACGCCAAGGAGTTGATGGAGCACGAGTACAGATCGCTGCAGGATCAATGCGAATCAAAGGAGAAGGAGAAGCTTTGTGTTTTGGACTCAAACAAGTGCCTGGAGGATGAGATGACAGCGTTCAAAGAGGAGATAGACAGTTTAACCAGGGAGAACAACAACCTAAGTGAGATTTTAAACAACCTCCGCGGGGATTTGAGTGACGCCCTCGAAAAGGTGCGAGTGGAAGAGCAAAAGAACGAAAAACTATGTGGTGAACTGCAAAATGTGCTCAAAGCAAAGGAGCACCATGATGAGGAGTTAAAACTGCTAAAGGAAGAGATTCACAGCTTGCGGAGCGACACGACAGTTAGTGGAGCTCTGGAGGAGAACAAGCAGTTGGTTGAGAGCTTGCGCAAACAATTGGCTGAATCGGAGGAAAAGTCTAAACTCTCTGATGAAGAGGCAAGCGCACTCAATAGAAAACAAGAGGATTTGGGAAATCAGCTGGCTGAGTCTGGGGAACGACTGAGGCTTTACGAAACCCAAGTCAAAGAGCTGCATCAGAAACTTGAAGAATCCGAAAAGAAAGAATCAGCGGAGCTTCAGACAACGAACGAGGAACTATCTGCATTGAGGGAAAAACTGCACGAGCACCAACAACAACTCCACGATGCAAGAAATCAAATTGATGAAGCAGAAAGCAGGCATCAACAAGTGTTGAGTGAGAAGCTGTCCGCAAGTGAGTCGCAGATATCCACTTTGACCGCTGAAGTGAAGAGGGCTCATGAGAACGTGGCCAAACTCACAGAATCTAACAAAATCCTTCAAGCCGAACTCGACACCTTGGAGAACAACAACCAATCGCGGCTTGCCGAACTGGAATCGCGCCTCCAGCAGACAAGCAGCGAGAATCAAAACCTCCAGCAAACCGCCCGAAACGCAACCGACCTCGAAAAGAAGCTGCAAAACTACGAACAGCTTCAGCTGGAAAACGAATACTTAAACACCCTAACCCAGCAACTGCAGGCCGACATCCGAAAGCAGAGTGAAGACCGTGCCAATGTAGCACTAGAAATCGCCGGCTTGAGGGAGAAGATCAACTCCCAGCAATGCGAGCTATATGTACTTAACGAGAACCAGGAGAAGCACGCCAACGAGTTGGCTGTCAAGTGCAAGGAGATCCTCAGAACCCAAGAACAATTGGAGAAGATGACGGAAACTCTGGAAAGGGAACGTGCTGAACTAACCCGCCAGACGGACCATGCAAACTTCATTACAGAACAGAATGACAACATTCAAAAGGAACTGCTCCACTGCCAGCAACAGTTTGCCGACGCAGAGAAGGAGTTGCGCGAAGTGAAATCTTCCTGTGAAGAAATAACCGCAGAGAAACTGAAACTCATCGACCAACTAGCCACTGCGGAGGCCTTAAGCAAGCAGCAGCTGGACAGTTTGCGTGTTGAACTCGACCGCAGTGGCAGCACCGTTGAGACTCTGAACAAAGAAGTCGATGAACTCAACAAGGAGATCGAGAAGGTGGACACCATAAAGGACGAAAAGAACGAGCTGCTCAAGCAGATTGAGAGCTTGAAAGTGGAACTGGCCGAGAGAGCCATCCCGGTAAAGGTTGAATCGCCTACTGAAACAGCCAAAGCAAGCCAACAAGAGTCGGAGAATTTGAGAAAAATTAACGAACAGCTGCAAAGGGAATTGGAGGATCTCCAATACAAGTCGCGTGCGGAGATAGCTAACCTCACAGAGGAAATTGACGACTTGCTGGCGAACGCCAAACATATGAGTGAGAAGTTAAACGAACGCAACAGTGCAGCAGATCCGCCACCAGCAGCGGAAGCAGCAGCAGATTCCGATCGAATTCAACAGGAGAAAGATGAGCTCGAGTCAAAGCTAAAGACTATAATGCATGACGTGCAGGATGTGTCCAATCGGAACCTCTTCCTGGAGCAGAAATGCGAAAATTACTTAATCTTGGAGCAGTCAAACGAGAGGCTCAAGTCACAAAATGAAAAGCTGTCGCGCCAATTGGATGAAACACTGGTGAGTACAATTGGATTGGTTTTGTTTTAATAAAGTTGTGTAATTTTCTAACTTTCAGGTATCCATGCAGCATAACGAAGGAATAACAGCGAACACGGAGTTTGAATACTTGAAGAACATCATGTTTCAGGTGGGAAATAGAAAAGAGAAAAGTAACCACGCGTGCTTATGGCTCACCTTCACAATTCTTTCTCTTTCCAGTACTTGACCGGAACGATGAATGGCAACAATGAGACTCTGGTTAAAGTTATATCCGCCGTGCTAAAATTCACACCGCAGCAGACGCAAGTGGCGCTCGAAAAGGAACACCAGAGAAGATCATTAGTAAGTGGCTATTTGGCGTTGGTTTTTCTTAACTTTATCACCCGTCTGTTAATCGGGTTCGACTCTTAGACGCTCCACATATAAACCGGTTGTGGAGTGTGTACGGTGATCGACAGTGTTCGCTTCAACGTCCAATACGCGGAAGCTGAAATATGGTCACCAGAGTCACACGTCCGACTCAATTAGGATTTATATCAATTCACGAACAAAAGTTGAAGTAAGAGTGGGTGTCAGATGGAGACATCTGCAAGTACTAATTCAGGTTATGGTGAAAACACAATTTGACTATCTAATGTCGTTTTCCATTGGGACCACCAAAAATCTTTTTCAGATCTCAGATTTATCGCGGCTCATGGAACATGCAACGAAATTGATCTGCTTTTGTGAATGGATTAGTGCGTATTTGACAGCAAAATCAGCTGTTCAAATTGCATTCGCTTTTGCAAAAATCTGCTATGGATATGGACTTGAAAAATGTTTCCCCTGTTGTAGACACAAATGGAATAGTTTCGGTGATTCGTAGTTTCCAGATGATGAGGAAGATAATAATTCCTCCAACATTATATCAATTGCTTTTTATGTATTTCCTTATTTTGCTTTTCACCAAACTTTGCGCATTTGTTTTCAAAGCAAACTTCTTTCAATGACGTGAAACAGCTGTGGGTATTTGTGGCAGTATGTGTAAATCTGAAAAATTATCGAGATCTGCAAAAAGTGCTCCGAATCGAAAAAAAGATTGATTTTTTTTCCCAATGGAACGCGAAAAGTGATTTAGATCAGAAAAAAGATTGATTTTTTGTCCCAATGGAAAACCACATAACACTTGGTGCATCACTGATTCCATACGTTTCACAGAGGAAGCACGCACCTGTAGGGCTAGCCATCTATGCACCGTCGGTGTCCGGGAATTAATCTTCCGGTACTGAAATCTCTGAAAGTCCAAGAGCAATAAAACAAATGCCAATAGTTCAGGTACAATTCAAATGGATTTATTAATGTAAAAAATGCCCAATGCTAACCGCCCAATTCTGATCACCTCGCATAAAAGGGAGACTGTTTCTCCTGTGAAGAGTAAAAGGTATCTGGATAAAAGAAACTGGTGGCCTCACCATCAGAGGTCCCAGTCACCAAGCCAAGCTGCCATGTCAGCCGAAATTCCACAGTCCGATGGTGTCCCATACTCCGTACCATGCCCAGGCGCGTGATATCCACTTGCCCACGACGATAAGCGTTCCCACGCCAGCCAGAATAAGCAGTAGTTTGCGACGATCCATTTCTTATCTCTGGTGCCACGATGTATGCGCTCTATGCCCATTGCCATCGTCGCTGCGGTATTTATTGCCATGGTGAGGTGCCATTAGATTCGGCGCGAGGTGTCGGGTGTCCAAGTCCAGTACCAGTGGTCGACGACTCAATCCAAACGATGAGTTGGTTTGCCGTGTCCCATATCAGCGATTGTGCTTATGGGTGGGCGATGACCTAGAGTCGTATATGGCGAGGGATGCCACTCTGATATACACTGTGGTATCTGGTTGCTGGCCGAACAGTTTGTGGAATATCGATGGTACGAGTCATGCGGTGAATGACTTGTTGTAGAGGGGTGCGGGGCGAGGCCAGCCGTGTTGAATTCGGGTCATGCCCGAACAGTCCGTATAGAGCGCTGTCTGTAACTGTCTTGTTGGCCAATTCACTTCTTTCAGCAGTTCTTGTGAAACATCTCCTTAAATGTGCCTAGTCTGTTTCTTTTTCTGCTTTTGCCTCTTGAGGAACTCCGTCGTGATGCAGTCGGGGCATACATTAGGGCTAGAGTTCAGCAACCAAAACTGTCACTTTATGGAATTTAAATAAATAAATAAAAAGAAAGTTATTCCAGGTTTAATCGTTTGTTTGATTAATACGTACTAATTACCGTATAAACAATTCGTATGAACTCACAATTGTATTCTCTCTTTCCAGCTTGGACATATAAACAATTTGCTATAGCAGGAAATGGACTCCTATGGCGTTTGGTAACACATAAATTGTTAAAGAAAGGAAACAAAATTTCTCACAAAAAAAAATTGTTAAAGTGTTAAGACAAAAATATATTTTGTTTGTACATGTATTCGGAATTGCTTACTTATGTATAACTATTGTGACAGAAAAGGTGTTCAGTAAACAAAAGAAAATGTACCTTAACCTAAAACTACGCAAAGTTCTTCTTCAGATTACATTGGCGAGAAACTAAAAAAAAAAAACAGATGCAAAGCAAAGAGTTGTATTTTCTGTGTATTTATTGCATTTTTATTATAATTACTGTATTAATTTAATTAATTCATGTTATTAAATATTAGGTAGGAAGAAAAACAAATCTATAATCATATTCTTATATTGTACATATTTGATCAGATTGCAATAAATAATTTTAATAGTTGTTTCATTTATGTTCTTAGCGATTCGTGTGGCTAGAAGTGTTTTTTGTTTCTGCAATTATAACTTTGCTGTTTGGCTGCAATTGACAATGTTTCGTCGGGATTTTCCATAATTTTAAGTAGATAAACAAAAATCGTAGTAGACAAAGAACAGATTAAAGCGATGCCTACACACTAAGCATTTGATATTCGAAATTTTCTACGATACTAACTAAAGTTAAACAAAACAGTAGAACAAAAATTAGTAAATCAATGTAACCGAGCGAAATTCATTAAAATGTCTAAAAGGTAAATTATTATTAATTAAATCAAAATACATACTAAACATAATTACATATATGTATATTCAAACAAGTGTGTTTTTATATTTATTACTTATCGGGGTGTTGCGGCTTGTAGGATGGTCAGATGCAAGCCGCAGAGGGTGTTTAATAAACGACCAACTCGTTAATACATGTACGTTTCATTATCGAACCATTATTAAACCAAATGGGAAGCGTTTATTTCAGAATTTTATGGAACCTATGCGCGAACGTCAACGCAATTCGTGATTTTGTTGTTCATGCTTTCTGCGATCGAGGTTACAAGTGGCGCTGGATATAAAAACTAGGTCAAAACAAAAATGCAATTGCAAAAACTATACAGTAGTGTCACACGTCTTTGGTCTAAGAAGGCAATTGATTAGTAAGGCCTTGTCGAGAAATACTAAGGAGACTCTATGTAAGACAATCATCATCCCAGTCCTGCTTTATGGTGCAGAGGCATGGACCCTATCAAAGTCGGATCAAGAGCTCCTTGGTCGTTTCGAACGCAAAATTCTTCGTGTGATTTTTGGTCTCGTTTGCGTTGACAGGCTCTGGAGGAGGAGATTTAACAGCGCACTCTAAGATCTGTACAGAGACATCGACCTAGTCAGAAAAGTACGTATCAGTCGTCTAAGATGGCTGGGACATGTAGAGCGAATGGACACCAACGCTCCCTGCCCGAAGAGTCTTCGATTCCAAACCGGAGGGACAACGCAGTAGAGGAAGACCTCGCCTTAGGTGACGCGCGCAAGTGGAAGGGGACCTCAACCAACTTGGAGTGCGCAACTGGAGGCAGTTAGCCAAAGATCGCGCTAACTGGAGAGGCGAATTGGTTTCAGTTTAAAAAGAAAGAGAATTTCTTGTCTGGTAATGTGCGTTTTAGAAATGTTTTCCGCTTGACAAAAGCATGGTCAAGCCGAATTGATGCGCTTTTATTTGACGCTTCTATAAGTTTACCCAATGTGCAGGAGGCAGGACCAAATGCATAGATCAGCAATTCCAAAGTTCGAGTCAATTTAAGGAGCAAATAATGTAGATACTTCACCGTAAAGCAACCCATCGCTTTTTCTGTAAAATATTAAAATACTCCCGTATACCTAATATCAATTACAAGACACAACATCGTCCCACAACCTGAAAACCCATCAACTTGGGAAGTGTCGGTATTAGGGAGCCAAGACAATACTCTGATTTGATTTGTCTCTGCTAGGGAGACTGCAAAAATGTTTATAAACATCCATGACACTAGAAAACGTCTACGAAAGTTCGCGACTTAAAGTAACTTATTTGAGTGAATCATTCCACCCACAGTCCATAATTTCATAGCATAAAAATAAAATTATTTTACTACAACTCAATATCTGATGGAACTTCGACCAACTGCAGTTATATGTCAGGATGGCCGAGCGGTCTAAGGCGCCAGACTCAAGAGCAATCTTGCCTATAGAATAGGTGACTGAGCGTTCTGGTCCTCTCTGAGGGCGTGGGTTCAAATCCCACTTCTGACAAACTCTTTTTTTATTATTTTTTAATCGTATATTATGCAAATTGACATATGGTTGGTCATGGTCATAAATTATCTCGGTTCGCGTTTAAGTTTCGTGGTATATGTGGAGGCCATTTTTAGTTTAGCTCACAGTACTCATAATTTGTTACTAAACGTCAGTCAAATAGGAAGTTGTGCATTATGTTGGATATTTATCATCGTAGGTGGATTCCTATTTGAAATTGGAACCTAAAAAAAACTTTCTTATCGAAGCACAAAATCAAACAGACCTAACAACACTGCGGATGACCAACTTGGTGCCTACCCTACTAAATGAAAACACATTTTAATTTTCTCAATATTAAGCCGTTTATTTAGTTTACGAAGGATTTACATTTTCGTGGAAGGTTATTAGAGCTTGCAGCACAGCATTGCTTACAGCAAGTTTGACTTTTGCCCGCTCAAGAACTGGAAGAGTTTTGGCCATTTTCGACATACTAATAAAGAATAAATCACTTTCGTCCATTTCTAAAAATGAATTGTCCTGCACCACACGTTTTGTCTTGCAATCCATTCTCTCAGATATATCATCGTATTGGTGGTATTCTCTTTGACTTCCCAGCATAGTCTCTACCATTGGAGTATGTATGTCGTCCATTCCGTTATATGACAAAGGTTCTGGATCTGGACTATTGCCCTTGACTTCTTCGATTTTGGGCTTAACAATGTCAGAACTATCGTTAGGAATATTATCAAACAGAGAAAACTTATCGACATCTTCCGTTTCTAAATCGGCGTTGTCATATGATGTAGTACCGTCGGGTCTGGTAAAGTCGACAGTTCTTCGGTTCCTTTCTATATAGGGCCAAAGGAATGCCATGTCCCGTTCATATTTCCATGGATGAATCGTGACACCGGATTCGTGTTCTTTGATGCGACGCCTATTGCGTGCATTAATGAAACACCGTCTTAACCTGTCCCACACAGATCTGGCTTCATTGGCTGAAATAAAAAATAATGGCTTTTGTTCTTATTTAAGGAGTGCAATTTCATGTATACATTTTAATAGCAAGTTAAGGAGTTTCTTGCAAACATTTGCTTGTGCGTTTCCTTTTTGATATGTTCGATTTTGTTTTTTCCGGGAGTTTTATTTATAAGTGCAGTCAGAAGCATAGACAAATCTTACTGAAAAACCCCCTTTAACTTTTTTTCAATTTCCGCCATTTTGTTTTGCTATAGGTGTTATGCATGAACCCGTGTGGCATGCAGAAATATACAAAAAAAGAGGCTGAATACCACATTTATACACTACTGAATGTTATTGGTTAGTTATTCTTATTATGTGTTTTAAAAAGGCGAATAATTTGATAAAAACTATCTGGAGATATTTTATACACTGGAAACAAACATGGTTGTGTATTTTCCGCTGTTGGATATCATTAACTTCGATTTCATGCGTAAATTTTTCTTAAATAACTAAAGAAAGTTTGCTCAAAATGTTTTCGTTTTGCCTCAACCAATCTACATTGTTAATCTTGCATAAATATTTTAGTCAAATGTACACTTGCTCCTAAAAAAAATACTATCCACACGTAACGAACAATTTCAAATGAACGCTTCAGCAACTTTGCCCACAGCGGAAGTGCCATTATGCAAGGTGCGAGTGTGTTGATGAGTCTGAATTTTTGAATTTACGTGACATTTGTCAATACGAATTGCTATAAATAGCAATACTAGCGCAATTAGCATTTGCTACACTCCGCAAAAATATAGCTTGTAGGCAAGCAACGGAAAATCGGTCGAATTTGGTGGTCTCAGTATGGTTTGTCGATGTTTAAAGGTGTGCTGGGTGTGTTCAATAAAATAAAAAATGTTTGTGCTACTTTTGCTAAATATTTCAAATCAAAATGTTGAATCCGGAAACGCCTCGGCTCCATCTGAATGTTAGGAAAACTGAATGACGTAAGGTTGGTAGCATTTGTACCAGGAACACCAAAATTAGGAATTAAATCAGCAAGTTACTAATAGATGTTGTGTTTTTGTACCAATCGATTTTTTATTGGTTCTGATTCTGATCTGATAGTTGTACACCACTAAAATGACAAATGCCAGTCGTTAAAATTTACAATGAATTTGTTGATAAACAACACTGATATTCTAAGTAGGAATGATGAAGAATATTTGTGAACGCGCCCTATAAAATATGCAGCGCATTAGTCCTTGGTCCATGTTAGGTATAAGTATAACAGCTCTAATGAAGAACACAGGTTACCAACAGGTTTCAGCAACACTTTGTTCGTTAACTTTGGAATTGAAGTTCAGATATATACCTACTCCAAAGAGCGATTGAAATTATTTTATTTAACATCTATTAAGTGTTTATAAGCAAAATTCACTAAGCATGGATTTAAATACGAAAGTCAACCTTACGTTCCCAAACCTATCAAACCTACCTTACCTCACTGACATTGACCGGACATACTTTAACGTTTAACCCAACGAAAACTGCAATAGATTACCTACTCACTGACTACCTAACCTACATAGGTGATAAGTATGTTATTTATTATCATTTATAAGGTACAATTCTTCCCGGATAGAGTAGGCAAAACAAAAAACAAATAAAAACACAGCAGAATAACAAAACCATACAACAACAAAAACCACACAATAAATAAAACAAGTCGACAAACTTATGTACATAAATAATACAACGCTGAACTATGTATGACGCAGCACACAACGTTTCTTCTTGATTCATCTCAACTCAATCTAAAAACTAAATTTGCTTACCTCTCAGATTCAATTCCTTTCCGATTTTCTGCCAAGTTTGCTGCCGCACATCTGAATCACGATAATAAGTTGATTTGGTATTGTAAAGAACGTCGTTTTCCTTAACTTTTTTAATTAGAATTCTCTCCATAGCTGCAAGTCTGTGAAAAATTCCAAAGAACCCACCACCGCCAGACTTCACTTCGGCAACGAATTTGCTTTGGCCTGTTACTGTAGTGAAAATAAAAGCATTTACGTACGCTACCATACATACCCATGCTTCATTCACGTAGCATGTTCCGTTTCACATGATATCATGCGACAGCTACGAGCGAAGTACACCGCACGGGCACGGTGTGTGCGACGGTGAATCTGGATATGGTGGTGTGGCTGGGCCCATATGTTTCGTTATAGTTATAAATGAGAAGATGCGCGTGAGTTTGTACTGTATACTCGTATATGCAATGTATCTGCGGTTGGTTGTGACTTGTGAGGTGCGAGGAAGTGTGATTAGTCATGATGGATGATGTGCCATTCATTAGAGTCGATAAAGGAGTTTTCTAAGGCCGAGTTAACACTGGTTATTTCGTTTTTGTTTAAATATGGCAGTGCAACGTTTTGCACGTTTAATTTAAAAGTGATCAGCAATTGTTGATAACCAGCCAACATGATTATCATAAAACAATGGATCAGCTTTTCCGCACTAACTTTTGCAAACTTTTTCTCACTCGTACGTATGTGGGAACAATAAATAGAGAATAAGCGAAAGCATCAAACGCTGATAATGACAAATGCATATACTTATGATGGGAATGGTTCAACTTGAAGAATGTAATGGGCGACGGAAATCGTTACTCGAGGTCTAATATTTTTGTTTGCGCATAATATTCTAACATTTCCCTTGGTTTTCTTCTTCTATGTTTCTATGATTTGCTTGTTTTGAAAAAATTAATAGGTATATTGTCAACTTGGTTGCCACTAAAAAATAATATAAAGTGGGCGCAACTGATTCAGTTTTCAAAGTAAAAGGCTTCCGTATTATGATAGATGAGTTTGCCGGAGAATGAGCTGTATGTGCTGTGTAAACGTGCGTAAACCACATCCAGATCAGGTGGTAGTGTAAATGGTTTTCTCAGAACAGGTTGTGTATGACAAAGTAACAACATATAAGCTGTAGAGGTTATCATATTTCCATTCTTTAATGCAATCATCTGAGCTTAAGCTATTCCCAGATGTTAAACACTTCTACGACAACTTTGTAAATCAATTCTGTAAAGCGACGACGCTGAAATCCCCTACGCGTAATAACATTAACAGTTCGACGACACACAATTCAAATGCGACTTTGAAATTTGATTTGAGAAGGGGTGTGCAAGTAAGTACCGTCCGCGTTCATATAAGCGCACCATTTCGCACTGTTGCAATTCCACCCCTGCCTGCCTTTCGACCTCTCTTTTGTGGGATTCATCAGTCAACTTGGCACAGAGGGTGATACTAATGACCGAAGGGAGTAAGCCAGGCACAGTAATCATTCATCCCTCGCAAACTACCACTATTCTCAGTCTCCAAAGAAAGAGAGGCATTTTGTCGTACATTTAGCAAGGGGGTGCTGTCCCGGCCACATGCAATTTGTTTTCAAAATATGTTGCCACTTACCGCATGCGCTTTGGTAACTGTTGATTGACGAAGTGCACTCCGGCTGGCCGTAAATCGTAATTTGCTTTCAGTTCGACTCATATCCTCTCAATCGACGAGTATCCTTTGGCAAGCGGCAGACGCAACGATTGTTTATCCCCCTAATTTATTTATTTTTTTATCTGTCAATTGTTTTAAGTTGTTTTTTTTTTCGTATCACTTTTTGCAAATAAATATCTTGAGACATTCGTGTGCTACGTGTTCCTCCTTGGGCTACGACGAACGGTCGCATAAACAATGGCCGAGGAGGGTGGCAAACCGGAAGAGGCAGGCGAAAAGAAAATCGTTCACGTATATCCGCTTGTCAAGGTAAGCATTCTAATTTAAATTTGTTGACTTGAAACATGAACTTCCTGGGTTCTACAGCACACGGACATGATGGAGGAAATGCGGAACGAGACCATCGAATTGACAATTACCGCCTGTGAGAAATATGCATCCAATTATGAGGTAAGAACACGATGAAGTCAGGCACAGAGTTTACCTAATTTATTGCAATCTATGATTTAGACAGCGGCAAAGGTTATCAAGGAAAGTATGGATAAGAAGTTCGGGACCTACTGGCACGTAGTGGTGGGCGAGGGTTTTGGCTTTGAAGTGTCATACGAGACGAAAAATATTTTGTATTTATTTTTCGGAGGCAATTTGGCTATAGTGGTGTGGAAGTGCTCGTGAGCACGTCTGCCATGTGAAGTTGTTTTAATTTTACCGTTCAAATGAGGGTACCTTGCAAGTGATTGCTCAAAATACGACCAAATTGATGCACATTGTTAAACCGTCCGTAAATTAGCCATAAGTTGCATTATATTTATAGACGCAAACATTTCAAATTGACACAGTTTTCCCGGCGCCACGGACACGGTTTGATCGATAGATGCATATTACGACTGTTGTTTGTTTCCTTGGTGAATACTTTTAAACCGAAATCAAATACTTGCAATAAACTATTCTTTGGAATTGCCTGCACAGGTATGCGTGGATGTGTGCGTGTTGTGTAAATATTTGTACTGAATAAACATATTTTTATACAAATTTTCATTCTAAGGTGTTTTTTTCGTTTGGGTAACCACGCAGCCAGCATAAACAACATACTAACCTATATAAGATGGCTCTATAAAGGGGCCATTGACATCAAACAGTAATATCGGATTTCTGACATTTCTCTTCAAAATTTAGTTTCATATTTACAAACATTGGGTTTTTACAAAAGCCGAGCGCTGAATTTAAGTGTGGCATCTTCAAGAAGTCGCATTGCAGTTTTTTCGATCATATGTGGATGCTTTCTTGAACCAATCGAACGTTAGACTTACAAAGTCAACGACATTGGAATGAGGAAATAAAGGGTTTTCCAATAAGAGGTGCTATTTTGGTTTTCAAAGAAAAATGCCATTTTTTGAGACAAATGATCGCATGTTTATTTCATAATAAAGAGGAAGGAATGCCGTTAATAATGAAAAACAACATCAACCAAATGGCCACCACGAGCACACTACAGGACCATATCCTTTTCATGAAATTGTCCATAACCAAATCGCAAAGTGGCTGCCCTATGTCCTCGATAGCCTCACGTTGAGGATGGAGAGGCTTCTCAACAATAACTCTTGGGTTTTCCGAACCCCAGATGCGACAATTTTGATTGTTGACGTAGCCACCGAGGTGGAAATGGGCCTCATCAGTCGAGATGATTTTTCAATGGAATTCCAGATCATTTTCATGCATTTCAAGGACCCAATCAGCAAAGACACGACATTTTTTCACCATTTTTGTAGCCATTATCGTTCCATTTTTATACCCTCCAGAGGAAGGTATATTCACTTTGCCAATACATTTGTAACGCCAAGAAGGAGTCACCGGAGACCTTATAAAGTATATATATTCTGAATCAGGATCACATTTTGAATCGATTTAGCCATGTCCGTCTGTCTGTCTGTTGAAAGCACGATAGCGCCCAAAGTAATTGACGTAGGTGAATGAAATTCGGTGAAAGGACTTCTTTTTTTCGGCGTCAGGTTGGTATTGAAAATGGGCTATGTCGGTCAAGCAATTCTGGTACCTCCCATACGAAACCAATATTGGACCCATGTGCCTCTCTGTCTGTTGAAAACACGATAGCGTCCAAAGGAATCAACCTAGATGAATGCAGTTTTGTGAAAGGACTTCTTTTATCGTCGTTAGGTTGGTATTCAAAATGGGCTATGTCCGTCAAGTAGTTCTGGTATTTTGCATGACTTGTATGCCGTGGAGGGTATCAAAGCATCGGCCAGGCCGATGATAACACTTTTACTTGTTAGTACTGGCGTAGTTTCTATTTACTTGTCAAATGTCAAAGAATAAAAGCTTCAAAAGTAACAGCTACCGAAATAGCGGGACATTCACGAGATATCCTCTACTTGGAAAACCCTTTACATGCAGCTCACTTTTGTGTTGAGGGTTTCGCCAAAAATACTAAAATTAAATAAGAAACAACTACGTTGCAATAATTTTTAAAAAGACCTTATTGTTAACGCTCGCAACTCAACGATGCGGTCAATGCTGTCAGCTAACCAGCACAACGTCAACGTTTGCATTTCACCCCTCTTCTTCCATCAATTCTCTTTTCATACATTGTTCTGTGGCAAACTTGTTCATAGCAAAACAATCAAAAAACCAAGACATGGCAACCCTTATAAAATTATCTCAATGAAGGGACAAGGGACAAGGGAGTCTGAGGATGATATTTTTCGATAGTCATCTTTGTCCTCAACCCCTCTACTTAAACACACATCAATGGCCCTCACTGCAATTGGAGAGCATTTGTGTTTTCGTCGAATTTTTCTTAATGGAAAACAAGCATGAATGTAGGTATTCGTCATCCCCTTTCCGGGGATGAACTTATCAAATTTATTAAATGACTCACGTCGAGAACGAATTATTACATCGCTGTGTGGTCGCTTGCATGAAAAATGAAAGAAAACTTTGTACAAATGAGATTCAATTTGAGTTTTGTGCTCATCTAGTCCCAGCACTCTTCTTCCTTTTCCTCCTCATCTTCGGCTTCATGACCAAACCCGTTTGTCAAATTGCTCGAATTGGCGTCTTCTTCCTCTTCGTTGTCCTCATAGATATCGAAGTCGTAATTCGAATCATCGTCATCGGACCAACGCCTCTCCATTCTGTTAGGATCGTCCTCCGGAAGTATAACAAACCCATCCTCGATTACATGGCCCTTGTCCAGCAGTATACGTATCAATTCATCGGCTGACTCTGTGATTGGTTGTATACCTTCTAAAATCCTATCGACTGGAATCTGATAGATTAGCCTCTCGGGATTGTGATACAATTCAACGGTCCTGTACTGGTTTATGTAGAAACTGGCTTCGTCGAAAATCTTCTGCTCCAGTGTGCGTTCATCGCGATACATGGGAAAGTCAACGGCGTAGATTTCTTTGTACTCTATATCGGGGGAGTGGTCGGCAGGAATTGCCTCCAAATCTCTCTCCAACGGCATGTCTAGTACGTCCTTACGGACGAACAGTGCGAACTGACTTACTGGACCAAGGTCGGGAGTGTCAAGAGGAACTTCTCCAACGCCAAATATAGCAACGCGATAGTTGGGGAAACGGTCGCATATATTAAGAGCCCTGTACAGATAGTTTAGTTACCAAAACTTGTTTGAAATGTAATTGCTGTTTGAAAATGTAATGTAATTGCCGAAACTTACCAATCCTTAAATTGTTCCTGTGACCATTCAAATTTGTGATCGTAATGGCGGAAGCCATTCTCCAGAGGAGTAAACAGCACATTGTAGTCCGAATTTGGCGTCGAGAAAATGGCTAACTTTGGTTGGATGAACCCAAAGACGTTGTATGGTACATTCTCCAGGACATCCGGGTAAAGGTGCTCGATTCTAGGAAAAGTTTAACTCAAGATTTGCTCATTCTTAACGGGTAAAATAAATTACATTTCTATGGCAATGACGGCGTCGGTGTTTCGTAGGCATTCCACAGATGCATCAATGCTTCCCTTGAAGACTTCAACCCGCAGTGGAGTCTGACGGTGGATGAGATGATCCGATATTAAGGGAACTGCGCGTCCTTGGTAAGTGTGAAGGAGCGCCTCATCTATGTCAACCTGCAAGTGATGATGGCGTGAGTTTAAGGAGAAGCGATGTCAAACAATTTGCAGAAAAAAAGAAGAAAATGTTTGTGGCACACTCAAAATTTGTAAATTGTCTTGTTTCTCTCAATGCACAGAAAATATCTTTTCATCGAGAGGCAAAGTAATCAAAGAGTATAGCAAATGAAACGCTCTTCTGCTCAACTGATTTGAATATGTAATCGAAAGGAATCAGCACTTTGATAGGATTGACAGGGGGATATCGTTTTGAATTGGTTGTGGTATCAATCAGTATCAAATATCCGACCGAACCAAGACTTAGATCCCTTGAAGTCGCAGGGAACACTCAATCACTGGAAAAAAAAAAACCAACCGCACGCAAGTATTTCACCAAATTTCACACTGCACCTGTAAAAACCACAATATAAAGAAATAACACAAAACGTCCATCATTTCTTGTTTTTTTGTATTTACTCTTACAAAACCTCGATTTCAACATCAATCGTTTAAAAGGGAATTTCTTTGTAGGACCACACCTACCGAGTACTTCTTCTACATAACTAAAACCTTACCACTAATAGTAACCATATTTACAAGAAATAATTCAATTAACAAAAATAAATAGATAATAAACATCTTTACAATTATGTGGACCCCAACATGCGCGCCTGGTGCTCCAGTCTCTTCAGGAAAAGCAGGGTCTTCTTATACACAAACGATCGAAGCATGAGCTTAGTCTCGTCGGCCAACTCATAGTTGGGCTTGAAGTTGTACACAGCATTGAAACAATTCACATATCCGAAGCGTATGGTGCGAAGTAGCGCAGCCAAGGCAGCTTCCTGTATTATTTGCCGATCGGAGGCGTTCAAAAATCGCCCAAACAGGTTGACGTACGGCGAGATATCCGTTTCCACGGCAAAGGGTTTGATTACAAACGAAATGCACTCGAGAAGGCAGGCAATCTTCAGATCGTTGTCGCGGGTTTGACCAAGCGCTTGGTAGTACTCATTCGCCAGAGGCAATAGTCGTTCGCCTAGGACGGCTTTCTCCGCGTTTCTCTGATCCATGCGCTTGCAGATTAACGCGAAAGCGTAGGCGACGTTTTTGATGCGACCCGCGCGAATCTTGGCTATCAGATTGTCGAGGAATTCGTCGCGTGGTGGCTTGAAACTCTCGTAGTTGTAGAAATTGCGCAATTTGGTTAGCATCTGCTTTGTTTTCAAGTCGGTCTTCTCCATATCGTAGAAGGTGCTCATTAAGAGGCATTGTATGGCGCTGATGAGAGCATCGGAACGGTCGTACGTGGCGTCATCCCTTTTAGGCAGCACAGATGGATACACGCACAGGGTTTGGTAGATCATGGGGGTGGCCTTTTGATTGTAGAAGTACAGACACTTGCAGATGAAGAGCCTTGCCGGGTTGCTGGTTGCGGTGGGTTCAGCTATGGTGGCTAGGTAGAACTGGGTTAGGTTCATCAGGACTTCGAGAGGTATGATTTCTTTGGCGAATGAGAAGAGCGACTGTTCTATGGCCGCCTGGATGCTCCTTCGTAAGCCTGGCAACTTGTGGTGAAGCTGTTCGATAAGACAGAGAAGTTTGTTCAGTGCCTGACTGATGTAATGATCTGGAACTGGAGGCGGCACTTCGGTTTCTGGTCGTGGCGCGGTTTTCGCAACGAAAACGAGGGCCGTTGCGATCAGTTTTTCACTTGTGGTCAGGCTAAGCAGGGTGTCGACTGTGCGCACAGTGTCCATAATTAGGCACAAGCCTTTCATGAAGTCCATTATAACCGACTGCAGTTCATTGAGTTTCTTTGGTTGAAGGTCCGGCTTGATGAGTTTGTGGTAATTCGGATTGTAATTAGCTATAATGTGGGATATCACAGATAGATTGCTGGTAGGTCTTCCCAACAATGGCGCAGATTCGGCACACTGCCGGGTGACGTGTGATTCCTCGGGCGTTTGGTCTTGTGGCGGTGGTGAAGCGGGACACTCTTCGAAGCAGATTGGATCGAATGTTTTGGGTTGCCAATTTCCCTCCTTAGTTTGCTCCAGTATCTGACCAACAAATAGTGTCGAGTGGCGTTCCGTGCGTGGGGCAGCACTGCTAATCGAAGGCAGATCTTCGCGTGTATACACTTTAGGCAGGCGTTCGCTTATGACAGGAATTCCGACGTTAACCTCCTCAGGTGTTTGTTGGCCAATGGTTTCGCGGTTTGGACCTATATCAGCGGAACTGTCATATGCTGGTTGCAGGCAAATTTTCATATTTTTGTTCAAAACCGGTCCGCATGATATAGGGTCCAAAAATTCAGTTGCATTGTTTAACAGCTGCTCTGTTGGTTGCCTAACTTCTTTTGCAACATTATCGGTCACCCCAGCCTCCGCCTGCTCTTCCATTAAATCCTTGAAGAATCCCAGACGAATATTCCCAATGATGTCGACTTTATTTTCGACCTTCTCCTGCTTGAATTCCGCCTTCGGTATCTTTGGCGGGGTCCTCACTTCACTCCTTCTCTTGGTGTATTTGCCTAGCTCAATTCCAGGTATATTTAGCAGCGGCAGAGTTCTGTCTGTATTCGTACCGACTTTAGCTCTCAACCTGGCCGAGCGCTTTACCGCCATCGCCGCTGTAGCTGGTAGATTCGCCTTGTTTCTGCGTGGTGTTTTGACGGCGCCTTCATCGCAAGAACTCTCTGTTTCACTGTTGAGTGGGGTTTCACTAGCTGCCAGCACAGATATCGGACTTAGCGGAGGGGCTACTTCACCCATTATTTTGCTGAGGAACATTTGGAATTTGGGCTCATCCTTTATCGAGTTCTCATTTAAAAACTCCTCGACGAGATTCTCTGTTGAACTTGTGAGGACTTTGTTGAGGAGAGAGATGTTTCTATTGGCGCTTTCTGGTGGGGTTTTGAACTGGGGTGGGGGATTCTGCTTTTCTGGGGTCTTAAGTAGCAACGACAGATCGAGTGATGAAGCGTCGTGGGGCTGGGGTGACGGTGGACAGTCGATCGATAAATCTGCCGAACTGTCTGTTGACGAGTGGCCAGCGTTTAGTTCGTGTGAATCGAATATATCGTCATCAGAATGCCGAGTAC
Organism: Cheilosia impressa; assembly: GCA_948293265.1. NCBI lineage: Eukaryota > Metazoa > Arthropoda > Insecta > Diptera > Syrphidae > Cheilosia > Cheilosia impressa. The sequence continues at coordinate 12,977,604 of OX411883.1, forward strand.
TTGCGGGTTTCTCCTCCATCGATCCATTGAATTCGTTGGTAGACACAGGGTCTTGATTTTGTGCTTGGTCTGAAATTTTAACTTCCAGTGGTGGGCTCTCCGCTTCCTCACCATCACATGTGTCGCAGGCAGGAGTCTGCGGCTCATATGAATTTGACGACATTTGGTCGAGCAGGATGATCAGTTTTTTGTCCTCCTCTTCCAGCGGCTCGATGTCATTAAATTTGATTTTTTCCCTATCCCTAGTTTCATCTAATTGATCGGCGAATGAAGAATTTGACGTTTCCTCCTCACTGTCCCAGTACTGTGTCCGCACTGATGATATTGTTGGCAATTGCGAGTTCGTTGGCATTTGTTGGGAAAGTACATGCGTTGCGGACTCCTCTTGTTCTGGCGATTCGGATCCATTAAAAATCAACTGATTGTCCTCCGCTGACAGCCGATGTGAATTTAGAGTATTTTGGACGGAAATACCAAGAGAACCATCTCTTGATGCTGCCAAATGCAGAGTATTCTCTTCGCTACATGCAGTGGAATCCGATTCACTTTGGCATTCTACCATCTTGCTCTCATAATCAGTTTCCCAAGAGGGGCTTTCCGACATGTAGACACTGTCCTCTCCATCTGATTTATGAGAAGTCTTTTCGCTCTGTGCCTGCGATTCACTGCAGACCACTTGACTCAGCACAGACACTGGTCCCTCCGACTGGGTCTCGCGACGAGAGGATTTTTTTTCGCTGGGCACAGGGGTTGCTGGTACACTTACCACCCTTGGACTCAACGACAAGCCATTGTATACCGACGAGTTTGGGGACGTCGCATCTCGTGAGGATTGTGAATCAGGTTTGACGAACTGAAGAAAATTGGAACTCTTCTGGCGCACGGTCATTGATGATGGCTTGCGTTTCACTAGCATTGCAGTTTTACTGGAATTCGTAGGAGGTTTGCTTTGTGTTTGAGCTGCAAATTCATTCAATAGCGGGGAAGATACCTCTGGAGTGTGCTCAGAGTTCCGGTGCCACTGATCTGTTATGTGATTAAAATTCGAAGAAGCTGGCTGCTTTCTCAGGGGTGCTGCAATCCTACTGAAAGAAGATGATCTTCTAAACTGGAGATCGAAAACTGAGGCAGTTTCGGAGCTATTTGCTGATGGCGAAGCTACATCTGTAGCACTACCGCTGACACTCGCTTTGAGCAATTTGTTGGCTCGTTCTGAAGCTGATTTGCTTGCTCGGCGCTTTCGTTTAGCCTTCGATGCGTTTTCCCTTAAAGGAATCGGACTAAACGAGCTGCGTTCGTTCTCCACTTCCATGCCAGGCGTCTGCTGATTCGTTGTTCTTGCGCTTAGTTCGTTCTGATTTGAAGACATCGGCGCCCGACTTCGTTTTGGTGGCACAAATGGTTTACAAAACAAGTTGTCCGAATCTGCGTCAAATCCAAGAAAAACATCGTTCCCTGGTGGCTCATATGGCATCTGTCTGACGGTCGATAAGCCCCCCGATGAGCTTCCTAAGGTGCGAGTGTTGGGACTCTGGAAAAAACCAGTCGGACTAGAGCCATTATGGTTGGACTCCTCGCCTGATGTCCCAAATAGATCCCAATTGGTTTGAGTTAAAGCCGGAGAACTTGCGCCATCATCACTAACCACGTACGACATTTTCTTATGTTTCCGCTCCTGTTTGGACGCCTTGAGAAGCCTCTTGATGGCCTTTCGGTTTTCTAGAGAGTGGGTGTTTTGCGGAAACAGCTGTAGGATGTCGTCTACTCGTGATGATTTCTTCTGGCTGGCTTCATTAGTTTGAACATTCTTGTTGAGCAAAATCTTCTGTATCTCCACCGGTAGGTTATCCCTTCCTTGATTGCTGACTGAGGCAAAAGCGGGCGACGCCGCTTCAGAATTCATGTAAGTCCCACCGAACGTAAAGTCTTGCGAGCCTCCCATATCCATTAAAGGGCTGGTTCCCGCATTTTTTGTGGAGGGTGCATAGTCTGAAATACAAGTAAACACGTTTAGAGCGTCTGAACACAGCCCCTTGATCAACTTACCTCTGTCCTCGCCGAAGTAGGTATTTCCGTCGCGCATCCGCTCATCGTTGGCTCTGGGCTGATCCCTCCTTCTGTTCATGTCAGCACTAATATTTCGAAGGCGATCATTGACGACGTTTGCGTGCATGGAATTGAGTTGACTGTTGCCATTCTGCAAGAGGGCGAATATTGTGTGTCCCAACATACTCCAGAGCTCTGCGACAGTGCTATGCATCGGCGGCGGACTGATGCCCAACCCGGAGAATGGATTCATTGATGGCATGCCCATGAATGGCCACTCACTCTTTATCCGATCGTTCATATTCCTTGACGGCGGCCTTGAGTCCGAGTATTTAATGTTAACTGGGACGTAGTCTATTTGTTTGCGGACATTCTTCAGACCCGTGATGGTGCTTACTGATTTCATTTCCACCTTTTTCATACGCGGCGATTCAATGTCCGTCACCGGTGGAGAGCTGGGACGCATTGGGCTTAAAGGCGACACATTGCAGATCATTTCTTTGAATATATCCTCGATAGAAACCGGTACCACCTCTGGGAAGTTCGTTCCAATAGTGTGCTGCTTTATAAACGTAGACGTGCTGGTCCCCCGGGTAGTCGTAGATGATATGTACTGAGTGCCTTGTGTCCGTTTTTCCCTCTGTGGACTCTTGGCCGGTGGACTAGTACCCCTAGTTGTGGTATATTTTGTGTACTGTGTTCCCTGGTTACGCGTTTCTTTTTTTACCGGCAATACAATTGCGCAAGTTCCTTCTGTTTCTGCTTTTATATTACACCTCTTCTTAAACGCGGGTAGTGCAGTCAAATTTTTATATTCCATATACACTTGAATCTGTTGCAGCAATATTTTCTCCTTGGAATTAAGCTGTTTGTCCTCATCCAGCTGGAGAGCCAGCCGTTGGTATCTTAAAGCGAGTTCGTTATATGAGATTGGCCCCTTTGGTGCCGACTCTTCAAACTGCGAAGTCAACTGCTCAAAGTGAAGAGTTTTATTTGTCAACTGAGACTCAGCAAGGTCACACTTTTCTTTCAACTCTTGGGATAGTAGCGCATACTTAGCCTTCTCCACTTTCTCTCGCTCATACATGCATCGTATAGACATAGCTGAATCGCTAAGATCCTGCATTTGCTTCTGAAGCTTGACATGTTCACGTTTTGCTGCTTTTAGCTGTAGCGCCAGTTCGTTGACAGAAGCAATTCGGGTGGCAAGTGATTCTATATCCAAATCGGGTTGTTCTTGGTCATGTTGGTATACTGCAGTATTTTCTACATTTGGTTTGATATTTGAGGTGGATGAATCTAAAAAATCAAGATTTATGTCAAAGCCGTATTGGTCGTCCATAATTTTTTTTTTGTTGATACTAAACACTGTTGTGAAGTTTAGTTGCGCGTATTTTTAAATCCAATTGTAAATAGTAGGAAAAGCCGAATCATTATGGAATTTATGTTTCACAGGGTATATTCTTTTTATTCACAAACATCTTAAGTGAAGGGATTGAATTTTAAATAATCTGTATCACAAAATAACCACAAACGTTTATTCCAAAGCCGTGCCGCCGCGAGGTTATGTCAGTTTATGTTCGAATCGATTTCGAATAAAAATATATATTTTTTAAAGAGTGCGTTCAAAGTTATTACCGATGGGTGTATTCAGTTGCATAGTTTTTTTTCATATTGGATTTTGCAATTTAAATAAAAAAAAATACAATTTTCTATTGCGCCTACTATGTTCGATGAATAGAGACAAAAACACCAAGTTAAGAAAATAACTCACAATACCATATTAAACTAAATCATTCTAGGCTTTCATTTTATCTGTCAATTTAGTTCGAGAACTTTGGTTAGACGCGATTGGTTTCGGTAAGACTGCAATTATCTAACTTAACATACATGTTTTCAGTGTAAAAAATGCATGTAATAAAATTAACCATTGGAAGAGTTCCTTTAACGTTATAGACCGCTCATATATTAATATCCCAAAAGTAGTACTTCTTTTCTTGTAAACACGTTGGGTCTTAGTAATAATAATTTTTAAACTTCATCTTATATTAAATTATGAAGGTCACATCATGAAATTTTATATCGAAAATTTCGCCATTGTGAGTTCGAAAAATTTAGATTGGACACTAAAAATGATTATTGATATCGCGGGTTGAATGGTGGGTTGATTGAATCCCAGCATTCGTGAGCGAGCAGTACGTGATTGTATTATGTGGATTTTATACGCGAACATTTAAGTTTGTCTGTTTTTAGAGTTTGTTATCTAAGGTCTTCCATCCAATAGAAACTCGGCAAATGAATTTTGATAAGCATTTCGAACAGTTTAGAATTGTACAGAACAGTTAAAAAACTTAAAAATGTGTCGACCTCAAGTTACATGAACAGAATCACAAATAACTGTCTTATAGGATCATAAAGTCGAAAACAAGAATTTAGGATTTTTATGCTACCTTCTGCTGTAACACTAAAAAAGCATAGCAAAAACGTCAGTCATAAAACTAACCTCCATAATGTGTTCAATTCCGTTTGTTCTTCTTAGTAATGTTAACAGTTGCATTTCTGCACATCCGAAATCGACAACCTGCAAAAAATGTATCAGTCTTTAATGGTAGTTAAATAGTATTAAACGAGAATAAACCTTTTTGATTTGCGAATTAAAATCGGGGTGCTCCAGGATTTGGATAACAGTTGAATATCGTTGCTCATATACAGGAGGATTGAATCTCAAGTCCCCTTCAGGACTGTAGTATGCGCTGGATCCTCGGACAGTAGGCAAATTGAAGGAAAACATATTGCGCATATTGTTTTAATTTTAATTTTTCGATACAAAAGAAATTAGATTTATGCTTCATAAACAATAAACTCAGCACATAACAAACAAAAATGCCGTATACTGTCAGTTTGTTTAAGGTGGGACTGCAAATATGTTTCGTTAAGTTATCTTGTACAATGATTGTATTCAGAGAAATATAAAGTAGGTAGGTATATTCAAAAAGCGACTATATGTAGAAGTCCGAAATGCCAATTAGGAAATTTTAATTAGAATTGCAAGTTACACCTCCATAAGCTTCAACTTACCTACACCAATAAAAATACTTGGTCAAATTATTTTTTTTTTATTTTACTCTATCTAAATTATTGTAAAACAAATAATGAAAATCAATGATTTGTGTAGATCAAAGTAGAATTTTTTGTAAATGTCCTCCATTTCAAAAGAGGCATACGCAAATGATGTAGTTGATATAAATCCGTCATGAACACTCTAATTCAGTACGTTTTGTCTAAGCAAATTTATAAATTTCCAATTCATACCACCTACAGATCTTTTTCGAAATTATTTCATATATGTATAAATCATAAATGAACAGTGTTTTTTGAATTTTTATGGACCCAAATCAACCATTTACTCCTTTCATAGGTCCGTATGGCACAAAATTTGTTTGCACTCCGATAGGAGTGAGTGCGTACATACTAACTTTATTAATGCAGAAATATAAAAAAAAATGCATTAAAATGTATTCAAATCACATTTTTCACCTGCTGGCAGATTTGTTTTTGACATTTACAGATTATTTGAAAATAAATTCATTGCTTTGCAAACAATACGTCTATTCGCGTACTCGGTGGAAATCGAACGCAATCGATCGCAATCGCACAAAGTCTATACACGTAGCATAGATTTAGTATAGACCTTGTGCGATTGCGATCGATTTATATCGATTGCGTTCGATTCAAACCGAGTACGCGAATAGACCTAATTGCTTTAGTGTTTCTAGTGTCGGAAAGTGAAGGAAATAGTAATTTTGCTCTAAAAGTACAAATCGAAAATTGAATGATGACTGAATATTACAATAATTCGATCAAATACGAATAGGAATTATAAACTGCAACCAAAGCTTCTGATTCTAGTTATCAAACACCTTTCGCGTTAAAAAATAAAAGAAGAGCGATGTGCGGCAGTAGCCCTGTTTTTTTGAGCTTCGATCTCAGCAAAGCAAAGTAAAGTAGGATTTTCAGCACGCAATTACAACAACTACGCTCTACTTGACACTTCGAGACTCGCAGTAGTTGTTGTAAAATGTGTGCTGAAAATCCTACTTTACTTTGCTTTGCTGAGATCGAAGCTCAAAAAAACACGCCTAGTGACAAACTAGGCTATGGTAAATGTTTTCCGGCAGCAGTCTTAATTTTCCAATCGAACAATCCCAACAATAGACAATTCGAAAACTTCATCTGAATGGATTTTATCGAACTCAACGAAAGATTATCAATTTTGACACGCCATACGGCTCTCCTTTCCGATTTCCCCTGCTAAAAACCTATTTTCAGCCTACCCACAGAAAACTAAACTTTAAAAGTTGAAACACTTCAGTTTTCGAAGAAATCCCCTTTGAATAGCAACGTGATACGTCTAATAAAAGTACCTCGCTAATATTCTAATTGTTAAATAGTAAATAACCAAATACAAGGAAACATGTCTGAAAAATTATACACACGTGCTGAAGTTAGCAAACACAACTCGAACAAAGATACTTGGCTGATTATCCACAACAACATCTATGATGTTACAGCATTTTTGAACGAGGTGAGACAGCACAAATTCATCATTATCAAAACTACACATTATAAAATGGAATAAAACATCGCCCAGTCATCATTGAGATCACATAATTTTGATATTGCGTCTTAAGTCGAGCGAGTAGTGGGAAGTCCAGTGAAGATAGAATTAATAACATGCCAGCAAACACACCTAGCTTTATGTGCTTGTACAACCACTGATTAGCCGAGCCTAGTGCTAGTCGAGAATTTTCTAATAAACGTGCGGATTCTATTTTGCCAATTCACTATTAGTCCGATAATTTTGCCATGCACCCTGTTTACCGCACAGCTCTCTGCTTGTTGGTTTTCTATTTGAACTTTGTTCGCGCGAACAGAAATACATATTTCGAAAATGAAAACAATACTTTGTGCATGGATTAGATATCGGAACGGTATTTCATTTTGAGCTCACCTTGTGGATACTGATCTTTGAACCATGGTGAATAGTTAAGTATTTTCGAAAGGGGGTCATATTCGGGTTATGCGTGTGTGTTGTTGCCGGCGATGACCCATTTTGAACCATTGCTCGGATTTAGTAAGGCACAGCTTTTAGTCGTCATTACACAAGAGTGACCTATGAGCTTTGTTGTGTGTTTAATTACTTTCGAATTAATTTTTTTATCTTGACACTGATCTCAGCTAAGTATTGAGTACCTATTAGCTGCGAATGACATCGTTTTGAATTGGCACTACCACCTTAGTAGAGACCTTTCAACGAGAATTTTATTATTGAGGAAAAGAGCCGGAAAAGGCTTGGATCAGTTTAGGTGTGATTAGAAAAAATGTGTCATCGTGAAATTTGACAGAACATTATGTGCATACGCCTTCGCGCAAGTGTTTGTACCGTAAACAACTACAGTCGACGAATCACCACGTTTTTTTAATGTTTCGTTTGGTATTGAAAAGTGATTTTAACAGAAAGCTTATTATTCCACTGGATAACTCGCACATCTTACCGGGTTTCAGTAAGATGCAAATGAAAAATTTGGATTCAAAGAAGGAGGGTTAACCACCTACACCGACTGTACAGACGTCATCACACAGCAGCGTTTCTCTATAAAATAAACACAAACGATTTTAAGCTGCAGATCCACTACGGTCAGTCAGTGACAATCATTGCGGTTCAATCAGAGAAAAATACATACAGTCGACCTTATTGTTATATGACCCTGCTGAAACGGTTCAGCTCCAGTCATTGAATAAATTAATATGTATATTTTGAGTAAATTAAGCTTTCTGCTCTACTATTGCTGTACGTAGAACTAATGTGGTTTGCACTACTGAATTTTGCTAGTTGCGTGTGCTTTCTATTTACATAAATAGAAGTTCATCGCACATTGCACCATTAGGTATTTTTCTAGCAATTGTTGTGCTGCCAACGCATATTAAAATAGAGGAGACATATACCTAGACTTAGATCAAAGTAACTCAAGTCGCTCTCAACTGTCGATAGTTTTCTGCCAGCAATCTCAGGCTATAGGTCAGATTATAGGAGAATCAAGAAATTTAGCCGTTTGGGAGACATTTCGTTGTAGATTTGTCATGTGTTTCAACTTTAAGTTGAATATAACAGACAGTAGTTGTTAACGAGTGATTAGTAGTTGTCAGTTGTTTCAGAAATGACACACTTCGTATAAACACAAGCCTTGAGCTCAATCATAACATTTTAACATGCACATTGTGTAAAAGCTTTCGCGGGACCACCAGTTATTGGTTATAGAATCTGTTTTGTAATACTACTGACCAAGTTGTCTACTATCAATACCAAACCAAAGCACTATACACTATCTGACATTTTAAAGGAACTGTGCTGATCACACATATTTTCCATATTATACAATAAAATGCAAGTAAACAACAGAATTGTTAAATACAGAACTATTTAACTTGATTCCTGATACCACTATCTAGTGATAAGATATTTTCTACAAAAGAGGTTATGACTAGGCAGTTCTACATTATCTGGCGGCAATGATTTTACGTATTTCATGATTTCATTCCAAAATTAAAAGCTGTTCATTTGTATTTATAAAATTCAAACGAAACCGTGAGTAGTAGCATTTTTTTGTTTCGGACATCAATCAACATGTAAAACCGCAAGTCATGGAGATGTCGCTTTTAAGTAAAATTTCGCTTAAATTGCTTTGTTTTGAAGGTGCAAATATTGCGTGACGATGTTTAGGTCAGATATTAATTAGTTGTTAGAGTAGTAACAGTCAAACACTTCATCTAGTATTAATAAACGTCTCAAGTTATCCCCAGTTATACAGTGCTCGCATCAAATGTGTGGAAGTTATATAACGTTTGCAAATGTTTTTTTTTTTTATTAACACAGGAGTTAAATCTTAATTTTCAGTCTTATTTCAGCTGCCCGAATACGGAAGCTCCGTCTTAAATAGAAAGTCGTAATCTACGTTGTTGGGTTTGTTCAATCACAATGATTTGCACATTCGTTTGCGTTATATCTATATATTAAAAAAACTTGTTTGTCATACAAACTTGCGTTTTTTGTGCACCCATGTAAAGCACTGTACGGATTATAAGATAAGATTAATGGATAATAATACAGAGGGCAGTACCTTTTATGGAAACTTGTTATCATTTGCTAAGTTAGATGTAGAGACGAGGGTAACAATGTTCAATAGTGATAAGAACATTATTTTAGCTGTACATAACACGCTTTTGAATTTCCGTTTCGGCGGTAAATACACGTGGGGATTATTGCCGATGTAACAAACGTTTAAACTGTCAATATGTCCCTGCAAATAGCTAGTACTTCCATCATTGTTTACGGTCAAGAGCATGACGAACTCTGCCTTTCAACTCAACTAATGCCTCTTAACTCAACTAATGCTTTCTCGTTGAATGGCTATAACAAACGTACATCTTCATCCTTATGCTACTTAAATAAAGAAATTATAAATGAAATCCGCCATCAGTGCTAAGTAGGTTGATAACCTTTTCCACAACGTTTTGCGTATCTCTTTTTCGATCGCATTTTTTTTTTTAATTACGTGTCTTTTGCATCGAGCTGTTGTTTTGATGGGTATTCGAATTATGCATAACCTATCTCGCTCTTTGCCAAATGCGTTTGTGATTTTAAAATCGAGTGTGGTAACTCAATTATTATGCTCGTCATATTTTAGTAGGTCAAGTTCACGGAATGAATAAAAATAAATATCACTCGAAGTGATATCGAATGAATCTCTAAAATACACAGAAATATTGAGAATTTTATAGTAAATTTCCAATTTTGTCATTCTTGTGTTTATTTTATTTTATAAGTAAACTGATAACCACGACCAGCTATTTGCTTGCACATTGGCACAGTCGATCAAACTCCAAAGTAACATGATTTAGTATTTTATTGGACAGTAATCTGAAATAACCAAGCGAGAAGATCGTACCACATAAATCTACTATCATTGTTTTTTATGCAAATGTAAATGTCGCGACAGCTAAGTAAATCTCCGTATTTGGCTTATAAATAATTGAACAATGAACAATATTCGACCTAAAGTGCTTCTGTCTCTAATAAATTATTTACATGTCCAGGCTGTTGGTAGATTGAAATATATTCGGGTTTTGTGTTAAGATTCAAATGCAGGCATGTCTCCATCGAACGTTGGAACATGCTGTGTGGTGTGGTGATGTCGTAAAGAGGATATCCCTTTAATTATCATGTTAAAAATTTCACACGTATCAGTCATTTTATTCTAAACGCCTAAAATAAATTTAGAGTAGCAACATTGTTCTATGTCAATCTCATTGAACACACCAAACATTCTTCGATTGAATAATCCCCTATCTAGTTATCTGACTTTTACATTTATTTTATTTCTATCCACTTTACAGCATCCTGGTGGTGAGGAGGTCCTTCTCGAACAAGCCGGCAAGGATGGTACCGAAAACTTTGAAGATGTTGGCCACAGTTCCGATGCCCGTGAAATGATGCAAAAATTCAAAATCGGTGAACTAGTCGAAGCGGAGCGCAAAACTGTTGCTGAAAAATCCGAACCAACATGGACAAAAGATCCACGAGAAAATGAAGCTTCTATGAAATCATGGCTGCTGCCCTTGGTGCTCGGTCTGGTCGCTACTCTGGTCTACAAGTTCTTCTTTTCAAGCACACAATAAACAGGACTTGCACATTTTCTAGATTAAATATTGTTAACACCCATTCCCATGTCTGTTTGCATGTATAACTTGTTCAATACTTTAACTGAATTGAAATCAAAAAAGGTAATTTGTTAGCACACTGGTTTTACTCTTTTTATACTGAAATTAAGATGAAAATATAAAATAAAACAAATCAAGGAGATGTCTATTGTTCTGGGTTTAGTTTCTTTTATTCTGTGCAGAGCTGAGTTGCTTTTTGTTTCTAATAGCTAACAGACTACACTAATGACAATTTGTATAATAACTTTAAATATTTAAAATAAAAAGCAAACAAGCTGTTGTTTAAGAAAACTAGTGATATAGCCTTAAAGTTGCTGTATTTGATATTTTTTTTATACAATACTTTCTTTCCGCAAGTTTTTTTTTATAAAAAAGAAAAACAACAAAATAGAAGAAACTAAAGTGAATGGGGAAACACCTTATTTTTCATAGCATTTAAACAAATGATAAATGTTTTTCATAAATGTATAGATATTATGGCGGACAAAAGTTTTTAATAAATAAATAAATGCATTTTAAAGTGAATTTAGAGTGTTTTGTTTATGATGATCCTCATAAATAATAGGATGAACTGTTGGTATACACATTTGTAGTTAAAACGATAATGATGGGAATGCCAACCCCTAAATGTTTGTGAAGAGGCTGATGCTATTCGCACGACGTTAGAGACACGGTTTAGGTCGACGGCTACTGTTAAACGCGGCAAATAGGCTTAATGTGGCTCGCTTCGCTCGCTTAAAGGGATCTAAACTCCAGTATTTCATTTTCGGGCACGAGCCTGTACGTTTTAAGGCCAAACTTATTTCTTAAAATACTATTTTTAATTATTAGGTTACGTCAAATACGTAGCTGTCGACCTAAGCCAAGTCGTGTCCCTAACGTCGTGCGAATAGCCACTTTGTTGTGAATATTACGTTCGGACAGCAGCAGCTTGCACAAATGAGCAGTCCAGTGAGTGAGAGGTCTAATGGGACACAATTTTGATGCAGAATAATTGGTAAATGCAATGAAAATGGTTAATAAATAATCCCATCTACTGCCAATTGCAGAAAGGGTGTATGTACACAACGAAAAAGGATCATAAAATAGTGATGGTCACTAATTTCTTTATTGTGTTATTGAATTTAAAAAGTACATTTCACACCTACTTGAACTCAAATTCAAATAATAGGGTCTGTTCATAAACTAACTACCTACTGCATCTGTTCTGATTGATTGGTGAAGTGCCAATAATCTACGGCTGCGGTCAGCTGACTTGTATAATATGGTACATAAATTGGGTATACTTGTCGTCAATGAAAAACGCCATAAGTTCATTTAACTAATTTGAGAAACATTGGAAATATAATTTCAGGCTTAACATATTCCAGTCAATAGTATATATATGCAGTATACCTTAAGGCTCAATGGAAATGGAATAATTGAACTCGGCAATGCGCTGTGAATAATTCAGCTCGATATGACAGTTGTTGCTTGCTGAAAATGATAATATATTTTCAAATTATTCGATTGAAGTTTGAAAAGGACTATCAAACAAGAATACAGTTAATAAAATTGGCAACTTAATTCGGATACTTTTCTTACATAAAGGGTCCATTGAATCATTTGAATTACATTCTGCAAAAAATATTTCGTACAAAGAAAGTGCGATTTTATGAGGCTGTTCCCGTTAAATACTTTTTACATTGACGTTTCCAAAGCCCTCCAGGTTGTTTGTTAGTGCACTCTGTACAAACTCCCTCCATCCGATGGTCCAAATTTTCGATGACGCTGAGGCATAATTGAGGTTCTATGCCGATAATGTGCCGAATTATCTCATCCTTTAGAATTGTTGCTGGCTTATCGACGTATACCTTTTCTTTCAAATAACCCCAAAGAAAGAAGTCCAACGCTGTCAAATCACATGACAATTGATATCGCCACCACGTGAGATAACACGGCGATTGAATTTTTCGCTCAAAAGAGCCATTGTTTCGTTAGCTGTGTGGCAAGTGGCGCCGTCCTGTTAAAACCACATATATAGTCCACATCCATATCTTCCAATTCGGGCCAAAAAAAGTTCGTTATCATCTCACGATAGTTGGGGACGACGACGAGTTGAGGTGGACGGCTCTTCAGCCACACAGCAGCAATATTTTCCGCAGTACGAGCTGTACGAGAATGCACTGGTGTTTTTACATCTCCTACAGACCCGGTTTGGTCAAATTTTTGCACGATTTTTCCGATTGTACGCACATTTTGGACGATTAATGCCTGAATAACTTTAATGCGTTCTTTCCATGGTTCAAATTGAGTTTAGGGTGGTTCACATTCAACATCGGCCCTTAAAATTTAACCACCATAATTAAAAATGAGTTCCAAAAACTCTGCTGGAGGGGTCAAGTTGAGTTTTCTATTCAATAAGCTTACACTAGTGACTAATTTGCAAGATTTTGCATTATGGTTGTAGGTTATGGCTTTCAAATGTGTGACTTTCTAGTGAAGACACAATTAGTCCAGACAGACCGACATTTATACCCAGTTTGATTTTGTTTATTTGCAAAATACGTACTGTTCAAGGTGATTATTGTGTTAGACTGATTATGGTTACTTTATTATGGTCGGCACCTACTCCCATCAGACTTCGGTGTTAAGAATAGATCTAGGCAAGGCCATGCTTTACATCGAAGTACCAAGCACTTGCTATACTCTCTAATCTGATCCCCTCTTTTTCCGAAATCACTTTTCCCAAAATAAGTTCTCACTGAATTATGTAATTCAGTTTTAAAACTTCCACGAAATAAACAAACCCCAAAGAGTGCCAAGTAAAATTGTAAGTTCAAGGTTGAGTCTCCTCATATCCATCCGTACACCAATTCATATCAGTTTTCTGGTATGAGAACTGCGGTTTTTTTGAGTACCTAAACACAGTTTTAATTAATCGCTTACAGCAATTGATTTTTGACAGGTATAACTGATACCACAAGCAAGATAACTCAATACATAAATTGCTGGGTTCATTATACTTCGAACCCGATATGTAGGCGTATTCTTCTACTAGTTGCTCATCCATTTTTTAAGTTGACTGTGTTTTTCATCTTCTTGGTTGTTTGTTTGTACTTATGATTAAGAACATGAAGACAATAGGCACGATCGACGCCATGGCAACTATCGGTTCTAATTACATGTTCGCTACCTGTTTATCTTCCGCAAGTAGGTTGCATCGGTTGCTAGAACACAGATTTCATCTTCAGATATTGCAGTTTATTTAGTACCCAGGTGATGGTAAATGTAATTAAAAATTCAACTCCTTGTTGTTTGATAAGAAAGCTATTATCAGTTGGAAAACTTCCAAGCCCATATCAGCAATTCGGGGCATATAAAAAGGCACCACTCGAGCAACAAAAACATGTTCATTTCGCAGTCTTCTCAAAATGCAACGTTCTACACTGTTCTTCGTTCTTTTGGCGCTGTTCGCCTCGGTTACCTTTGCCGCAAAGTTCGATGTCAATGTCGAAATTAAGAAAGACAAGGTCGAAGATTCGCTCCCTGAATCGGAATTAGCTAAGGAAGAGCTAGCCGAAGAAGAGTTAGCCGAAGAGGAAGAAATTGAAAAACCATCCCCAGTCAATAAGAAACCAGTCATCCCAAACGGCAAAGAGCAGACTAAGCCAAAGCCCGGCAACAAGAAGGAAAAACCCGAGGAAGTTGATGCTTCTCACAATGGTGCTGCTGAACATATTACCAACAAAATTGTTAACAAAATCGATAAGATCATCTCCAATCCACCAATGAAGGGTGAAAAGCCACAGGAGCCCATCAAGTTGCAACCCGACTCTGTGGACCCATTATTCAGTTTGCCAACACCTGCGCTTGGAGCGGGAAAGAAGCCTCTCTCTTAAACAGTTTACCAACGTTGCAAAAAAAAAAAACCAATTGTTCACTTGAATTATTTGTGTGTATAATTTATTTGAAAATTAAATACTATATTTGGCTTTGATTAAAACTTTAAAAATATCCTTATAAATAAAGTGTTGTAACTAAATTTTTAATGGATCACATGCCCGTGATTATTGTGATGGTCGAATAGGCAGCTGGTGTGTGTTTGCATGACGTGACTGGTGTTATTGTTGATAATGCTGCTGCTGTTGTTGTTGTTAATAATGCTGGTGTTATTGTTATTGTTCGTAAGAAGATTGTGATTCCGGTAGATGTCGTTGGAGTACTTTTCTGGTTGCGTCCACTCGATTGGTGAGTAATGTGACGTTAATTGTCTACTCGCCTGGATGTGTTGAAATGTAAATGGCCAAGTCTAAAATAAAAACAAACAATGAAAACACGTTAGGAAGGAAATAATAAGCTTAAGGAAAATATAAAATTAAGCACGGTTAAATGTTTTCAACAACATTCACTTTCAGGGAGAGGAAGAGCAATAAAATCGATGTAGTATGTATCAAAGGTTCGTTTCAGTTTCCAGTTAACCTGCTTGAGGGCTTATAAGTCGTGTTTTTTCATCCTAACCTATAAGTGGCAGTTCAAAGATTCGAGTTTGAATAGAGACTTCACTTTTACGCATTTCTTCTTGTGTTCGCTGTTTTGATGGTCAAATTTCTTTCAAACAGAAACTTCTACACTCTAAATCTAATAGAATAAACCTTCATATCTCATAGTTAAGAAACAATGTTACACAATGACAATGAAGATAAAATAAAGGAATACCTTTAATATTGGTATTTTTGTATAAAAGGTTAGTTTATGCAATTGACCACACTTTCCCAACGAAAAGCGATTTGAAATCTGACAACTGTCAGAATGACAACTGACAGCTTGTCATTTATAGATAAAAAGACTTACGTTTTCCCCATGAGCATAGAAAAACCATAGACAAACCATACTGAGTATTGTCTCTGAGAAAAACGATACCCTACCCCAGCTGGTCTTAAACTTAACGAACATTTAACTATAATGTGCGTAAAGTCCATATAGAAAATGCGCGTATTTCTATGGATTAGATGGATTTATGGATCGAATTTCTAAAGAATGCTGTACTAGTAGGTACCTACATAAAATTATTGATGATGAGCAGCATCGCTTGTATAAGTGTCTCAATTTCAAATAAAGCAAAAAGTTTATGTATTTTATCCGACAGAAACACATATGCGCAAATGAAACGCTCTACACGAAACTACGAGTATAAACAAATGTAATATAAAAATAAAAATCTGCTAAAATTCCGTAAACGACTACAATCATTTAAGGATACACATTCCACCCGCAGCATCCTCCCTATGGATATTGACAACAAAAATAGAATCAAAGTCAAGTACAGAGTGGTACCATACGTTAATCATCCGCAAACACATCATCATCGGAAAACCACTCCAGGCAATCAAACATCTTTAATTGCTCTGATTTCCCTATATGCGTATAACTTTAAGATTACAAAAAATAAAGAGAAGGACATATTCAAATCATATCCACGAGTTTGGCTCTAAATGGGGGCAATTTACCTAGAGTTGTTTACACAATGATTCATCTGACAGGCCCTGGCCCCCAATTCGTTTCCTCTCCCTCTCTCTCTATTAATTCCACTTTGAATATGTTTGGAGTGGTACTCGCGTCCAAACGTAAACACAACAAAGCCCCGCGGAACCAATAGCACTAGCTATACGGTGTGCAAAAGTATGGTCCATGTCTGCGTTCTTTTTGTTTAGACATCAAATCTGTTGAAGTGTGATTTTCCATCATTTTATGCTGTTTTTGTTTTGTTCCGCCAGAGAACAAATGGTTCTTATCCTTTCGGATGCCATCGTACATCATCCACCGTATGGAAGTGATAATTGCCTATTATCTGGCGTACAAAAGAAGACAGATAAATGTTTGGGAATTGTGTTTTTAAAATCGAAAGTGAATTGGTTTTTAAAACAGCTTCTTAAGTTTACATTTCAAAAATGCCAGGATTGTTGATTTTTGTAATTATCCAATATGGCGACGTGATTTTTAAATGAATTGCTGACTGGTTGTGGTCCATGCAAGCAGTGTGAATTCATTGTCCGAATTAAGACGGAGGTGGGCTGCTGAAACGTCTCTGGCCGTCATTATTCAAACAAACTTATAGAATGACCAATAGACGTGTTTTTTTGAGCTTCGATCTCAGCAAAGCAAAGTAAAGTAAAGTAAGATTTTCAGCCACGAGTACAACAACCACGGCGAGTCTCGAAGTGTCATTGAGAACAATTTACTTCCGTCGGATAAACAAGCAATGCGTACAATGAGGTTTGTAAGACTTGAAGTAACTGCCATTTGAAGTTTAAACGATAAAACGAGATGCACGATTCAGGGCTAGGAGTTTTTGTCTATGTAACTGGATATACAGAAACATTAAATTGCAGTTTATGAATCCTTGTCTGAGTGGAACGTATATGAAAGCGAACCTGAGTGGAACGTATATGAATTTTCTGACAGGAACTTATTGAGAGGAATATTATAGAAAATATTGCAATTAAGCATGAATACAAACAAAAACGTACTAAGGTGCATTCTGGCGATCAAATTCTAATCTGTAAAACAATTATAAACATGCAAAACGGGGTGGATCCAAAATGAACGAAACAGCCGCTTGGAAATAATAAATCTCCTATTTGCTTGTACATAATGTAAATCAAATAAAATTAGTTACTGCACAATTGCTGTGACAATGAAATTGATATTTATTCGAGAACCAGTCTCTACGCAAATAGATTTGTGTTGCGCCACATTGGCGACAATTCAACACGAGATGTCCTTAAAAATTTCCTCCGTCACGCTCGTCAAAGATTTGCTTGTTTTTCTAACGTATATACACCGCAAAGACCTGGGAAACGAAGAAAAGCGATATTTAATACGTCCTACCGAGGCGGTCATATGATGACGAGACACCCCGATAATGTTATTAGTGAGTTGTCACTCAATCGGCGGGGATCCCACTCTGTGGGCTCTTCATCAAGCAAAAGTGCTGCTCTTCAATCAGACAAACATATCCGATTACCAGGAAATTTTTATTATTATTTTTCCCCAGTTGAGGCAATACTACAGCGAAAGCGCTATTATGTTCATTGCATAAATTGGATTTTCAGCAGAGAGACACACTGGTCCAGAGCGATTGCTTTGATGTGGATTCAAGTGTGTGCTAGTGAGATTAGCAGTGGATTAGTGCTGAAAGTCAAGGCCATTATCGACGATATCCCTAATCGACAAGTAATACGCATGGTAATCCTCTTCCGCTTCTATGTAGTGCATTAACGTCACCTATTTCCGTTAAGACGAATTTATTGATTTTTAAAGACCTTTTCGCGTCTGAATGCGGTCGACAGACTGTGTTGGTCCAAAAATAAAACATTTTCATTCATTCATTCCCATGGTATTGGTATATGCACTAGTTTTGGGCATCTTCCCAAAACATTTTTCTGACATAGTCCACCTGGAACACAGTGAGGGAGGGACTTTACAGAACACTGTCTCAATGGGACGTCGACGACCTGTGAAACGGTAACATATTTATGCGCTTTTCGGTGTGGGTACGCGTATATGCCAAAATCTACAAATGTCACAATTTTCAGCGTACAATATTTAGATTCAAATAATAAAAACCACAACATAAACTTGTACTTACCATGCTCTGTGGCGTGTGGTGGAAGGCGAAGGGTTCAATGTCCATTGGCTCGTCGCCACCTTCGAGAAGTGTTTTCAATTGTTTGATATAGATCGTAGCTAGTCTTAGGGTGTCTAATTTGGAAAGTTTTGTATCTGGTGGAATGTTTGGAAGTTTTGTTTTAAGCCCGCCAAATGCACTGGACAGAACACGCATGCGTGCTCGCTCACGGGCGTTCGCCGCATTTCGCTGGATTGGTGGATTTCCATTTTTTGAGCCTGCAAGTAGGTAACGTTTTTATTAGATTTGATTTTCAATAGCCCTGTTTTTTTGAGCTTCGATCTCAGCAAAGCAAAGTAAAGCAGGATTTTCAGCACGCAATTACAACAACTACGCTCTACTTGAGACTTCGAGACTCGCAGTAGTTGTTGTAATAAGTGTACTGAAAATCCTACTTTACTTTGCTTTGCTGAGATCGAAGCTCAAAAAAACAGGCCTAATGTAAGAAAAGGCTTTTAATTAATATTTAATTCAATAACGCGATATAGAAAGCGCTCAACTATAGAAATAATCGCTAAAAGTAGTTTGGCAATAAATTATTGGTGCATTTTTATGTGTAGCTAAGTATAACTTTAAGTAAAGTTAAAGTAAGCCCGCTGTTGTTCCCTCAAACGGCACATTAAATTAGCGCAATAATTTGTCTCCTATAGTCAGTAAAAACAGTAAAAAGTGGTGAAAGTTGTAGGGGAATTTGGGAAATAACCGACAGCAAATCAGTTCTGGGTGTTTGCGAAGTTAAGCTTAGTATTCTATTCGCACGCTAAATTCTTAACTTTACGTAGATGGGTCGATGAAAAGTCTCCACTCATTTATCTCGCGAAATAAATGTCCGGTACATTAGATCGAAGATAAATTTTGACATAAAAAACGGAGGAAGAAGTTTGTGTTGCGTTTACTATGAATATTTGCTGGAGAAAGGAAAGAAAACGCAAAGCCAAAAAAAATCAGCAGTTTGTTTGTCTTTTTTGCAAATAGAAATTTTTGGGACACGAGAGAATGTGTAAAAATTACGTTTACTGATGAACAAATGGTTTTTGTCTCATCTATATGATGTTTAATAATAATTTAGCGAGCATTTATAAGTGGAGACTAGGGACTCTAAAATTTAGTGCGAGCAGAATACTAGGCTTCACATTTAAAATATCCATTATATTAATTATCTGATACTATAGTTGAATATGGAAAGTATACAAATAACATAATATAGACTAGCACCTACTCTTATAGCAATTTTATGCAGTTGCGATCTGGTTTACGACCAAGGAATATCGTCTCTAATTTTAATTTTTCCCTATTGGGAAATAATTCTTCAGCAATCATATTTCTGAGTTACATTGCCGGCAAGAGAAACATTTCCTCCAGAATTTGTTTTTACGCTATGAATAAAATAAATTATTAAAATAAAATAGGCTTTCTTTTTTTTTTGAAACGATATCTACGACTTTACAGATTAAAAGTAAGTAAGTAATTTTCAAGTAAGTTCTGGCATTTGAAATAAATTGACGGTCCCTTCCATGTCTGTCCCAAAGACTTAAGACTTACCTAAACCTAGGATAACTAAAGCTTTTGAAAATTTAGTCCAAATCTAGTGCATATTTTACTAAATTTAATTTAATTTTATAACTACCCTTGCACTATGTTACAGGATAACTAAATAAACTTTGAATAGCCAACCCAATATTAACAAATAAATAGTAACTGCCTCCGCTTTGCGTTGCAACAATTCAAAATTCCGTCTGGATAAGTAACTTTTAATTACCTTTACTAATTTTGGCAATAATACCAACCCAAAACAAAATTGAATTATCTTTCGGTTTCCTTAAGAACCACAACAAAATTAAAAACTAAGAAAAAATGTTTAAAAAAATTTAACTTGGATAAAAATCCTTCTTCCGATGCAAATGAGGTTGGTGCAAGATATAATCCATAAAACTCTGTTCGATAAATAATTCAAAGCTAATGCGTTGATGACATGTTCCAGTTTTTGACATTTGGACATGAATTGCGCAACAGTTTTTGTATAAGGTAGGTACATCACTTTCTTTAGACGAACGGCAAATGATGGCAGGTTAACAAAGAAATCATTTATAAAATGCAAAGATATGAAGCACCCATCAATTAAAATGTAACCCTTGCATTTATCTTCGCACCTAATTCCATACAAGTACTAATCAAAAAAATGTCAGAAAAAGAGAGAATACTTCACAAAGTATAACGAGTTCCTAAGATTCTGCCGTCGACTAACAACGAGTAAGATCGCTTTTGTCTCTAAAGAGCTTATTGAATTTTGTTTACTTGCTGATAGATTTGTCAAACTCAGCAGTTGTCGTTTGAACAAACCCTACATTTCTCAATAGCGGTTTGCTTGACGAAAGAAAATAAGTATGAAGGGGCTGAAGAGAACCTACTGGAATAATTGAATGGAATAATTGTCCCAATTGATATTTAAGTAATCTTTCTGGGGGATAGTGATGCCCATATTTGCATTTCAAAGTTCTAAGGTTTGCGTTGCGGAAACCACAAGTAAGGTGGTGGTTTTAGATTTTGGAAGAGGACCAAAGTACGTTCCATATTCTGTTGTGTGGCCTTCGCTACTAGTTATTTAGTTAGTGTCTACCTCCAGGAACTATGAACACTTTTTCTGTAGATATTAACTCTCTCAAACTAGTAATACAATTTTTAATAAAATTTGGTTTGACTGAAATTATAGAAATGTAATGTATCGAATAACAGAACAGAAAAGACAATCCCGACAGACGGGATTTAAGTCATTGTCGAATGCTCTCCATATTTAAATTGTAAAATTGATTTTATAACAACAAATAAGGAACTTATTTCTGCTAATACTAACAGAAAACACAAGCGGTCTTACCAATAAATATTTTTAGTTTCGACTCTGAATTTTAGTAGTTCACAGTGCATATATTTTTTATACAAATAATGTCGCAATTGTGAGCTTCCGTAAATTTAAAGTCGAGACTAAACTTTGCTATTAGTGCGGCGCAAGAAATTTGCAGGTGTGTTTTGAATATAAAATTAAGATAATGTAAACGTAAACAGTTTTTTTATTTTGTAGGTCCCAATAAGCAATCGCGTACGGAAAACTTCGCCCTTTGTGAGCTCGAAAAATTTAGCCTGGACGGTAAAAATTATTATTAGTACCTATCGCGGATTATATTTAAAGTCCTAGAATTAAAGTGTGAGTAAAAGCCTTGCGTTTTATAAACCAGTCGAATGTGTCATGTTTAAACGCATTTTACTTTGACAACCAGGCTCACCGTTTCGATAGATTAAAGAGATTTTTACAAAATGGCCAGCTACCTCTTTTGCTGTTTATTGGTAAAGGGTATTAAATGTTACTTACTACTTGAACTGGCATCCTCATCGTAGTCATCATCAAAAACATCGAATGGGCTAGCCGCTCGTTTTATTTTCGGCATTTTTCAATCCTTTTATTTTAGGTAGGTAGTAGTATTTTTTAAAACTTGTTTCAAAACTTTAATGTATTTCTGTTTCACTTGATTTACACACTTATATTCGAGCACATAAATCCGTAGGTAAACAAATAAAATTTCGGTTTTTAGCAACCGTTTGGCGTATTGAACAATTTGTCACACTTTGACGCACACGACTTTCTATATACCGCACGGTCAGGAACGCTTATAAGTAGCATCTGAACCGTTTGTCTTCTAGTTCAACAGTTTTTACTTGAGATTTTCTACTTTTTAAACTAGAACTATTTTTAGCAAATGTAGGCGGTGATTTTTCCGGCTGCTGAGTTTTCATTGGTCCAACAGGCAGTTTTCCAATGTTTCCCATTCACGCGAGAGAGTACACGCCTTCGTGCAGTGGGAAAACTCTTTTGGTTTTAAAATATAAGTATAAGATGTAAACAAATTAGTTTCCCTAATCAAATAAATTACCGTGATTCTTTGTTTGTATGTTTTTACAAGCGAAATGGTATTTATTTGTTGAGGATTTGCTTTCTAGGATATCAGGAACAGATGACAATAGGATATTTGTGTATCATCTCCGATAAGGAAATAATGTCATGTTAAGGGGCTGGCGGGAATTTATTTCTGTGTGGAATAAACAATTTCGAACTAAAGGGTTGTTCTTTTTATTATTTTTATTTCAAAAGAGCTATCACATGTTGGAAAGAAAGATAAATAAGCAGCCTATACTCTGTTTAGGCTCTCCCGATAATTTGGTAAACATGCTACGGTCACAAATTATAGCAAGACAGAATCTTGTACTTTTTAACTCTAATGGACAGTACACAAGTGTCCCAATAATGTATTCAGGGTCGGCATTCTGTAAGGCGAAACGTTCTAACGCTTTCGTGGGCACGAATGATTTGCTATATAAGTTGCTGAAGTAAATCTGTGGATTATTTAGTAGATTGAGTGAATGAAATGAAATGAAATGAAATGAAATGAAACGGAAACGTTTTAACGTTTTGCCTTACACAATCTGACCTACTTTTATATTGCGAGAAATATCTAGTAAATCTACTTTCGAAAGAAACGGCATGTCCTCAACATCGGAATTAGCTCTGTTTGATTAACTCTGACAAAAAAGAACGGAACAGGAATTCCTATTCGCAAGAACGTAGCGTTCTATAAGAAGGAATTATTTTTCCCCGTAACTACTTGTTTCGCAAGGCTGATGAGTACAGCCTAGTCCTATGATTTCTGCACATATACACGGCACAAAGTTTGGGCGTAGTTGCATTGTTGGTGGATGGATTGATCAAATGTCAACAAAAGATATTCCATAACCTATGATTTCCTTGGTGCATTCGGGTAGTTTTTGTGCCCAATTACATTCGATATGGGTTCAGCACAAATCAGAGCAAAACACTTCTCCTAAATAAAAAAATGTCTGCAAACCTTAGTCTAAGAAAACCCGCGGAACTATAGTTGGATCATAACTGACAGATGGTTAAAAAAAATGCCTCATAAGTTTAGGGACTACGAAAATCCTAAATGAGAGTAATTTGTGTAAAAGCCTTTCAATTGATGGGTTACAAAATGTCTGTTGGTGGTAAATTAACTGTCAGAAAGTATGAGCTCCTGATGAACTTATTTTGACAGCTCTGAGAACTGTGACAAGTGTTCATAGACTGACCTTTTTGCCAGGCAGACTAATCTTAAAACTAAGCGTAATAACTTGTCTGTAACATATGTATGTAAATATTAGTAACGGTTTTGAAACATAAACTGTACTACCAAATAACTGGTGATTCCATTTTGAAAATATTTCATTGCGTAGAATGCTGCTATCATCATAACTCAATTTGTCTATCGCCAGACAGTCTGGACGACAAGGCGACAGTCTGTCTACTCCGACTATTGGCACAGAATGCCTTCCCAGAATTAATGATTTAATAAATTGCTCCATTAACACGAACTACTGCCCTACTCTAATTACTAAACTACAGTCCTGCCATCAGTATGCTGAACTCATATTGCACAATAGTTACCAGCAGTGCGTAGGAATGAAGATATGAAAGTGAAATATTTACACCCTGCACCACATAGCCCTCCTGTGGCTGTACTCATAATTCATCATACGAATCTGTAAATGCACAAGTGGCTGGGACATGGCAAAGGGAAAATTAAGAGGTTGACCAATGTGTACACGAAACCCGTAAACAACCACTTGAAGCAACCGCACTCAGCATCGCCGAGTGTGCGCGATGAAAGTCGACAGTGAAAGGAGGTTCCTAGAACATGAACCTATTAAAATGCATTTGTTCTCCTTTTGTTTACAAAAAAAAGCAACCGTTTATTCTTATTCATAAATTCCGAAAATTCGTTTGCTCTCGGGATCAAAAGGACTTCGGAGATGACAGTCCGCGTCGTGCATTTTACCCATAATGTCAATCTGGTATGTTCCCGATTTTATATACTCGCCAGTGATGGGTTGTCCGTCCTTTCGAGTGACATATGCTTGCCCCAAGGACTTCTTCAGAGAGTACGCATATTCCGCTCGTCGCAGGAATCCAATAGGCTCACCGTTTCGATAGACTCCCTCTAGTCCCCAAATTGGAACTTGGTCTTTCAATGTAAAGTACGCCAGTCGTCGGCTGATGCCCTCCCTGCGCTGTTTATCAATAGCCTCCTTGCCCTTGTATTCTCCCTGTTTGCGGCAGGTGAATCCCAGATTTGCTTCAATTGGTGTGTCGTCTGGACGCAAATCAAAGCTCCAGAGATGAAATCCCTTCTCGCTACTTAAAGAGTACAATGCCCGATAGCCCGCGTTCTTTAAGTCGTTGGCTTCTCCAGCTTTCATTACCGACCTATACACTTCCGAGCAGTACTCTTTTGGAACGTGCAACTCGTAGCCGAGTTCTCCTACGAAACTTACACGCAGCAATCGCACGTTGTGCGTGTCTTTTCCATTAATGCCGCGCACTTTCGCCAGCAGTGTACTGTTGAATGGTACTTCACTGTCAGATAAGTCACAGTCTATGATTCGTTGAAGGATTTCCCGACTTTTCTGACCTTGAATTGAAATGACGCCCAAATCGGCGGTAACATCGCGCACAGTGGCGTTAAGCCCTCTTTTGCGAATTTCCGATAGAACTGACGTGTACGTGTAGTACGCTGAAGCGCCTCCAGCAACAATGTAGTATCCTTGTCCATTAAATTTGGGATTATGAACTTCACCTGTACCGGATTCCAAGCGGGATATTGTGACGTCTGCCTCAACACCACCGCGGTCGTTTAACGCGCATGTGTATACAGTTCTGAGGAGTAATAAAAATGACGATTGAGAGTGGCTAAATAAATAAATTATCAAACAAAACAAAAAAAGCGGCATGTTTCCACTGGATGTCCTCTCGCATGGCTTAGAGCTGAGATCTGACGCCAAAAAAGTATGCCCCACATCTAATTGATGACGATTTGCCTTTCACTTTCGACAATTACAAACATACCCCAGCTGTCACGCACAGAAGCATATAGTGTCATTAAATGTCGTCCCCACCTATACTCACTTTTTCACATCTCGATTAGTATTGGCCGTGAATATCCAATCGGCAGCCTCCCTAGCCTGTGGACCTTCCAAAAACAATTTACAGAAATAGCTCATGTTGAACACAGCCGCGTTGTTTCGACAAGCAAGTGCCTCTTCTCCGATCTGTCAGCACGGTTCACGCAAGAATGAAAATAAACAAAACAAATTGTTCAATGGCCGTATAAAAATCCATGACTCCCGTCACTAACCAAGTCATGATGATCCGAGAAGCTTCCATACTTGAGATCCCCGTCGAGTACTTTCTCATATGCAGAGTTCTCAATCCGCTTGTACTCATAGCTGCCGTACCAGTCGTAGGCGAGTACATCGGCTCTTTGATTCAGCACAAAGAAGCCGGGACGCTCCCACCCCTGCTTCTCTTCCATGAAAGCGTTGTAAGACAGCATGTCATCATGCAGAGGATCTGTCTGGAAGTTTCTTCCAGCAAGTGGTTGATCGTGTTTGAACACCATACTGTAGTTCTTGACATAGCTCTCGTGGGACTTCTCCTTGGTCCACTCTATGTGGCGATTTTGGGCATCAGTGAAGCGCCGTAAATCGAAGCTGAACATTGGCAGATCTGGCTGGCCATTTATGATCCACAGAGCCGTTTGCTCGCCACATCCTCCGCCGAACATCATGCCGGCTGAGTTAAATCCGCAGTTGTGAAAGAGACCATTGATATTGGTGTCCGGTCCCATGAGTGGCTTATGATCGGGCGTAAAGGATTCTGGTCCGCAAACTGTGCTCTTCACGCCATACTCCGCATAGGTTGGGCAGAGCTTTACTGCGCCTTTTATGTGCGCATCGAATACGCTCCAGTCGAGGTCGTACAGTCCGAAATGGAAATCTTTTTCAACAGGGTCGAGCAGTATGGGATTCGGCTCGTAACCGCCCATGCATATAGCATCTCCCTGTATCCGAAAGTATGTCGAGTAATCATGGTCTCGAATGTTAGGCAGACCTCGCACTCCAGGAATCGACTCCGAGACAATGTACGCATGTTTCATGGGCACCAGAGGCAGCATGGATCCGTGCTTCTCAATCAAGTCCTTGCCCCACACTCCGGTGGCATTAACCACTGTATCAGTTTTAATTACCCCAAAGGGTGTTTGAACTCCCACAATTTTTTTACCACTCAAAGAGTCTTCCACCAGCAAATCATCGACTGGACACCCTTCTATCACCTTGGCACCGTTCTTCGTAGCCGCTCTAGTCAAAGCGGCACACAACATCGCCGGATCCACAACTCCATCACCCGGTGAATAGAGGGCGCCTGTAAAAGCCTTCGGGTCGAGAAGTGGAAAAACTTTTTGTGTTTCCTCCGGCGAGAGAATGTGGTTCTCAATTCCCAGGGAGTTTCCCACCGACGACAGCCGTTTATACTCGTCCAGCCGTGTCTGAAATTAAACAATCTTGACAATGACAAAGTAGCTACTTTAAAACCGAACAAACTTCCGCCTTACATCTGAATGTGCAATAAATATTCCACCGTTCTGTATCCAGCCAGGATCGAGTCCGGTTTCTTTCTCCAAAGCCATCAACATATTCCGAGAATTCGCCAGCAACTGAATATCCACGTCGTTGGGACGAAGCCTCCATACCAAACCGGCCGTATGCCAGGTGGTTCCAGCTGTGAGTTTAGCACGTTCCAGTAGTACTGCTCGTACACCGCGCTTAGCCAAGTGATAGAGAGTATGACACCCGGCAGAGCCACCACCGATAATTACCACATCGGCTGAGGATGGGACTTGCACTTCCTTTGAATTGAAACGAACACTTTGTGATGGAGTACGACGCGGTAGTATGTTTCTACTCAACTTCCACATTGTTTTCTTTTTGTGTTAATTTTGATGGTGTGTAATGTGTAAATCCAATGGAGAGCCGATTAGAACTGAAGCGGATCCTAAGGCGGTTCGACGAAGGTAAGCTTTTCTGTGCGTCTTAAGAGATAATCAGTTTTTGAGTTAGACTTCATTCTAAGTCACAGCATGCGATAAGTACACAATTGACCTGTGATCTGGCAGTGGTATGCCACTTGGTAGCGTTTCTGAGATTAAATCGATTGTGCGGATGAGTACCTACATTTTGTACGTACATTCTCTGAGAAGTAATTTTGTTTTAATCTATTAAGTTTGAAACTAAATAGGACTGCGGTTCAATTTTCGGCGCTGATAAGAATACTATCTCTTTGTCTCTCTTCGTGGGTGTGGTTGAGTCCAGTCGTGAATAAATTCTATTAATAGAACAAAAAGTATATGGGGATGAGTTGTACACAGATGAAGATAAAGTTAAGATAGATGAACTTTAAAACAGTGTCGAGCTTGTGCTTTACTTGAAAAACAACTGTCATACAAATCAATCGTTTTTTTAAGCGGTGCTATTAGAACTTATTAAGAAATAATGTTTCGTTAGCTTTTACAGTATATTTAAGGAAATTCAAAAGAATGTGTAGATATCTTAAGCGAATTTCTATCTTCTTTCAATCAGGAATGATAATATTTGTATACGTACATCTACAACAGCCAAAGATCTCCATAGTTCCAAAAGGTTACATGGCCATCAGGGTTTTCGAAGGTGGTCCCTCGAGCCGAATTATAGCTGTCGCAACAAGAAAAAACAGCACAAGTCAGTTTTAGACACTTTTCAGGAGCGCAGGTTAAAGGTTTGACTTTAGATGTGGCAAGACGACTTATGCGTTTTTACCTGATCCATGACACAGCAGCCGTAAAGATAGAGGGTTTTCCAATAAGAGGTGTTATTGAATGACCCGCTATTTCGGTAGCTGTCACTTTTGAAGCTTTTATGCTTTGACTTTTGACAAGTAGAAACTACGCCATTACTTAAAATGGAACGATACACGCTTCAACAACGCATTGAAATTATTAAAATTCACTACAAAAATCTTGCAGTCACAGTTCGCAAAACTAAAGCATTTTTTGGTCGTCGTGAAGCACCTTGTCGGACCGCAATACAGAAATTGGTGGACAAATTCGAGCTGTTGGGACAAGTTAGTGATGTGAAGAATAAAACCCGTGCACGTCGCTCAAGAACAACTGAGAATATTGCTGCTGTAGCCCAAAGTGTTGAAGAAAACCCAGGTTTGTCCATTCCTCGTCGTTCTTCGGGCATTCCACAAACATTTTTATGGTCGGAGTTGGATGGTATTGATCTGGACAACATTTACGTTCAACAAGACAGCGCTACGTACCACACAAGCAACGAAACCATTGATCTTTTACGGGAAAAGTTTCCGGACCGTGTTATCTCTCGAAGAGGTGATCACAATTGGCCACCGAGATCTTGTGATTTAACACCTTGCGACTTCTTCCTTTGGGGCCACTTGAAAGATAAGGTCTACGCCAACAGCCCAGCATCGATTCAAGACCTCAAAGATAAAATTCGTGAGGCTATCGAGGACATAGGCCAGCCACTTTGCGATTTGGTTATGGAAAACTTCATGAAAAGGATATGGTCCTGTATGCGTGCTCGTGGTGGCCATTTAGCTGATGTTGTTTTTCATTATTAACGGCATACCTTCCGCTTTATTATGAAATAAACATCCGATCATTTATCTCAAAAAATGGCATTTTCTTTGAATACCAAAATAACATCTCTTATTGGAGACCCTTTATTTGAATAAAAAAAATGTCATATAGAAAAGGCAACGGTGCAACCGCTCGTAGCATTAACTTTATTTTGACATAAGTCGACTTATGCTTATGCACAGAGAATGTAGAAGTAGAAATTGCAATTTTTTAATCATTTTTGTAACCAATTTTCGTTATAATGCAGGCCGGTACGTACTAAAAACGGGCATAACTGGGCGGGGGCGTTCATTCCGATCCTTGGTTATTTTGCTTTCGATTGCATACTTTAAGTTGCATAGTAAAGGTCAACAATTTTTCAAAGTTACTGGCAAATTTTTTGTTCGTCCTTTTGGGGGCTTGTTAGCCCAGAACCATCATCCAAAAAATGTCCGATTTCACCAGAAAACGCGCAATTACGCCGCAGAATCGGGCCCTAACGGCAAAACCAAGTTAAAACACACAAAAACTTGAAATTTCAGGCTCACTTGGACGAATTGAGATTGATTTATTGTTTGTACCTCACTTTAGCTGAGGTCTGTTTTAGTTTTAAGAGTTAACAG
Organism: Cheilosia impressa; assembly: GCA_948293265.1. Taxonomy (NCBI): domain Eukaryota; kingdom Metazoa; phylum Arthropoda; class Insecta; order Diptera; family Syrphidae; genus Cheilosia; species Cheilosia impressa. The sequence continues at coordinate 13,007,270 of OX411883.1, forward strand.
CAAAAATGGACCAATCTTTAAATTCCTTATTTCTGTCGGCTTAGGGGTGTTGGAATCTTAACTGAAACATGGACCAAAGTAGAAAAAAACCGAGAGTTCAACCCAAATAAAAAAAGAACCGAAAAAAATGTCCGTATTAACGTTTCATTCACCGAATTTGATTTTGGTAAATTTTTTTGCCGATTCTTTAAACTTGGTTAATTTTTTATAGTGGAAAAGCGGGCGCGCCCAAAAAATTTAAATTTCAACATATCCTCCTTACCTTGGCTAGTCAGCTGTAGATGTCGCCCCGATTAGAACATATGTTTTTGACACTTCACCATCCACGTGAAGTTAGCGTTTACGAAAATCGCCGATTGTCTCATTTCCAAAACAAATTCGGTAAACTCTCGGATATTTTTTGTGATACAAATGGAAGTAGAAAATATTTTCACTTCGGTGGCATGTAACCGAACTCCGGAAAGTGCTGACTGGGGCAACAATGGATTAATAGTCTTTGCTGCTTGCAATTCAATCGCAATATTTGATCCAAAAGTGAGTATGGGATATTTTAACATATTTATATTCCACCCCTTACCATTTGCAATTCGATTTCTCTAGCACAACGGATCGGTTAAGATTACTCAAAACTTTGTTCAACATACCAAACGTGTTACAACAGTTAAATGGCTCGCCCGGTCCGCAGGTAGCAAAGAAACAGAATTTCTTTCTGGTTCCGATGATGGCTTGGCCATTCTATGGGATGTCTCAAATCCCCGAGCAGCAAAAAGTTTCATTCTAAAAGGTCACGAGAGTGGAGTGAATTTCCTAGATGGAGTCTATGTAAACGAAAAGCTCACCATTGCCACAGCGTCCTCGGATTCCACCATAAAACTCTGGTCACTGATTTCAGAGACATCGGAGTTTGAGTGCTATCAGACTATACCTCTTAAAAGTGGATTTTGTTTTTCAATACGTCTGACAATGATTCCCAATTCGGATCAACTGCTTATGGCATCCTCTTCTGATGACAATAGCGTATCACTGTGGACAAACGTGGCTGGTAGCTCCATGGAGAGGGTCCATCAGCTGAACGGTCACGAGGACTGGGTTCGAGGTTTGGATTTCGTTCTAACAAATGAAGGGGATCTACTGTTAGCCAGTTCTTCGCAGGATAATTTCATACGGCTGTGGAGAATCTCTCCCCGGACAGAGGACGAAGTAAAAGCGAACAAAGTTGACATCTTGAACATCACTGATGGCGAGATTCGAGTAGAAGAAAAGATTATCAAAGTGGCCACGAGTAGATGGTTTGCCGTGAGCTTGGAATCAGTGCTGTATGGTCACGAAGGTTGGGTTTATGGCGTTCATTGGCATAGCAGTAATAAGGGGCTGCAGCTCCTCTCTGCGTCTATTGACAAGTCAATCATAATTTGGCAGCCGACTGACGACGGCGTTTGGATGGAGAAAGTTCGTGTCGGTGGAGTTGGTGGTAATTCGCTGGGCTTCTACGGTGGAAAGTTCTCCGCGAATGGCAGATCCATTTTCGGTCACAGTTTCCAAGGTGGCTTCCATATATGGAACCAGTCTGGTGATGATGATTCCATATGGACGCCAAGCATTGTTTGTAGCGGACACTTTGGAGAGGTTCGCGACATAGGGTGGGATCCGGAGGGCACCCTCTTATTTTCCGTTTCGGCTGATCAAACCACTAGAGTACATGCCCCGTGGGTTCGCCGCGATGTAAGTGAGGTAACCTGGCATGAACTGGCTCGCCCACAGGTGCATGGGTATGATATGCAAGCCATAGCAGTAGTGTCGCGGTATAAGTTTGCCAGCGCCGCCGAGGAGAAGATTGTTCGATACTTCCAAACGACGGAAAACTTTATTCAAAACTTCCACCGAATAACAAACTCCGGCGATGACCCGGAAAGCGAAACACTCAAAGAGGGTAACAGGACGCGCTTCAACCTCAAGCTGTTGTCTAAAGTAGTTTCATTTCAGATCTGCCGAAAGGTGCTTCAGTTCCATCCCTGGGTCTCTCCAACAAAGCCGTCTACTCGCTTGAAGAACCGTCCCAACAAAAGTCAGTGAAGGACCAATTTCCAGAGAACTACTTTGTTCCAGTGACGCTAGTAACACCGCCTCTAGAAGAAACTCTCATGCAAAACACCCTCTGGCCAGAGGTTCAAAAGGCGTACGGACATGGGTATGAAATATTTGCCCTATCTCCATCCCCTAATAGTAAGATGGTGTCTACGTCTTGTAGAGCATCTAATGCCAAGCATGCAGATATTATTGTCTGGTAGGTTACTTCTCCTTCAAGAATTGCTGAGGCCTAATTATCTTCAACTTTAGGGACGCTAGAACGTGGAAGTATTGTCAGAAACTTCACTCTCACCAGCTTACAGTCACTCAAATGCGATTCTCCCCCGATAACAAGTATCTACTCTCAGTCTCCCGTGATAGACGGTGGAGCCTCTTTGAGGACACTGGTCATCATGAATCGTTTTTCTTCACGCAAGTCGCCTCATCAGACAGCACAAATGGCATCCATACTCGTATTATATGGTCATGTGACTGGTCACATGATTCCAAGTACTTTGTAACATCATCGCGAGATGGAAAGGTAATTTGTTGGACAAGGAGTGAAACCTGCACCGAAACAAGTCTTAAGAACTGGTGCGCAGTGCGTACCCTCGAATTGAAGAATGAATCCGTAACGGCTGTTGCGTTTGACCGTAAATATTGGACCAATAAGGAGGGAGAATATTTGCTGGCACTTGGTCTAGAAACTGGAATAATACATTTGTATTTGTTTAATGGAAATTTCGAGAAGCTGCACACGATAGATAAGAAGTGAGTGGCAGTAGAACTATATTTGGAAAGTATTTATTGAATTTTGTTTCAGTGATGGCCACCATCTGACTGTGAGGAAATTACACTTCAGGCCCAATATTGGAGGGGTGCAACTATCCAGCTGCGGCGATGATCATCTGGTTAGAATTTACGGGATTTCATTATAAAGAGTGCATTCAAATTCAAGTTGTATATAATAAAATAAATAAAGGGAGCAACTGTTTTTTACAACCGATCTTTTATGACATTTTTGTAATTAAGTACTAAATGAAGCGTAATGTTTGAATTTCAATAGCTCAAAAGAAGCTAGTAATAAATTTATACTATGCTAATTTTGAATCGAAGGTCGAAGGTTCCAAGTATTATGAAGCATATGACAGCTACGAGTAATATTTGATTTGAATTTGTACTTCTGCAATGTGATGACCACAACCCACTGTTCTTAATTTTATTTCCACGTTACTATTAATGAAATGATTTCCAAACTGATTTCTATGTTCCCTTTTTTCTATTAACATTTTCGTTTAATTTCCGAAATGGATTAATTCTATATTCCCCATTTATGTAGTTCCTTAAACGGCCGCCAATTCTCATCAACTAATGAGAGTAAAGGACTATTCATTTGAAAGCGAATTGCGAACTACGAATTAGTGGTTTCTGACATTTCATTCACACGAAAACTATTTTTAGTCGCAGATACTTGGGATTCAGTTTAATTTTCAGAGATTTCAGTTTAATTTTTAAGGTTAAGTTCGAACTACTGTATTGGATTGTGTCATTTTTTTTAGATAAAACGTAAGAATTATTAAATATAATGCACCTGCGGTAGAACAAATAGCAATTTTCAATTCATAAATGCAGTTCAATTGATTTGTTTGCATTTAGCCCTTAATGTAAACAGTGTCTACAAATGAAAAAGCCGCAATAGCCTGGCAGTGCCTAAGTCGATAACACGCGACACTGCCAGTTCTATGGCTGGAAATAATTTTGACAGTTACCACAGAAATCTCTCCACTTCTCTCTCTGTCAAAAAGCGAAAAATCCAGCCTCTGATAAATAAACTTTTATTTATTTTATTTTCTATTAATTAATTAATTTTAAATCATAAATTATTGTTTTTCGGTTACTCTATGTGTTGTGTAAAATGATGTGAATGTGTTTTGCAAACAAGGATCGTTTATTTATCAGAATGTCCCGTGGCAAATCTCGTTTGCAAGCGGAAATTTGTGGTGACTGCGGAGCGTCTGGTATCTAAATTCAGTAGAATCTCAATTAGTGTGCATTTAAACCACCTTAATTTTAGATCCATCATGGGCGTCAGTAAATCGTGGAATACTCCTCTGTTCCGATTGCTGTTCGGTGCATCGCAGTCTGGGTCGTCACATATCCGTAGTGAAATCCCTACGTCAAGGCACTTGGTGTCCATCTGTTTTGAATTTTGTTAATTCTCTCAATGCACATGGTGCAAACAGCGTGTGGGAACATTGTTTATTAGATTCAGCTGGAAAAGCGACTGCCAGAAGAAAACCATCACCAAAAGATCCACTGCATCCAACTAAATCGGATTTCATTAAAGCGAAGCATGTCAATTTGGCGTTTGTGCTGAAACCGAATCTTCAGGACGATGAGAGCTTCAATGGGAATCTAGAAACTGAACTTAGCAAGCAGTTGCATGCAAGTGTGCGTACAAGTAACCTGGAGACCTCACTGCGCTTGTTAGTTCAAGGGGCTGATCCCAATTTCTTTCACGAGGTAAAGACTGATTGTGAGGTTTGGGTGCAGCGAATAACCTTTTTTTCCAGGAGAAGAAATCAAATCCATTGCATGTGGCTGCCAAATTTGGACAGGCTTCTCAGATTGAGCTGCTCATCATCTATGGAGCCGATTTGAACGCACTAGATGGAAGTGGGAGCAGCCCTTACGAAGTGGCAAAGGCAAATAATCACAATACTATAGCCGAACGACTCGTAGAGGCTATGTACGACGTTACAGATCGTATAACTCAGTTCTTGGGCGGCAAGAAACCAGATCATGCTGCAAGTTATATCAATGCAATTTATTAGAAAATTATATTGATTGAGTTCTTTACAGAACGGAAAGCATATCGTCATCCCTGACTCAAATAACTCGGAAATTAGTGAGCAGCTGAAGATTGCTCGCGGTCGACTGCAACTTGTGCCAAATAAAATGTTCGAGGAACTTGTCATGGACCTGTACGATGAAGTCGACCGAAGGGAGAGCGAAGCCATTTGGGCTACAACCGCGTTGAATCCAGAAAACGTTGCAGTTCCATTTCTGCCAGCAAATCCATTTCTGAGTGCCACTCGCAATCAGGTAAATCACGTTCGAGTCGTTGTATGCACAGTATTGCCTTTATGCACAGTATTGCCTTATAACTCACGCAGGGTCGTCAAAAACTAGCTCGCTTCAGCCCACTAGAATTCGCTGGCCTACTGACCGATGTACTCATAGATGCACGACGCCGTCAGAACATGGCGAATCTGCGACCACTCGATAGTCTCAGCCAACCGCAGCAGACACTGTTCGGTGAAGACCCGAATCTCTCCGATGATGAACCGATTTATGATCCAGTTGCATCAGATGAAGACTACGCACCAGTTGCTTCCATTGTCCAACAGGTAAATCACATGCGACAGAAAATTCTAAAATTCAATAATAGCTTCGGTTAGATGTCTAATATAAAGTTCTAGTTTCAAAACTCCAAAGTGTTCCTGTTTGTAACAGAAAGCAATGGGATTTGAAGGAATAGTTTCGTATTTTTGTTGTTCTTTTATTCACATAGTACATGTAATAGCTTAATGCATTTAGAGAATTATTTTAAGTTATCTAGAAAACATGTTTTAGAATTAGCGCCATATTTGTGAACTCCGTTAGGAGTAACTTGTTTTTTTAAATATTTTTTTTTAACTACTGTGTCTGATCACAAAATGTGCTTCTTTTTTTTTCTAAGTAGAGATTCGTTACCGATCTCTTCGATATGACTAGACGACGTTTGCAACTCAGATGGGTTCCGCTCTGAATGATATTGCCTTCCTATTTTGGGAGATTACCTTAACCCGCCCTCCTGCGCAGCATTTGTCACTGCTAGTCTTATTTTATCACCCCTATCGGGAATCAAATTTCCCCGAGAATGTTTCCTATTCAGCAATCTGATTTACATTGCTGACAAGGGAAACATTTCCATCGGAATTTATTCCCGATAACCCTGTATGTTTTGGCCAATCAAATGTCAAGCAGTAGATACGAATCAGTCATCAAATTACCAACATATTACACAGTGGGCTTAAAAAGGATTGCCAGTGGAAGTGTAACTTTCGAATTAGGAAAGGCTTTCCCTGCTGATTTTAAAGTAAAATTAAGCGGGTTCAGGAAATTTGTCGTTCAGAGATTAAAGAAAGCAAAGGCATTTTTTATAACCTCGCTTTTTCCGCAGAATTTTTTGATTCTAAATTTACTTGTGCAAATAAGTCCACCCTACTAAGAGATCAATCCTTTCAAGAGTCGTACATCCTACTGGCAAACTGGTTAATCGTGTCGTTCCGCCATTCGGTACTTTTTGTATTCCTTCCGAAGAAGGTTAGATCTTTTAAGTTTATAGCATAAATTTACAACTGCTTACCCTTTCAAAGGGTTCAAACGATTTTCAGTTCATCACCTTTTTTACAATAATTTTACTTTCCAACTAGAAATAGTGTTTATATAGCCAACTTGTATGTTATCATTAAGAAAAAAAAATATTTATATATTTATTTGTACACAAACAATACTGTAAGCATTACATATGATGTGATACCACAATAACATTGTTACTTGAAGCGAGTCATTTATGTGAAATATATAACTTATATACAAAACTAACCGCAGAGTAAATGTTTAGTTTAAAATGTAGTAACCGCAGTTCATTTTAGTTAGTGATTTATTTTGTTCTTAGTTTTGTTTCTTATGATTTTCGTTTATTTTGAACTCTCCTAGAACCAGCACTCGTCAATGCTTGGTACACATCCAGCTGACGTGCATGAAATGCAAACATTGCGCAAAAAGCTCAACGAATACGAGTCCGAAATCAATCAATTGAAGACGGTTGTCGAAAAGCTGTCGACCGAAAATTCCCAATTGAAATCGAAAATCCCCGGAGCTAATTTTAATATTTACGATGAACCATTGTGAGATTTTATTTTAATTTTTGGATTTTATTTATTTGTTCTTATGATTTATCGTTGTTTTGTTGTTGTTGTTGAACGCTTCTTAGACGCATTGATTTGAACGGCACCGAAACGGAAAACGAGCCCGTCTTAGACGGCTCTTCGAGTAGTAATCAATCGACAGCCAAACGGCCAGCTAGCATGTATGAAAGGCGATTAGTTACGTACACGAAACCACCAGATTGTCGTACCACGACAAGTATGTATCAAATGGCGGGCGATAAACCCTTCGGCGAGGAAGTGAAACATCGAACCGACTTGGTTACACGACGTCTTAAAGAATTATGGAACGCCATGCTCGATACATCGACAAAGGACGCATTTGTACCATGTGCCGAACGCATTCGGGTGGCTGTCGATGAATTGACAGCCATTTTTAGAACTGTAAGTAAAGTGATGCACACCGATTGGATTAAAGGGCTTACTGTGTGCAAATTGCAATAAATAAAAAACTTTTTACCATTTCAGCCCAACTATAATGACGCGATTCGCGAGGCTCTGCAACAGCTTAATCTCTGCAATGTGCGAATTCAGAGGGAATGTGAACACCTGCAGAATGCGGTTAATACTGCAGACTCTCCAGCAATAGAGGCATACATGAAGGAAGTGCGGGAGTGTGCATTTTACATAGCCAGTGCTACGAAGACACTCTATGTACAGTTTGAATAAGCTGTATCTATAAGAAGATAGTTTTATTTGTGTGTAATTTTTTATTATTAAACAAAATCTACTTGTGCGTGTTGTGTTTGGCATTTTTACTTTCATATCATAAACGTGTTCACTTGAATACGACACAATCATATTTCTGTTTAATATATACATATCTTAAAACATATTTTTATTTTGCTGACTTTTTTTGTCATTATTTGTTAAATAAAGTTTATCATTGTGAAAAAGAAAGGTTTGTTGCATTTTTTGTACAAGCCCGCCAAAACGACAGACAAAACGAAACGACAATGAAGACCGAACTTCCGTTTCATAGTAAGTAAGTAATTTAGGACTTGGTGTAGTGTTTGCTACGAAATAGCAACGGTAAATGTGTTTGGTTGACAGTTCTTGCAGATTCCTTGGTATTACTTGGATTACGACCCACACGCAAAATAGTTGGTCCACCCAATTTTGCACTTGGAAGCTTCTATATTATTAGTTTGTCATATATACGCATTCTTTTTTTTTACAAAAACAACAAAAACATATCATAGACAATTTGCTTTTTTAATTGAATTAATGACAAAAATAAGCAAAATTACAACGAGTACCGTTAAAACTGTATGCTTTCTCATTTGTTAATGAGTGCAAAATAGTTGGTCTACGTCATTCGTGATGCAAAAGAGTTAGTCTACTCCACATAATCGTATGATTAAGTTAACCGTTAGCAAAAATTAAGCAAAAACAAACGTACTCTTGCTTTGTCAGCTTATTAGTGTACTTGTGCAATTAGTTCTAATTCAGTTGTTGGTTGATCATGGCGCGTGGTGTTCCACTATCTAAAGATCTCAGAGAATCGATTGTAAAAGCATTTGAAAATGGTTTTTCAAGCTACAAAATTGCCAAAAATTTTAATCTCCCTTGTTCGTCGGTACAAAATATCATTTCGCTCTTCAATAAGATGGGTAACATTAAAACCCGGAAGAAAACTGGGCGGCCGCCAATAGCAACAGCCCGCGATTGTAGGGTATTAAAAAAAATAATTAAGGAAAATCGTCGTCAAACTGCTTCTGGGGTAACTGTAGAGTGGAAAAGCCGCATCAAAAAAGAAATGTCTGTCGACACTTGTCAACGCAACATGAACAAAATGGGTTATAAATTTTACAAGGTTTGTTTAAACATCTTTTGTTAATTTTGTATTGTGGTTTTTTTCAACCCATTCTAATAGGCCAAAGAAAAGCCCCTTCTTACACCAAGGCAAAAGAAAAGGCGACTTGAATGGGCTAAAGAGCACAAGGATTGGACCTTACAGCAGTGGCGGGAAGTAATTTGGAGCGATGAATCAAGATTTGAGGTTTGTGTTGGCGATGAGCGAAAGCGTGTACTTCGCACCTCCAAAGAAGAGTTCCATAAAGACTGTCTGAAACGAACAATCAAATTTCCAGCATCACAAATGATATGGGTGTGCATGTCTGGGCGTGGTGTTGGTAGTTTATGTTTTGTTGACGGCCTTGTAAATTCAGTAAAGTATCGCGACATCTTGCAAGAGCATCTGCTTCCATCAATAACACAGCTTCAGTCAACCGAGGGGGCTTACGTATTTCAGCAAGACGGTGCATCTTGTCATACGGCAAAGTCAACTCTAGCCTGGTTATCTACTGAAGCCATTCCATTAATGGAATGGCCATCCAGTAGCCCTGATCTTTCGCCCATCGAAACTCTATGGCACAAAATGAAGCAAAAGTTAAGACAGCAACCAGCAAGGACTCGCAAAGATCTACGACAAACAATTAATGATATTTGGCAATCGTTTACAACCGATGACTGCCAAAAACTCGTGGATACAATGCCACAGCGAATTCAAGCAGTCATATCCAAGAAAGGTGATGTGACGCAGTGGTAAAAAGTAATTTTTAAATCTCGTATGTGAAACATTTTCTTTTCTTGCAATTCCCCTAAGTAAACGCAACTGTATTTCAACAGTTGGAAGACCAGGGTACCTGGGGTGTTAGCACGTAACTTGATACAATCGAGTTCAGTCGATACAATCGAGCTCTGGCAGCACCTAATTTGTCTCAATCGACTATCCTCCATCGAATATGCTCGATTGAAACAAATAAGGTGCTGCCACAGCTCGATTGTATCAAGTTACGTGCGGACACCCCTGATGTTTTGCCAGTTTTAACAAATACCTGCATATAAGCGCTTTCCGTTGCACTGAATATTCCATGTGAAGCAACGCACACGATCGCCTTACAAACCAGGAGACAAAAAGGTCTTGCGAACTTGTATTTTTCCATAGGAAAGTAATCTGTCACATGGAACAAAGGAACTGACGTTGGTCTCCCATTTTGAAGTTTGTTGTTAAAACTGTTTCCGGTACACGGTTTTTTCATCTCCTTCAATATATTAGTTAAACAAACAGAGTTGGAAAAAATATTGTGTTTTTATTTATTTTTTTCACTTCATTTTTATAAACTAAAGTTAGGTATTTCTGATCTTTTGCTTAGATAGTTTTCCTCCTTTTAAATCAGTTCCTATTTGAGCTCCTCTAGTAGTTTCCTAAAATTATCACAATAAATATGTACATGAATAACTTATTATAAATTAAATATAAACCCACTTCTGGTCTTCCTCAATGGACTTCAGAACTTTCAAGTTTAAATCATTTTCAGCTTCTTCCTGATAGTATTGGCTGAGCTCAGCATGTCGCCGATTTAATTCGTTTATTTTTGTGTGGTTAGCAATGATCTCCCTCTCCATTTCTGAAAGTTTCTCTGCGACTTCATTATACGGCTAAAGAAATGTACACTCAGTCAAAATTCATTCCAATTGAAAACAATTTACCAATTCCATCAAATGGTTCATTTCCTGAATTTTGTCTTTGCTTGAAGTCGTTAATTCAGATATTTCACGTAAACGCTCTTTACTTTGCATCGCGACAAGATCGCGTAATTCGAATCGAGATTGATTAAAAGATTTCAATCGCGAAAGCATATCTTTAACAAAAACTATGGATTTGTTAACAGACAAACGTTGGTTCAATTTGGCCATCAAAGCGAGTTGTTTCTGACGTAGTTCTGCGTTTTCTTCTTCAATGGCTTCTATGCCTGCATCTGAAGGTTTGGTTTCGCGCTAGAAGTTATAATTTGTTTTACTTTTGAATTTAATAATTTATACTAATACCATATCGTCTATAATTTGCTGCAAAGCGGTATTGAATTTATTCGCACTTCCGGAAGCCATTTTGGTGTTTAATGAATGCAGAGTGGTTTGTGAAGGGCATGTCGCTGTGGCAGTAGTTTTTGCCGTTATATCTTTGTCGTCGGAATGGGTCTTAATCAGTATATAGATGAGCCAACATTTGTGTTTGTCATTACTTTGAACATATTTTAAGACGATGCATGATTAGATTAAAATTGACTTCTTTTTTAAAACGGAATTAGGTACCCTAAATCAGAACGAACCATAAATATGACGCATAATTCAAGAAAGTTACATTTTACTTGAAAGTGCAAAGTAAGTGATTTTTCTATTTACTTTAACTCATCCTATTTCAATTTTCGGAATGAGTATTTTGGGTAGGAATAATCCGCTTCACTATTTGACAGGCGAAATAAAGCTGAATTGGCGTTTGTGAATAAAAAAAGTGAACATAAATTGTACGAAGGTTGTTCGACGACTGTTATTTCTAGTATTTATTGATCAAGTAGTTATTGTATCTGTGGAAAAAAATATGCGACAAATGTCTCGTTTGTTTTTCATTTGGGAAGCTCGCGTTATCCACTCCAGTAAATTTACATATCGTTCCCAGAAAGTTAGCACATTCTTGCTGAATGTATTCACATGTACCTCCCCAGGCGTTCGCATTTTGTTCGCCTGCGGTTGCGACGGCGATTCTTCCATCGAGACGTACATATTTTGCTCAAAATATTCATCGCCTGAAATCCTTAAATGATTTAATTTTAAAGTGGGGGAGACTGAGAAGTATAGAAGGGATTTGCTGAACGAATTCCAATGAAGAGGCTCTCTTCAGTCCAACTTTTGCGTACGAGAATCAAGTTCGAAACTCGAAAATAAGTAGGTACACAAATAAAATTTTATTAATTTTGTTTTATTCTTTTTCTTCTTATAATGAATTTTATAATTTCCTTTGTTTGTTGTTTTTTTTTTTTTGACTTACACATGTTTTACATATAATTATTATTATTTTTTCTTGGTTCACTTAAAAGTACATAATTGTTTTTGTTTTGTTAAACTGTTAATATATTTATAATTAATTTAGAACTGATGTAATTGCCACTAATTGGTTGATTTAAAATTTGTTTTTCTTTGCTTTTTTGTTTTCTTCTTTTGTGTCGTTCTAACGACATACATGAAACGAACTTATACAATTAATCATTTGTTTTGCAATTAATTTTTTAATTTAAATTTCCTCTTTTACTTTTATAAGAAAACATATTTACACAGCGAAAAACACAACATGTATCTAACAAAACTTCTGCTTTGTTAATCGTTTAGCAATTCAAAATTCTATATATCTGTAGATTGAAAAACAGAAATTCTTGTTCTCTACAAAACAAACATAAGGATTCACTTTATCTAGTTATTTAGAGTTGTGTTGCATTTAGTTTCTTTGTTTCAACCGATTATATTGCATCATTGTGTTGGGTGATTAAAAGTGTGATTTTCTACTATTTGCACGGTTGTATTATTTTCTATTTCAATTGTCATTTGTCTAATGATAACTTTTATTGGAGAGTGTTTCATTTTACAAGACGCAAGATTGGTTGGTTGGTATAAGGATTTATCTTAGTTTCTGTTGAATGTAAATCGCTTTTGTCAAAAAATCGTCATTTATCAATTTTTTTGTTTTTACAAAATATATAAGATTTCTGTATAAATTTTGGTAAAAATGTTTTAGAGGCCAAAACAACATTTCATTATTAAGTATTTACAAAAAAAAAATGTTTTATTTTTCATAAATATTTATCGTGAAAAACTGTAAAATTGTTTTCCATCGCATTTTAGTTCGTATTAATAAATGTTTCTTTAACTGAAATCATAAGAAGCTTTGTTTTGAACTCTGTAATGCATACACACACACACGCGCATTGGCTGGGACTACTGGAAGGAAGGGTAAGGCTCGGTTTGGTTTCATGCGGATTGAAGTTAGGTTTTCAAATAAAATTTAAGAAAATCAAATAGAGCAATATTTACAATTTTGTTCACAAAATAATCGACTCTAATTTTCTGATTGATGTAAATTTTAAATTAGAACGCACGAGAACTACTCGTGAAAGGTATAAATAAGGAATCATTGAAAGCACATGTCCTAAGTTATTCCTACGCCAAGATCGCTAATAATGATTTTTAATAAGAAAAATCTGTTTATGTTTATGGGGTCCTGAAAGAGATTGTTTTGTGTAAACCGTCAGCAGGGTTCTAGTAGTAGAACAAAACTAGCAATGGCTATTTGGCATTTCCACCCGAAAAAATAATCAAAAATTGGTACTCCCAGATAACTTCGTCAATCCCATTCTGAAGCAGATAGCGATAAGGAAGAAAGCAACGCAGGTTTTAAGACGGAGGACATTACTTCCATCATACAAGTTCAGCAACTGTGGAATGCGGACATTACGGACATCATCGGCCGCTCCAAATGCGCAGTAATCAGCCCTATCGAGGTATCCGTTCAGAAAAATTTCCTATCGGAAAGTTAAATCTGATCGGAACTCAAATTGCGTTCGAAGTATCCGTTTCGGAACAAAATAAACGAAGCGCATAAACGCGTTAATTTCACATTAAAATATTCCGCAGCAATTAGTTGTCGGAGAGCTTCGGAAAAAATGTACTGTGTAGCTGTCAAAAGTTAGTCGTATAACGCAGTTCCACGCAATGCGACAAAGGTGCGCTACACATCATCGGAGAATTTTTCCGAAAGTTGAATCGGAACGGATAGTTCGAATGGAATTTCCCCGATTTCGTACAAATCGGAGAAAATTTCGTTCCGAACGGATACCTCGATAGGGGTGAATATTGGCTTTCGTGGCGATTGAAAAACAGGCCAATTTGTTTGGATTATATAAACGATAAAGGTACTGTTTGACACAATTTTATACCGAACAAGTAAAAGTTTTATCATCGGCCTGGCCAATGCTTTGATACCCTCCACTGCATACAAGTCATTTAAAATTGGTTTTGTATGGGAGGTATCAGAACTACTTGACGGACATAGCCCAATTTTAATATCAACCTGACGACGATAAAAGTAGGTCCTTTCATCAAATTTCATTCACCTACGTCAATTACTTTGGGCGCTTTCGTGCTTTCAACACACAGACAGACGGACGACATGGCTAAATCGAATGTGATCCTGATTCAGAATATATACACTTTATGAGGTACTCCTTCTTGGCGTTACAAATGAAATGACAAAGTGAATATACCTTCCTGTGGAGGGTATAAAAATGTAAAACCTTTGCCATTTTATCAAAGACTGTAAGAGTAGCTTTAAACTTTGGGACACTGAAAAAAATACCTTGTGTAAATGGAAACCTCCAGGGTTTAGTTCAGCACAACAATCTTCTGCGCAACAAAAAATACCTATGCATTCAACGCAATTTGTCCTATCGATAAAATGATGGAAATGTCACTGGAAAACTAAAACGCAAAAGAGAAGAAAACTCAAGAGATTGACTAAGACTTTGTAAGAACAACAAAATTACGATTTTCAGTTGTCAACCTTTTTTTTGTTATATTCGAGCATTGCGAGTTGTGAGTGAGTGTCCTAGTCCGCATCCGCGAATCGAAGCGCAGGTTCAATTTATGACAGAAGAATATATACGGAGAATTGAATGTTAAAATTCACCTGTTCAAACAAAACGAATCCGATGATGACTGAGTGGAGTTGTTAGAAATAGCTTTAAAAAAAATTTGTTGTTGTCAGGTTGAAAGCGAGTGAAGGCATATTGTCTCATCACACAAGCTTAAGCGTACTAAATTCATGTTATGTCCCCACCACTAAACCCATTATCCGAATAAGGGTTTCTGCTTGGCAGCACATTGAAACAGAATCAGTTGGGAATGCTCCAGGACGGCTTTTTCAATTTAGCTTTATACCGCCCCTTTTTTTTTCAGATATTTAGAAGGCCCTTTTCCGCTGTTCGTTAGACCTCTTACCACACCGCAACCTGACCGTGTGTGCGCCGATTCAGTTTTCGCACAAATGGAAGCACAGGAATATTGTATGCTTTCATATTGCTAAATTAAATACCTTTCACAATAAATCGTCAAGAGACTGTGATTCGAAACAATACAGATAAAAATGGAAACCAAATCTTAATCTTTATGATATTCATTTG
Source organism: Cheilosia impressa (assembly GCA_948293265.1). Lineage (NCBI taxonomy): Eukaryota > Metazoa > Arthropoda > Insecta > Diptera > Syrphidae > Cheilosia > Cheilosia impressa. Next base: position 13,022,343 of record OX411883.1, read on the forward strand.
CAAATTTTAATATGAGAAATAAATATATTCTTTTGCACAAACGTCAACAACTTATCACAAAACAGTCGGTAATAAGATTTCTTTTTCAGTTTATATCATTTCTTTTACATACATAATATATATATAATTCTTTTGTTTCGTATTTTAACCTAAAAACAAAATAAAGCAATTACTCGTACTAAAACGTTTGTGTATAGAAAAAATGTGTCGATTAAGTGTAATAAATTTGATTTCCATTGAACATAGTAAACGGTTTGCGCAACATTCACTCAAAATACAAAATAAAACTACTTAATAAATCGCTATTCAATTCAAAATTGAGTTTAAAACTAAATTGTGTGTATAAAAACTATTTACTCGTACTAAAATAAAGAAACGTTAATCATACATACGGATCGCAACGAATATTCTTTAAAAACAAAATATTTAAGTTGCCCGATTTTTACACACATACTGAAAGAGATCATGAATGAAGGGATAGAAGGTGGATCACGGATTTTGTTCTGATTTACGTTGGTCCAATCTGATTTTCCTTCATTCAGGGTTTTATAGGGACAGAGTGACGGAGAATGACATCAGAATGTGTTATGTAGGTGAGGACGAGGAGGAGTATGGTGATATATTTTTTTTTGTTGGAAATTTCTCAGAAATATTAACGCTTGCCAGCAGCGAATTATTTCTGCCCGGTGATTTAGTGTGCTGCGTTTGTTAGTGAGGAGATGGGCATTGGGGGTGTAAAAATTGTGAAATTTTAGATTTTCTTTTGTTAAAATTTAAACTACGTAACTATTTCTACGATGACTGCCTAAAATTGATACTTCTCTAGATTGGTTCGTCGTGGCATCAATTTTCGACTGCATCATCCGTTTTGACGACCTGCTGACTCACCGGCGTAGGTAGTTTGACTTTCATTTGCACCTTTAAGACATCGCGAAGTTCTTGGATTTCGGTTGGACCATGCATAAGACGTTTCACACCGCGCGGCAGTCCGCGGCACGATGACAAATTAATTGAGTTCATGTGGGCGCAGTTTGCTAGAATCTCCTTGACAGCGTCCTCTGAAACCGACGATCCACACAGGTTAACATGGCTGTTGGGAGACAAAATAAAACGTTTTTTCCCGTACATTATTTAAATCTGAACGTGGAGTGTGGGAAAGAGAGCAGCAACAGAGCCGGATAATTTGGGTCAGGAATTATGGCCGCATTTCACAGGGAACTGGCAATTGACTGTCAGGTTTTAAAATTCTTGTCGAATTGCAATTCTGTTACATGTCCTAGGACTCCCAGTATACTTACGTTAATGGTGATTCACTGCCCTTTTCCGCCAGCGCTCTTAGAGCATTGTCCAGCGGCTGCTGCACATTCGCCCAGGCCAAATCAATCTCTATCAAACTGTGCGCCCATTTAGATGCTATCAACTCCAGGCCGGACCTTTACAAACAAAACCATCAGATTATCCGCCAAAAAAAAAGGGAAACGCTCTTCCTTACCCCACATCTCTCGTGACAGAACACCCAGATAAAAACAAATGCTTAATATCCCAGGCTGGCAACCGAATCAGGCTTTCGTGCGTCAAACGCGTGCACCCCCTGACATCGAGGAGCTTTAACTTAGAGCTGCACTTCAGAATTCTCTGCAAGTGATCATCGCCAATTAATCGAGATTCGTCGGTAAGCGCCGCCACAGACAATTCCTCCAAATCAGGAAAACCACTCGAGTCCATCTGCATAGGGAACGAGAAATTGTCAGTATTTATCTACAACCAAATGCATTTGCCATTCTTACCGACTCTTGGAGTGTGGCTTGACTAAGAGTTACATGTGAATTGGTAACGCGTAGCACTTTTAACTTCTGACAACCGTTTTGGAGTTTCTCTATATGCAATACTCCATGGGAAGTAGCTGCGGTGCGCACATTCGAGAGATCCAGAAGCACTAAATTGGGACAATGTGCCTGCAAATAAGAACAGTTTTTAGATACACACGTGCGAGTAGTGGCGTACGACCTACTGCTAATATTGTTACGATTTGTGGAATGCCTGCCAGTCGGTTGTGCGCCAAATGCAAGTGGGTTAACCGACCGTTGATTGTTTGTAATGAATTGCACAAGGATTGTAGGCCAACTGCACTTCTGCTTGCATTCATTTCCACCTGTTGAAAAGAGCCAATAGGTTAGATCTAAGTCAAAGCGAGCGCCTCATCTTACATTTATCGAACTCAAATCCAAGCGCTCTAGTTTTGGTATATTGTCAACTAAGAACGTTAAATGATCCGATGTAAAACCTTTCCATCCCTTGAGTGTAATGCCTGTTAGATTGGGACAGCCAACTGACAATTTGGAGAGAAAACACGAAATGTCCGTCACCTTCCAGTTAGCTAGAGAACGATAAAAGCAATGAAGTTCGTAAACAAAACCACCTGGTGCAGCACTTCATGAAAATGCACTTACAGACATTCAAGTCGGTGCAACCTCTGCCTCGATTTTCGATAAACCATTTGAGTTTCAATTCTGTGCGATATTTTTCCTTGACCCATGTGCTCAGGTCCATCGATCGCCATAGTGACGCGGACAGCGAGACTTGCCGCCACAGCGTACAAACCCGTCCTAATTTAAAGAGTGTGGGTAAGGCGCCCTCTTTCTCCACGACATGTTGAAAAATCTACAAACCGCAAAAGAAAATTGGTCAACATTTACAAAACATTTCAATTGCAACAACGGCCTACCTTAAAGAGCACATTTTCGGGCAACGTTGAGCCCCAGGCACTTTGCTCTACGGGCTCTCTAAACGCCGCCGCATCACCGCCACCCCGCTTCGGCCTGTCAGAATTATTATTTGTAGGTCGCTCTCGTCGGCGCTTTGCGGTTTCGTATTCCGAGTCATCACTATCCACACGGGTCTTGGACTTGCGGGATCTCTTCCGACTAGGCTTGGTTTTAGTGGGTGTGGTGCTACTCTCCGATTTTTTAATACACAGCTTTATGCCAATTTTATTGTCACTAATCTAATGGGACACCACCAAACATGTTAAACAATAGCAATCAAATTGAGACAGAGAAAACAACTTACCTCACTCTCGTACATTGCAACCATAGCTTTTGATTTCTTCTGACTTCTTCTGGACTTTGGTTTGCTTAGTTTCTTGTTTATCGCCAACATTAGGGGCTTGCCAGACTTTGGAATCGTTCCATTGGCGATAATGTTGATTGGTTGGACCACTCTTGGCGACTGATCGCCACTTCCTGACGCTGGTGAGACGGCTGATGAACCTTCAGATTGCACTGAGGTGGCGGTCGCTGTTGCTGCACCTACCCCCAGAACGCCAGCAGTTGCCCCCACTGTCGGCGAGAGTTGTGAATCAGAGGCTGGCGATGATGTTGCGGTATTTGTTTCATCTGTTTGTGTTTCGGACTTTGGAGGAGATAGAATATTTTCTGGTATCGACGACTCCTGAGAGACATTGTCGATTGTCTCCGGACCTTGTGGTTGACTACTGTTGTATTTTTCTTCATCCATTTCGTCGTTCTTTTCAAAACTATTGCTATAATCTGGAACTAGGTCTTCTTGTGTCTTACGGTCTACATCTTTCGGCGATACACTTGGTTGTGAGTCCGTTTTTGTTTTATTTTCACATGCATTGCCTTGCTCGTCAAATTCGGAAGTATTGCTGATCTCCTCTTTGTCAACACCGGATTGCAGTAAGACTGCTAGATTTTCTAATGAGTTGTTCTCAGAAGATTCCATACTGTGTGTCTGTGTTAAGTAGTTGAGTATGTTTGCTGATAGTTTTACTACGAATGGGCTACATTTGTTTTACTGGGTAAAGATGGGGGGATATTGTTAGCAGAAATTCATTTGAATACAGAAAAATATGACATATTCTTGTAAATACTATACAAAAGGAGTGTGACAAAGACTAACAACGTTTCCAAAGGTTCAAATCACTCAGAGTTCTTTGTAATTATTGTTTTCTATAGACGTCCACACAAGGTTTGCTATGCAACATTAAGAAGCGTTTGCCTAAGAGCAGGGCTCCTCTATTAATTTGGTGAGTTCTGTAGAAAGTTTTCTAAAATCCATCAGCCAAAAGAAATAAAAACTCCGGCTAGGCATAAATATCGCATTCAGGTCATATTGCCGGGTAAAACTACGGTTTTAAATCGTTTGACCAAAAGCAGGTAGTCCGACATCCAAATGGGGTTACTCAGTTGAAAATATCCGTCCGACCACTCGTGGCCTGAATCCACCTCGGGTATGTTATGACTTATGAAACTTGTAAAAGATTTGGGCGAATACAAAATGAAAATTGTTTTCAAGGCCATTGTCGTTGTGATTTTATTTTTTATTTATGTGTGAAACAAAATCCTTTTCTCAGAAATGGAGCCATTTCTTGCGTGCAGTTTGTTTTGCACTATTTTCCCTTTTTTACGTTGACATAGGTACCTATACCTACCTAGGTAGTGTACACTGTACCCATGTTATACCATTTTTAACGGCCGACTTGCGGGCTTTCGAGGTCTTTTGTTCCGTAATTGAGTATGCTCGGTAAATTATTTGAGCAGTCAGTTTGATTTATTCGATTTATAGGACAACAGTAAAAAGAAATTGTTGAGTCCTCAACTCGAGGAAACCAGTCCTCACCAATTTACGGTAATGTGGGTAAGTTGTAACAAAGCTAGGATATGTCCTACTTACCCCAAATCAGTTTTGATAAACTCTACATAATGTTGCCATTACACCTACTTTTCTATTAGACTATTCATAATGATGAAATACCGTTCCTTTTGAAGTACCAACGCATGATTCAAATCATGTATACGCAAGATTTCAAATAAGATATTCCACCCCTGCGCTCCAACAGCCCATATGAAAAAAAAAACTCAACTATGCAACAGAATGCGCCGCACTTTAATTTCAATTTAAAAACATCAAACACGAAAAGAAATGTTTGCGCTCTTACTGTAGCGAACGATAGAAAAACATAAACAAAGCATCACCGACCTTTCCCTTCGTTTAGGAATTACACCAAAATGTTGACAGAAATAGAAACACAAATCTTTTTTATGTGTGGGTATATAGCGTATCTATTCGTTTCACCTTTTCCCAGTAATAATTTTATCACACACCATACACATTTTTTTTTGTTATAATAGAAAGATGCAATCAGAACAAATCCCGCCGGCAATTATATAAATTTCTAAATTATTCCACAGTGTGAAAGACAGAGAAAGACAAACCCTATACCACAACCCTTTGGCGATTATACGTGCTTTGAAATTCGACCTAGTCTATCTCACTCTAGTTTGAATGCCACCCCATCAACAACTCAATTGACATCCCTATCACACACCAATTTATTATTATTTATATTTTTATTTATCAAAGTACTGAACATTGCCATTCGAACATGCGCACTGCACTCACCTGTTTTATCAAAACACACAACAAAAAACTCGAGTCAAAATAGTTTGCGAACAATCGAGAGTTAGCACGCGCGTGCCATCTCTTTCTCATATGTCATAAATAATTGTAAACACAACACTGCGGGACGGTGATGAGAAGGATAATTGTTGTAATGTGCCACCATTTAAGAACTTCTATTTCTGTTTCACTTTTTTTTCTTTTCGTTTTCAAAAATTTGTTTTCACTTTTCCACTTCTAAAATACACATATTTTGTTTGTTTTTTTTACTGCTTTGCTTTCCAATCGGTAAAGACAAGACTAGCAATTTCTCAGGGGATAGATACTAGCGAACACGACGAATTTGAAGAAAAAAACCGAAAATAAGGTGTATATCGAAATTTTGATTTTTTTAACGAAGATCCAACACGGGTGGTGACTGGTGAGTTGTTCTTTAAAAGTCGCAACAAAATTCCACTGACGAAGATGTAGTTTAGCTGAAGTGGACGTTTGTATCCGACTCGCTTGCACTTACGCTCTAAAGCCACCGAGATTCACTTCGCGTCAAGAGAAAAAGAGAATTAGCAACAATTTTATCTGTGAAAGGGTCGACACTATGCTTTCGCGATGCATACACAGGGGGTTATCATGTAAACAAGTGCATGTTAAAATGAGACAGAGTGCATTTTTAGGTCATCATATAAACTTGGTTTCTTTTTTTTTCGAGTAAACACCATACAAAAAAAAATTAAATGAATTGAGAAAAGAAAATGGACAAGAGTGCAAAAAGTTTCACTTGAATGTTGGAGTGGAAAATTTCCGCCGAATTCTTTCACAAAATTACTGTTTAGACACTGAATTCATGACGTTTTATATTTTGAAAGGCAATTTCACCGTTTTTCATCAGTTATGTGGCGAAAATTCGATTGCGCTCCTTTTTTCCCGATATCCGAGATATGCACACACCACTTTGCGATTCAGAGAACTTTTCCAATCTGCCTTTTGTGTTGTGTTTTTTTCTTTTGCTATGCGCTGGCTGGGTACAAAAATTTTCTGCGATGTGGGAGATGTGTATGGTGAAAACGAAGGTGAGAGATTGTGTGATGCATTCTTTGACGAAAGTTTCTCGGGGAAGTGTTTGGAAAGCGACTGAGAATGAGGCACTTTCATTAATTTTAATATTTATGTGAAACACATTATTGTAGGTAGGTACCTATCTGAAAACGAAATACCTACATGGAATTTCGTAAAAATAGTTGAATATGAAAATATGCCTGTTTAAATGAAAACTTTTTTCAGTAAACCAACGTAAAATGCAACCTTTATCGCGAATAACAACGGCACAAAAATAAAATAAAATTGTTGACACTTCTGAGATTCAAATTAAATACTTACCGCAAGAAGTAGCGGTAGTAGTAGTAAACTGCAGTTTACTTTGTGGTGGCCCGCATACTACTTTTGTTGCAAACATATCTAAAAACTGAACGTTGAGAACATTAAAATAGCGCCATTGACAACCTCAAATTTATCCTTTATCTCAAAAAATGTGTTTTCACAATAAATTTATAAGTTCTCATCCAGCCACCGCTTTGCGTCAACGGTATTCTTGCCATATGTGCTGCCGAATTTAAATATCTCCCCAGGCACATGACCCCCGTAGTTGGGTATCATTCCGGTGGTACGTTGATAAATCCTGAATGGCGCATTCAATGGCAAGGATGTGCCAACTCCAGTCGTTTCCATCGGCACCCATTCTGCACTGCGTCTATGATGATAGTTGTTCGCAAACTCACATAGAGCGCTGGTTGTCAAGTCCTTACTGTTTTGTCCGAAACGATTGAAGGCCATTGGAATGTGACCACTGTATCCTTTGTAAAATAAGAAAACGTAAAATATAATTTTTCGCTATTTTGGATGAATTTCTAACAAATTTCTCGAAATGGGATTGAAAAATAAACTGATTTAAGGACAAAATCGACTGCTTTCTCGATTTAGAAAATAGGGGGAGACAGTAAACAGCATGAACAAGAAAAATATCATACTCGCGTTTCAATTTGTTACCGTTATTCCGCATAACGTAGTAATGGACGTTGGGAGCCATTTTTATTCATCGCGATGCAAATGTTTAAAAACTAAACCGGCCTAAGTTTAGCCAATGTGCGATTACATTGAAATCGGGTCTAGTAGGATAAGTAATCTATTCAAAGCTTACGGTGCTCTTCGCCCGCACGTAACCCTATTATTGCATTTGCAGTTTGTGTCCTACCTTTTATGAGATATTTTTCTGGATCAGTTTCCAGCATAAAATGTGGTGGCGTGTCCTTTGAATATGGAACCTTCACTTCATCTGCAACATCTCTCGACCGGAGTATACCTTCTGCTTCCGGTCGAACTGGTATCAGCGGTAGTTGATAGGTCGTGTCTAGCATCTACCCAAAGTCAACTTAAAAAACATGTTTCTCTTTTTTATTGATATCTTACTGATCGCTCGCCCAAATTTCTTGCGAAAATCCCTTCGCCATTCTGCAGTAAAGTCCTGTGTTTAAGATTTCTTCGTTCACATTTCAACTGTTGCATGTACTGCTCGTGTTCAGCTACACCTGCTGTCGCCGCAGCTAAAAATCGATCGCCAACTTTTGATCGTATATTCGGTATAAAGCCGTCGTAACCTGGTACTATCGGATACTTGAAGACAGCATCACCTTCCCGTTCGTGAGTCTTAATAAGATCGATTTCCTTGGGACTTGGTCTGTCTTCGGCAATTTTGTTCTCGTTTGGACCAGCGATCAATATTTTCGGCGAGTGTCTAACGCATGGATCTACGAGAAGCTTATGCGTAAGATTTCCATAGGTTTTGCCAATACGATACAGGTACTGTGGACAGTATCCCGTGTACCTGCAAAAAAGATCCGACCAATCAACTTCGGAATTGAACTCCAAAGTAGAACCAGCCTTACCCGGGGATGTAATGTGGTTCTGGCGTTGAGACTAGCTCCATAATATTTAGTTACTTAAAATTTTGTCTTAGAATATTTTAGGGATTTAGGCTTTTAGATCTGCAATACTTTTCCGGATGTCATTTCATAATTAATTTGATGGAGGACTTTTCGTTTTTGTAGACAGTAGTCTTGTCGACTTTTTTTTTTTTCAAAGCTCAGTAGGTTAGGTTAGGTTGAGTGGGGTTGTGAGATCGTCACAAAAGACCAGGCACCAAGACGGGCCCATCGCCATCCCCAGGTCAAAGCTCAGTAAAAAGTAGCTTAATTCGAAGACACAAGCAATAAAAGGCGATCGGACCATCAAAAAACACACCACACGGAAAACTGCCAACAATCAGTCAGAAAATATATTTATTCTTATCCATAAAATAAAAAAAAATAAATCTTGTTAAACACCAGCAACTTGTAGCATCTTCTCTATGCTTACAATCTTCTCTCTTGGTTTTCCCTTGGCATTACCAGCCTCAACCTCGAACTTATCAATTGCTTTCCAGCCATCCCATGTTACCGCAGGTTTGCCGCTGACATCCAGCCCAAGTTTGGGAGTCGACGAGTCGACCACATTGCCCTCGATATCATCGCAAATTGATTTCGCAACAGCGAATGCACCATTCATTGTGGTCAGAATGACTCCAGTTGGACCAGTTCCAAGCCAACCGGCTACATAGAGACCTTTGTCGATAACGTCTCCATCTGAGTCCTTTTGCAGAACGCGGCCTTTAAAACGAAACATGTTACATTGAAAACTTTTACGAATATATAAAAATACCTTCTTTGTTTGTGACATATCCTCGCCGATCGTCGAAATGTATAGTCTCATCGACAGGTTTCGACTTGTAACCGATACTTCGCAAAATTAAATCGGTCTGGAATTTCTCTGACACATCTGTTGGAATAGCTGTATTCTCTTTCAGCTGAGTCACAGTGAATTCAATGGAATCGTCATGTATGGCTTTCGGAGATCTTTGAAATACTGGCAGGAATTTCTTGCTCGCCTGCCCTGAGGATGACTGCTCGTTCAGGCTTTTCAGCATAAGTTCTGTAAGGCGTTTACGTGGGCGAGCCAAAGAGTTGACAACCTCTGGAATGTCTAAAAGCAAAAGAGTGAATTAACGTGGCTTGGTGCATCAGATCAGAGAGTCCACCGCTACCTTTGAAATCAGACTTTCGCCAAACAGTTGCTACATTTGGTAGTTTCAACATCTCCCTGAGTTCTTTTATTGTGAAAGCAGCCTGAAGCGGTCCGCGCCGGCCAACTAAATAGACGTTTTTAATTTTACTATTAGCGAGCGCCTCTAACGCGTACTCAGTGGTATCCGTCGACTTGTAAAGGAGACTCAAAAGTTGACAAAGCCACACCCAAAGCGAATCAGCCCAGATACCTTACCTTTAAGGCGTCCACAGGCGATAGAATCATTCTGGCAACGTCGACTGCGACATTGCCCTGTCCAACTAACGTGACAGTCTCCCCGGACAGGTCTGGATTCAGATCCTCTGACCCCGGCAGTCCGTTGTACCAAGCGACAAACTTTCGCGCCGATATCAGTTTTCCACAGTCCTCGTTGGGAACATTCATGCAACGGTCCTCGTCTGCGCCATAGGTTAGTAGAACTGCGTGATAGTTATCCCGCAAATGCTGTAGACTAAAGTCTCTGCCAAGACTTAGATTTCCAAGGAACTTAAAGCGGGGATTCTCTGCGGTTTTTGTAAATGTATTGATTACGTTTTTCACCTCGGGATGATCTGGTGCTACACCAAACCTGTAATTTGTGTATTGTAATTAAAAGCATGTTGCAAATAATAATATTAATTAGTTGACTACATGAGGACGGATATTCGGTTTATAAGGCATCGTTCTCAGCACGGTTTAGTTACAGCTGCACTATGAGGGGCGCAGCGTTTGTTTTATTGTGAAGCGGATTCGGGCACCTTTTTTTGTAATGAGTACCCTTGCAAAAACAATGTCCATTCAAATATAGACTTTGAAAAAAATTGTATAGGCGCTGAAAGGTTTTCTGAAGAGGAACGCCAAAAATTCAATTTTAAATACGAGTGAGTAGTAAAACTGCAGAGAACTCCACGGTAACAAGTACATTTTCAGGACCATGTACCTTCTTTTTTGATACCATCAATTTTGCGAATGCTTCCTGAACCCTTCACTGCTTTATATCTGGGAGTGCGAATGGTGGAATGTGCCGAAGGCGGTCCCGCATATGCAATTGAACTTTCACCAAATGCCACAACCGAAAGTGGAAACTTAAAAATAGGTAAACTTAAATTGAGTTACTCGTGACTGCAAATAAAAGTACAAGAACATGAAAAAAAAGTTTCAAAACCAGGCGTTGGAGTTGGGAAAGTTTTGTTGTTGAATTTTATTCCTTAACTAGCTGTACCCGCCCGGCTTCGCCCGTGCAAAATGTGGTTTCAGAATAGTTGATGGAAAAAAAATTTAAGAAATGTACTGTCTTCCAGGGGACACAATTTTTTATTTCTTTTGATAATCGCTGGAAGGAAAAATCAAAAAATCATCGAAAGACATTGTGGAGGTATATAGATCTAAAAAAAAACTCCCGAAGGCTGAGTCTGAGTGGACAATGAAAATGAAAGAAAATAATTTTTAGTTGATTAACTAACTTTTTTTTATTAATGTGACGATTCTTTGTATACTATGTTAGCGGTTTTGTTTCTATCGGCTAAGATAGGTAGAGATATTTCCTGCAATTACCCTGGAGCACGCTTCATATAACTGCCCGTGCGTGAAGCAATTCTATATTAAATCAACTCCCGCTTTTCTTAAAGTTTGTCCCTGTGCCTTATTGATTGTCGTGGAAGACAAACATTAATAGGAAATTGAATCCGTTTAAACTGAAATGAATAACTGCTGGTAATTATTTGTAGCCATTCTTGTTATAAACACCGTTTCTCCTTTACCACACCCAGTTAAAATGAACGCCTCCATAAAGTTTTTCTGTAACGATATCACTCTTAATCTGGTTCCATTACAAAGCTCTGGGGGCATTCAAATTGCGATAATGGGACCTCGAACTTTTAATTCAATTTTATGCGCTCTAATGCTATTTAAAAACTCGAGCGGCTAATTTACTGCCTCATCTTAATCGCTCTTTTAGCTTTTTTTGAAAGGCAAAATTCCCGCGAAATGGGTACCTAATTTACCCACGATCTGGTATCAGTGCACTGATACCTATAAATATTTGACATTTCTTTCAAAAATACTTTTTTCTTTGTAAGCAAAACAGAGATAAACAAACCTTTCCTATATATTTGACATTTCATTTATGGGTTTCTTTTTTTTCTTAACAAACCAAACAGCACACTGCCTCTGTCTGTCTCCCTCTCCCTTACAGGAGTAATAATAAGGTTAAAAGAGATATCAATATACTGCGCGGTTAGTATGTTTGATTTGAGAGTGAAGTGCAGCAACGGCTAACCCCCCAAAACCCAATTGTTTACAATGTTGTTTTTGTAATTGCAACCCCCATCTGTACTGTGTACTACAAAAAAAAGCATGTTGGTAATGGCCGACCGCTAATCGTCTTGCTTTAATGGGCATCGCGGTGTTTAATTGTTTTGTGTTTCGTATTGAACTTGTTTAATATTTGTGGACGTTTTGATTAAATAAAACAAATTGTCAAATACACATAGAAAATACCGAATTCTCGCATTGAAGTCCACTGCTTAATGGCACCAAATTCGTTTCATAATTTTTTTTGTTTTAGTTATCTTTTCTTCTTCGCAATTTGCGTGTGTGTATGCTTATAATTGACATGCAAGCATGAGGTGTATAGGTCGCTTCTCGCTTTAGGCTTGGATAAACATTTAATGAGATGCCATCTCTCTCCTTCCTAGTTAACAGGCTATACACATACACACCTCCGTTTTTGCAGAGCGGAGAGTAGAAAATAGTTCTTATTCTTACCACTGCACATGCACACTCCACAGAATAAATCGTTTCCCTTCTTATTACCGTTACGATTTGATATTTCTTTTGCGGGATTTCATTTTTTTCTTAGCAAACCAAACTGCATCTGTCTGTCTCTCTCTCCGTCACAGGAGTAGATAATAGATACTTTTTTTTTGTAAACAAAACAGAGTTAAACAAACCTCCCCTTACAGTGTTATTAGCAATCTCTCTTCATTTATCCCACGAAGCGTGGTAATTTTTCCCTTTTCACTGTACTCAAATTCCCTTTTCAAAACCCACGATACTTTTTGCGTTAAAATCCAGTTTTTGAAAGCAAAATTTGTATTACACGGAAAGAAAATCAAGTTAAATTAACCTTTAGAATAAAAATCGCAGTTTGTAACACTGCTATGATTTTTTTTTGTACCAGAAAATTTTTATAGAAGACGATTTACATGAGCTGTTTTTTATAGACAGTCAGTGCATTGATAATCATGGTGAAATACAGGTGTTGTGGTAGAATTTCACCAAAAATTTATAGTTTGAATGTTTTTTTGTTAGATTTCCGAAATTCCCACGATTTGGTGCATTATCCCTTTATCCACGGAAGTCTTTTCGGACATCGAAATTCCCACGAAAAGGAATAAATCCCACGATATAGGAACACTGCTACCCTACATATTTGACATTTCTTTTGTTGGCTTTCTTTTTTTCTTAGCAAAACAAACAGCAACTGCCTCTGTCTGTCTTCCTCTCCGTCACAGGGGTAATAAAGGTTAAAAGAGATGTCAATATTTTGCGCGGTTAGTATGTTTGATTTGAGTATGAAGTGCGTATCCACTAACCCAGGTGAAAATCGTAGAAATATTTCAAATTTTGCTTATTTATTTAAAAACCTTTTAAGTTATCGAGATAATGGATATCCTAAATTGTACTTGCAGATGTCCTTTATAAGCTGGTACTTAGTATATTTAAATGCTCCCAGTATTTTCGAACGCAAAGCGTTGCAAAGAAAAAATCGAAGCGAAACGAAAAAAAAAATTACTCTTGTCCAATTTTTTCCGGAATTTATAGAGATATAGAGTTAAGAAAAAGTGGAGATTGTAGGCCTAAGTATCCTCTATAAGCCTGTGAAAAATTCACCAGAATATATTCAGCAATTTCTAAGATTTTTGCATTTAAAGACATGCAGTCAATTTCAATTTTAGTCGAACAGAACTACACCAATTTTATTTATATGTAGAGATATGTAGAGATATGTAGAGATATGTAGAGATATGTAGAGATATATGTAGAGATGTAGAGATTGCAGATAAGAAATCGATTTCCTAGTGTCTTGTTTTGGTTACAGCCGGACATTGCAAAAGTGAATCACTAACCAGTAATACAACTGAGTGTTCGACTGCCCTTCTGATTTATATTTCGCACTCAAAGTTGAACTGATGACGATGGTGTTTCTAAAACTAACTCTGCAGCTAGCTCAACAGTTTTTTAAATACTCGTATTCAGCAATTGATTTCAGGAACGACATTCACATTCATAGGGCAGTGCTTCGCTCCAAATTCTGAGAAACATAAACTTATTGCGTGATGCATGAATGGACGACTCTTGGGCCATGTAAATGTTCACGTCAATGCAGTGTATACAAAGATAAGAACTTCCTCCCAAGGGGTTTTTCAATAAAACATCCAGCTGTAGCTACACAGAAATAAATTGTTTTAATTAAACAATTCAGTTCGTTCTAAGACGCTAAGTGGAGAATACAGCATACAGAATACATAGGAACATGGAAGATCGCAGTGCTTTTGCTGTTTTAATTTGTTTTGCGTTGTTAAGTTCAACATTTGGGGGCATAATTGTGCCGCAGAAATCCGATCACAGTCGATTTTCACGTCTCATTGCACGTAGGTAAACACAGATATCGCTTTGAAGTCTAATTTAAATTCCATATCTTGTAGCCAGCCTTCATGTTTTTAGAGGAAAGTGCATTGAAACATCAAGTGATTTGGCAGACTGTCAGCGGTTTTGTATTGCGAGACGGCTTCAACACAGTGGCTGCAATTTCAGTAGAAATGTTTGCATTTGTTCAGACAAGGCAGTTGACTTTGAAAACTATGATGGCGAATTTCAAGTGCTTCTTTGAAGTAATTGAAAGATAAAAGCAAATAAATAAATATGTACTAAGGAAATGCCTTCATTTTGCACATCGTTTGTAAGGGGCGTTCCCCGACACAAAAATGATGAATCGAACTCAGCGCGGTGAACCCCAGACCGATTTAGCAAGGGATCCCAAGTTGCATATGGAAGATTCCCGGGAATGCTTTTTCTAGTTGTTTTGTTATAAACACACTGCGAACTGACAGATGTAGATGATTGTGGCAGGACATAGTTCTGTGGCCATTGTTCCAGCCAACACCTAGTAAACTTGCATATTGAGTTGACGCTCATATTGCTACCCATGAAACCCTTTGGTGGCAATGAAACCATTCCATTGTCACCGAGATTAGCTAAACGATTGCGCTAATTTGTTCGTTATCTACTAATGAGGAAAATAACAAATTGCAAGTGCAATTAGAATACTGGCCATACTGAAAATGATAAATACATGAGAGCCAGGTACACCGCCGTCATTAGGTCTATCTGCTCTGTGAAATAGTGCACAGTTCCTCACAATGAATCTGCAGTTCAGTAGTACACAGTTTTTAGTTTTGGTGCTTCTCGTTCTCCTGCAAATCGTTGATGGCAGACCGACTTTAAGCTTAGAATCAATCGGAAGTATGTATAAATCATAAATGGTATGCATTCGACTTTAATAGAAATTCCAATTTGCAGGCTACATATCCAACATTATACGTTCAGTTATTTTTGGTTAGCACACTCACCGCACTAGTCCAAATGGAACAGGTAGTTTCTCCAAAACATCAACATCACAGTCGGGAATTCGCTTCAAAATGTATTGGGCGGCATAGAATCCAGCCGGTCCAGCACCAACTATACACACTTTTTTCCTAGCTGCCGCGATAGCACTTGTACTAAACTTGCATGTCGACCGAATTAAATTGAATCTGTTATGTTTTACAAAATTATTTACGGCAAACATTTGTGCAATTTCACTAAAGAATATTAGAAAATAGACGCAGTACACAAATTACCGATTTCACAACTTATCACAGCTGGTTTGTTGGTTGGTTTTTTTTTACACTAGTTGTCACTTTCACAATGACAGTACACTTTGTTATCATTTGCAAAGAGCTTTTTGTGGCTTTTCAACAGATGATGTTACCGATTAAGCGCTTTCGTACGAGGAGACATCTTGAAATTTGTGCAAACGTTATTTGGTTTTGGACTACGATTCGTTGAACTGTACTGCTTTGTAGTTATAAAAACATGAACACGTAAAGGTGTGTAATCCCGAATTTAGAAAGACAAGCCATTTTAAGGAATTATTCTCTCCAGAGTGGTCAATTCGGTACTACTCTATGTTGCACCAGTTTGGGCAGGAGCACTAGCAGTAAAAGAGACCAGGAGGAAACTAACATCGTCATACAGACTTTGTGCGTTAAGAACGATAAGCGGTTTCCGAACTATCTCGGATGAGGCAGCTTTTGTTACAGCCGGAATGATTCCTATCGACATTCTTGCGGACGAGATGCAACGAATCTACACTAGAAGAGCTTTTAGTCAACAAAGCGTTAGTGACACAAAAGCAATAAGGAACGAAGAGAGGTCAGCCTCAATAGCTATGTGGGACAATACTGCAAAAGGCAGATGGACCTATAAGTCGATTCCAATCATAGAAGTGTGGACAAACCGAGCTCACGGCAGCTGCAACTATCACCTGACGCAGTTCCTGTCCGGGAACGGCGGCTATCGGAAATATTTATACCGATTTGGACACGACAGCTCACCTCTTTGTCCAGAATGCTCAGAAGAAGATACCGAGCACGCTGAGTTCTATTGCGAACGCTTTCAACAATGGAGAAATAATCTGCCTAGCCCGTCAATAATTATAAATGAGATGGTGAACTCGAAAGATAAATGGATGGAAATTTGAACACTAGTAATTAATGTACAAAACGAGCTACGGAGAATAGAAAAACGAAGGAGAGAAGAAGCAACAAATTCAGTGAGCAGAGCATAAAATGCTTACCAGCCCCGCGAAGTAATACCTAACGGCCGTCCCGCGGGGAGAGTGGTGGAAGGGTGTGGATTAGTACGTAGGCGCACTCCTGGCATCGATTATTCGGGTTTTGCGAATCGTGCATGTTTGTAGCACGGGCTACCGCATCTTTAGAAGATTACCACATCCATTGGCGCAACCAAGAAAAAAAAGCCCTTTTAAGGATCGTAGAAATGCTTAGTTTTATTACTGAACATGTTGAGTAAAAGTAGTCCGATACATTAAATGACAACCACTCCATTAACATGTTTTGTAGGCAAATTCATTCCGTTGAAAAATCCACAATAGTTCGATCAGAGATAAAATATACTGAGGCATAAACCAGAGACAATCACCCTTATTCCGAGTGGCGTTTGTCGTTTTTTGTTTCGTTCACCGCCTTACAGAATGGCAGTAAAGTTTCTCACATGACGGTTGCCGTAAGCGAATAGGTTCAACATGACAAAAAGGTTCAGTGACAAAAAATGGCGTTCAACGACTGAAATTCCAAATTCCAAATTCAAATTGGCGTTTTTTAAATCGTCGTAAACGCCACTCGGAATAGGGGTGAATATGTATGATTTGTATGATTTGCCTCTGGCATAAACTACTGACGCTGGTTCCTCCAATTGTTGTCGCTATTTTGTTGTTTTACAAATTGTCAATCGATGTTTATTAAATCTGGCAACAATATAAAATTACAGCTGTATTTGAAGGAACAGTCACGTCAGTTACGTATCTACCATTAAATGGTAGGTAGGTTTGCCTGATTCCGGCCGTCTCCAATATTCGGCCACGTAAGTGAAATTGTTGTCGTACTTCTCTGGCTCGAATCTTAAAAGGCTCTGTTAGGATCTCTCTCTTTTTGGTGGCCACGGTGACCGAATATAGGAAAATATGTGTTTTACATAGAAATATTAATGTTTTATATTTTTTTTTATCTCTTAAGAAATATCAAATCGACAATTCAAAAAGAAAACCATATCACAAACTGAACAATTCAAACCTCAATGACAAGTTTTGTAGGAAAATGCGTTAAGGGGCCGACAATTGGCAACTCTACCAACAGTTCAAACTATGTAGTAACCATAGACAAACCATACAGTATTGTCTCTGCTAGTAACGTTTTCAAGATTCATCACATTTTTCCAAGCGAAAAGCTCTGAAACGCTTAAGAAAATAAAAGAAAAACGCAAGGCACTTCGCTTTTTTTTCTCAAAAAAGATTAAAGAGTTTATTCTGGTTTTTATTGCACTAATATTTACATACATCTCCCTGACTAAAAATATATAGATCGTATGATAGTTTATAGATATAATAAGACATATTTTATTATATGTTTCATCTAAGACATCGACTTCATGAAACTCGACCAGGAACGCCAGAATTATACAAATACCTGTGTCCAGTCCAACGCAAACGTTTCTTATTTTATTTGTTTTACTTCTAAGATACTTTATTTTTGGAAGAAATTAAATTGTTTACTCAACAAAAAGCTTAACACCTTCTTACATGGATGTGTAATAGTATTCCCTCGTTTGTTTGTCATTTGGAAAAAAAAACTAAGAAACTCTTAAATTAAAGCAAAATATTCATATTTTCATTTTGATAGTAGATAATAGTTACATATTATAATAAGAGTAGGTAGGTATAGTTAGAGTTCTCAAAAATATAAAAGTAATATCTGCAGTTAGTATCCACTTGTGTGAACTACCCTTCGCAGTCGTAGGTGTTCACTGTTCACACAAAAAGATACCACCAACACAAGGATCTTAGGTAACAAAATATTTATTTACAAAACATTGATCAATGGACAACGCGTTTACGCATTTGACTTAGAAGGGTACGCACACGTACAAAAAACAAAAAATGAGGAATTTTGTTTTGTTTAATTCTTTTATAAGAGCATTACAGTGTATTTAGAATATTGCTTGCACGATTAATATGAAAGTATACATTGTTTCTCAATGATAGCGAATATTTAAGGGAAGTAAATAATTGTAATATCCTATTGTGTATTAAACAGTCCTAGGGGTTCCTCAATTGTTATTGTTTTGTGGTTTAAATAGAAAAATATTTAATTTGTTTTTGTGATTTTGTTGAATGTTTAAGACTAAAATTGATTATTTTGAATGTGGTCCAGTGGTTCCGTGGAAAGCCTTCATCACAAGGAATCCAAGAAGCGTTGCTGCTGCAATACCAATGCCGGCTTTCCACCATACAGTGGGATCCTCTGTTGCTAAGCCAAACTGACGGAGATGTCTACGTACAAGCAAAAGAATGAAAGGTTAAATTAGAATACAAATCGAGGCAAGATTTTCATTGTTTACATGCGGCAAATGCACAATTCTTCTAAAAAAAAAACAAAGATTGGGTAAAGTTTGTTTATTCATACGGGGGAGACATACCAACTTAAAAAAAGGAGGGATATATCACACATCTATGTACCACATCTAGTTGAGGTTCTGATTTAAAGCGAATTACAGTGGCAAAGCAGTTGAGCCAACTATTGGACTAGCACCGAATACTACCCCACTGATGGGAATATAAAATGGAAATGGAAAAATATCCAAAGCAGAAAGCATTCGAACAATTTTAATGTGTTGCTGGTTATTTTCTTGTAGCACTTTTATACGTATGGTACTGAAAGTGTGCATCTAAAATAGGAACCCAAAGTTCGGTTGATGTGCCCATTTATAGATCCCTTTAGCTTTATCACGTTGTTGGGAACATGATACTTCAACTGATATGAGAAAAACTGCCCTAAATAATTTATTCAACTCTCAACCTTATGGGACATAACAGAAATGTGCTACGTCTACGAAAAATAAGAACTAGGTATACGTTACAATCTTAAGTAAAAAAACATGCAACGTTAGAATAAATACATTTCTTTGATTAGATGCTGGTTAGTGTCATTAGAGCTTAAAAACTCCTCGCCTTACACTCCAAGGATTTCACAAAAATATTGAAATTAACAACCAAACATAGACAAACAATAAAACACCAGTGCACAAGTCGCAAAATTAAAAAAAGAAAAAAATATTTGTAATGTCTCAATGGTATCTGGTCGAAAAACTGTTTTGTTTCTCTAACAGTAAAGAAGACGGAAAGAAATGAAAAAAAATATTTGTTTTAGTTTTATTAATTCGGCAATAAAATTCACACTTACGCTGACTCCCACAGCTGTACCAACCTGTGCTTGTAAAACAATATCCAAGCGGCTTGGAAACGACTACAATATAAGAACAAATTCCAACCGCACGCCACCACCACATAGAGTAAAAATTGGACAAAAATGTTGAAAGAAAAGTGAACAATTTTATAACAAGTTGTATTAATAGAAAATACCCGAGTTTTCGAAACAAAAAAAGAAAAATTATAATAAAAAGAAAGGAAACGTCTTTTTTTGGAGTGGTTGATGCAATGCGTGTTTTTTGGTTAAGAAAAGCTAAGTTGATTTTTTTTAAAGCCGCATTATAACAAATTCACAAGAAAATGCCAGTAGAACTTCTAATTTTGTGATAAGCGGCAGTTTAATACTGGATTTACACCAACACGCAAGCACATTTTTGCACGAGACGGGACAGAGAGATCCGTTTTCTCGCAGTCAATGCTTGTAAAGGAGTAAGAATGAGATCACAAATCAGACGCCTAAAATGTCATGGATGTGCTGCCCATAATTATAGATACGTAAAACGGAAATAAACACAAGTTCCTGGGAACATAATTTCTGTAATCAGTTGAAAACATTTCTATTTCTGATTTAAAACATGTGAAACGCAAACGGTTTTAAGTTTCAGAAAATTAAACCAAAAATGCATCAATTAGTTGTGCGAAATTATTAAATAATTGTCTGTTCATCGCTTCCGGAAGGCATTTTGTTTTATAGGAAAGCGAAATTGCATAGCTTTCCCATAATTCCTACCACGTAAACAAGATGGCCGACCAAAAAACGTGTCAGGGCACTCATTCCGTAATTTTCAAACGATTATCGTCGAAACGATAGACCTCCAAAAGTAGCAACTAAGTGCCAAAATTACGAGTCTGAGACCTTAATTCATTTCATTTTCCACAAATGTAAAGTAAGCTGACGATTGTGAAACAAATTCGGACAAAATATAACTTTCTATGGTCATCAAAGTTTAAAAAACGATATCGTCCCGACGATTATTGTTATACGGAATCTGCCCCCAGGTTTTTTTGCGTGTTTCAGTCACATGGCTATTTAGTATCGAGCATCTTTTTTATCTTCCGTGTTAGGAATGTGTGACCGTGTAAATGCGGCATAACTCTTTTGAAGACGAACATTTGCGACTCAAAGTGATTGAATTGGATTTGCGGCGAAAGTGAGTACAAGGAGGACTGCTCATAATCATAATTGAAATCACCTCTGGTGTAGACTACTTAAGGCCATACCAGTTACCATACTAGTGGAAGTGGTGTCTCTTTATAGGTATAAAGAAATTATGAAATCCTTTCTCCAGCATGAACGCCAATATTTTGCTGACCACGCAAGTCCACCAATAATCTATTTTACGCTGCTAGTGAGATTGACAGAAGCAAAGCATTTTTACTTCGGAAAGCAATCAACTGTCATAAATGTCAACAATAAATTTTATTCTAGTGAAGGTCCCTTCAAATTCATACTCCAATTATCACGAGTAGCTGTCCACACATTCAGGAAGCTGCTTTTATTGATGCAACTCTTTAGGCACAGCTGCATTCGCATAATTGGATGACAGCATAATGTGGGGTTATGTTGAGTTGTATGTTAGGTTCGCAGACATTTTTCTGTAACAATTCCCACATTCTACAGTTAATTGAATTTGTTGTATAACCTTAATCACAATAGGTATAAAAGTTCGATATGTAAATAGGTTCCTCCATATTTGTGTCATGTTAAGTAGCAGCAGCAAAAACTAACTCTAGCCCACAAACCACTAAAGTATGAAGTTGATGTCCCCATTCTAACTATCACCATACGTTTTAAGTCAAAGAGACTACTGTTACAAATACTCTAAGATAATACAAACAAACGTCCCCAATCCATAGCTAAACCCAAAAACAAAGACCCTAATCCAAATTGAAGGATGGCACAAGCCCGCAGTTCCCGTGAATGAACAACATACTATTTTTCTCTCTCACGCGATATCAACAATATTTTATCATTAACAAAAATAAAAATGCCACTCGCAAACACACACGTGTTAATATGATTAATGGATATCTCTATCAAAAGAAAAATGTTAAAATGTTAAACGCGCATTGCATCATCATCCAAATGAAACTTTACAATGAAAAATCATAGAAACCGAATGAATACTCACGGGAAGGCAGCCATAGTAGCTAACTTGATATAGAGTTCCTTTTTGTTGTTCTTCAGTGTGAACAAATGCGGCGGCAGAAGTTTGTATTTCTCACAGAACTCGGCCGGTTGCAACAGATAGTCCTGCCGATTCTCACTCAGATCTCCCTTTGTGCCGACAATCATCACTGGAATCTTACTCTCGGCATAGTACTTGATATAGATGCGAGCGACGTATTCAAACGAACGTGGATTGGAGGTGTCATACACCAGGCATGCCACGTCACAATTGACCTCCTGCGGCAGCAGTGGATCCAGTACCTGTTTCACTTCGATATCCCTTAGAATGAGATGCTTCTCCTGGCCGTATACCTGCACTGCGTTCACACAATACACCACATTTGTCCTGAAGTCCTTTCCGATTAGACTCTTCATATCTTCGACTAGAATGCCACGACACAAGCCGGTCTTGCCGGCTCCTTTGGGACCGATCACATGACACATGTACACCGATCTGCTGCTTTGTCTTTTTGCCAAGTCGATTCTACGCTCGCGCGTAACATGAATCGCCGCCAACTGTGACTCGTTTTCATGGACATTGAATCCCAAATAGCCCAAGTATTCTAGCGTTTTTGGCAGATCAATGAGCGTCATCAGGGTCCAGCGACACAGCCAGCCGTGTAGGGTCACCCAACCCCTGTCGTTAACTGGACACGATTTGCGTATATCTGTCGAATATGACCACGGCGATGAGGGGCAGGTGCTGAATAAAAGTTTGTGTTCATCGGGAGAGAGTGCGCCGTCTCCGTCTTTGTCGTAACGCTCGAACAGAGCGATTAAAAACTGTTGGCCACGATGGGAGAGTTCTGTACTACTGCCGGGAGGTATTTTAATTGGTGGCTGCAGATATTCCTTGCACATTTCCAAGTTCTCATTGTAGCCGAAGCGACGCAATACCGCCCAGGTGGTTTCGTTGCGTCCTCTTTGTACAAACAGGCAGTGCAGGTATAGGAATCCTTTCAGGGTGACAGCATCGTTGAATATACCGTCGGGGATGTTCTTTAAAATTACGGCTTTCACTTCGTCAAGTATCTGCGGCTGGAGGGGCGTGTTGAAGCATCGTCTTTGGAATAGATTCAGTTCGTAGTCATTTAGCAAGTTGTCACCGTCAATATCGCAAATTTTGAAGATTCGCACTAGAGACTTCTTACACGCGGGCGTCAGCTGCAAATAAAACGGATTGTTATGAAAATTTCATGATGCAATTCAACAAGAGCTTGGTTTGAAGACCAAGCTAAATTGGTTGTACAGGCAACACTAAGTAGCCTGGACGTAGTCAAGGAGTTTCTCCTCAGGGAGTTGTAGCCACATTTAAGATAATCTAATCCCAGACTGTCCGTTCCTCTCTTGGCTAACAACTGCACCTCAGATTTACATTGTTCTCGCTCATATTTGGAGCAGATGGGAGATATCGAAAGCCAGTGTCATAATAAATAAACGCTAAGACTTGCACTAATACGATAATTCCTCGTGTCATTATCACATGGGATAATTAAGATATTGTGTGCCTACTCCCAATAGACTGCTGTTATCAGTTTTGCAGTACGATATGTAGCCGTCGGATAACGTCAATTTTTCAGACGACAGAAGGCCAATTTCAAACGCAAGTATGCCCTAAGTTGTATATATGGAAAGTTGAAAGTCTATTGCGCAATTGTACTCACATCTTGCTCCTCCATTATGTACAGTGGCGATGTCGGATGCAGTACAGCCTTTTGTGCGTAATAGAACATTTCCGAAATGTTGTGTAAAGTCTTTGCCGAGCATTCGACACAGCTCTCGATCTCTGGAAAGTCCTCCATGACGGTTAGAACACTCTGCAAATAGAAGACAGATTTATATCAAACTCAATGTGACAGCCAATTAGCTGGCCAACTAACATCAATTGTCGAGTATTCCACTAAATCGACTTTGTTTCCCACTAATACAACCGGTTTTCTAATCTGCTGCTGATCTTTGTCGCATGAGTTGCGAATAAATGGAAGCCAATGCGAAGTGATACGGTCCAGCGTTTCATCGTCATCGACTGCATAGACAATGCACACAACATGAGCCTTTTGAATTTCCTCCTGGAGTATCTCGTCGGTCTGTTCGATACCTGAAGAGAAACAAAACCTTAACACTGACGATGGTGTTGATTTTATTGTTACTCACATGAATAGTCAACAATGTTAGTTGGAACCTGCTCGGGTGTTACGTTTGCGGGAATTGTGATCTCTTCAGCTTTGGCGGGTACATCTTCGGGAAACTCTTCACTGACCAGCGACAGGATTAGTGAAGTTTTGCCGACGCCCTGATCCCCCACAAGAAGGATGCGAACATTCCGACGAGTCGCATTCCAAGCGACCATAGCTCAGCCGTTTCTTTTTATTTAAATTCCAATCGATCAATCACACACAAGGCGCGTTGTTGAATACAAGTGCGCTCACAGTTCAATTCTAATGCTCTATTGGGTCACTGCAAACAAAAGAAGAGAAGGCTTACTTTATCTCTTAACTGCGAACTAGAAAAGTAATACGTGACACGTCTTCTAATTCTATTGTTATTACCACCACCCTCATGTGTGGTAATCGCAAAAGAAATACGATAGTTTATTGCAAAATACGGTAGATAAATGCCGCAAAACTAGAAATAGAATTCGATTTTCACATCGAATTAATCACACACACAATTTTTTGTACGCGTAATCGATGATGGACCGAACAAAGTTCAAACGAAACAAAACAAAATCTTTGCAGGGGTTGCTTTTGGAGGATTGTTGTTTGGAAGATCTTCGCAGGAGATATATAGGGGGTCGTTTTCTTTCGATCCGCTTCGGTTGAAAATTTTGACATTTCTAGGGGGAGAACAACCACTGCACACGGTAATGGGAAAAATTGTTTTTGTTCGGGGGATGTCTGGCCGATTAATTAGGCTTTATCACATCGTATGGGTGACAAATTGTAATAGAATTTGATTAGGACTTTAAAATAGAATAGAATTTAGGTCAGCTATTTGTTTTTGTTAAATAGTTTTTTATTTAAAAACAAAAAAAAAAATTACATAAACGCAGCAAACCTTTTTTTCACTAGGCGATGACAAATGCTCTTGACAGTTTCTTGACGTAGGAAAATTAGGAAGTGTTTGTACAAGTTTTGACATGCGGTGTGAGGGCGCTGCTGATGAATAGAGGATTTCTATTTAACTTGGGGTCAACGTTATACTACGACGAAGGACGAAAACAGAAGCAATTTGCAAGAGGAATACCTAGTTCATCCGCACAAGACGAAATGTAATAAATTTTGATATTTCAAGCAGTAAATGGAACTTTCGCACTCCATATTTAGGTCGACGGAGTCCATGGGTTGAAGCTCCATTTTCAAACAATTGTCATTTGTGATGTATTTCTTCGAATAAAATGTAAAACATGCATTTATCCATTTCGAACTAGGTATTTGAAAACATTTTCATTAAAGGAAAAGTATTTCCTCTCTGTTACCAGTTGAATAAAGTCTTCCAATGTCCTAGCGTACCGAAGCAGGTGTGCTATATTCTTTGGCATTGTCATAGCAGATAGAATAAGATCGTCAGATTTATGTTTGCATTTCCTTTACAAGAAATTAAATGATTACCACCTTTATTTTTTGTATTCAAATACACAGTATATCGTTAAGTCTATATCCCACCCATTTTGTTACATCTTAGATTTTTCATTGAGTGTTATATTAGAAGTATTCTGAATAGCCTCCCGAAAGATGGTCAACATCAGGTCAACTTTCTCAAACGTTGCATTTTCACCCATCAGACCGATTCGAAAGATCTGATCAGCAGTTGGCCCTAAACCTCCACTGATTTCAAGAAAATATCTACAAACAAAAATCAAATTAGCAAAAATGTTGAGGTTATTTTGAATGTAAGCTTACTTCTTCATTGCGTATTGGGAAACTTGTCTCCAGTCGACTCCCTTAGGTACTTTGATTGCATTCACGGTTGGCAATCGATCATCTTGCACAGGCACAAGCAATTCCAAGCCCATATCTTCGATGCCCTTTTGAAGCCTATATGAGCATTCCACATGTCTCCTTATCACCGACTTCAATCCCATGGAACAGAATATAGACAAGGCCTCTCTAAGTCCATACAGCAACGTCGACGAGACTGTATGATGATAGATTCTCGATCCACCAAAACAGTTCCAGTATTGACCCAGTAATGTAACATCCCAGTAGTATACCTTAATTTTTGTCAATCGTGACATTATACGAGTCATTGCTCTTTTATTGAATGAGATTGGTGACAGGCCCGGAGGTGCACCTAAAACTTTCTGTGACCCTGTATACGCAACATCAACCTTCCACTCGTCCATGTAAAATTCTGTGCCTCCCAAAGAGGCAACTGTATCGACTGCCAGCAGACAATCGAAGCGCTGACAAAGTGCTCCGATTTTACCAATGTTCGACTGTAGAATGCCAGTTGAAGAATCACCTTGAGCTATAAAGAACACCTGTGGCTTGTGTCCCTCCATGGCAAACTCAATTTCATCCATTGTCAGTGAGTGACCAAAACGAGCTTCAACAAAACGTACATCAGCTCCATATCGCTTGGCCATATCAGCGGCACGATGCGCCCACATTCCAGTGACACCAAACAGAACTATATCTCCCTCGTCTAAGAGGTTGCACATTACGGCCTCCATGCCCCCATGACCCGAGGCGCTGATACACATTGTGGCTTCGTTTTTGGTTTGGAAGGCATACCGAATGCCCTCTTTAATTTCGTCCATAATCTGTAAAGAACAAGTTATAGAATGTAGACTTTGAGTGGAGAACGTTTTGTTTGTTGTTAAATTCAAACAGAAAATGTGCCAACTCATACATAGGTTCATTTGACGTAATTTCATTGTAAAAGCCGTTGGATTCTCTTTTTTTTTTATATACTTCATGAGGTTAAGTTAAAAAAACTATAAAAAACCACCCTCAACTCAAGTACGAAGGGCAAAAACAATTTCGATAATAATCTGTTTCAAATTGTTAACTTTTTTCTTAGTTAGGTAAGAATGTAATTATTGTTGTTTTATTAGTAGGTAAGCATGGGAACTTGATTAGAACCGCAATTTGAATGCAAGAGTGTGACGTTAGAGTTGACTTTAACTCATAATCTTTGTCTGTCAAATGGAAAGTAACACGTCTGCCAATCGTAGACGAAAGATTCAAATCAAACGCCGCTCAAAACACATTTCCCAAACATTTCACAAATCCTCTCTACGAACTATTTTTCGGACGTCAGTTCATCTTCCGTCATTACTTCATTAGTACGTTAATATTCTACACAATTGAATATAAGTACTAAATTTCGATTAAACAGTCGAACTTGTAATGAAATCAAAGTTTACTACTTCAGTCCTGATAAGAGTCGTGCAAAACAAATCGTAATCTGTAAGTAAGTGCGCCAGCCAATCCATATGAGCCCGTCCATCATCCGTCCAGATGTAGATTGTATGTATCTCGTCTGATCGAAGTTCAATCCATTATTGGATGCAATAATAATGGATTCTCAGTAATCGTCCTCGAAAGAGATACCACCGTGCAATGACTAGTCAAAACAATCACGCATCTCAGAAATGTAAACGTTATCAACCCTGTGCGTTTATTTAATTACCAGACGAGGCTGCAATGTAATCTTTGTAGGTACTGACCTGTAAGCACTCAGGATGCAAGTGACCAAGAACTGGATTACTCATGGCCTCCAAAACACGCTGTGAGCAGTTCGATGGTCCTGGTCCCATCAGCGTCTTATTGGGGACCATTAACTGGCGCTTCAGCACTGTTGGTGGTGGAATTTCCATTTTGATTTCTGCTTGCACGCTTAACGCTAACTTGGTGAATACTAAATTTAATTTCGGTCGCCTGTGCTCCTTTTATATGCCACGCACGACAGTGTCTGGGTAATCTCGGTTACTTTCGCGGTTACGAACTATTCTAGAACACAACTGTTGAGCGCATATCACAGTTATGGCAAGCTTAACTAAATTTCAAATAAAAATAATTTAAATTTGCTATATGCTTTGGGATTGATACTCGCGAAGTAACTGAATCTGAGCTACGGTTTCGGAAGCGTCTTATACGATGTGGCTTATCTGTGTTGTGGCCGCTTATCAGGTTTTTGGTATTGTCGAATGCGAATCTCGCCTTTTAGTTGTTTTTGTTTTTTTTTTGTCTCCAATAGTGTTGGAAAATTAAAAAAATAACTATGAGATGCGGTCTGAGGTTAGATCGGCGGGTGCGATATCACTGATGTCAGATAGGCGGAGAATGTTTTCCAGATATGGAGCAAGGGTCATCCGTATAAGCCTGTTTCCTGGAATGTTGAGAGAAGTGCGAGTACAACAGATGTACAATGAAATAGCTTATCAGTCATCAATGCGTTGAGGGATTGCAGGAACATATGTCACTTGATGAGGTGATCGAACCAATTGAATCAAATGAAGGACATACTCCGAGTAAGTTTGCCGAGGAGTGTTGCATACAAATTGATTGCCACAGAACTCTGGGTTGGGTATGCAAAATTAGAATCATCAGTAGGCGATCAGCATGTCTGCTCTCAACACTTTTAATCCGAAATATACCAAGGCAACGTTTTCCTGAAGTGGTAGGCCATTTGAATTTTAACTAAATAATTGATGGACTTCTGTGGGAATTTATTATCTCGCAATTGATTATGTGTTTTGGTTTGTTAACAAATTAGTTCGAATCGAACCAGATTTATGTGCAGCAGTAATTGCATGTTTGGTTGAAACTTTGCGAATTTGTTTTACGTTTGTTATTATAAAATTTGAATCACTTGCTTTTATGCAGCAATATCCAGCACGATTAATCGTATTTTTATGCTTGTATTAAATGTTGTTCTGGGAAAATCTGAAACGCCACGTCTATTGCCTTTTTAGCATATATCCACAATCCACATGCACATTATTTTTAATGTGGCATTATAAGTACGGATTCATAGCCACATTCGTCTTTAGTACTGCTAAAAATGATTGTGCTAAGTTCACAAGAAACAGCAATTTCTCACCAGCATATAAAGAAACCCTGCTGTTAATAAATTATTCTATCGGTTTCGTTATAGTCAAAAGGTGTAGTGCTAATACATTCAGCTATACCCAGTCGATTGTGCTTACTTTACAAAAAGGAAACAACTCCCGCAAAATCGAACTGGTATTGCTAAAGTTAAAACTTAAGCTTAGTATCCTGCTCGCGCTAAATTTTATCTCCCATACAAAAATGTGTACAGAGATAAAATTTAGCGAGGCAGTTTAGCAAAGCAGTAGTCTGTTCGCACGCTAAATTCTTAACTTCATGTAGATGGGTCGATGAAAAGTCTCCACTGATTTAGCTCGCAAAATGAATGTCCGGTACATTAAATCGAAGATAAATTTTGACATATAAAACGGAGGAAGAAGTTTGTGTTGCGTTTACTATATGAATATATGTTTATGAATATTTTTTTGAAGGAATCAGCAGTTTGTTTGCCTTTTTTGCAAATAGGAATTTATGGGCCACGAAGAAAGGTGTCTTCTTCTGCTTGCTATTACAGAAATTATTTGAGCTGCTGCAGCAATGGTTTTATCTTCTTGAATTTTTCTTATACCCATTGTTTTGGAACGATTCAAATACTGCGATATCTTTGAAGTTTGAAATTCGCAAAATTGTAAAAATCACGTTTATTGAAGAAGAAATGGTTTTTGTCCCAACTATATGATGTTAAATAATAATTAAGCGAACTTTTATCTTTGGTGTGGAGAAACGAATTGGAGACTAGGGACGCTAAAATTTAGTGCGACCAGGATACTAGGCTTAAGTACTAATTTATTTATTTATTTTAAATCTACAAGCCGCTTAAAGCTAACAGATATTTGAGGTATAAAAATGAATTAAAGAAAGTACATATCCAAAAGCATTGCCTTAAATTTATCTCTAGGTACACATAAGTCAATATTACTGCAAGCTTCGTATAAAAAACCTTATTTTCGCATTTAAATTATCAGCATTTGAGATGAACCACGCAAGCATTAAATTGCGGCAATTGATTTTACTTGACAATAATTGTCAATACCTACTTGGGCACATAAAAATTCAGGTTTTCATGCTCTGTTGTTGGTAATATTTTTATGTTCCATTAGCCGCAAAAATGCATTTCCTTTTTTCAGAGACAGAGCGAATCTCAATTTCTTAGGGACATTTTGCAAATACTTTCACTAACACTAAAATAGTTGGAAGTGTGCCATTATTTACGTATTTAGACGACGAGTCTGTGAAAAATAAAGAAAAATTTACATTTCGCCGCTCCAATGGAGATTAACATAAATTGAATGGATTTTTTGAAACACAAGTTACAATTTAAAACAGATGACTTAAATCACGCACCAACACAAAGGCAAAAACAGAATAATCTCATTTTGTGTTTCATTGGGCACGAAAGATCTGAGACGAGAACAAAATCTGAAAATCGTAATGGAAAACGAGATAAAATAAAGTCTCCGCCGAAGTTTGTACGTCTGAATATACCTTGTTTTGTGTGCCTATGGCAGTTCTTTCCAGAAGTATTATATTCTTTAGAGTAAAACTTAATTTTTTTTAGTGAAATAAAAATAGTTTATCAACCGAAAGCCCATTCATTTTCATCGCGATAATTTCTTGAATCATTTGAGTTCAGTTGAGTTAAATTTATTAAGATTTTTTTTTTATTGAATGATTTGAATTCGTGATGAAACGTATTTGCATGACGTCATCAAGACCAAAAACTACCTTGAATGCAACCATTCCCATTCGACCATTACTCAAATCTGACATAAGAATTATTTATACCATTTACACTCTAGATCCGTTACCGAAATTAAACCGCGAAAAACTGGCAGAATAAAATTGATTTCATTTCTTTAAATTAACTCTAAATAAGTAGATAGATTGTAAAAATGCCGGATCTAAAATCGTTAGCACTAAGCGGTTCCACGGTGGAAAACTTATCCCGCCACGAAATGCTACAGTGGGTGAATACCACTCTCTCATCTAAGTACAATAAAATCGAGGAACTTTGCTCCGGTAAATTTCAAATACGCATTTTACTATACGAATTGTATTGATTTAAGGAGTCTCTCAGGTGTTGCTTATTGCCAACTAATGGAAATTCTATTTCCTAACTGCATTGGCATGAAGAAAGTGAAGACAACTGCGAAATTGGAGCACGAGTTCGCATCCAATTTGAAGTTGTTCCAAGGGGCATTCTTAAAGTTGAAATTTGATAAGGTATTCAGATTCAGTTCACAATTTTACTAGTGCTCTTAAAAATGTATATCCTCTGCAGAGTGTTCCCATTGATCGACTGGTCAAGGGTCGTTTTCAAGACAATTTCGAGTTCTTGCAGTGGTTTAAGAAGTTCTACGATATACACTCGGGTAATAAGGAAAATTCCAAGTCTCCAAATACGCTTGCTGTTAAGCCAATCCGGAAGGCCATCAGTACTTCAAATTTAAAGGCGGCCTGTGGGTTAAATGTAGTGTTGGTATCCGTTGAACTAATTCTTTGTGACCCGCAGGTAGTTCAGCTGGAATAGCAAAGAAGACAATTTCGACATCCGCTTCAAGTTCCAAGTCTTTGCGTGTAAAATCATCATCAACTAGCCACCTTACGCCGACGACTTCGAAACCCAGTCGTCCTGTATCACCGTCCAGCTTGGCAGTATTAAATGAAACATTAAACCAACTGAAGGAGGGTGTAAGCTTTATCAAATTTTTACATAAGATTTTATCTTGAGATCATGTTTTTGTTGCAGGTTGTCACGACGGAGCAGGAGAGGAACTACTATTTCAATAGGCTGCAACAGATTGAAATCCTGTAAGACATCTAGCCGTGACTTGATGTGCTAAATAAGTTTTGCTTTCTTTTTTTGCAGATGCAATGAATGTGAGAAGAACGGTGAATATGTGGACGTTGCCAAGAAGGTGCTTAAGATTCTCTATGAGAGTGACAGTGCAGAGCCTGTGGCGTCGACATTCTAGTTTTCATAACCTTTTTTGTAGCGCTCCGATGAAAGTGTGATTTATTTGTTACTGCATTAATAACTTGTTTGTATTATTTCACAAGGCTTAAAGTGATTTTATTTGATATTTTGTTGTAATAAAAATAATGTTGATGCAAATACCGTCTTTCTCTGTCAACCTTGACAGTCGGTGAGGAAACGATGTCCGTTTTCTAAATAATAATCAACAGATTTGGGAGGTCTAGAATAATAATTATAATCCGACAAACGTATAAGTAGATGTGCTTAGTTTTCCTCATCAGGAAGCGAAATTTTCTCACTTTTTGTACACAGCTGTTGGGTCATTGTATATGAAAAATGTTTATATACAATGGTTGGGTGCGCCTAATTTTATGCAACATACATTTGTAAACTCACTGCGAGACGCGACTTCAGATTTATATAAACGTACATACTGGCAACCAGTAACGCCGATTTCAGTATTGGCCAGCGTGGATAAGTAAATGCAGATAAACCACACGCAATACTTATAAATCAAAATTCAGCTGTAGACCAAATCAGTTATTTAATTTTAATAAGCCATTCACATTCCTTGTCATATCTAAGACCTTATCATCCACTTTAAGCAAGTTATCTATAGCCCATCATATCGAAGAAGCATAACCACGTTTGATAGTGGCAATTTACGTGGTTCTTGCCTCTGCGAGCAGTCAGTCTTGCTTCTAGGATCGAGTCAGCACCATGGCGGCTAGAGACAAAGTTTTGATAATTTTCCTATCCGTAGGGTTGGCATTAATCTACAAGAGTATAAACGAATATTTTGGATCAGTTGCGCGACCCGACCTTCCTCTGGATCAGTACTGGGGTGAAGGTGAGATACCAGCGGACTATAATAATTCTGCAAAACTCCAGTTGGTGCGGCCTTATTACCAAGACAGCGTGAGACGAGATCTGCTTAAATGCTGACGTGGTTTATACTTCCATACTCTCCTTTCAGGTTATCAATGACCTAATCGAACGGTTGCGCAAAAATATTTCACTAACCGAACCGCTTGAGGATGTGAACTTTGAATATGGCTTCAATACCAATTACTTAAAGGAGGTGATAAAGTATTGGAGTGAAGACTATCTTCAGCGATGGAGAGAGCGAGAAATAAAAATTTGGCAGTTTCCCCATTACACGACTATGATTCAGGGGTAAGTGAATGCAGAGAGATTTTGATGGGGAATAACGATTGTTCAACTTTAGGCTTCGCATGCATTTCCTACGCCTGAAAGTCTACGACGATGTCAAGGAGACTAAACAAATGTATCCATTACTGATCTTGCATGGCTGGCCCAGTTCAGTTCGAGAATTTTACAATCTTGCTCCAAAGTTATACGAAGGGGATGCCGATAGTAATTATGTCTTCGACATGATAATACCAAGTTTGCCGGGCTTTGGATGGTCACAGGTACATTCACTTCATCTGTTATTTACTGGGGTTCTCCTACTTTTTTGTTCTTCTTCTAGGGTTCCGCTAAAAAAGGCATGGGTCCAGCACAAGCAGCGGTCATTTTAAGGAATTTAATGGCCCGCATTGGCTACAAAAAGTTCTTCATCCACGGCAGTGACTGGGGATCAGTTATAGGCTCACACATAGCAACTCTGTTTCCAGAAAACGTTTTAGGCTTTCACTCAAACATGTGCGTGCTATCCACTCCATTGGCAAGGGTCAAACACTTGGTTGCCAGTCTAGCGCCATCTCTCTTCGTTGAGAATGAAAATAGGGACTTTTTCTTCCCACTATCGAAGACCCTAGCCAGCTTCATAGAAGAAAGTGGTTACTTTCATCTTCAGGCTACCAAGCCCGACACAATTGGAGCTGCACTCACCGATAATCCAATTGGTCTAGCTGCATACATCTTGGAAAAATTCTCAACTTGGACAAATAGCACTTATAAGACGCTCCCAGACGGCGGCCTAACTAAACGCTACAAATTGGACACCCTCATTGACAATGTCATGATATATTATCTAACCAACTCGATTACAACTTCACAGCGCTTCTATGCAGAAGCAATTTCGAAGGAGCAACTTGCCCTTAACTTGGACCGAGTGCCGACGTCTGTTCCGACAGCGTGTGCGCGCTACAAGGGAGACTCGCCATATCATTTCACTATGGACTTTCAGTTGAAGGATAAATACAAGAATTTAATTCAGAGCACCTACTATCAGCAGGGTGGTCATTTTGCGTCACTAGAACGGCCCAATTTAGTGTACAAAGACATTATTAGCTTTGTCAAGAAGGCACAGCGATACATAAAAAAATAAAATTTGAACTAAAAGAAACCAATTAGGAATTTTTCATTAACACAGTGATACGCTTAGATCTTCCAGTGTTGGTGTTAGAGTACGTAGAAGGATTGCTGCCTGGCCAGATAAAGAAATCTTAGAAATACCTACACAGAAATGTTAGAAAATACAAAAGGCGTTCGTAAATAGTGTCGGTGGTCGTAAAAAAATTGTAAACCCTCGCTACTCGATGAGTAAGGTCTATTTAAGGCCACCACCCACACGTTGGTGTAACAGAGCAATATTAATATCTGCAAACCCTAGGCAGACTGCAAAGAATTATTGAAAACTCAAAACAGATCTTAAGTAAGATCATAATGTAACTGCCGCATATTTGAAAACAATGACACAAGCTTGTCCATTGTTGAAAGAAAGTAGCCAAACATTTTTGACGGCGTTAAGGCCCCTAAAACCTGACCCATTTTGTGATTTTTATTTCAAAACTTAAAGCATAACATCTCAGACAACAACTTTCTTAACAAACTCAATAAAATCGCTATAAAGCACATTGGGTGACTCCAGTGCAATAAAATGTCCGCCATCTTCATGATACGTGCTATGAACCAAGTTAAGCCATTTGTCTTTAATTTGCCAATCACTGGAAAACATTATATCATGTCGGAATCTAGCACATCCATATGGTGTTTCTGACTGGACTTTTTGAATTTGTAAGTCCCGCTCCGCTTTGGCATATGCCTCTGAATACAACCTCTGTGAGGTAGTTATCGAATTGGTCAAATAGTAAATCATAACATTGTCCAAAAGTGAGTCCCACGTGTATTTCTTGTCAATACCACCGTTAGAAAGTTTTCTGAAAGCAGGATTGGTCCAGGTAGAGAACTTCTCAAGTATGTATGCAGCCAAACCAACTGGGTTATTAAGCAGAGCAGTTCCAATAGTGTCCGGTTTAGTTGCCTGGATGTGGAAATAACCTGACTCTTCGATCAGAGTTAGGAGTTTGTCACTTGCTGGTAGATAAAACTTCTCTTGATGCTTCTCATAGAATGCCGACGGATAAATGCTTGATATAGCGAGTTTAATAGTTGACAGTAAAGTATTGGTGAAGCACATATTGGAGTGGTATCCAATGGTGTTCTCGGGGAACAATGTTGCCAGGCTGCTTCCAATAATACTTCCCCAGTCACCGCCTTGAACTAAAAACCGATTGTGACCGAGACGAAGCATCAGGTTGCGGAATACGACAGACATTTTTGTAAAACCCATATTCTTCTTGGCAGATGGCTAGAAATACAAAAAAAAAAAAACATTCATTGCAATAAAGTGTGAGGGATGTTTTGTGAATGATTACAAACCTGAGACCAACCATAGCCGACCAGGCTTGGAGCTATAACTTCGAATACATAATCGTGATCTTTTGAGGGAGTTGTTAGCAGTGGAATTAGTTCGTAGAACTCGCGAACGGATCCTGGCCAACCGTGAAGCAATAGCAGAGGGACGACTACTTTGGTACCGGGATTTTTCGGCTTAATGTGCAGGAAGTGGATATTGAGTCTGGAAATTAAAAATAGGACTTTATTGAATTGTGTTGCGATTTTTAAACAAGCTAATTTTTTATTTTATGTTATGCCGTGAAGTAGTTTCTGAAATTTTTGTTTTATAAAATGTAGGGGCAATATACTATAGCCATTACTTAAAGTCAACAATTTAAGTATTAAACTCCAGGATGTGCTACCTTCTTAAATTCGATTTTATAACTGTAATATTCAAGGGTGAAGAACCGTTTAATCGAGTGCATACTGTGTCGTATACGTAACATTTAATGTGAATTTAATATCCAAAATGGAGAATGCTTATGTCGTTTTCCATTGGACAAAAAGAAGCGTCCGGGAGAGTCCGGAATCGAAAAAATGCTGTTCCATTGGCACAAAAATACTCTTCTGGTGATTCTGAGAAGAGAATTTCGCTTCTCGATTTCAAGTCAGAATCCACTCAAGAAGCACTCACACAAGTGCAATTTTATGTATTTATTTCAATTCGGCTGACAGCAGCCGTAGATTATTTTTTGGCATTTCACCAATACTTTGGTGGATTCTGTCAGAAGCAGTTTTGCTGTTCCATTGGATTTCAGAATGAGTGGATCCCCGAGTGAAACCAATGGAAAACGACATTATTTTCTTTAAAACCCTTCGTTTACTGCAACAGCAAATCCATTTTAATACATGAAATATTCTACTTTAGCTGGCTTAGCTAATCATTTAAATGTTGCAAATGAGCTGCTGCTTACTTAAAAAGGCAAATTTCTTAAACTGTTTGTTCATACCTCAGTCATTTTTGTTTAAATTGTCGGATGAAAATCGTTTTTCCGTTGCTCCAAATTTATGGAAGTGGCAGTTGGCGGGATATGTTCGTTTCAAAAAAAGTTTCACTTGCAAGTCACAAATGCAACCGATCAAATATTAAGCGCACACTTGATCATAAAAGCCTAATAAAGTTTTAGCTCCGAATATTTTAGGAAGGTGGTTAGCAAAACGCTTTGTCATTTACTATACCTACCACACAGACACATATGGCCTTCTTTACAAATAAACATTTTAAACTTTGACTCTAAATTTTAGTAGTTCTCAGTGACTATATTTTTCATAAATATTTGGCAATTGTGACCCTCCGTAAATTTAAAGTCGAGACTAACATATGTTATTACTACTGCGCACAATATTTAACTACATCTTTACTTCTCGAACAGACTGTAAAGCTTAAAAATAATAATAAGATTGCCTGTCCAGTAAACAACAACTGTTTATTATTTTCTTTGCTCTGCATTCCATGATTTATCAATATAATCTTCAAACTAACATGATCGGGTGATTTTCCCACATATATTTTTCATAGTTTGATCTTAAATGGAAATGAAATTCAAACAAAATAATTGATATTGTGTTTGTTAGATAAACAAATGTGAAATGAAATCAACTATTGATACGGCTTAGGAACAGTTTGCGAATATGCAACAGATGGTATTTATGAATTTCAGTCTTATCAGTGCCGGCGCTGACCAAAGGGAAATCAGTTTTTTTTATTTATATTTTATTTAATTTTTTTATTTTTTTAATTACCTACACGAGGTCATTTTCAGTTTATGGTTTCAGACTTTCATGTCGATTTGTAGATCCCAAAAACTTTTGCGTAACCGGTCACAATTTATTGACAGTTACATTTTAAGTCCCATTTTCCGTATTTTAGTCTTTCGCTAAAAGTCCCCTTTAAATTGAGAAAACGTATACAAAATATGAACTGTCAATGCAATTCGATTAAAGAGTAAAAAAAATTTGAAATAACTCGATAAAATTGGCAATTTATTGAGTACAAAGCTTAAAATAGTAAATTATCTCATTCGAAATACATAAGTTGATATTTGAAGTTAAAAAAAAGTTTAAACAAGCCTAGCGGTTGGGTTTTCGTCTGGGATATTAAGCGCTTAGTTTCTAGCGGTCAGTGGAACGCGACTACTGACAACATAATCGAGGAGATAATTTCTCTCATTCATAATGCTTATCATGAGATGAAATTTCTCGTGGATAACTCTATTTCATCTCATGATTGGATGTCATTGATCGCTCTTTGCGATTATTTCTTGACATGGATGTCTGACAGATGCTTGTTTTTTGTTGCTTTTCGTCTGGAAATTTTTTTTTTTTACACCTATAACCTCTCTTGCTGTTGCGATACGAAATGAAATGTCATGGCATGATTTGCCCAGCACAAATATGAGAAAATATTACCCAGATTTCGTGTGTCAAATCGAACATAAAAACGTCATTTTGCTTTTTTTTTTGTTGATGTCATTTACTAACTAACTTGTTCGGAATGTATATAGTCTTTGACGCTTTTCTAAGCGTTTTCCATTTACTGGTTCGATTTTATATTAACACATTCGAAATTTGCGATCAGATTGGTTTTAAACATTTGTACATATAATTAACAAAAATATTTAGATCTACCCAATGCAATGCGTTTCGTTGTAGTTGAAAAATTTCACGAAGACGTATAAATAAACTTCACTTGTTGTCAAACAGATAAGCAAAAGCGCTCTCGAAAAAATATTTCTTCTTTTTCGTTCTTTCAATCGAACAGAAAAAGTGTCATAGAGCAAAAAAGTGCTCTGAGAGTGCCCTATCGATTACCACAGAAGTATAATTTTAAACTAATAACGGTTTTTGTGACTTGCAATCAAATATATTCGTGCCGCTAATTGGCCAATAACGCATCTGTGTAATTTTAAGACACACAGTAGTTTAAATGGCTTCATGTCAAACGTTTAGAATTTTGTAACGTCAGTTTTTGTTACCCATTGTCTACTATCGCTTTGTCGCTCAATAGAATAGTTTTGACTTGCTAAGTCATTATAAGAGTTTGTCACTAGTATTTGGAAGAAAAGTAGGGTATCAATTAGCTTAAATGCAATGGAAACCATTTTCTCTCAAAGATAATTGGATATGATTACCAAACTTATTTATATTGCAAGGAATAGGTTCAGTTTCAAGATCATAATCTGTCATTTGAAGTGCAGTGGTTTCTCAACGAAATTTAATTAATTGTATTTGACGTTTACCTGGAAGCCATAGGAATATTTTGCTTGATGTTTAAATTTTCACTTGTATTTACTTGTATATTGTACATAAAGAATGACATAACAAAGGGAATAGAAAATAATGACATAACGACGGTTGCACACAAATCAATCTGCCAAGAAAAGTACATTTGGTTGGAGTATAGGTACGTTTTCTCTTAGCGGGAAAAATGCACCAAAACTGACGGAGGTTTAGCAACAATTGGCAGTTTACTTAAATTGATTTCTGTTGTCCGTTGCATACACATACACACTAGGTCTATTCGCGTACTCGGTTGAAGTCGAACGCAATCGTTCGCAGTGCAACTTCTTTGACCCAATAGATTTCTGTCAAAAGTCAGTATTCACTTATATGCGGTAGCTGATATTTTACAAACAAGTTACAAGTTTTTCCGTTACCTGCGTAAGAACTTAAATAGCTTAAAATAAAAATAGGAATGAAAACCTTTTTAATTTTGAGCTAAATTATAGTTTTCGATTTTCAAAACACACAGTCGTTCCCTTAGACAGATTTATATATTCAGAAGACTGCAATTTGCAATTATTTCAGTGCGGAACTAGCATCTACATGCAGGCATCTCAATCGCCGTTAAAGGGTCATAAGTTGTTTCGAACTCTTACCCGAATGACATAAACAGATTAAAATTAAAACAATGGTCAGAAAGATGAAACAAACACAAAACATCAACCGCGAACAATGGATCTTAGGTCATTTTAGTGACTTGCAAAAAAGCACAATCTAATCTCTCTATAAATTTGGGAGTGACTCGACGTATTCTTATATAAATTATGAACACAGTTAAGTTAATTATACTCGTATATGACACAAACTCGATGATCTCTGTTATGATTTATGGATATGTATTAAAAACAATAGACAAAAATTCCCCATTCAGTGCACATACCCCTGAACTTGTGTTGTGAAGTGTGGAAATTTATTGAGGAACTTCTCACGCTCGGCCCACCGCGGTAGATAGTCATCCCGCCAGTATGCGATCACTTTCTCCAGCGCTTTGGTATTGAATCCGTATTCGAACCCAACATTTTCCAATGGCGCATGCAATTTCAGTGGACGAGCCAGTTGCTGCTTGAGATCAGCAGCTGCCTCTATGTAATTCAGTGCGAACGGCTTGATTGACGTATCCTCTTTGTATGAGGTCTTCGATCCTGGTCCCCAATATTCGTTCACATCGATTTGCGGCACTGGCACTGGCTGCGTAATAGCTTTATAGTTCTGATAGAGCGCGGCTCCCCCCAGTGCAAGGACCACAAAAAATACCCTCGTTCCGAAACCCATTTCACGACGACCGTTATACCGAAGTGATCAACACACACTGAATCTGTAACTGGAAATGTGGAACCCGGCCCAGGCATAGCTTCATCGGTACGCAAAAAGTTTTGAAGGAAACTTATCTTATCGGTCTAGACATCACATGACATAGCTCTTCTTTATGCCGATCAACGCGAGCTTACTCAAAAAGCTCAGTTTATTTTTGTTTAATCTAAACATTTGAAAAACATGTGGTGCGGTAGCGGCAGTTCACGAAGCATAGACCGGTTTGACTTTTGCAAATAATAATGGGGGTAACTTTAACTATTCCTGTTTATAATTCTATTGTCGGAAGTTCTCGGTGCGTGTGCGTGCGCAGAGGTGACAGATGATAGCATGGTGAACAGTGAATTGCTTGTTGTTAGATACCGGTTATCGGAGCTTTCGGTTGTGTTTATTCTTTGATCATAAAACCCACCATGTGCAGGCAGCTGTGCCGAGTGCAGCTGTCCCAAGTCGCTGATCTATTAGTTTAGATTAAATTAGAGAGTTAGAGGCGCATATAGTTTTTGATTCGCTTGGCCTCAAGAGCGACAATTGCGACAAATCGGGTTGTTTGCCATGAGAAACCTTGACAGTGAAATTTTTACGCTTTTGTCAGTCATTCTTTCAGTTCAATTTACTCTCCTTAAACTGTCAGAACTGTCAATGCTATATGTAGTTTATTAACTTATTATACTTGGAGTGGACCCTTGTTGGCTACGATAAATTGGATATTTTGCAGAACTCTTCCTTTTCCGCTAGGGGGCCAGCATTTTTTGATTTATTGAACGGATAAAGAGAGACGCATTTTGTAGTTGTATTTACAAGAAATTTAATTAAATATTTAACTGGAAATCGCTTTTAAAAACAAAAACTAGGAACCCATCAGATACTAACTGGAAACGACTTTTCCAACAAACTCTACAAAATCATCATACAACACATTTGGAAGTTCGAGTGCAATAAAATGTCCACCATCTGGATGATAAGTGCTTGTAACCATATTTGTGAACTTGTCCTTCAATTGCCAGTCGGTGTGGTGCCCCAAATCATTTTTAAAGCGTGCACAGCCAACTGGTACATTTGTCGGTACCTGATCCAACTTAAGTTTAAAATTGCCTAACATCTCTGCATACAATCTCTGTGACGTAGTGATGGAGTTTGACAAGTAATAGATCATGACATTGTCCAGAAGGGCATCAAAACTGAATTTCCTGTCAAGGCCGCCGTCTTTCAATTGCCTGAAGCCAACATTTGTCCAAGTTGAGAATTTCTCCAAAATGTAAGCGGCCAATCCAACAGGATTTCCAGTCAAAGCTGTTCCAATAGTGTCCGGCTTAGTGGCTTGGATGTGGCAGTAGCCAGATTCTTCCATATTGAATGACAGAACATTCATGCCAGGCAAAAAGAAGTCCTCGTGTTCCTTTTCGATGAAAAAATATGGGAAATTACTGGCAATGATCTGCTTTAAGGTAGACAATGCGGACAGGTTAAGGCAGGTGTTTGAGTGTAAACCGATGATGTTGTCAGGGAAAAGCGTTGCAATGTTTATACCCACAGCTGAGCCCCAATCACCGCCTTGGATCAGGAATTTTCTGTGTCCCACACGAAGCATTAAGCTGCGCATGATCACAGCAACTTGAGCTGGGCCAAGACCTTTTTTCGATGCAGCCTGGGGAAGGGAAATTATTTTTTGACTTTTATGGAGCTTTTCGAGTCAATTTGCATAGGTACCTGTGACCAACCATAACCTGGCAGACTCGGGGCAATAACTTCAAAAACAAAGTCGCTCTTCTTGTTGGGTGTGGTCAAGAGTGGGATCAGTTCGTAGAATTCGCGGACTGAACCGGGCCAACCGTGCAACAGAAGGAGCGGGACAACTTTCTTTGTGCCTGGTTTTGATGGCTTCACATGAAGGTAGTGTATATTTAGTCTGAAACCAAAATAAAAAGATGGGAAGTCTATAAAGAACAGTTAGTTAGGGGGCGCGTTTATTGCAGTAATTGCTATCGCCGGCATTTTTTATTGAATTCAATAAAACTCTATATTAT
Source organism: Cheilosia impressa (assembly GCA_948293265.1). Taxonomy (NCBI): domain Eukaryota; kingdom Metazoa; phylum Arthropoda; class Insecta; order Diptera; family Syrphidae; genus Cheilosia; species Cheilosia impressa. The sequence continues at coordinate 13,064,491 of OX411883.1, forward strand.
TTACGACTGGATTAATCCAAGCGATCGGTGATGATGTCAGCAATTATTTGCGAGTCACAAATAATAATTCAAATCAAATTGCTACCTACAAATTTAATGTCGTTTTCCATTGGGACCACTAAAAATCTTTTTCAGATCTCAGATTTATCGCGGTTCATGGAACGTGCAACAAAATTGATCTGCTTTTGTGAATGGATTAGTGCGTATTTGACAGCAAAATCAGCTGTTCAAATTGCATTCGCTTTTGCAAAAATCTGCTATAGATATCGACTTGAAATATGTTTCCCCTGTTGTAGACACAAATGGAGTAGTTTCGGTGAATCGTAGTTTCCACATGATGAGGAAGACAATAAAGATAATAATTCCTCCAACATTATATCAATTGCTTTTTATGTATTTCTGTATTTTGCTTTTCACCAAACTTTGCGCATTTGTTTTCAAAGCAAACTTCTTTCAATGACGTGAAACAGCTGTGGGTATTTGTGGCAGTATGTGTAAATCTGAAAAATTATCGAGATCTGCAAAAAGTGCTCCGAATCGAAAAAAAGATTGATTTTTTTTCCCAATGGAACGCGAAAAGTGATTTAGATCAAAAAAAAGATTGATTTTTTGTCCCAATGGAAAACGACATAAGTGACCTTCGCTCCGAGTTACTAAAAAAATCTACTGACACCAATTACTGAAATGCTCTTCGCAGCCGACTTACCCCTGAATCTGTGTCGTATATTGTGGAAACTTGTTCAGAAACTGTTCGCGCTCATTCCACCGCGTCAGATAGTTATCCCTCCAGTAGGCGATGACTTTTTCCAGCGCTTTGCTATTGAACCCGTACTCAAAGCCGACATCTTCCAATGGCGCATGCAATTTCAGAGGACGACCCAATTGCTGCCTAACCTCAGCAACTGCTTCTTCATATTTCAACGTGAATGGCTTGATTGATGGATCTTCCTTGTAGGAGGCTTTCGGTCCTGGACCCCAGTATTCATTTACATCGAGTTCAGGAGCAGGAAATGTCCGCGAAAGGTTTTTGTAATTTTGATACACAACTGTTGCCGCCATTGAGAGCAAAACAAAAAATATTTTTGCGCCGAGACCCATTTTGCAAAAAGATCAAAGCTGATCGCAAATTGATACTGAATGAGTCGTAACCGGCAAATCTTACCCCAGCTGTCACAAATAAATAGAATATGTGCATGGCTTATGCGGGTGTGTTGGTGTGTGGAAAAAAAGCTTTTTTTGATAGAAGTAAATGCGTGGTATAGAAGGCCTATAGCTATCGCCTCTGCTTGCTTCTGCAACTGCAAGTCATTAATTTTTCGACAACAATCATACCTTTGGAACTGATTGTCATTTTATATGGCTGTGTGTATGCGTTTGCCCTCATGAATTCGACGTTATATGATTTTTTGTTGGATTCCTTTTTAAGATAAGGCGATTTTGAAAGTGTTATCGTCGATCGTGACTAGCAGAATGAGGCTTAACTTTGAAATCATAGGCGCGCTGGATAGGCATCGGATGAAATTCAGTTTCGCTTATCAAAAAACAGATAAAGTGTCTTTCTCGGGTCGTTTCTCGAGTTAACACGTTCAATAACTCGATTGTTGCACCCGCTGTGTGGCTTGTAGGAACCACATACCACTGATGTCCAGTTCATGCCATTGCTCAAAGAAATAACGTTCCAACATGTCTCTGAAGCGAGTTCCATTTACCGTAATGTGACGGTCTTTTCTAAAAATGGCCCAATGACGCCACCGGCATGAAAACCGCACCATAGACTTTTTGCTGATGAAGTCCTCTTTCGTGAAGCACGTGAGGGTTCTCACCTCAAGTAACATATATTTGGCTTATTGACTAAGCCGTTTAACCAAAAATGCCCCTCGAAAAATACGACCGAGAATTGGCGTTAACGCTCTTAAAGTTGCGACCACCGACTCGGTAGTAAATTTTATTTATTTGTAAACGTTGTTCCTTCGTGTACTTCACCATGATGAAAATGTTGATTTCACTGAATATTTTGACATTGACAGTTCGGTAATCGGTCAATTACTAGCAGAATGATGATAAGCACACTGAAAGTTTAAAATTGTCAAGTCGGTAATTTAGGACCCTTTATGTATGTTTGAGGCTGCTATTTACTTATGTTTATGAAGCTATATTCTTATATGCTTAAAGTGGGAGTATTGATTTTTGACAGTAGGTTTTTTTCAATGAAAGTATTATTTTTAAAGAGGAATCAGCACTATTCAGGCCAAGATTCACCCCGAACAGTAGCGCCACCTAAGTAAGGAAGTATTACAACTATAATCTACATGACACTTCTGAGGGATTATTTATCCCAAGAGCAATAGTGACTTGACAGCAGCAGCTTAAGTTGAAACTTTTCTGAAGATGCTATTAACTTTCAGCAAGAAGAAGAAGTGAGAAGAACAATATGACAGACTTTTGTATCACTCTGAACTGTTTTGTTCGGCATTAGTCGAATTTATTTTGATTGACTTTACTTTGCTGAGGTAGATGTTTAGTAAAACACGCCTGTTATTGGTTTCCAGCAAGATTTACGATTATTAACGTTATATTTTAGAAAACTGTCGTTTTGACAATTTTAGTTGCCAAATCTGTTTCCATTTGGTTGGGCTATTTTTAGGCAATGTCAAATGACCCTCAATCACTGGTCAACATAAACAAAAAGTAAGGAAACACAGACTTAAAACAGTCAAATATCAAGAAAACCAACAACTAACTCAAATTTTATTTCTTTTCTAGTTTCATTATTTTTTTTTGCAAGTTAAGTCACCTGCAACTAATTCATTCCAAGATGACATTTGAGAGATTCATACGTGTGCTGTGTTTTTCGTTAAGTTCCGTCCCTAATATCAGTTGATCTTGAGCTGGCTTAAGTTCAGTTCTTGTTCTAGAATACTCCCCTAAGTCCCTGTCGAACGCAAGGGTTGATTTGGACGTCGATAAGATCGCAATATCAGTGCTCTATAACCTAAAACAAGACCTCTTATCATGGCCTGAAGCCAAAGCAAGTAGAAAACACCAAGTCAGGTGCAAACTACGCAACCCCAATCAGCTCAATTAAATAATTTGTTTTTTTTAAAATTTAAAATCACGTTCATACTTCATACATCATAATAAGTCAGGAGATGATTAGGGTCAAAATTTGATGACTTGCAGAAATAACCATAATTCTTCTGTTTTGCTTTAATATACATTCCTATTGTCAAACTAATGGTAGCTTTCCGAAAAAGCTTCCAATGACTGAAATCAACACACAGAGAAAAGATAGCTAAAACTTTCACATATACCTACTTTGTTATAGGTATATGTGCCGCATGCTCGAAAACGGTTTCCAGTTTCCCACCCACCTGGTCTCAGATTTAGTTTGTGTTTCGCTTTTCGACGAAACGATCGTGAGTTTAAATCATCTGTCGCCGTTACAATATACAATGGGGTTTGGAACGAGAGTATTTTTCGTTATACTGTCACTTGCAGCAGCAGCCCTTTTCCAAAATTACAGGAGCCTTTTGCGGCCACTTCCTGCTCCTGAACTCGATGTAAATGAATACTGGGGGCCAGGACCGAAAGCCTCCTACAAGGAAGATCCATCAATCAAGCCATTCACGTTGAAATATGAGGAAGCAGTTGGTGAACTTAGGCAAGAACTGGCTCGTCCTCTGAAATTGCATGAGCCATTGGAAGATGTCGGCTTTCAGTACGGGTTCAATAGTAAAGCGCTGGAAAAAGTCATCGCCTACTGGAGGGATAACTATCTGACGCGGTGGAATGAGCGCGAACAGTTTCTGAACAAGTTTCCACAATACACGACACAGATTCAGGGGTAAGTGAGCCATAAAGTGTTACATAATGACCGGCGCGGCGGTATAGCAAACAGATGTGCATTTGTATGTTATGAAACAGTTTGTTGTCAATACGTGCGGTGAGGTTTAGGTTGACCTTTTTGAAAAGAATTTAAGGAGAACATTCAATTTCATGCTTCCGCCTTTTGATAAATAAAAACAAAAATGCATTCATATGTCAAAAAGGCCAACAAATTTCAAATCAGCTGCTAATTGTAAGGTGACTGACAGCTTTTTCAATTCTTACACCAAGAAATTTGCTGAGTAAAAATTCGTAAGATGGCCGCATTCAAGAATCTAGTTGTCTTTAGTCGACTAGATTGGTCTGGATGAGATGTAACCTGAACGCAAAAACTAAATTGGTCGGGAACGTCACTTTTTCTGCGTCAGCCACGTATGAGAACTGTCAACTTAGTACTCAGTCACGAATTTCTTGACTAGATTCGTCGGCTACCCTTAGTGAGAGAGCTGTCAGACTTACTAACCTAGATACTTGAACGTCCCCAATTATTGTCCACAGGTTCGTCAAACAAAGTGACACGGAATTCATTGCTCCATTCGTCAATTGAACTAAACGTCAACCAACTTAACCCCACAAGTTTGACACTTACAAAGGTACGAAAATAATTGCCTGAACAAAATTGTTTTCGAATTTTTAACGATCATAATGATGGACTTATTTGCGGTTCTAAAAGATTTCGTATTATTTGTGGAGGGTACAGTGGATAGCCTTTAGCCTTTAGCCTTAACCTTAGCACTGAGTAATTCACTGGCTTATAACACCTTTTATCGCATCCCGCTTAAGCTGATTGGAACGTTAAGTAATTTAATGGATGCATGCGTTATCGGCCGTTTTTGTTTTAAGAATGAACAGCTTTATGATTGACATTCGGAATGAGTCTAACTCGTTAGCCAAATGCCGAATTAAGACCGCGGATAAGTTTTTTAGGTTAGGTACGGTTACGATTATCTCTCTAACGTGGCAATATTTACATTCCAGACTGAAGATACACTACCTGCATGTGAAGCCATCAAAACCAGGCACAAAGAAAGTTGTCCCCCTCCTTCTGTTGCACGGTTGGCCCGGTTCAGTCCGCGAATTCTACGAACTGATCCCACTCTTGACTACACCCAACAAGAAGAGCGACTTTGTTTTCGAAGTTATTGCCCCGAGTCTGCCAGGTTATGGTTGGTCACAGGTATGCGAATTTTATTCTCAATTTTCCGTAACCAATTGCAATATTTTTCCGTTTTTTAAGGGCTCATCGAAAAAAGGTCTCGGCGCAGCACAGATTGCCGTAGTTCTGCGCAACTTGATGCTCCGCGTGGGACATGATAAATTCCTTATCCAAGGCGGCGATTGGGGCTCACTTATCGGCAGCAGTATTGCAACACTTTTCCCTGAAAACAGCATCGGCTACCATTCGAATATGTGCCTAAGTATGTCTCTGATGGCGATATTGAAACAGATAATTTACAGCAACTTTCCATCGTATTTCATTGAGAAGGAGCACGAGGAATTTTATTTGCCTGCTTTGAAATCTGTGTTCTTAAATATAGAAGAGTCTGGTTATAGTCACATTCAGTCTACTAAGCCCGACACAATTGGAACAGTTTTAACTACAAGCCCAGTCGGCTTGGCTGCATACATTTTGGAGAAATTCTCGACTTGGACAAATGCGGGCTTCCGACAGCTGAAAGATGGCGGTCTTGAAAAGAAGTTCAGTTTGGATGCCCTATTGGACAATGTGATGGTTTATTACTTGTCAAACTGTATCACCACTTCGCAGAGATTGTACGCAGAGACGTTAAGCAAGGCACATTTGGCATTGCAGATCGATCGAGTGCCAACAAATGTACGCGCTGGTTGCGCACGCTTCAGGCATGATTTGTTGCACCAAACTGATTGGCAGTTGAAGGACAAGTTTACAAATCTGGTGACAAGCACTCATCACTCCGATGGTGGCCATTTTGCTGCGCTGGAACTGCCAAATGTGCTGTATGAAGACTTTGTTCAATTTGTTGAAAAAGTTTTTTCTAGTTAACAAGTGTTTTTGTGGTGTTTCGAAGTTTTTGTATCACGGGTCACTTAATTAACTATTAAATAAATGATTTTTTTGTATCAAGTGTTTGAAATGTATAAAAGAAAATATTTTAGAAGTTGTTTGCATAAGTTTTTCGATGGTTGCCAGGTGCCATTATTGGAAACGAGTCTTTGAAGATGTCGCTTTTCAAAAAATGTAAAGGGTTGTCCAGTGAGAGGTGTTATTTTCAATGACCCGCTATTTTGGTAGATGTCACTTTTGAAGCTCTTATTCTTTGACATTTGACAAGTAGAAACTACGCCATTACTAAAAATGGAACGATACACGCTTTGAAATTATTAAAATCCACTACAAAAATGGTGAAAATCTTGCAGTCACAGTTCGCAAAACTAAAGCATTTTACGGTCGTCGTGAAGCACCTTGTCGGACCGCAATACAGAAATTGGTGGAAAAATTCGAGCTGTTGGGACAAGTTAGTGATGTGAAGAATAAAACCCGTGCACGTCGCTCAAGAACAACTGAGAATATTGCTGCTGTAGCCCAAAGTGTTGAAGAAAACCCAAGTTTGTCCATTCCTCGTCGTTCTTTGGAATTGGGCATTCCACAAACATTTTTATGGTCGGAGTTGGATGGTATTGATCTGGACAACATTTACGTTCAACAAGACAGCGCTACGTACCACACAAGCAACGAAACCATTGATCTTTTACGGGAAAAGTTTCCGGACCGTGTTATCTCTCGAAGAGGTGATCACAATTGGCCACCGAGATCTTGTGATTTAACACCTTGCGACTTCTTCCTTTGGGGCCACGTGAAAGATAAAGTCTACGCCAACAGCCCAGCGTCGATTTAAGACCTCAAAGATAAAATTCGTGGGGTTATCGAGGACATAGGGCAGCCACTTTGCGATTTGGTTATGGAAAATTTCATGAAAAGGATATGGTTCTGTATTCGTGCCATTTGGCTGATGTTGCTTTTCGTTATCAACGGCATACCTTCCTCTTTATTATGAAATAAATATCCGATCAATCGTCTCAAAAAATGAAATTTTTCTTTGAATACCAAAATAACACCTCTTATTGGAAAATGCTTTACAAGCGGGCTAGCCCCTTTGTTGCATACCTGTGGCTGCGGGAGGACATATAAAATGAAAAACCAATGATTAGGTTCTTAATCTATTTTATTTATAAACACACAGTTTTATTTATGACAAATAGCATTTAACATTACTGAGCTTAAATAACAATGAAAAGTCTCTAACTACAAATTACTTGCCGGCATAGACCTTCTTAACAAATTCAATAAATTCATTATAAAGGACATCAGGGACTTGCATGGCCGCAAAATGACCGCCATTATCAATGTAAGTGCTGTGAAGTAAATTTGGGAATTTATCCCTCAACTGCCAGTCGAAAACTGGTGGCAGATCGTTCTTGAAGCGAGTGCATCCCATGGGCACGTACGAGGTGATCCTGTCGACTGGTATTTTCTTCTGATGTCTCGACATCGCCTCGGCATAGAAACGCACACTGGATGTTATTTTGTTGTTCAAATAGTAAATCATTATGTTATCCAGTAGACCATCTTTATCTATTGGATGCTTATTGAATCCACCATCATCTAGTTCCCGATAGTCAGAATTCGTTCCAGTTGAGAATTTCTCCAAAATATATGCGGCCAAGCCAACAGGACTTGAGGCTAACGCAATACCGATTGTGTCTGGCTTCGTAGCCTGGATATGGAAATAACCAGTTTCCAAGATTAAGTTAGAATACTGTTCACTCAGGGGAAAATGATAGCTTTGATGTTCCTCCTTGACGAACAGTGATGGGTAGGCACTAGCGATAAGACTTTTAACTACCGCCAGAGGAGTTTGCAACATACACATGTTCGAGTGATAGCCAATAACGTTATCGGGAAATAGGGTTGTCAGTTGGCTGCCTATAATTGAACCCCAATCGCCGCCTTGAACTAAAAATTTATCATAGCCCAAACGAAGCATGAGATTGCGCATAACTGTGGCCATTTCGTAGATACAGAATCCTTGTTTAGCAGCGGCCTGGAAAGACAATTGAAATGCATTTTAATTAGTGAAGACACAAATCTAAGGACATGGTTTTGGGTGAAAGACCGGGCTAAAAATGTGCTAAAAATCTTGTTTCCGTTTTGATGTTTAATTAAAAACCCATGAAATAAACTTGTACTTGAGAAGTCAAGTACCTTGAAAATAGCCTTTTTAACAGGCCATCATTTTTAATTTTAATTTATTCAAACCATTTTGTCTCAACTTTTGACATTATTAACATAAAATTGGGGAATTAAAAACATAAACTGGATGTGTCTTTGTGTGCTCTATATTCCTAAAACTTCTTACTCAGCAGATAATTAAAAAAAAAAAAACACTCATATGCATATCTCCAAAGTGACGTATGCACAAACGTCAAAAGCAACGGCTAGCAATTGGGACGTTCAAGTATCTAGTTTAGTAAGTCTGACAGCTCTCTGACTAGATGTATCTCGGTTTTGATTGGGGGAAATCGGTCAAATGAGCAGCTGTTTCAGTTGACGTTTATGGAGGGGTGGCCGACGAATCTAGTCAAGCAATTCGTGACTGAGTACTAAGTTGACAGTTCTCATATGTGGCTGACGCAGAAAAAGTGACTTTCCCGACCAATCTAGTTTTTGCGTTCAGGTTACATCTCATCCAGACCAATCTAGTCGACTTAAGACAACTAGATTCTTGAATGCGGCAATGAAAACTTTGCAAAGCTTATTAGTCAAATCGTTTTTTTGTAAATGGACAAATTGTTTTTTTCGTTGAGATAAAGAGTCATGATTCCAGAGCAAGATCTAATTGCAGGAAATCACAATAGGCCCACTTGGGACCGCGGCGATATGATAACTGCTTCCTCGAAACAATCTGAGATAAAAATAGAAAGCTGACGTCGCGCTTTTGTCTAAAGACAGTCGACAGTATACAATTAATAGTAAATGCCTCTTCATGTATTCGACATCAGCTCGTTCTCCAAATAGAATTGTTCAATTCTTATCATATTTTTATGCTAATACAATCACGCATGATTGTATTTACTTCAATTGAACTTGGACATAGCTAGTCGGCGTTTTGTATGCGGCATCCATGTTTATATTTATTACCAGGTGTTTGGGCTCATTGGTTATCAACGTCATAATTGCTATCGATATTTCTCAAGCTAGTTGTAGATTTTTTCGATAGCATTACTATTTTGTATTAGCTTATAGTGTCGATTGTGCTAAGTCATCTTTTTTTCTGTCAAACTCAAAAAAGGATCCGCTTCAGGGAGCTAAATAGCATTTTATAGTTTTTTACTTTAAGTCAGTTCGAAAGGATTTTTTATTTTTTTTTAAATAAAACTGTCAAATCCCTGTCAAATCACAAATGTAACAAATATGTTGTGAAATGTTGGCAACACTCAGTTTACGCACGGATATATAAATTCGATTTATCAATTGATATAAGTATTTGACCAGCAGGTTTTTTCGAAATTCAAACCTAGAAAACTTCAACAAAAAAGGAAAGTCGTTCATTATCATTAGTAATGTTATTTCGAACTATCCGAAAAGCCTTGCCAATTGTGGCAAAATATTCAAATTTAAGTTATTTCCCAAACTCTAAAAATTAATTTTATGATGTTTTTTCTTTAGATAAATTATGTATTAATAACTTGTCAGAAGCCCTATTAGCACTTAAGTATTCGAAGCAGAAAATGTCTGATGAGTAGATCATGTCTCGGAATTGACAGAAGTTATATACTTGCTTCCACCTCTTCCAAACAATTGACACAAGTTATTCGACGTCAATTCTGAGATAATACGTCCTAATCAAACCTTGCGCTGAAATAAACTACATATTTACATTTTTAATTTTGAAGGGAAGCAGATTATTCATAAAGTAGTTCAACCCACGTGCCAGATTATATTTTCGAAATCAATTTTAGCCGTAACAAATATGTCAGATTCGAATCTTAGAATAGGTGGTCTAATGTCACATTACGCGTTTTTCTTTTTAAAGGAAAATATTGCAAAATAAAGAGTGATTTGAATTTCGAAAATTTCGAAAATTGATCCTAATGATCGAATTCAAATAAATTTATTTTATTTCATTTTGACTCTGCTAAGCGATTTTTCAATAACCAAAAGAATAGGTCCCGCGTTCAGTTATTTGCATAGCAAATCGTTAGCGTAATACATTTCACTACATTTCCGAATTTCAACATCAACTACAACAAAAGAGAAATGCACAGCAACTTACCGATGAAAATCCGTATCCAACTAAACTTGGCGCCACAACTTCGAAAACGAATTTATGGTTCTTCGAATAGCTGGTGAGTTTCGGTATAAAATCGTAGAACTCACGCACTGAACCCGGCCATCCATGAAGCAATAGTAATGGTATCCGAATGTAATTGCCTGCTGCAGCTTTTTCGGCTGGTTTCGCGTGTATAAAATGGATATTCAAGCTAAGACAAGCAAACACTTTTATCAGAAACACAGTCGAATTTAAATGGCAATCAATGATCTCACCCGTTAATTTGTGTGGTGTATTGTTTGAACTTATTTAGGTAATCTTGCCTGGTCTTCCATTTGGGCAAGTAGACATTCCGCCAATAATCGACAAACGTTGTCATTTGCTTACTGTTGAAACCGTACGTAAAGCCAGCGCCTTCAAGCGGTTCTTGCAGTCTCAATGGCCGATCAAGGATGCTCTTCAGATCATCGATAACCTAAATTATAGAGAAGGCTAAGCCACTTTGTTCGATACCGGATTTATTTCGTACATACCTCTTGTCCAAAATCAACTTTAAATGGCTTAATTGACACATCCTCGACATATTTGCTGGCATCGCCGGGTCCAAAGTATTTCTTCGTGTCCAATTCTGGAATCGGGAACGTTTTGGTAATCAGTCGAAAACTGACAAATGACAGAACCGCCACTGATAATGCAAGGGCTATTTTCAAGTTCATGGTTACGGTTACTCTTCGCGCGATCGTCTACAGTCTATACAAATTGATTAACAACGGCAACTGCCAAACTGTGCAATGAGCCTCTCCACCTTTCAGCGAGACGACTGGAACGCTTCTGATTGTATGGACTATGCGCATGGAAGTGGAAAGCTTTAACGCCCAAACACCGTGGCGCTTATGTATAGTCCGATTGCGAGTTTTTCTCTTCTTTCATTGTTTTCTTCAAACGGTATTGATTTATTAATTGTGGGGTCTTGAACAACAACAGTATGGCTTGAATGCTAAACAGAATGGACCCGAGGTGCCGAAACTAAAAACGTTAAAGCTGTAGCAGGAACATTGATTGACAGTGCCGATATTTATTTTGGACTGAAAGCTGGGGGCGAAAGGTTGAAGGTTGAATTAAAGACATTGCTGGGATTGGTGTATGTGTATTAACTTAGTTACTGGCAGATAGGGAATGGATTGATAATGGCTTTTGTATTTCGCTGTAGTTAGTGATCATTTTTTATAATAAATATTATCAAAGTCATTCTAAATTTGTTATCAAATTTCAAGTTACCGTTGAGTGTTTTTGTTTAAAGATAATTGGAATTGTTTACATTTAACCGTGGTAGTCGAATTAACACATACATTGAAATACATTTATTTGCCGCTAGATGAGTAGCGACATGTCAAATTAATGTGGTGGAGCTATAATCATTTTTAACATCCACACTAATTATTTCTTAGATCACAATGGATAATTGTTAGCAAACAATTTCGCCATTGTTAGTTTTTAAAATTTAGTCTCTACACTAAAAATCATTGTTAGCATCGCGCAATATCTTTCAAAAATAATTGACATCTAACCATTTGACCTAGAACCCTAATCTTTTGCACTAAAAGTTAATTTTTTGTATATGAATTTTGACATCTAGCGAAATATAATGATGATTTCACTATATTTCTACTGTTCATTGATTTCATTTGCATGTTTATGTTTTCTTTCGGATTACAATTAACACGTTGATGCCGTGGTGTCATCTACCGCTACGAATATTCTAGAGTGACACCGCAGGATGAGTCAAATTGAAGCCACTTTACCGTAAACAAATTTAGAAAGAAGTGACAGCTAGTACACTAGATTTGTACGCTTACACTCTCACTCTCTGAATTGACAAAGTTGAAGGTTTCTTTTTGCAAAAAAGGAGTTTATGTCGGATATATTTTTGTTAACATCAGCAGGGGACGGTTAAATTACCTAACTAGCCAATCGCTGATTTTGGGTTTTCTTGTATTCCTTACAAAGCCGAACCAATAATTTGTGTTAAACATATGAGATCTAAAATAGCACACGCCAAGCATTTTTGTCAAACATTATCAACATGCTTCCTAATTTTTTTATTTCAATTCCGATTAGGCTAGTAACACATTTAATATGACATTAGGCCCATTTACGCACTCGGAATAAATAAAATAAGGTACATGTACCTTTTCAAACAAAATTATACAAAAATATAAAAGATGGCAAAGTAACGAGTAACGAGTAATTTCCTGAGCTGATTGTCAGAATTCAACTCTTGAGTTTCTGGTGTAATGCGAATATCTGTAATTCTAATTGAAGTCCTTTTGTAGACAAGTAGTTGTTCAATCAAAGAGCACATTTCTTCGAATTTTCTTTATAAATATTAAAGTCTGCGCCTCTGTCAAAAAGTCGAATTTTGGAAAGGTGGAATAAATTGTCTCAAAGACTGTAAAACTAACGAATTTCTTTTCTGTAGTGAGATCACAATTTTGATTGTTTTTGTGATTGTGCTGCCAGAATACGAAAACCTCACAAAATCAATTTCACCTCACTCTGTGAGCGTTTCGTTACTAGTGAGGTATCAGTGAGGTTTGCCAGAATCGGGCTGAAAAATGTATTTAGTCATGTAGTCCCTGACAAACACGTCAATTGCAAAACCAAATAAATTGTAGAATTTAGATTAATGAGAACTGCATTTACTTTACAAAATCAAATGTTCCTTTGACCATGAAAATGCCAGCAATACGCAAATCTCATTGTAATAAAGTTCAAACCTTTCACCTCCATGAAATTGCCTTATTATCTGATCTTTAAAATCGTACAAAGAATACGAGCATTAATTGCAAACTCATTGTGAGCAAGCTTCCAAAGCGCTACCAAGCTGTGCTAGTGTGCAATCTTATCAATATAAATTTTTAGATAGCTCAAAGATTATAGTATTAAGTTGTTTTAAAAGCTTATAAGGCGTCTTAATAGGTTGACTACCTTTGGCCTACAATATGATTAATTTTAGACAGACTGCACTTGTGAAGCCAAATCAACTTTTGCGATTTCAAACAAGTAGGTATAGGTATGCCTGATTTTGGTTACAATTCACCGAAACATTGATTCCCATCTATCTAATTTACACACCTGAGTAGCGGTTGCATAAGAGTAACTTTTTTGAACGGCTAAACAGCACTTCGACACGCTTGTTATACTTTCCCACTAAAACTTCAATAACACCAATATAATACAGAGGAGTGGGTACTTACCACAATACCCATGAGCTGTTCCGGTGGCACCATTGCACTGCAGCAGTTAATATAATTACCAGGAACTAATGGCATTCCAGGAGAGTTTACGTTCAGCCCATGTGCGGTTTTAATTTAACTTTTTCATTTGGTTCCACTGAAGAGGGGTAGTACTATTTCGTCGCGTGCTCGTCGCAATTACACACAGAAGTGTTTTGCGTTTTTGGTTCAGATTTCAAGCCAAAAGTTGCATGATTTACATGAAAATGGTCTGTCACACAAATAACATTAAAATCCATACTGGCTGCGAGTTCAATGAACTTTGATGGTCGTTGATTGATGATTTTGTTCAATTGATCGCAAGAAGGAACACATTGGTTTTGCTATAAATATTTATCCACGGATAACATTCTGACACTAGAGTGGTAAAAAAACGTGCAGTATGCATAAAACCTTTTTTCAATATTTTGCCTACGATAAACGCAAACCCCCGTGTTAATAATCAATTGTGCACAAGTTAGTTAGCTAGTAGACGTCAGATAGCATACAAAAATTCGACGTAACTGCTGAATAACGAGTTGATAACTTTTACGCAGTGTTTATTAATACTTTCCCCCGTATATATTATATATGTTTACATGGAAAAAAAGTTTTATGGCAATTTAAATCACTAGGTTTACTACGAACGAGTATAGGAGCAGCGGGTCCTACTGCGTAAACACCAAGCTCCTAGAGTCCTGGGGTCAGATTCTGTAAGGCGAAACGATCAAACGTTTTCGTGCGCACGAACGATTTGCCCTATATTTCTTCGCGCACACGAAAACGTTTGATCGTTTCGCCTTACAGAATCTGACCCCTGAATTTCGGAACAGTTACGTTAGTCCGGATTTTTTATTTTATTTTTTGTTGTTGGATTAATTTTTGTCGGATGTCGCGGGTTTTCCATCGTTGTTCCATGCAAAGATTAAGACTCCAACTCCTAGACCGACGGAGGTAGGAGTTCTTAAAAAATGCTCCATTTTCGTTTTTTTTTCTTGTGCGCCTTAAATCAAACGTCATATCTCAGCCAAAGTGAAGTAAAACAATCAATCTCAACTCCCTTGAGTCGGTCTGATTGATATTTTATTTATTATCGCGTCAGTTTGGGAAATCTCGGTTTTGCCAATTTTTCGCAATTTTCGTGAGATTTCGTGAATTTTCACCATTACAGCCAGATTCTGGAGTGAAAATCCGCGATTCCTGGCGTTTCGGGACTTAGGATTTATCGGTGGATGTATCAGCTATAAGCGCCCGAAACACACAAAAAACACACTCATGTAATTTTGTCGGGCACCTGCGAAGATTAATATTTTCTGAGAATAATAATTATTTTACCAGCCCTAATGGCGGCATATACCCACGATTTTTTGTTTGTGCACATCTATGGCACAGTACCTTTCAAATAACATAAGTTTCATTCTCCTCATTTCATAATAAATACTTAAAGAGTGTACCTACCAAAACTTTTACGTACATATTAATCAATGATTCGACGTGGTTGGTGTACACGGTTTGGGTGGATGGTTTGTCTGGCCTAAAAATATGCAGCGAAATTGGTAGTTCGATTTTAATATTAAATGATGAGAATCTGTTGACAGAGGAAATGCATTGATGGACCAGTTTTGTTTAAGATTTGGTAGATTTAAGTGGCGAGAATCTTAAAGTTGAATAGGGCATGTTCAATGACAGCTTACAATTTGATTCTATTACAAACAAATCGAGTAGTACGCTTTGCGATTTAATTTCTAAACTGCATGCCCTCCTAAGCTTCGGCTTTAGCTAATTGGATTAATGAAATTGTTTTCTTTTAATAAGTGAATTGAATCAATTGGACTAGCTGCTTGAGTATCATTATTTGTTATTACATTTATTAAATAAAAGAACTCCGTGACTGAAATTCAACTCACATGCCAAACTACTGGTCAAGGAGTCATGGATTGAGGGTGAATTTCTGTAGTCGGAATCCTAATCCCTGTCCTTTTAAGGGGGATTTTTCGTAAGACAGGAATTGTTTACCATAAATGTCTGGAATCATTGCACGTCATTAGGGAAGGCCTAGAACTTCTTGACCGATTTCCACATCGATGTGCAAGTTTTAAAGAAGATATTTATTTGGGCCAATGATGCTTTTCGTCGTATTAACTTGAGCCGTTGTAACATATAGCGTTCTACAATATTACTTATGACGAATCACGAACTTGAGCATTTCTCAAAACTCCCAATGTTTCGGGGTGTTTTTTTTCCGAAGTTTTTCTGTTCATTTTTGTGAGCGTTTTCTTGGAGTTTGGGGCGTTTTAAGAACCGTTTTTCGTGTAATTCTAAGAAATTTTTTGAATAACTTTTCTAGGGCATTTTCGGTATTGGTTTCTTAAAAATAAATTTAAGTCTCGACTTTAAATTTGAGGCAGCTCACAATTGCGAAATTTGTATGGAAAATATAACCACTGTGAACTACTAAAATTTAAAGACCCCTTGTAAGTTTTTCCAGCATCTTTAGTTTTTTGGGGTGTTTTTGAGGCGTTTATCAAGCTTTTTCGTTTTAATAAGTGGATTTGGCGTTTTTTGGGAAGTTTTTCGATAGATTCTCCATGGCACTTTTGAAGCCGTTTTCTGGGTCATCTTTTAAAGCGTTTTCTGTAATCTTTATGGGACATTTTTGATGATATTTTTTTCTGCGTTTTTTGACTCAAATTTTTATGATTTTTGCAATTTTTTTTAACACTTCTTAGTACGCTCCGATTGCGTGTTTTGTGACATTCGTTGAGCATTTTCTATGGGTTTTTAAAGGATTTTTGGCTTTTTTTTGGGACGTCTTGAAGGGATCATTTGTGTAATATTTGGAGGTGTTTTCGAAACGATTTTTAGGTTGTTTTTCGTTTCTTTTTTTGACGTTTTCAGAGCGTTTTAGTGGGTTTGTAGCACTTTTGGGTGTGTTGTGAATTGTGTGATTGTATTGATTGAATGCAAGGTAATAAACTGTTCTCTGTGAAATGAAATGGTG
The DNA here is from genome assembly GCA_948293265.1 of Cheilosia impressa. Taxonomy (NCBI): domain Eukaryota; kingdom Metazoa; phylum Arthropoda; class Insecta; order Diptera; family Syrphidae; genus Cheilosia; species Cheilosia impressa. Next base: position 13,080,963 of record OX411883.1, read on the forward strand.
CTTTTGGAAATTCGAACTTTCGCACGTCACGGCTCTTTGAGTTCTTTTCATTTTTGAAACGAATGCAAGCGAATTTAAGACGTAATTTGTATTTCTCTAAAAATCGAATCTAAGACTCTTTGCTCAGTATAGTACAGCACTGATAAACTATCAAAAACGTTCTCTCGCTAACCCAAACCAAGTCTAAGTTTTCAGCTAAGCATTTAAAAATATTGAGACTACCCAGATAAGCCTGCACAAACAAACGCCCAGTCACCAATAGTCGCAGTTCCTTCATGCAGTTCAAATACTACAGAAAACTTGCTGAATTGTTTCAATTTTATTTTACATAAGGTTCTAAATGCGTATAAAAGTATCTCACCATTCTTTTTAGTGGTGAATCCCATTTGAATATCGATATCACTTGCCTGGCTTATTAAGTTCTGTTTCTAAAAATCCCAAGCCGTTGTAAATCCCCGATCTCGAAAACAATCATCAATTAGTAAAGTATAAATACTGAAAGAAGCTCCGTTGTCGTTATCAGTAAACACTCGATTCTTAAAGAGTACTTATTTCATCTGTCACACAGCGTCGCTTAGTACAGATACTACTTACGATGTACGCTAAGGTTATTATTCTCGCCTTTTGCATCAGCGCTGCTCTGGCATATCCAGCAGAGCAATACGGTGAATTCGATGAGCTACACCAACAGGTAAAAGTTACTTTTGTTAAAATATTCCTTTTGCACATCATTAATATGGCGACTCTTAGGAACCCGCTCAAAGCATCTTGGAACACCAAAGGGTTAGACGTCAATTACAACTTCAAGGCGGTGGTGGCGGTTCACCCCGTCAAGGTTTCGATCTGGGCTTGAATTCTCGCTTCCCCATTTGGCAGAGTCAGAATCAACGAAACTCGTTGGACGGAACAGCTTCATACTCCCAGCATCTTGGCGGTCCCTATGGCAATAGTCGGCCCAATTACGGTGGTGGACTTATTTTCACGCATCGCTTTTAAATTGTAAAAATCAAAGTGCAAGTAGCATCAGATTATTGTGGAAGTTTTTGTGTTAAATTAAAGTATTTATTGAAGAAACTTATTCTCGAATTTATAATTTGCCGAGAGGGATTGGTTTTCTAATGGGTATAGGTAAGACACATAAATGGCCGGTTGTGGTCCCAAAAGTGTACACTATCTATAGCTAGAACAAAGGCCTTTCTAAGCAAAAGAAACCCCCAAAGTTCTCCTAACAGGGCGACGTCTTTAAATAACATTGCCACCAACTCGGACAGCAATTACAACAGAGAAAATGATATTCCAATTCGCATTGTTTCTTAGATCGCAGGCAATAAAAACCGACAAACAAAATTGAAACGGAAAGTGTTGCCAAAGAAACGAACATTGCCTGCTATCAATCATCACCTAACCACTGTAGTTACTGTCAGTACGGATACATCACGAAAAGTTCATTCGTCTGGCTGTCCAATAAATCACTTTAACAAAACCGTTCAGCAGCATTAAAGGTGAACAGTTCAGCACTCACTAATAATTATTAGTAATTGGTATATAACAGTGTCTATACTATACTTATTCAAATGCAGTTGTTCCATTGGGATCTTTGTGCAATCGAAGTTCTCTTCGATACCCGTATACTGTTATTGTTTTGTGTATTTGTATATGACTCGTCGAAAGATCAATTTGACCTTTTCCGATTCCGATGGCAAGCGTGGTTTTTGTTTCTTAGGTCAATTGAAGATGAGCATTTCACAATTCAGCTGTTGATGTGGTTATTCCCCAGACATAGGAAAAATTTACAGCTCTTATCAGTTTTCTTCGACTTAATTTGACTTTGACAATATCAGAGTAATAATTGATGCTTATAAATGTTTCTTTAAATGTCAGCGAAACGTTATTAAATTGTCCAATCGAAATAGCTGAGAGGTTTTGTGCAAACAGTAGACGCATTGAAAGTTCTAGTTATCTTAAGTCGACAAGATCTGGAGGAGCTACATATTTTCTGAACGAGAAAACTTCAGCCACATACAGAGATGTCAACTTAGTTAATTATTACCTAGACCAATCAATTAATTATTACCTAGATTTGTCGGCTACCCCTTAATAAACTGTTTAACGTGAACAATCTAACTGAAACACGTCAGCCAGTTAAACGTTGCCACCATTGACATACCATGTCAGTTCAATGAAGCCAACATAACTAGCGCTCTTGGTTCAAAGCGAATAAAAAGTGTAACAAAATGCCATCCATCTTGGATTTCTCCATGGAATGTTAGAGACACCGAATATTGGGTGTTAGTAGATTTGCGAAGTAAAATGGTTGAAATTCCAATGCGGAATGTTTTTTCTGTTATACTACATGTTTTTTTTTTGTTTGCAAATATTATGCAATACCACTTTTGCAAATAGTTTAATCAACAAAGTTTACTTGCAGTTTAACAAATTTTCAAATAGGTAATATTTTGGATAGATTTGCAAATCTGGAAGATGTACAGCCTTATTGTAGTAAGCCCATAAAACCTACTTTATTTTTGACACTTATAATTTGTTTCCAATTTGTTCCACTTTGAACCAAGAGCGCTAGCGTTAATGTTGTCCATATATAAAATGTTTATGGTTCCCACAGTCACCACAGTAACTTTCTTAGTTATTTCTTATTTTTTGACGTTTCTGCAAGGAGTCAGAGAAAATATAAAGTATTTGTGGCGGGTTGGTAAACTCCAGAAAACGTCACGCACATGTTTTTGTTTTCAACTACGTTTATTGTTAAGCACATTCAAAGAGAGTGTGAGAAAATATGAACCGTCAAAATCGCTTATTTCATTATCATGACTCATGAGTCTTACCTGCATTATGACAACTCTGTCTTACCTAGTCTGGAATAGAACACGAAATAGAACCAGACCCCCTTTCGTTTGTAGCACACCACTTGTTGGTTTCTTTGTTGCAAATGATTGCTTTTATTGCTTTAATTGTCATCTGGATCTGACAGTCAAATATTATGATTGTTTATGCAATTTATTAAAATTAAAAATTTAATCCAGAAAGCATACATAAACCGAACAAACTGTACATTTGGTTTATGTGACCAACTATGGCGATTTTAATCTGTTACATTCACAATTGTGTTTTTCGAAAAGGGAAAATTTCGTTCGAATTTCGGAAATAATTATTAGCACCTTATGAGTGATGAGTTCATTCACGAATCGAAATTTGTTGGCCGAATGGAAAAACCAAATCGGTGCGTTCCATTCGCAGAAGTTTCCGCTGAATTCTATGGATTATGATAAATATGTATATCTATAATTTTTCTCCAAAAAGAGTTGCAAAAGTTTAGCTAGAGTTTTATGCTACCTTGGCAGACATTTATTAACTAAACGTCGCACAAGGAAAACAACGGGCTATCATACAAAAAAAGAAAAAGTCTGATTTTCTAGCAAAGCGCTAGTTGTTTAGGGGTCCGTTGGAACGCGGCAATCAAAAGTGAACGTTCTATTTCAACTCGTCGGTCGTCTGTTTGCTTTTGTTTTATAAGATCTGAATTGCATAAGCTCTTTATTTTATATTAACTACTGTAATAATCAAAAAGAATGCTCTAACATCTATCAACCGGCAGTAATTGTGTCAAATTTGCTGCATGTTATCTGACGTTTGAAAGCTAGCAAACTTATTCAGTAGAGCAGGGGTTCATGCATTGGACAACTGAAGTAAAATGTACGAATGTTGATGAAATTTCAACCAGAAATATCAACTACCTTTGTATTTTGCAGTTCGCATTTCTAAACTCTGTTACATCTGTCACTTGAAAAGAAATGAAGTAAATAGTTCGAATGTTCAAGATAAAAACGCTTTTGGATGAATTTCTTTCCATAACATATAAATTTTCACTTATTTGTTCTTAATAAGGGACAATTCGTTACTAGGAAAGAAACTTCCTTTTGATATCAGTTAATATGACATTTACTAGAATCCAACTCGACAAACAAGAGGCAAATGCAAATTTTCCCCATTTATCATTAACCTTGGCTGGAGGTTCTTGTATAAGAGACCCCAGCAATCATATGCCTATTACTTAAGCAATTTTCGCGCCGCATTATGTTACAAAAGGGCTCTGTCACGACTGAAATAAATGTGTCCGTACAAACACCTTATGAAGAACTGTCGCGTGTCTATCTATCAAGCAACGCAATGCCTTCATGTTAGATGGATATTATATCTAACCCGGGTGCATTACATTTGGCGTTACATCAGCCGCCATATAAATCAATTTGTTTAATCAATTAGTCCTTGTTTTGGTTACCCAACCGAAACACTTTCAACGTTATTTAAGGTTTTTGTCCTTCTCTCCTCTGCGAAGCTATCCCCTTTAAGTTTCAAAAGGCTCTACCTTTGAGTGCACTGCCTATGTGCGGACTTCATTGAAACTGCTCGCCTTTTTGAAAAACCATTTACACCAGAACCAATTTCCAGAAACTCAAACACAAACTTCTCACCGGGCAAAGTGTGTCAAAAGGCGCTTGAAACCAGATCAACCCTTTGTCCGTAGCAACCAGGTCGGATCTATTATGAAACCATTATAAAGAGCTGCCGAGTAGGACGCTTTCTTATCCCGCACACGGATAATGGATGTGTGCATAGGGTGCGATGGTGTTTCTTCTTAATTATTATCCTCCAACTCGTTGGCTTCCGTCAATAAGACGAAGGATATGTGAAAGAGACCACCACCTGTCCACGTGGGTGTAGAAAACTGTTTGTACATCAGGTGCGATAAGAACTTAACTCATTATAATTGTAGACGGAAACTGCGGTTTTCCTAAAGAATCCAAGTTCTGTTTAATCTTGAGCAGACGAGAGTTCTTGTGGCGTGTCGCTTTTGAGGCCATTTTTTCCCGATGTCAGTGATAAAGAAAGTATGTTCTATCAAAAGTTTCTCCCAGAGACTTTTTTTATTCACACAAAGTTAAAACTTTTAGTATTCAACTCCGCAGCGGGAGTTGGGCCTGCTTCTACCGTATGGACCACCCACATGCTTCGAATAGCCAGTTGTATGACGTTGCTTTTGACTTTGCCAAGCTGGAGCAAGAGCGTTGGCTTTCAGACCGAATCCCTGGGACCGTGATCCACCTCCTTGAGCATTGAATTGGCGTTTCTCGCGAACTACCTGGACCTCCGAATCGAGTTGGTCCTATTAGAAATAAAAAATAAAAACATTACGGCCAACGAATATTTAGTCCGTCACTACATCATTACCGCGTTATCTAAAAACTTAAGATTTTGCACACGAGGAAGAGCGGCAGCAAGGCCCACACAAAGCAGTATAATACAAAATATTCCGTTCATCGTGACTTCTCCTAATCGACTGATAACACGCAAAAGTTAGATCTGGTATTTATACCTTGGGTTATCAATTGCGGACTCGAGTTTGAACAAGAAAAAAAAATTAAATTGAAACAAAAAACTGGAAAACAAAAAATATGTGCATGGGAAATCCAAGCGAACGTAATTTAAATGTTTATCAACTGTCATGAGTCATAACTGCCGGCGGGCTGAGCTGAACTGATCAGATTCTAGGAAGCTCTCCAAAATCGGTTGTCTTGGAAAGGTGACCTTGGGTTTGGTTGTGGTTCAAGCTCGTACTCCATGTCGTAGAAAGTTTTAGGGGCGATTTCAAAAACACTATAGAAATACTCATCGTTGGGACAACTGGCGGTGAGTTCATATGATAAATTTTTAAAGTTTTGTGTCACATTTTTGCAGAACGAGTATCGAAATTTCTGTAAAAGGGTTAACAAAATTTCGTTTCACAGAACGACAATTGACCTGCAGAACTTAAGGATATTTCATTTCATCCACCAGCGCCTCTCTGAAGCGAAATGGACACTCATTTGATGTACGCGCACTACGCAACCAGCTCTTAGCAAGAAGTTTCTGAAAAAATAGCTTAGGCATTTGAAAATTCATTACCAAGCACAACATTTTTGGTCCTGTGTGCGAGGAGGGCGAATGGAGGAGAAGATACAACCGCGAACTCTATGAGCTGTACCAAGATGTGGATGTAGTCCAAAAGGCCAAAATACGTCGACTACATTGGCTCGGCCACATCGAGCGAATGGACAATAATGCTCCAGCTAAGAGGATCTTCGAATCCCAGCCGCCAGGTTCGAGACGACAAGGAAGACCGAACCTCCGTTTCAAAGATCAAGCCATCGCGGATACCAGAGCGCTTGGTCTGGTTAACTGGAAGCCGCGTTCCCGGGATCGCAGAGGATGGAAGGCTGCAGTGTCTCAGGCAGAGAATCTCCACGGGTCGGGAGCCCGTTAAGTAAGTGTTATACTTAATAATATTTTGCTCTCTCATTGAACCGCATTCCAATCAACTATTGTCCACCTTGATCATATGCCATTCGACTTTATAGACAGTGGCTTAGTTGTCCGAGTAACATCCTGTGCGAGAATGACAAGTATACGCCCCCTCATAAAAAAATCCCATCACATGGCAATTTCCCCAATGCCAGGGAAACATTTTCAACTACCTACCAGTTGTTCCATCGTGACCACCTATAAGTCATCTGCATCAACCCACAAAGTCACAGTATCTAATTAAAAACCGATCAAGGACTCTCTCGACTGCATTTCCTTGAGCAGCACAAAAAGAAAATGTTCTCTTACTGCGCGATATCCCCCCGCGCAGAGTAATTCCATAAAAATACTGATTACCCTCAGTGGGAATGCCTGCGGAATGCACCGGCACCCTGCAGCTCGACTCGCTAATGGATTCAAAACGAACAAAAACAAAGAAAACACCAGAAAACGTGATCAATTGCTTTCAATTTTCAGGAATCAGGCGCACAACTAGGCAGCAGGCGCGCACACAAAACGAAATGAAGACAAATTAATGACGTTCGGATTGGCGTAATCAGCGTTAGTTAGAGCGTGTATCCAAGTAAATATCTTTGGACGTTACTTAATGCAACTAGATTACACATAAACAATTTCATAATTTGTGTACGTTTTGGCGGAGCGGAGCGGAGCGAAGGAAGACAGCGCCAGGCCACAGGGTTGTTTGGTTGGGCGTGTATGCGGCTGCTCATTGCATTTGGTTCGTGTGATTGCTGCAATGAGCATCTCTGCGCGTCTTGTCATAGTTTGCATACGAAGAAATGGGATGCGATGAGATGGTGATTCTATGTTGTTTGTCGTTAGCAGATAATCACTTTGTTGCGAGTATAATTTGGGTTTGTGCAAAACGTATTCGATAGAATGAGGGGAGGGCAATTACAATTGAGACGTATCATTTGTTCGTGGATTTGTTCCTGATAAGTGCACAGTGGGGTTGGGTCTAATAAGCCAATTAGAAAGAGGAAAATCTATATAGCAGCAAGCTGTTTATGACTTAACTGTGTATCGGATCCAATGAGAGGTAAAGAAGTTGCAAATGAGGATGTCATTTGAGATGCTACGGGTCTGACTCGCATTCTAGAAGGTTCTACTGGGAAAATATGACAGGATGAGACCACACGCAACGGAATGGGAATGCTTCAAAATGCAACAGATTGAGTACAGCAAAGCGATAAAGGAACCCTTACCCAACTAAACGCGACAAAAGCAACAAAGTATCCAGGCAAGCAACAACGACAGACGACACTCAAATACCTAAAGCTACAACAAAATGCGACAAAAAAGTGCGCAGAATTGATGAAGCGACAAGTGGCCGCGACAGACACCATAACACAAAAAAATGTCTTACGGAACGCTACACAAAGTAGTGTAGCTACACAAAATGCTTACGCGGTAAAAGTTTCTAACAAGAAAATATACACGCAACATAATGAAAAGCTAAGCGATAAAGACGCAGCAACTCACAACGACATGCAACAAAATGAAAAGGGACACCACAAGAAGCTACAACTCCACAAAAAAAATATCAATACCGTCCGACAATAAAGCGCAACAAATCATTGACGACAAGCAGGGATACACTACAAACACACGCGGAATGCTACAAAGGGCTGAACGATTCGATCAAAAGCTACAAATGCAACAAAATATCCAGGTTATTGAATCGAAGTAAAATGAAAGATAAAGCGATAAAGTGCGACAAATTGTTGAATAATACAGAAACCAGAACCATGAAAAAAAGCGAAACTATGCGGAGAGATAACATAAACGCATCTCAGGTAGAAGCCACAAAGCGGTGCGCTACAAAATTCAGTGAAGTTTGATGAAAAGCAAGCGATGAATTGTAGCGAAACGGAACAAAGCGCTAGGAAAAACTGTTACCGTGATTCGCTACGTTTGGCGATTCATTGAAATTTTGTTGCCTACGATAAGTTGAGACACGTTTCAGACCAAATTTGCCAGCTACACTATAACCAAGCCAGTTCAAGAGCACAACCTCCACATAGCTATCCAAAAGCATCAACTATTGACCTTTTTAACCGCCTCCGCCTAGAGGTGTGTCCAACCGTAATGTACTCGCACTTTAAGCCAAACTCAAATCCAAATCCAAACCGGCATTGGGTCATAAATTCGCAGGTAATTCCCGCAACCACAGGCCTATACCTATAGCTCCCATGACGAAACACGAGGATCCTACTCGCGCATCGCAATCAATGCAAATCCACGAAGATCAGCGCCGTTCAATATCGAAGTCGACAATTTAACTGATGCCATATTTATTGACTCATTTGTCAGAGCGCTGCTACGTTGAAGCTGGCTTCATCAAGAAACCTCTAAGCAAAAAAATAAACAACAAACGTTTAAAATGCGGAGGAAAATCCCCGCGGCTTACGATTCCCACGCAATCTCTGGCAAAATCCTCATCAGCGATCGGCTCCCATCATCAAACTCTAAATGGGGAAGATCTCTTACCCATAGATCTAAAGACACCCAGTCACCGAAGAGTCACCCATCCCCGAAACAAGAAGAATGGTTTCACTCATAAATCGTCGGAGTAGGAGGAAAGCGGTACCAATTTTCCAATCTGTGCGCGCTGATGGAAATCAAACTCCTTTATACGTGGCAGTCACTCCGAAGCACAATGCCACTCTTGGACATGGACAGATGTGCAAAAAGTTTAATTATTTTCCAGCTACAGCTGTGCGGAGTTTTGTAGGTTATAAGGTTTCTCGGCGGAGGACGCGCCACAGCACTAGGCCGATATGTGGGGGCAATAACGGTTCAATTTGTCTAAATGCAATAAAACAGTGTACAACAGAAATCGATGCGATGCATGACCGAACGAGAGGGGCACGGAGTCACCGATGTGCAATTTTCTCGGCTAGTTTGTGAATTTCCATTGTTATCGATAAAAGCAAATGAGGAATCAGTCGAATTTATTGTCTTGTTCTTGTTGATCGATTACATTGGCGCATCAGTCGTACAGCGAATAATGACAACAACTGCTGACAACTGACAACAGATGGCACTCTTACTGTAGAAGCAAACATGTCAGTTGTGATCTTGTGATCTGTACGAGGGACTGAGAGAGTTGTGCTTTTGTTTTGGAGCCAATTTGAAGTTTGTTCTCAGAGAAATGCTTTCTGAGATGTAAATACATAGATATATGTTCTAAATTTACGGGAAACACATAAATGGAAAAAACTAATTCCGCTGCATCAAAAAATGTCAACTACCTACTTATTGTTTTTTGTGTGTTTTTAAAGGAAACTCGTTAAAAGATGAGTACACAACTTGGCGACGTGTAATTTTTTTGTGTAGAGTTACAGGTTCGAATCCCGAAAAAAGCAAAATTCCAACTCATGTTTTTTTTTCCACTGCGTCACCTCTTGCGAGCGTCTGACAAACATCCGACAGAGTATAACTGTCATGAAAGTGCTTCTCAATTTGCCGTTTGGACTCGCCATAAAATTATAGATCCCTCCCATTTGTCCCAAAAATTAAAAACTCACACAAAAAGAATGGTTGTAAGAAGCTAGGCAAAGGTTTCCTGCAGACCTGTTGCGGCAACTATTTATTTATTTTAGAGTTTGACATGCTGCTTGCCAGGTAGCGTTCAATAGAATGCACCAATTAAAATCAATTAAATAAGAAAAATAAAATAACTGGGTTTATATATGAAAATAAATAATATAGCATTTGCTGATAAAAACTCTGAAATGTCAATACCATTTAAATCACAAGGCATGCTGTCAGTGGAACTTTTATACGAGAAATTTGAGAGGTCTGTTCATTTGATTTAATGCGTTAAAGCCCGTATGACACTACATTTTCTTGCATTTTTCATGCTCTTAAAATAATTGAAAATATAAAACGGACATTACCGATAGGAGTAAGTACTTACACACCAAATGTTGACATATCAAACAAAATGCATTGAAAATTTGAAAATGTTTTTAAATTAAATTTTTCAACTGCTGGCAGCTTTTTTTTTTACATTTAAACATATTTGGAAAAGTTGTGGAACAATTCGGAATACACTTTTTGTCTCTTTTACACGCAGTAGACTTTTCAAAATAATTAAATGTGATAAAAATGAGGAAAAATGACATACGGGCTTACAATGAGTGAGACCTTTGGATAGATTGTGGAGATCATTTTAGAATTCTATCATCTGTCATTTTATCTATCAAATATTATTTATTTTCACTTCTTATTCCTCCTTTCAAATGTATTTTTCTTTACTATTCTACCTGTCAAACTTGGGCACATTCATTATGCGCGTTAAGAAATTGTCGGAACTGCTTACGCCCGTATGACACTACATTTTTTCCTCATTTTTATGATGCTGAAAAGTCAGCGGTGTGTTAAAGAGACTGAAAGACTCTTTCAGAAAGATTATTACGAAAGGGGTAGCAATTGTTTGCAAAGCAACCACAAACTTTCAAAAGATTTTATTTTTAAATAATCTTGAAATGTCAAAAAAAAAGCTGCCAACAGCTCAAGAATGTGATTTGAATACATTTTTAATGCATTTTTTTGATGTGTTAATAAATTTGGTGTGTACGCACTCACTCTCGCGGTAATTTTCGTTCTAATTTTTCGTACTGCTCTAGTTTCATTTCAAAAGCAGAAAAAATGTAAACAAAATGTAGTGTCATACGGGCTTTAGATCGAAGTGGGGAATCGTTTTTTTTTGTTATTTTTCTCTTTTTCTTGTGAAATTTGTATGAGAACGTATGCTTTGTACGATCGGGACTACTTTATGTCGATTGCGTTCGATTGCAAACGTTTTCAAAATGTAGTAGATTTGTTCAAAGGTGGCGGCGCTAAAAACAGCCAGTGATTTGCCAATGGGGACGTTTGGATCAGAGACAATACTGAGACCACCAACTTCGGCTGATTTCCCGTTACTTAGCCTACAAGCTATATTTTTTCGGAGTGGTCACGATTTACTGCGCTAGTATTGATACATAGAAATTCGTATTGACAAATGTCACGTAACTTCAAAAGTTCTGAGTCACCAATACACTCCCAAAAAATATGAGCCACTTCCGCTTTGGGCAAAGTGGCTTGCAGCGTTCATAGAATTTTATCAGTTAAATTTGAAATTGTTCGTTACGTGTGAATAATAATTTTTTTAGGAAAAAGTGTACATTTGCTTAAAATATTTGTGAAAAATTAAGAGTATATGTTGGTTGAGGGAAAATAAAAACATTTTGAGCAAATTTTCTTTATTATTTAAGAAAAAGTTACACACGAAACCGAAGTTAATTATATCCAAAAGCGGGAAATACACAACCATATTTGTTCCAATATATTTCTAGTATATAAAACATCTCCTTTAGATAGTTTTATAAACCACACAAATCAAATTATTCACCATCAAAAAATTTATAATTACTAACCAATGGCATACAGTTATGGTAAAATGTGGTATTCCCGAACTCTTTCACATTTCCCCACGGCTGCCGAGGTTGGCAGCATTTATTTTTGTATTTTTTGTATGTTTTTGCATGTCATTCGGACTCCGAATTGACATAATACCGATAGGAATACAAAATGGCGAATTTGAAAAAAAACTGAGGGGGCCAGCGGCAAGAGGATTGTGAGTTGGGGGTCTCAGTATGGTTTGTCTATGGTTTGGATACTTAGTTGATGAAGAATGTGAACTAGATTTGTCTGGGTTAGTTATATGAACTTGAATTGACAACTAGATGTCACCGGCACCCTTCAAAGTTGTTTAATATTAGCTGGAAAAACAATTATTCCATATTTAGTTGATTGAATCACATTGTCAACTTTCATGTGCATACGAGCACAGACCTTTTTCAATGTCTTTTTGTTTTGGCGTCCATTTGTAATTCTCCCTTTACTCGCGTCAGTTGGGAAAATTCCTGTGTGAATTTTTATTGACTACCTACGCAGTCTGTCTTGCAAAGAAAAAAGTACTGTTTTAAGAGCTAAGCATCTGTCCTCAATGATTAAGTGAGGGCATCAGTCAGTTGAAACTCTTTAATGGCCCAAAAGTTCTCGCAGTGATTTGTCAAAATGTCGCCATCGTCGCTAACACTTTCACTTCCTCGAGCACATTTAAGTACGTTCCTACACGCGAACCATCGACAAAAAAGGGCCATCTATAGATTAATTGAAATCATTTGCGATAATGGCCGACCTTTTCCCCCCAAACTATCGCATTGCCTCCAGCGCGACTCGTCGTTCACTTTCAGTGTTCCTGACAAACGACAAATTTTCCCTTCGATTTGATTTAATCTCCCTGCAGTGGGAACACACATCGACTGTTGTAGCAGATGGCACATCCTTCCATTTCCGATGACTGATGATGAAAAACAGGCCCAAAAAGAAACAAAACTCATTTGGGCTTGCCGCGCATCAGCGTGTGGAGGTGCAGCAAAGCAGCAGCGCTTTCTCCATTGTATTCCATTGTAGGTGCCTTTGCCTTCGTGATTTTGGCTAACCAAATGCACAACAGGGAAGCATGACAAACAATCTGACACGAGAGAGGTAATCCGCCTTCGTACATTTCTATTAAATGCTGCCTGCATTCGGTTTACACCTTAATTTGGCAATAAAATGTCGTATCATCGATGGAGCTGCCTTCATCTTGGCGATTTCTTCAATTTCTCTGTGAACGAAGCCCAGGTGCCAAAAGTGGAATTGCAGTGATAGGAACGTGCCAAAGAGTTGCACTCTCTTATTTGTGCGACAGGCATCCCTCCTGTGAGTGCGGTTGGATGTCTTCCTCTTGGCTTGACATTATTATCTAATATCTATAACGGCATCGCAGAGGAGTGTCAAAATTCAAATCATTCGAAAAGAAGAACTACAGCGGGGAAGCTGGCGTGAGATTTCTTTTGTCGCTTCGGTTCAATCTTCAATCATTCACGCACGAAATAAGGTGAGGCTCTCTTTCCCTCGGTGTCTGGAGGCACGTGTGTAGGTATGTATTGGATTTCCTTGCGCGGATTGTTTTGGCTGCCAAATGATTTATATTGCTTCGCGGGGAAATTGATACCCGAGTTGTGTTTGTAAATTTGTTTACTTTGCTTACAAGATGCTTTGCAATTTATAATGGTTGCTTGGCGACTGTGGAATAATGTACACGCGCGCAAAGTTCTACGGGGATAGTTTTTTGACACTCCTTGGCATAGAGCTATGGTTTCAGGAGGGCGTTGAGCTACCATTTGGCATTTATACTCGACGTCCGTTGGAAATGGTTTTCGCTGTTCAATTAGAATACCACACTGTGACAGTGGGGTGCTATGCTTCACGATATTATGTCCGGCAAAGAAAACGTATTAGGTAATCAAGTACTGTATCTCGTTTTGTGGGTGAGACTGTGCGGTTGGCAATATGTCAGAGTGCTTCAGCACCATAAACTGCACGAGAACCAAGTAAGCTATGTGATGAAAGAAGATTTCGTTTGCCGGCAAGTTCATAGAAGAATCCAGGACGATAGATTTTTGGTGTGAAACGGAAACGTCAACGCGATGAATGCAGTTGAAAGAATTGGTTGCGGTTCGACAAAACAAACTCAGAAGAGCGCAATGCGAACATCTGTAGGAATATTATGCGAGTTCATGCAGGAAGATTATGCGAACTTTCCAGGGTATGCAAACTTAAAGGGGGGGATTGACTTAGAAATATAAGTGAAATGTGCGTCACTGTTAATGACTGGTACAGTAAAGAGGTAGGTGGAGATTCTTTAACCTAAAGGTCATCGCCGTGTCACTCACTACTACCACTAGTTGCGAATGGCGGCATCTCCGCACAACATTTGTCGGAATTTTATTTTGACACTTGCTTAAGCCCACATAATTCCATTTGTCAGTTTGACATCTGTTTATCGCTTCGCATTCAACAAGTAAATTCCAATTTGTGTTGTGCTGTAATTGTTTCTCAAAAAGGCGAAAAAGATTGAGGAAGAACAGAACAGCGGCGCAACCAAATTCACATAAACCAATCCAAAGAACAATCAATCGAAATTATTCGTATTTGCATACAACAGTCGCGGACGGAGCACTTCTTGGTGTACAAACTGCAGCGGGCAGCAGCCAGTGATGGTCTTTGTTTTGCCTTGCTCGCGTTGTTATCGTTTGATTGATCTGCGCGCAATTGCAGATCGATGACTGTTCCCGCACAGAACAGGAAATGCATTGATCGTAGGATAATGATCGAAGAAGAGGTATAATCGCAAGGAAAACAATAAACAAACTGCCGCTATTCACGTTGCCGCATCCACCACTCACAGCTGGAATGGGACTCAGTTAAGTCAATTGACCTCCAGCATCCAATTATGCAAGTGGTTGTCGTCTATTCCAATTTTCGTTGTTAAATTGTGATCGGAGTAATGGCACAGCAAGTAGATCAGTGGACTTCTTTTGTGTGGATATCGAACACAGTTTGACAAAAAAAACTGACAGACCTACGATTACAAATGCCATTTTTCGTGGCACAAAACTTCGGTCAGAGGGCGCTGTGACAGCCCGCGTGGCTAAACTCCTGTCAGGCGATCTCAAGTAGTGACAAATTTAGGACAAATTTTAACGTCATACTGACGTCGGCATGTCAAAATTTTACATTTAAAGGGGCATGTGTAATCGTAGCTTAAGTTCAACAAGCAAACAACTGAACCGATGAGCTGTGGCGCCTATTCTTCAGCTGTTAGGTCGCATTCGCATAAGCTTCCTCCAGGAGTTCGCCTTTAATTCTTCCGCTTCCTGGCGAATCGCAACCGATTCTTCCGCAGTGCTGTCAGCATTTTCACACAAAACATGTGTCGCCCAGGATTCCTTGGTGAACTCGCTGGCGAAGGAAATATTCTTCCAGGGAATACTAAGCGAATGGCACAGTTTTCTGAATTGTTTCCATTTCTTTCGTTCATCATTGACGCAGTGGATGAGTCTGCCAAAGTTGTAGCTGCTGCTTTCGCAGTAATTTTGATCATTAGCAGTGCGCAGTAGGACTCCATCCCCATATAGGACTTTGCACTGAAACATTCCACTCGATAGAAAATATATGTCAAGCCACAGCAACTTGTTCTGACAACATCACGTCACGCGTTAATTTGTACTCCATGGCAGACAGCCAAGACGCCAAAGTCATTAGTTTCCATGGGTAATCCTTAGCAGCTAATCCGGAAGCACATAATTTCTAGTAATGATAAATGTGAACGGTGTGCTCACGCCCCTCCCAAAGAACATCACCCGAAGAACGTCGTAAGACACAATTAAGCACATAAATCAAATTCAATTAGCGTTCCCCTTCAGAGCCATACACACGTGCTTTTCCTATGTAATCACACTCCAAAGTGTATGTTGCGGTTGTTATCTATGCGGATAATTAGATTTTTTTGTTCGACAAACATTACCTCTGCCTGTAGCATTGATCTTCTTACCTCCCGAACACCGGCTCACATCATCAGTCATAGTATCATATACCGACCTTGGCCCCTGCAGTCTTCCGCCTCAACAGACATCTGTTCTCGGCATCTAGTCAAACGAAAATATTTTGACTCGTAAAAGATACATTTTATTGCCATCATTGTGGTTCCTATACCTATATCAAACATAAAAGCGCAACCTCGCCCACTTTGTTCCTGAGCGACTGTGGTGAGTTATGAAATATAATAATTGGCCGTACAAAATTGGCCAAATTCTATCTGCGCTCAAGGTTAGCCCACCTTGAAGGTGGCGCGGTACGTGCTGTAATAGCAAAATATTAAAAATATTACGTATCGCCAGCTGGGCCGCCGCCGCTCGTGCGATGACACCTCAACAAAACGCATCCCTGCCGGAGATTGACAGCCCGGATAAGAGCGGGGGGTACCAGAAATGTAATCACGACTTGTTTTGTGTGTAATCACCACAAACAGACAGACATCTAATTAGTGATTATCAATGTTTTTGCCTCCTTGCTGGCCAACAAGGTCACAGTTAGTGTTGTGTAGGGAAAAAAGTAGCAGCGAGCACGTCAAAGATGGTGAAGTTGATGCATCATCTTCATCATCATCGCCACTCATCCCACTGTCTATAGCGATGAACTAACGTAGATATTTGTCGGACGTGGTGTTTCTTTTTCAGCGCGATGACTTCAGAAAACACTTCAATTGCTGGTTCCCCCCCCATCTTCCGGGTGTGCTGCCTGTCAATCAATCCCGATTGAACGAAAGAAACGAATACCCTACGAGTACAAGTACGAGTTCGAGTACGAGCACTCCTATCTAACGAGTTAATTTTCTTCTTCCATTGGAGACGGCGAGTATCTGATCTGCCACATATACGCACCGTTAGCTGGATATAATTACACTTTTGCCAAAAAGTAATTGCCACCATTTTGGGAAGTTGCACATCACTGTCACGCCACACGGGACTCACAGTCGAGTGGTTGGCGTTGGTCACGTTTCTGACCTAAAAACGGCTCCAAATGGCGGCAGTATGTGTTTGGTTTTTGACACATTAACACACTAACTCGCTGGCTGGAAATTTAATAGAAATTAGTGCGTTCAGTGTGACAGAATGACAGCAAATTGCTGGCCTACAACTCGTTGACATGTCAGCACAGCAGTCAGATGAAAAAATTACGGTGGCCGGCGTTGAAGACCGCAGAGGCCTGTGAAGTCATTTGAAAGCAATTAAATAGCCATTAGGGTTTGAGAAGAAGATGCGGCTACCATAATTGTAACATAGGTACTCGTACTCACACTTGGATCGGTGCGTGCTGAAGGGGTGTATTTGGGTAGCAAAATCGTCGCCCAACTGAGTAGGGTAAAGTTGCGGAAAATTGTCCCAAAATGGTCAGATTTGAATGGGTTTGATCGTTCACGCTTTCTCTTTGCAATTTGGCGACGGAGTTGGTTTTGATGTCACACACGTCACGGTTAGAAGATTCGTTAAAAGCGGCTGAAGGTATATGGTGGCTTAGAAGACTGGTTTGATAATGACAGCTTTCCAATGTTTGGTGAGTCTGCGCGGTTTGTTTTTTGTCTCCTAGGGTAATATAGGCTTGGGGAGATTTTAAACTACCTTGACTTACATCTACTCCACTTGATGGTCCACTTCCATCAATATTAGATCTTCTTCTACTGCGTTAACCTGCTGCACGGAAGTTATTAGATCCTTCAAGTGCTTGCAAAGAACTTTTAAAGTTTGTGCATGCCTCGTTTCAAAGTCCGCATGCCTTTTATTCTTGCTTCTTGCGGTTTAAAGATGTTTTCTGACTCATTTCTGATTTGTATTTTCGGTCTGTCCGATCTTCCTTAAAAAGGCTTTCTAAATTGCCCCAACTGCACACAAACTTCCTTTAATAACAACCAGTTGATGACATTTCGAAGCGGTGATCAATGGAGTGGCACAGCAACAACAGCAACGTTTTTAGCACCAGCTGTTCTTCGTGGAGTGGACAACTTTGGCACAACAACATCAACATTAAGGACCACCAACAGCGAAAAAAATTATGCGAACTGAAGCCGGTTTCAAAAATGACAACCCACTCCCCAGTGACCACATGTCATTCAAATAGATTGCCACAGCAGCCTTGACATTGACAGTCAAATATTTTGAACCAGTTGTTCTAAATTGAATGTGCTACACTGACACAGCAGGAGCTACAGCAAGATTTAAGGGTTATGACCTCAAGTTGGTGTCAAAAATTAATAAAATCTCCACCTATAAGTTCTGTCAAACACTTTATGCGGGACACCGAACAGAGACTGGTTTAAGAAAGTCTGTTTAGCTTCCCCTTTGGTTGTAAAGGTTTGAGTTTGATCTGCTTTCTATGTAAGGCTGAGGTATAAACTTGCAGAGGAACATAAACTTTCCAAAAGAGGTGAAATGTGATAAAAAAAACCCGACTTATGACCTCAATAGTTGCAAGGTAACTTTATTTAGCTAAGTTTTCAGAAAGCGGTCCAAGTACTTGGAACTGGATTCTAAAAGGGGCTTGTGACAAGGCGAAGTTAGTGGGTCCTCGTGGCAAAAGGCGGTTCAACAGCAAGAATGGTTCAGACTTTTGAAAACTGAGAGTATCCCACGACAAAGTCCGATTCCTGGGTATATCAGTAGAGGTAGAGCATAAGAGTATGGCAAGGTAGGAAGTAAGTGATAAAGAAGCTTGAGACTGCAAGGTGATTAGCACGGGAAGGAGGACAGAAAAATTAAAATTCATTTTGCAGAAAGCAATTCAGCTCCAAAATTATTCAAACTTCCCCCGGGTTGACACCTACAATCGAGTAGTAAGGAAACGACCTTTGAAAAGCGAGTGTGAATTATATATCGCCTTCAAAAATCCTTGTTTAGTGTATGGGCTAAGTTACTGTATGCGGGCACAATGTTTGCTTTCATAAAGATAAACGTTTTGTTGCAAAGAGTTGTGGGCTTGTAGGTTTAGGAAAACTACCGCAAAATTTCTGTCAAAGTTTTTAAATGGCTTTTACTAACTTTACAATCAATTGTTACCACGGAACAAATTTTTGTCACAGTTCCGTGTGTTTTCTAAGCTACAAGGACAAGCCTGAGTAACTGGCTCGCCCTTGTCATACCCACTGTCTGTGGTATGTGATAAATTGCCAGGGCAACGAATCGACTCCTTCAAACCAAATTGATCTTCACAGCCCCCTCCTTCGCACAGATCGGCCACGAATATTATGTAAACAATCTCAAATATAGCAGCATCAACATGGAAGCATCCGTTTTTGGATCCACATCCATTAAGATTAATCTGTTGCTTTATTGGTTTATTAATAGCGTTCCTAGGGCCGTATAAAACTCGTACTCATACCCCACAGCCAGTGAGTGCAAGTGACTTGCAGCATTAGTAACCAGTTTGGTGGCGGTACAGGCAAATTTGGTTACCCCTTTCGATAGGCGATTTATATGGCTCTATCAGCCAACAGAACACCTTTCGACGTAAACGTAATACAGCGTGGAACGAGCGCACGCAGGATGCAAGTGTGCTCCATCTATCGATTGCGGCAGGCTTCGCTCGTGTAAACATGAGGCGGCGCGCACGATATCCCATCCCGTTCGCCGTCATTATGGGGGAACCGTTCAAATAGCTTGTAAAACAATGAATATTAAGCCAACTGGTAGTTGCATACTGTACAAGTGATCGACCGATCATGACCAGAGAGGGTAATGTACGATCATGGGCGTGCGGATGGCGAGAGAACCGTTAAAAGGAAATTTAATCGAAATCACAGGCAAATTGCTTCCCCCTACTCACGTAAGCGCAGCGCGCATCCACGTCCATGTAACTGTAATAAGCGATTCATTTGGCTAAAGCAAATATCACAAGTGCGATCGTGAACATGATCGGCCGGCCCGTGCGGTGGCGGTGGCGGTGGTGGTGCACATCTGCGGGTGATGCTGATGGCCACAATGGCATCGTTATCAATCGACTTAAAGACCTTGCAATTGTAATCCATGTGGCTTTCATTATACCAGTACCAGCAACGTGTACGAGTATGTATGCGGGACACAAATGGCGAATCGCAATAACCGTAAATTGCGTTAGTCGCCGAAGACTTCCGAGCGGCATCATCAACCGAAGACCGCAAAAGGTTCGACTGTTATATACAATATACATTTGGGATTGTTTTTTGCTTTTAAATTCGCATTCGTACTTCCTTCCCCTCCCGCATTCGTGCGATGATTGCATTTTAGGTTCTGGCACGAAATGCTGGTGGATCCTTTTTTGGCAAAGCGCGGTTGTTTCTGTCATCGTCGTCTATGAATTTATGACCAATGCCGAGTGCAAAGGAATATTACTCTAAGCGGTTCGCAGTGGGTAGGGTACCTACGTATACCTATATTTATTTGAGGACATCTGTGTATGTGTTGGAGCGGATCGAAATCGCATTTTAATTAATAAAACTGGCATTAACCACATGCGGACACTGCGCAGAAGTAGGGATCCATTAGGGAGGTTATTGAAAAATAAATATCGAGTTACAAGCCTCCACCCACTTTGGACTGAGGTAAGCATCTGAATAAAGTTGCGAAGTGAAAACATCCTAAGCAGACAGGACATTAAGCCCCGCTGGGAAAGGCGTTGGCGAAAATCAACAAGCTGGTCGTCTTAATTTAATTCATTCGATGGCTTCTTCATTTCCACAGACCGCTGCGCATCTGCATAGACTTCGTGTTCACTTGAGGATCCGAAAACAAGCAGTATATACTCTTTTGACGCTAAAGTAAAGCTGTGAGAACTGTCGGTAAATAACGTGCATTTATGAAACCTAGGTCTGT
Organism: Cheilosia impressa; assembly: GCA_948293265.1. Taxonomy (NCBI): domain Eukaryota; kingdom Metazoa; phylum Arthropoda; class Insecta; order Diptera; family Syrphidae; genus Cheilosia; species Cheilosia impressa. Next base: position 13,101,623 of record OX411883.1, read on the forward strand.
GAATTGGAAGTGTACACTTGAATTCAATAACAGTACTCACCCATTTTATATTGCTTCAGATTTTAAAGATTTACATGCGAGGCACTTTGTAAATTCAAGCTGAACACGGATTGAAGACAACCCAAAAATGTTGTAAACAAACAGGCCTACTGCACTATTCGTATGAGTTATCCATTCGATTCACAACCCCCTAAGCAAACGGTTCGAATAATTACAAAGTATGTACGCAACTAACAACTGCCTTATCGACTTCGCTATAAACGACAGTTTCTTGTTGTCAAAATCTGTAAAAATGCTTTAACTAAATTGTTAAAGCAAATAATTTAATCAATCGGATCGAATACACGTCGAGGGTACATACCTATATTCAATTTGAGCATTTCACAAAATACAGCTGTGCAATCTTTTTCGTTTAAACGTCAAAAAAACTGTAGGGAAACATGGCATATTTTATGTGGCTACAACAGTGTTTTGCTAAATGGCGCATGGTCATTATTTCCTTATTTTTGAAGTTTTTAAAAACGTCTTCGCCAAACACTGAATTTTAAAAGCTGTCACTCGTCTTTTTTTCTACCTCTTAATTGACACTGACGTTGTCGGAAACTACTTAAATGGTACAAAAGATGAGTTGCTATAAGCTATACTTCTCTGCAAAGAATTGTTTGCTCAAGTGAGAAGTAATAATATTTTCAGATTAACTACATTACCGACATCTGCTGCTTTGTTTTTACTAGTTAAAGCTTAGTACGCTACTCGAGCTACATTTTCGCTCCCATACAAAATTCTCTCCAAAATTTTGCTAAGCTAAATTTAAGCGAACCCATTTAGCTGAGTGGTATGCAGCTCGAGCTAAATAATCAAACTTTTGTTTCACAATGTACTTCCTGTGTCTGTCAACATTTAGCATGCCCGGTTAATGGGTAGGCACATTTTCTCAAGCTAAATTGTGACAGATCGTTGTGTATTTGTTGTTCTGTTGCAGAAAAGTATGCAAGGATGACCTTTTTTAATTATTACATGGAAAAGAAGTACCTAGAATCAGAAGTAGTTGAAATAAGAGATAATTAAATTTTTGAACGAAATTTTTTTAAACAACAGCTGTTTTCTCTGACATTTATCCACGGCGTACGCTTTGTCAAAATTTAGCTAGGACTTTGATGATGTTTGGAGAGAAAAGTTGGAAACCAGATAAAATTTAGTTTAGCTCGAGCAGCGTACTACACTTAACCCTCACCGGCACCGATTGTTTTACAGAGGTTAATTGACAGGAATATAAGAAACGTCGATAGGGGTTTTCATTAAATTTAATTAAAAGGTACGCGGTTAAAATTGATCGCAATCGCCGAAAATCTCTACACGTTCGCATTCAAAATGTCGGAAAAATAGAAAATGAGCAAAATAACGAGTAACGAGTAATTCCGCTTGCTTTGAAACCAGCTCGTAGAGAATTCTAACCGGCAAGTACTACTACGATGTCAAATGCAAAAGGCTTAAAAGAAACAAGCTTAAAATTCATATCAAAAGTCCTTTGAGCGTAGGAAAAGGAATTATCCACAAACTAAAAGAAAATGCGTTGCAAAGTAAAGAAAATGCGTTGGTCGAATGTTCTCCTAAAATGTTTCGCTTTGCTGTAGCACGGCACCACTTCTTCCAAATACTCCGGATTTTGTTTTTGGAAATATGTACCTATTTTTAAATGTTTATTTATTCACCCCCTAATTAATAAACGCTACGTAAAAGTTATCAACTCGTTATATAGAAGTTACGTCAAAGTTTTGTGTGCTATCTGATGTCTACTAACTTGTGCGCATTTGTTTATTAATACGGGGGTCAATGTTTCTAGTGCTTGGGTCGTAAAAGTACGCGAATATACCTAAATGCAACTCGTTAATTTATAAATTTTTGTGGTGCTTTGTGAAAGCTTCGTGGAAATGTAACTACGTAAATTGACTACCAAGTCGAAATCATTTTGTCAAACTCAAATTTCAAAAGGAAAAACTTGATAAATTGTTAAAGAATTTTGCAGTAAATGAATTACTTATTTTGGAACAAAAAGAAAATGCAACATGTCGATAGTTTTGTGATCCAAAATAAAACAAATTCTCTAAGTTTGACATTTGTATTTGTTCCGAGCATAAATCATAACGAAAAGTTGGAAGGTCTGCGCTGACTATTCTTCATGCTAAATGTGAAAATAATTCTTTTAAGATATCTTGAGCTCATTATTTCACAACCAAGAGTTATTTACGAAGGTTGTCAGTTTTTTTTTCTATGAATTGCTGCCGATTTATGGTTCAACCTTTGAGAAGCAAACATTAAAATGTGCACATCTTTCTAAGCCACCTGAGCTTTACCTTTTATCGTGAATATAGCCGGCAAACCTGAACGGAGCTCCATGTTTTCTCAAAATTAGCAAACGCTACAAATTTTAATAGTATATTCATCATTTTTAATGTAAAACAGTTGACAGATAAAAATTGTAAACAACTAACGCCCTCTCTATGAAAAATGCTTATCAAAATGTTAGGATTCTCCGTTCTGTTCTTAAATTTTAGTTGTACGTACACAAAGTTTTAAAACATAACGAGTGCTCCAAATAAATTTTCTTTCTTATTCAAATGTTATTTTGACACTTTTGATTATTTGATACTTATTTGACAGCTTTTTTCACTTTCTCTCTCAGTCAGTGTCAGCCTTTAAAAAATCATTACGTGTTACATTTCATATTCGTCATTTGTAGACGTGTGTAAATTGCCTTTTCAATTGTCATTTGACAGATAACAGACCAGTGTTAGGACAAACCACAGAAACGGCTGTCATTTTTTAAGGTTTGCATTTTGATGGAAACATAGTTACTTCTGGGTGTTGTCAGAAAATAAACTGCCGACAAATCTCTGTGCTTAAAAAGTATTCATTGATTGAGCGGAGTGTTTTGCTCAATTTATGCGCTATTAAACTGAACGCGTACTTGTGCAGAGAATTAGCATTTTTGCTTTGATTTTAATCCGCACAATCTGGCAACGCAATTGATCTCAATTCTTTATACACAGGAAAATCATAATGTCTATTCAAGATGAGATGGGGAACTGTCAGAATTCAGCTGTTTAAATATTCAAACAAGTTTGATGCTGATTTTTGCGAAATATGAAGCTAAATTCGAACAAAAGTAGGTGTTTGTGAACTAGTCGTTGTCATCCAAAAACCACTTACTCAGAAGCTCATAGTTCGTATTTTACTGCAAGCATCCGTGCTTTGAGAAACTCCATCAAATATATTTCTGAACCCACCCCTCCCCCGCTAGTCAACGTAAGACCACCCAAATCGAACAACCACGTCGACTTGATATTCGTTCTTTAAAGTTCTAAAATAACTGTCATTCCGAAAAGGCGCATAACGACCTCGAACAGTTTTTGGGTCGCTGTCCCCAATATTGTATGTGATGTGAAGTGCGTTCTTTTGTCATCACTCAACTATACGTGCCGAAGAGAGTCTTCCAAAACAACACCAAACTCGCAGCCATCAAAGGAGGAGCACCATTAGCGTTGGCAACATCAAAGCATTTCGACAATCAACACTAACGTTCTTCAGCGAGAACGTGTCCCAGCCCACTGTCGCGCCTGCATGGGAGCCCCAACGTCAATGTCCGTTGCATAATGCCCGGCCCGGGCACACATACCAAGTTCCCAGAAAATCTGTGGGCGGATGTGCGATATTCATATAAAGCGAGCGTAATTAATAACCGACAACGCGCGACCATCATACAAATTAGCCATCTAACACTCAGTCAGCGCGCACCATCATCGACCACTGCGCGAGGAGGCCTAGTGCTAGTCCCCCCAAAACGCCGTCGCCGCCGCACAATTGATCGCACACACAGAATTGTCCGGGACAGGTGATTTGTCTGGTCGCGAGTCGACGTCGACGGCACGGGTGGGTCTGGGTGGGAGAGTACCGTTCGTACTCCATATGCGGATGCCCAGAAGCGAGGTGCGTAAGTGACGATCCGATGCACGCAGATGCATCATGCGGCCAAAAAAGTTCACTGAACCGCCGAAGACCACTTTTCGATCTATCCGCACCGCGCCGATGCAAACGGATTGAAAGCGTGCTCGCAGAGCGAACTGAGGAATCGCCTCGTGCATGTTAAGTGCTGGGCGAACAATCGCTCGTAGTTGGCTGTTTGGCTCAAGATGGATCACACATTGAGGTGGGGTTCTTCAACTCGCGTTATCGCGACGAAGATGCGGTGCAATGGAATCGCGAGTCAATTGGCCTGGCCGACGAAGTGGATGTTGAGCGAAACGAGAAATACGGAAACACGTCTCCGGCCGACCGTTCACTGTCACAAGGCCTGCAGGAGTAATTGGTTAAATCATCGCGTTCACATAGCAAATTGCGGCGAATCGCCGATTGCATAAGCGCGGTAGTGACTCGCTTGGGAATGGGGGTTTTGATAAGGCCATCGCGTTTTGTTACATCATGGTTGGGAGGTGGTGCGAGTTGCAGAGTTCGGTTGTATATCAGGCCATAGGGTGGCATTCTTATCGTTGGATTTATGGTGCGACAGGTTGTTGGTGAAACGACGGTGAATACTTCCGGAATACTCTGGAGCTAAGAGTAGGCTATAGATTCGGTGTGACTCTTGCCCACGGGTCGCAATGAGCCGCACGAATTCCGAATAAATAAGCCCAGCAAATGTAGCAAAAATTTAGTCTAGACCGGAGTCCCGTATAAAAGGATTGACAACTTTTGAAAGCAAGCGCCTTCCAGCGTTTTCAGGTCCACCAATATTTGGTAGCATTTTGGAAAAGGGTTCTTGAATCTGTGACGCACTGTTGCCAGCTCACTGAATGCGCATTTCGAAGCTTAGCCTCCTGCCTAGCATACCTCCTGTCCTTGGTATATTATTGCATCCTTCGACTTAATAATGTGGTTCCTTAATTAAAGAAAAATCAAACTTATTTTACGGTCGCTTGGCACAGTCTCCAGCTTGTGGTCAACAAGCTATAGCCCGCAAGACTTCAGCATTTTTTTTTTATTCTGGCCACGGAAATATGTGGTCTACTATCATCCTTTCTCGGGATGGATATTTATGGGGCGCTTTTAGCTTCAGAAGCCTTGTACAAAGCTGGAAGACTTTAGATCTTCTTCGTTACCTTCACTCTCTTTTATTTAGCTTTAGAGGTCAATTTTCGAAAGTCAGAAGTTAGGTAGCCGTTCTCGGGGCTTTTGTGTTTTTCTGGATCCAAGAATTTTTTACAGTCTGATAGATAAGCTTTGTAATGCTGCACCACAAACCTCTCTACTCCTGGATGTAAAGAAGGCGTGCACTACACTTTTAAATCTTTTTGTTTGAGGAGCTGCCAGGGCTCGTCTTTGTACTTGTCGAAGATTATTATTTTCTTCAGTTAAAATTTTATCCGAGATAGGCTCTTGCTGGTACATCAAAACGTTTTTTTCCCCTCTACCTCTACCTAGACTTAAATCTAGTTCTGCGAAGCTTGAAAAGTTGTCTTCTTCAATTCGTTCCGTTTCAAGATTCAGATAGTCTGTGAGTGTTTGCGAAGGCTGTATAGCAGCTGCAGAAGTGGATACCATTTGTCTTGATTCTTTTGGCCCGCTGGACGGCTGACTTTTTGCAAAGCTTGGTTTCATATCTCCTTACCGGACTCACCACTGATTGGTCGCCTATTCAGCTACAAACATCCAACGATCTATAGGGCAATACCGGTCCTTTTTTGGGTCGTCATTTTTATATGCTCTTTTAACTTCAGGTTGCCCATCTAGGTCCTCCTGGCCCTTGTTGCCAATTCCCCCAGAATGAAGGGCTTCAAATCGGGCTTCACTTTGCAGAGTTTCTTCTCAAAGGAGAGTTCGCCCTTGGCTGTTCAAACAAAAGGTCTCATTAGGTCTACGTCGTGCCTTGGGCTTCTTTTATTTCTTACGACTTTTGCCCAAGTCGCATACTTTGGGCTTTGCATTTTTTGTTTACGACTTTTGATCAAGTATCTTAGCCATCGCTTTAGGTGTTTCAGTTATTCCCGATCTGTAGGTCCTTCTATGCCTTATTTTCGACTTCATCGTCATTCCGAATTGACGAATAAATAAATAAAAAGATCAGCTCTGCTTTGCGGCTCCTTATTCCCATATCAATTAAGGCGGGAGGAACTCCAGTTTTTTTTGGTTGGGTTTCGGCGTCGGGGTACCAGTTAACAACCCTAAGTTTGCAAATTGGTCACATTTAATCAACTGCACTTCGCGAACCCACCAGATACGAACTGTGAACTCAGCTCTGTCTCGCCTGGAGTGTTGCATGTGCAGAAAGCACACTAACCTACAAAATCTTTGGGTACGAGGAATTTCCCTACCCAAGAAAACTAGAATACCCGGTTCATGTATTGGATGACACCATATCCACGTTGATTTTCTTGATTAACACAGTCTTCTTCTTACAAAACTCCCCGATACTCACTTTTAACCATGGAGACGTCTACGAGGCATTGCTTTTTCGATAACCCCAGAAGTCTTGTCGTCGTGCGTCTTAATTACCGCAAGCATATCTTTCGTTTCTCTTTTCTCATAAATTTCAAGCCTCTTAAAAGACGATGCAGTTAAATACTCCAAGAGTCCGGTAAAAAAGACCTAAGAATGACGGCCATAACGAGATTTAATGCCCGAGCAACCTTCAAACTGAATGACTTTTAACTGCAATTTTTATTTATTTCCCTTCAACCAGCCGTTTAGTTTTTTTCCGCCACACCCTCCAAAGACTTCCCAAAGTAAAGTTTCTTGCGTACAGTTCCTCTTTCCGGAAATCAAATAGCAACCGCAAAACAAACTGCTATTAGCACCTTGCTGCCACTTGTAGTTTCGCCTTCAAGTTGGGTTGGCAAAACTTTCCAGACACCTCCATTTCGCCGACACCGCCGCCAGCACAAAAAAGTGTCTCCCGCTACTCCTTATGGGCAAACAAATTCCATCATTTGCTCGTTACAACGAATGTTTCCATTCTAAGGGTCTTTAGCATGTTAGACTTCCGGTATTTGGACTTTGCAATTTCTGGCTTTTTATTTATTCCTTTGCGAAGTAAAACAAACTAACGACAGAGAGACAAATACAAGATACTCGTACTTTGCAACGAAAAAAAAACGGAAATGCAAATCGATTTGCATGTCGTTGTCGTCGTTGCTGGCGTTCTTTGACTACAAATGTAGCCAGCAAATGGGCAGCGAGCGAACATGGTCGCCACACTCTTCTTCTGCGGTGGAACTCATTGCGGGTAGATAATTATTACATGCGAGTACGAGTAAGTACGCAACTCGGACGCCGCAAAAAACGACCACAAGGAGAACACACAGTCGGAGTCGTAGAGGAGACGCAATAGAATCCCATTTCCCATGCCAATTGCTTTGGATACGTTACGTATACTCTACATGTATGTACGGCGAGGCGACTCTTATTGTACGGACATGTGCTTGGGATAGTTGATTGCCAATTGGCCTGTGTCGTCGTTGCAGTTGTCTCTTTGCAATAGGGTGGAGGGTCTCTTTGGTTTTCCCATCAGTTACCTGTGGCCATGGTCTGCCATTAGCTTGTTTGTGTTCCTATAACAATGTATATCTTTGGGCAAACTGTAAATTGTAAAATATCGGTTTAGCGGTACATTTCGCTTGCTCCCTCTATTACCTCTATTACAGTACTGCGATACTTTTGTGTTCATATTATATGTAACTGGTAATTTAATTGCGTACATCGTATCTCTTCTGTGGTGGCGCTAAATGCGTTATGGAGGCAATCGACAAACGACAGAGATGACTATATAACTGCAAACGGAACGGAACAGAACAAGCCAATTTGTTGTGAAAGATGTAAAGTGTGGTTGGGACTTATTACAGCCAGCTTTGTGTTCTTTTTAGGTGCGTCGGAGGGTCCATTCACAATGAGAACAATTGGCTCAATAGCCTGTTTCTCTTTAACTATGGAACTCTCCGTTAATTGCTGATCCTTTCTTAAATTGTTCAGCGAGATAAATTGATCAATCAGCAAACCGCGATACTTAAAATCCTTTTTAGTGTCCAGGCTAAATTCTTCGAACGCACAATGGCGAAATTTTCCACACAAAATTGCATATTGTGATCGACAAAATTTATAAGGTCAAGGGTAAAAATGATTTTTGGTAAGGTGCAAAGTTTTCTTTCACCTCGGGTTGACGGGTTATATTTCTTGGGAACGGTAACCAATCTACAGCCACTCTTGCTACGCTCTAGAAATGCAACTAGATCAGGCAATCATTGCAACGTTCCATAAACACCGATGCTTGCGTTTGCAACTTGTTTTTCAAGACCTGTCCTAGACCAGTCCATGATCAAAACATTGATAAGATTTGAATCGGGGGGTAGGAACTTAAACCTTATTCCAAGGAAAGCATCGAAAAATTGTAAGACTGTCAAAGGAATTGGCCTTCTTTCAGAAAACTTTAAGTCCGTATAACTTCTGGGTGGCCGATTGAGGAACTAAAACTAAGGCTTTGTTGTACTGAGAAATCCACACGAGTTACGTAAGCAGTTCTGCCACAATGCATGCACAAATTCACATATAAAAGGACAAACTTTTCAATTTACCTATTGTCCATCCTCCAAGGCGTAGCTTAGTCAAGCTTATAATTAATATAACATCTTAGTACTTAATCCAGGACATTGTAGACCAAGGTTTTCCACGATCTTTGTAGGCTTCTTAGTACAACAGGGTGGCTTAAATTACTTAATAAGGATGGAGAAGTTTAAGCCACTGTGGGTGGAGCTACTTTGGCATCAAAAGATATGTCTTTCTCAAACAATAAAACTCCATTAGGTTGAGAAAACTTAAAAAAATAAATATGGATGCCTCCCACTTGCCCATAGATGGCGTTGCTAGGATAACCGCACCACTTTAATGGGCATTGCAATGAGTCTTCATAGAACTTAATTGTGTTCAAGGAGAAGCTTCTTCTGGCTCCGGAGAATAAGTACCATTCACCACACTAGACGTCAGGGTTATCATCAGATCAAGCCTTTATGTGCACAGTGACTACAAGAGTAGGACAGCGAAAACAGATGGATCTGAAACTTTGAATGAACTCTACATCATTTTTAAAGAAATATATCATTTGAAGGTCCTTCCGGGTTCCAAAGACAAATTAATCTTTGTCAGTTATAATCATCACGCGATCATATATTTTAGAAAACTGGCTTCAGAATACTCGTCTACGGCTGGCTGGCCCACCACTTTGGAACTTAAGTGCCGACTAAAAATTCCAAGTGCCCACCCAAATCGAAAATAATTGGCATATCCATGGGGGCAATAGGCGTAAATGTATTGACGACTTGCAGGATGATTATGGGCCTACAACTTGGGGAGGAAAACAGGGAAGTAGTGATCATAAGCAGGTGGGAAGTATTTGGGACTAACTGTACGAAAATACTTTAAGCTGGTCATAGATGCTGAGACTAGAATCTTTAGGAACACTGCAAGTGTGATGCCGAATATCGGTGTCGTGTCAACCGGAATTTGTAGGACTGGCTTTGTTTTTTAAAGCTGCACAACTAGAGTCATCTATTGAACCAGCTTGAAGCTGATAAGTTTTTCAAATCTTTCAACAATAAAACTCTCTTCCATTGATTGAGAATGGGGAAAACGACAGTTGAATTGGAAAATATTTTGACTTCCCGACAGGGTGACCGCTGCAGAACTGAAAAGTTCCAACAAAAAGGGTCAATGAGAAAAAAATTAAGCTTTTCTGCAAATATAGTGTTTAGGTACGATATTTAACAAGCATTGGCACAATAATAGTATTGTGATAGGCAACTTGGTTCCTTCCAAAGGGTTTTATTTAGAAATAACAGCATTTGACAAATTTTCGAACGTCTTCTCCAACTGAAAAAGGGCTAAAATTGCTGCCAAATCGCAACTTTAGTCGAACAACGGTCTCGCTGCGTTCCCGCTGTTGTAGACTTTAAACAACAAAAATATAGGGGTCTTAAGAGGTTACAAAAACTTTTTCCAATTTCTGGAAGACTCGCATTCTCCATGAACGAGTAGTCGGTAAAAGAATTTGTTTTATTTTCGAGTTGAATTCTTGTCCATCGAGACTACCCTTGGCTTTGATTATTATATAAGCACATCAGGTAGCTCCATTAAAGTAGTGCATCCAGCACGGAACCTTGTGGAACACCAGCTTAACACATGGCGTAGGACTCTCCTTGTGTCCCACAAGGTTCTGAGTGGTCTCTGTCACTATTTCTCGTGGTTGTTTGTGCAATACCCGCAGTAAAAGTGTCAAAACTTCATTGCCGTGGCAGGAGAATGCCCTTTGAGTAGATCAAAGAATGCTTGATCTTCTCAAAGCGCAATGAAGTTTTGTTCTGCCCGCATTCATGCTGTTGAGGTAAAGGTCGAATAAGTCTGTCATATCCTCCTTCCACGCAAATGACCTTCTCGGCGAAACCTTCATCCATTAAACCAGCCAAAGTCATGCACAACCTAACAAATCGCATCGACCTCCATGACTAATGGGGCAGATATCACCGCCATCAGTCACAAACTGAATACGTCCTAGGTGCACTCAAATTAAAAGCAATCAAATGCAATTTCCCATCCGCGGTTCATTGTCTCTCTGTCTCTTTCTATACATGCCAGCTCGTGGTGGACAATTTTGAAGAAAAAAAATTCACATACACCGGCACCCATCCATTCAAAACCCATAAAGCATTTCTTTGCGCGCAACAAAATCACTCGAACATTCCGTCACGTTTTCCAAATTAACAAAATTGATTCAACATTTCAAACAGATAGCAAAGGCGCACACACAGCCTGCGCGATTGGACAATTGAATTGTTCCCGCCATCATCATGGTCATGTGCGGATAGGACAGCACACACTGACGCCGTTCTTGTCTCGTTAGAGTCGCCCGCTGCTCGTCGGTCGGTGCGGTGATTCCTTCCTACTTGGACGCTGATTAAACAGAAATTGTTTCCCCATTTTTGCCTATTTATCTTGTGTGGAACACATGACCAACAACGGTCTTCGTCATCTTCGTCATAATCGGCGCGTCGCGTCCACTTTGGCGATGATCCCTGGACTGTGGGATTCTGATGGGGATACACCTCGGAGGGAGGTCACAACACCAAGCCACACGGTCAGTCGGTGCGATCTTGTTAGCCATTTGCGGGCAGCTCCTCGTATGCGTGTGCCACAAAGGGGTCCCCGAATCCAGGTATATGTATATCTGGCGGATTCATCCGAATTCCGCATAGCAGTAAGGCATGGTCCGTTGTGTTTGGGTCATCACCTTTGGGGCCAATTTATTCAATCAGCGCAGCGAATGAAAATTTACTGTGTGCCAATTTTCAGGTCCTCTCTGTATATGTGCGCCCGGTGAACCTGAAATTCGAATTGGAAGCTAACTCATGCGAGATTCTGCTGCCACTGCCCGAGTGGTGCGGTGGCATCGATATCGCGAGATAGGTTTCCATCTCTTTCGACTTTGGAGTAGTGGGAGCTTATTAAATAAAATAATTCTGCGGCGGGCTCTGGCAGATAAACGATGCAGTTGCGCTGTGTGATGTAATCGGTCATTTGTGCAGTGGGGTTTGGTGGGGGCTGCCGTGGGCTTATAGCCAATCTATTGGAGAATTGGCATAGTTTGGGTCAGGGAATTCTCTGGGGCTGTTGCAGAGATTTATGACTCGCAAAAGAGGTTATGGTACGGCTGGGATTACTTCATTGAAATGAATTGTTTTCGTAATTGGCGGCGAACAAATGCAGAAAGTGGTTCAGTGAGGAATTTTCAGACTCCAGGGGTGCGACGTTTGTCAATAATTTGACAGCCAGCCGAGTGTAGTTATAGTTGGGTGGAAATAGTCGCGTTGAAGTGGTTTTGAGGGTGGCAACTGCACAAGGATGGAACTTAATTAAGTCGAACAGATCTGGCAAAGCGGGCATTTGGCCAGAATGGAAAGCGAGAGGCTATCACGGTATATGATGGCAAGAAGCGCCTGGATCGATCCCGACTGAGATGGAGAGCAACGTAGGCCACGTGACTTAGGGACTTAGGAATAAGGATCACGGTCAAAGATGATTATTTCGTTTGATTAAGGGTAGCATGGAAATATTTTGACTCTTGTCATCGTCAGACAGTTTTCTCGGACCTTAAAACTCTTCAAAGGAGCAAGTTATAAAAGATCCAACAATAAGTTCTTATTGTGACCGAAAGAGATCGCTCGTCATTGTATCAGGAATTTAAATCGCGAAGGCAGTTCGAAAGTTTTTTTAGAAGAATTTTGCAATATTTAAGTTCCCAAGGAGCATTTTGCGACTTCATGTGTCATGTGTCATGAGCGACGTCTTTAAGACGGTTTTGTTACCAGAAAATATTCCCAATGAGTAACATTTTCGACAAATGCTAGGTAACATTTCCCATTTAGGAATATTCCTATCTAGGGATTTTATGTCTACACAGATTCTTTATTGTGTCAGAATTGTTTCTTCAATGAAACATTATGTCCGCAGCGTGTAAAATGTGTGGAGATGCGTGTTCATGCACACAATTCCTAAAAACTTACTGTCAACACAGATTAAACGCGATTCCCGATTGGGAAGTTTGTGGCACACAGAATAAACACAATTCCCAATAGATTATTTACTACACAAATAAGAACGAATTCCTAATTGGGAATATTTTGTTAGGTATCCATTTTGCATTGGAAAAAAAATGTGTATGGGAAATAAGAAATTTTAAATTTGCAGTTTTGGTGGATATGGTGAAATTAAATAGATTAAAATGTCACTATTATGTGTATAAAGACATCGTAGATTTATTTTATACTGATTTTATAATGCTCCTTATCAGCATTTAAAATACCATAAACAATTATAAAAGAAAGTTTTCATTAAATATAGCATATTTTGGAAGGATCATGGTTTTTTTCGAAGTACATTAGTAACATTTCAAGGCAAAATGATGTTCCCCATAAAATTTCAGTAGCAGTTTTCTGTTTAATAATGAAATTTTTGATGCAGTCAGAATATTATATTGGTATATAACACAGGTACACAAAATGAATGACGTATTATAGCGTCACAAATTATATGGTATGGCATTCTTCCCAATTTGTGTGTACATAGGATTTGCGTCAAAAATAATTCCTACTTTGTGTTGCGCCACTTCCGAAACCAAATAGGAACTGTTACTTCGTTGTTTCGAAACATATGTTCCTAAATGGGATCACGAATTGACACCAGAACGTCGCCAGGCCTAAAATGTGTATTCGAATGCTACTTGGGTTATAGCTGTTCCTCGAACGTAGGACGTAGCTGCCGAGGACGACTTCTGTTTCATTTCTTTCATCTTATTCAAACGCGCTTAATAAAGGTTACTAAATGACAAACACTCTAAAAATCGTTACCATAATAACACAGCAACTTGTTTCGGTCGCTGTAAGGTGTTTGATCCTGGGAATTGTGAAGGGCCAAAGGTCTTTTCCGGGCCGGAGCATTCGTATCCATTTTTTCAACATGACCCAGCCACCTCACTCGCTGGACCTTTACTCTTCTGACTAGGTCGATGTCGCTGTACAGCCCGTACAATTCGTCGCTGTATCTCCTCCTCCATTCACCGTCTATGCAGACAGGTCCAAAAATCACTCGAAGAATTTTCCTCTCGAAACAACCAAGAGTAATCTCATCCGCTTTTGAGAGGGTCCATGCCTCTGCGCCATAGAGCAGGACTGGGATTATTAAGGTCTTATAGGGTCACTTTAGTTGTTCGAGAGAGGGCTTTGCTACTCAATTGCCTTCTTAGCCCAATGAAACAGCGATTGGCAAGAGTTATCCTTCGTTTAATCTCAGCACTGGTGTCATTGTCTGAGCTCATAGCGGTGCCTAGATAGACAAAGTCCCTAACCACATCAAAGTTATATCTGTCAATGGAGACGTCCTGTCCGAGACGTCGGTGTTGGGTGTCCTTTTTAGTTGACAGCATATACTTTGTCTTACCCTCATTTACTGCCAAACCCATCTTCGTCGCAATACTCACAAACGCACCATTTACATCACGCTGCGTTCTGCCAATTATGTCAATGTCGTCTGCGTATGGGGGTAATTGGACGGATTTTTGAAAGATCGTGCCTCTGGTGTTGGCATTTGAGTTTTGCACTATTCTTTCAAGAACGATGTTGAAGAAATCGCATGACAGCGCGTCGCCTTGTCAAAATCCTTTTTTGACATCGAAGGTCTCGGTGAGTTCTTTACCGACTTCAAAGACTGCTGTATGAAATTTACCCCGGCTTTGACTGTTTCATTGCAAAATGTTGCTAGAAGAAGATAGGATATATCTTTTTGTTGCCCCAAAAGCGGAGATCTACTAGATACCTTCGGTTCATTCTCTATTACAAAATTCCAGAAAGTGCGTCCGTATAAAATGTTACCTATGGGTTTCGAATTTATTGAAGTGGCAGACTGGTGAAGCGAGGCAAGTCTCAGCCATTAGAGATCAGAGAGTTCAAAATACACCCAACGAACACTGCAAAACCTCAAATAGAAAGCCCGTTTTTATAACGCCCTCCTCTTGATATCCGCTCATCTGTTTTGTCTTTTATACGACCTACCTAAACTGAAATTAACTACCAAACAATTAATTAAAACCAAAAGTGAAATACCACCTCTGATCGGCATATAGCTCACATCGAATTCACTTTCCTCATTTCGCCATCTAGCTCTTCCTCACTTTTACCCGACACTTTGATGGATTCCCGCAAAGAAAATGAAGACTCCCCACGTAAATATAAATAAAAAAAAACCAACAGCCCCGGGCAACATTTAAGTTAAATATATCTGATCTTCGAAGCACCTCAAAATTTACCATACACCACTGATATACAAATCGATGGCACTTAAACAAGAAGAGGATCGTCACAGTATTCGCCGTTGTAACGCTTTGCACTCTAGCATTCGGAGTTAGTCGCGTCATCATCGCACTAAAACACGCCAAATGAAGCATCTGTACTAACGATAACTTCAGAGACACCAGACACGTCGAACTCTTCTGTCGATTTTTCCAAATTTCCAAATGTCAAATGGAAACGGATAAAGGTTCGATTCTTCGGCTGAACCCGCGAGAAAGACATAAAACGCAAAAGTCGTGATTACCATGGAGGAGGCTGTAACGAACTGTGTACCACCGCATGACTGTGCAGATCTTCCCCGTATAAAAAAGAAGTCAAATTGACTTATGAAGTGTTGTTGGATCTTCCAGTGGAATAATCGTGTTTACAATCGCAGAAGTAGTGTTGGCGCGATCAATAGATCACCACTCTGTGGAAGGTTGACATTTTTCGCTGCAATGGGGTTAACGTTTATTGACGTGTCATACCCGGTGCGGCTTCAATGCCACGGGATTGTGTTTTTGGCATTCGAATTTCAAAGATCGTTCGTATAGTGAGGTTATGGCATTGTGCAATTCTGTCATCAGTTGAAAGGTGTACCCCATGTACCTACTGAGCCATTGATACTTTGAGGGGGTTTTCTTGGGGATGGCAAGGAATTGTCTTTGGTGGAAAATGAGTTCTTATTTTTCGATGAAAAGTTCTTCCTTAATGCCCACGTACAGGGTGGGCAAAATGCAAGTTTCTTTTTTAAAATGCAATAAAATTAACAAACGTATTTTTTTTTTCATACATATACAGCCCGTAGGGCAATCAATTGTGACGGCTCCCATTTGGCCGTTATCATCCTTTCGACTTGACGAATAAAATTCTAAAGGTTCAAATAAACTTAATCAAAAAACAGAATCGAAGTTTTTCATTAAGAAAAAAAATGAGAGCAAAACAACATCGGATGACTTCTTTTGGCCCACCTTGTACATAAGTAAGAGCAAACACGACGTCTTTCAAGTGGCTGCCTCGGCTGGCTTCGCAGTTCTGTAGCATTCTGTCTGCAGAGCACTCACTTTGGAAATAAGTTTTCAATATTTTCCAACGTTGTTCAAGAGTAAAGCGACTCATTTCGTTCCGCGGAGGTATGATACTGACTTTCTGTCAAAATTTCAGCTGTCAGTGTCAAAAGAACCTATGATTTAAAAAGGAAACCACTAGATGGCCCACCCCCTTTAGTCATTTCAACTTAAAAGTCTTTTAGTTAGTTTAAGGTGGCCTTTGACGAGTTTGCAGAGTGTTCCATTGGAGAAGAAAAGGATGGATATATGCAGCATAAAACGCTCGCAAAAAACTGCATTTGAAGTTGTCAATCTTCCAATTTTATTTATTCTTGTTAAAAAAGAAAGTTGTAGTAGAAAATGACAAGTTTCCTGCAAAGGATAAGAAATATAATTCATAAGGAATATAATCGAGTATTTTTTTTAAGTTTGTGCTTATTAACTTTTGCCGCATCATTCAATTTGATTTAATGGCGGCGCTTCTGCCGCTGTCGAGTATCGGCTGGCGGCGTTGCCAACACTATCCATGGAATTATGGCCCACTACCTCCTAACCTACCTATCTGTTTCCTTATATAATACTCCTTTCAAGCAACAATTTATTTTTATAATCCAAACCCGAATAAGCGTCCGCTTGCGAATGGTTCTCTCCACTTTAACTCCTACAAGTTCGATTCGAACAATTCTACTGCAACTTCTCAACTGTTATACTGGGTTTACATTTCAAACGGCAGCCCATGCCCAATCAGTTCTGCAGAGTGCAGTTCATCAAACTCGCACTGTTTGTTGTTTGTCAGCAGCTTGCAGCGACTGTGGCTGCAACAGCTCCAGCACATCAACATTCAACAGTAGTGCTTAGTGCAATATTCTTGGTCGTCCTGCTTTCTAACTATATTATCGTCCCACACACTCGCCTCGATGCAATGTTCTTCGCCCGTGTAATTCTGTGTTCATTTGCCCGTTTTTGTCTGTTATTCGTTTCCCTTTTCATTCGTCTAACGAAATGTTTTTCTATGCTCTTTTTTTGTTGTTGGTTGCTTCTTGTTTAACCTTTTTTTGTTGTTGCTTCCTCTTGTTGAGGCTAAACCGGCTTTTTAAATACCCAAACACCCCCAATGCCTTCGATGGTCGGCGGTATCCAATTCAACTGGATTTAACACTCATACAAGTGCACTTGCCTAAGAGAGACATAGAGCGGAATGAATGTGAAGAAAGAGGAACATAAAGAGAGGTAGAGAAAAAAAAGTATCCAACGATTGGATGGAGTAAAAGACTTAATACTGGCGAAGGCGATTTAGTGGCTGTGCTGTTGTTGATTGAAATCGAAATACAAACATTCGCCCACCACCTTCGTGGGGAGAAGTGGAGACTTCTTGCAGTATTGAGGGTTGCCATTGTGGTTGCGGTTGAATGTCTGAGGCTTTTTACGCCAAATGAGTACTACTTCGACGCACTTTGCCTCCCTAAGCCCTAACACTTTCGGCGCCACTGGGGATGGTCAAGTCTAGGTCAGTAAGTCTGACAGCTGTCTGACTTGATATATCTCAGCTTTGATTGGCTAAGATCGGTCATATGAACAGCTGTTTTAGTTGACGTTTATTGAAGGGTAGCCGACGACTCTAGTCAAGGAATTCGTGACTGAGTACTAAGTTGGCTTTTCGTATATGTGGCTGACGCTGGAAAAGTGACGTTCCCGACCAATCTCATTTTTTGCGTTCAGGTTTCTAGTCCAAATCAATCTAGTCGACTGAAGATAATGAGAATTTTTAATGTGCCCTTTCATAGGGACTTAAGTTTGACATACAATTTTATGACACAGTGGAGGTATGTCATAGAAAAAGAGTAGTCCATAAGGTGTTTATGTAGAGCTTATACATTCTTATTCTGAGTTGAATTAGAAAGAGTGACCCAGTGCATTTACACAAGATATTCCTTTTGCCCTTCGTCACGGCTCTCGAAGGAACTCTGTTATGAATTTAGTTATCTATGGCGATTAATTCTTAAGGCTGTAGAAGACACAGAATTCATCTGATGTTACTGATGACGATCAGCCTCATATAGATGAAGACAAGCATCTTTTGAAACTCCAGGTCTAAATGACCTCAATGGTTATACGCTGAAGATCTTTTCAGTTTTTTTCTTTACTGCTGGTGAAGGGTTGTGAACAGATTGGTTTGAAAGTTTTTGTGTGTTTTTTTTTTTTTCTATTTGTATTCATTCTCAAGGACGAATGAAATGTTGCGGAAGCTTATGGATATAGTTGAATATTCTCGAGTTTACGTAGCTGTCATACTCAAAGACTCGTCCTGTTTGTTGTTGTAAATATGCGCCACGTGTCCCAGCCTAAAAGCTGTAGTATTTCAGCTCTTTGTCAAGTTCAGCGTCGATAAAAACCCACAAAATTTCGTCGTTAAATCTTCTCCCTTTACAGTCCATCGACACAAACTGGACCAAGTATCACCTGAATAGCATTTTTCAGAAGGTTTTCATCCGCTTTAGACAGAGGCCATGCTTCTGCACTGTATATTAGAACCGTGATGATTAAGGTCTTAAATAACATCTCCTTCGGTTCTATATGAGAGGGGGCTCTACTATTCTTAGTTTGAAAAAACAGCGAATGGCAAGAGCTATTCTGGTTGATTTCTCCGCCGATTTCATGTTGGAAAGTGGAGCCCAAGTCTTTAACTATCTCGAGATTATATCTATCCATCGTGACGGTTTTTTTTTTTCTAAATCACCGATTTTGAGAGTTCTTTCACGTTTGACAGCATAAATTGAATTCTTCCCTTATGAATGCCAAGATATTGTAAATATTTTATATAGAAAGGTGTATGTCCCAGTACAAGGTTAGGTTAGGTTAGGTAAGGTGGCTGTCTGGAAAGACACACTTAGACCAATAGGTAGGTCCTTTGTGATACCACATGAGGGGGGGAAGAAATAGAAGGCCAGGGTAATAAACTAGACCGGACATGCTAGTGGGTTCGTTGTTGTTGCCTTATACTTATGGCGATTTGCCTACGGCTGTGATCCTCCTGTGTCTCGTTGAGGGAACCGGGGTGGTTTATCCTTGGATCGGGGGAAGGGTGCCGATACAATCTACCGCTTGCCCGTGAACCTCGGACGACCCCAAGTTAGACGATATGTCTTCGGATATGCGATGGGTGACCGAAACAGTGTACCCTCCGTTTGTGATCCTCCGACATCTCGTCCAAATTGACCAGTATCTGTGAATTAGTAGATCGGCCCTCTTCTATTGCGAGAACTTACTAGACGTTTAGTAAGCTTGGTCAAGGAGGAAGTGACCGGTCGACAACTAGCCTTCGGATAGGCGGGTGGTAACCGGAACGGTTGTCACTTGTCGAATAGGATAGATAATGAGTCCCAGTACAAAGGCAGAGAAATACAGAATTGTTCCAGTCAAGTGGCACAGTTCTGCTACCTTCAAGCAAGTTCCATTCATTTTAGCGATATAATATTCAGATACAGTGGTAAAATGGTTAAGGACTTAATTTTTTCTCATGCAGCAAAATTTTATTTTTTTTTTTGACAAACGGATCAACAAGCACGTACGTTTAGGGCCGATTCGCGTGTACTATAAGATCAATTCCTAGGCGTATACGCAATTATTTATAGAATTGCCTGGGTTGGGTACAATTTTAGAAAAAAAATCAGCATCAACATTACATCAGGGTGCACCTCACTACGTTTTTTGATCCCCAACGACAATGCCATCAACTGCTACCTCTCCGGCAGCGCAGCAACACCCATCACTTTGTTTTTGTTTTTCACTACTAACAAGTACTAGCAAAAAAAAAAAAAAAAATCAACACCTCTTCCGTTCCTGGAGAATTCTATTGCTGGCTGGCTGCCCGTGCTGGTTCTTATTCCACTATGGCAGCAGTCCGTAGTCCGTAGTCCGTACTCCGTATGTTACCATAATCCGTCGTCATCAAAACCGGTGTTGTTGGTCACCGTACCACTAAAAGACAACAACACTGCGCTGCACTCTTAATGACGATGCCGATGATGATGATGCTGATGATGATGGTCGATTACCGCGACCCATCACGGCAAGAGTTTTGGTCTTTATTTATTTTTTGGCTTTTCCTTCCATCGCAGCATTCGTTCGCTCACTCGCTCTCTCCATCTCCATCTATTCCATTTCCAATTCGTAGTATTTGTGAGCAGAAGCAACCGAAAAAAAACTCTCCACTGCTATCCATTTAACACACTGCCGTTAGTCAAAGTTGCCCCCATCGCCCTATACAATAGATACTTTTGTATATCTACCGCTTCTCTGCAACTGGTAGAAATCCAACACTGCGCTCGCCGAAGACATTTGTTGATTATTGCACTACACTACGGCTACAGACTACACTACTAGTTGTGGCAGCCGTTTGGGGCCTAACTCAGTCGAGCTTTTCCATTCGTCGGATGTGTACGCGTTACGTTGGATAGAGAGAGCGGTTCTGTTTCAGTCAGCGATAGAGCACCAGATTTCATCTTCGACTTCTTGACTGCTAGTTAGTTCGGCAAAGAATCCGAATACAATCATAAATGCAAAAGAATTCTCAACGGTATCCAATTACCACACACATCCATGTGATTAGTTATTGTATTTTTTAAACAACAAATAAAACAAAGTGCTGTTTGGTATAATAAGTTTTTGTCTGTCCTACTGTGCGCGGAAAACACAAGTAAACCGGTTAAAAAATAAGTCAAAAAATTAAACAAAACGAGAGAAAAATAAATTAATTGATCAAGTCGACGAGTTTAGTTAGTCTTAGTTAGTACTCGTGTATCGTATTGTGTCCGGTCCGGGAGAAAGAAATTGGCTTTTCCTCCTCGCATCCGTTTGTCCGTGGCGAAAGAATAAATGTTGAATAAAAATTGTATTTCTTTATTTCGCTAAAAATTTCATATGCATTGTGTGTCTCTTCTGTACCGTTTCACCGTTGATTCGCGTCGTCTCGAATAACGTATGAAGTGGGAGATAAATTAGCACTTGAGTGAGTTGCAAGCAAGAAAAATTACAAAAAAAAAAATAAAAATATATATCAAGCAGTGAATAAGAGGTACAAAAAGGTGTCGCAGAGGAAAGGATTAACGGAAGTCCGCCGAAAAAGAGAGAGAGATTGATAAATTCGGTCACCCAAAAAGACTGCAAATAAAAGCAACAGCGCGCTCACTGGAGCAGTGGATGAATTCGCCTGTCCAGTGACCAGCCTCTGCAAGAGTATCTGAAAGGTGGGTTCTGATTTTCGAATTTCCAAATTTCGTTGAATGTTTTTGTTTATTTTTTGTATATTTGTCACATCAGCCGTGTGTAGGTAGAAATCAACGTTTTTTTTGTTTGGAAAATATTTACCTAAGGGCTGTCGGCTTTGTTGTTGACGAAAGCGAATGGAAAGGGAGGCTTACAGATGGCGACTGTCGCTGTAGAAATATTAATTAGTAATTATTTTTTGTTTAAATGGAAACCGGTGTAGGAAGTCCAAGTATAGGCGGTGTGACACTTAAATTTACATACTTGTAGCGGTTGGGCATGGAATGCGGGAGTGTGTGACGTATTGGCTCGGATATGGAGCTACGTTCTCAATTCTATTTAGTTGCTCTTTCTCTATATGCTTGTAGTAGATTCAAAACTAGGCAGCGGTATGGAACCCGTTAGAGGTTCCATATTTCATTTGAAAACAATACGCCAGCCAAACTGTAAACAATATATGCAACTTGTGACAGACTATGTATTTTTAATAACCTACTTATTTGAGACTTCCTTTTGGTGTTCCGAAGGCCAGTATGATGTTGTTTCGCCGTGTGGATATGTGAGTAGCAATTGCAGACTGATATTGAAGCAGATTCGGGTCGCTTTGATTCGATTTTGGCTGTTTATTTGAGTCTTTTCGATCTGTTGGGCTTTGTTTTGATAATTCTACCTAGAGTTCCGGAAACAAGGCTTCAGTTTTGAGCCTTAAAATACTATGTACGAGGTAGATCGCGTATGACAACGATCGTTTTAGAAAGACCGGGGTCAGATTCTGTAAGGCGAAAATGTTGAAACGTTTTCGTGCGCACGAATGATCTGCTATAAGAAGTTGCTGTTGGTGCACTCGAACACGTTTGAACGTTTCTCCTTACAGAATGCCGAGGCTATTAGGTCTGCAAGATGATTCAATTTTAATAATCAGCACACGTTTTCATATTTGTGGGAAATGGACGAGAATTTGCCGTAGCTTTAGCTCAGAATAGGTGCTTTGAGAGAAATGGACAGTTTTAATGAAGATCGCCTTGAAAGCTTGCTGACCTTCCCCCAATTTTGTTCGAAGACAAGTTTCGCAGACACTCTGATTCTATGTTTCTGAAATGGCATTTATTGATAGGCAGGTCAGCACGGCCGCAGGGACCTTCGTGAATAACTTCGAATGAAAATGTTTCTCTCTTCAGCAACATAGATCAGATTGCTAAATAAAAAAAAATTTAGGCGGACAAATTATTCCCGGTAGAGGTGGATAGATTTATCTTTGTAATTTGATTTTCCGAAGAGCTTAACAAAATGTTTGCCAATATGAAGAATGCGAATTACAATTCCAATTGGACAATTTAAAATTAAATACAAATTTTCAATGAATTAATAGGAAAAATTAAAATCTACTACAATTCGTTGACGATTTGTTCTGCAGGTTAAGTTCGTCGACATGTAGTAAAAGTGATCAAACTTCTAGCTGCTCGGCTACCCGATGACTGATTTTAGAGTGCTGACCGACAATTGTTTAGTACCTCACAATGCACGGCGACATAACCTTTTCAAGGCTCTCTTTGTCACAGAACCCGTAAAAATCTTATATAAAATTTAACCATTTCTAACAGAGATTTAAAGCTGAAAATTCCCAAAGATGTGTGTGACACTTCGCTTAGCTTAGAGTTTGAATATCTCAGAAAAAGTGATGCCAATCACAATTATTTTTGTACTAAAAATTCTATTGGTTTTTCTTTGTCATTTTTTAACAATTGTTCGCAGTGGCTTTGTGGTTGGTGCGTTGGACTACTAAACGAGGAGTCCCAGGTTCGATTCTCGGAAAAACAGAAATTACATCTTAAGGTTCTTTCCACTGCAGCACGGCTCGTGAACGTCTGTCAAACATCCGAGAGTATAGCTGTCATGAAAGTGCTTCTCAATTGGCCGTTTGGACTGGGCATAAAATTACAGATCGTCCCAAAAACGAAAAGCACACACAAAGAATCAAATGGTTTTAGGAAGCTAGGCCTACAATTTATTTATTTATTAGTCAATAATAACAATAAACAAATAATGTTCTTCTGTTCTCCTCAGTAGGGAGTTTCATATTTAGTTTTAACGAATAGCCTATCCTAGACCAAAAGGCGAGCACCACGTCTTGAAGTCCCGAAAAAAGTCAAACGAACTTCCTACCTACTTACTGGTTAACCACAAGCTTTATATTCCACTGAACGGAATTCATATAAGTATACCCGAGGTGTATATGCTTCATGCTTTTCGTTCACTTATCGCAGTCGAAAGTTTTGAAAATGTACGTCCTGAAGAATGCTAAAATTCAGGCACTTCTTGGCAACGTTTCTGAAGTGCTAAATGGCATCAGGCCTTAAGGCGGATGGGGGTGTTCTCTAATGAGATACAGGTACTTTTTGTGCTTACAGCTTTTAGGAGCTAAATTTATTGCCAATTTAGGAGTGCAAATGGTTTTCCTGCAGATTGTTTTCCTGTAAATGGATCTTGCCAACCTCTTCGGATCAGTTTATCGCTTTTTCATTACCTTTAAGTGTTTTATGTTTAGGAGTCCACCAAATTAAGCTATTTTCCGAGGGCTAGCTGTTTGCAGAAAGTTGAAGCAGAGTCTGGGTGAATTGAAGCCGAGATAAATTTAAATAATTTTAATATTATTCGTTGGAAGTTATAGCGTATTCTTGATACTTGTGCATATTTTTCCGAAATCCACATGAATGTAAAAATACCCAAGCTGATTCCAGAATTCATGCCAAATGCAACCTGGGGCTATTTGGCAATTTGAAGGGTCATTTTTAGATAAAAGTTAAGTGCTAACTATGAGTCTTATTTCGTTTTAAAAAACTTAAAAAAATAAGAAGAAAACAGCTCAAAGTCGGTCTTATTTTTGTCTTGGATGGCTAGCCCATGCCTCTCTGTTTAAAATCCACCTTGAAAAAGACTTCTTGAAGCACAGCGATTGGAAGAAAGTCAATAACTGCGCAGAACAGACTCAGGAAGTTCAAAGAAAACAACCAGTAGCAGGGATAAGATAAAAATTACTGAGTAGGCATTGGAACGTCTTATACAATCCACCCCTATTGGGAATAAAATTTCCCCGGGAATGTTTCCTATTCAGCAATCTGATTTACATTGCTGACAAGGGAAACGTTTCCATCGGAATTTATTTGCGATAGACCTTTCAGTAATGTAGACCACATAAAGTTTTAGGAAACTTGTTTATAAACTCAGAGCTGCAGATTTGTAGGTTTATGAAAAATGCCAACATTCATTCGTGGGACCTTTTTTTTGTTAAACAAAGCCGCAGCTTGTACTATCATCGGTGAAGAACGATGATCAGTGATTATCTAGGACACATTGTTTCACCAGAATAGCGCAGTATTTGTCATA
Organism: Cheilosia impressa; assembly: GCA_948293265.1. NCBI lineage: Eukaryota > Metazoa > Arthropoda > Insecta > Diptera > Syrphidae > Cheilosia > Cheilosia impressa. Next base: position 13,126,239 of record OX411883.1, read on the forward strand.
CTATCGTGCAATTATGGACCTCTTGAGCTTCATCTTCCGAGTCAACTGACAGTAAAAATCAAGCGATAAAACACCGACATCTGCTTTATAATATGTTAAATCACTTGATCACCGAAGTAGGCTAAGTTTGATTGAAGTTTTTTAAGGCAACACTGGCCACGCTTGTGATATACCGGCCATATTACCTGAAAATTTATCGAACTGTTTTAGCTGCAGGAAGGCCTTTAGAAGTGCTAGCTAATGTGAAGGAAATTGTCATCAAATGCATAAAAAAAACCCTCAAATAGAAAGAACTGCCTGTAAAGTTCTAATGAAAGACTCTTCAGAGTGTGAAGCTTATAGTTCCTGGCCTTCCTTATAACCATCAACATAAAGAAGACCCCATATCGATTTTCCCAAAGGTTTCGTGTAAAAATTAAATACCCCAGACAGCTATTTCTCCGAAGGCTTTAAGGCCGTCACCGTCGATTGCTGCCAGACCATAGTCGCATGCGAAAAGGCGATATCACTCTCAACTATGAAGCTAGAAGACGTAAAAATAGTATAAACAGATTGCCAGTTATTTCCATTCCAACTACCTGAGCTTTCTTTGCAGTTAAATCAATTTAATGTCCAGAAAATGATATACGCCATGATCTGCAAAAGAAAAACCTTTCAAATTTCAATAACGCTGCAAGTCACACACCTCGCCAGTCAGCACGCCCTCACCTCACTACAACGAATAACAACAACGAAATAGAGATATTAAAATTATCGCACTTTATCTGATTACAAATACCCATAAAGTGCATACCTACCTCTGGCCTACCCACCTACTTCTGCACAGCAGCGCTAGAAACAATTACCCCACTGCATTTGAATTCAGAAACAGAAATATCTGCACAATTAGTGTCTGGTCCGAGCACACGAACCAGCGTTTTGATGCCGCCAACATAATTCGCGTTCATATTTCACAGCTGAGTTGGCTTTTAAGTGCTTCCAGCTACCAAGGCAGCAATTGCAGTCAATTAAAAGTACCTCGCGCACACTCGCTCAGGTGTGAAGCACATGCTTGGTGGTCGTTTTCTTTTTTCTCTTACTGCTTAGCAAGGAAGTGAAATGTGCAGCCCTGCAGCTGTTCAAGTGCACAGATAAACATTTTTTTCTTTCCACCTCGATGGCATATTATATACCTAGGTTCTGGCGAAAAAACAATGCGAACCCCCAAAAAATACTCCAACAATGTGTGATTAATTGGAATTTAAACATAACAAGGTCTTTAACCGTTTAATGAACTTGTGATTGAGTAATTGGTTGTGGGGTGAATTTCTTTATTCTAGCCGGGTCCTTACAAAAGTCTACGCAATTAGTTTGTTCCCCTTGGCTTGAAACAGATCTGGCCATTTGGTCTGCTCAAAAGCATCATCTCGGAGTAGCCTAGGGATCCAAAGCGCACCTTTTTAATTATATATATGCATATGGGATCATTGTCATTGCCAGCCATACGAGTATTATTTCTGATGGGAGTTTTTCATGAGCAATTTAAGTGCGTAAATATTTGTGAATATTCCCAAAGCTGTAGAATCTGATTAATTATGGGATTTAAATGCACAAAAAACACGCGCGCGCGCGAATAGATTCCTATACAAAAAAATACACTGGGAGGTTATACCGATTGAATGTGACGTGTGATTGCTATTTCTGTTCGACTAATTGGCTAAATGGCTAAATGGCTAAATGCCACTACATCAATATTGTGAAACAGAATATTTTAAATATTGCGAACACCTCAAGTGCAGACACTTAATTTCTGAATATTGGTTCTTTAGAGCGTTTGAATTGGTTACCTAATACCTATCTAATTATTATTCGGCTAATTGAGTGGGGGAATATTTTTGCATACATGGAAGAATATTTCAAGAGCACTTAAAGTATACCAACTACGAAGTTGAGCGAAGTTGGTGGTAAATTATTTTATTTGTACTGCTTTTGTGATTTTTTTGCTACAACTTTGTTCTGACTTTCATACTTGAAAAGTCAAAAAGAGTCGGAGTTGCCATTTAATGGAAATCAATAGCGATGATCGAACGATACGCGCTCAAAAATTAACCCCCACCGAGTGCGATTTTTGATCCATTCAAAAAATGAGTTGAAATTAAATAAGTCTGTGTTTCAAAAAAAAAAGGTGGCAGGTTCCGTTCCGTATATAGACGATCGTCTAAACCAGGGGTGTCAAACTCAAACTCCATATAAGTGACATTTTTTGTCTCAAGCATGAGAGCGGGCCGTATTTAAAATGAAATGCGAAATTGTAATACTGTGTTTAAGTAAGAAGTTTATAAAAATATTTTATTTCAGAAAAAGTTATATTTTTTCTAGGCAGGGATGTTTTAAGCTGAAATATTATTTTGAATATCCAGAAACTTGACATAGCAACATACTGTCATTGAAATGCACATAAAATTAGAAGATTTTTAAATTGATGCCGCGGACCGTTCTCGAGGGCCGGTCATGGCCAGCGGGCGGTATCTTTGACATGCCTGGTCTAAACGATATATGTAGTTCTTAAAACTTTGATCACCAAAGTAAGCCATATTTTGGTCGTATTTTTTTGACAAACGTCAGCTTTCGTTATATTTGTGGAAAATGAACAGGATTAAGCCCTCAAACTTGAAATTTTAGCACTTAGCTGCTTGTTTTGGAGGTCTGTCGTTTCGACGATAATCGTTTGAAAAGTTAAGGAATGAGTGCCCAGTATTCGTTGTTAAAATCTACCGAAATAAGACTGTTGAAAAAAAAAACACACTTTAATTGGTTGTTATCAATCATGTTTCTAGATTTATGTCAACCTGACAGTTTTATTTCGATTTTAACAACCGAGAACATGAATTATGAATCGGTTATTTTTAACCAAGCTTCAAGTTGACTCGGTTATTTTTAATCCACTTACTTTGTTTATGCTATATTAGGATAATTACTTAGTAGTTTTTAACCGAAAGTTGGCTGATTATGTTTTTGAAATTATGGCAGCTTTTTTTAAATGACTTCTTTTCGATTGTCCGCAGTTTTATTATGACTGCTGGACTTTAAACTTTTGTACTGAGTTTCTAGTTTATAAGGTTTATCGTTTCGAGGCAGCATTGCCAGACGGTCAAAATATTTCCCCCCAGATAAGTCTGAAAAAAACCCAACTTTTTGTCAATACTTTTTTAGCATATTTTATATACGAATAACAAGTAGGAATTTTAAATTTGAAACGCGAACATGTAGATTTTGTTTCCCGAAAAAGTGTGTGGCAAAAGAGTACAACGCACGTCAAGGCATTTTGAAACCGTAGGTACTGTACGATTTTACACAACCCTCTTGTTGTTTATAAAACTTACAGCTGAAGTTGGTGCTTAAGTCCAGAAAAATGTTTAAGGAACTTCTACGAAAAAAACTAAAACTTTGGCTTAACTAACGTCAGCTTCTTTTCGATAGACTTGTTTTGTGTAAAAAAAATTGTCGAATATGTTTGAACAAACAAATCATTTTCACTGCGAATATAGCTTTGGAGGATCGATCGTCATTTTAAAACAACGCACATTTATTTCATCCTCGACTGTTGTGCTTAGTTTTGAATCGTTTGGTTGTGGACACAAACCATTAAAATGGGCTTTCACCCTACAAAATTTCTCCTCATCGAATAAAAAAAACTATAAATCTGGTCGAAAACCCCCAAACTGGCAACCCTGTTTCGAGGGCAATCAGAAAAGTAGGGCGCAGGGATAGTTGCTAGCGATATTTTTTAAAAAATCGCTAAATTAATCAGTTAATCGTCAAAGGGGCAGTGTAAAGTTGCCAGTTCATGGAGGCCGTTTATATGAACCTTCTATGAGAGCAGGCAACTTGGAAGGCTGACCGAACTTTGCTGTTAAACTCAAAGATGTACCTTGGAATGCAAAGAAAGTTAGAAACGAACATTTTTGAAAATTTTTTTTAAGATCAACGTTTTATAAAATCGAGGGAATGATAGGTACATTCCTTTTAAAATGTGAGTAAGTGAATAAGTGGGTACAGAAGTTTTCTTCTCTGTGAGAGATTATATGCGGAGAAAACCAAGCCAAGAGGTTTTCTGTACAAAAAATAGGCGGTGTGGGGCGTTTGTGTTATTTACTGAGAGTAAGGTCCTGAAAGTTTACCAAAAGGTAGAAAGAACTTGTCAAGGCAGAACAGACATTTATAGAAATGAACAACGAAGGCTTTTAATATCGATTCGGACCTTGATTCGACTGTAATTTAGAACGAAACATTGAACCTCGATGATGAAACTTAAAATTTACCTCTCCCCTGTCCTAATAAAGTTGGATAAGCAATATCTAAACTGAAGCGGATGGTGTTGATTTGGTGGAGACTTATTTTCCAAATAAGTAGGTATGCATGCGAGCTATGCCTCTGCATTTGTGTGGCACGAGAAGGAAGATCCTCTAAACTGGGTCGAACTTAGAAGTTTCAAACTTCGTACCATTGCATATTGTCAGCCTTACTGATTAGCCCTTACCAATGTGGTTTTTGGAACAAGTCCACAAGCGACCAAGTATATTTACGCTAAGACTGATCCTAAAAAAAACGCAAGAATTCCAGCTTGATATCCACCATCTGTTTATCGGCTTCAAGGGCGCATAAGGCAGCGACGAGTTATATAGAGTTAGCCATGTCTAGTTTTTGCATCCCTGCCAAACTTGTTATGTGACCTGATGTTCAAAATCATTCTTGACGAAACTGAGCAGACTCCAAAGCTAGAAGCAGAAGCAACATTTTCGAAAAATCTGTGCAACTACATTTAAATTCACTGATGGTCGACGAATATTGACGCCAAGGACGCTTATACTGGCGCCTTTGCAAGTATTTTAACAAAATCGGCCAGTAGCCTACCTATTCTGGCAACATCATCACATCAGAAAAATTGTCAAAAAACTGAATAGCAATGCCTTATCAAAAAACACCTAGGAGACTCTCTAAACCTTAACCCCTTAGGGCCGTTTGATCATACGACTCTTAACGATTTAAGTTCTACTTAAATACTTACGGGCTACTTTTTTCAGGTCATAAACTGTCACATAAGAGTTTATGTGGAGCTTAGTTCGCTATGAGTCGTATAAGCAAACGGCCCTTAGAATCCTGCGCAGAAGCTTCGCCGTTAGCAAAGGCACGTAAAGTATGCTTGACCGCTTTAAACAGTGGCGATTCCTGGTCTTAAGCATTGGGTTAGCTACGTGCTCACTTCTCACAAAAAAAAAAAAAAAACAAAAGCGCACTCTCATATTCCAAAAGCACGACAAAAATAATTATTATGTATTTACTCACATTTATAATCCACGCAAATATAAAATTATAAATCGCACTTTACTTTTGGTATGGAATTCAATAAGACTATTATTTCAGTCAAATAAGAACACAACGACACATTCTTACCAGCGCTGCCACTTTGCTACGATCGTAGCAAAACTGCTACGCAATTGCCCGTTTGCTACGCTGCTACGCACTCTCCCTAAAAACGCCTATTTTGCTACTTTTTTTTAAAGCACGAAATGAGAACAAAAATCTTGTAATTTTTCTGGAAAAAACAAACGAAAATAACTCAAACTTTACTCACTTCCCCACACCAACTTATATTCTTGTTCTACCATACCCAACAAGTACCCATTTCTTTGGATGTGTTAGTGTTTGAATTTGACTGGAATCTGGAATCGGTGTGGAATTACATTGCAAAATTGTAATGGAAAATTAGTGAGTGTTGCAAATCTACATGCACGCACATCTCTGTCCATGTTCTTGATGTCAGAGTTTGTTATTGTTTTAATTTATATTTTGGACTTTTGAGTTTTGCTACACAAATTAAGTTTTGCTTCGCAAATTTGCTACGCAAATTTTTTCCCTTGTGGCAGCACTGATTCTTACTGCAATTTGACTAGAAAGAGAAACACACAGAAGTACAAAAAAAGATAACGCGCAAAATATACCTGCTTGCTTACACTTACACTCTACTTTCAAGTTTTATCGCATTTTTTTGCGCTTGCCCTTCCGTATATTTTCCTGTGCTTTGCTTGCGACTGGTAGAGGTAGTCAAATTCCACACTTATACAGATTGTAGGAAATTCGTTAGCGCAATTTTTTACGCTAAAATGCTACAAGCAGGAGACTTTTCTATGGGAGTTTTAGATTGCGTGTGTGCGTGCAGGCAGGGAATTTGCGGTATCGCAAGTTGTAAAGCTAAAGAGTATTTCAAGTGAAACTTATTGCATGGGAGTATTGTGTTGTGTGTTTGTGTAGGCAATTTTTATTTGTAAATGATAGTTTTGTTATTTAGTATGTCATTGATTATTGCAATTATTAATCTTCATAACTACTTTAACCTCGTTATTTGCTGTATTTTGCGTATATGTATTTCAATTTATTTTCTTGGTTTAGCGCCGCTAAACTAGCTAACTGAGAGGAATCGCCCCTGGCTTTAAACGCAACATTCCTCGAGAAATTTTCGAGTCAACAAAAGCAGATTAAGTCAAATACTGCTCAGTCACGGATAAGACAATTTGTTCCCCGAATTAACCAACAATTCATAATCCAACTCTGGACGAAGTGGCTTAGTGCTGGACGACTCCTTTAATTCATCCCTTACGAGGATAATAAAACACCGCATACTTCACTGACTTTCACTCTCTTTCAGCTATTTTTCGACTTGAATATTCTCACTAACAGATGTCTCAGCACAGGTGTCCTTTTGTCTCAGTTATAGATGTCTCTGTATGTTTTCCTTTTTCAATGCTAGATGTCTCTGAACTGCCTACTCCATTCACTGGCTAACAACTGATATTTAAATAAATAAATAAAAGGAAGATCTATGTCAACAAGGTCATTGGTACACGTTTCCAAAGTCGCACGGCTCATCGCTCATCCATTGAAATAACTAACCGAACTGATCAGATTTACCACTTCCACTTGGTTAATCCCATCGCGCCTACGACCGCTCAGAGAAAGACTTGTTGAGATCGGTTCGTTGAAGAGCCTCCCAACAATGACAACTCTTCGCACTCGTCTACATCAGTCACCAACCCCTGCCAAGCCCACTGTCAAAATCCGGTGATACAGCCGCACAAGCATAAATCGACTTCAGGAAATGAGAAATCCATCCCAAAAAAACTGCCACTTGAGCCGAATTCAAGAAACTCTGTTTTGATAAGAACCTCCTACAGTGGGTGTCAAAGTGTTCCGTTAACTGTTGAGTGAGCTTGTGCCTTTCTTTTAAGAATGGAACCGTAAGTTCTCATATCCATAAATAAAACAATGCGCGCGCCAAAACAACGCACCACTCAAATTAAACATTATCAAGACTTCAATGATTAATTAACCTCCTAAGTAATGATTTAATCATTTTATGAGCGTAAGTTGTTAATTGTGTGGCACGTCAATGTGTCTTTTTAGACGCACAGAGTGGGGGGAGAGACAAAACAAAAAAATACACAATTTAGGTGAAGGCGTCAATTTTGAATTTTGATTTTGTGTCTACAAGTCTCGCTGTAGATATATTTGCAACTATTCGTAGTGAGTTTGAATTGATCAGTTGGCGTGAGCCGTGAAGGCTGCCATCATCGTGACCCTTTCTAAACAATCGCACTATACAAATTCAAGACTACATTTCTATAAATTACACGCCCGATGGACAGTCGGAATGGCCGCTTAATTGATATCGGTTATGCTGCGTTATAAGCTCGCGGGTTAAGATGTGTAAAAATAATTGTCCTTTATAAATTGTGTGGCAAATCGAATCCGATGACAGTTTTGTCCAAACAAAGTGTTGGCTCATCCAACTTACTTGCGTAGCACTTTTGACACCTCGACGTGGGTGAGCTTAAAACAGCAAACTTTTATTGTGAAACTAGGGCGAGACGTTCTTTGAAGTGCGCCAAAGCTGGAGACTGGTCAAGCACTTTTTGAGCCAGAGCGTTGCCACCCAGGACCGTATTCAAGTCACGTGTACCCACCATCGGACTAGTCACAGTGCCATACGTAACTCCCCTACCCTACTGCATCGAATTAGTATTTTTTTTAATTTGTTTATCGATACAGGTGATCGTAGCATCACCTTACCAATTATGCATGCAAATCTCCGGCGAACAGAAATCATTGTTTGTGTGGATTTTCACATCGAGTGAGATACGAGTATTCTCACGGATGAATGCCGGCTGATCAGAGGGCAGGAAATAGGAAACCCTATTAGTGGCATTCGTTGCTCACACCTACTACTATGTGCTACTAGCGATCTGCAGCTGCATCGTTACTTAACTCGGTTTGAGTGCCATTATCACTCGGTCTTCCATGCGTTGCAGTGCGAGTTGGAAGAGCTGTCTACTCGCCCAGGTGTTGATTACTATCTGTTTGGCGGCCTTGGAAAGGTAACCGCGAGCGCTGTGCGAGACATTTGTGTGCAAAAACAAAAGATGGTCTGTTTTCATGACCTTAAACTTGTGTTTTGGCATCTGCTTGGTTATGGCGTAGCATCATCATCATCAGCGCATGTAATTAAATTAAATTTTTCGAAATGAATTTCACACGGCTTAAGTTGTCGCGAATATTGTGGTGGTAGTGGTAGGTATGCTCTTGGTCTGGCGAGAAAGACAGAAGCAAAGGCCGATGACATTTTAATGGTAATTGGTTCACGATGGCTGGGTTTTGTGAACTGAGAACTTGAATAATTGCCAGGAATCCTTTTTTTGACATTTTATGATGTGCAAACAGGATGCAAAAATCCAAAAATTTATTTGTTTTACTGGAAGTTTGTAGAGGTAGTTCACTCACTAAGCTTTGTCTTACTGTGGCTGTTTCTGTAGCCACGGTCCGGGGCAAACTTCGATTCGTAAGAGAAGCTTATGTTTGCTCTTAAGCCCATAAATGAGGTCTCTCTAGAGCTGGGTGAAAGGTTCTCCTCTACTGCGTTTGAATCTACCCCTTGGGAAGTCAAAGATCCCATGTCGAAGTCAAACCGCAATACTCACAATCATTTTTAAGATCCAGGCTAAATTTTTCTTTTTTTTAGTGAATTAACTGTCCATTGGCTGACACTGCGACCTAAAAGATCTATTGTCTCGTATAGCGGGGTGGTTTAGACTAAGGGCCGATTGACCTCTCTAGTGAAGGCCACTATGTCTTTAGCAGAGCTTTCTAGTTATGCTGGCGAGAGTATCTCTTTACAAAAAATATGTGGTCAAGGTTTAAACTTTTTAATAGTAAGTCCCAAAGACTCTCCTAGCCGGGGGTTTGATAGTCACATCCTCTGTTTGTTCCAGCCAACTTAGGCCATTAATTTGGATTTTCTTTCCACTGTACAGTCTGTCCAGTTCTGCCTTAAACTGAACTACAGCAAACCTCCACAACACGAAGTCTGTTACAAGGTAGATCCATAGTTTGATGTACCATTTCGACAGTCAGATTGTCAGATAAGCTTGGGTGGACTACTTCGACGCGTCTATCATGAGGGAGACCCATGGTTCGGTGGACCAATTCGATAGTCAAAATTCCAGCAACTATTTCGGCGGACAGACAAAAGATCACATGGACAATTTTTAGCTCAGAGCAGTTGAATGCTTTTAAGGGGAAAGTGTGGGTCTTGTACAAATGTAGTGAATTCTGGAGTTATTCCCTACTTTTGGTATTTAAGCGTACCACGCTGAATAGATAGGCGATTACTCGCCGCAACTAAAGGAAAAAGGGACAACTGTCGACTCTGGTATCCAAATCAAATCATGTGTTTATTATTAAAATTGCAATTCTTAAATACTATTTACAGTGACTGTTATACTTATCTTCTATCTTATTTCTACTCACAATAGCGATAGTGAATAACTTATTCTAAATTCTTATTGGCTATGCGCCATTCAATAGGATCTTGTTTCTATTGAGTGACATTCAGTTCAATTGAGTGCATGACACATCTAGCTATGTGATATGCTGTGCATATCAACCTGTGTGACACTTTGTACTCGATTGAACTATACATTCTGTCGTCACTTTGTTGTCGTGTGAAATCTAATCTATGATTAATGTGTTGTGGACAGTGGTGTCTACAAGTGGCTACACTACACAAAGTCTGCTGAAAGGGTTTTTCTTTTCAATTGCTTCAATTTTAGATGCTTCTTTTGATCTCTGGAAGCACCCATAGTTTTCACGATTTTCAGAACACTTTTTGGATGGTTGTTTAGGCAGATTTTTAGACCTCCAACGTCGATTGTGCTTTTTTTATTTGCTTTGGTTCCAGAGGCATGTGCGGGGCTTTCAGCAACGTCCAGGAAAAGCTTTGCAATATCGCTCTGTTTAGGCAGAATCTTATTAGTATTGAGAACCTTTTAGAGAAGATCGACAGAAGCGTTTTCGAACTTTCAGCAGGGCAAAGGTGTCCATAAATACTCATTCAAGCGGGTCCAATAGTTTGTACAGAAAATACCTCTGGGCTCACTCCTTAAAAGCAAGAGGAGCTACCTAACCAGAGTCTTATGAGCCTGCGTCAAGTTTCTCAAGTATACCATTCAGCGGCAAAGCCTCACTCTCCCATCGCATCTATCCCTGGTTGATGCTTGGAAACCAAAATGAAATAAAATCTGTCAATCGTCAACTTCAAACTCGGTCTTCTACCTTTCGGAGAACACTCCCTCTCGTCTTTTTAATGAACGGTTTTTCTTCCCATTTCATCTCGTGCTACAGCATACTTCTTCGTAGGATAGTTCGATCACCTTTAATTGCGTAATTATGTTCGAAATCCCCACCGAGAATGCAGCGCACGACTTCAACTTTGTATTTGTGGGTACAGGTACCTTTTGTGTCAATGCATTGACGTTTTTGATGTCGATGTCGATGTCGACGTCGGCTAACATGAACTGAACATTTTCGATTTTAATTTCATAATCGACAATCGTGAGTGGAAGCATCTTCTGACAGACGTGCATAGACGAATCGTTTGCTCTCGCGCCTATTTACTGCCACCATCAATTTTCCTAATAACACTACATTGTGTGTTCCAGAAAATGTTAGGTTTCAATGCATCACTCCCACGGGAGTGTGTGCCTTTTGTTTCCAGAACTTTGATCACCAAACCGTGATTCCATCAGAAGGTATCCAATGGATACATGTTATGCACCATAGCCGACCGCAACGAACATGGTGTGGAATAGATTAAGTGCCCCCATCAACAGTTAGTGGGATGAGAGTGTACCTACCTGTATAAGAAAATGCGGCTTGGGCTATAATTTCGGTAATAAAATTAAAGTTTTGTCATTTCCCCATTTTGAGGGCCGTCTTCGTTTTTTTTTTTTTTTTTGTTGTCACTGGGGTAATTATGCTAATGCAGATTGAGTGGGAACCTTTTTGGGAGGCATCTAGGTATAGGCAGAAGGCAGACGCACATGTGTGCAACGGTTGACAGGTGAATGTCAAGGCGAATCTGAATATACGGGTGCAATTTGTGAAACGATGATGTGTAGGATGTCGGACGGAAATTATGATGTTGGGAGGTTTGAATTGTTTATCTTCCAGTCGTTGAATGAGGGCCGGTGTTCAAAGTGTTTTAATCGAGCGTGATCGATGAGTTGTGGGCAGCAGACATTCTTTTTTTTGACAACCTTTAAGAACTAAGCCTGACTGGGTATAAAAATCGAAAGTTTTACATTTGGCAAGCCTATCTTCAGAGTGAATTTCAGAGCAACAACCTTCTGCATCTCCTAGACGCTGAAAAGATCGTTCATCAAGAAGGTCTAAGGGCATGTTTCAAATCAGGATCGACGGTACTGTCATGAAAGAGCTTCTGAATTCAGCCGGCTCAGAGTCGGACTCGGCATAAAGTTGTTGGTCCCTTTCATTTGTGCAAAAAATAAAGCCCCACACTAAACGAATGGTTGCGGGAAGCTAGGCTAAGGTACCTACTCGGAGCAACTATTTATTTGACAAATTAATGTCAATCGCCAAAGTCTGCAACTCTGGTTGAACAGTAAATCCGCAATAAGTGCCAGCTAGATCCAAAAGTATGATAAAATCAGGTTTATGAAGCATTACATGCGGTCCTGCATTTTTTACCGCATCATGTTGAAACTACGAGTACTCGAAATCGGCCAACTAATTCAGAAGATGTACGAATTTAAAAATATTCCTTCAGTAATTTTTGGTAGCTGCCAGTGAACTTGTCTACAAGTGTCTAAGAGACAGAAATTGTGCCCAAAATTCCACCCCACGTCCTTCTTAACAGCCACAGTTGGCAGCTCCAAATGTGACGGACAAAAACAATCCAGCGCACACTAAAAAGACACCACCCCCTGCAGTTGTAAGCCCGGCATATATGCCTAAAACCCGCTGCCAAACTTGGTTCAAACTCGCCCAGCCCATCTGTCAAAGGCCATCTATATCTACTCCAATTCGCAATAAAATTTGATTGCCTCATGTCTCACTCAAACGGAATGGAAAGTCAATTTTCGGAACGACTTCCTTTCGAGCGACACAGCCAATTGGCAAGACAGCGTCTAACTGCCCCATTGACCCGCAACTAACCTCCGACATATCGTTCATCACGCTCACTCTTCAATTTCCGCGACTGTGCAGACTTGACTGTAACAAGTATCGAAATCCTCTTTATCTATCCTCATCATCGGAGTTGGGTTTTTTTTTTCTATCAAATTTTGTGCTGCCAAAAGCTGTTAACGTACCAAAATACTAAAATGCTTTTATACCATTTATTTTCATGGACCGGTTGCATACGACTTCAAATTATGAAGACCGCCACCACCTACGTCGATGGTGAGCGAGCACACAAAAAAAAAAAACCGAAGCGTCTACGTAAGAGCTCTTCGACGTAACCTCCAATCGAGATCATTTTTTTGCTCTTTATGTACGTCGGTCCAGAAAATTTGCTCGCGATGATCAATTCCACTCACATGGCGAAGGAGAGTGCCCCCAACCACCGCACTTTTACCAGCGACTCTTTGAATCTGCATCTTCAGAAAGTTTAGGCTTTTCTCTTACCGTTGTCGCGGAGGTGGTCGAAATCGATTTTACTTTATTAGCCCGCGCCTGGGGCGGTGCTTTGTGCCAGGTTTGTTATATTGTGTCAACAGAGCCAGCCACCGTCGAGTTTCACTCGGCACCGAAAAGGATTGCGTAAGCAGCCTTAAATAGCCAAAGTGTCTGAGCCGATAGCGACTTGGGTGCTGGGCGGTTTTTTATTTACGGCGGCCACTGTGTGCAGTGGCGGGTATATTGTTCACCGCTTAATTGGTTTTCAATGGCCTTTGACATGCGGCATGGGGGAAATAGGGAAATTAAGTTGCGTATTTATTATCCGTCCAGGAGGGGAGTGCTCTCTACGTCTATGCTGTGACATTTCGACTTTGGATTGGTGTATATTGATTGCCTAAAAGCATCTAAGGAGCCGACTTGGGCTAATCGGTTTAAATGTGACTCAATCGCAACGAATGCTGGGACTATGCCATTAAGTGATTTTTGGGAGGAAAACTTGTCCATGCCATCCATTGTAAGAGGATTATAATTTTTGTGGCTTTTACGAGTATTTGCCAACTCATTGGATTGGGCAGCGAGGGCAGTCAAAATGGGAGTAGAGTTTGTGCAGCTTTATGGAATGCGGATGGGGATTCAGAGAAGTACGGGCAAGGGAGTTTTGTTTATCGAGGTGTGGAACTGAAGGCGATTGAAAGGCTTTTACCACAAGATGTGAAAATGTTTGCTGCAGAAATTAAGATACTGCAGTGGGACCAATCAGCAATGGCTAAAAATGAACCGCAAGGGTCTATGTGTATCTTGGAAAGGTGATTTCACTTAAAAATCATTTTTATGCCAGTACCAAAGTGGGGCGCCAAAACTTACTATCAGAAATATAAAATGAAAACCTTAGAAAATGTGTTTCAATTTGTTCTGGGAAAATAATTTTCCAGCAAATCCTATTCGAGGTGGGAGAGAATTGGGGCGAGCAGTCATTCAATTTCGAAGCAATTATTTGTATCAACATTTGATGTGTGAATCAAAATGTTGTTTACATACCCTGCCCCACAAAATTTTAAATGAAATATTTATTTGTGATAATAAAGTAATAATCAGTAGCTGCCACTGGCCTCATTAGTTTTTGCAGACCAAACTAACTTATGTTTAGGTCAAAATTGGTCCCACTTCTCCTAACACTGTAGCCTGAAATTTCCCAACTTCCAAAAGATAAGTAATTGGCAAAGCAATAATCTGTTATTCACAAGACATTTTCTTTCGCCCGGTCTTTTTTTGGAAAAACTAAATTGAGCCAGTAGCACACTCTTGTCCTGTTCACAAATGTTGCACTTCCCACTTCCTAATTCTTGTCAATCTAAAAGCCTCATTTCCAGTAAAAGTACCTTTTCGTCAAACAGTTAGTTCCTATACTGAAAATACGTAAATTTCGATCATCAGTGTTAGTAGACTTTTAGTAAAATCATTTCCCCAGCAGAGTCTTAAAATTTCCAATTTTTATTCACATAAATGTGACAGCAATTTTTCCAATCTGAAAAGAATCACAAAGCAAATAAATGTAATTTAAACAAGTTGAATCACCCTTACAAATTTCAAAGCTCAGTCTCTGGAACCAACAAATCTTTTGCGTGCTGAAAATTCCATTCAAAAGGAAAATACCCTCCATTTGGCAGCACTACTAACACACGTTCTTATTAAAAAATGACGGGCTATGACGGAGAATGAAAGAATTAGTAAAGTAACGAGTAGCGAGTAATTTTCTCCATGATGGCGATGCCAGTAAAGGGCTCAGATGAACGTTTGAATACTTTTTTAATCGCCAACCTCGGGACCTCTAACAGGCACCTTCAGGCGGGAGTGCATATCAATCCTTGTTGATGCGGATAGTTTGACCAATTGCAAACGGATGCGTCATTTTTCAATGGAATGTGACAAATTTTCACAATCAATTTGAAAAGATTGCAATGTTTTAATTGCGGCAGTGAAAGGTACCGAAACTTGTGAATGACTTCCCTTTTCCCTATACTTATGAAGCTTAGAGCAAAAGGTTCATATAGGGCCGTAAGCCTAGCTTCATACAACAACTCGTTTGTGTTTTTTTTTGTATTTTTGTGGCTAAATTTTAAGCTATCCGAACAGCTGAATTGAAAAACTTTTCGAGGAAATTCACAGTTCGTACGTTTGTCAAAATTGCGGCAGAGGAAAAATTCTAAGAGTGCAACTCGTTACACTGAGGGAAAAAGTGCACTTTGAAATCAAAAGTTCGCATATTTAAATTTAATGTGATCAAATCAAAAGTGTTTTATGTAAAAAAAAAAAAACAAATATTTGCGAAAGGTAAAAGGAAAATATTTCATTTTTAAACTTTTACATTTAAGATATTTTAATTGTAGCTTTCAAATTGAAATCGTTTGAATATGATTGTCTTTCATACATGTTAACTTTTAATTTTAAAGTGTTTTAGGAGTTCAAAGTGTTTTTCCCTCAGTGTATTTTTTGGGGGTTCAACCCTCGATACTTTGCTACAAAATAACAATCCAAATTGACTTAAAATCACAATCACTCACAATATGTATATAAAGGGTGATTTTTTAGCTGGTTTGGTTTTGGCAACACTGGTTTTGACAGCTGACGTGTGTTTAGTACCTTGTGTCACTGTCAAACAGCTTCAGTTTGGTTTGCAATTTAACCATGGATCGTCTTACAAATGAACAACGCTTGCAAATTATTGAATTTTACTATCAAAATTCGTGCTCGGTTCGAAATGTTCATCGCGCGCTGCTTCCATTTTATGATCGGCATTCTCGACCTTCTGAGCAGTCTATTCGGAAGAATATTCGGGCCGGTCAATTGGCCGCCTAGATTGAACGATTTGACACCATTAGATTATTTTTTGTGGGGGTATGCCAAGGCTAATGTGTATAGGGACAAGCCCGCTTCGATTGACGCACTGGAAGCCAAGATCCATGCATTCATTCGTGAGATACCGGCCGATATGTGTGAAAGAGTATGCCAAAATTGGACTCAGCGGATGGGCTACCTGAGACGCAACCGCGGTCAACATTTGCATGAAATTATCTTTAAACATTAAATTGCAAGGTTCAAACTATCGATTCAAATAAATATTTCATTCATTTTTTCGAATTTTTTGTGTTTTTTTTTTTTTAAAGTTCTAAACCTCCTAAAAAATCACCCTTTAAAAGTGAGTGTAGACTCAAAGCTATTGTAGTCAATATCTATACGTCTCATTCTCTCAGTGTGCATTTACCACAATAGGTCTGTTCCTTTAATTTTAAATTTTACGAATTTTTACTAATTCTCGATTGTTAACTTAAAAAATTATTCATTTATTCATTTATATCGCTATATATATAAAAGAGAGTTTCAAAAGCGTTGTGACTTTATAACTCACGAACGGTCAAACCGAATGCGATAAAATTTTTAGGGTTTGTTTGCATGGTGGTGTAGTTGGTTTATCTATTTATTCATAAAAAAGGGCATCATGGAGAGAGCGAAACATGTTATCCCCCCACTTAGAATCTTACGAATTTTTATTCATCAAATTTCTTGAAACATGTCAGTCACCTGACTGTGATTTGAAATTTTTGTTGTCCTATTGGTCATACATACATACATATTTTTTCCATTTCCCACGTATTAAAATGGTATCAACAGGCGGCAAAATAAAATTGAATTAAATTCTCCCAAGATTCTTTTCGTAATAGGTGACGAAATTCTTCCTCCCTGAAAAAAGAGACAATCTCCCGGATTTATTTTTTATTGCAGTTTCGCTTTTTCCTATCGAATGCTTGTAAATAGTTCGATCAGTACAAACTCTTCCAAATACCCGGACTCATAACAAAAAAACAAAAATGCGATTAATTCCGAATCACATTCATCGCTAGATGAATCCACTATTGTTGTTAATAAATTCTTCGAGTTCATCAGCGAGTTTAGCGACTTTTCGTACCACTTTTTTGAATTTTTGAATTATGTACCCATCTGCCATTTTTCATTACTGCAAAAGCGTTCCCTAAACTTTTCGTAAGTGTCTCTCTATGAGCGAGAATCTATCATTTTGACAGTCTTTTCCATTCTTACTAAGTACAAAAGCAAACAAAAAAACAAATCATCACAATGCTCAAAGATTTGTACAGATTTGTACGTTTCCTTGATCCCTTTTATTCGATCTTTCTGTCAGAACTTGTTCCAGTTGAGTTCCCCAACACCGTCATGTGAAGGTCAGCAGTCGACCGGGTCTGACTGAGTTCATTTATCCCTGTCTACCGGAACCAAATTCTGAATTGAAATCACTCTTTCCAGCTCTCAAGCGTATGTAAATTGGTTTCAAATTTACCCCCATCTCGTGTAACTCTTAAATACCGATCTTAAAATAGGTGGCTCCTTTGTCCGAGAATAAATTATTTGTCGGTCTTCTAAGTCTTGCATAATTAAGTTAGTTAGTTGTTTACAAAACACATACCCAAAACCATTGCTAATTGTTTTTCTTTTCTTTTTTTCGTTCTCATTTCAGGTATGTGGTGTCATCTCAAAACAAACCAGAAGCTCTCCATCAAGCTTTTATAAAGCATCCGCTATTTGCTGCCGCCTTAGTTAGGAGTTTGACTAATACTCGAACCAAACTTGTACAGTGCTGCTAATTATTAATGTCGCTGCGAGCTTACACTTTTGAAACAGATTTGTCTCGTTACCTCATTTAGAGGAATTCCACATGCAGTTGTGGCATTATTACAGAGAACAAAACATAAGCAAATTAGCTTATCACCCAAATCTGAAACCAATAACAAAATAAATAAAATACACGTCATGTATGACGCGATACGCAAGTTCTGAATTTATTTAGAACTTCTCACTGGCCACCAATGAAAAAGGTTAATACACCACCCGAAGGTGTGATTGTATCTTTTGACACAAAACATGTTTCTGTACAAATGCGCGCACAGTCTATTTTTACAAACTCGTTTTTTTTATTTTTATTTTCATTATAATATGCAAATTTATTGCAAAACCGATTTTCTAACTCGTATTTTGATATGTCGACAGTAAATGACTTAACCGTTCTAATTGATTAGCACGCCGTATAAGGGGTCGCGCCATTGCTGCCGCCACCCCATACAGTAGAAATATTTTTCGGTTCCCTTGCTAATTAGTGTTTTGTGATTGGAGGTTGTTGTTGTTATTGAAGAATGCCACCATTTATGGACCGCTCGTGGTTAAACACACATGAACGGGAGAAAGTATATTGCGTGTATTGCTTATAGGGAAAATCATGAAATTTTGCAGAGAAAAAAAGTGAAAACTGTCCTCAAAAATTAAAGTAGGTTAGAAGAACAATCACGTTTAAGTACCTAGTTTATATTCTTTGCCGCGTAGATGGAGATGGGCAGCCGAAGCAATTGCGAAATTGCTCTGCTTTAAGTTATGGTTTGTGTCCATATAATTAAAAGTGGAACAAAAGATTTAATTAAAAGATGTGCATGCCGGAGATGCGGTCAAGTTGTAAACGAACAATAAAATTTTGTTGGTTCTTGCTGGCAGAGGAAGCAATATTCTTTTTATGTGAAGCTGATGGTTTAGATTTTCTGTCACATTTTAGTAGAGGGAATAAACCTATAGTTGAGTAAGAGACCACACATCGTAGAGCTTAAGCTAGTAACTTGTAAAGCGGCTTACTTTTGTTCTAAGTATCCTTTTGGATCCTACTTAAAAAGTCCCCTTAAGTTTGAACGCATCGACTCTGGGTTAGCTATCGAAATGGCTTTTGACACTGCGCCGTACTAATACAAATTTTAGACTCGACTTTAAATTTACTGAAGCTCACATTTGCGAAATTCGCATGGAAAATATTGTCACTGTGAACTACTTAAATTTGGAGTCGAAACTTGAAATGTTTATTGTCTGTCTTAATAATAAAAAAATTTAGTTTCGACTTAAAATTTACGAAAGATCGCATTTGCGAAATTTCTGTAAACTATATAGGTAGATGCTATTGACTTGAAGAAATAAAAAGTCGGCTTCAAAATTGGTTATTAGTAAGGCGCAATATGATTTTCAGTTCAAAAATTCAAATCCATCTAGTGGCTGATGCCAGAAGCTAAAACAAAAAAGTATGCTAAATGAGAGTTGTCAGGTGCTACCTCTGAAAGAAAAATATATAAAATAGTTCCTTCCTCACTTGATGATGACAAAAATCGATAGAGCGACAAGAAGCTCTACCAACAACCTTCTCCAGTTAGCACGGACATAAGGCTATTCCTTTTGGTTGTGGACTCCGAGTTTGTTGAGGTTCTATTCTGCTTGTATGGTCCGTTGACCTTTTGTGGTGGAATCACAGGCCAAAACCATGACATTCATTAGATGTAGATGCCCAAACCCCTACTTAGACGAAACGCATTTATTTATATAACTAGGTGGACGACGAGGTCTTAGATCGTCTCATCTAAAACCTGTCAACGTAAACATGACGGAATATCTGTCGAAGAACTTTTCTCACGAAAGGAATAAGTATATTCATCCGCTTTTAGGAGGCTCAGTCTTTCAAAATTGTTGGTCAAGACTGGTACCATGAACGTCTCAGACGGATTTGTTTTTTGGAGTTTTTTGAGTTTTGACGAAGTTTCGTTCTTAACTTTTGAGCAGAGACGGGCAGGCAAGGTCTATTGTTATTTGAAAGCTGTTAAAGCACTTATTTGGATGCTATGTACAGCTCGCTGTTATACAAACATTTTCGGAGGGCTTTCCGGCTTTTGTGCAAGACAGTCCCAAGTCAATCCCCTGTCCCGAAGATGAACAACTATTCTCTATGGCAACCGACACTCGTCTTTCGTTGGGCGCCCGTTTCTGTGCGCATTTTTATCCTCAATGATATACGAGTACGATGCGGGATTTTGTCTTGGGTGACTTGGGGCTCTGGCTACATACTGTCTATGGATACACTTTTGGATACAGCTTTCATGAATACGCTCTGTATTTCACTTAAAATCTTGTCGATATGGTTGGACTTTAAAATTTGTTTAAAGACGATGCCTCGTCGTTGAGGGTTGTTGTAAGATTTCGCAAACTTTTCAGACTTCCGCAACACAAATTTTGTCCATAATCTTAGACTTTTAGAGTTCACAAGATTTAGAAGACACCTAGCAGATCCTTGGAAAGGTAGCTTTATGCGATCCTTTAATTTTTACGTCTTGGGGTGTTAGAAGAGGGGACTCGAAAGAGGGGCTTGTAGCTGCTGTAATTATGACCTTTTCGCAATAGGCCGCCATACTGCCAAGCCTCTCGCTATAACCACAGCTTCTAAAGACCTTGCAAATGAAATTTCTAACATTGTCACAAATAAAGACAAGCTTCTCAGTGCCTCGACTTAAACTTTATGATTAGTGGCGTTTTTTTCTTACGTGAAATGTACCGCCATTTAGAGCGAGCTTCTATTTCCCATTTTGTGTGAAAATTTGCACATTTAAATATCTAGTGAATGTAACATTTATTATGAATATTCATCTCTAAAAAAGTCTTTGAAAAACACCTCCATTTGTATTTGTTTTTGCAGAAATACTCACATACTTCTAGAACATGCAAAGCTGAGGTGGAATTTAAGACATGAAGTAAATCGTACCGACACAGACTCGCGTACACGCAAGTTTGATAATATTCTGATAGGAGATGATCTGGGAAGTATTTCTGGCATAAGATCACGTAGAAATGCTGTCGAAAATGAATGAAGATAATCGATCTTGCAGCGGAAGCTTTGGTTAGAAAATATCACGTTTCGGAACCATATCAGTAAAAGCATGCGGAACATAGACGCTTGCAGTCCTCGTATCGGGTAGTTTGTGTTCGATAAAAAAAAATACGTGAAATATTATAAAACGCAACATTAAGCTGACTTTGACGTACTAAGTCCCATTTTCTACAGCAGCACTTTGGTAAGTCTGGGGTCAGATTCTGTAAGGCGAAAACGTTTTAAAACTTTTTCATGCGCACAAATGCTTTGGTCTAAGTTGCGTTCGTGCACACGAAATGATATACGTAGGAAATTACAACCCAACTCAAGCTGGACAAGTTCCATGTAACCCGTCTCATGAAAGGACTTTTTTTAATTAAAAAAGCAACAAACCTGCGTCAACTCATCAAGCACGTCCATCAAATGTAAGAACGTCAATGTGAGCGAACCCTTGCAACAATTTCACTTACAAACACTCACAAGTTTGTTGTCAAATTGAAAACCGAATTAAATTACCCCCATCAAGACCGATTTCATATCCCAGACGTCACCATTAGCCATTATAAAACTGACGATAAAATGCGAAATGTCTATCCACTTACAAGTTTATTACAATTTTATTTATAGCAGGCACACGAGTACGAATACCGACCTTTTAATCGGCGAAACCTTTCTCAAGCGTGAGTGACACACGGATGTCTCATTAGGCAAATGCGTCCCTTTTGCGCCGCAGAGACGCATAAAAACCTTAATTCACTATCTCGCCTTTTAATTGATTTTCTTTGAATTCAAATTCGAGTCCTTCGAGTTGACTCGTCCAAGCGCGGTACCTTTTGATGGCAACCGCATCGGTCTCGTCTTCTAATGAGATGCGTGTGGAGGTTGCAAGAGGTGGTTGGGGTTTTTTTTTCTTTAATTGACATAGCACAAGACTGGAAATCGATTAGAAAATGATTTATTTATAACCGCGAATAAATTGCAAATTTTCACGACCAATTTTGATTGCTGCGCATTTGTCTGTCTGTCTGACTGTCTGAGGCTGTCTGTGCGTCTCCTGGACGTAATTATGTGTCAGCTGGCGAGCTGTTAATCGTCAATTTACTACGCTAGCGCAAATTTTAATTGGCAGTGATGCCTGACGTAGGTATATGCATGCCAATACTCGTATGGACTGGCGAAGTGGGTTCTATTGTTATTTTTAGTACTCAGTACTGTTTGACGCTTGTGCAATTGTGATGACGGAACAGAAATGCTATTTCTTCAGTCGCAATGAACTATGATTCCGCGCAGTCATCGATGATGATGATGAAGTGGACATGGACACCTGGGCTTAGGAGTTGAATATGCGGTATTGACTGGCATTGTTTTGTTCCTTTGACTGGATTTCATGAATTCCTAATTATTGATGGTGTAACGATGACATCAGGCTGTATGATTGATCATAGTTGTAAGGTTTAAGGTGGTAATTAAAATTTGAAGGTAACCGCACGGATGAGCTGTGCGCTGGGGAATGCCGCATGCACATGGACTGTTGAGGTTATGGAACGAACTACGAGTGTCGCTGAACAATGTTTCTATCAATATTCGCATTGAAAATGTTAGTAATGCAACTGCAAGATCGCTGTAAATATCAACACCCGGAGTGATCTTGGCACAGGAAGGAATCGCGTGAAACACGATCAACTGATCACCCGATCTCCGATTGCGACTAACTAGCAATCGCTCAAAATTGAACAGTTAATCCGTTCAGAAAGCATTTGATAGAAAATGAAAATTATCTCCAATGCGACCGAAGATCAATCTATCGTCAATTTTTGGACCAAACCTCTGTACTGATTGCACATTTTTTGAAAAGCCTTTACGTTGATAGAGCAACGCATCGTGACGTGTTCGATCGATGACAACTTTCACTCGAATGATTTCAAATGATTGACATGACAGCGAACTCCCACAACACAAATGGTTATTAGAACCTAGGCCTACGGTACGGACCTTTTGAGCCAACTATTATTTCGACAGCGATCATGATCGCTTTTATGACTCCCTACTATTCTCAGGTTCTTAATGTCATCATTGCTGTTTCTGGCAACACCGTTCAACAGGATGCACTATTCTTATTCAATCGGGTCACAGATATTGACGGCTTATATGAATAAAAATGGTGCACCCTGTTGAGCAGTGTTGCCAAAAACAGCCAGACTTGGATCGCCGGTAGAGGTAAACTTACCCGATCAATAATCCCCCCGAATGATCAAATCGATCAAACTTCTTTCTTTCGAGTTTTTCGAGTAGGTAATATATCGCAAATCGCGAATATGGACATCTGAGGATCGCTTTATAAATAAAGTCACGATCTGTCTTAAGTGAAGGCAACAGACAGAGATAACCGATTCCAAGAACTATCTAGCCAAAAACAGACAGAAAGAAGCTCCTTTAAGAAGCAAGTTATAATTGGAAGCATCTTGCCCAAGATCGGTGTCAAAGGCTGCAGTATCACGGACGGAGGCAGTCTTTTACAGCTTTTGCGATGCAACGAGTATGACTTATTTTCATACAACCTATCCATGGCCATCTCATACTCATGTTTTTTCTGTATTCCCATACCGAGTTGGCTGACACCGCGACCTTAAAGATCTTTTGCATCATCTCATACCCATAGAAAGCAACCGATCGGCAGGAAAATTCATCTTTTAGACATTTTGTCCACCCCCAATTTTGGGGTGGCTCGCTTCGCTCCCGGCAAATTTTATACACTCAAGTTTGATAAAATGTCCCTGCACGAATTGACCCGTCTTCTATACATATGATGACGGATAGGTGAGAAGCAAAATTCAACAGATCTATAGTCGAAAGGGGCAACCCTGTCCAACCACTGCAGCATCACATCACCGTCCATCCATCTTCAGAGCACTTCATCATTTAATCCACTCAAAGACCAAAAATACAAGTGTTCTCCTTTTCGAATGGCGTCCATCACTTAAAACTCTTTCCCAAGTCAAATGAAATCTTAGCGATCATTAAGCTTCTTGTGTACTTAAAAGTTCACTCACTGTGCTCATCTCTCAAAGGTAAAAAAAAATAAACTGAAAAATTGTAATCAGCTTTGAAGAGTCAAAGTTGTTGTTTTTATTCTTTTAACCCATGTCTTCTTTGTTGCTGCTGCTTATGCCATAATAAATATCTTAATATTCCCCTCATCTGCCAACAACAACATGCTCAATTAAGCAAAGTTTATTGTGTCCTTCTTATTCTTCTTCAGACATTGTACTCTAATTTCTTGTACATACTCGTATACATACAACCTCATTCCATGGATGAAGATCATTGGTCTTACCCGCGAGTGGCTAGCGGCTGATGGTTAATAACTTTTAAACTTTTGCCCGTTTCCCTCTAATTATGTTGGTAAGAAAATTGTTTAAAATAAAAAACAGAAAACATATTTTACTACGTTCTTCTGGCACGATGATCAGGTGGTGTATGTAAATGCGATTTCGTCATATTTCATAAATTTCGTTTCGCTGTCAGAAAAATTTTATATTGCTCGAAGCTGACTTTAACACGGATACAAAATACCGGGCTGTGGTAGCTGGATTTATTTTCAGTGAAGATTTATTGTTAATCAGTGACGATGTACAACAATGCGCCGTAAGTGGAATTAAATTGAGCTCGGAGAGGGCTAAGTTAGTCTGACTGCAAGTCCACCTAATGGTCGGTTTCACTCTTTAAATTCTAAATGAGTTGGTTGAGCTTGGAATTGGATGACATGTGAAGCCATAGCTGATGGAAAGTTTCACTTTCGGCGATTAAAAGGCTCAAATTGATTGACGTATGGTGTGCAAAGGGAGGCTGCGGAATTTAGGAGCTGTCTTTATTTTCTTAAACGAGGTTTTTATTGAAACTTTTTTTTTATAAAAGATATGATTATGTATATTGAAGGTTTAGAATTTACAGCAGCTCGTAGGCACTTAAAGTTTAAATTGGAAAAAGGTTATGTAGGTTTACCTAGGTAGGTAGAGGTGGCCGGCACAAGTTTATGCACAGTTTCCCTCCCACAGCTTCAGATAGGTCGTCAAAGAAGTGTCTTCAAGTTTGTGATGCCTTATTTTCTCCATATTACTTTCTTATTTATATGCACTACAGTCTTGAAATTCAATCAATACGCCCCTCCAGTAAGCAGGGTCTCTGACTAAGTAGGTCTAAGAAGTCTATAACAATTAGCGCCGTTTGCTCATACGACTCTTAACGATTTAAGTTCTACTTAAATACTTATGAGCTACTTTTTTCAGGTCATAAACTGTCACATAAGAGTTTATGTGGAACTTAGTTCGCTATGAGTCGTATCAGCCCTTAGTCTCATAAGTCTGGCTCTAGGAAGTCTCGGACATTCTTAGAGGAAGTCCGTTGAAATATTAAAAGCGCAGTACTAACAATTATTTTTATCGTCATTTTACCAGTTCCCATATTGGATTATCTATTGTGACCTAAACAAATATTTAATGTGAAGTCTAAGAATCTCTATAACAATTAGTCTCAAAAGTTTAGCTCTAGGAAGTCTCGGACATTTTTAAAGGAAGCCGGTTGGAATATTAAAAGCGCAGTTCTAACAAATTTGTCATTCACTTCATTTCACTAGTTCACAATTGTGAATTTTTGACATATCAGACTGTCTATTGTGACCTAAAAAATATTTAATGTTAAGTGTAACAAGTCTATAACAATTAGTCTCAAAAGTCTGACTGTAGTAAGTCTCTTACATTCTCAGAGGCAGTCGACTTGGGTATACTTGTCTTTTAAAATTATAAAAAAGGAAATTTCGCAACTATACTCAAGGGAAAAATTGTCAACAGACCATGCAGCTACACTGTCACCAAATAAGGGTGATTTATAGCCAAAAAGTCGTCGAATTTGGTTGGAGTATTAAACGCGCAGTACTTATAATTATATTTGTCGCCATTTTACCAGTTAACAATTGGGAAATTTTCCATATTAGATTATCTATTGTGACCTAAAAAATATTTAATGCGAAAAGATTAGTAAAATGGTTATTAAAAGTGTGTGACACTGGAATCTATGTTTACTGTTTGTTGTTTTATTGTTATTATTAATTATTTTTATTTAAAAGTTGTTAAAAAACAGTTTTTTTTGTTCCCAGCTGAACGTCTGAAAATCTTCTTATTTAGAGGTCTTTTTATATTTTGCTTGTCATAGTGTTCATCCTATTTGTTTATTGTTTAAAGTGATATTTTGTTTTTTTTTTTAACTAAGCACACACTTAGACTCATGTAGAGTCCCTCGTAAAAACTTACACATCCCCTGAGAAATTTGAAAAAAACCTAACAAAACGCAGTGAGAAAAAAAGAAAATTTTGTTTTTTTTAATCTTCCCAACTGCCAAGTTTAAATGCGATTTAAGTTCTCATGCTGACGTTGCCAACAAAAGCGATCTACTAACCTCACTGACCTACGACAAACTTGTTGGTTGTTCCAATTTCTCGCCCACCATCCGCAATAAATTTCCACCTAAATAGCAAAAAACAAAAACTGCAAGCTTCATCGTAAATTATTCACACAGCTATATGGAAAGCTATATGGAAAAGGCACACCATGTGCACCTATGCCTAGTGGTAATCTACCCACATTTAAAAATACATAATGCAGCGGTTTTTATTCATTCCCATAATTTACACAAAACTCGATGATAATGGAAACCCAATACTGACCATATACACGCACTCTGGGGCCTGGCCACTCTATTAGGTCCCCCTGCCGATGTAATTTAATATTACAGCACGCCAAAGTCGCGCGTATGTGTGCACCTTAAGCCCAAGTTATATCTAGAGCCAAACGAAGACGACAAAAAATAAAGTTAACACTATGTAGGTATAAGAACGGGCCAGCGCACACCACTTCCAACATAAGCCCGCCATATAACCTTGGACAAGACGACATCAGCTGTCAATGCTCATAATAATTATGCTGCTCATGAAAAACCCAGGTAGTCGAGTCGGTACCTCTACGCGTGTGCATATCTATAAAATCTTGCCGCAGCTACACGGAGCTGGAGAAGAACCCTAGCGCGACAACCCCACCACCAGCAGCATCGTTGTAGTAGCCACAGCCATATGTGTGATGGCTGCTGAAAGTTGCAGGCTTTTGTTTCTCTTTTTGCACCTCTTATCCATTACAAGTACCTCGCTTGTAATAATCCTCGCTATTCTGCATAATTATGTCTGGCAGAAGTGTATGAATCGCAAAAACCACAACCGCACAAGGGGAGAGAGCGCAACATTTTGTAATAAAAAATAAGAAATAAAAATGCATTAGCATGAGAGAAGACGATCTCCGACAATGGGATCCCGTGTCTGGGGTGCACGCATGCGCTAAGCATACAACATATGGCCGATCCATTAGGATAAGGACCAGACCCACAGAGAACAGAGTTTGTATATGTGTAACATGCTGAGCTCAGCTCTTAGGATGTCATGTTTGAAGACGAAGGTGGCTGTTTTTTGGAATTCGTTGCGTGAAGTGGCACAGCCTTGTACTTGCCACACGCAATGGCTTGAATGACTTTCACGATTCCTCATGTACAAATATGAAAGGGAAAACATAAGTGCCTATAAATCAACGGCTGACATATTTTTAAATTCACTTTTCAGCTGAGGGATCCTTTTTGAGAAGTCTACCATCGTTAGGTCGGAAAGTTCCATGTTAAAGAAAAAACTAAGTTGTAAAAGGAAATTTAGTCCATGAAGCATTTGTTATGGAAATAACTTTTTGACATTTGTGACAGCTCTACTTTCGGATATATGAGTCATTGACAGGGCGTTTTCTTGAGACGCAATCTTTCACCACTGGAAATACTATGCCGTATAAGAAAACAAGAAATGCTCTTAGATTGAGTGATACTCCGGTGTGAATCTCGACTGACAAGCCTGGTCTTGCATAGACAAAGCTGCTTGCGATTGAGGCTCCTTTCTTCTTCTGCGCATCGCTTTAGGTGCGTTCTTTCTCTTGTGAGTTGCCTCTTTCGGTTTAAATCGGTGACCATGTAATGTAGGCCTTGTTTTTCGTCCTTAGTTAGCCTGGTCTTACACACAAAAAGTCACAAATGGGTGACCCGATTTTTGGTCCTTGGAATTTATTTGTTTTTACTTTTCAATTTGTGTTAGTATATTTCTAAAAAAAAAAAAAAAGAAACCTGTCCTTTATTTTAGGGAAACATTTTCAAAATATCCCCTAAAGTTCTTCTTATAATGCACTTCGATTCTAATCTGAAAACTTCAACAATCTATTGAAGCAGACAGTTCACTCACATCAGAGTATAGTTTCCTGTTGAAGTAAAAGGCAAACGTCATTATGTTACCTCTGACATAGCTTTATAAAAAAATTGATTCTCCTCCGTTTAAAATTTCAGTTTTGTAGTTCTAAACTTTTGTTGATATTAGCCCAAGAGCAGACTATTTTTAGTTCAAGATTCCTTCTTCTACAAGATACTAGAAAAAAAAACGAAAAGAAAACCTCTTTCGCATTTAAAAAAACGAAAGCGAATTTTTCATATATGTAATACCTTTCGTTTTGTTCATCTTGTTAGCAAACATTTAAGAAGCTGTGTAGTTTGAGATATACACTTTTGTTCATTAATCAACAAAAGTAGAAGTGATCGATGAAAATGAAAATGTCAATAAAAAGGTTTCGTTTTTTTCCCTTGTACAAAACGAAAATTTCTTTCGTTTTCATAGTTTTAAAGCAAAATGTTCGGAGAACTGTTGACCGTTTTCATCATAGAGATGCGAATAAAAATTATGACACAACTTAGTTCCAGAAATTCACTATCCCACCATTTCCCCCATGTCAATGTCAGTTTTGCTAAATTGTTAAAAAACGAAAACTCGCTTAAAAAAGACGCCCAATTTCCAGGAAAACTCCAAACTAATATGCATATAATGATCTCACTCAATTTGTGAAAAGGGAATGAAAATGCTGACAACCAGACACTTCAACTCTGCCAAGTGGAACCGCACATTTCCATTTCTGGTTCTTAGTCGTAGTCTAACTCGTAAAATGCTGCATAGGTCCAACCATTTCGTTGGATTCAGAGAAATTTCGCTTCGAACATCATTTTATGTTTAATGTTCTGTTGGTGTTGTTAATTAGTATCCGTACGTCATAGTGCATGGGCAACAAGGCACACATCACATCACAAGTTAAAAAATAAAAAAAATTCTAGAGAATTCATCGAGCATTATAATGCTGGCTCTGCAGTGAGTGTGAAAATGAGGTTATTAGTAACAAGGTCGCTATAAGGGGCATAAAGAGAACCACTCATACCAAAGCTTGCAGAGGTACCTTATGAAAATGAACAGCGAAAGCAACCAACACACAGATCTGGTTTATCAAATCCAGATTGGGTTCTTGTTCTTGTCGAGTGGCATCTTGGCGCGGCAGAGGGGAAGGGCGAAATTTCACTTTTCCTTCCGACTCATGCTCATGGCAGACAATTTGCGATTAGAATCTTGCCATATGAACGGAATGCATGTGAATCGGTTTAATTTCATTTGAATTAGAAAGTAGACGGGATGGGGATTTATGGACCGGAGGTGTAGTGTACTGTCCATAAAATTCAAATCTGGATGTTTGAAGTGGGTTATCATTGGGATTGTCAGAGACTTATCTTGCGGTTGGCAGTAATCCGTTTTTTTTTCGGGAATTTTATAGAGGAAGTGCAATTTTTTAGTTTCCGCAACATTTTTGTGCGCAAATTTGAGGTATGTAGGTACCTACTGAGCAGTTTTAATACCTGTCGTCGAAAGTGTAATGAAACTGATTTTAAACGCGAAAAAAGCTCAAGTGCTTTCGCGAAAACGCATTTTTTGGGGGAGAATTGCCGACCTTTCAATTAAAATTTGTTACTTTTGGTGAACGTTTTATCCGCGCTGTTAAACCCATTTAGCGTGAAGAAAAGTCACGTAACTTTTCAGAAGATTTTCGTCGAAATAAAAGACTTCCAAAAGTATCAACTCACAGCGGGAACTCTGGGATAAGATTCAATAAGGCGAAAACGCTGAAACGTTTTCGTGCGCACGATTAATTTGCTCTAAACTACAGAAGTAAA
Source organism: Cheilosia impressa (assembly GCA_948293265.1). Taxonomy (NCBI): domain Eukaryota; kingdom Metazoa; phylum Arthropoda; class Insecta; order Diptera; family Syrphidae; genus Cheilosia; species Cheilosia impressa. The sequence continues at coordinate 13,156,099 of OX411883.1, forward strand.
TCGTTCGTGCACACGAAAACGTTTAAATTTTATTGTCTTACAAAACGTCGACCCAGGTTTTAAGCCACTGAAATTTGTTAAAAAAACTGCCCATTATCGGAAAAAATCCTCCCAACAAATTGCTTATAACGCTTATGAAACTTTCGTCTCAAAGATCATAGTTATACCTGATCTATTGCCAGACATCGCATTTTGTAAGGCGAAACGATCAAACGTTTTCGTGTGCACGAAAGATTTACTTCTACAAATCATTCGTGCGCACGAAAACTTTTCGCCTTACAGAATCTGAGCAGAGGTTTTTTTTATATCTATTTAAGTGGGGGTGTTTTTTTTTTCTGTGAATATCTAGGGTGGAATTTTGTAAAACACTTATGGAAAATAACTTTCGCATTTTAGAAAACGAAACTAAATTATTTTTTTCGCATTTCGAAAAGAGCAAAGAAATGCAAAGTGAAAAATTATCTTACTTGTGTCGCTTAGCAAATGTTGCATTGTTTTTTTTTCCAATTCAGTTTGAAAGTGAAGTTTTTTCACGCAAACTTGCTATGAAAAGCATCGCCATTTTATAGGTAGAGGAAAAGATTACTGCTCGCAGAAGTAAATTTCTTTTCCCTGCTTTTATATTATTTATGGTGAGATGTGAAAATCGCTAATGCCAAGTAAAGTGAGAAAAGTAAATGAAAAACTTTCGTTTTCACAAACTTCTTTCGTTTTCGAGGAGGAGGAAACGTAGTTTTTCATAAAGAAAAGAAGGCTGTTTAGTTACAATGACTTACAATGAACGAAAATTCTGTCTTTTTCCAAGTAAACCGGAGCAAAACTTTCGTTTTAGCGAAAACGATTGAATGATTTCAATTTAAAAATCTTTCCCCTGATTTTCTTCCAAATGATGTTCAAAATATTTTTCAATTTATGTTAAATCAGTTAAAAGTTGGTTGGCACTTTGAAATGAGGAATTTTTGTGAACTTGCCAAACCTTCTATAGCTCGACTTTAATCCCATCACTAAGCAGGGCGTCAGTGTCGCCTTCTAGCAGCCATACCCCGCTAAGCTGAATCACCAACGAAACACTAAACGATGACGATAAATCTTTTTGGACGCGAAACTCTCGAGTCAAGGCCTCTACAACTCAACTTGCATCAGCTTCAGCACAGCTCTCAGTGCTGCGGCACTTTGTTTCTGCTATACTGCACAGCAGTTATTTCACTCTCTGTCGCATCCAACACCTTGTCCGCCAGCTAAGTACGAGTACGTTTGCCCACACATGAAATGCAATCATCATCTGCAAAGGCATGCATTAGATGGTGCACAGATACATGGCACTCTATTGTCATAAATGAGGGTACTCGGATGATGGTCGGGCTTAAATTTAATGTGTCATTAACACGAGTACTTTTCACAAAGGAATGTGCTGTGCTTTGCAAAAACGCACCATCCTCGGGGACGGCGAGGGGTGTTCTTTCAGAGAAAAGTTTCTGTGTATCGCATTCTTCTGTGCAAAATTACAAGTATGTCGCTGCTGCTCTTCTCGGCAGAGAGCAGAGCATACATATTCATAGAGTTGGGGTTGGGGTCCCAGAAACAGGAAAAAAAGAACGCTGCTGTTCATGTAAAGAGCGCATTGTCTGTGCGGCTTGCACTTTGGTGCACACACATCGCACATGTGTGTCTTCATAATTTTATGTGAAATGATTTTGGATAATGCAAAGCACAACGAACGAGTATCTGTTGTATGCGCTGTTGCGGAATAATTCAAGTCTTCGTTGCATGTAGCATGGCCGCCATGGAAAGATGAAAACTAGAACTTCGTGCGCCAAGTATGGGTATTGGGTACTTTTGGGTTTTCGGTGGTTGCGCGCTTTGTAAAAATGTTTGCGGATGGGATGCTGGCGAACAAACAATGGAAGAGTCCACAAGGCCAGCAAAAGTTTATGACATCCCGGCGAATGGTTCGATTTAATGCAGCAGGGACTGAGATTAAGATCTGCACTGTCGTTTTAAGGTCTAAATCAAGTCATACAAATCCACTTTCATATACCTTCTATTTCACGCTCTTCGTGCAAATTACATTCGAGAACCCTCCGTCCGTACACCCACCGAAGGTACATTTGAAACGAAATATCTGTGATTAATGTGTGAAACCGATTCCGGTGGCGCATAACCTCTCTCGCATGCTACCGAAAATTGTGCCGCTTATTAGTGCACGACCAAACAATTTGCATGGAAATTTCTTTTTGCTTTTCCTCTCTTCCTTTTTCGCTGTACATAATTTATATAATTCGGTGAGAAACTTGACGCGAAATTCTTTCCAAGTATTTAATAACAATTTCCATGCACACGCCTTGGCTTTGGCTCTCGTTCATCATACAATCTGGTGTGCGCGCACGATGATTGTTCAATTAGAACACTTAAGGTTGGCTGTTGTATCGGTATGACCTAAATGGTTCTGGGAGTGGAACTTGTATCTAGCATCGATTAAATAAACACCTCGTGGGGGTTGGTCGTGGTTGGTTATAGATACAGACTGTTCTTGGGTGAATCATATTTACCTAGGGGAAAGGTGCATAGTCAGTTTGGTTAGCTGCGCTAAACCCTACATTTTGTGGGAGTTGACATTTTATCTGTGGCAGAGGTAGACGCCTTTAATCAACAAGTTCGCTTTCGCTGTATTGGATTTGTGTTGGCGAAGAAGACAGAGTGGTGGGGAAGCACAGCACACCCATGCGATAGGTGATGTTCGTAAACAAATCATCGGAAAATAATCCTTGACTTGCTCTTTGATTGGGAAGGGGTCAGAATGATTTGGTTCAGATATTTCCCTTTTAAAACTGTGGGTAGGTACCTACCACTCCCTATGTGTTGTATGTTATAGAACTGCTTCAAAAACGGTGAGGTGTTACTGTGATATGCTTTTTGCTGACGGTTGAGGTGAAACCTCGTCGCATCTAGAGTCTTCCCAAAGAAATAACGACAGGTACAAGTTTTATTTCAAAAACTCTTGTAATTGCCACTTGAGACTGCTTAATCGCTGTAGCTATATACCTATCCTGAACTGGACAAATTTCAAGCCCAACGGCGGATAAAGGTCTCTGGTTGGTGACTATGACATCACAAGAAAATCACCATAAAACCCTGAATACATCCACCGCTGAATACTGCTGAATCCAATTCTTGACGGGTTATGACAGTTGAGATCCAAGCAATTTTTCCACCGATTTTTGTACACTTTGGCGCTCATAAAAGACTAATTATTAGGTATAACGTTGGGAGAAGCAGTTGGCCTTTTTATTCCTCAACCTTTTTCCCTTGGATTTACGACAAAGTTGAACCAGTATTATCTAACTTAAAAACAGTCTAGAATTCGGGGATTAGAAGTTGAACCCTACGGCGGAATGTGGCCCTCGAGGTCAGAGGGAACAAGTCAGACCCCACGGTAGTAGGGGCCTTATCGATCGAAACAGCGCACGTGAGTTTCGGGGTCAGTTGGGAGAAAGCGAGCCCAGCTCCAATCGGAACAATTGGATATAGGTAGTGGGTCTGCGAGAAATGTGATACCACCTACCGGCCGAGGGGCGGAACGCAGGACAACTCTCAGTTTTCACTGTCGATTAAAGTCGAAATCACTCAATTAGAGAGTTTTTGCCATGAAAAATGTTTACCAAGATCAAATGCCTTGCGAAACAGTCGTAGTTGGGTACATCGAGCTGCTTTATGTGGCGGAGTCATCACAGAAAAGTCAGTTCGTTGCATTTTCGAGCTGACGTTGGTCGGATGTAAAGTAAAAAGGCAGTCGTCCTAGCTTCGAACCTTTGACCACCTCCAACGTGATTTTGTGATTGGCTATTCTGTTTGTAAAGAATACTAAAAATGGTTCTTCATCACTGTAGCCAGCAGAATCATGATGGACTGCGGAAAGTTTTTTTTAAAAAAAGAAGTTCAATAGTTTCTCCGGTCCAGTTGGTTTCTTGGAGGGACTGCTATGACTTTTTTCAGCGATTTCATCAGGGGTTGAAGAGGTGTCTTCTTCTAAGGAATTCGTTTCGCTGACTGAATTTTTCAATGGTTCTACACTTAGTTTGGGGGGGTTCAACCGGATAATATTGTTCTTTTTCTATAGGACTAGAAACACAAACGTCTTCATGCTAAGAAAGACATATTTCTGAAGAACTGACTGAATTTTTCACGGTTCTCCGTCTCAGTTCTCCATACTTCTGACTGTAGCATCGACTTGTTTGAGGAAATAAAGGCTCGGATTCAAGTTTCCTGACATCTTCCTGTTCCACTGCTGCAGTGGGGGATCACGAGTCAGTATAACGTTTGTCATTTTTGGGCATTTACCAATATTTCAGTTGATCTTCTTGAAGGTGTCGCGACCGGGTCCGGGTCTGATGGGAGCCAGTCGGCTATAAATGTTGGTGAAAGCACCAACTCTTTGAAGGTGACAACCTTGAAAATATGCATCCTTAAACATGACTCCTGTAACCACGCAGAGTTGACTGCGACCACATAGCCATCATCCGGCAGAAGAAAAGACATGCTTGTAGTAAAAGTTAGCAGGATACCTAAATAAAGTTTCTAATCCTTTATCGGCCTTCCAAAGAAATGTGAATTAACTTCCCACCAGCTTAAGCCCTCCTATGATCCATTTACGCGTGACCCCTGTATCCAATTGCCACACAGAAATTGTACAAGCACAGACCCTGTCAATGTGAACGGCAAGGAGAATATCCTGCCGCAATATTCCGCATCACGATCACATTAGGTAAATAAATAGCAATAAATTTAAAAATGTAATAAATTATTATCATCTGGCCGGAATGACAGATAATTCCACCCAGATAATCGCTTAACATTTAACAAAACAGACATCAGTTGAAGAAACTATATATATAATTTACTGGCACTTCAGGAGGTAGTTATCAGATACTAGAAACCCACTAGACATGTCTAGCCAACGCATAATTTGACAGAATTCACCATTAAGGCCAGCAAATGAACGAGAAAACAAATAAACCAACGCAACCAGAGACACACGAGCAATCTTAAGCGATTTCTCATCCTCGTCGTCGTGGTCGTGGTCGTCGTCGTCATCGTCATCGTCAACAGCAACGCAGCAAAAGGTGGCCAAAGACAACTGCAGCAACACGCCCGTCTCCGGCATCCAGCCGACAATGTTCAGCTAAATATATGTCTCTGTGCTATTTTTAGCCCCCAAAGAGACCTTGAGGTATCATCAGCGCCATTTATTAATAGAAGTTTGCACAATTCGCCATTGCAGCGTCCGACGTCCCTGTAATGAGATTTTTCTCCTGTTTTTCTCTCTTTCTCTTCTCCAGCGGAAAACTATTTAGCAAAAAAAAGCCAAGCAAACCGCATTTTTGTGTGCGCCACAAACGATTCCGAGTCCAATTCGAATTCGAATTCATTTCAATTTATTACGGCGGGGGGGCATCTTGTTTGTGGAATTTCAACAAAAACGAAATCACACACAGGATCCCTAAGGATGTAATTACAAATTCCCATGATGGGGGTACCACCCATTCATTTGTTGACTCTGTATATATGCTGCGCAGTGGTCTTGGTTTCAAAATCTGAAATAATAATTATAATCACAGAGGCACGAGTGCAAGAGGGCTGGTGGACACGGCTTACTGAATTCTGTAGTCTTAAAGGATTTTTCAATTTGTTGAAATGTTGTGGAGAGGCCCACAAAGAGCCAGCAAAATCGCTCTCACAAAAGCCCTCTGGCGCGGCAGGGCGAAGAAGTCAAATGCAATTCCATGCCACAAGAGTCGTTCAGTTATTCGAAGTATAACTACCCCCTTAGGGGCTTTTGATGACTGCTGCGGTTTTTTTTTGTTTTCTTGTTCGCTTGCAAGGGAGAGACGTTGTTGAAGAAGCGAAGAAAAAAATGTGTTTGTTATATATTTTCGCCTTTTTTTCCTTTGGGGGGATATGGTCCAGATCCCGGTGGAGACTTGATTCTTTGGGTATCCTGTGCGCTGCATTCTGAAATATTTTTTTTGTAATTTCTTGAAGAGTAATCACAGTGTGCATGCGATTTTTTCAAAAAAGGACCTGACGAGGCATGCAGTTCAAAGGCGATTTGATGTGATTCCAGTGTGCTTTGTGGGGTAGTATCAAAAGGCATTTGCTTCGTTTATTTGCATTCGGTTGGAAGGACTTCATAATTCAAAGGTTTTGCCCCCGAAATGGGGGTTGACCTTGCCTGGTTAAATGAGAGTCAAAACGAAGAGGGTTGTACGCCAACACGTTTGTTGTAACCTTACATTATTGTAGTACAAAAAATCAATGTAATATTTTAGAATCGATTTGGGGGTTCAACCAGCTGAATCCATTTGGGGGCTCCGCCGAGTGCTCGATGAGATGGGAGGCAAGGACATTTTGTCCCAATGTTTAATGAATTCTTTCTTAATTCATAATGGTTCTACACTTAGTTTGGGGGGGTTCAACCGGATAATATTGTTCTTTTTCTATAGGACTAGCAACACAAACGTCTTCATGCTAAGAAAGACATATTTCTGAAGCACTATCAATACATAATTGTGAATAAATACGTAGGACCGTTTCGGGGGCTCAACCGGCAAGGTTTTAGTTCCATAATTGATAAAACCATATGTCCTTATAAAAATAATCGCAAGTCAACAACATTCACGGCATTTCATTTGAACTATTTACATTTTCTTGGTCTTACAACAGTTTTGGGGGCTCAACCGCGTAATCTTTTTCGATAAGATTAGAAACGTAAACTTCTTCATGATAAGGCGCACATATTCCTACAACCGTCGATATATATTCTTGTGAAAAAATAAAAGTTTCCGGACCGCTTATGGGGTTCAACCGGGTATGCCCATTTTAGTTCAGTGATCATCTATACCTCTATAGTTGTTTGAGGATCAACTCACTGAATAACCTTCTGATGACCAGTAATCGATCAGCAGAAACTAACGCAAATGGAAAGTGATATTGACAGCATTTCCAGTCACACGTGGGAGGCGAAAATCTATGAGAAACCGTACGGAGGACTGTCATCTATCGGACGTTTCAAAAGCAGGCTCCTGTCAGTGTTTATACTTCCAATTACATGACTATTGACAAGCATTGTCGCATACGAGGTGCTTAGTATGACGGATTTGAAGCTTGGCGTAAGTGAGTAAGAAAAGCTCACACAAATTTTTGTAAAGACTTCCTGTCAAAGGAGACAATAAATCTAAATTGCGTTCGAACATCTTCTTAAATTTATTTAAATAAAGGGTTTTCCAATAAGAGGTGTTATTTTGGTATTCAAAGAAGGTATGCCGTTAATAATGAAAATCAACAACAGCCAAATGACCACCAGCACGCATACATATCCTTTTCATGAAATTTTCCATAACCAAATCGCAAAGTGGCTGCCCTATTAACATTCAAACTGTGAGTTATACTCTGGTTTTTGTTGGCAAAGACTCGAGTTGCCCGATCTCGGAACCGTCTTTAGATGTGGAGCTCTTATTTGTCTTATGTATTTCATTTTCAAATACGCAACACATATGCGCCTAGTTTTCTGCTTCTTTTTTTACATCACATCGACACCTTGAAGTTATCCGGACTCTGCCTAGATAACCACAACAACCCAGCAGTCTCCTATCGTACATTGCCTTTCCTGCCTGTTTCCGAAACTTGGATTTTGTAAAACCCAACTCACCACAGTTGGCGCCCAACATGAGGCCCATACGAATTTTCTTTGCAGCTGGAAAAAAAACAGCCCAGCAGTCTCCTATCGTACATTACCTATTCTGCCTGTTTCCGAACATCAGCAGGTGGACTTTGTAAAATCCAACTCTGACCACAAATGGCGCCCAACATGAGGCCCAAACGAATTTTCTTTTCATGTGAAACAAAATATTGTCTACTTTTCCCGATACCACCGTCACAGAAAAAAAAAAACAACAACTGTCAAAATGGCATCAACTGCTGCTAACAATTTTCCCCCAGCTCACCTTTGTGCCACTTCTCACCGAGTAGCTGATCCTGCTGCTGCTTCCGTCTATCTATATCTACATCGCTTAAGCCAACCACAGTGCGTCACAGAGAAAATCCAACATCATCCAATTTAAAACGCAGGAAGGACTGCTCCACTTTGTGCTGGAAAACAAACTCCATTAACCCACAACCAACTAACTACTCGTACACACATCGACATCGACTAACCAAAACGTCTCTGATATCGATAACTATTTTCCCATGGGAATCAGGTTATCCATAGCAAATCACTGGACTTCACATCTGCCACATGCACACACGCGCACACAACCACACGATCGTTTGCTTTCCTTCAATAAACGTTCCGATTATCTCATAATTCAAGTTTTCAATATGTCAGCAGAAAAATCTGCCAGGTTAACCGAATGGGTTATCCGCATGCGGAGGCTTTCTATCATCATCATCTTCATCAATCTGTGAAGTAGAACATCTTCAAGACCATTGAGTTCTATTCATAGATACGAATGCGGGTACACACACGAGCTGCACACATATGCATAGCTACAAACAGAATAAAGTTTCATTTTACTCAAATTGCAATCCGCTGTCCCGATACAGATTGCATTTCACCTCTCATCAGAGATACTTTTGTGTGGCGTTGTAACCGAACAGGGGGCACAAGAGAAAACACCAATAACACTCGTCGAGTACTCGCATATACTCGGTCGCAAAATAACGAGGTGAATAATGTTATTAATTACCTATAGCTTCCCCGTTTAGAGTTTAGAGGCGCTCCGCTCGCCTCTTGTTTGGCGGGTCTTCTTTCACATTCGGTACGTAATATGTGTTATCGAATCTCTGTTTGCGGAAAGATGGCTGTGTGTTTACTTCGTGCTTAAGCAAGATATTTGGGTCAAAAAATCAAAGCGAATGTTGCGTTATCTAACAAAAGCTACAAAGGTACTCTCTTTTCGGCTGTTTAACTGTCGGTTGGGGTATTACTGAAATCGCACCAACTAATTGGTTTTGAGAAGTCGCCTCTTCTAGAACCTTTGCGGTGTGTACCGAAAACGGAACGCACCTACTCTAACTGAAATGCCAAACAAACCGCCAAAAGAGTGTCTGGTTGATGCCGGCATGTTCTGTTAGAATTTCTTTTCTCTGGTCGGCCTTCAAGCTGGCTATCGCCTGAGCCGGCCAACAAACATTTACAGCTTATTAGCGGCGCTCAGAGTGAGCGGCTTACAGCATTTAAGCAGGCTGCCTACCAGTTTGTGGACTGATTCCGATCCGAATGTGGGTCACCTGGAGTGTGAAGTTTTGTATGAGTTATTTTGTCGCAGCCCACGTAAATTCTTGCCGGTCAAGTGGAATTCTTTAGCACGGCCAGCGCGCCTACCACTACCACATGCACCCGCGTGCAGATTAAATTGTTTGTTTGCGACACGACTTTCGTGTGTCGTGTCGTGTGTGCCATGTCACATGCAGTCGCGGCTTAAATCCAATTAGCTTATATGGCTAATGTCAGTGGATTGTGGAGTGCATTGGCTTAACCTTTCGAGAGACTGCGGTCCACACAGATGCGGGCAATGTGTTCATCTGGCTCATCGTTTCGGGTATAGTAATTTACATTTTGTGGGCAAAAAAAAACCTTTCTGACCTTTCTCGAGTATGAACGGCACGCGGTCTTCTTATGTTTGATTGCGTTGGCAACTTGTGTGAGCAGGCTTATTTTTTTTTAATGTTAAAAGTTAAAGATCACTCAAGTTTTATTGTAAGGTCATGCGCACAAGTCTGTGTTAGCTAATATATTTTTTTTTTGCTTTTAAGCTTATTCTTGCACTCGATGTGATGTTGTTTTAATTTCTTGCTTACTTCTTTCGTTTCAGGTGAGTTAAATAATAATTTGGACATCCATAAAGAGAGTTGAAGTAATCGCAGGTATGTGGTTTTATGTCGCATGAGTGGTCATTGGTCACTGGTCGCTGGGGGCATGTGAAAGCATTATACAACGAGCCCTTCCTACATATAACAGAAAACGTCTTGAGCGATCTTACCTAATGTCATTACATTGCAGCAAAATATTGTAATGTCGCAGAACTGATTGGGGGGCTCAACCGGCTGATAGCGTTTCGCTTTGACGGGAATAGCTACAGAACTGTCTTGATAGGGAAACTCACTCATATTTGACATCACTCTGTCATAGCAAGTCAATTCAAATCTTCAGAACTGATTGGGGGCTCAACCGGCAGACAGCATTTCGCTTTGACGGGAATAGCTACAGAACTGTCTTGATGGGGAAAATCACTCATATTTGACATCACTCTGCCATAGCAAGTCAATTCAAATATTCAAAATTAATTTAGGGGCTCAACCGGGTTTCCCGATTTTGGTTCTCAATGATAAAGAGCGTTTTTGTTCACCGTATAAGTAGCAAAGGGCATTTCTTCCATAATATCTATTTGAATTATTCATATTTCTTTGATTTTAAATGGTTCTTTACCCAAAGTTAGGGGTTCAACCGGGTGGTCCTCTTCTGTTTCAGTACGAATTGAAATGAGACATGGTCATGGTGTAAACGCACAGGCTCTGATCGGAAGGCTTTTAGGTAAAATTGGGGGCTCAACCGTCTAAAGATTGACTTATTTTTGGCCATTTCTTTAATTTCTTTTTGCTTTTGTAAATCGTATCGTATTCGCCTCATTCCTGTCAGTTGGCTTACCTTAAAAAATTTGGCGGATGGCCTCAATTTTAGGACAAATCTACATACGGATAGAGCCCTCCAGACATCAAGCAGTCAATTTCAGTCCGAATAATCGGATCGTTTTACTAACGTTCAAAATAGGAAATGTCTGACGGATCGTTTGAGCTATACATTCTGCGAGTATATCAAGGGTTTTTGGGGACAGTCTAGAGTCTAGACCCTTTTCAGTACGAAATTCCTCAGTTGTACAAGGTGGGTCAAAAGAAGTCATTCGATGTTGTTTGGCTCTCATTTTTTTTCTAAACGAAAAACTTCGATTCTGTTTTTTGGTTATGTTTATTTGAACCTTTAGAATTTTATTGGTCAAGTCGAGAAGGTGATATCGACCAAATGGGCGCCGTCACAATTGATTGCCATACGGGCACGTTTTAGCAACTGACAAAACAAAGTTAACTGTCGAACTGATTTTTGCTGGAAAAAGTGCTGCCAATTCGAAAGGCCAGACCTTTGTTGGAGGATCCACTAGTTTCTACTTTTCGAGGAGTTTTCGAGCAGTTTGGGGCCGTGTATCGTAAGTCTGTTGTGAAATGGCAAACGCTGATGAGCTTAGGGTGGTAAATAGCACTTCAATATAAGCAGAAACCAATTGTCAGCTGTTCCATTGCTAGGGGAAAGTGTTGCCAATTAAATAAAAAAAAAGCAAACCTCTTAAAAAGTACATTTTACTGTATGATCGTTGGGTTAACAATACCTTTATCTATGTGATTATTTGGAGTTTGCCAAACTTGTCGTGCAATAAAACTTTAGAAAAAAGTCAACATGGGCTCACCCTCCATTGAGACTTGAATGGAACAGTTTTCTGGCAAATAACATCAACGTATGTCAACTAAGGAACAGTCAAATCTGATAAGTTCCAAAGAGGCGGCTGTTGGAGCCCTCTCTCCACCAACCGTCCTCAGACCGCCCCTTGCCCCACATAAAACTTTCATCTTCTAGAGCATCATCCACAAAGAGCCCATCTGATGCTAGTTGCAAAGACCAAATTTTCAGCATCGCCTGACCTCCAGCTCGAGTCCCATTAGAAAAAACAACCAACTCCAACCATACTTGTGAAGAAATTCCGAAACCGTCGCAAGTAAGCCATGGCAACTTTTATTCTTGGCATTCACCACCGGTTAGTCGCATACACAGAGTGCAACCAAAGCCTCTTCCCCATTAAACATCAATCTGTCAGTGAATGATGTATTTACTGCATCTTCAGTGCAAATGCCAGGCATCTGCAAAACCGCAGGCATCCCTATCGCACAGTCAGCTTCGTATATCTATACCCAAAGTACGGGCATTAACATAAATTTCAATGAAATCCGCAACATGCAGCCCCCATGACCCACTGACAATATGTCAAACAGCGCTGTCAAAGATCATCGACCCTGGGCGAGGGGGAGCGCTGCAGCCCCGTCTACCTATCTCATCCTGCGGTTTCAAATGCAAATATGCAAATTGGCCCCCAAACGAATGCAACGCCACCCAAACAAGCTGCAACCAATAAATCTAGCTACACACAAACAGCACCAGCAACGACAACAGTCGCAGTGTGCTGCGACACGGCATCACCAAGCGAAAAAAAGCTGTAAAGAGCAGCAGCAGCCAGCCGCAGCATCCGTACTCCATTACAAATGAAATCTAATTACTTAACCGTTAGTTTAACTTGTAATTACACGAGTTCAGCTGCCATAGACGAAGTCGAAGTCGGACCGACGACGACTACGACGACGACGACGACGCTCCGGCGTAATCTCACTGCTGCACCACGACGACAGTAGCCGAGCTGCAATGACTGGCAACATGCCACTTAGCTACCCGTCGTCTACCATTCAGTCCACTATGGATATGGATGCGCGGCAATATGAACCGTGTCAGTGTCTGTGTGTTGTGTTACGTCTCTCTAGCGCATGAGAGCGACATTTGTATGTAAGCTGCAACCGCGCACCGGAAGAAGATGCAGATCCCAACAATCCGCTGCTATTCAATTTCGATTGCATGCAACACGAAGAGGCAGCGAGCTGCACAAATCTCTCGGACGTGAGCCCGATTTAGTGACTTATTTACCGTAGCCCACGTTAGATGGATCATAACTCGGTCTATAGGACCGGCCGGTGCCTCGAATGTGGACCACATGCTCGGTGTAGCCGTCCCAAACAATCTCCGTGTATCTATGGTGAAACAAATAATCAACACGCCGACACACCAGGACCGCAACAAACCTCGAATTGTATGCGCGATTAGTGCGGTCTTGCGGTAGCACAATGTTGCATTTAATCGTTCGTTCGCCAGAGCTGAGCTGAGCATGTGGAACATACATAACAAACAGCTGAGCGCGAGATCGAGATGCCTTGGATGGATACGGGCTCGAATGCCTGATGGGTGCCGTGTCGGCAAAAATTGGGTCGCAAACATGGGATGCAACGCGCAGTAACCTGAGAGTCTTTAGAGGCTTCGGCCAAGTTATGAGGAGAGGCTTCTGCTGATACATTGTTGTCCGTATGGAAGACAAACGATTTTATTGATTGACTTGGCTTTCTTTTCCCTCCCCTCCCACGTTAAGTGAGAGTTCCCGCATGGAAACTGATGGCTTGCCTTTGGGTGGAGATTATTCAGATTTTATGTAAATTTTCCACGGAAATTGATTAGAATCGATGAATTTAGAGTGGCACCGACAATGGGACGAGTTTTGACAGAGATAATACCTTGGAAGGGGCGCTGATTTATTTGGGAGCGGTCTGCGCTTCTCTTTTGTCTACTTTAACGGCGTTAAAGTTGTAATCGCGATCATCTTGGAGACGTCGGTACTCCCATAATCGGATGGCTCTTATTTATGTGATGTTTCACTGTGGCATCGGCTGATTTCGGGTTCTTGAGGTAAAAGGTACTACCCGCAGTCTTAATTACTTGTAAACTGATTGTCAGCCTTAGATTTTGGGATAAATCTCTACATGGGACTTTTTTGTGCTTATGAACGGACCATTCGCGGAATATGGAGCTTAGGGGTTCTTGGAATCTACAAACAAAAGTTCAAGGAGCTCAAAACAAATTTTAAGACAATATACAAAAATTATCTTCCTGAAGGATTTGCTTTAGATATAAGATATACTCAATCATGTCTGTGTAGGACCGAGAAACCAACTCCAATGCCTTCTTAGAACACTATGACGAAGTTGTACTGAGGTCAGTAAATTTTATAGAGCCATTCCTTAATGCAGTCCTCATTAAAGCCCATCTAAACTTGAATTAATGTCCAAATGAGAAAGAAAGTCGAACCAGAGGCTGCGAGTTCAAGGGGATCTATAGCCCTAAAGCTTTACTTCTATCAGGACGACCTTTACTGTATCTTTTGCTAACAAATCTACGGTGCAAACCGATGACCATCCTCAAAATGGAGGCGGGTATACCAAACTTGGTTCGTAACTAAAACATGCCTTGACACAATGCGCGGTACTAACAATCATTTTTGTGTCCAGCTAATTTTTTCAAATTCACAATGGTGAAATTTCCCCTACAAAATCACATATTGTGACCTAAAAAATATATAGGTGAAGGTTAAAAACGGTTTTCAGTAAGGCCCAATGACTTTTGTTGAGCACTAGATGGGGAAATATAATTTTTTTGAGGGAATTTGGTCAGACTTGATCCAAGCATTTTAAAATACTATATCTACCCAGAGGATGCCTGCCTGATGGCCCAAACTCCACGGCACGTCTTGGAAGCATTTTCCAAAGGTTAGGGCCATTCATTAAGCGTAATCTCATTGTCAGACCTAACTTATTCCGTTCTTCCTTATTTTATCTGTTTATATTCGATTATAGGCAAAATAAAAAAAGAAATAACCGATGACTTAGCTTCCACCCCAAGTTAGGTTCTCCCAATAACATAATTGAGTCTCAGTCTCAAAATAGATTTTGCTTGATAGAATTCTTAGGAAAACTCAAAATAGCTTCGATAACATCGCTTGGCAAAATCTCCCCAAAGTATATTTAAATTGCCCCGCCATTCCAATAAAGCGACGATTAGGTGCACATATCAAATATTGACATGCCGACGTCTTTGTCAGTACGTGCGATCGCCTGTCAAGCGTCTAGTCACACGGGCTGTCGCAGCGTACTCCCACGAAAGACACGACCAGCGAATGGCCGAATTTTTGTGACTTCAGCATGTCAAAATATACCACGAAATATGACACGTATAATCGTAGCTTAAGGCGTCACTTGCATAGCCAGCACTTTGAATAAACGTATTGAAGACGGAATCAGTTGGGATTTTTTTACAACCAGCTTCAATACTACATACTTAATATAACCCTGCAGACCTTTGCAGTGTGCGCTACAAAAAAGGTTCGGTCCCAAAAGGCTCTACTTCTATAGTCAAGTTATTTTTCCTACTTACTTTTCTAACTCAGCGAGCCCCTGACTTGTGATGAGCCTCTACCTAAGACGCTGCAGCCTACCTTTCTTCTGCTTCTAGTTGTCGAGACCTAAACATTGGTCGTTGAGGGAATGGTGCAGTCTTCTTTGTCGTCTTAAACATAGGGGCTTGGTTGCCTCTCTTGGATTGGTCCATTCGCTCAAAGTGGCCAATGGGACGAGTAGTCGAACGGAATTTGCTCTTGTGTCTTCTTATCCATTCACCCTCTTCGCACCAGAATTGAGTGCTCCAAAAGACCTCCATATCAGCTTAACCTAGCTCGTTGCAAGAAAGGAGATCTTTCAGAATAAGGGTTGCGTGGAGTATATTTCATCTTCGAGTCAGGAGTTTTGGGCTCACCTATTATGTCAAAGCAAAGGGAGGTTAGGTATCGAATTTTCTACTGGGGTCCGTAACTCATCTTTAGGTCTACCAATTCGGAATGTATCAGTCACTGATGATTGGGCACTCCGAAGAGGCAATGACACGGAAGGAAGGCAAATCTTTGACGAAGTTCAACGCCCAGTGAAAAGTATTGCGCGGTACTAAAATCATTTTTACTGTCCAGTTGAAACTTTAGAAGCTCACAAAAACTTTATTTAAATTAAAATGTGACCCACATTCAAACGCAAGGTAAAGGTTTAAAATGGCTTTAAGTGGGGCTCACTGATTTATCGCGGTTCAATGGTAGCTAGGGCTGTAATATATTTTGTTGTAAAACAAATAACATCGCAATTCAGCTGAATATAGCTGCCATTTGTAGGTATACCTACATAGTTTGTAAAAAGATTGAATGGATCTCAAGAGGGATGTGTGTAAAAATTACCCTGAGGAACCATACCGACAGTCAATATCTTAGTCGCTGAACGGATGTGATTTTTTTCCCCCAAAACGAACTTAAAACTTATCAGAGGATTTTGCCATCCAACATCCCATTCACGTCCAAAATACTTCCAAGTCTTCAAATGGCCGTCATGAGGGTCAAATGGTTGAGCGCCAGTACAACGTCTTTCATTTTTTTCCATTCCAAAGCCTATCCTCTAATTCGTCGTAATACCTCCACCAATCTAATAATCATATCCACAAAAAGAAACCGCAAATCTGACATCATACTTAGAGCTAGAGTTCCTAAAGAGCCACTCGAATTCTTTATGACTACTCAATCGTAATGATTGGGAATTTCCTAAGACAAAGCGCTCATCCAACTGCCATACAAGGAAGTGGATTGCTCGATCCATGACTCCTCTCGCTGATCATCGGGCAATTCAAATGCCAGGCCAACCGCGTGTAGGTAACATCGAATAAAACGATTAATTTCTCTCCCATCAAGATTGGCGGCCCAAAGTGGTCGATTATGTGCGCTTTTGGAGATCTCCCCCCAGAGAAAGCAACCTATACCTACCAGCAGACTAGTAGCGACACCCGCAGCATACGGGCAACCGTGGGTGTTTATTATTCCACCAACGAGCGCGTATGCACTATCCGTCATGGTTTCCAACGCGAACAAAGCCTATCTCTCTGCCAAATAATCGCGACGCAATTTAATTCATTCAACCGTTCACCGTTCCATTATGTGTCTCACATCCGATGGAGAGCGAGTACCGCTATGTAAACTAATTGCGTTCAATTATGAAAGACCGTTTTTGCGGTTTGGTCAACAAGCGACGAAATAAAAAAAATCCCCATGTAAACAAATAAAAATTTGCAAAAAAAAAAAAGCTTGAAAACCGAAAACTGAAAGTTGCAAGGAATTCCAAAGTGCAAAGGCGAGTTCCGGCAGCGTTGTCCGTCCGGAACTGGGGTACGCTTTTATCGAGTTATATCATGTTTGGGTGTCTGGCCATTGGAGTTAGATAGATTTTCCGATAGGTGGTGCGGGACACGTTGCGGAATTTCGTTTTGCGTAGAGTTTTGTTTACCAGCGGAAATGTATGTAAATGGCGGCAGTGCGGAAGGTGAAGTGAAGACTATAATGCAATTGCTTAGGTGGAAATGCATGCTTGTTTTCAAAATTTGATTGTGTTTTTGAATTCTCATTGAAAGGCTTTCTCTTTGGCGCTGAATTTCGAGAGAATATTATCAAAAATTGAAGACCCAAGAAAGGTACTTGAAGAAATGGAATTCCTTGCAGTTGTGTTTTCCCATAGGTTTTTCTTAAGTGGCGCTCAAGTACTTAAGTTGGCGTAGCAAATGGGGCGTGTGAAAACCACTTAACATTATAAAGCTTAAACCGAGAGTCTCAGAAAGAGTCCTCAAAAGTTTTTATGCAGCTTTCTTTTTTTTAATTTTCGCACATAAAGGGCTTTTTAAAAAGAGCGGGTCGATGTTAAAGTCGAAGAAAACAAGCTGTGAGCGAGGCATTAACGAAGTTCTTCTTTTATTTGAAAGGCACATGTGTGGGATTATATGTAAAATATATAAAATCGTTGAAATGTCCGTGGCACGGTCCAAGTACATGTACCCCTCTCTGTTGCATAGATCCCGCTGAAATTAATCGTCGGCATTGGTTATGTTGGGCCTTACAAATAATCATTTTAATCCTTCAAACTTAATAATTTGTAGGTCACAATATGGAATTTTTTAAGGAAAATTTCACCATTGTGAGTTCGAAAAATTTAGTCTGGGCACTAAAAATGATTTTTAGTACCGCGGGTTGGCTTTAAGGGCATCAGCAAAGACCATAGACCTTCAACCTTAAGAATGAGGTCAAATCGCATGATCTTGGTGGCCCATTCATGTCAGCTCTGCGAGAGATAACTAGACCCTCAAATCTTTTATGCAGAGTGTCCATCGTTGCGTCTGCTATGTGGCACGCAAAGTAAATCCAAAGGCCAAAAGTAATCCGTTGATGGTGATGGCCTCACCACCGTCCTCTTCAAAAAAAGTACGAACCAATGACGCCCAGAATTTGGACCAGATAGCAGATAGTACCTTTTGTGGATGCATTACCACCTGCTGAACCTTGTGTGAGTTGGTGTCGTCCCGTACACATTCCACTAACCACACTAAACCAAAAAAATGCGCCTCGTCGCTAAATATGATTTTTCGCTTAAAATTTAACATTGGGGTCCTCTTCCAAACGTTCCAAAGTCCAGTCAGCGGTCAAACGGCGTTGTTTATAGTCATAGCGCCGGACTTATAACAAATTTTAGTCTCGACTCCGAAGCTTACAATTTCGACTTTTAATTTACGGAAGCTTAGCATTATTGCAAAATTTTTATGAAAAATAAAGCCACTGTTACAAATTTAATTAGTTCACAGTAGCTTTTTATTGCATACAAATTTTGCAATTGTGACCTTCAGTAAATTTAAAGTCGACACTAAAATTTGTTATTATAGTACTGCGCACTGTGAACTATTAAAATTTCGAGTCGAAACTAACGATTTTTATTGGTAAGACCTATTAACTTTAAGCTCTCAGGTCATAGCTGGAACTTGTATACGTCAAGTTGAGCTCTGCGAAAGGCCGACTTCTAATACACTGCGAGGAATTGACTGCCTCGGGTTCTCTTGTACACTTTCACAGACCGCGGCAGTGTTGCCATGACAATATTTGGACAAATCCGCAATTATGACAAAAAATAAAATCTGCAAAGCACATTTCTATGATCTTACTCCACAAAATTGTTTCGAGTTTGGCCACCAAACGGCGTTAGAGAGTCGACTTTGAAGGCTCATGATCTTTGCCGAAAAAGGTTCGTAACGCGCCCAATGTTTGCACGAACGCTAATTTTGATTATAAATTTTAGTCATTTGACGCGTAGCATCAGCGACTGAGTAGAATTCAAAAAAAGTTAGGCAGGTGCCACCAAAACACACGCTGCCAACTTGGACCCGTCCCATTGGGAAAACAATTTATAAGAACATTCAAATGCAACGACTCTGCCCATCAAACTTATTAAAATGGTTCATATATTTCTGCCAGTGTGGTCAGTGACTAATTATTGAATAAACGTTTCCATAAAAAAGTATCTCTCCTTCAATTGGACACAAGGAGTGTTGGCGGTACACCATTCTTTGTCCGCACAGTTTTAACAGACAGCACGCGATTGTTACCGGTATTTCTAGTGAAACAAAAAAAAAAATTCAAATAGCGCTAGAATACCCATAGAAACATACAGTTCAGCTATACCTGTGGACAGTGCCATACGTCGTTTGGATACAACAACGCTGGCACCGGAGCTTGTCGCGCGAGTTTCTTGTCAAGCCGGTCGTATGCCGCCAGAGGTGAGCGAAGGTGTAATGTATTTACGATCTACCAGAGAATATCTCATTTTCCCTCTTTGGTCCAGCTCGCAGCAAACCTCATGCATTCGATATTGCATTAGTTACATTACATAGGTGAATAAGTGCAGATTGATCAGAGGTTGGCTATTTGATGTAATTTTTTTTTGCTGTTCCACACACAACAGCGGCGGGTGGGTGGCGCGATTTGTGCGGAAGACCAAACACGTGTTACAAGCGACAGCTGAGGAATGTTGCCAACAAAAATTAAAAAAGAAATATCCACCGTACGAGTATTTCCACATGATCAGCAAATTGATTTATTCACAGTGCTTGTTCGATTAGGCTTCTTTGTCTTGTGCACGGTGCACTATGCAGGCTGTGGTGGCTTTGAGCAACAAAGGACTTGCACTCTTGCAGTGCCAGTACCTAGTACCTGTAATATGACACATTGAAGGGTAATATTTTTGAGTGATGTATGTATATCTGTTGTGGAAATTTACATATGGGCCGCATTTTTTCAATGAACCGTGCGGTCGGAGCAGAGCGGTCGACTGCAAGTCGTAAGTGGCCGCATAAACAACGAAAAAGGTGACTGTCCGTTTATTTGTCCGAACCAGTTCTTTGTGATGTTCCGTTGCGATTTGGTGGGCTTTCTGATCGAAAGTTCAACATGCCTAAATTTACATGCGAATGTGGGTCACATTCGCATATATAAAGCGAAAGAAATGCAAATAAATAAAGAACTGTGCGAAACAAAGGCGGTACGGGGCATTCCTGTCAAATATTTTGGTGGATTGCGTAAGATTGGATTATGCGCAAACGACAAACAAAAGACAAACAAAGACGACGGTCGTACGACTGTAATTGATTGGGAATTTAAAACAAACGGCAAATGAATGAGCAAATTGCTTTGTTGACTTTTGCCAAGTTTAGTTGAAGAATTGTTGTTACATAAGTGGAAGGAGGGAGATGGCTTCAAATCAACTTAGTAAAATCTTGACTTCATGTGCAAACAAAGATTCAACATTCAACTAAAATCTGACACGATGATCTGGTTCACCTTTTAGGCCCTTGTCTGTAAGAAGTTATATGCTATGGCTGTCGGTAGAAATAAAAATATAAGAAAGCTTACGGAAAAATAGGTTTTTGTACGTCAGCTCATTCGTTTTGAAAGAGAAAAAGCTGATAAATGTTTGAAAATTCATAACAAGTTCGGTCATCTTTTGAAAGCTTCTAACTAAAAAAACAAACGCTTTAAATTTATTTAAATTTTGTAACTAGCTGTTTATTCGATAAGAAGTTTGAGGTATCAGTCATTACACTGTAAACGGAAGTAGTGAATTAAAATATGAAACAAAAATTCACAAGTAATCGAGTACTATTGCGGTCAAGATGGCACCACTGAGGCTGAGGGCGTAAGTCAGTAGAGACATTTCTTGGGCCTGTAGGTACTTTTTTTCTTATTTTTCTTTAGTTAAGATTAAGGTGCTCATTTTTCAGCTTAAGGGTGTAACCTGTAACAATCATCACAATTTCCGATATGTACCTACAGCAGTTGACTACAAGGGTCAATGTTGATTAGATGCAGATGATCTGCTGCCACCGACTCAAAATCATCAAGGGCAATCCCGAAAAATACAAAATAAAAAAGAAAATTGCTGGCGAAATAGGAACATTCGTTTGTGCAATACTGGTTATGATTCAAACCTCAGAAACACCGTCTTTATGTTCTATTCTAAGATGACGTTTTTAGTGATTTAGCAGGTAAAACGACAGAACTCCCTTCAAGAGAAGTTCGATCAAAATGTCATTGAAACCCAAAAACGAAATATTTCGACTTCACTAACCAGCTTCACATTTGATATTCCATTGCGATGTAAAAACCAGTATTTTGACGACAATCTGAAACGGGAAACACTTCCTAAATGCCGCCTGTAATAAAATATGAAAAATGTTTACTCGTTCACATCATGCAACGAATTTTACGATCAACGACTGATGTTGCCCAACACGTATAAAGCCTGCCAAATTCGTTAAATCGAAGTTTTATTGCATCGAAAGTGACGACAACGCGCAGATTACTGAACGATTGCATAGGTGTCAAGTTGAGCGGGTTGCACAAGTGTAAGAAGTGGCTCACGGTCTTGTTGGGTGCGTAAATTATGTGGACCAGCAATATGAATTTCGCAATATGTCGACATATGGGAATTTTTTGAGATAGCTATGCGAATGGTAATTTGTACGAGAGCTGTGAGGTGAAATGGTCTGGAAAAAGTGAAGGAATTTACTAAAGGGATTTACGATCAAAAAGTTGGAATAAATTTGTATGGATTTAGGTAGAGGCAATAGTATTCTTGTTGAGAATTTTTACGAATGCTAAATAAACTGGATGCAACCTTGAAACTAACTTTGGAGCTTCATCGTTTTGACGACAGTCCTCTGAAACGTGGTTAAGGTCCAGTTCTCTGTCATAGAAATCCCACAGGGCACAGGGAGCAAACTTCTTCTATTGCGTTGTTTATTTCGTCGCAATCAAGGTACCTACAGGTAGTGCTGTAATTTATTTATATAAATATTGTAAATAAATTTTACTTGTTAATAAATTTTATTTATTTTCTCGGCTGAAGACTGAGAAATATTTGTAAAATCTCTCGGACTCGTGTCTCCTCTTGAAGCAATAGCACTCAGCGGAGTCTAAATGGCTGCTGGTAGAGTCTCTGTGCACTCGTCGAAAGATATGAAAAGCATTTTGCAGCTCTAACTCGCATAATAGGATTTTGAATATTTTTCTCTCATATGAGAAGGACCACGCCCTGTTTTCCAATCACTCCCACATTTTGAGAATTTTTTTCTTTACACGCAATGTACATCCATCGCCCATCTACCAAATTCCAAGGCTAAAGCAGTTTTAAATGTCGAGATATTGTGTTTCGACTGATTTTCTTGTATGGGAGGTGCCACGCCCCTTTGTTTAAAAATGCATGCATTTTTGAAGTGCACCTTAATGTTCAAAATTTTTGAACCATATACCATGAATAGGGACTTCAACATTTATTTTGTAGGTACTGCAATTGCCACGCCTCTAAAAAATGCTGCCCACATTTTGCAATGTACCCCGCTCAGTGAATGTACTTCCATATACCAAAGTTTTGCAGATATGGCTTGTTTAACATTTTGTATCAAGATTAGCATCTGTCTTATAGGAAGTGCCACGCCCCTAATTCGAAAACTTTTGTATGGTACCAGAAAAGCGAGGATGAATCAATCAATGATGGGTTGCGCTTAATTCAACACTGCAACAAAATTCGTACTCCTCGTCTCACTAGAGCTGTCAATGGAAGAGTCCAAAGCGAGAGACATTGAACTCGCTTTCGGTGTTAATCTGGTACAAATTGCAAGCTGGAACTAATGACCAATTAGCATTTTGTTCCCACTACCGTCTGAGGACTACCCACAAACAGTTTCTACCAACACGAGTGTGAATTCGACTTCGAATACGAATTAGCATTTCGCTTCGATTTTATTGGGCTATCCATATCTACATTTGTTTAGCTACCGCTGCGGATCGGTGGCAGAGGTGTTTCATCTCAAATAAATCTATCTATCTAACAAGCTATCTCGGAACTACTCGGATTCGATTGTTTTTTTTTTTTTCGCAACACACAGTTTTGCGATATACGAGAGTGAGGCTCGTGCTCTGCCACTGCCAGATATCTATCTCAGTCTCAGTTCTCAGTGTGGATGGTGGTTTCGAGTGGCGGATAAGCGCAGTTTAATTGTACTGGAACTACCACCGAATGTGATATGTTCCTTTGTCTGGCTTGGCACTCTTTCAGCATGCGGACCCATTGTTGTCAATTGAAGCTGAAGCCAACCTCCGTTGGTTTGGGGGAAAAGAAAAAACTATTCAAACACAGCTCGAACTGAGTGAGAAAAATTGCATCAATGCGTCATTGAATTGTAAATAAAATTTATACACTCCTTGAAGAATGCAGAAAACTAAAAACTATTGTGGGTGTAAGTGCAGTCGACATGGGTCGGGTATTTTTTTTTTTACATGTACCCGTAAAGTAACCGTGCGTGTTTTGTATTTATTCATTGGAAATGCATTTGTTTTGATTGTTTGTTTGTTTGTTTGTTTGTCAATCGGATAGAGTTTATGAGGATGAGGATTGCCAGGGAATTTCGTAACGGATAACAGGGTGCGAAAGTAAAGTTGAGTGGTTCTCAGAGGCTCTGGGTCGATAGCATTTGTCTGTTAAAATCGTTCTATTTGCAAAGCAAAACATTCCTTACCCTTTTCTGTATGGCATTCGAAAAGTAGTGTCGCAACAACATTCCGCGACGAGGCTCATTTCCATGACTAGATTCCATCTACGTACATCATGCCATAACCATAGTCCACTCGACACAACTGCTAAACCGCACAACGTCGCTTGTTCTCGCTGTTTACATCAATAAAGGAATCGATCGTTCAACACGTATCCGCTTCGGAATCAGTCTATCTAAAACTAGAGATGCATCAATTACGCAGAGGTCAATGCTTTGCCGCCAGGGGGTACAAGGTCTTTGTGGTGTATCTGCTAATTAACATCCAACAAATACCGCGGTATCGACGTTTCAGTGGAATTCTCCAGATACGAGTGGATGTTCTGTATCCCCGAAAATTGTTTTTAGTGGTATATGGTACTTGATTTAATCGCACGTCCATTTTTATGGTCAATGTCATTTGGCGAACTAACGGTGCCTCGTTTAACGAGTTTTTATACAACAACATTGAACACTTAACAAAACTTAAACAACACAAACGTATCTACAATGACTCACATGCTCGGTCTGATCTTACGTCTAGTAGTCGGTGCCGTCGTCGACTTATAGTGTAGCGGGTACTGGGAACTGGGTACCTCGCTACTCGCCAAGCGGTAGTATTGATCGTCAGTCGGTTTGGGATTGAAGACCACTGTACAGTTAAATGCGCTGGGAATTGATTAAATGTGTCAGGTACATTTACGTGTATGTAAGCAGATACACCGCATGCATACACTTTGACTTGATTTTTTGTTGCGCTCACTTTTGATCGTTGAAATCGGGTTTATTACTCATTCGGCTGGGTGTTATCCTGGTTTATTGATGTAAGCGAATGAGGATGAATTTGCATTTTTATGGGTGGAAAATATCACGACCAAGGACTAGTACAGGGAAGTCATCCGATGTTGTTTGGCTCTCATTTTTTTTTTTGAATGAAAAACTTTGATTCTGTTTTTTGATTATGTTTATTTGAATTTTTAGAAACATAATCTTCCATAACCTTCTTGTCTAAGTTCTTTTTTGACATAAAAAGTCTCGCTGGTACTGGTTTTAAGCTTAATGGAGCAGCAGGCGTCCTCCATCGTCATTCTGCACAATCTGACAAGTTTGACAGGGATGCCAAAACAATAGACATGACTCTGTATGGCTCGTCTTTATAAATGCTGTCACATGCGGACCTAAAATCGATAAAAAGCTTACGAGTAGGTTAGGTTAGGTTAGGTTGGGAGGGTAGTTTTGCATCAGATGCAAATTTTCACCCGGAAGCCGTGCAGGCCCATTGTGAGTACCCTGTTCGATGATGCTGTCAATAAAAGTCTTAGCAGTGTTGAAAGGCGGTAGCACCTCTCCGTCCGTAAGTTGAGGGTTCATATCAGAGCCGTATCTGGCCAATTCATCCGCTTTTTCGTTCCCTTCCAAGTAAAGGGTGATTTTTTAAGAGGTTTAGAACTTTTTTTAAAAAAAAAACACAAAAAATTCGAAAAAATGAATGAAATATTTATTTGAATCGATAGTTTGAACCTTGCAATTTAATGTCTAAAGATAATTTCATGCAAATATTGACCGCGGCTGCGTCTCAGGTAGCCCATCCGCTGAGTCCAATTTTGGCATACTCTTTCACACATATCGGCCGGTATCTCACGAATGAATGCATGGATGTTGGCTTCCAGTGCGTCAATCGAAGCGGGCTTGTCCCTATACACATTAGCCTTGGCATACCCCCACAAAAAATAATCTAATGGTGTCAAATCGCACGATCTAGGCGGCCAATTGACCGGCCCGAAACGTGAAATTAACTGTTCACCAAACTCGCCTCGCAATTGCGCCATTGTTTCGCGTGCTGTGTGGCATGTGGCACCGTCTTGTTGAAACCACATATCATGCAAGTCAAGAACTTCCATTTCGGGCAAAAAAAAGTTTGTTATCATCGCTCGGTAGCGTTCACCATTGACAGTAACGCTGCGATTCGCATCATCTTTGAAGAAGTGACTTAGGTCTTCTTTGGTTTTTTTCATGATCTACCGCAGTCCGCATTTATTAGAAAAGTGTCCGAATATTTGGACTACCAATCGATGATTTCAGGCGATCACACATTACAGCAGGCATAATTTATATTAAAAGAGTCCTCCTTTTAGTGGATCGAGCAAACAATGAAGTCCCCGACAAAGTCTGTTAAGAAATAAAAATCGAACAACATTTTCAAAGAATTGGTCGCAGCTTTCACGCGCGTATCTCAAATCGTCAGCAATCCTCACAGCTAATGGTGATTTTTGAATGATCGTTCCTTGTCAAAACCGATTCCGCCTGCGCAAGCCAGAAGCTATTTAGAACATTCTTGAGCACAAAGGCTGTTTCTTTTTCACTTTTGGGTGAAAATCAGTTTGCGCACGTCAACTGTTTTCGTTTTCGATTTCCATTTCACGAGTGCTTTGTTTTGTTTTGCTTTACCTTCAAGCGAACCCTGTTCGATTGAAGACATTAATCAAGTTTAACACGTTTTCAATTTCTAAATTCAAGCGGCTTATACTATGTATGTCATGAGAGTCGCCGCCGACTGTCCATTAATCTTTGTCCTCGTTTGACCTCTGTTTCTCTTTCATTGAATTCTTGTCCAATTACTAAGCTTTTATCCAGACATCGCACAGTTCAATCAATCAAATGTTATTTGTGCATAGACTCTAGCCACTTAACAAACACATCAGATGTTAGTTACTCTCTGCAATTAAAGACTTTCGTTCGACATTCCGCCACTCATCAAGAGAGCCCCACTTAAAAGGCATTAAAACCACCTGTCATGCTCAACGACGACGACGACGACGACGAGGAGGAGGACGACAATGACGCTGACGACAACGACAGACGGACTGTATTTAAATTCACCACAGTCCTCGGCATCGGCAACGGCAGCACGAGTGTCAATATTTGATCAACTTAATGCAACTTATTTATGTTGCAACATGAACTTCTTGAATCTCCTTCGCCATGGTGCTGCAGTAATTGCTTTATGCCATTTCTTTGGACTTCCAACTTGGCCAAGTGCGCGGTTGGTTTCTCATTTTTTGCTGCTCATGTCTGGTGTGTCCACAAATTCCTTTCATTTACACCATATTCGTATGTTAATGGCCACCTATTTGGTTTGCAGCTCACACTCATCTATGAGCGTTGCCCGCCGCAGCAGAGTTGCAGAGAGCGACCAGCCGCCGCTAGCTCATTGGCATGCATGCTAAATCGTCTATAAAGGACATTTCCGTCCCTTCGGGCATGCTGTGTACAAGTATATGTGCCTACACCAAACCAAGCACTGTCGATCGCGTCGCCGTGGTGCGATTGCATGAAGGAGGGCCATCAATAAATATATGCACTGGCACTCGTTGGCTACTGATTTTCACTCTTTGCCATGGCTAAGACACTTCGTTAGGTGTATACGAGAGCGGGCGCTCTAGGTGCCGGTCCTGGTGTCAGTGTACATAGAGATATGGGTTTTGTTAGCCGAGTTTGTTGTTTTCTTTAATTTTGCTCGCTCTCGGCCTTTGAGGGCCTCCAAGGGGTTATCGATCTGCCAAGTTGTACGAGGGATCGTATTGTGTGCACTGCTGCTTTGGCAAATAACCACAAAAGAAATTCTAGAACTGCCTGCATGTTCGGTGTATCTCACATTTGCATTTTATGGTTTGTGCAAATATTTGTGCCTGTGTGTTTGACTGGCTTTTTCGCTGTTGGCTCTCAGGTGTTACATTCCTTCGTGGCTTAGTGGAGTGGCTCTGCTTTTTTTTTTGTTTTTTTTACAGCTGCAAATCAGCTGCACATTTGATACACAAAATTGTGATTTCTGCTGTTTTTTTTTTTTTCATTTTTTTCATCGGGTTTGTGTGGTGCCCAAAGTCATTTAGAAGATGGTATTGGGCGTCTGTGGTGTGGTAAGTGGTTCTTCTTCGGTGCACGTAAAGAACAATTTTCGCTCTAAATATGGGATTCTGGGAAATTGTCATTCGTTCTTTGGTGAGTCGAATTCTTATTACAAAAAAACACAGTACAGTCGTTTGCCAATGGGAAAGTCCTTGTGCGGTTGTGTTATTTATGGCCTGTGGAATATAGGACAACCGACTCAAAAGAATGGGAATAAAAGGTTGCAATTTATTGCGGCTAGGATTGGGCTATCATGCTGGTGCAGCTTAAGAGATAGGTGCCGCCTTGAAGTTTTTTTTTAAACCAAAATTGCAAGACTTGCAGTGACATTAATTTTGTTTGTTTTCTCCTTTCAGGTTGCAGCCGGACATTTGGAGTGGCAACAATTTTGAAAATATAAGGTGAGTCGGAGCTAATATTTGCTGCCAATATTTCGACATAAAAAGGAAACTTCCCTAGCACGTCAACTCTTTTGTTTAAACTCATCTTTCCATTTATGTACCTAACGATTGTGCTCACAATTGGATCAGTTCTTACAATTCTTTCGATTCCAGAGAGTGCGTTCAACTCCTCACATTGGGACAAAGTTTTAACAAGAGAGGATGGCGTGTGAGCCAATTGTCTGAATTGCTTGGTTTTGTAAAAACTTGGTCTTTATTTTTGTCCAAGTAAAAACAGTGTGAGCCCACTTCTTCTTCGATTTACTTGGACACCAACCAAATTCGCTGCAGAAACCAACACCAAAGTTCGAAACCAATTGTGCCACAAAGCGTTTTAAAGTGCTTTAGACTTTTTTGTTCACTGACATTGATTTGGATACGATTTCAGTCTAGAGAAGGCTCCATGAACCGCGTTGCCAAGTGAAACTTCTTAACCTACAAATCTGATTATTTTTGATAAATTTGCGGACACTTTCGAGACTTTGTCTAGATTCAACTGAATTAAAGTAAATGATGCAAGAATCAGTTAATAACATCTCAATGGTTTGTGCAGGAAGAATGGCAAACTATGTCACTATTATGTGTCGGGAAACTGTTTAGAAGAAACAAAGTTTATTTAAATTTCCGACTTAATATGAGTTTTTAAATTTTCTCGGCAACATTTCCCAGCAATCCCTACGCTCTATTGAAGCCTGCTGCACAATTTACTAGTTCGAACGTTGCATTGGGCCACACATTCAAAATCGATTGCATAATTTTGGGCTAAACTGCTACCCGCGAACCTCTAACCTTACACCTGGGGCACTATCGTCAGCTTTCATTACATTTGTGGAAAAGGGAGTGGATTAAGGTCTCAAACTCGTAATTAGTTAGCTACTTTCGGAGGTCTATCGTTTCGACGATAATCGTCTGAAAAATTACGGAATGAGTGTCCTGGGTGTTCATGCAGAACATAAATGTTGTAATGCATTTTCCTGGTCCAATACTAATGTGCATCCCTAATAAATCCTGACTTTATCTCGATTCGTCAATTTAAATCACCGACTAAACCGGGTTACACTTTTGCTACGATGAAGGCGAGTGGTTTGGGGTTAATTTTAAATGTTTAGACGGAACTGGATTTGTGAACTTCTCTCGAAGAACAACATGATACCCAGAGGAGGACTTTTCGTTTCATCCCATTCATATCATATCTTCCAGTTGGCAGTCTGAAGCTACAACTTATGTAAAATCTTATCGCTTTAAGGGAACATCACTTTAAAAATAAAAAAAGGTAAAGGGACTTGACCAAAGCCCACACCCAAATAAAGCTGAAATCTATACTGTTCGTATAGGTAATCCATTTCCTGTTTCCCAGCCTCAATAGCTTGTAAACTTAGCCCGTAAAATCCGGGAAAATAGATTACCATTTAAATTTATTGTTATTAGAATCCCAAACAAGTCGCATAATCTCTTGCCCCCCATTACAGCACTCAAATTGATGTGTCCAGAGACAAACAAAACAAGAACCAACTGTCACCTGAACCCGCAATAAATCACTCCTAGCTCCATGGTGTATTCACACAAAAAATAAAAATAAACAGGGGTGACCGCATCCCATCTTCTTATTTATGACTGACCACCCATGGCATAATACCGTTGTGATTACATCTAAATATCATTTAATTCCATTCACCACCACCATACCGTAGATCTTGGCAGAACATCTAAGATCTAAGCTCGTCTTCGTCGTCGCCGGCAACACTAATCAACTTAATTAAACTTAATTAGACATCATTAGAGGTAGAGTGCGGTGCTGGATTCCCAAGAAAAGCACACACAGCCCGTAGAGGGCGCGCGCGCTCATTTTCTCACAAAGGAAGGTGAACGAAAAAAATGTTTTCCTATTCATAAAGACAACAACGATCTGCGTACGCACTGTGAGTGAGTAATTAACACCTGCGTCGAGTTGTTTTCTTTTGGAAGAAAGAAAGAAAAGAAAGAAATGTAAATATGTAAATTAATGTGACAATGACAGTCACAATGATGGATAAAGAAATGAAGAGCAGATTCTTGGTAATTAAGAGCAAAGAAAACCGAATGTCATTACGAATGGATGTGCGCACACGTCGCTTAATTGCGCTTTCTTTTTCATTGTCATCACAAAAGAGTAGGTACGCGGAATTGCCGATGGGGGAGTGAAATTTACATCGCCAGTCAGATGTGTCACTTGTCAGCTGTCACAGTGGGGCTACTGAGTGCCCACATCAATGATGGGTGCAGGATACAGGTACATACCTCCCACAATATTGAAAATCTATAAATCTAAGCTAAGACTTATTGAGCTGCTGTGGCTGACTAATTTTAATTCGTTACTCTTGTTTTCTTAAATATTTGTATTTATTAAAATTGTAATAAGTCCATAAACTTCGAGGCAAAACTGATTTTGATTGACTCGCGTTGACTTTAACTGACTCTTCTTGACTTGCTGCAGTTCGATAAAGCACATCGTTGTAGCGTTAATTTCGTTATAAATTGGGCATTTTAGCGTAGTCCGTTAGAGCAGGGACAGCGGGTTAAAATTTTGTGATAAATTGACTTTAATTGACGCTAATTGACTTGCTGCACTGATTTAAACTCAGTTCGATAAAGAGCATCGTTGTAGCGTCCAATTCCTGACAAATTGGACATTTGAAGTAGAAATAAACACTTAGAGCAAGGACACCTTTTTCCAATTTTGTTGGGTTACATTTAATGTGGAAGCAGCTTTGAGTGATTAGCTACAAATTTACTTCATTGGTTTCCGTACGTCCCTCAGCGGCTGACATTAATATTACCTAACTTTAAAATGTTTGAGGCAACTAGCTTATCCAAGAAATAGAAACGTCAACACAGCACAGTTCCTGAAAATTTTCTATAAAAAAAACCCCGGTTTAGTCATAAGTCTGATGACCAGCGGACTCGCAGTACATTTTTTTCGAATCCACTTGATTCTCCTTTTCAAATGACAAATCATGCTGCTTTGTGGGACGCAAACCTGCTTACAAACCTCTTCCATCATCATCTGTCTGTAAAGCATTTCCTGATGTCACTTCCAGAGCAGCCCGCATTTCAATTTTCGCAAGTTGCACTTTTTCCCATCGCACAAAGTCCACATTCATACATTAGCCCCGCAGAAATAACAAGTCTCCGGCAACCAATTGATATACAAGTGCAGAGTATGTCTTCATTTAGCCGAGATCCCGGCCAAGTTCCCATCGCGTCAAACAATCAACTCGAACCTCGAAGGCTTCGAAATTCAAAGACGTATGATGACCGATGTGCAGCGTCACAGTGCCACTCATACACGCACACTTGCTTGATTCTGTATCTAACGGCAAACAGCCTCTAGTACGTAATTGAAATTAAGCGACCCGACTACGACGAGGAAGAACGTTTTCACGATTCTTTTCAGCCGTCATTCCCTATGGCCAAGAAGGCGTCTAATGAATTGACTTTCAGTAATTTCCCATCCACTAGCGTTTATGCAAATTGTGCGATGTGCGCCCCCCCTAGAGCAAATGGATAATTTTCCAGAATCCCACATAAAAGTAGAAGAGAACACCAGCCAGCCTATGCGATCGTTTCGTTTGATATATAATTTGTAAAATTCCCAGACATCACTTAGAGAAAAACTCTGTAATTGAAGCAAAGTATCTGAATATAGTTAGCGCGGCCCACCATCGCCACCATCTCCCGCACTGTGTGGAGCCATCATCATGGTTGGCTAGCGAAGAAAATCTTTCTTTCGCTCGGATCTCGAAGAGTGCGACATAGCAAACCAGGTTTTGCAGAATATCCCATGAGAGCAAAAGTACTGTACATCTGCATACAGTATATAATTGTCTGCGTTCGTTTGTAAGACGTAATGTAGAAGACGAGAGCACAGAACTCAACACAATGACTGTTCATCATCATGATCGTCTCAGGCACCGGCACGGCTTGTTGGGTTTTCTGAAGTGACAGTTAGAACAGTTCTGTTTCTGCTTGGTCTCATCTACAAATTGAGTGAATTCACTCACGGGAAAGTAGGAGTCAGTTGCATAATAGTCACAGAAGATATACGCGTCTACCCACCTCAATTGTACTCGGTGAAATGAAGTTGGTACCTTGGAGCTTTGGTGACGGTTGCGTCTTGCGTGCTGTGCAGATGAACTTTTATTTTCGTGGCAACAATGTAAAAGGAATAGTAAGTGGAAATTCATTTAGACGATAAGATCAGAAGAGCGACAGAAGAGAAGACAGATGCCTAGATAACTGATAAACAAATGGAGATGGCGGGCTGCCTCAGGGGACTGCTTGGGTGCCAGCGCTCTTTCTCGAAGATGGATGGTATATTAATCACGGGTTTCTGTGTGCTGACTATGGGTTTGTTATTCGTCAGTGGGTATTTCTGTTAATTTGCATAACAATGAAGGAAGTCGAATGACCGGAGGTGGCGCTAAATGGAAAAAACTGACGAAATTGAGTCTGGCACTCCAAGAGCATGTATACATTTTGCGGCTCAAAATGAGCCGACAGTAGTATGTCTGAAAAAGGTCTCCCAGATATCGGAAGGAACTCGAAAAGCAGATTACGCCTCTAGACTATAACCTAGAGACCTGGAAACGTGGGGGCGGCTAGTATACTGAGACATTTGAACAGGAGCTAAAGTTTAAAAATAATTGCAACCCTGTGTTAACCAACAGTGGTCTCAACTTCACGTCCCTACTGTAATGAGTGGTGAAATCCCAGCCATTCATTCTTGAACTAGGTCCTGCACATGCAGCTCGACTGGGTGAAGTTGGTGGATAGAATAGATATATTCATTCCATATCGACGGTTATGGGCGCTCGGTCGAGTTCGCAAAAGTGTACGGGTAATACCTGTGTAAGTGGAAACGTTTAAAAAAGTTGGGCCAACAACCTCCTATCGATAAAAGCAGCTGTTCATAGCTTCTCACCACAGTCTACTTTTTGTGGGTTTTTGTTTTGGGAACAAAAGAAGATGTCTTCAATTTTTTCGCCGTGTTCAGGCGGCTGATTTGAGAAGCTTTCTATGGACAATTATGCTTTTGGATGCTATTCTGGGGCTTAAACCTATAACCTTTCACTTAGAGAGACAAAAAGGGAGACAGCAACCTCAGCGCTGATTTTTGATCGTGTTTCTATTTGAGTCGATGGTGATAATGATCGAAGAAGAAATAAAGACCAACTGAACTAAAGCAAACATTTCGTGCAAAAGCTTTTAGTAGCAAACTAGCGCCACCTGCTGTTACATGAGTTTTTTTTTTGTAGCTCTTTCTTATTAAATTGAGTTGCTGATTTTAAATCTTTCCTATCTATTCTTGGAGTTGCTAAATTTTTTGAGGTACCTACTAATATCTTTTCAAACTTGACTTAAATTTAAGTTTGAAGGGATATTTGTACCTCAGGCAATTGCTACGAATAGAAAAGCTGGTTGCCCAAAATCTATCGCATATACATGTTCCCGAGAAGTGCTGAATATAACAGTCAAAACTGAATCAAAATCCGTTCGGTGGTTCTCAAGATCAGCGCAATCCTAGAGAAATATGCATTAAAAAAGGAAAACACTGTAAAAACAACAGCGCCACCTTTCGGATCTCATTTAAACCACTGTTTGAACACTGCTACCGCTAATAGAGACAAATTGTTAATTGTTTAGCGAAATCGAACAAAACATTGTGCCTATAGGACAGCAGAGCTTATGCTCTGCACTGGACTAAGAAGGACTGGCCTTTGAGAAAGGCTATGGCTCCGAGTATGCAAAAGTGATCAAAAAACACATGACTGATTCAAATTTTTACAGATTTTGAATTCCTGCGTGCAAATAGATCGTTTGTTTTAAAACTTCTTTTTTTTTTGGAACATAAAGTCGCCCGGTAACCCTCGACACATTGAGCTAGTAATGGTATTTAACGAAAGTCTCAAGCTACATTTCCTCTTCAGACATTTTCAGTATTCTAATTAAATTGAGGGTTATTTAAGTGAAATGTGAGAGAACGCTTCCTCCAGGGAATCCTCAGCCGTCAGTCCTCACTTTGGAAGAGCGATTCTAGGGTTACCACCATTTTGAGTAGTTCTTCCGAGTCGGTTTAGGCAAGAAAATGGTTTAGAATAATATTTTCTCTGCGCTTGCATATTTTCTTGTATAAATGTCTACCCTCCATATCCAGAATTGCATTTGTGTAAAACACCAGAATCAAGATCACATTTTCATGCAACAAAACAGTTTTTTTTTATAATCCCGCCCTTATGTTTTCACTCCCAAAATGAACGCTAATCCAATAAAATAGAGAATTCACAAACGCAAACCTTGAATATGCATTAAATTCATTATCCACATGCTTGTATATAAATTTTGCAACCAAAAACCTACAAATATGTGGGCAATTTGATTAGCACCAAAATATGGTCTGCCACTTCTTTGAAGTCCACGTCACCATAACCCATTTTCAAGGTTACCAACTCGATCAAAGACCAGTTCGCTGTTCAACTCTTTTGATTGTTTTTTTTTCGGCCGACAGCAAAAAATCCACAAATGCAGCACTACCGCTAATCGGTCGTTTAATGCATATCATCTATAGCAAAAGGTAAAAATCAACAACAAGATTGCAAACTGTAGGCAGGTTTTCGCCGTTAGACTTGTCTCTCTCTCGTTAAATAATCCACTGGCGCTGCAGGTCTTATAGCACGTTCCATAGACGACTGCCAGCTGCCGCTCGCTCCGAAATCGAGGAAAACCGAAACGATCACCGTTTCAGATTGAGATTCATTAATTTTTGAAAATAATTCACTGAATCCGGACCAAGTGTGCGGGATATGTGTGTATATACGTACGACGGTTCCAGTAGACAGCCAGACAGATTGATCGTGCAGCATTGGTGCAATTCATAATATTTCAGGTGGTTTGGGCAAATCTAGAGCAGAAAAATGGTAAAAGGCAACAACTGGTCAGTGGAATCCGCCAATCAGTTGGGTGTGACTGACGCGGAACATGACACTTGAGAATTTTATTAGAAAAAATTTATTGCCGTTTGAAAATCGAACTGGAGCTCGATCGGGAGCTGTGGCAATGAACGATTGCCAATCAGCAGTGTGGCGGAGCTCAAAGTGGAACAAACCATCGAGCTAATTAAAAATTATTCTCAAGGAGTTTAGCATATTCCAGCGGAAATAGGGACCAGATAGAGACTCCTCGAGAATCGATTAATTACCGAAGTAGGTTGGGCGCCCCTATTGGACCGTGTGTCGGCCGAAAGGTTCTCATCGGAGATCGGCTAATGAATTTTTATGTTAATTCAAATCGCGGTCTGTTGGGTCGAGAGATTTCTCATGCGCGCATCAGCCATCAGTGTTGATTGATAACATTTGAATGTGGAACATGACACCAACGGTTCAACTGATGGGTTTGGTAGTTTCGACTTTCGTCAGCGCGATGAGGGAGCGATGGTGGCTTTGTTTTGGTTTTTTTTTTTATGTTTTGTGTGGGTGAACGAACTTCAGATGGGCTATTATGATAGATGGACAAATGAACGAATGAATAAGTAATGAACACAGATCGTCGAGACCTGTGCGACTCTGTTTGGAGATTGTACAGTGTCCATCTATTTGCAGATAAGCCGAATACGATCGTGTTACTAGTGTCACATGTCTACTGGACCGATATGTTTCTTTCTGCGTAAATGCGGATAAGAACTGTTCGCAGAAAGCAGCGCTTGAATTAATTGGCTACCGCTTATCGGGTGGGCGAATCATCGGAAAGGCTATCAAAACAAATAACTCAGCATATCTCGCAAAACATCGGAACCAATGATGGAGTAGCAAGAAAAAAGGTTTTTGAACTTTCCGGAGAATGGACATATCAAAGTGCAAGAAACATGGCTTCTCGCAACAATTCCTATGGCAAAAAACGCTTCTGCTTCTTAATAGTGGTTTCAAAAATTCCGAAAATAAAGAGTTTTCGACTGAACCAAGAAGTTTGTAAAGAAAATAAATGAAACAACAAAAGTATAGCACTCTCCAACTGAATACACAAAATAACGACAGCAATAATTATATTAAAATAAAATAACTTAACAAAATTATCAACGACACTTTTTCTAAATACTTTTACAACACTTTACACTCGGGCGGCAGAAAAAACTCGGTTAACATGGCCCGATAGCGCGCACCGTGCACTGTTGTCGTTTGACCACCGGCGTTCTCGAAAAAAAAATGGCCCTATGACTCCTTTAGCATGAACAGCGCACCATGCAGTAACTTTGAGCGGGTGTAATGGCTCCTCGTGCATTACTCGTGGACTTTCGGTGCCCCAGAAGAGATAGTTTTGCTTGTTCACGTACCCACTGAGGTGGAAATAAGCCTCGTCGCTCATTATGATTTTGGTCGAAAAATCGTGCACTTCGTCCTCGAGATTGAGGATGGCTTGGGCGTAGGTTACACGCGTTTGGCGGTCGACAGGCAGCAGCTGATGCACGGACTGGACTTTGTACGGGAACATGCGCAAGTCTTCCAAAATTCGCCTTAGGGACGACCGGCTGATGGCTAATTGCGAGGCACGGCGACAGCTCGACATCCTCGTCAACAGCGGCGATATTCTCGGCACAACGGGTGCTCCGGGGCCTGCCACTCTTGGCAACGTCTCGTGTGGTCCCATACTCTTCAATGTTGGTAGCCAAACGGCGCAGTGTTTGCGCAGTCGGTGTCGGACGGCCGTGGAATCGGCGACGGAAATCGCGCTGCGCCAACACTACAGACGAATTGTTACGCAAAAAAATAGACCCGATTATTCCGCGTTCTTGTCGAGTGTATCGCTCCATGACTTGTTCACTTGTATTCTACATCTGTCTAGTCCACAAATGTCAAAACAGATTTGACATGGCCATTTGGAAAAATAGGAGCATCTTCCAAAAGGGTGATCTCTTTTGGCCCACCTTGTACTATGCATTTGCAACCCGAAGCAAGGAAAACAAACGTGCAACTTCGAAACAGACAATATTGCATATAAGAAATTGGTTCCTATTTGTTGTAAATATTAATCGAGTATATGTAAATATAAGTTAAGGAAGCACACTCCAAAAAAGTAAACTAAAATGAGGAGAGAATTTCTGCCGACATAAGAATTTGCTTCTTAAAAGCAGTAAATATCAAGTAACCCCTTCCTCTCAAACTCCCTTCCCCTAGCCGCACTTCTCCTCAATTATATAAATCTAAACAAAAGACGATAATCTTATACAAATTCGATCTGAAATATGGTAGAACTAAGTTCTATTTTTTCAATGGGCCTTAGCAATAAACATTTTTAGTCCCGACTCTAAATTTTCGTAGTTCACTGTGGCTATATTTTCCATACAAATTTTGGAATTGTGAGCTTTCGCAAATTTAAAGTCGAGACTAAAAATGTTTATTGCTAAGGCCCAATGAGTTCAATAAGATTCTTTTAAGCCCGTGCAATTATTTCCTTGATATTGGAAAATCAGTACTAGCTTAATATTGAGTTCAAAATCCATAGTCTCAAACAATTACTTCTTGATTTCAGAATATATTTCTTAAATTCGTTTCATAAATCAACAAATATTTGTTTGTTAAAGTAGCATAATATTCTTTTACCCATAAGAATTATTTTCTTGGTTCAAGAATTGTTGTTAAAATTTGAATTAAAATTGAATTCGAATAAAGAATTAATTTCTAAATTACAAACTATATTTTTTCCGGTGGGGGTAAATATTTTCAATCGGGCTGTCATGTTTTTTGTAGTCAGATATAAAGTGTGGTTAAGTTTTAAGGGCCGATGTTGATTTTGAATAAAACACAAATTATTTAGGAAATTATTGCCAAATGGCCGCCGCGACCTCGGCGGCACACCCCCATCCGAAGGTCCAAATTTTCGATGACGCTGAGGCATAATTGAGGTTCTATGCCGTTAATTTGCCGAATTATCTCATCCTTTAGCTCTTGAATTGTTGCTGGCTTATTGACGTACACCTTCCCTTTCAAATAACCCCCAAAGAAAGAAGTCCAACGGTGTCCAATCACATGATCTTGGCGGCTAATTGACATCGCCACTAAATGAGATAACACGGCCATTGAATTTGTCGCGCAAAAGAGCCATTGTTTCGTTAGCTGTGTGGCAAGTGGCACCGTCCTGTTGAAACCACATATCGTCCACATCCATATCTTCCAATTCGGACCATAAAAAGTTCGTTATCATCTCATGATAGCGATCACCATTCACAGTAACTGCCTAACGGCCCGATGACGCCGCCAGCCCATAAACCGCACCAAACAGTCACTCTTTGTGGGTGCATTGGTTTTTCGACAATCACTCTTGGATTATCATTCGCCCAAATGCGGCAATTCTGCTTATTGACGAATCCACTGAGGTGAAAATTTGCCTCATCACTGAAGATGATTTTCTTCGAAAATTGATCATCCATTGTTGACCATTTTCATAACAAGCCTGAATAACTTTAACGCGTTTCTCGATTGTGTATCTTTCCGCGGTTCAAATTGAGTTAGTCTGAAATTGATAAATGTCAAATGAAATGCAGAAAAAAATTTGACGCTTAGGTGTGGTTCACATTCAACATAGGCCCTTAAAATTTAGCCACCCTTTATATGCGGTTGGTTCTAAAAATTACGATTACGAACAAAATCAAGAAAGTAAAGGTACTAGAGACGATCGGACTGAGACCAACTTGTTGAGATTATCCGAATCATTGTCTACACTTTTACTTATACTGCAGTAATAATTCCAAACTCTATCTTCCTTTTTCATCTGACATGGCCAAAAAAGTTGGCCGATATTAATTTGTCCACAACCTCGCAGATTCAACTTAATCGTCGACGATGACAAACAACTGTGGTAAACGCACTTGTGGCCTTTATGACTTTGGCAATGGAACGACATTTTTAGTTCATTTATTCAAAATTTAAGATCGTTGTTCAAGTCGTATACTTTCGAGTGATGAATATTGGCTGAAAATAAAATAAACAGCATATCTATCGTCCCCATTGAGAAATGGCAATCTCTTCAAAGCAACACCCTACACTATTTAGTATTTAGGCCTACGATTGAGTTATTTGTCTACCGACAACGCCCATGGGATTGGCCCTCCCCCCAGCTTTTGAAAACTCAATTAAATTGCTAGGCATTTCGACAATCTACCATCATCGATCGAATAATTAACCAAATTACATCATCATTCCCAAATTCAATAGTTTGCACTAGTTGAGCCCCGAAACGCTTTCCGCTAATGAAACTCGAAGAAAAAAAAAAGCGCGCCTGTCCGAAAATATATAAATCAAACCCATCTTAATTAGGTGCTAATGGACATATTACCCAACAACATAATTTGCGGAACAGGTACCACCAAAGAAGAAAACCATCCCAAAAATTCAAAAAAAAAACCCCCCACCCGACGAACTGGTTTAGTCAACTGCTCTTTTCAAAGTCAAACTAGCAACAAACAGCAAATGTGTACTGCAATTCTCAATAAATCGACACGTTATGCACAATTACATTGCATTTCTATTTCTTTTGATTTTTTGTTACTTTCGAATTTATGGTGGCAGCCTTGAGAGCAATCCGAGTCAATCTCAATCTGTATCGAGAGATTTGTTTGCAATACCTCTTCAACACGTGTTGTTTCGGTGTGTATGTTGGCATGCAATTGAAATCGAAGTCATAAATCAAGGCGAACCATTTTAATTGGTAATATAATTATCTAGCAAATGAGTTGGAGTTGGAGTTGGAGTTGGTAGTTGAGTTGCTTTTTGTTTCTCTGTCAGTTTCTCATTTAGCACGATGGTAGATCTATGAAGTGTGCCTCGATGGTTATGCTGTGCTAATAGTTCTTCCTTGTTCGAGAGGGAACAAAAAACACACACACACTTACGAGTTACGCGACTAAGATAAATGGTTTTGGCATAGATGCTGGTGGCGAGTGCAGAAGCAAATTGCAGAACTTGCATTAATGTCTTTTGGGTTGTAATTTATTCTCGAGAATTTAGATAAGTCCTATAATGCTGAGTTAGCGGCCTCGCGGTAATTGGTAGGCAGTATTTGGAATACTTTCGGATTTTTATTCAAAGTATCTACCAAATGTCTGGCAGATATTTATGGTGTTCAGAAATGTAGTAAAATGTTTGATGTACTTTACAAAGTGACTTGCATTTGAGTGGTATAATCGAGATTTTTTTTTTCTTTCTTTGCAGGTATGGAGAAGTTTGTTACGTAGATGAGGTAATTCTTCGCAGACTATTGCGGTAGTATTCCCATTTAAATCTATTAAAGGGGATTACAGTTTAATTTTTTATTAATTGATGAAAATCGTTCCTAAAGAAAAACCAACTTTGCGTTCTATTTTAAAAATGGTAAGAGTACAAGGTACTCACTCAGATCTCTTTCCACCGTGAATGCTCGTAGAGCTTGCAAATTTGTATTAAAAGCCGCTCACCCAGAAGAAAAATGCACTAGGAAACATAAAAGAAAAGGCAGCAAATCTGCGGACGTAAATTCACTGACATAAGTTCGCATTTGCCACTGAGACCGGGAAATATTTAAAATTTGACTTGGTATTTCCTTCGTTTCAAGAATAGTTTCAGCTTACAACTAAATGTCGTACCAGTCATAGCCATACACCGACTTATCTAAATATCTTGCTTTTGATGTTTAGAGTGCCCCAGGAAGTTGAAAAATCAGCTTCCCCAACAAAATATAAAAGAAATACTTTTTAAAGCTCCTCATGGACAACGCATTCCTTTTTCAAATGGCTGTTCATTTAACAATATTGTCAGCATCATCATTTCCTCTGTGAGAAGGGTCTCGGTGCAAGATGTTCAAGTGAACTCACCATAAACTCACGATCTTTCAAAACCGACTCTTAGTCATTACGAACAATTGTCTGTGGTTATAGTGTAAGAGGATAGATGCGGGTTTTTATCAAACAGGCCGAGCATGGCGGCCTACCCAGAATTAGTCAATCTACTGCCACTGGTTCCAACACACGTCCTAGTGGCCCTTTGATTGGGAACATTCGTCTAATGTGACCAAATCGTTTAAGCAAGAAAAGTACCTGTTCGACATAGAGAAACTTAAGTATTCAGAAATTCGTCGCATGATTCTTTCGATTAACGCCAGCAATACCCCGAAGAAATCTCGTTTCGGCAGCTTTAGTCTTCAAACTCTCTTATTCCCTAGACAAAATTTTATGACGAAAGTTACGGTTTTTAAAAATCACCGAATCGCCTACAAATAACTAATTTTTGAGACCAAACTTCGTTCTTCTGATAACTTAACTTGGTTTACCTCTACTCAAATTAAAAAAAGTCTGGCAAATCGTGAAAGAGGACCAGGCATTCCTCATTCCTTCGAGAATAAGATTTCTGTGCCATTTTCATTGCGAATCTTCTAACTTCCAGACTAAGTTGAACTGGCATTTAAGAGACTTCAGATTTGTGTGCGTTTATCTTGCAAAAGGCTGCCCAGTGCCCACTATTCCATGAGAGTCCTCAAACTTGAACTCCAAAACAAGTGACTACAAGAGAGGAGCAAATGATTTATATCTCCTTATTTAAAACGTTCCTTCAGTCTTTCCGCGAAACTAATTCTTTCTTTTTTTGTATCCAGGCTAAATTTTTCGAACTCACAATGGGGAAATTTTCCATACAAAATTGCATATTGTGACCTACAAAATATTAAGTTTGGAAGTTAAAAATGACTTTTAGTAAGGCCCCTTAACTTGACCGCATTAAACGGAACGGATTTCTCGGGCCATAGCAAAAACCTTTCAAGGCTACATTTTATAAATCCCTCCAACTGGAGCAGTCACTTTGATACAGTTTCTTGCAATGGACTCCAGTCTGGCAGTAGCCAGATATGTACCTCATTTCCATATCACTTGCATGACTCTAGATCTATATTGTACGAGCTTTTCTTTAGAGTCATGAGTACCTACTTTTGGCCGGCTTTCATCCACTTCGGCAGATTTTTGTCATATTTTAGCGTTTCGATTGATCAAGTGACTTGGGAATATTTTGAGGCTATGTCTGTTTCTGTCATCCTCAAAACTCAACTGAGAAAGTTATCTACGTAAGAAGCCCTTTTAACTAGAAACAAATGCAAGACTTGCTTCCTCTCAAACGATAGAAGCTGTCCAGAACAAAAAACATCTCATAACCTTTTCGAAACAAAATGCGTTCACTTCATCATAATTGCAAAATGTATCCTCAAAATGAAGTAACCTATTAAAGGCCAACTCCTCCTTCTATTTAAAGCAAGGTTAGAGCAGGGCTTGAATTTTGCTCTTACATGTAGAGCTTGAATGCAAAATATTTACCTGAGAGCTGGGACGGAGACTTTTCTCTCGCGAAATATAGAACACCAATGGAACGATCCCAGTTAAATGCTGCCATTGATAAGTGGCCGATGATCGCGTTTGCATTAAAAGATATAGGTGTTCTAGTATCTGTGACCGAATGATCATGTGACGGAAATAACAATTGTGCCTCTAGCATTCTAGTATTCAAATGCAGAGACGAGCTGCTGATTTAAGTGCAGATCGTACTCGTATATTGACATCAAAAGTACTCACTTAAGGATAGATCTATGCCAGACCATTCAGTTAAGCCATGACAGATTTGTCGAAGAAGTCACCGAAATTGTTCCTCGAAATATGAGCTACATAAGGCTGGCCTTCATATCTGCAATCACGGTTCAATTGTTTGTCGAACTCTTTCCAAAAGTGTTCTTTCGCAGCTTGAAAAGGCAAGTTGCAAGTTCCTCTGGCTTTTATGTAGCGGTTGCAAGAATCTCCCAAGCAAATCCACCATTAAACGCCTTTATTTCCTCTATCTGAAGGCTTTTTGCCGACCTTTAAGCCAGTTAGATATACGTGCAGCAAAATCCTTTCATATCTGATCGTTCCATGACCCCTTCGACCATCTCCGTGTAATTGTAACGCTTTGACCGAATAGGTACTTTGTTAATTTACATAAGAAGTGTTGACTGGGGAGATTCAACGTTCGACATTTGTTCGAGTAATTGCGGGATCATATTCTGTTGAACAAAGTCGGGCTCCAACCTCTAAATCGTGAATAAGCGGCCTACTGCCACCTGAACTGACACACAAGTACTGCAGTCACGTCGTTGTCAAAACTGGTCGTTGGGCTCTAGTAACTGGTCTCTGTTTTTTGTCATCATTCTTAAAAGAAAACACACAAAGGCTCATTTTTTGACAGCAGCCTCATCGGCCACGACTTAGTTGATTGAGTTTCAGCATGAATTTTGTGACAGCCTCCAAATGGACACAAACTCCATAAGAACTGAACCTCCATATTTTCTGTCAATAACGTTGCAAAACTAGGCCCAGGTCCACCCGGGACTGTAGCGCCACCTAAGTACGTTGCGAATCTGTCCCACAAAACCCTCTCAGCTCAGATGGACTACTGTCAAGGAACTCTTCAGTTTGACTTGTGTCATGGCGTGTAGCAATGTTTGGAATAAAAAACATTTCAAATAGCGATTGAGACAAATGTTCATTTTCGATTTTTTTTTTAAATAACTTTTCATGCAGGGCATTGTTAAAAATTTTCTTTGATACAGCACCTACCCTTCGCTGTGCCAATATATGCGAGTACATTGCGGTTCAAATATTTGAACTTTGGGTTCGTGCAACACTTATTCGAGCCCAGAAGTGCCTACATGACATTTATCACACATCATCCACATACCACATGGCACGAGAGTGTCTCTGTTGCTGTTGCCGATATTCGTGCATTAAATTCCATCGAAGAACAGTTATTCATTTGTTTGCCCCCTTTTTTGTTCTAAAATATGGTGTGGAGCACGAAGTTCCCTCTGTTCCGAGGAGGAATACCACGATTGCTCCTTCGTTGTCAATTTATTTGTCGCGCCGCATCAATGAGGAAGTAAATAGGAATGGGACTTGCGATGATTTATAGCGATATTCCCCAACGCCAACATAATCTTGTAGCTCTCGCTCTGTCTCTTTTTATTTATCGGGTAAGATGAATTACAAATCCAATTATATCGACAATTCTATAAATAACCAGAATGACAAATAGTTCCGGGTCTTTGCCCTATAACCGCGAAATGTATATCGCAATCAAAATAAGAGCAAAAAATATATCAATAAGTCGCAAGAAAACAATTAAATTAGCGATCAATTAAAATTATTGCAAATCTCTAATCCGGTTTAACATGCGGGATTATTATTTTTTTTGGCGGCGGCGCCAATGGCTGCAGGGATTGTTCATTGTCTCGCATGAAAGCGACAGTTCTGCGCTCTGGTGAAACTAGTTGTGACATTTAGATTTAGATAGCTCACAGGTATATAAGCTGATCAAATTTGAGCTGATCTCAATGCCAGATCGAATCGAAGAATTGCTGCGGTTACTCAGCTCAGCTCGTATTGTTTGGCGAAACGAGTGCGCGTCATTGAAATCGGTTTAGCGGGTTTCATTACCAAAAGGAGGGATTTAATTGGTGGTCTTAATTTCAAGCCGAAAGAAACTGCATGCGATGGTGGGTAGAGTTCCTAAAACTAGCTCACTTTTAGGGCCTGTTCCCAATAGTCTGTTGGATATATACTGGGAAAAAATGATTCTGTTCCCTATTTAGGAGTCAGGGACAAATAGTCGAAGTTTCACCGATGAGTCGTTGTTCGTAGAGCAGTTGTCCTCTTAGAAGTGGTAGTTCTAGATACTTTGACACAGGTAAAAGGCCACGAAATTATCGGGACAACCTTGCGAAATAGAGATAAACCTCGAAGCTTATTTATCCAGTCGGATTTTCCGTACTTTAAAACGGAATGATGAACACCTTGAATGAATATTGAGCTACCGATGAACACTGGGAACTGTAGTGAAACTAGAAGCGGGAAATTTATTTAAAAATGTCAAAATGGTGGC
This sequence comes from Cheilosia impressa, assembly GCA_948293265.1. Lineage (NCBI taxonomy): Eukaryota > Metazoa > Arthropoda > Insecta > Diptera > Syrphidae > Cheilosia > Cheilosia impressa. The sequence continues at coordinate 13,201,077 of OX411883.1, forward strand.
CACCATGCTCTCCCAAGAAACATCGGTTCGAAGAATACTAACCTCAATGAGCAATAAAACTTGAGTTCTAACCTAGGGAAGATGGGCTTCCTGGCAGAACCCAGATGCAGACAATGTCTTGAAGACAGCGGCATATACTGTTGCGGGTTTATAGGCTGACTGTAGGAGGGAAATTTAACAGTGACGATGGAGCTGACCACGACATTGACCATTGACATTGGTTCAAATTTCAGCATTTAGACATTTTTATCACTCAAAGCTTTAATTGTTTAGAACAAGAATATTTTGGTCCTTCGAGCGGGGTACAGTCTGCTCACAACATAGGCTGCGCAGCTTCCCACCAAGTGCGGAGCTTAACGTTGATGGACTCAGAATGATTTGGGCTATCAAAGAACGAACCAAACAACAGGTGCTGCATCTAATGCGGTCCCTCCAACCGGGTTACAAGAGGAGCTCCCAAGGAACTTTGAAAGTGTCCATGACAGGGTGCTTAGTGGCTTAGTGATTACAGAGCTAGCCTATTGAGCGAGAGGTCTCCAGTTAAAATGTTACTAAGGTTTCTCCTACCTCTCGAAAAGTCCTGAAAAGCATCAGTTGGTCCTGAAAAAGCTTCTAATCTCTGACGTTCAAATGCGCCATTCAATTGTAGGTCCGCTCTATTCATTTTAGAAATAATCCTTCTTCTGCTGAAATCATTGATCTGGCGATCTTGCTGGTACAAGTTGCGTCATTTTAAAATGTTGTTTCCCCTACCATTTCGGTCGTTAATTTTGGTACCTTTAGAAGGCAACAATTGACAGGTCACGCCAAAACCAATATCCAAATCGTCAGAATACGGTCGGTTTCACATACAAAACAGAACTGAATTCCGTCAAGTATACTTTGTTCATGCGGTTCGCGATTTGGGCACAGCTCGGCGGCGAATGGTTTCTCAAATACCAACGGTCCTATGGGAGCTACTGTCAAAGTATGGCCTACAACCCCCCAAAGTTTAAGCAAAAAACTAAAACAATCAGAGATCGGACCCAACTTTTGAAAAATACCCGCCATCACTTTTTAATCTGTCTCAGTGTAGTCCCTTGCAGCTCTTCCTCGCGGCTATCCGGGCTATCATGTCAAATTTAAACGCCGATAATCCATTTCTAACCGTATCCAAGCCCACACTTAAAGTTACATTTAAAATTCCCCAACTTGAGACGAGATGCTCCCTCTAACAGCACGCGATCCATCGCCTAACCCTGTTTCTGGAACGCAGAGGACTTCATTAACAGAAGTAGATAGGTATAACCGCAGGCTGCATCCCAATCCCAAACAACCAACACTATCACACGGATAAACACGAATCTGTGAATACACACAATTCCTGATAAATATTCGATCGCAGCGATAATGATTGCGATTTAGATGCGTGATCAATGTAGGCTGTTAAACCGGATCGCGCATTTTAAGTTATTTCTTCGATCGAACACATGGCGAGGAATACTCGCCTGACCCAATTTTCGCCTCATTCCAAATCGAATTCACCTTTCCGTCGTCCCCGTTGGAGAACCATTCCGGTTCGAGGTCGGAGCGCAGCGTTTTTATTTATATTCCAATCGATCGACAGATGGACAAACTCGGTGCGGAAGATGAATTGCAAATTAAGAGCTCTAAATTCATTCAATACAATTCGGTCAACTGTCAGAGGGAGGCTGAGTTAAATGTGCTTGTGGGTGGGTGGGAACAACAAAACCCATCCTCACGAAAGTGGAACAAATCGCCAGTGGACACTGGCCGACTGCTGGTTCGATTCGTGAGCAATCAATTTTTGACATGACAATAGCTGTCAGAGTTCCGATCGTGTGTGCATTGTTTTCTTTTTCTTTTGCTGTTAATGGCTCAGAAGTGGTATTTTTTTTCGGACTGAGAAAAATCGAAATCAATTTACACTACGCGGTCGTGTGTAACGCTTAGTGTTAATGAACTTTTAAATAATAACCGATACCGTTAGAATTGTATGTAGAAAGATTCTCGTATACTGGGACTCACGCAAGCGGAGCGGACGAGTCCAAACTCATTTTGGATGTGTGAAAATTGCTGTTTCAGTATTTTTGTGGGCTTGAGCTTAGATTACACTAAAACCGAAAAGGCTGGGTAAACGCAACGACTAATGGTAAGTTTTGGACGAAGATTTTTTTTCTTAAATACGAGGCGTGAAGGTGACAGTGCTGTTGGTCAACAAGTGGACCGTTCAATGAGTAAACCCACATTAGGTGGTAACATTCTGAGGTAGTGTGATAATTATTCTTGACAACTGAGAAATTAAAATAAAGTTGTGGAAATTCTACAGAGCACCTTTAAGTTGTCAACAGAGTAAGAGGGAAGGGTCTTTTTCTAGAAACAGTCAGAGCTAGTTTAGAAGTCGACTTGACAACACTTTTAACAGTGACAATGAATTGGACAGTTGGCAGCTGATTTGAACTTTTTTGGGTTGCCACTTCTCTAAAGTAAGACTTGTGATCCATTATGACTCACGGAACACGGTTCGAAAAGCAAGTCGAAAGCTAACCTTCAATGGCAAGTAGGCTGTGATATCAGAAATGCATGCACTACGCTGAAGGTCCGCTACCTGTAAACGCAGAAATGCCATTCCAGTGATGGTATTTTTAAATCTAGATCCAGCATTTTCGAAGACCTGAAAGCATTTTTTTAAAGAAAAATACCAAATGCTGTTTTAGCACTTTATGTATAATATTTAGAATTTTTCAATTTTTGCTCTTATTTTACTGGTATTTTGGAAAAAATGCCAAATGCGTTTTTAGCCTTTTCTGGAATTTTTTTGTGTATGTCGATTTTTGCTCTGATTTTTTTCTGGGATTTTGGTCATTCGTGTACATTAAGCTGATGTGCATCGAAGTTTTACATGTTTCCCACGTCAAAAAAAATGTAACCAATGTCGTTAGATCCCTCGAATTGAAATTTTTATTTTTAAGTAGGTACCTATCGTAAATATTTCTGGAAAAGGTTGATATTTTTATTTTCTGTTTTTTTTTCCGAAAAACTGATGTCTTACCCCCGTATTAATAAACGCTGCGTAAAAGTTATCAACTCCTTATTCAGCAGTTACGTCAAATTTTTGTATGCTGTCTGATGTCAACTAGCTAACTTGTGCACATTTGTTTATTAATACAAGGGGTTAATGTTTAAATAAAATTCGTTGTTCCAAGAACATGTTTTTTACCTGCTATTATTTTCTGCATAATTTTTAGGCACTGAATTCCTTCCTAAAGAGAGGGTTTTATTTTAAATTATATATAAGAAGAAGCAGGAAAACTACATTAAGATGAATGTATAATACAAAAGGCAAAATTATATTTTTTTTAAAAGCTATTGAGCTGTTTTCATAGATCTTGTTTTATTTAGAATGTTTTTTTTTTGCTTCATAGACTTTAGGATCTTTTTTGGGGTCTTGCATATTCCTTTTTGAAATTCTGGCAACACTGACTAGTAAAGACAATCATGCGTCGTATAGCTGATTTCTTTGCCGAAATTTGCGTTATTTGCAGACCTGGTTAAGCCCAGCACTTTTTCGTGTTTACCAAAAGTAAATCCAGGACATCGTTAGTTGACTACAGTCATTCCTACTGAGGAACAAATGGAAAGTTGAGGACTCTATCAAAGGTCACCCGCCATCCCCAAACCATTCTCTTGTATGAGTTTTTATTCCTTTTGTACGAAAAGAAAGAAAAGTTGTAGGTACATACAACTTCATTCCAATTCGCAGTGGAAAAGGCTTCAAAACGGGCATTTTTTTCGTGTTTTAAACCGGAGGCATTTTGCTCAGTAATTTAGTAAATTAACCGCCACTGCCATCATTTCTTAAACCGGAAAGCAGACTTCTAGTTGGTAGGCCAGTGGACCTAATCTTGAGTGGAGACCCCTTCTTCGTAGAGAAGATTTTATTTTCCCAGCACTATTTTTATTCCAATACAATACAATTCGAATACAAATTGGACGATGATTTTATTGTTAGCCAAAACTAGTTCTTTGAGAGCAGATTAACTCAAAACAAGGGTCAATCGTAGCCCGTACAGCTGCCAGATGGAGCGATTCTTTTTCATAGAGCAGGCGCCCAATGCGGGGTCTCTAGAAAAATCTGCCACAACAATTATTCTATTCACTAGAAGAATAGAATAAAGAGACAGTATCTACATCGCAACCATGGACAATGCCTACTTCAAATCAAAAATAACTTAAGCCCACAAATCTTCACCTTCCTCCACCACAAGGATAAACATCACAAGTGCCTTCTGCTACTTTGCGCTCGATTGCCGTTCTAATTATCAGCTAAGTAAGCATGATTCTTCCCTATTAAGGTCGGCATACATGTCAAAAGTGGATATCCCTGTGAAGTGACTTCGTGCGATATCATCCGCCAGAGTGACCTTTCGCTCATTGACACAAATGTCAACGGAAAGTCTATTCTCTCGGAACAGTATCATCGTCATTTACCCTTGTTCTCCATTTTCCTATGCTAATAGATCAAGAGACTGAAATCAACGATATCCCACGTATAGGATGCATACCCTTCGAGTGCACCCATTCTGGGTGACGGATTATTTATTCAGCGGAAATGTGCAAATCCATTTCTCTATCTCTGTCACGAATGTCTAACATACAACAAGCGACGACCGGCGACGAGTACAAAAGGGCGATCAAAAAACCGTTCCCTGGCTTAGTACACTCTATTTGGGCACAGTCATGCCATGCGATGCCACATGTTGCATAAGAGAATCTATGTATGACAGAGTCCTCAGCGCTCAACTCCTAGGTAGAGGTACCTCTAACATATAGGCAGACCGCAGACCAAGTATCTATAACTCGAAGGGAATTGTTTATCTATTTATGGTTAGATTAGAATTTACAACCATTTTTATGAAAAATTACTTGTCTCCCTGTGGGGATTTTTGATATACGATTTGCACATGTGTGTTTGTGTGTGTTGACTTTGCACCACAAATGGCCAGAGGACTCTTGTAGCTTTTATGGTGTCAAACCATAGCTGTGTATGGCTGTTCCCAGTTTGGTGTGTCACTCTGTTGCTTTGGTTCTGCGGAACATTTATTATTATTCGTCGTGTGTTTGGTCTGTTGTTTTGTTCTTGTTCACTTGGGTGCCATATTGATGTGGTGTGTTGTGCGGGTACTTCCGTGCTTCCCGGTGCGCAGTTATGTCGTACAAAACACTGAAGAACCGTTTGAAAATAACAAGTGTCCTCTAACAAGAATGAATATATATTTGTATTTGTATTTTAATGGAAATTTATTCAGAGCGGGACCGGGATGTGGGAACGAATACTCAGCCGTGTGTGAGAACCGCCCGAACCCGGTATACATAAATGATGACACAGAGAAAAATGTCAGTACAACGACCACAGTTGGTAGGACAGTGGAACAGCCGATTGAAGGCATTGAATTGAACTGACTTGGTTTGGGAATTGAGCCAGAGGTGCATATGGTATTCCCTTTAAGGCAGAGTGGTACCGTAACCGAATGATGGGACTGCCATGGGGAATTTCCTCGAATATGTAGCGGTAAAAAAGGCCACCACCGACACGACATGTGTGGTAGGACGATATGAAGCGGAACCCTCTTCCATTCCTTCTCAAAATGGATCCGCATAATATGAATGCCTGAATGGTTTGATGAGGGTTTTTTCTTCTAACATTTGTACCCATGAGCCTGTGTTCGAAGCTCGGTAGACCTAAGGCTTCTCTATGCTATTCTGAATACTAGAGTGCATTTCGGCATCAGTGGCTTAGTAGTTAGTGTTGTTTTGGGCTACTAAGCGATTTCCGAAAAAGACTAAATTGCATCTGAGGTTTGTTTTCCACTGCGCCACATCTCGCGAACGTCTGACAAACATCCGAGAGGAGAACTGTCATGGAAGAGCTTCTCAATAAGCCGTTTGGCATTTAATTGTAGATCACTCACACAAAACCAATGGTTGTCAGAAGCTAGGCCTGGGGTCCCTACGGACCTGTTTATTTTTCAGAGCGAATTTCTTAAACAAATGGTTCAAATAAGCTAGGCCTAGGAACCTGTTCATCTATTTATTTTATTAACGACAGAAAAGTCTATAGACAAGGTCACCAACGTCTTGACGGGTTTGCCGATGAGATTCATGCTTCTCGGGAAGCTCACTTTTAAGGGGGTTAACTCAAGACTTATGTTCTGCGAAGGCGGGTCAAGTTGGTTTTAAAAGCGACACAAAAACAAATTCTGTCAGTCACTGCTCTTTTTTCGGGTTTAGCAACTCGACCTCTGCTCGCAGTCATTCCCTTGGCAATGTGCTACCACCAAGGTTTGCTCTATTCTTTGTGGTCTAGGGGAGTTACATCGCCTATAAGCTGCTTTTGCGAAAAAAAGTTTAAGAAAATACTCTTGTCCTAACAACTGGAGGGTTTGAGCTGAGTTCCTTTTCGAACCACTGACCAGTTCCTCCATCAAACAGATCTCCAACTTGAACTTTCTTTTAGCAACCAGATTGGCTCTAACAAAGAGAACTCTCAATTCACTTCTTTAAGACCAATAGGCTTGAGCTAAGGTCAAGGTTCTTATTATTATATTCGGCGAATCGCTGGCTTCTTCATGTCCTCTTTCTCTCCCAAGATCTAAGAAGACGCCACACTGGTGAGCTTCGGAACTGGGACAAAATTTCTGCAGGAAACTTTTCGCATTCAAGCCAAAGAACTGAGAACAATGACCGATTTACGAGAGCGACCTGATTAAAACCAAAGCTTGAATCCTGTTTTCCTGCAAACAGAAGAATCTTCTGAGGCTTTCAGGCTTACAAACATGTTCTAGCCATTTTCAGCTGTTTAAAAAAGACCGGAGCTCTTGGACAAATCGCTTGACGCTCATTTCACATCCAACTCAAAGAGGTTTACATAATTTTCCCCTAAAAAATATCACTCCGTCACGAGGTAGAGGTACACTACCGACTTTTCCTCGTCATAATTTCCGCTCGATTGAGCACCCTCTGGCTGGCCATAAGCTTCCCCTCGCAGTTTTGTTTTCAAATTTCAATAGAAATCAATACAAGTGTTTGTCGCACAACGAAAGACGAAACAATCTATTCACTCTCTCTCTCTCTGAAGTCTGATTACTAATTCACAACAAAGGAACCCCCATTTGTTGGCGAACAGTTAAATAATGTGCGACTTGCGTACAGCACGTATGTTGGGTAATCTATTGGGCGCAATGGCCCAGGTGGACGAACTATATGGACGGCGCGGCGTCAAAGGTCTGCGGCCATTACGATATTGGTCAGAAACAGTAGGTAGCCACCAAACCGACCAATTTCCCAGGTGTTTTGCTCTTTGTTCTACCGAGTGGAAGTGAATTTATTGCTCTGTCTCTCGTCGTTGGTGCGTGCGGACAGAGATACAAATAAATTCTACTTCCAAAAAAAAAAACATCGTCCGCACTTCCGCTGTTGGAACGGTGCTACTTATGGGTGACGTTGCGGGCAGCACGTTCCATTTACAGTTGTTGTTTTGCGACGGAAGTCTCGTATTAAATAAATGACGTTCTGTATAAAATGAGCACCCCCACCCCTCTAGCCAAATATGAGCTTCACAATGCAACTTCAGCCTGACAGGAGATATTATCAACTAGGTTGGCTGCAATCGCGTTGGTTTTGCATAAGCTTCGGATAAAATCGCATATGCTGTGCCCTGTTCGTAGCGTGCTCAATGTGCATTATGTGCGCCAGTAACCTTTCCGATCTCTATTACAACATGGATCAGACGACTGTCTGTGGTGCGGTGTGTAACAAAAACACCTCCACGCATAAAGTTGCATAACCGAATTGCAACAATGGATTGCCGCCGACTTTGTGTCAGATGTGGGGATTTTCCTTTCTTATCCGTTTGAGTTTTTTTTCTCTCTCTCTCAGTTTCCACAGGCGACGTCAAGAGGATATATGAGGGCTGAGCGAGGCTTAGCTGACAATGAATAATCTGCTTCCTCAATAAAGCCTACTTTAGATTGAAAGCGATGAAATTTCGAAAAGGAGTTGCGGATTTATTGGCGTCGCCGCTTGTGTCGGAGGGTGGTCTATGCGTAAAACGCCCGTGGGTGGATGTAGCGAAGAGAGGAAGTCGCATTCGATCTGTTAATGTGTCAAAAGAGACATTCGATATGGCAAATTAAATCAGTGATATAGCTGACTTGATCGGGCGTACTGGCACACATTTCCACTCCTCGCAGAGAAGAAAAATCACCACAAAACCAATAGTTGCGAGAAGCTAGGTCTTAGGTCCTTTATGGACAGTTTGCAGCAAGTACCTACTTATTTGCTTAAGTACTTGGAACTACATAAATATCTATTTGAAATATATGTCAGACGAATTGCGAGTGTTGAAGGTAAGGAAGGTAGCGACTCGCTTCGTTTTCTGTTCACCATTCGGTGGAGTTACAATCATGTTTGTTGATGATTGGTCCACTTCCTTTTATTTTCGCTTAGAAAAAAAGCTCCAGGCTATCACAGCAGCAGAAAAAATTTTACAACCTGTGTGGAGGGTATAAAAATCAAAGTTTCACATTTTAGCGTATTAAATCAGCCAATAGATTGCAAGTGGAACGCGACTATTGTTTAAAAAAATATCTTCCTGCAAGCCCCTATTTCGGCGGTAAAAAATTGAAGCTCCGCAGTGGGAAACAGTTTCCTAGATAACACACCAAAGAGGTGTTTTCAATTGTTTTTTCACAAGAGTTTTTCACATATGCTTGAAGTTAGCTGTGGTTTGTTTGGCATTTCAACTCCTAGACCTGTCACTTAATCATGAAAAGTACACACTTTTTTAAGCAAAGTTTTCAAAGTTCGATTGCAACAAATTTTCGTGCTTTAACTACAACTTTCTGTCACCGCAACCGTCCAGAAAAAAAATATGCAATTGGACTAGGGCCTTTAACTCGAAACAGGAAGTTTGGGTTAAAAGGAGTCACTTTCAAATATCTTCGATTTTATTTTTATTATTTAGATAATTCCTTCGGGGTGAAACTCGACGACGATATAACTCGACAACCGCTGAACCGAAAACGAAGTTATACCGGGTTCAGCTGGTCTATACATATAAAAACAGAGCCCTAAACTTGTGTTCGTTTGTCGCCGATTCACGCCTTAACGCATTTGCCGATTTTAACCAAACTTTCCCAGATCTTTAGTATTGATCTATATATAGTTTCGGTGAAGTTTTGTTGAAATCGGAATCACGTACGTGTGTGTTGTGCGTGCGTGAAAAAGCACATGAATTTCAGTATATTTTGGGATTGAATGATTTTTTTTTATTTCGTTTGTCTTGAATCAGGGATGGTCTAGAAAAAATGTTGTTACATATGAATAATTCAATAAATTTTAGGCGGTACGAAGTTCGCCAGGTCAGCTAGATATATATTAAATTGGTGTAATACTTCATGTTTAGCGTTATAGCCCCCTGGTGGGAGAAATGTAAGACCGCATTTATGCAAACGTTACAAGATTACAACCCCTCACGGCGGATTGCCAAAAATATTGGGTTAAGCAGTTTTCTTTATCCTCTGCAAAAGCGAACCTATATAACGCTGCAACAAGTCCCCGAGGTGTTTGGAGATAGGTTTTAGTTATCCATCTAAATTTCTGAAAGTTCTAGCCCTCAGCGTTGAGGTTAAGTTTTGTCGAGCTTTGCACAACGACTTGGACCTTCATCCGTATCATATAAAATTTTGACCCAAAAGCTTAAATAGCTGGACTATTATTTTAGTGATTTAGCGCCTTAAACATTCACGAAAATAGTTTCGATTTTCATCGCAAACTCATTACGCGATACTTGTAATCATATTTGGTCTCCAAGCTAAATTTTACGAACTCTAAATGGCGAAATTTTCTATATAAAATCACCCATTTTGGCGTACAAACTATTAAGCGAGAAGGTTACAAAAGGCGTATTCTCAGCAATGGAGTCTATCAATGTTGTCGCATTCAAATCATCAACCTAAAGTTAATTGGAAAACATCGTAAGACACTCAAAAATCGATTATTTGGGGCGGGCTTTTTGCTAAACGGAACATTGGTCCATTCTTTTTCTTCAATGATGCCTGCGACCCAGTTAAAGATAATGGACCTTGCTACGGGCCTATATCGACTAAGAAGGTAAGGTTCGTCCATGAGGCGACTATTTCCAAAACCATAGTCAATTGTGCTTCGACACGAGAGATTTCTATCTCGGCTGCTCTTTTAAGTTTTAATGGGTTTTCTTCGGAGCTACATACGTCATGAAACCTTCCTTGTCAAGATAAAAACACCCACAAGTAGAGAAATCCACGGGTACTCGTGTCCCATCCCGAGTATGCTACATTTCTCATCGGCAACAGTTTGGTAGAATTAAATTATTTGCATTCCCCTTATAATTCACACCCGCTTTCTCTTAGACTAACTCTGACTAACTATAAAGTTAGTGTCATTCGATCGAGATATTTTTCAAGTGTAAAAGTCAGATTTGTCCAAGTCGTAGATGTACTCAGATATGTACAACCAACTGTTGCCGACTTCAGTTCCAAGTTTTCGAAACAACAGCGGATAAGTAAAGAAATACAAGCCGCCGCCAAATTTTAATTTCCAATCCACCACTTTGACCAGAGAACAAAAACTGTAATGGCCTTAAGAAAATAACTTTCAACACGAAGACGGATTAGGTGTCACCATCTTTCAATGATTTGGTCAAGTGCCTCTCTAAAAAACTTACAAAAAAAAATCAAAAACAAAAACCAAATCCGGATCTGCAACATTTTATCCACGGTTGGACTAGCTCTCGGTATACAAAATATTATGTTACACTATGACACACCACAAAATGTACATCCTGCGGTTTTTCTGTAGGTACACCGCTTACCGCTTACTCCCATGTAACATGTGGATACTCGCAGTTGACTTGAACAAGCATATTAAATGTGCGCAGTGAAAGTCATAACACTTATCAAGGAAGTGACTGCCACACCACTTACATCATCGAGTTCTACAAAATCGGTAGTCGGTAGTCGCCGCTGCTTAAGTTAGTAAGTTCTGTGGCGTTACCTCGGCCCACCACCCATAAAGCAGTGTTTAAGGTCAATCGGTACGTACAATTAATTGCTGCCATTACCCGAGCAGGTGCTTACTTTAATAACGACATTCCCTAATAAAATTGATTAACACAATTACAGTACCGCCCTCGAAGTAAAACCGAAATTTGGGTTAAACCACAATTGCAGGAAGTACGCAAAAAGGTAAAGAAAGTAATTGCCCAAATTACGTACGTACCTACATCTCGACAGCGAGCGATGAAGACGTCAAATGAAATTGCAAACAAATTACACACATACATCGAAAATTCGGATGGTTCTGACGCGGTCGACCTCAAAAACCAGATTTCCTTTCGCATTCTGTGGGTCAGTGGGGTAGATGTACTGCTTGACGTTAATTTTCCAGCCAACGGACATATGGATGGATGGATGTGCGGCCAGGCTAATTTGTCAAATGCGGGACAATTGAATTGGTACACATGACATGTAATTGCTGGCGAAATCGAAAGGTTGACTGGTTTTTCGTGGACCGTTTTTGTCTGACTTGTCAAAAGAGAAGTCGAGTGTATGCGTGTGTGGGATGCGTGCGAGTGGAGTAGGCTTGCTGGGATTTCATTTTCGAATCCGGTTCTCAGAAGTCCCACTTGTAACACTTTTGATGCGGAATTTTTATATTCTTTTACGGAATTCCATGCGATATTTGTTGGGATATAACAAAAGCCGAGAGGAGGCGTGGAGTGGTTTTACTTTTTGCCTACAAAGAAAAAATCAACTGCCTGTTCCCGTAGGTTTGGAAATGTACCTGAGCTTTTGACATAGTTTGTGGCGAGTTGTTGTCTAGATTTATGTTTGAATGTTGAGCATGTGGGGCCAGAAGTTTGTGACATGCTGGCGTGCACAATGACACCTGCGGGTATGTCACTTTCGAAAGATTTCGTTTCTAGTGGCCGGTGATCCTTTGGCGGGTTTTGTTGTTTGTGGTCCCAGGACAGAGACATTCTTTATAGAATATGAGGGTTAGGTATTTGCTCTTTGTATAAGTAATTTTTGACAGCTGAATTGCCCATTAGTGGACAGAAACTTGTACGAAAGTAAAGAGAAAACAAAAGAGATTTACAATTCAAGGCAGAAGTCAGACGACTGAGATGAAAAGGCTGATGATAAAAGCCTTTAGACAGCTAGAAAACAGAAGCCAATCAAGATTTAAAAATTGTAACTGAACAGAGAAGACAGAAGGTTTAAAGACAGAAGACATCTGACAAAAGACAAAATATTTAAGATGAAACACAGGCGACAAACAACAAAGAGAGAAACAAGGCAGAAGGAATCAAAAGAACGTAGAAGAAAGTCAGAAGACAGAAGGCGGAATATTACAGGCAGAAAACAGAAGACATCAGACAGAAAACAAAAGAGAGAATGCAGATGGCAGAAGCCATCAGGCAGTAGACAGAAGACAAAAGACGGGAGGCAGGAGACATCAGGCAGAGGACGAATTGCAGGAGACATCAGACAAAACAAAAGGCATTAGATGCAAGACAAAAGGTAGAGCACACGCATCAGAAGACAAAAAGGCAGGAGACATCAGGCAGAAGACATCGGATAGAACATGGAAGACAGAAGGCAAAGTAAGAAGAGACAAAAGCCATCAGAAGGAAGACACAAGGTAGAACCCTCACGGTGTACGACAAAAGGTAGGTGATGAAGAAACAGGCAGGAGACATAAGACGGAAGAAAAAATGCAGAAGACATCAGATCGAAGACAGAAGACAGAAGAAAAAATACATCAGACGGAAGACAGAAGGCAGGAAACGAAGAAACAGGCAGGAGTCATCAGACGAAAGACAAAAGACATCAGATGCAGGACAGAAGGCAGAGTAAAGGAAACAAAAGACAAAAGACATCAGAAGTAAGACAGAAGGTAGAACACACGACGTACGACAAAAGGTAGGTGACGGAGAAGCAGGCAGGAGACATAAGACGGAAGAAAAAATGCAGAAGACTTCAGATGGAAGACAGAAGGCAAAGGAAAGAAACCAGGAGACAAAAGTCTTGAAAGTCGATATTGGTTAGCCTGCCTCAGGAATATATTCCTTCATCATGTTCGACATTGAGAAGCCGAAGTTTCCCACTTGAAATAAAGTCATGAAGCTTATGCATAAAAAGGGTTGTCTTTGAGTCCGAGCGCTTCATGATTTAGAGTCGCCCTAAAGAACCGAAACCACAACGCTCCATCAAAAGTCGTTTACAAAACGCGCCTTAATTACGATAGTTATTCAAAATCTCGATCAAAACACTTCACAGCCAAGCGACCGACACTTTTCAAAGGAAAAACAATATCCCCAAAGCCACACCAACACAACGTCCATAAGGAAGCCTTAGTGCCGGCTATAACATCCCTAAACAGAGCCCCATCATCTTGAGATATCCCCGCTAAGAGCCCTCAACATTCAACCACACAATGTCGTCTCTAGAGAAAAATAATAATCTCTCGCACCACCACCTGCTCTCGAGAAAATATCAAATTCATAGCCAGCAGGGACCGCAGATCGGCCAAGACATACGCTACGCAGGAGAACCACCACCAGACCTCATGGATATTTATTTACCTGATGTTAATTCGAACACGATCCTCATAACTTCCATTGGATTCTTGAATCCTGTCAACGATCATGCCAAGTTGTCTTTGGTCGTTTTTATTTGTTTCTCCTTCATCCGCTTATAGAGGAGCTGTGTCTTTTCTAGCCCGCACCAACAGCTAAGGCACTCCCAGAGTTTAACAAGGCACAACAAGCAACATAACCGCATCTTGTCGACGCAGATGGTCTCTCACGACTTGTTCAGGTTTCCATTTCAGTTGTGTCATTTCTGTGTTTAAATTTTTTTTTGTTTCATTTTTTTATTCGTCGCTCTTGTTGTTGCTGGTGGTTTCCCAGGCACCACTTGCTATGCACACATCGTATTCGTATATTCATATCCTGTCCTGGCAGCTTGGACTTGGAGTTTCCTTCCGCACAACACCAGGTCGCCTCCCTTCGGCTCTATATAGAAATTTATGCGCATATTGTTTTTACAAGTGCCGAGAGTAATCGAGACGAGAGTGATATAAAAATGGTAATATACAGGATTAATGTCTACCAATGTTGGTATTACTGCTATAAATATGACTTTATTGATGTATGTATGCGGTTATGCGGTTGGAGGTCGAAACTCGGACACCCCGTAGTCCCTTACACGTTACACAGGATGTGCCAGAGATCAACGACGACGACGACGACGACGGCGGCGGTGTTCTTTCACGTTTCCCTTTTGGTGGCCGAAAGGAAATCCATTTGGAAATCGGTGCTGAACTATACCTGCAGTGCAGACAAAATATCTAGTCCTGCTGCGTGTGATGTCCAAATCGAGAGGAGTCACGAATTTCATGCATACACCGGTTGCCAATTAAAATTTTCCAAATCTGTCTAAATTTGGTTCGACTGCGGGACGCGCGAGCTCCAATTGAAATTCTATTGCACTATAAATCCAATTAGCGTTGAATTTAAACCGCGCATACACACTTGACATTGAAAGACGCTTAAGGCTTAAATCCACCAAGAGGATGTCATGTGTGTCGTGTGTCGTCCTTAGCTATACGACAAGCACAAGGTGGCGAGGTGGTTTTGTACTGCCAATTTCTTGTTTGTTTACTTTTGTGCTGGTGAGGTAGTGTATCCTTTGTGCGTGCAAGGATTTAATTAAATTACACTGAAAAGGAAATGTCGTCATGTCTTGTTGTGTGTTGCGTCTCCCTGTGCTATTTTCACTCTCGCTCGCTGTCCCTCAGTCTCTAATTGTTTACGCTGCCGGGGGAATGTCAGTTGCCAGTCAGAGTCCAAACCAATCCCAGTCAGTACAAGGAACTAGGGTGGTGGCAGTGATGGTGACGCCGCACGCTTTGTATGCGCAATTAAAAACCGAACTTGGACATGGTTAGGGCGCAGTTGTCCTTTTTTTTCAATTTATTTCAGGCACTTTATCTGGTTTATTTCATTGGCATGATAGATATCAACCACTGCAGCGAAGGGGGTCCAATGCCAGCAGCTGGTTTGAGTCGGAGTGTCCTGTAACCGAGGCAGACACAGTGTAGAGTGGGAGTGATTTTTTATCTGCAGTGTGTTACCTGCCAAAATAAAGGAGTGAACAGAAAAATAAATTAATATGTGATTAAGCTAAAAGGTTTTTGTGTCCTTTTTTAATGTTGACGACAGGATATTCACTGTTTGTGTGCGGACAAGTTTAGTGTTTGTTTTGGTTTCGTCGGGAAAGGAGTGCTTGTGTGTATCTAGTGTTGTGAAAGTGACAGTAAAGTTTGTCAGATTTTTGGGGACTATATTTGGAATGGATAATGGATGGGATATATAGGTTGCTCTTTGATTGAATGGATTTAAAAGAGGAAGCACCGGATATGGGGTAAGATGTGGATCCATCGTTCTCTTTTTCCGTTAATGGACTTTTTCAAGAGCCCAGCCGTAGTTCACTGACCGAAGTTTTAGTAGCGTAAAAGACTTGTGTGACTGGTCACCTCCTGAAAGTGAAAAGCTCTATGAAGGGTTTGATAAAGTCTGCTCTTCAAAGCCTAAAGTACTTTACTTTCTGTGACTAAATTCTTCTAAAAAATGTCATACACAAAACCCCTTTGGAAAAATGAAAATTTTATCAATTTAATGCTCAAACTTTCCTCGTTACAATTCTCGCTAAAACACTCTGATCGTCTATATTCGAAATTTGACATTTTTTTGACAACTAGGAAGAGTTTTTTCCGACAAAAATCGTTTCAAATGGCGGTAACGTGATTTTTAACGTGATGCGGGCCCAAATCTGCATACAAACCGACAAATTACATGCGCAGATTTTGCGAAACTTTACTTTTAGCATATGGTTACAAAAAATCGTCTCAGAAAGAGTCAAGAAAGAAATCATCGTTAAGTTACGACTCAGTTCCAGCTGTTTATTTGTACATTTCAAAGTGAATTCACGAGTGAATTACAACTTAACTGGCGCCCAAATACTGGATTTAAAATCCAAATGAAATATGATTTTTCAATTTGAAAAGCATTGCTCCCGCACCTTAACGAAATATTTTCTGAATCACGTATCTTTAGCAAAAGACAAGAAAACTAAGTCGATGGTCCGCGAATTACTGATGCACCGAAAGGTCGATAGGGGGCGCTCCTTTTTATAGCATGTTTTGGAAATAATAAAATTAAATAAACCTTTACAAGGAATATTGTTAATGTTAAGTTGATTGCAGTTCAGTTCAGGGCAGCTAACTTTATACAAAAAAAAAAGGATAAAAAATATGGAGACAGTTTAAAAGTATATAAACGAGAGGCTTTACTGTTACTGCTGAAAGGTTTTTTGACCAATTAAATTTTTCCATAATGTATACATTTAACTCTTAGAATTTCAATTTTATTTCTTTCACTGTGTCCGGTGGGCTGGAGTTTTTATATCCAGGTGCGATCTAAATTCTGAAAGCTTCTTTCGCATAGATGTTTTGGGAGTTTAAAGTTACAACTTCCAAATTGCTTGTTACTCCCTTGACATGTTGTTGTACTAAGTACTAAGATAAGTTCTGCATTATTGTTCCCATTTCTCTGGCAATACCATAAGCGCTATTGACAAAAGTCTGATGTTCACGCAACAGCAAATTATTTCTGAGGGCGTAAAAGCAAACTTCTGGCTGAAACTGTGTCCTTACTGTTTGGAACATTATTCTGCAAATTGATGTTTTAATGAGAAAAGTTGGAGAAAACCAACAAATTTGCTTGCTTTAGGAAACAGTTGCTTTCATTAAGTAAATATGCCACCAAATTTCCAACTGCTAAAAGTAAAAATTGGACGAAATAACTTATAATGTTCCATTCGAATGAAAGTATTACTTTAAATCTAAATATTATTTTGCTTAAAATAAAAAATGTATTACTAACTTAGTAAAATAAGAAATATATTCCCAAAATAAGACACACATTTTTATTTTAATAGAACTACAATTTTCAAAATTTTAAAGCTTTTCTTTTTTTAAAACGAATAAAAATAAATGCAATAAAAATCGTTCATAACTAAATATCTTCATTCGAGATTCATTAATTGTTTGCCTTCATTTTGTAACTGTCATCCTCTTTCATAACTGCTTATGATGATGTCTCCGATGTGTCGGGAGGAAAAACGTGTCTATGGCACAAATTATTCCTGGCATGCTTTTTGAATGTTGTTGAAAAAAACTGTAATGAAAATTTGGGGAAATGGGACCGAACATTAAAGTTAAATTTAGATCTAGCTTTTCTTTTGTCTTCAAACCCTCTTTTATTTTCGCCATTTACCAAAGCTAAATATTCACAATTTCCCAGCAAAATTTCCCAAGGGACGCCTAAAATTTCCTCTTCTGCTCAATGCACCAGTTGCTCTTAAACCAACATTGGCAGTGCAGTTTTTGTGTATACATAAACTTTAAAAGGGGGTTAAAAAATTTTGTATATCATTTAAAAGTAAATGCAATTCCTTCTAAAGGAAAAATACCCACTAGCAGGCTGGCTGTTATCTGCTGATAATCGGTACCTCACTTGTGCGAGGATACAAAAGTCATCAGCATTTCCTCAAAAAATAAATAAACAAGGTGTTGGCATTTTTCCTTGGCAAACATTATATGCTCAAACTCAAAGACCTCTGCGGCTTGCAATAGCTTGTAGTCCGTGAAGTAGTAGTGAATCCCGAGTGGGTAGACGTACGTATGCCCACGCCGCCACCCACCGATCCGATCCAATTTGATCTTGATTGGGGCTTAATATGCATTGTTTAGCTTGACAACTTTTCACCCTTCTTTTTTGACAGCAGCCGCGATTCGCTTCTATTACAATACTCCTCGTCAATGTCGTCATTTCGCCTCGGATTTCATCTACATAATATTTTATTGCACAGATTCAATCTGCAGCCGTATCAAATTCAATTCACCAACGAAATGTTGCGCTTTCAAACGACATCTGTTGTCATGTTTCACCTTCGAGTACTGTACCGCCACAAGGCGTCCCCTTGATACTCCACCATCACAGATGAGAACAGAAAAAATCTGCCACATATTCCATATCGCACAGCACAGCGCGTGTCTGCTTTCAAACAGCATCAAATCCAGTTGTAAGTGTAATTTTTGACCGCCCACCGGCAACTTTTTGTCGCCGCGCTAGGTAGGTACAGGTACACACCCAACTTTTCGGCGTCTGGGATTGTATATTTTTAATTTATGATTAATTGGCCAAATAACTGGGTCCACGGAGCATGTAAAATAAACACACAATCAAGGACACCTCCTGCCCAACAGCACAGACATGGTCGAAAATTGAATCCCCTCTGTTTCATGATTCAAATGGTCAGAACGAACATTTGCCAGCGACACACATCAAGTCGAGTCCAGAAATTGTGTCAACTGCGCAGCGGTGTCGCTGGACCCCCCGGCCACGTTGCGATTCGGTGTGTTAGTTTCACCCAAGGAGCAAGTTTAACTGGTTAGTCATTCATGCAGATAGGGTATCTGTTTATTGTTTGGCTGAATACCGAATCAAAGAAAGTCATTGACAGCTGAAAGTGTCAACCGAGACTAGAGTGCAATTTTTTTCAAAAGAGATCGCTGATCATGATAACCGATTACCGATCACCTTGTCTTTCCGCAGTCTCAAGCGGCATGACGTCACAGTCATGGTCATTACTGTATGGCGACATGCCAGCCAGCGCCGCAGCTTAAGTGGTGATAATTGCAAGCAAGCGTTAAATCGAAAATTAATACATCATTGAAAACGTGTCGCGCTCGCGCATATGTGCCATTGGCTTGTGGCTTGAGGGAGATCAGTTTTTTGAATGTTTCTGGGTTCCGTGAAATTGCAACACAACGAACTTGACTTGGTTGTAGCTGGGCTGGCTATATACAGCTGGAGGAGGATTGTATACATATTCCTTGTGGCATTCTTATTTGTGCGCAGCGAAAAGTGGGTCACACAATCGTTTTAGCACGTATTTTGGGTTTCATTTTTATAATTAATGGATTTTGTTCAATAATGTTTGCAATGTCGTAAACAACGAATTTCGCTTAATGTCCTTTCTTTTTATTTCTTCTTCCAGGTAATGAACACCAATCATCACACGCAGTTCTTGTAATTTATTACTCTCCGGAGTATGTATGAATGGCTTTCGTTGTAATGTGGGTATGTAATGTATATGCGCGGTCTGTAAATGCATGACAGAGCCGTTAAATTTGCATAAAAACGTCAAAGGAAATTTAGGTGTTGAATACGCGTGTGTGTTAAAGTTACCAACTACTTTCCTTATTTGTTGGCAGCAAATTAATTTGATAGACACAAAATAAATGAATAACTTTCTTGCGAGTGAGTATTTAGTAAGATCGTCAAAATCTAACTTCTTGGTCGTAGGGGGTTGATTTTTTTAAAAGAATCAAGTCTTTCTTGATGTCAATTGGATGCCTTGCGTCCCTGTAACACACAAACCGAACAACATTATGATTTCGCAATTTATCGTTGTAAAAGACAACCAAAGTAATGGATACGTTCTTTAGTAATATTTTAAGATGCGCCAATGATGCTAAAATAATTTACACCCACTTTACCCTTTTTATTAAAAGATGCAGCATAGTATTAAAATACAGACCTATGCGCTTAAAGTTATTTTTATTTATGGTAGACAAAGTACTTCTTCCACTTAAAATTTTCTATTGGTCTTGTTCAGCGTTGCCAGTTTGGGGGTTTCCCCCCCAGATCTAGGGGTTTTTTTGGCCGACGGGGGGAAAAATTGTTTAGGGGGAAATCTGGGGGTTTTATTTTGAAACTGCGTTCAATTAATTTCTTTTTTTTCTCACTAAAAAGCATCGTAATAGTAAGCTATAAAGCAACTGCACCACCAACAAACCAAATCAATGTAAGTATATTCGAGTACCTTACCTATGTCCGATGTAAACATGTCTGGCAATTCCATTCCATTCCAACGAATTCCAATATTCATTGAGAAGTGCCAGTGTATTAATTAACCCCTATCTAAAGCTACATGCATCACACATACATACATAGATACATACCTACAAAAATTTAAAAAAAAAGTTCTTTGTGTTCAATTAACTTTTTGCTTTTTAAATATATTTTTTGAAAAAAAAATTTAGGGGTTTTTTTCTTGAAAATAGCTAAATCTGGGGGTTTTTCAGAGTTGTCTGGGGGGAAATATATTAACCGTCTGGCAACGCTGGTCTTGTTCTTATTCGTTTTTCAATGAGCATTCGCCTTTCTTAAATAAGAAGAACACTAAATATCAAATATTATTAAAAAAGTTATCTAAAAATGTTTGCTGAAAAAGTAGTAGAACTTTTTTGTGATAGCATGAGCAATTTTAGGCCTTATTGGTCAAATTTATCAACCGCTTCTCTGCGCATTTAGTACTTTTAAACGTTTTGAATCTATTTGTACTTTTTAGGGTTATATTTAAATATTTCATATAAAAGTATATTTAAATTTTCACTATTCCAATATCGTTTATTCCACTGAATGGGGAGCTTCAAGTTTAGTACAAAAATGCATTCCACCCCCCTTAGTTCTTTATTCATTAATTTTTTCCTTCATTTATTTATTTATTCACTTTCGCATTCATTTAGTATTCATCAATCATTAATTTTTATTTGTCACGTCAATCCGTAATAAGGGTCAAGAATGTAGGATGCTCAAGTGGAAGCAACGACGGGATAACTCACAAAAGTAGAAATACCCAGCCGAACTTTCAAGCGAAAGCTGTAAAAATGTACCTGATCAAGAAATGGACATATTCATTTTCCTACTAATACAGCAAAAATAAGTTCCCACAACAAAAAAAACATCAATCTCAATTCTATATGAACTCAAATTCTTTTGGGAGAACTTGAATCTGACAGTGACGGGAACAATCTTGCGTAAGCACTGGAGACCAGTGCTTGAGTCTTGGGAAATTTGCCTGTTTGTGGGACTTATGATGACAGGAAAAGGAAATAAATAGATCTGCTTTATTATTTCGGGGGAAATTTTATATCCCCGAAGAAAAAACATAATATTCACCTCAGATTCTTATATTTAAATATATTTGGACTATATTAAGTGCTTATAACATTTGCTTGTATTTAAAAGATCAAATAAACCAACAATAAAAAATACAGACCCATCCCCATGGAATGCACAATTATCTAGTGTCAGCCACCATATTAAAATCACAAAATTTCCCTCTTTTTCCGCATAGAAAATAAAAGGGAGTTTTCTGTCGGTTAGTCACTGTCGCCCAAAACTGGGGAAGTGGTCTGAAGATGAATAAACTTAAAAACACGTCTATCAATTTGAAACTATTTTTTTTACTATCGACTCCTTGTCATAATGACACAAGCTGATTCAAAATCCCTTCAAGATTCCTGCTTGAGGACTGTTGGATAAAAACTTGACTGTCTCCAATTTCTGTTGTTTTTTTTTTAACAAATATATGGGAAGATTTTGGGAAGTTTATTTCTATGGGTCAGGGAAAATATATATACCAATGGCATGTCAACACTCCACAATAGTAAAATATGGGATTGCATATTATCGATGCTTTGCACTTTGGAAGGATGGAACTCGACATCTCAGTGTGCCAAGTTAATAAAAATTATTCTGATTCGGGTTTATCCGCGAAAAGTGCTGCCAAAGTAGAAAAAAAAAAGCTTTTTGCTTTCAAAAAATTTCAATATTGCCATCTTTTAAAACTGTTTCTGACTATTGCTGTATGGTTTGGTTTTGATGATGTTTCGAATAGGTCCTTCAAGTGTTAAAACCAGTGAATGAGCCTTACATTCGGGTGCTACCATTTTGACATTAGCCCCAGTCACAGCCTTTTAGTTTGTGGGAAGTTTCTTTTAACAAAATCTGCGCCGATTTCCAGAGAAGTCGCATTTTAAAGTACCTAACCCAAGCTAAACATAAACAGTAATGAAAAATTTGTTGCAATCGTTGGCTAGCTACTTCTGCAGCTGATACAGCTCTTATAGAGAGTGGGAGAGTTTGACAGCGCACCGTCGTACAACTTATCCAAGGCCAACTCACACCCAATTCGTCGTCTAAGCAATGAAACTTACTCATATTTCAGGCATTTCATTTCAGTTTTTGTGGTCTCCAAAGATCGTCCGGCATAATATTAGGACCCAACTTAGTTGGGATAAAATGTTCACAAATAAGTTGTTCTGCACTTATGTGTTTTTGGATGCCCATTGACCATGCGGGAATGTTTGTTTGCTTGTTTTTCGAAGTGATTTCGCAACAAAACAGCATGACATCCTCTTGCTGCTAACTGGCTTAGAAACGCATTTAGATCTCAATTTACAAGACCTTTTATACAAATTTAGATTTTTCCCGAATTTTGACAGATTGATTTCGATTTCGCATCCTGCTGCGATAATATTGAAAAATACCCTCGACAAATTGGTATCAGTTTTACGAAGATCCTGGTAAAGGACACAAAAAATCTGAAAAGAATAATCTCTTATTACTAAGATCATCAGATGATGCTCCTAAAGACTTCAGCTGACGCCACCTACTTTCCGCATTGCTCATGCTTTTCCAAGAGCATGATGGGCGTCAAGCCTCCCCCGGAATCAATCTCTCGCTCAGCTCTTCAATCGAAGGTAATAAATCACTTTTGAGAGTCAACAGTGTCAATCGAAAAGTACACCTCAATCTACAAGGGTGCAGTCGCAGCTATCTTGTCAATCAAAGAGGTAATTCGCTGTATAATCATGCACTCTTTTTTGTTTCCTCGAAATTAGGGCGTATCGGTATCATACCATGGATAAATGGATTATGGAATAGATTGCACAATAGTGCGCGCCGACAGGAATAAGTTAAAGCTTACTTCTGCCCTTTGTCAGTGAGACTGAGACAGTGTCTCTTTGTCATTATCTGCATATATGGGAACAACGCAGCACCGCACAACTGGGTAAGTGAGTCAGAAGTGGGTGCATGCGGGTAATAACTCTTTGAATGTGATTTCGAAATTCATCTTCATTTTAGCACAGGCACACAAGGAAGGGTCTGCCCACACGTTGTTGTTTTATCTTTTAGGTTGCCTGTGCGAGAGACTGCAAGACTTAAGACCCGTAGGGAGTGCATAAATTGCGGCTTTGTGCGTTTTCTTTGCAACAGGCGTCTGAGCTGGTTGGTGTGCGAGTTGTGACTTGTGCAGGGAATATGAAATTAAGGTTTGTGCATTGTAAGTTTTCCAGGAACTTTGAACAGATTTGTTTCTTTGTCCATGATGTTACACAAAGCAGTCCACGTGATGTGGCGCAGTGCAAGGGACTATAATTAATGCAGGTCGAGTGGTGTGGTTTTTTGTTTTTCCAGTATGCATATCAACGAAATGAATATCCCTCAAGACAGTAAGTTTGTGTCTGCTTTAAGTGGGTTGCAAGATGTTTTTAAACCTGCAAGTAAAGAGACTCTAAATGTTCATTTTTATCATGGTACTGCTCCGGTAGATTTTTTTTAGGGGTATTTTGGCAGCGATATTTCGCCCGACTTTTGACTGCCTTTTGGATAAATATTCCTCATTGAAGACAGGTCCTTTATACACACCATTCGAGCTCTATTACTGCCACTAGAAATAAAAAAAAAATATCCACTTCCAATTGACCCCCATTTCAAAGCTAATTTCCATCCAGGAACCTCGACCCAACATCTTATTCGCCACAAAATACGGCATACTCTTTTGGGGCGATACAAAAATTTGTTATGTCAGCCATCAAGTGGCAAAATGAGAAACAAAAGCGAAACCTCTCGGTACAGCCATCTTTCAATTAAAATCAATTTCGATTCATGATGCTACATCATCAACATGGCCTGACGGTTGCATAACAGTAAGATGCGTTTAACCTATACGTGATTCAATCAATCAGCGCGATGATGGTCGACAATGTCAAGGCGTCCTGTGTCCGACTCTGGCAAGGCTGCGTAGCTATAACCATAGAGTACGAACAATTTATTGTTGTGATGAACTTTCAATGACATTCGTTGTTAATATGGGGGCGGTGTATTGAGTAGGGTCTTTGATTGATGTCTAAAAGCCATTTTGATCGTCGCCGTGTAATTAAATTGATTTTGATAGTTTATACTCGCTTCGACAGCGGCGCATATTTTATCAGCTGATTGGAAAGATACATAATTGTTGTCATTGTTGACAAGGTCAGTAGCGCCACATCATGCGAGTGTGTGACTTTGCAAAATACTCGTTGCTGGTTGTCGATCAAGATATTTCCGAGCTGAGAAGATGATACAATAGTCACCAAAGCTCGGGTCTTAAGTTTGAGAATATAATTATGAATTGACTCAGTCGCACACATACTAATTAGTGATGCAAAGTGCACTTGTAGCATGATAATTACCGGCGGTTGTCTCTCCCTATACCCTATCATATCTGTACTTGAAAATATTGGCTAATTTGCATTAAGTGTTCTTTTGTTACGTACAACGATCGAACTTGAAGTATATTCTCACACAGGGGGTGACAGCACATTATAATTACGGTTTCAATTTGTAGAATTACCTACATCTATGCATGAATCCTCAAAGCCTACGTTGTCCAAATCTTCTTACTTATCAGAAAACAGAAAAAAGAATCATCAAATATTGTCGACATTGACCGACTTTCGCCAACAAACGGAAAAATATCCTGCAGAAAGATCCTCATACAATTAAACGATATTCGGCATACTATATTAAAATTTAAAGAACCTCTTGGGGAAAATTTATAAATGTAACAGGTGTGAACTTGACACTCTTTGGCAAGCAACTGCGAAAGCTAAGCCCTCTTCTGAAGATGGTAACTTTTCCACTCTGACCAGATTGGGAAGGCTGACTTAAAAAACCGCCTTGGTAATTCATCCAAATAGAAGGTAACGAATTTAAACAAAATATGAATGTAAACCCTAACAAAATTGCACGGGAGTAATCTAGCTTAAGCCAAGTTGAGATGACATTTAAAACGTCTGCCGCAATAATAAATTGATCTACTTAAAGCGTGTAACAATAATCGATTTTAGTTTATATATTACGCTAGCTTAAGCTCATGAAATCCGATTGCTGTTATCAGAGAGTTACGACCATTAGATTGCATGGGCTTAAGGTAATGTCAGAAGCTAACTTACATCCAAAAATCTAAGGCTTCAAATGCTCCACTTATGAATAACATAAGTTTCAATGTATTCACACTTAAGTTGGATTACTCCCATTACAATTTTTAGTGGTTCCATCTTACGTCAACTCCAGAGACGAAGGCCCAATAGCCCAGTCCAATCCAATCTGTCAATCTCAAAAAATTAAGCAAAACTCTCTTAGAGAGCTGAAAATATACCCACAAGTAGGTGGATAGACTTCGAGTTACTTTGAGCCACTTTCATCTTTGACATCTAATCCATAACAGAAATATGAAACGATCTAGGAGAATATTAGACCACCACCGTAATTTGTTTTATTTTTACTGATTTTATTACTCTTTCCAAATGATTTTTGAGACGGATTTTGAATTTGTTTCTTGGTAACTTTGTGCATTACACATATTTATAAGAACTTGCCGGTTGAAATTCTCTGAGCTGTTTCGAGCTAAGAGAGGAGCTACTCGTTACTCGTTATTTTGCCAATTTTCTCTTTTTCTGTCATTTTTGATGAGTACGTGTATGGACTTTGTGCGATTGCGATCGATTTATAACGATTGCGTTCGATTCAAACCGCATACGCGAACGAACCTATTGATTAACTTGCTAAAATCAAAACCCGATCGGTTGTTTTAATCGGCCATCCTTATTCTTATGGCAAATTGGCTCTGTGACTATGTCAGCGATGTGGAAAAAATAAAAATCCTTCACAGACCAAGAGCGAAGAGCCAATCAACAGTGATAGGACTACGTTGGCTGCAAATAAAATAATTTAAGAAAAATAGATGACGCTGCAGGTACCTGTTCAAGGTATTCGGTTTTGTGAGTTTTTCTTTTTTGGAACGAATAGAAATGTCTAAATTGAGATGTTTTCTTTGGAGATCTATGATCGCCGATAAACCAGTTAGCTTAAGCTGCTGTCAAATATGTAAACGATAATTCACTAAAGTCAAAAAAATCAATCAAATTCTAGACGACATTACGACACTCAATTCAAGTATAGTTGCAGCTTGACTTAAGCACACTGTGGCTCTGCCTTAAGGTTGTCAGTTTAAGTCGAGTCAAACTATCCCATAAAAGACTCATCTGGAATGATTTTGCGTTTCAAAGAGCTTCAAAGGTGGCTTTGGAGCTTGGAGGTAAGCTGCGAGGAAACGTCTCCAAACAATTACCTAAAGCTAAGAGTTGGTTAATAATTTAACACAAAATCATCTGACATTCAGATAAGATGTTAGGTTCATCATGACCTTTTTAAATAAATTCAGTGACTCCTTCGAACCCACGTGATCTCCATGATAGTTTGGTTCGTTTCTCAAAAAGGATTTCCCTAGTTATAGATTCAATATTTCGAAGCTGCCTCGTACATTGATTCAAAAAAGTATGTAACGCGGAAAAGTTTTCGACAGCTCCAATCACGTGATATGTTGCTTGGAATACCTACTCCTTAATAAAATAATTTTCAGCCACCTCTTCCTCTACCTCAAACGGTAGGCACCTATAGCTACCAACATAAAAAGAAGCAGCTGCCTACGAAGGCAACTACCACCTCGCGGCCTAATATGCCCCATTTAAATCAAAGTCGTTAAGTACGTGTTTCCATCCCAATCATACCACATCTGTATCCATTCCGCCGAGAGGTATGCCCAGCCTCTCAGTGCTTTCGTCATCTCATAATTGAAAAGTAAAAACGATCGCTCATAAGAATATGATCGGCAGCGTACATAAAACAGATCGATCGGTGATGGTGGCTTCTTCTTTATTCTAATAACTAGTTTACGCCGTTTAACTGCTCGCCGTTGATCGATTTAACTGTGACTGCACTATTTAATCATTTCCATTCACGTGGTGTATTTTTCCAGTTCATTTGCTGTTGCTAAACACTGTTTCACCTTTAAAGTCTTAGCGATCCGTTAAGAGAGCATTTACTGTACAGGCCAATGCCAATGCATATACCCTCACCTGCGCACCTGCCACTGACAGTTATGTTTGCTTAATACGGCGCCACAAAGGTGCAATCTAACGACACACCAGCTGTTGCAGTAATGATGGCTAATATCTGCCCATCAACAGGTTGGAATGTCTAAAATTAAATTGGCAGCCGCGACGGACGGGTGGCGCTAGTAATGAGGCAATATCAATTTTTATTTTATATTAAGTGCCCTTTTCCTTTTTGACCCACAAGATGTGCGATGGCGACTGCGGTTGCGTTCTAAAAATACTAACCGCGCGGGGTTATTACCGCACAAATCAAGTGTACGTAATGAGCGGTAAGAACTAATCGTAGGCCCGATGACTTACATATCGTAACAGAATTTCCACGGAGAGTGGCGAATTTGCATGCAAATTTTACACTTAATACCTGTCAAGATGGCCGGCATAGTAGGGGGCTATTTGCATGTCATATGAGCATAAGTGTACGGGATGGTTTATTTTTTATGAAAATGGGCGCAAGCGGCTGGAATGGCCGAGTGTCACGCACGGCTAAGTCGGGGGCACTTCGATGGGATTTTGAATACAAGAGGGAATGGTTCTATTGAATAGTTCTGAGGGAGTAACAGTTTGGCGAAGGCTGGGTTTGTGCGTAATGGGTTCTTCCCTTTTAAATGCACAACAAGCTGCTGATGCGATGGATACTTGCACCTAAAACTGAGAGGGAATTTACGTTTCAATCCTTGTCAGCTATGAAGGGCTTCGAATTTGATTGATTGACAATTTCGTCAAACTTATTTGGGAATTTAGCTGGTTACTTACTTAGGAGGCGCTATTATTCAGGGAAAACCGCGGCCTCTCTAGATAAAATGATCTCTAGATGACGCCTCTTCAGACGGATCTTTGCAAGACTCCCTTCAAGTTAGTATACGGGTCGTGTCCCTGTTTGCCGAGGTCTTCGCTAGCTTCAGAAAGCCTTTGCGTATGGATTGTCCATTCGTTCTTCGCAATTTTTCATTTGGCGAGGTCAATTTGACAGCCCCTCAAATTGCTGACCTTCGTTGTCGTTATACAGTCTGTAGACATGCGGTTTTGACACCCAATATAGCGACGTCTACTTCTTTACATTCTCCTGCTTTGGTATTACTGCCTTGCCACGTTCTTTTTACCTTTTGACAAAGCTTTCGGATATTACTCCTCAAACTACGCAGCTATATTCTCCGCTCTTTCTTTTACCTCCACAGTCCACAGTCCAAAGCAGCTGATGCAATTCGCTCTTATTTGTTCATACAGATGGCGAAACGCTCTTGTTCTTCTATATAGCGCTGTTTTGTTTCTAAGGATGCAATTGGTCTTGCTGCATAAGTTTGACTGCACTTTTTATCAAATCAGGGATGCAGCACTCAAGTTGCTGCGTCAAATCTCTCCACAGCTTTCCTCTGTTGCTGTGGCGTATTTGAGGCCATCTGTATTCGAAACTTGGCTACATTAAGCCGGTGGTGCGGGTCAATATAAACAGCTTGCAATGATCGTCTGATATAAAGAATCCTAGAAGAATGCCTAAAGTCGTGTAGCTGTGCCAGAACTTGGGTCACGCACTTTTCTTCAGAACTACAAGTCCAATATTCTCACAACTTGCCGGAGATTCTACACGATCTTTCTTCACTTGCCGACTCGAGGGCCAGACTCTTGAGACAGCGGGCCGGATATTATACAGTTGGTGAAAATTGCAGATGTCATTCCGTCGCTTTTTCAGCACTCTGCCTTTACATGCGTCGAAGAGTTTTAAGTCCACCCCTTATGCGTGAGGGACTCAGGTCAGACTTTTGTTACCCATTTTTCCGAGCAACAACCTTCGAATTGGAAACTCCCAACACCAATCTGTAGTTGTATACCTACCTCAACCACCTCGTGATCATTCCATTGAACCCTCCGATAGCTGTTGTCTGTCTGCGGGTGTGCAACAAACGACTTGTCTTGCTTCACTTCCTAGAACCCTTGAAAAGATACCAGATTCTGCGTCTTGATCGCGGATAGAAAATCGCTTCTCCCACCGCTGGCTGGGCTGCACTGTCTGGCTGGACTACGGCAGATTTATCAATAGAACCACAAGCCAAAGTCAGGTCAAGGCGCGCAATTCCATCTCAGAGCACCAACTCTATAGGTACACCTATATCTTCGGCAAATCCAAGTGTTAGTTGTTCTCGTTATTTTTTTTCCTCTTAATGCCTAATGTCCGTACACAAATTTCGTGTAGGAGTGCAACAAATTATCCACGATTTGCCTTCCCCGGCAGAACCACTCACTGCCACTCTCAATTTCAACGTCAAGTCCAAGTCCGGAGGTACCGAGGTCTACCTATCTATTGCCAAGTCCTATCTGCGCAAACACATCGGAACAGGAAGACCATTCTTCTTGCTTTGTTTTGTCTGCTGCGTGCCTTGTTACCGAGAGAATCATTTCGCGGTTATTTACCTTTTAGAATAGAAGCAGCCATACTCGGATCGGATCGGATCGGAACACAACACACAAAAGAACACGAGGTACAGGGAAAAGCGAAAGGAAAATCCACTCACACAAAAGACAATTGAATGGAAACTGTCGGGTTACTGCCATTGCATTTATTTTTATGCGGGCGTCAAACAAGGAAGACACAAGGAGTGGGTGGCGGCGGTGGCATCGAACCCCCGTCCACCACAAAGTTCAATGAAACCTCTAACAGCAGAGAAAATGGAAGCAGAGTGCGCTGCATTACTGCGGGAAGAGGAAAATGCCTCTAATTGAATTTTTGCATAAATTAATTTGAATCTTTTCTGGAAACGGTTAGAAAAATGGCCGCGCCACATCCCATACCATGCTTCGGCTTCAGCACGTACTGGCGATAAAGTTAGAACGTATTTTTCTGCTTCGCATCTGCGATCGTGCATATATCCACCGCACAGTTACATGGTAGCGGATAATTACTTTTATGGATTCATAATTGAAACGTGCTACCTCTACTGTTAGATAGATATATAGCTGGCTTGTTGTAGTGTTAGATGACCAGCATGTGATTAGATGATGAAGATGACAGCAGCCAACTGTTGTTGGAGTACAACGTGGGGCTGGGAAGAAAGTTGTTGTGTCTCCGTCAGGTATGAGGAGAGACAACGACGACAACGACGACTAACTGCCACCAGAGGTCAGCTGGATGCGCGGTTGACGTTATCTCACGTTGTGGATCAGCAGTAGTAGTACCAGTTACCAGTGGAATGGTTATTCGGGGAATGTGATACTTGGATACGTTGCACTGATTGGGATCTGTGTGCGAGAGTGGGTTAGAATAGGTTCTTCTGGGGCTTGTCAGCATAGTTACGGTTGGGCCTAATTAAATTCTCTACGTGTTGATGAGTTTCCTAATCACATGTTGGGCATGTTTTCACAAATCAGCGGCTTTGCAACCACCTGCAGAGCATGCTTCCCAACAGGGAAGTACCTGCTTGCGGATCTGTAGGTAGATGGCGTAACTTTAGGGCACTTATCGAGTTCGATTTAACGACTTAATTGGCATTTGCTGCGCCTATAAAAATGGCAGTCAAAGTTTGTAACAGTTTCTGGTGGTTCTCTTTTGTTTTGTAAGAACCATGAGAAGTATTCACCGCACTGTGTTCCTTTGTGAAGGCTTTTTCGACAGTAGTTGCAAACAAACTTCGTTTACAACGCTCTCCAATTAAGTCCCAAAACCTACGAGTATCTGTACAACAACCCAACAACCAATTGAAGATGAGGCAATCAAGTTTTGTTTGTGCCGAAAGAAACAGCCACGAATCGACACATTCAATCACATATTTCCTAACAACATAACATACACACGCGCTGCTCAAAGTCCCTCGAAAATTCGCGGAATAAAAGTATCTCACCCTCCTCATCAGGTAATTGTTAAAATCAATGACCTAAGCACTTTTCAAGCTACATACGATCTGATTTTGAAAGAATTCGTTCCGTCAGTTGTTGGCAAACACTACCTAATCTTCGGCCATCGCGTATACAGTCGGTTTCGGTTCATTTCAAATGTCAGATCGTACAAAATAAAACTGAAACCAGGAAAAAATTAATCTGATTATAATTAAACTCTTTACTTTCGATGAAGATGATGATGATGAAGGCACCCACAATATGTACGAGCCACCGTCAGCCGTCAATATTACGATAACGACTCAAAAGATGGGTAGGTAGGTATAGGAGGTACTCCCTGTCTTATGTAAGGCTATTTTCGTTTTCAGTTGAAGACGATCTGTTTTTGTTTATTGTCGGCTTGTGACCTTAATACGGCATAGCTGGTATTACAATTGTGTACAGACGAGTGGGTGATGATTAATTCGTCTCTGTGTGAAATTTTGCTTACGAGCAAATCACAAAATAAACAGCCTTCGCAAAGGCTTCTGAGAGTTTTCAATCCATATAGCTGCTCTAAATCGCGTTATCTTCAAAAGTGCCTACATGGGGATGCGTTTTTTGGTTCTTTAGTTTGAGGGGGACTTTCGAACATAATGCAAAGATATTTTAGGATTCCAGTCCAGAGTCCAGATTTAACCTGTCTGTAGGTAGGGCCACCTACTGTAACAGTGGTTCTACTCACTCAATGGGACTTGCCAATAAACATTTTTAGTTTCGAGTCTTAATTTTAGCAGTTCACTGTGGCGGTATTTTCCATACAAATTTCGCAGTAAATTTTAAGTCGAGACCAAAATTTGTCATTAGTACGGCTACATCCGCACAAAGCACAGCAATATGTGAGCTATTTCCCACATATTATTCACCCGCCATCTATCAGTCATAGTTTTTAACTGTTTCGAAACTGTTTTCTAAAGCAAAATGTTTTTTTCAATATTCACTACTGCGGTAGGCATAACTCCTTTTCCCCATTGTAAAAGTGTTCAAAACCAGCTAAACAAATGTCAAGATTATAAAGCGATAATCAGTCCGACGCCATACTTCTTTTTGAATAATTGTGTTGGCTTTTTTGCAGAGTAAAATTGAACTTCTTTTAAGCAACCTTGTTAAATGTTCTTAAAAGAAACGTTCAGAAGCCGATTATTTCTTCTTTTCTACAACTAGTCGTATTGTCATCAAATGTCAAAATAGGCTGTTGACCTCTCAACCAAGTGGAAGCCAAGTTAAAAATGTTCCTATCCTTCAAGAATTATTTATGACAGATGTCAGCAGCCCCTCGGTCAAGTTATTGCACCTCGCTTTTTAAGCTGCGTCAACATTTTAATTTTTAACATTAAAAGCGCGTGTGAACGACAGTCACCCATTTATTTGTATGTACGTCAACGTGAGTTCGAAACTTCGAAATAGCACCACACTCTTCTTCGAAATCACTCGTTAACTGGCGGTTACCAGTTATTGTGAGTACATTTATTCTAACAAGCAAGTAAATCTGTTGGATCCGCATGT
Organism: Cheilosia impressa; assembly: GCA_948293265.1. Classification (NCBI taxonomy): domain Eukaryota; kingdom Metazoa; phylum Arthropoda; class Insecta; order Diptera; family Syrphidae; genus Cheilosia; species Cheilosia impressa. The sequence continues at coordinate 13,233,750 of OX411883.1, forward strand.
ACTAGTTTTTTTTTTAGTGAATCACTGACGTTTTTAACTTGGTATAATAGCCAAATAGGTGGTGTCACTTGTAAAAGAAATCAGCTTTGTCACATTTTTTCATGTCATCCAAAATTTCTTGGAGCATAGCCATAGGCAATAGGTTGATCGAGTTGCTGGTTATTTTCTTTCGGTTTGTTTGCATAAATAGGTTCGAATGTGTCTTTTTTTTGTTATTAGTCTGACAGCAGTCTGGCGACATTTGTGCTTTTGTTTGGTTGGTCTAGATTAATTGGGTCTCGACAATCCGCAATTAACACAGAAGAACTATTTAGCAGGATGGCCTATAAAATGTCATTTATTTGGCAACACTTATAGCATAAATGTCATTTTCCTGAAATAATCCATAGAAATGTCAAACTTGAAATAAGCCCTGGGCGGAAAAATGAGAAGAAAATAATATGTATGTAGGATCGGCGATCTCTTTCTGCTGTTTTATTAGTTTTTAATAAAACATAGCAACCAAAGAAAGGTGAGTAGAACCACAAGCGTTGCCATCTATTAAGTTGTTACTTCTGAAAGATTGACAGCCGTGCTTCTATTTGCATCATTAACACCAAGGACACAGAGTGCAGTGACAAAATAATTCTTCACATTAACATTCACAGTTAGTATTAACGTTGCAATCGCAAAGAAATGCACAATTTTCATTCTCAAAATGAACCGCAACCAGCTTCATGGTAGCAAAGTGAAAGCATTTAGCGAAATGTTTTCCAACAGTGGCAGCCCTTTTCTTTTCAGGTGGATTAACGTATTGTTGGTTTAATTGAAAGGGAAAATTGTCTGTTCCTCGCGTGCCTATACCTAGGCTAAAGAGGCAGCTATAGATAAATATTGCAGCAAGACGCTGTCGTAATGATTCACCTTTGAACAATTGTTGCAATCAGAAATCGCTCCTGGGCGTCCGTCGCGTAGTATAGAAACAAAAAAAACAAAGCTGGAAAATAAAAAATGATTTTAAAGAAAGCGGACCTCTGCTACCAACAAGTTAACAGAACGACGGCGCTATTGTGATTAGGAAAGGTGCCCCGCTTCTATGATATAGGTCTCAGTTTCAATTTCAATTACAGATTCGGATTCGCCGGAGTTGTATCTCGCATGTGTATTGTATATCGTCTGATCGATTAGGCTACAGTTCAACTGAGCGAAGTATTAGTGCGCTTTTCAACCTCTGGTCTGTAGGTAACTATTATTCAATTAATGGCCAGCTCGCTACAGACGAGATGTTAGATGATGAAGAGTATTTAGCAGACGTTAAGGAAACATAATTGATGGGTAAAATCGTTTTTAAAGGTGAATTTGATGGGCAGTCTGCGGTGTTATACAACGCTTGGGTTTTGTATTAGTGTATGGAACTGAGTACACCTAATTGCGCTTGATCGCTCATTTGTCGGTTATGCAAGTATACAATTTGTAATCGAAATTGTATTTGAATGAGGTGCTGTAATGTGGCTTGAGAGTTTTCGCAAAAGCGTGGATACCGAAGGTTTAGAGCAATTAACTTGCAGTTCGAGAAGTTCAAATCAAGTCACTGTTGATGAAGCTTATGATGATCTTCTGTGGGAATTAGTTTATATTTTGGTGCTGTTCCTGTTTTTGGATTGGCTCTTCTATCATTTTAAATTTTGACACAATTTTTAGTAATTTTCACAATACGTTTAGCCATTTCAGACAAAGTTCGCAAAACTGTAATCTTAAAGCCAAGATATCTTTGTTTTCGAATCTCAAAGAATCAGCCAAAAGAAAATGTCGCTCCCGAATGGTATCTGTCAGAAAATCAGCTGAGACAATTCAATTTCAATTTAATTTCTTATTTAAAATCATACGGCCTAAATTAAGCGATTTTTTTTATAATTATTCGGACGGTAGCCCTGAGTAAGCGACTGACAGGCAGAAGGCATTTCATGCAAGTTGAAGTTAATAAAGTTCAGTGCTACCAAATTTCCAACCATAATAGGCATGTGTGAGCTTCAGCTACTGTCAAAAGCAGGAAAAATCCCACTTAGGCTCAAAACAATCTATTACCTTAATATGAAACGTTTTTTGTGAAATGATTTTCAAAAGTAATTCTGTTCGCCTTGTTAATTAAACTACGTACGCCATCTTGTTGCAAACGACTGTTTTAAATTGAGCACGAATGGGAAATTGGGAATCCCCATTTTTTTTTCTCCAAAATCGTTATTTATATTGAATAGCAGTTTGTTTCCAATTTTATTTATTTTAATAACCGACAAATTCTTGAGTTGGGTTGACGTTTTCCGAATCTCGCAGTTTTCAGGCACCACCCGATAAAACTCAAAAGTGTGCCAAAATTTCGAAAGGTTTTTGGGGTGCGTTATGTTATATTAGAAGAGAACTCTACCAATTAACAACTTCTTAATAATTATATAGACCAACGATGTTTCCATTTTACAAGTTTGTTTTATATTTGGCAGCACTTTTTCCGGAGACAATCAATTTGTCAGCTGAAACTTGATTTTAACTAATTTTTATTTTTTTATTCAGAATGAGTAGACTTTCAAACTGATGTTTTTTTAAGATGCTATTGGCAACACAGTTTTTAGCAAAAACTAGTTTGACAGCTGACAGTTGATTTGTACCCATTTTTGTGTATCAATTTACCAAAAGTAAATAGTAGACCAATAAAAAGACTGCCTATTCAAAACAAATTTTTCAACCAATTTGACAGCTAAAAGCTGATTCTGTCATGCGCCAAAGTGAGTAGATTTCCGTGTGACTTTTTACCCTGAGTATAGACTTATGTGTCGCACTGCTTAAACTGCTCAAAAAACAGTTCACAGATAACCTAATTGTGCTTTATTTGCATTGTTTTCTTAATTTATCGTTCGAATCCTAGTATTGTCGCTACATACTTTTGCAATGTAATCGCGCGTTGGCTTAAGCCATTCGAAGTCATTCAAAACGAGAGAGTTGACTAGAAAACTGACGAGAGTCTATAACTATGGCCATATCTGCATAGATGAAGTGGTCGATATTCTAAGCCCAAATGGACTTGCATAATCAGCTGTCACTGCCATTCCGGTTTGCCCAAGAATGGTGTTCACATCACCGTGAACAACTTTGTCGAAGGTTCATAAGGAACCGGTGTACCACAGGGAGATGGCACACAAGTCGTCAGTAGTCAGTCGTCACATACGGAACTGACAATCACTTTGCAGTGCCAGTGGGGATTTCGCCTCCTGCACGTCCCGTCGCCGTCGTCCATAAGGCCAACTCCATTAAGTGTGATTATGGGAAATTATTGAAATAACCACAATAATCCAGACAACAATGTTGCTACTTGCATTTGCACAGTAGAGATATGCGCCCGATCGAATGTATCCCATACACACCGCAACGGGAGAATCATCCTCCTTCTTTTTTAGTGTGCGCCAGAAGTAGAGCACAGGTATTGTCTTCCCGGTGTATAGCAAATTGAATTCGAACATGGGAGTTGAGTTGATGATATCATTGTTACTCCATAGAGTATCAGTGCGAGGCCACTGGCTGGTGGTGGCTTATTATGTGTGCGATGAACTTCTACCGAAGGTATACCCATTCGATACCATGCCGAGTACAAGATACTTACTCACTGTCTTAGGTCCGCCACCGCCGCCGCCGCCGTCGTTGTCGTCGTCGCCACCCGTTGGACATTAGAACGGGTGTATACTCGTAGTGCACGTAATCCGCGCTCGGCGTGTATACGGTGTATCTTCGCCAAAAGTGCATTGCACTTGAGGCTCTGGCGGTCGGAGTGAGGGCGAAGCCGAGCGTGTATACCACTACAGACTATACACCGCAGCGACATTGGTAATGAATTTTAAAATTGCATTAGACCTTCATTTCGTATGCATTACACAAATATACACGCACGCAGGCGGAGGGAGGGCACTTCGGTTAGTTTAGTAGATACTGCACTGCGGATATTGCAGTTTGCAGAATGTCAGTACGGTGGGCTTGGAGCCATTCACCCTACAGGCAGGCAGTTTTGTCGTCGTCGTCATCGTTTTCGTCTTGGTTTCTTGGGAGTTTTCCGCTACCACTCTTAGCCGAGTGTGCCATTTACCTTTCGTACAACATAATTACAATAAATTAGTTTCCCGTGCTGCCATAAGACTTGTAAGCGAAGTGACTTAATGAAATGTTTTTCCATCTCAACGTGCTTCCCCCCTCTATTTGCACTGGACGGGGAACAGTTTCCCAAATTTATCTGGTTGACGATTGGGTTTGGGTAAAATCCACGCGTCTCAAGGTTTCATCCTTCAAACCGCCCCAATTCGCTTGGCACGCATTTCGATTTGACATTTCAAAGTCCAACTGTCCGAACAGTAGATGATAAACAACCGCCTAGCCCCTAGCCTATCACTATCATTAGAAGGAGTTTAGCATGCAGAATAGCGCACGACTCTCGTGCTGTGCATACTTTGATTGGGCAAATATTTACTCTATGCCTGCATTTATAGTAATTAAATTGCTGTACATTTGCATATGAAAATGCCGATGGAAATGGCACGTCCTTTGTCACTGAATATCAAATACCGTATCAGGTAAACAATAAAACGTCGCCTCGCCTATATGCGTCGTTTAATTAATTTTTGTTTAATTTTGTTTATGACCAAGTTCAATGGCATTTCTGTAATAAGGAAAATTTTTTACAAATATTTTCGAGTTTCAGCATGAGTGGTAAAATTTTAATTGTTACTATAAAAACAGAAAATTTATTAGATATGCCAACGAGCAATTTTTTAATTACCAATTTGGTGGTCTTTTTGTTTACTTTCAGGTATGTTACAGTCGTCCATGGGGAGAGGCTTTTGTTTGCCGACTCGGAATGTGTATGTATTGGTCATGGGTTTTCGGTTCTAGTGATATAGCAAACTGTGTAAATTATTTTGAAACTGACTTTAAAACACCTGTTTTCATGATTTTTTTCGCACAGATGACTTGTCATCAAACCGTCCAAAGATTAAACCACCTAGTGTCAAATAGAAGACAAGTTGTATCGCCTTTTGTCATATTTTGCAGTCCGCATCCCCATATTGGCATCGAGGGTAGTGAAATTATAAATGCGAATTATCGACAGCAATCCCCACATCAACAGTTTACGGTTAACTGTGACCTCTCCATGCGTGACAGCAAACATTATTTGTGAGAAGATTGATATTATTGTTAATAGACACTTGCAAACAAAAATTCTTGTCTATGAAGTCAGAATCCGTGTCCACTTATATTACCTGTTGTGCGTTAAAATACGGAACTGTGAAGAATCTCTGTGTACAGCACTTCAGCCTGACAAAGTTTGGGATAATTGACAAGATGCTTCCAATTGCCAAGATCAAGCTTTTTGGCATACGCTGTGGATCGTATTATGGAACGGAGGTTCAGTCTTATATTTGTCGTCTTTTAAATGGGAGTATGGGACCTACCTCAAGTCATCGACGTGTTCTACCTTTTATGACTCTCCACACGTCTTTGAACAGATCATAGGTTGTTGTCAATTCGTCAAAGTAGCCCAATATCAGCTGGAACTTAATGCTTATCTCCCAGAACTCGGCGCTATGAAGAACATCTGCGAAAATAAGAAAATAATTCTGGACATTAGATGTGTGGGTTCAAACCGAAAGAGCATGGGGTTATTATTCGCCTGATCTTCTGGACTGTCTGTCATCTGTGGAGTTGAGGTAGACGAGCTACAAACGAACATGAAGTTGCTACAGATTCAGATGTTTCTTTGTTTGTTGATAGCCTTGATCTGGTAACGCTCTTTCACCTATTCAAAACCAATCTAAATCTAAATCTAGTAATGTCCTTCTTCACTTCAAGAACAGTCAGTTTAATTTGTTTTTCAACCTCCGTGATTGCCTCTAAAATGCCCGCCTTATACTTAGAGAACGCAGCTTGTCGATACCGTGTTTCATGCGAACTGCATTCGACCGCTAAAAGGTTTATCCACCAGGACTCAGCTTGATTTTGGAAAAAAGCGAACTGACCTTAGCTTCAAATTTTTTTTCATATAAATAGTACAGAAGAAAAGACTCAATTCGGCTGTTCATTCATGTCCGGTATAAAATTGTAAGTCTCTTCTATTCGTCCGAAAAAAATTAAGAACTCCACAAAATAAAACTGTTATGAGAAGCTAGGCCTAGGTTCCTTTACGGGCCTGTTGCATCAACTATTAATTGCTAGCTCATACAAAACCGGTGACATCTGGCAGCTGGCTGATTTCATTCGATATATAGCCAGCTTAATCAATGTTTATTTACACCCACCCTTACGGTGAATTAAAATACGATTGCAGGGGAATAAGCCAGCTTAGAAATCACAACCCTTGGATTGACTTTACTGAATTAACTTAGAAATCACAACCCTTTAACTGATAGATTTTCGTCTAGCTAAGGCCTTAAAGATCCGATCTTTACAAAATCAAAAACATGAGGGTTTGTATTTTTGTGAAAATAGACATTTACATCAAAATCGTAAAGAGGCGAAAGGTAGTCTTAGTTTTGGATAACCAAGTTGTGTTTAGAAAATCAAATTCGTCCCAATTTATTTCAAAAACTAGATCAAGGCGACTGACCGAGAAAGACCCGAAGCCTACATCATCTGCAAAAGTAGTTGGGACGTCCTTAAAGCTGAGTGTAAAAAGCGAGTCTATGAAGGAAAGATAATCGGACCAAGGACGGAACCTTTTGGTACCCCTAAGTTGATAAATAATAAACCTGCGATAGCTTATTCATCAGTCTTCACTGTTTGTGAGCTGTTTTTAAGGTAAGAACAATGAAGTCATGAATTATCACATTTTCAAGTTATTCCAGTGGAATGTGATGATCAACTATATGCGTATTTTTTGAGCTTCGATCTCAGCAAAGCAAAGTAAAGTAAGATTTTCAGCATGCAATTACAACACCTACTGTGAGTCCTCGGTAGACAACGAATAAATACTCGTTGCTTTTTATTTCAAGGGACGTAGTTAATTTTAAACCATTTTTTTAAATCGGACTCGGTCAGAGCCAATTTTTAAGCGTGGTGTTGTGACAGTTCTCCCCTCTAAGTGAAGTTGCCTCCAATAGAACGGAGTTGATGCATAGAGTGGGTAGCTCCATGCCCAAAGACAACCACAACCGAATAAAGCACGCATCTTAAACGTAAAACAGAAAAATGTATTCACACCCGTACGAGTGCGACATCGCACATTTAGCGATGACTTAGAGAAGCCTACATAGCTCATCCAATTATCAAATTTAATTACGCGTCTTGCGACCGTACAAAGGATGTACTCGGAACAAAGATTGTCAAGTTCAAAGTACGTAGAGACACAACTTTATGGCTTATAGCCACTTCCAAGAACACCGCACACACACACAAAGAAAATCATTTAATTATATTAAATAAAAACGCTGCTTCACACTCCAGTTCGGTTAATTGCTGGCAAATGAGTCACCGAGTTGCCAAAAACAATATTTTCGAATGGTTCAAGTGTGCGCGGTACTAATTGGCGGTGCTCCTTATACAGGCGGACAACGAACGTGAATAATCGTTTTACACTGATGGTAACAATGTAAACAGATCCGATCAGCAGTAAATCCCATAGCATCTGTCAATCAATCCATCGCAATAGATAGAATTGGACGTTGCCCGCTTTTGTATTTTCATCTCTTGGCCTTGAACTTGGTCTTACACGATGGTGACGTGGCGGCTGTCTATCTTTTTTAATTATTCAGCAAATTTCGCCCAAAAGACACGCACGAGGTATGCTGTCTTGGAATTCATTTCAAATTCTATGCAAACGTCGTCGCGTCGTTCATTAAACTGCCGCCAAATGTTGGAGCGCGTCGCAAAAGAGGTTCGGCACTGTAGAGCCAGCACAATGCGTGCCGTCATCATCTTTAGTCGCTCACTAACATGGTCTATTGTTGAGCTTGTACATGCACACGCCAGCAGATATACTAACTCGCCTATTGTGTGGCGATCGTTATTTTAACCAACCGCGTATGCAAAGTGGCATTGTGGTCATGCTCTCCCTCGCCCCGATCTGTGTAGGCACTGCGCAAATGGAATACTGATGGGATGCACATTGCACATACTGCAGGAGGAACTGTTTATGTGGTCATCTTTGGTTGCTACTCCTTTTGGGATGCAAATATGCGTGTGAGCTGACTGAAACTGAATCGACTCCCCATTTGCGTACACGTACATCGGGGGCTCATTGTGTGTTATAGTTTACTCGGTATCTAGGATAAGAATCATCCGCCACGATGGCTGCGAAAGCGAAATGGGTTTAAGGGTTTTGCGGGCGCAGCTTTTGCGAACATAAACGGAACGAGATTGTTTCTATTGCTGTGAGGACAGATGACACTGCGCATACGTTCTGTGACATCGGCACTTTTTAACTAGCCGAAATGTCCAAAAGTGAGCTGGTCACCTAAGGCAGATGCCAGACAGAAGGACTCTGCTGGATTTAATTGAATGGAAATAATTGAAGCAGTTGAATATATTTCAGGTGCGGTCTATGGGTGGAACTATTTTTCGCAATCTTAGGAACCTGGAGTTGGTTCGTGTATTCTAAGCTGGATATCTCTTGGCGAAAATCGTGTTTAAAAATGCGGGTGACTTTAAAGACGAAATTTGTTCAACGAGGTATCAGACAGCTTCTACTTCTTCTGTTAATTTTAGACTTCTACACGGGGTAGTATTCAAATTTGCAATGCAGAAAGGCACCTCCACTTTCAGGGACAACTGAGTGTAGTCTCCTTCTCTTATCGCTGTCGTCATCACACAAAAACAAGACCTGTCAGAATAGCTCTTCAGTGTTGATGGGCTTACGTCGAAAATACTTCTAAAATCAATAGCGGTGAAAAAAAAAACAAGTAAAAGTGTTATCATCGGCCTGGCCGATGCTTTGATACCCTCCACTGCGTACAAGTCATGCAAAATACCAGAACTACTTGACCGACATAGCCCATTTTCAATACCAATCTGACGCCGATAAAAAGAAGTCCTTATACCGAATTTCGTTCACCTACGTCAATTACTTTGAGCGCTATCGTGCTTTCAACAGACAGACAGACAGACAGACAGACGGACATGGCTAAATCGATTCAGAATGTGATCCTGATTCAGAATATATATACTTTATGAGGTCTCCGGTGACTCCTTCTTGGCGTTACAAATGTATTGGCAAAGTGAATATACCTTCCTCTGGAGGGTATAACAAGAAAAAGACCTACAACCGATATGGTCTGGAATGACTACGACATAAGCTGTTGCTCGAGGTAGCTTTACTTTGAGGTTAGAGTTTGTAGAAAGTTGTTTCTGGAACTATACAAGTTCAATAACCAAGCTCGAAGCTGGCCATAGAAAAAAACGTCACTTGATGACGGCTTCGTTTATTCAGGCTCTCATGCTACAAGAGATTTTATTCTGCTTTCCGATTTCTTTATTAGAACCATATTTCCTCTGCAGTTCTCGATACGAAAATATGTCCCAAAAAGTATATTGTGCGTGCAGAAAAACTTAGTCAGACTTTGTAAAGTTTTAAATTCGTAGAAAGCTTCAGCCTTCTGTTTGAATCCAGAAAGTTCTTGAGTTGGCTTACAGTCAGATATACCTATCTGTCCCCCACAGCGCTTTAAGCTTAAAAGACTACACTATAAATTAAATTTGGATATTGGGTCTTTTGATTTGCAAATCATGAATATTATGTATTAAAGGAAAAGGCTCAGCGCGAAGGTAAAGCCTGCTTCTATGAGAAAAGTCCGACTGATTTCAGAGGTTTTAGAGAACAGTCGAACTCTGCTCTGAATCGACTCAATTCTTCCATTTACGGCTTCTATATCCTGATCGCATTCAGCTATAGTTTTGATCCCCAGTTAGCTAAACCTTTCTAGAAGCATGCCCATGCGCACAATATACATAGAGGAAGATGCAAATGTCTAAGCTTGGCCTTAAGGCTGCATTATAGCACCCAAGTCCATTCCGAAAATGTGGCATTGCCAGAGATATGTAATATCAAATCCAGTTGTTCCAGGCAGCTTAACTTTATCTTTTCAGCAGCCTTATGATAGCCGCAGTCAAAAGAAATGGAGACAAAACTTAAGCAGCTCACAAACCTGCAAGGCATAGTCCCCTTCCTTTCCAGTCTTCAAAAAAAAAAACCCCTTTCAATAATTTTGCCAAATAATATTATTCCCACAGTTTTGAACAAAAGCTTATGAGTCGAAGATCTATAGAGCTAACGTGTTAGCTTCGACTAAACTTCAGTTTTATACTTCAGCCTTGGTCCAGCTTTTATGATAAAATCCAGTAAACTCACAACTTCTCCTGAATTTAGGCCGCTTACCTTATTTCTGCTTCAAATTTGATGTAAGTCGGGCTTTGTAAGCTAGGTATATAAGCTGCTCGAAAGTCCCAGGAGGTTAAACATGTTTTTAAGCCGAAGACGAACATTTTTCATCTGGTCTCAGAAGGTAGCTGCATGCAAAAAAATAACTAACGAGACAGCAAAATCTTGCACACGTCGGGCTTGAATATTTGAAGATTCATAGTGAAGATGCACTTAGAGTTATGACTTTCAAATTGTGGCGGCTGTGAAAACCTATATGCATTCTTTAGAGGTCCCGTCGTAGTTTTAGCGTCCTTATTGGAACCTTTTTTGATCGAATTTTTGCAACTCATTATAGACTTGTCATAGAAGGTTTTACGAACTTATAAAAGAAGTGTCTTTTTACGGTTTTATTTCTGGTGTAGCGAAGTGCTAAGCAGAGTAAATCCTACGTTTCAGAATAATTATGAAGTCATTCCTCTGTGCAGGGAAAAGAAGTATCGAATGGACTTACACAAAATATAGTCATGCAGTACGGACACACATTATCCCCCGTTTATTGCGACTACATTTTATTTTTCCCTTAAGATAAAGCGGGGACCAAAAAACTCACATAAAGAGGTCCTCTACAAGAAGTTGAAGATCTTTGAAGGCCTTCGAACACGAGATACTACTTTTATAAAATCGCGGTACCAAAAATTGAGAAACAAAGAAATTCTCTCACTTTAGTCGACTTTGAACTTTCTACATATATGCACAAATCTAGAATACCAATAGGTAAGCGAGACGCTGCTCTGCAAGCCAATATGTGCGACAAAAACCCCCCCCAACGAGCCCATATTCCTTTAAAACTGCAGCCATATTTATTTGCGACCAAATAAAACCAATCGACTGCAAAATATTCCGTTTGATCATGTGTTCAAAACCTCATAACCATCACCTGACGTTCAACACCAGTAACCTCTCTAGAAAGTGGCATGCAAAGCTCGTTAAAACCTCTATCACACCTAGTTAGGCGCCTACTCTCAATTATTTTCGCACTTTCACACTTAACTAGTGCTGGCCAAGTTACGGTTCAATTTTCATCCAGGAAATCATAGCCCAAAGTTTAATTGCCACTTAGGCCGGTGCAACTCCCCCAAATCCACTCTCGGTTTTCGATTTTTGCTAGCCGACAGAGCGAACAAGAAGAAAAAATTCGCAACCATCATTAAGCACGTACTTAAAATACCAAAACCCAACCACCATGAGACAAAATTTTCCCTTTTTATTGCAGTCGTCGGTATATACCATCTTCGCCCCAACACTTATTGCACGAATGCTCTTGGACTCATAAACTCAATTCGTTTGGTCTTAATAAACCAGCCAACTAGAAGATATGCCAGCCCAGCGAAGCTCATTGAGAAGCAACGAGGAACACGGCAAAAAAAAACACGAGCACTTTCTCCGATACTTTATATACACAACTACAGTATCTAGATACAAAAGTTATAATGGAATTCACTTTTCATCGACTGCATTGTGCAGCGGCAAACCTTCCCCCAAAACAATTGACCCCGATCTATGGAAAAATCAAAACCCAATCGAGACTAAGTATTCCGTGCAATTTAGTGCACAACCACCGGGAGTAGGTGGGTACACTTTGGGGCGCACGCTGTTGCTGGTAGGTGAAGTGCGGTCTTAAAATCCGCCGTCGCAACATAAAACCCAGTGAGGCTCTGCCCAAGCGATGACATCGATTGGCAAATCGGGGGGTGGAGGAGACCATTAAAATGAGACTCCCCTTCCACCTAGGTGTGTACCCACTAAGTCGGTCTGTCGTTGCCTGTCCCTTTCTTTGTCGTCAACGACACGCTTGTTTCAAGTGCACCACGAGTACGACTACGGGCACGAGTATTCTGCCCGATTCAGCATTAATCCCATCGATAGATGCGATACGACCACTTTGGTATATACGGCTACGGCTACGGATACTGCTGCTCGTATAATTCCTTTTTGTCAATTGAAAACGATTTTGCAGGTACATGTCGACTGCGGGACAGCATGTGAACATTTAAACAGACCAATAGCCCATGACTGCGGTGGATAAAGGATAAGAACATGCCACAGACAGTGGAGCGGAAAAAATCTGATTAAAAGTTGCCTTTCCTTTTCATTGGTCATAAACAAAGCCGGGCCAAGGAGGATGCCACAAAGGCAACCGGCCGAGAAGACCGCATGAGGAATGTTGGCTGCCTGCAGATAAAAGGGAAATTTCATATTTCCTTTGACACAATCTAATGTTGGGAGCGCGCACGTTTCTACATGTAAATGGAATCGGCTTCGAATGCACGTATAGACGTTTATGACATAAATTGGATTTTATTGTGTGTACAGAGCTCCTCTATATATAGGGCAAGTCAATGGGGATGTGCTTGTGCAATAGTGCGCAGCGAGGTTTCGAATACTGTGGTTGAAAGGCTTTTTTGTTTTCACTTTATGAAGCCGACGCGACGTCCTTTTATCGCTTTAAAAGATGTCAAGTCGACCTGCAAGGCTGACCTCTTATCTCCTGTAAGGGAGAAGATGGACATAGAAATGAGGTTCTGGTGGAGGGAATGGTCCGTTTTGAATTTTGCATTTTCAAAAGACAATTGACGAAAACGTGACAAACTTTCCCATTGAGGTTTCGCACAGGACGCGGTCCAACGTATAAAAGCAGTGCACCCAATTGTATAATGTCGACACAATTCGTTGCAAAAAGCAGACTTCCAAAAGCCAAAGATTATCGGAAGCTAAAATGGACCTTTTGCGCCATCATCTGCATTTCACTGTTCTAAATATATAAATGTAGGCACTTCTTCTTCGAAAAACCCTTCTGCGCACGACGGCATTTCTTTTTTGCCTACAGGACTTCAACGCACTTTTTGTGCCGCAAAATCCTTGCGATCAATACGAATTTATCATTTTGATAACATCCTGCCACATGGTTGACAATCAAACCGCACAAGGTACAAATTAACTCGACACCGACCCGATTTATTATAGCCAAATTATCTGCGACGCAGAACCCAACTCATGCTTGCTCTCATTTATCTACCTCGATAAAGCTATCCCTATATCTAAACGAAACATCCGAAATCCTTGCTATACAAGGCTGAGAACCGATAAAAAACAAAATGAAACACAAGAACGCTTTGAAAGCATTTTGTATCGCTCGTGAGCCCTATACGACAAATTTTAACACACGCCAGAGGTATCCGTCTGTCACAAATTGATTGATGGTACCGAAAAATGTTTGCTTGATGGTCAGATCCGTTGACGGTCTTTTGGTTTATCTGTCCATCTTAAATGGAGGATTCTGAAAAAGCGAAAAAATAAAACTCGCAGTTGACCACCGAAAGGAGACCTTTTCTAATTTATTACGATCGGATTTCGAAGAAAGATCCCATGTGCTGTGGCATGAGTTTCAAGGTCAGGGTATGAGGCACATGATGGGAATTCTAAGTTGTCAGAACGGGGATCACATCGCAGACATTCACAGGCGCACTTTGTGGGAATTGAATTTTGCAAAAGGGCTGGTGGTGGGGTCAGCAATGGGTCAGTAAATACCTACAGATCAACTTTGTTATACTGAACATGTACAAATTCAACAGATGGCGCTTTAGAGATGTTCCAATTTGTTTGCAAAGTAAGGTAGAAAAGCCCAATAAAACTATCCCGAGTGAATTTCTGAATTTAAAAACAATCAGCCTGAAATTATGCACTTATTTGGTGTAAACTGGTGTCTTTGATAATGACACTAGAATTTTGCCATTCAAACAATTATTTATTTAGCAGTAGTAGTTTCATGAACACATCCACAGTCTACACTAACCCCCTCATTAATAAACGCTGAGTAAAAGTTATCAACTCGTTATTCAGAAGTTACGTCAAATTTTTGTATGCCATCTGATGTCTAGTAGCTAACTAACTTGTGCGCATTTGTTTATTAATACGGGGGTAAATGTGCCAATTTGAACTGTCGTTATTTCTGCCAACTCACACTTGGAATAAAAAACCTATTGTGAATGTTAGAAGTGTCAACTTCGATGCTTTGAAGCTCCCTTTAAATCACAGACAAAAATCTTTAATAAAACAGACCCACAACACCTGCTGCCTTGCCACATTTACTGTCCAAGTGTCTACCACTAAATCACATGCTATACCCACCTCCCCAACAGATGGCGGCACTCCCTCGCGTAAAAATCACAATCCCACAATCGCAATCGATTAAATAAAGCAAATATAAAAGTTCTGCAGTAATTTTTTCGCAAGAACAACAAAAATTATCGCACACTCATTCCGAAATTACGTTATAAACAAAAATCACACCGATTTTGGAGTGCATACACTTTTTTAACGCTTCCGTTGTTCCTTTCAAATCCGAGTAACAGTTCCTTTTTCACGAAAATAAATTCCAATGATTAACGATCTTTTTTGTTCAATTTCAAAGAACGAATGCATTTTGATTGTTGCATAAGGGTAAGCTGTTGGTAATTATTTCCCCAGGGACTGACACGACCGTGTGCATGACGTTAATAATGATGGTTGTGTACCTATACCTATATGTTTTTATTTTTATTTTTAAAATTATACACTCTGGTGGCACATAATGATTCTTTGACGAGAAGCGCGTTTGAACTCGCATGAACTTTTTTTTGGGCTTCGGTCACAGGCACCGCAAACGTGTTCCGTGTGAGTGGGTTCTGGGTTGATTGGGGCGTTCTTTATGTGTGGGTTATGAAACACAAATAACGGGCTTGGGATATTTTCAATGGGATTGATTTAAATTTAAGGATAAGGAAGGATGCGCGAACGAAAGGAGGTCAGAGCCAGCGATCACGTAGATTGGGGGTACGGTGTTGAATTTCAAATGATTTTGATTTTTTGCGTCAGATAAATGCGAGATGTTTTATATGAGCTGCGTGTGACAGTTGTAGTGGGATATATTTTGAATGCATAATTTTCGTTTCATATTCCTTGGAAAACGAATTTTGGAACACCATGCTTGTAAATAAGTCGAACGTAGAATTTATTGTCTCATTTAATCATCTATTACAGAAAGAGCTGTTAGATGACAGATACATTTTTGGAGCACTCAGCAGTGCCAAGTACTTGTTGACTGTCAAGAACAGTCATTCGTTCTACTTAAGCTTTGGCACTGGTGCTTCTTTATTTTCATACAACTATTACGAATAGGGACACATTTCAAAGCTTTTACTTAATTTTTACTGACGATATCCCTCAAATCACAAGATATTATTACAAATTACCCATCTGTCATCGCAGGCCATGTAAACAATGATCACGAACCCACCTATTATAAAATTCAGCACACCATTCAGCACAATCAAACCGAACCGACATTGTTCCACATCTGTCAATTTTACCGTTTTCCTTGTTTAATTTGAATTAATTCAAATGTTATTGAACTGCAATATGTTTGTAGCTAATTGGATTTTTTGGGAAAGTTTGACAGGAGCTTATGTCAATGTCGCTTAAAATGGTAAACATAAATTCTCATCAATATCAAAAGAATTAGAGGAGACTGACACTTTCAATAATTTTTATCATCCATGCTGATTGTTACATTAAAATGTTGCCTTTGCGACATTTACCTACATATAAAATTGTCTATTGTGACCTACGAAATATTTAATGCAAAAGTTAAAAGCGATTATTCGTAAGACGCTTCAAAAGTTATGGAATAATGTCTTCTAACTGAATATGATGTCGCCTGATGTTGTAAATATTTGGATTCAAATTAACTGTGAATGATCTCTAAGAATATTACTCGTTTTATTAACTTTGAGAGTCGTACAACGCGGTCTACTTCTCCCTACTTAAATTTTAATGTTAATTCAAATTTAATTGAATTGAAACAAACTATGTATGTATGTACTCTAATTGAAATGGAAAAGTCTTTATTAACTATAAAGCCTTGAACTATGCAGCACATTCGTTCTTTTGTTAAATTTGAATTGTTTAGACTTTAGAGACTCACCAACTCTGTGTTTTGTTTATGGTTTGTGATAAAACATCGAACTACGGGATTTCCTGCCACGTATATCGGTTTTGA
Source organism: Cheilosia impressa (assembly GCA_948293265.1). NCBI lineage: Eukaryota > Metazoa > Arthropoda > Insecta > Diptera > Syrphidae > Cheilosia > Cheilosia impressa. The sequence continues at coordinate 13,250,210 of OX411883.1, forward strand.
AATTATTCAACAATCGGTACAGTAATAAAATGACAGAAAAGTCTGCGGAAAAGTCACTGCGAAAAGTGACATTTCAAATTAAATCAAATAAAATCGACATTTAACAGAGACTTAGAAGTTGAAAAAACCTTCCTCTAAAAATATATACGAACCCGAAACATGCACTAGTTTGGTAACTTCTTGTTATAAACTCGACTGAACACTACAAATGTACAAATGTCAATAACTTGAACTGTCAGATTTTAGAATTTTTTTATTTATTTTAATTTATCCAATACATTCTACGCCTTTGGAGTGTTTCTTGTCAAAATTTTGATAATTTTATGTCTGCTTACGAGTAGATATGTTAACGGACCTAATTGCAAGTTCGCTGGCTTAAAAGCTGTCATAAAACATCAGATATTATCAAATTCAACAAATTTTCTCAATCGCAAAAATAAGAATCATTTCTAATCATTATCTTTGGTATCTAAACACAATTTTCAGAATCGTAAATATTTCCCTAAGAGAGTATCTATTGTGACCCATACAAAATTGAAAGTTAAAGCTGATAACTTATAAAGCCCATTTATTTGATTAAAAGACGTGTCTGAAAATGGAATTCGGTTTTTTTGGAAAGTGAGTCCCTAAAAATCACGGGAGTTTAACATTTACTATCGCCATTGTGAACTAAGTACTCCTATGTGCCTACCACCTAGCACATCTTTTTGAATTGGCTTCTAAAAGAACCCAAATGCAATAAGTAACAGCCGCATAAGTCGACGCACGAAAATTTGTTTGAAAAACAATTCCAATTCGATTCGCAGTCGGAAAAGCACATTGTCCTTAGTCCTCCTTTAGAACTACATGCCACCATTTGGTATAAATAAATATTTCATCACCACACACGACAATAAAACCCTATTGTTAGCAAATCAAGTCATAGGTACCAACAGCAGAACAACTGTGAATGCCCCCTAACAAAGTACTTAAATCAACAACAAACAAAAAACGGCTTATTTAAATAAAACCCATTCATATACGGAACGACGCGACGCGGCGCCTATCTCCCGTGATGTCAAATAAAATTTTATTTTTATTTCCTATTATTTGCTGGCGGTAAACATTTGAGATTTAACAGCTCTAACACTTAATCCAAATTTAATCTGTCGTCAATTAACGCGTGAATTTGAAAAGTCGTAAAACCGCTTTATACACACAGCCACCCCGCTCCATCGTGCATCAAATGTCAATGATAATGAATCACTTAAACGACCTGACAGACGGTTTTCTGCTTGTCAAATAATAAATACGCACACGGCTAATTGACACCTCAGTGAGACATTGGAAACACAGTCAAACAGAAAACAGATATTCGTATCCACAGAGAGTGGTTCGTGGTCGTGTCCGTCATGATTGACAGCACGATGGCAGATGAGCTGTTTAATGGGAGCGACATGGTCCGTGAAGTGACGTTCCATGTAACTGTCAATAAATTCAAATTTCTATTTAAGATGCACAAAAAGACACACTCACAGCTCATTGTCCATTCATCACAAAACAGCACACAAACTCGGACTAATCATTGTCATACCAGTGTGTTTACCTGTCAAGCGTGCGGATGATTCAACTTTGGCTTTAATGGTTAACACAGAAAAGGCCAGCAACAACAACTATAGTATGGTGGTTTCCGATCCACAGCTTTTGTTTTGTCTTGTCTTGGTTCGTAAGAAAATCCAAAACTTTTAACCGACTGAACCGGTCGATCGTTTGGTCTTGGTCTGTCTGTGCTGGTCCTCCTCCGGTATGATGAGATGGTGTTGGCGGTTGTAAAGCGAAGAATTACTTCATTAAGCGTTTTAGTAGTCGGTAAAGAACACTTTCGATTGGATGTGCCAATTTCATATCGCGCAAGGTGATTAGTGCAAGTCGAACAATAGAGACGGAAATAGATCGTAGAAAATTTAACTTTTGACTTGTAGCGTTAAAAAAAAAATATAAAAGTCATCAACCCAGTGTTTGTCAGTGAAGTGAGCATTTTTGTGACAGTTTGGTTTGGTGATGCCAATTATTGTTTGGAATACTTAAACTGCGGTGAATAGAAAGTGGATTGGAGGTGAGAGTTTAAACGGTTCTTAGTGGGTGGGCAAATATTTTGAAGTGTGGTGAAACTTTGCATGGCATGCGTAAGATTGCGAAATGATTCACTGACAAGTTGTCACCCAACACTGTTTGCAGCAACAGACCCCTCGGAGTCAAACTATCATTCTTGCTTTTATTTTTGGCACCAACTGAAAGGGATGGAGAAAATTATTCGCAACATTCGTAAAAGTGACACATTTTAAGTGTTTATTTGAATTGAATTTGTTGACTTCTATTTGTCAGCGTTCCGCATGACAGAATTACTCAAAACGGCGCTTTTCGTCAGACTAATAAAACTCCCATCATCGACGATGGATGCATGCAACTTCGATTAAATGGCATCATTGACGAGGGAACGACTAAAGGGTTTTTATGCGCAACCATTGCATCTAGAAGACCAATGCAAAATGGGTGCTTAAATATTATCTCTATTTTGAGCTGTTCTTGACGTACAACTAACTGAAATGGAATTCGTCCTGCAGAAGAAGACTTTTGACTTTAAATCCGAGGGATTTGATTGGAAATTTTATGTAAGAAGGAGTTGTTTCTCACCCGTGTATTTCCAACAACCCTTACTTTCAAAGACATGGTATTTCCAAATAAAAGATGATAATTTCAAATCCCAGTAGAAGAAACTATTCTTTGACCATTTGCCTTTGTAATGAGTTGCAAATTTTTGAAATGGACGAGCCAATGTAGTGAGCCACAGCTTGTTGTGAGCCTGCAACTATTTCAACTAAAAAATTGTCTTCCTTCGAATGTTCTATCGGCTATCACCACCCCCAACAAAATCCTTGCAAGCAATTCCAGTCCATAAATCATTTCTGAGTCATCTGCAACAGATTTGATTTCATTTTAGAGAACTTTTCACTGTATCATCAGTGCCATTATGAGGATCATTTCAACCGCACTGATGGCCATTAAGTGGCTTGCTTCCCTATGGCGCAAACGTCGTATCTGTCTGCGAGAAAGCAATTTCCCTATAAGGCCTCTCTAATGGTCCAAAGTCAATGCGACTTCTCCTTGGTTGTACCATCGCAATCCCACTCACACTGACACTTTAATTGCTGCAAATGGTAAACTTTTACGATTGCATTTCTTTAATTGACGAAAGCGATCCGCTCTACAGGGCAGTTTTATAGTCTTCATCTGGGCGGCTAAGTGAATTCTTTCCCATTGGGATCCCATATGGCGTGACATCGCACAGAGAAAAGATGTCGAGTTTATTACCAGCACATGGCCAAGGGGCACCAGCAACCATCTTCATGTCTACTACGCGCATCCCCATGCCTAGGTTGTGCGGATTTTTGTATTCCTCCCTCCTCGCATCGATTAGATCATTTTTTATCATTTTATAGATGCGCCAACCTATGGGTTGTTATACTGTAGATGGCCGCCTATCGTTGGACACATGTTGCAGTGGGAAAAAAATATGCAGTGCATGTAGTAAGGGACAATCGGAGCCGGGGTATAGGTGAGAGAGAATGGAGAGAATCCTTTTTTGTATTCACAGCCCAAGGTAACAACCTGCCTATTCCACCGGACGAGAACATGCAAATGTGGATGGGGTTGTCTTTCTTTTCTGATAGGAAGAAACGAGCGTATTCTTTAAAAAGTTGCCAACATAAAATCCTTGGAGGTACGTGTTTTTGCTGAAAACATCTCGGCGTATTCATCTCATGAGGTGTTGTTTATGGCGCAATAAAAAAGCCCACTTTTGACGGATGCAATTTGCGTTGACGACCAAGCTATGCGATTTAAAGTGCAGCAGGATGCGGCAGTCGGTATAGGATATATTTACATATTGTATGATGAAGAGCACATTCACACACAGGCCTGGGTGTTGAATGTAGGATAGTAAGGAGTTTTTATCTTGAGGTTTAAGTTCTTGCTGGTATCATTTTGTACCGATTATTTTTAACAGTGGGTAATTCTATGGACTTTTGCTGAAATTGCAGTCCAGAGTCAGACCTGTGTGACAAGGAGCGAAATAAATAATTGGCGCAACAGGTTCATATAGGACAATATGCCAACCTTATGTTTTTAAATATTTTTCCGACAAAGCACTTTTATTATAAGGGAACTCTTCTACATTTTATTCTTTTGCATAATTGTTTAAAATATTCTACAAAATAAAATGTTATCCCTAACTACAAGTGACAGCACTTCCTTGAGTCGCATGGATAACACACAATCCGACAATCTGATATCAGCACGCAATTACCTTTGCAATCCCTGGCATGATTTGGAAGACAGTAACATCCAAATGGCGGTTGTATATGAATTATTTTGCATTTTGTTCCTAGATCCTTGCAATGTGCATCGCAGTTGGGCGCTTGTCCCTGATAGAGGTAAATTTCGTTCCGGCCACAGATTGTTGGAGGCCTGACATCAGCTGAAAGAAGATCTCTTTAGTCAGATCAATAAATAGAACCATGTAAACGTCAGTGTACTCACCCACAGCACCCGCAACGATTACAATGCTCACGACGAAAACGAACTTGTACATGTTTAGAGTTGGCTTTCTAGATTGCGACTTGACATTGAAATTGTTCTGCCACTCAATTTATAGTCCGACTTGTGATCACAACATTTGTACCAGCTGCTGATGTGCATGAGTTCATGACACCCGTTTATTGAAACATAAGTACTCCGACCCAAGCTTTGCAATTGTTTGCTTATAAATCTCATACTCGAAGTTCATTTGGAGGCAGGTACTCGTTATTACACTGTGCAAATATTGTCGGATCAGCCATTCAAATGATTGGCAGTCAATATTTATTGTCTTACAGCTGCAATCGGATGTAGATAATGGCCAACATATTATTTATAAATATCAATCAATCAGTGAGAGAAATGCACACGCGCTTCGTGAACAAAGTCCAATAAAGTTTTGTCGAATGGTATACTTTTCAAGCGGATGACCAGTTTCGCCTGGGGGAGTAGAAAATTCTTTGACAGCTTCTGGTGGAACTTTATGTTCCACTTAGGGACGAGTACGACTCTTATCGATTTAAGTTTTACTTAAATACTTATGGGCTACTTTGTTTAGGGCATAAACTGTCACATAAGAGTTTATGTGGAACTTAATTCGCTATGAGTCGTATCAGCAAACGGCCCTTAGATTTATAAATACATAGCTTATAGAAATATTTAAATAGTATAGTACTAGTAGTAAAATTAAGTTTCGACATTTAATTTACGGAAGATCACAATTGCAAAATTTGTATGAAAAATAAAGCCCATCTGTAAATTTAAGGGTTTTCCAATAAGAGGTGTTATTTTGGTATTCTAAGAAAAATGTAATTTTTTGAGATAAATGAACGGATGTTTATTTCATAATAAAGAAGAAGGTATGCCGTTAATAATGAAAAACAACATCAGCCAAATGGCCACCACGAGCACGCATACAGGACCATATCCTTTTCATGAAATTTTCCATAACACTTTGTTTTCTTCAACACTTTGGGCTACAGCAGCAATATTCTCAGTTGTTCTTGAGCCACGTGCACGGGTTTTATTCTTCACATCACTAACTTGTCCCAACAGCTTGAATTGTTCCACCAATTTCTGTATTGCGGTCCGACAAGGTGCTTCACGACGACCAAAAAATGTTTTAATTTTGCGAACTGTGACTGCAAGATTTTCACCATTTTTGTAGTGAATTTTAATAATTTCAATGCGTTGTTGAAGCGTGTATCGTTCCAGTTTTAGTAATGGCGTAGTTTCTACTTTTCAAATGTCTAAGAATAAAAGCTGCAAAAGTGACAGCTACCGAAATAGCGGGTCATTCACAATAACACCTCTTATTGGAAAACCCTTTACTACCTATTCGTCGCGTCGTCGGCAAAATAGTCTTCTAATTTTGCCCCAGGTGAACAATCAATACGTGGCGGGATTTGTTTTAGTTTCTCATGCAAAATTGACTTAATAATTCTGTAAACGCATAGCGAGTTCACGGATTTGGACCAGAATGCACTCCTGCACTTAACAAAATGGCTGTTATTGCCTAGTGAAGTTGTTGACGTTAGTGAAGCATTAAAAGTACGGCAGAGGACGCACGCAATATCACGCAGGCTATTTTATTTAGGACTTTAACATTTAGCGTAAAAAAAAACAATGTATAGGAACTTCCGGCTTATTTCCACTGTCCGACTTGGTACAACCTTTCTGGCATAAGAAGGATTCTCAATTATTCCGCTCGGAACCGGTACGAAGTTGTAGCACCCTTTCCCTAGCGTTCTATACGTTCATGGACTTGCCAATGATTTATCTAATTTGTTCTATATCGCAGCATCTTTGAAGCAGCTTTTGCAAAATCAAACTGACGTAGGCCATCATATTTTTCCATTTCCTTTATTAAAATTACTGAAAATACCTTTTATCGTCTACATTCACCGTGACGATATTCCGATCTACTGAAAGGGGGTTTCTTGTTTAAATCGTTCACCGCCATTTTAAGATTGACTCAAGCAAAATTCCTCTGCGGTGTGAGTTAATCGATTCAAAAAAAAAAACGGACCCCCGACGATCGTGTTACGGCTAAATCAAATGCAAAATTCCAATGTCGCATCAATTTGTCATTTAATTCATGTGAAACCGTCAGATCAACACCACCATTGTCGCCACACATGCATACGCATGTACCTACATATTCTTACTCATTAAACATGAAGATGGAATTTAATCGTCCTATTAACGGGCAAAATCGCTCGAGGAATGTTTTTTTTTTACATTTACACAGCGGCGCGCAAAAGCGTTGCGCATATTAAGTCGACAGTTTGTGAATTCACGCATATCGAATGAGCCTTTGGGATCAGCAGTACCAGCTGCAGGTCGGCTTAAAAATTTCCCTTTCATTGAGAATTTTATTCGCATATCCGCGATCCGCCGACGACGACTTGTTGACGCCTCACTGCACGAGCGATACTCGCTTTCAATTTTATCTCACACAAGTGTCATTTGCCAGGAATTTCAGTTTCACATTCGGGCGGTGTGTCTGTGTATCGGTATAAAATATCGGTTATTATTTAAATTAGTGTGGGTAGGTTTATTGAGTGTTGACCATGAATAAAAATCGACATCAATGGAATACCAAGTGTAAGTGGGTTCGATTTATCAATTCTTCTCCGCCGCCACATGAAGTCATCTAACAAATGACGAGTTCAACGAATTTTAATTAACCCCAGCCATACGTCACTCGGCACAAAGAATGCCCTTAAGTCCTTCTGCCAGACGGCATAAATGCGAGAGAGTCTATAACAAAATGGGCATCGACAAACAGGAACAGATGCGCCATAGGTATAGGAGTTGTTGCGGATGACTTTGAATTGGAATTTCTATATAAATTCTATACCCAAAGAACGAACTACTCATCAAGACGTAGAGGGTTCTGTGAAAGACATACGGCGTGGGGATTTCAAAAGACGAACAACTTCAACTTCAGCTAGGATGTCAAAAGGTCATTGAGGATTTTCCCCTTCCTTTGATGGAGTTTGTCTTTTTTTCTTCTCAGTGTGTGTGTGTGTATAGTATATAAATGGATCCAACTAACCAAATTCATGGAGGTTCTTCGAAGCAAACATGAAATGGATTTTTTGTTTTCGCTTCCTTTCTAAACTAAGTGGCATTGAATGGAGTCTTTGGCTCTTAAGGAATTCTTGTGAATACGTCATTCATTAATCATCCTTTCAGATTTCTTATGCAGGCAAAGGCGAAACGAAGATAAACATCGATGCTTGAGTATCCTTTTACCCGTGTGTTGTGTTGGTCGGGAACTTTGCATGCGGAACTTTCTTAGCAATTAGATTGGGGTTCCAGTTTTTTGACTTCCGGTTGCTTGGTGAAGGGATGTGGCTGCTTTGTAAGTTAAAGGATGCTTTGCAGGAACTACAAGGCGCTGCTCCCTTCAGCTGCTATAAATAAAACCACACTCAATTTACATACCATTTCCGCAATATAGTTCATCTTCGCATGACAGAGAGAGAGAGGGAACTGCAAGCACCTTACTGCATGTGACACTTTTTGAATCTTCCATTGGAAAAGGCACACTTTTCGGTTTTTTTTTTTCGATTTATTTTCGCAGAGTGTCTTGCGAATCGCCTTCATCCTGCCATACCCCCAAGAGCTCGCTGATCAAATCGGATTTTATTTTCCATAATTTCCGTCACCGCTGCTCCTGTCTATCTATGTATCCCTGGAGAATTACAAATGCAGAATAATAACAATAAAAAAGGATTCTTCTTCTTCGTCTTCGTCGTCGTCGTCGTCTTGTTGCTGTCGACTGTCGTCCAAATGGGAATTCTTCACTTTTTACTCGATTTGTGTTCTCCCATTTCCTACTTACATCATGTTTTTGTTTGAAGTCGTCTTCTTTTGATTGAGATAACCACTGCCTCGTATATACGAGAAGCCACATTGTCATCATCAGATAAAAGATACAAACGCAACAAAAAAAAATAGACGATTGTTGTCAAAGAGATTCCTTTGTAGTCGACGCGAGGACCTAGAAATTGGAATACAAAAAAAAAGACAAAGCAGTCCTTCCACTCGGTTTTTATGTGTGACTCTTCAAATTTAATAAAAATGCGTCCTCTCTATATGCGGTTGCGTCGAGGAGCGCTGGAGTTGCAGGGAAAAGTTCATAAAAATGGAAATTAGTCCCGAGCTGATCCAGAATTCTAGATGCGAAGCATAGACGTCCTTCCACTCTTTCTTCTGGCATTGCAATAACTTTTGCGGGGAATATATTAAGAGTCGGAAAATTTACAACCAACCGCAAGTAGGAAAAACAAGATTTATGACTGACGGCTAGGGTGCTCTCGCAGCCAGGAGGAGTGCGCTCCCTAGAACATGTAATTAAAAATCATTTAAAATTTCAATTTCGATGGTAAACTGCTGCGCACATAGGTTGGTGCTCTTCTTGTTCTTATTTTGCAACCGATTTGTTGCAGGATGCCACTCATATCCGTAATTTTTTATTTTTTTTCCGCCTAAGCAAAAGTAGATGATTTAAAAATTTTCGCTGAGAACTCCATGAGACCTGAAAAGGTTGTTTGTAATTTTTTCCAACACACAGATCATTTTTGTTTGTGTACATCATTTTTTGACGATCTTCCCTCTCTTTTGTTTCAGATTTTCCGCCAACTCTACCGAATGCAAGTAAACGCCGCAACGACAGTAATTTCTCCCCAATTGGCCGCATCCTCGCATCCCGCCAACAAGCAACATCCACCTCTTCACTATTCTCCATCGGCAACATCGTTCAGCAGCCCGCCACCACCATCGACACCGCCGCCACCGCCAGCTATCACTCAATGAAAAACACACTTGATTAATGTTAACTTCGCGCGAATCAAGGTGTTATCATTATTTCAGAAAGAAGCGATGGCCGCTACCGATGGCCAAATAATATTGGCTGCGTCCCGTTTCGGGGATACAGTACCAGTTTACCTGCGCGACTTTTCCAAGCAGCAGCTGCCCGCCGTCGCCAAGATTGTCAAGGGTCAACATCAGAATCTTGGCGTTCCGACTTTATCGAACCCCTCGCTGCAGAGTACCGCCCTATTTCTAAGCGCTGGCAAGAAGTATCAAATCCTCGCCCAACCGATCAAAATCAAGGAGGGCCGCAAGCCAACAAATGTCGGCGCTAAAGTGCTAATACCGGAAACTTATCCGGGCTACTTTGAGTTGCTCAGCGAGGATGGTCGTTCGACACGATGCATTGACTCGGTGATGGAGTTGTCGAAGCGACGGAATCTGCGTGTTCTTGTGCGCGAAACATTCCGCTGCACGCAGATGAACAAGACCATCCATGCAGGTGAGCTGCTGACCACAATGAACGACAACGGCAAGTATCTGCAGTGTCGAACGATCAAGGATGAGATTGTCAATTTGCCACTCGAAACCAAAGCAAAGTTTTCACCCATCGCCAAGGAGGATAGCATCAGTGGTGTGCATTCGGTGAAAAATTTATTACTCAAACGTATGCCAGTTATTGTTAGGTAAGGACTTGTGTGGACAGTTTTTCCTTGATTTCAAAAGTTGTAACGAATGTTTTCTCTTGCAGATTAGTCCATGGGAGCGCCCCGAAAGGCCTGAAGCAACCCTTTGTGCCGGAGCTTCGTCTGCTAGGCTGTGTGGAGATTGATCGGGTATTCGCACTGCCCCTGCAGAAGGATACCGACCTAGTGCCAGTACCGCTGAATGCGAAAATCAAGCTACAGCGTTCGAAGAACATGGAGCAGCTGGAGCATTTCATCGAGTACTCGCGTTTTCTGGACAAGGCGCAGCGATTGTTGTCGGATGCGCGTGATCGGCTACAAATTGTCGACATGAAGCTCTCCGAGAAGGAAAAGAAAGACTCGAAGTTTAGCAGTCGAAACAAGCTGCCAATGGTATTGACGGCATCGTCGGCGGGTGTTCTCGAAAATGGCTATGTCCTGCGAAAGAGTGCCAGCCTGGACTCGTACAGCAAACAACAGATGCAGTCGACGACACAGATCGCCGATGAATACAACGAAATCGATCACATCTACGATTATGTGCGCGGATTGACACCGCTGTCGAAGGGTTTGACACGTTTTGAACCGATCTGTGAGTCACCGACACTGAAGTCACAGGCGACAACCGACAGCGGCAACTACTGCAGTCTGATACGTGTCAGCAGCACGAGCAATAGCCACAATAACAACAACATTACCACGAATAACAACAACAACAACAACAATTATAGCAGTCTAGAGTCGAACAAACACAACAGTAGTCATCATAGTAGCAGTAATCATCACCATCATAACCATCATTCGAGCAATATCAATAATCACCATCACCATCACCATTCATCGCAGCACCAGCAACAACATCAGCATAACCACAACAGTAGCAGTAGTAATAACAGCAACAACAACAACAACAACAATCACAATCAGTCACAACAACAACAGCAACCGCAAATAATTCATTTGCAAGCCCACTACAACCACAGCCATATTCAGGAGGACATCAAGCCCGTGCCACCGCCAATTGAGACAATTCCTGGTAAGAAACTGCCAGAGAAGCGACAACGGCCAACACTACCAAAGCTCTATGTGAAGAATAACTCGTCGAGCAGTAGTCATCATTCTAAGGTTTTAAGTAATTCACCAAATTTAGTAAACGGTAATTCACCAATTAACGCTGCCATTAATGGAAAGGACTGCGGTCTGGAGCCGCAGAGTCCGCTGTTTCATATAAGGTTAGTATGGCTACGTGTATCTAAAGGCCCTCGGTCAAGTTAAGCTTGGGTAATGCAGATCACAGATTGTATTTAGGTCCTGAACCCTTGTGGATTATAAATTTTAAAACTTCATTCGACAGTAGATATTTGAGAGTTGTTCATAAGCTTTGTAAAAATTCTAAAATCAGCTTCTGCAAGTGGCAAGCTCCTACGCAAAAGTGGTAGACCAATTTGTTGGAAAAACTTTGAATAATCCAATCACCGCAGTTTTGTCTGCACAATAAATTTAAGTGATTTTTAAAACTCAAATATTTCAAAAACGAGGTGTATATACAAAAAATTCCATTCGACCATGCTAAAGAGCTCTTCATAGGCTTGGCTTCAAGCTTAAGAACAACTCCTTGAAGTGACGAAATTCGACCGAAAATTGGTAAAATTGTAAACCAAACTAATTGCGTTTTTATTTCAGATACAAAAGTCTCAGCAGTTTACAACTAACTCCAGACAGTAATTCCACAACTCCGATCTCAACCACTCCCAAAGGACCCCAACCAATACAGCAACAACAACAGCAACAGGATGTCGTCAAATGCAACAACACCAACAGCAACAATCAGCTATTATCAAAAAGTGCAAGTACGGGTGGTGCTCGTGAAGGTACCTTAGATTCGTCTCGCAGTGGCGGCCGAACATCGGGCGATTCCAAATTGCCCGAGAAGAAGACCAGACGCCTGTCGCGACCGCGCAGTCTATCGAATTTAGTTTGGGACTTGAGGCCATCCAAAGAGAAGTCCAAAAAGAAATTATACATTCATCACTTTGATCACCGCCAACAGGCGACATTGTATCTGTAGGATAAAAATGGAAATCATTCTTTAAGGTGAGTACTCTGAGAGTATCTGATGGTCGTGACCCGATCGTTGCTTGACTTTTGCAATGTTATATTCCTGCCATTGTAGCTGTGTGCCATTTGTTGTGCTATTTCCCGTAGGAGCTATTTTTAGCTCAAGTCGCAGTTTCTTTCTCCTAATGAACACGAAGCCGGTCATCGGACATCGCAGTTCGCAGATTCAATGGTGCGCAAGTGGGACTGGGAGTAGGTTGTAGGACTAGGTAGCGGCGGCGGTGTCGAGAGAGAGTGCAACAACTAAAATTCCAGATAAATTGAATTTGCCCGGCTGTTTGGGGGCAAAAATGGGTAAGCGACCAACGCAGCGCGCACCATACCCACAACCACAACCACAACCATACTCATGATGCACTGAGTGAGTGAACTCTGCGCCAGGTATTGAACCCTTGTTGTAGCTGTTCTTGTATGTAGCTATAGTGTATACGCTCGTTGCATAAACCAAAAGAGATTCGCTGTGCTTCTTGGCCCCATCATCGTCATCATCATCAACCAGCAACAGGTAACATCCACGAAGGAATATTATAGTTGTTCTGTGTGTATATAGCGGTGGTGTTTGCACCTACGTATAAAACTCAACCTAGGACAGTCGATCCACTCTTTAAAGGAGTTGAGCACGACAAAAACGAAAAGCGACTAAGAGGAAAACCAAACCTGCCGGACGAGATTTATGCTGTTCTTGATGAAAAATAGCAAACGCTTCTCGGCGAGTGGAACTGGTTACCGATTCGAGGATTGAGGGACAGCAGCGATCTTCCCTTAACCAGTGCGCAAGATTATTGTCAACACTGGTTAAAAATGAACGTGCGCTCGATTGTTGCACAGCTATCGTTATGTAATTTCGGGTAATTGCGTGTTCTGTGTTGCGTTATCTTCTCAAGGTGGTCAACCTTTTGGTTCTGTTGCTCCTGCCGTTGCCTGTTGCTTTTGATTAAATTACTTAAGAGAGGATCCTTGAAATTGTTTTCTTTTTTTTTTGTGTTGTCTCCTTCTTTTTGTTCTCGCGTAAAAGTCGATTTGCAAGTTAACATCTGGATGGAAAGGGCTTTCGAAATAATTGACTTCATCGGGTGTATTGACATCCGGCAGGTATGTTGCGGATGTCAGTCAAGTTGTTTTAAATGGAAAATGCAATGGCCCGCAGTGAGTCTGTTGGTAGAGAGGCGTATTTTCTAATGAAGTTTAACTAGTGGATTTTTGCTACAGCTTTATATGACAACATGAGTTCTGCGACTATCTGCATACCAAGTCGAGCTTCGTTTCAAAAAGACAAGTGTAGAATGCTTTTCAATGAATCCAACTGCAAAACTTTACATAAAGGTGTCTCCACGGTCCGGGGTGAATCTGGGCCTCAGCCAATGGTTAAGTACGGTTGACCGCATTCTAAAATGTTGTTCTTAAAACCTCGTAAGTCTTGCTTTGGCTTACAGTCCTTCTTTAGCACTTCCACTTCAGGTTTATTGAGGTCCCTGGTTATGCCCACTTATGCGAGCATCGACATCAGTCAAAGTATTGTTTTACGGTTCTCCAGTTTTGAATCCAAAATTTAGGATTAAGGATATCTCCATTCGCCTTCTTCGTTTTTCTTGAGAATTTCTTACTACAAAACTGCGTTATAAGGCTAAAAAACCAGACGCCGGCAAGCGTAGTTCTTCGGAGTTTCTAAGGGCCTCTTGAGGTTTCATTAAATTTTCAAATGGTGCTGTTTGCCAGAACCATCCCGCTCTGAAACCGTCTTATTTAGCTAGCCTTGGTCTTACATATTCCTGTCTTAACTTTTGGTCTAGAGGACGGAAATCTTCGTTGTCATCCAAGTTCAGTGGTTCATTCTAAACGGAAATTTTAACCCTCCCCCCATCGAATTGTATCAAAAACGAGGCGTTCCTAAATGTAACCATATTTTAGATGTCCTTTCGACTTTCTTGTACTTTAAACAGGCCTAAAACTTAATTGCATTATGCTCACGACAATGTCGCGTTTTGCATTCCACTGCAAGCGTGTTTTGGCTTAAGCTAGATTATCTCTACGCCATCCTGTTCCGGCTCTCGATCGTACTTCATTTTTTGTGTATTTAAACTCATTTAAGAAGAGCCATCGGACAATTGATACGAACAAAAAACACGCCAAAGTGTCCTCCCTTTTCCAAAAATTACCCATAGTTTTCATATTTACTAAAAACTACTCATTAAGTTCAGTTTTTGTGAGCAAAAACTCACAAAAAAAGCCATAAGGTGGGACTCCTGATGTATACCCTCATAAATATTTCCCTTAGCAAATAAACAACGACTTCACTGAAGTACATGAACCAACAGCGTTTCAGTGAATACAAAAAAAAACTTTTTGCCCCACTTAACTACCACAAGGAGGCTAATTAAATTTGAATAGTTGCACACACTTTGCCAGTTAATTGGCATCCTTTCCTGCCCAGCGCCCAGACCCTTAATCCGCTGAATTGAGGTTACTCAATTCCTCTCATTCCACCCACACTTCCATCAGATAGTTTTAATTAAGTCATTTCGTTTCTTCTTGTATACTTGCAGCTTCCTCCTTCATCGCTATGAAAACGACACAGACAAAAACAACGACAACAACTGATATCCCCATAAAAAAAAAAAATACAACAGAGAAATAAAATCATCATTCGGCACAATCACTACAAAAAAAGAAACCCACGGAATGACACGAAGTGCAATTCCCCGCGCGTACAATTCACCAGAGAGCACCATTATTTATGTGCGCCCATCCGACAAACTCCAATAAGTGCACTTGAATGTCCCACCAGCCGGCGTAACCCTTCCAACAATTTGTGGCAGCGCACTCTCACCGACATCAGTATTTTCCAATTAAAATATAGGCCATCCCATCACAGTCCTCTTGAGATGCCTATTGTGTTGTTAGCTGAGGGTAATTGGCGCAAAAGGAAATCTCTTCATCATCACCACCTGGCTGACAACGAATTCGTGAAAACTCTAAATCTCCCAACTATTTCCCTCACCCCCTCCAACACTAAACCAAATTTTCGTAGGAAAGCAGAGTAAAATAGGAAAAATAAACATTACTGTTCGTTCGTAGCCATATAATAGCATTCAGGGTTAAATTTAATTATAAAAAAAAAATTTAAAAACTTATTCTATTCGACTTTTGCTAGATATTTGATTTTCTTGGAACAAAATCGAAACAAATTTTATGAATAAAAGAAAATCGTATTTTTAAGCGAACTTTTTTTTCCAATTGCTTGTGTAACGAATTTTCTTCAAATAGAGTCTAATGTCATTTAGACTCCTTTTAGGAAGAGAGAAAAGTAAAAAATACTACCTTTGTACATTTTGGGTCGTTTTCAAATTGTAGTGCTTAAATTTGTCACCGTCATCAGCTTTCTGTACATTTCATGTTGTTGCATTCAATTAAATAAAAAATGCGTACTCATTTCAATTCCCAACATAATTCCATAAAATATTCGTCATAAATTGAAGATGTCTTCAACGTATTAAGCTAAAAGTATTTAATTTTAAATAAAATGCAAAACAAGAAAGAACAACCCCCTTAAGAATATTTTTAATCTATACATTTGTTTTGTTTTTTAAGAATTAATTAAGTTTTCAAGTCTATTTTATTGTGATTTTAATTTTATGGTTAAATAAAAAGAAAAAGATATGTTTTCTCTTTAGAAATAAATATACTCGATATAACTTTATTTTTTTTTTTTTTTTCAAAAAAAAAAAGCAAATATAAATATCTGAAAACGTTTTGTATTCATAATATACTGCCTTTTAAATATATTTAGTTTTAGTTTTATTTTTTTGAAGTCACATATTTTTGAGGTTTCCTTTCTTTTGCGTATCTAATTATTTTTTTTAGGATAAATAGTTTATTATATTAAACAAAATAGTGTGAACCAACAAGAAGTGTTTTATGTCACTCCAACATGATGCTCATGATTGATGCATAAACAACATTTAAGTAGATTTGTAAATGTAAACAAATTACAAAGTTAAAATTTGGTAGTTATTCCAATAAAATGTGAAAAATTCTTTGTTTAAAAATTAAATCGTGTGTAGTGTTTTATTTATTAAGGGAAATTTGTCCAAGAAGACTGGGAGCCGATACACAAAGAAATGTAGTAGCCGATCAGAAAAGGTAACCGAGAAATACTGAGCTGCACATCTATCAAGGACCAGGTGGGGACAAAACAATATCTATCTGCACAAGTTGTGACCACTGCGACAAGCTCTAATCCATTTTTGGTGATGATTTTCATAAAAATACAGAATACCACTTTTGCTTTAGTATAAATTATTTATTTAAAATTGTGTAAAAAAAACCATTAAACTGTGAAAGTTGATTAAAAAAATGTGAACACAGCTTCAACCGCCTTTTGGGTGGCAATTGATACCGCACTTAGATATGGGTACACAAATTCCCCAGCGATTTCTAGCATAGTTTGAAATACAATAGCATGCCGGTCTAGTCTGGCCATCGCCACATTCTTTTCCCAAATCTCTACAAACTGCATCACACTCAGGTTTTTGTCCTCGAAAAACGAGAACTTCATTCTCTCTGCATCTGATAACAGGCCGAATAGATTCGTCATCCGCTAAAAATGAAAAGAGAAAAATAAGTTAACCCAAGTATATAATATCCAGCCAGTCCTTAAACTTGCCCATAGCACCGACAATGAGGAAAACACTGACAATCAAAAGTAATTTGTTCATGATGCTTCCTGGGACTCACGATTCTGAATTGATCTTCTGCAGGTTCTCACTGGAATTTATACTCTAGTTTCAGAAGATCTTATCAGCAGCTAAGTGCATTGAACTCTCAATTTTTTAAGATTAATTTCGTATCCGCAATACGCGGTGCATTGTTATCACACCTTAAGCTCTTAGATAAACCACATTCATTCGCCCTACAAGTTCCAAGCAAATGTTGACACCTGAAATTTAATATTTGAATAGGTGGCAATTCATTTTTATAAATCTGTATGTACTTTGAACAAATTAAAATTTTGAGATTATATGATCCTTAGTAGCATTGATGGTTTCTGGCGGTAAAATAGCATTTGACCACCTTAACAGGACAGAACTACGCGGTTACTTGTTTCTTTTGGAAATTGAGGTCCATCCTGACTTAGGCATAACCATTTTTAAAAAAATAAAAAAAATTGCTAACTCGACATAATGTCTTCAAAATTTGCTCAAGACGCTTTTGGATAGGTATGTATTTAGAAGTCTAAAAGGTGGGGGGGTTGTCCTTTACTTTTTATGGAAATTTGTTAGAACAAATTCGTTAAAGAGTGAGTTATGAATAACATTATGCGCTGCACAGTGCGACCTTCATTCTTAGCTTGTGCCGAAGGTTGAACATTTTTTTTTCTTATGCAATCAGGGGTGAAACGATATAAAACACCCTTTCGCATTTAAAAAAAAACGAATGAATTTATGCGAATGCAAAGGTTTGCTTCATGTTCCTTACCTCTTTCGTTTTCATTTTACTATTATTACTATATAGAAGTTTAAATTAAATAGTTTTAGCTTCATTTTCATAGAACTCTGTTATTTGACAGCCCCATTTGAATGTAACTTTTTTGCTTCTAACGTTTTTTTAAGATTTTAAAAGAATATACCTTTTAACTGCCTGTTGGGTGTGGAAGCCTCAAACGAAAGCCATTCCTACTGTAGAAATGCAATATTTTCTAAGGAAAAATTAAAAAAACTTGTAGTTTTTGCGCCCCTGCACGAAACGAAACAAATTAAACGAAAACGCAACGTAAAATAGCTTTCGCTTAATATTTTCTTTTAAAATTGATTTCGTTTTTAAACCTGCATGAAGCCAAACGTTTCTGCAAGTGAATGTGATTGAGCATTTTCATCTTACAGAGTCCCACCTCCCACCCCGGGCGTAGTAACTATTTTTAACAAGCTAGGAAGAGATTGTGTCTTCTGAAGAGTATTATTGTGGGTTCCTCAAATTCGTCAGAAAAATAAAAACTAACACAAAATAAAAAGGCCTAGGGTACCTGCTCCAAGTACCCAATTTTATTTATTATTTACTAGCTGACCCTGCGAACTTCGAACCGCCTAAAATCGATTAAAGTATTAACATCCCATTTGGATAGTTGAACCTTTCTATTAAATTAAGTTCAATGCATAGAAACTTCTTAGATTTCCGGGCCGGTTTCTTGATCGTTTTTTTCCGCTCAACTGATTGAATCGAGTTGGTCCGGTCAGATTTTCCCAATCAACCAAAGCAGAATGAGGGCAATCGGCAATTCTCGCTTCTGCCATTAGACAGACTACATCCAGAAACGCGATTGTTCAAAAACATTGTGCTTAACGATAAAGCCCATGATCGTTTTGAGCTTTTGTTTGAAAAATCGTGCGGGGATATCATGGCGGTCGCTCGAAGTTCGTCCGGAAAGTAAGAATCACCGTTCGGATATTTTTTTCCACTTCACATTCGATAGTGGTAATCGGGTCTAAGACTATTCTATCTTCCTAGCTGGAACCAAATACGTCCAATTGTCCATCCCTAAAAATTCCATTGAAATCAGTTGAGTGGTTTCGGAGATTGACAACAGCTCCAACTTTCGGGTGGCCACCAAAACTATCCTGAAATTTTCAGAAACAAAATCAACTCTGTGGAAAAACCCCAAAATGTACTGAAATTCACGTGTTTATCACGCACGCACAACACACCCATACGTTTTCCGATTTCAACCAAAATTCACAAAAATCATATATAGACCAATACCAAAGATGTGTGAAAGTTTGGTTAAAATCGGTAGATGCGTTAAGGCGCGAATCGGCGACAAACGAACACAATTTTAGGGCTCAATTTTTATACACTTTATAGTCTTGACCAATAAGATTCTAAAAAGCAAGTAAACACAATCAAAAAAATGGAATCGAAGTTTTTCATTTAGAAAAATGAGAGCGAAACAACATCGGATGACTTCTTTTGGCCCACCTTGTATTGATAGATGGAAAAGCACTGCTAATATTAAAAACTTAGACAAAGAGTTTTAAACTTGTAGCTGGTATCATTTCACTTGAGCTTTGCATTATGACTTAAATTGCCAACCAACTAAAAGTTATTTTTTTTTAATCCATATCTCAAAAAAATAGTTTTTCCACAGTTAAATATTTGCGTGCGGTAGGTACTCGTAAGCTCGATAAATTCGGTTTATCTAACAGATGTTAAAAAACGCATCGCGTATGTTACGAAATTAATCTTAAAAAATTAAGAGTTCAATGCACTCAGCTGGTGACAAAATCTTCTGAAATTAGAGTATAAGTTCCGTGTGGAACCTGCAGAAGATCAATTCAGAATCGTGAGTCCCAGGAAGCATCATGAACAAATTACTTTTGATTGTCAGTGTTTTTCTCATTGTCCGTGCTATGGGCAAGTTGAAGGACTGGCTGGATATTATATACTAGGGTTAACTTATTTTTTATAGCCATGTCCGTCTGTCTGTCTGTCTGTCTGTCTGTCTGTCTGTCTGTCTGTCTGTCTGTCTGTCTGTCTGTCTGTCTGTCTGTTGAAAGCACGATAGCGCCCAAAGTAATTGACGTAGGTGAATGAAATTTGGTGAAAAGACTTCTTTTTATCGGCGTCAGGTTGGTATTGAAAATGGGCTATGTCGGTCAAGTAGTTCTGGTACCTCCCATACAAAACCAATATTGGACCCATATGTCTCTCTCTCTGTTGAAAGCACGATAGCGCCCAAAGTAATTGACGTAGGTGAATGAAATTTGGTGAAAGGACTTCTTTTTATCGGCGTCAGGTTGGTATTGAAAATGGGCTATGTCGGTCAAGTAGTTCTGGTACCTCCCATACAAAACCAATATTGGACCCATGCCTCTCTGTCTGTTGAAAGCACGATAGCGCCCAAAGTAATTGACGTAGGTGAATGAAATTTGGTGAAAGGACTTATTTTTATCGGCGTCAGGTTGGTATTGAAAATGCGCTATGTCGGTCAAGTAGTTCTGGTACCTCCCATACAAAACCAATATTGGACCCATATGTCTCTCTCTCTGTTGAAAGCACGATGGCGCCCAAAGTAATTGACGTAGGTGAATGAAATTTGGTGAGAGAACTTCTTTTTATCGTCGTTAGGTTGGTATTGAAAATGGGCTATGTCGGTCAAGTAGTTCTGGTACCTCCCTCACAAAACCAATTTTGCATGACTTGTATGCAGTGGAGGGTATCAAAGCATCGGCCAGGCCGATGATAACACTTTTACTTGTTCTGTTTTCATTTTCAGCGGATGACGAATCTATTCGGCCTACAATCAAATGCAGAAAGAATGAAATACTCATTTCTCGAGGACAACAACCTGAGTGTGATGCAGTTTGTAAAGACTTAGGAAAAGAATGTCGCGCTGGCCAAACTAGACCGGAATGCTATTGTATTTCAAACTATGCTAGAAATTGCTGGGGCTTTTGTGTACCGATATCTAAGTGCGGCATTGTTTGTCACTTATATGGTCCAACAATATAAGTCGTTTGAAGCGGCGATGTTTAAGTTTTTCATCAAATCTGAGCGAAGTGGGTTTTTTTGTATAATTTTGTTTGCAAATAAATAAAAGCTAAGAAAAATATTCACAAACATGATTTGGCATCAGAATCAATCAAAATATGACATTAAATTGTTGTTTAAAGTCGGTTAAATCATTACTACTTTGTCTCAATATTCAGAACCATTTTCTAAAGAGAAACTTCGTCTCATCGTCATAAAAAAAAATCCGCTTTCGATTCGCTTCTTTTATCTACACTCATGTGTAGGTAATAAATCACGCACAAATGAATAACCTAGCCCCGAGAAAACTAGCTGCTAGACAACACCGGACAACTGCGTAGAGGCCATACACCTCCCTAGCCAATGTCATAAAGTCCATCCCATTAACATCCATCGAAACCCTATCCTGGCACAACCATTTCTGTCCCCGGGCCAACATCAGCCAACACAAAATAAAAAAAAAACAAACACACCAAAACCTTTCCTCGTCTGATAATAAAATTGAAAATCATCGTCACCACCTCCTTACCAAGCGACCAGATCAGAGAAGGAGTGTCATGCGCTCTTGGAATTGGCCAAAAACACAAAAAAAAAAAACCGGCAACAACGCCCGCAGGTTACAAGCACAACCAACAAAGGTCGACCCTTACTGTATGCCATCCCTGGGTAAATCGATGATCCGCCACGGTCCCCATCCATAACGAAATCATTTTGCGCGAAACACGATCACACTGAGTAAAGCGGAGATCGCTCGCCTGCTCCAAGGATTTGCTTTTCTTTGGAATTCCAGCATCTGAACTCTCGATGCACTTGGGCTTTGGCCATTACGGCAGTTCCGCAGCGCAATTGATGAACTGACGATGAAGGTAGTTGCGGTGAAAACTCGGAAAAAAAATGTGTGACTTCTGGCGGATTCTCATAGTAAGAGCAGATGTGACCAAACATAGCCGAACCGATAACCGGGAACTCTATGAATCTGTATGGCACTTCATTGTTTCTTGGCCCGGCCAACGTGGCAGACTTTTCGGTTCCGACTTTTCCATATGGAGGCGGAGGGGGAAAAATATTCGCAATGATGGCCTGGCCAGCCTTTGGCATGTAAGATGTAGCACACATTGAGAGTCCAAGGCGAAGCAACTGCAATCGGTGTCCAGTTTTTTGTCGCTCTATGCAATCGGTATTGCACGGCAGTTATATGCACGACGACGAGTGGTAAAGGTGACGCCTGTGGGTGCGAAAACGAGCAAAAAATATGCATGATGCTCGCGCATAAACTCTGCCAGACCAGATTGAAATGCATCCTCGCACCTCGTCGTGCTGGTAATATCCCCGAGGTGGTTTTGTCTTAATCTTAATTCATTTGCTGGCAACATTGACGCTGTGCCAGTGGTATAAGTAGAAGGAAAAGTCAAATTACCAGCGCTAGAGTGCATTAGGAAGGTGTTAATAGCGAGGAGATTCTTTTGAATCGACGTAATTGGAATGTTTGTCACAGGAATGCGGCTCCGATACTGATATACCAGTTAATTGACTGAGGGCGGGTGTGGTATACGTTGGTGGTGACATTGTTGTCGAAGAATGTTAATGTTACCATTTTAATTAGCTCAGCAGATTGTGTTACTTGTGCTGTGTTATTGTGGAGTGGACGCATTACTTTGATCTTAAAGTAATTTAATTAAAGCGCCATCTATTTCCATCAGCTGTGTACTTATTCTTTCAGTCTCTTGTCCAGGGAAAACGAATGAATCTTTAATATTTCTGAACGTGCTCCATTTTCTTAATTTAATAAATCATCATCGATATGTAGGTATATTGGCCTCTATTGAAATTGTCAATCGGATATCGTTTCGATAAACGATAATCGCCGATTATGTTGATTGAATTGGTGTTTCTGACAGACACATCAGCAGAGCTGTTTTGATGTTCATCTACATCAAATGTGAACCGTAACTTTCGTCTTTAAATACCTATAGCAGCTAGCTACATAATATATTGTTATTAAATATTTTTAGCCAGCAATTTTAACTTATTGCAAATAACCTCCAGAAAAATGCAAATGATACCGAAGATTTGCAAATGACAAAAAATGTCGATCTTGATCGAGACTCGTATACGACAATAAGAAATGGATGACCAACAGTCGATAAAAAGAATTTTCCCCTCGATAATCGACAATCACATCAGCAGCCAACTCTATTCTCTTTCAAGCTCTATTTCATACCATTTTCCTCTTTAGTTTAATACACCTCTGCAAGTTGACACAATCAAAACAATAAACGTGTTTTTTTGAGCTTCGATCTCAGCAAAGTAAAGTAAGATTTTCAGCACGATTTAGCAAACAACTAATGTGAGTCTCGAACTGTCAAGTAGAGGTAGAGCGTAGTTGTTGTTATTGCGTGCTGAAAATCATACTTTACATACTTTGCTTTGCTGAGATCGAAGCTCAAAAAAAGAAACCTAATAACGGTTAAATAAGTTGCTAAAACTTACATATAGAATT
This sequence comes from Cheilosia impressa, assembly GCA_948293265.1. Lineage (NCBI taxonomy): Eukaryota > Metazoa > Arthropoda > Insecta > Diptera > Syrphidae > Cheilosia > Cheilosia impressa. The sequence continues at coordinate 13,273,472 of OX411883.1, forward strand.
CCAGCAGCTGTAAAATGCAATAAATAAACTTTAAATCTAAATAAGGATCTAGTTAATGTTTTATCTGTGAAAATCATGTTTAAGTTGTTGTTTGTCGTTAGTGTAATTGTAACTGCTCGTGTTGTTACGTATATAAAATGGGCACATTCAAAAACCTAGTTATTTAAAGTCGATTAGATTGGTCTGGAATAGATGTACCCTGAACGCAAAAACTAGGTTGCTAGGTAACTTTAGTTTTCCTACGTCAGCCACATATGCAAACTGTCAACTAAGTACTCAGTCACGAATTTCATGAGTAGATTTGTCGGCTACCCCTCCATAAAACATCAACAGAAAAAGCTGTCCGAATGACCTAGAAACATCAAGTCAACCAGCTGTCAGACTTACTGAACTATATACTTGAACGTCCACAATGTAAAACTATAGATATTAGTCCTTACTAATAATCATTTTCAACCTTCACACTAAATATGTTATAGGTCACAATGTGAGTTCGAAAAAAAAAATAATTTGTATCGCGAATTGTGTCAAAAATATTTGTGTCAAGCTAAATGTCAATGTCTGGAAACACAAATTTGACATTTAACTGAAAGCGATTGTCAAGTATCAATAAATCTGTTGTTGGTCTTTAAGAATACCGCCTGCTTTGATGTGAGGGACTAAAAATATTGATGAGAAAAAATTTGTGTTTTGTCAAACAATGGAATCGTACCTTAAGGCCTTGTGTGAATGGCACTAAAATTATTGTATCTTCGGCGAATTTTTAAAAGATGAGTTCAAAAATCAACAAACGATTTATTATTTTGTCCACACTTTACACATAACGATTGTGTCAGAAAATTAGCTAAAGATAATTATTATTCTGGACAACTGACATATGAAAAATGACATATTTCAAAAGTGCTCCATTTCTTTCGTTGACTAAATAGTTTTTTTAGAAGTAGCTAGTATTTTTGCACCTTCGGTATCTTGTACATTATGTCAAGTGGAAACATAAATTGAGTTTATTTGGCACTTGAATCTGGAAGTGATGGCATAAAAAAATTGTCCTCCATTTGTCAATAAATAAAACTTCCCATTCTTCTTTCAGCTGGCCAAGAAGTCGACATAATTAAGCAACTCCCCAGCCCAAACTGCTCTGGACTTCATGAAATTTATCTCCCTGCAGGGACAGCTCCCGACTGCGATACAGTGTGCAGTCAACCAGGAAGCGCCTGTTACATTTCCTACAAACGGCCGCTTCTGGGTTGTATTGTCTCCCAGATCATACCAGAGATGCTTAAAATCAGTGTGTACCTATAAATCAGTGTCCCATTAAATGCGTTTTACTCTAGATACAATAATTTTCATATTTCAAACCGCATACCTATATATCCATCCTCATTAGTGCGTTGACCTCCTATACCGTCAAAAACACCACGCAACCCCTCCTCCAGCAGACCAGGAGTAATAAATTATATCCTTTTCAAACGGACGCACCATCAGACTAAGCACCAGTACCCCCTTTGGAATGCATCGCGGTTTCTGGTCAGAATAAATCCCTATTTTCGATCTCTATATAAGTACTCGACGAGAATGAATAATGAATGCATTGAAAAATCTAATAACGTAACTATTATCATCAATCTTCAGAAACGGTCGGACGACATTCAGTCGTCGGTCGTCGTCGTTGTTTGAGCCAGGAAAGCTTTCCTCCTACTCATCCTCCAGCTCCTCCCGCTCTCTAATCGTATTCAAATGGAATTTCCTCGCCGAAGAATCAAAACCGCACATAGAGCGCTGTTTGTGCTGTGTATACACACGCAGTCATCAATTTTAGTATATTTACTGACTCTGGTGGTGGGTATGGGTAATCAAGCTATTCCCCAGAGTCCGTCCGTTTCTATAATTTCTTTGCCGGTGGTAGAATGAGAAGGTTACATTTGCATTGTGCAAAGTTTTCCGAGATCGATTTATCAAAATTCACCTAATGGACGGTGGAAAGGGAAACTTCAATCAAATGTGGAAAAATCATAGCGATTCACCGGGAGATGTGCCTTCTCCATTATCAATCTACCTACGTAGGTATACATTATATCCTGTGCATATTGAGCGCAGGGCTGATGATAAGCTAGATTCAGCAAAATGAATTGCCTTATTAATTTATTAATCAAAGTCCAGCTTAGAGTGAGATAGGCGGGAGGATTCCTTTACTTCTGTGCAAACAGTATGTCCAGCAAGATGCAAGTAAATTGGTTAATCAAATGCAGTCTTTATAAGTTCACAGTAAAAAGAAAAAAGCCAAACATACCAGTACCGGTAAAAAATTGTAAAAGGTGTCAAGATGGACAGTCATAATCTGCACAGTGGCATTTTGTTGAAAACTGAGATCTGGGGCGTGTTCACGAAGTTACTCTGCAAATTCGCAATTGAAGTATGCAGAGCCAAACTGGCCAATTCAATTTAACGTAGATAATTTAAACCATTAATTTACACATTAATGACATTTTAGTGCAGTTTCCTTATTTCTTTTAAAGCAAATTTTGACAGACAAAAACTGCAGTCAATAATGAAGTCGATAAAGAAGTCGCTGAAATCTTGTATGGTACTCTTGCGAATAGTGTGCTTGTAGCTCTGTTCGATTATGAATCGATCATCTGAATATCTGGAATATCGATTTCCAGCGTGTATAACTGCCATTGGCTTAAACAACTTTGCGCAAGTCTAGATCAAGAAAAACGTGAACTAGTATTCAAAGAGCCCATTTAGAGTAGTAGAACTAAAAAGAAATATTCTAATGGATACTGTAAGTATTTACCTTTTAACGTTTAAGATTTGTCTAACTGAAACCCCATTTTCAAGTGAAACTGTCACCCTACGTCAAACAAGCCTCTTAAAACTTAAAAGCACAATATTCGTATTGAGCTTTTACAAGAGACAATACGATGAATGCAAACTGCTTCTTTTCTCTTCGCACCTACTGTGCGATTATTCCCAGACAAATATTCTAAAAATCTAGGAATCGTCTTCATCCCTGCACCAGCAGCCAGAGTGGAAATCTCTTCCTGGTTTTATTTATAGCGGCGAGATGCTCTATTAGCCGGCACGGTTCTTCGTCGTCGTATCTGCTATATGCACTGCAATCCGTCCGAGTGCCAGTGCGGAACGGTTATATAATTTGTTTTCCGCCATAATTCATCAAGAGGCGACAAGAATATTTTACTTCGAAATTATGTCTGTGCGATTTGGAGTTCTCCTATAGTCGTATATATGTGGCCAAGACTATCGCACTCGCGAATCCGCGAAACTACTCTTTTATATGAAATTGCATCCAATGCAAGTTGTTGAAACCGAAACCGACCGCGCAGATGGAAATTGCGACCCAAAGGCGCTCTTCTCTGGTGTATTTGGTTAGGCGAGGTCTAATGCAGTGCAGGTGGTTCCACTCTGCATCTTGTATATGAGTGCGCTATGTGCGCGCACGCGCTCGCGTTAGAATCATCTTCTAGCGCGGCGGCTGACATGTCCATTTGTATCTATTTTTCCTGGTGTTCTGTGTTTGGCCACCAACTCAGCTCACGGCTTTTGAGTGTAATGGCATGGTGTAGGATTTGGTTTTCGGACAGACGATCGGAGTTGCTGCACAAGAGTAATGGTTGAACGCTTTTTATTAAAGCCTCCAGCTGTAATGATGATTAATTGAGTAAACGTCAGAAACGTGATGATATCGTAATGATTTCCACCTTTTCCAACATTTATTCGAAGGTGCACTGTAGACGGTACTCGTGCTGTATCTCATGCGATACTATGGCTGTATCGCATGAGATACAGCACTTGGAAATATGTAGGGACATCCGATGTCCTGAGAAAGGTAACTTTCCGTCGTCATATAGAGAAAAGTGTATGAGTAGATACTCGTACCACCAGAGACAGAAGCTATATAATATACGCTCTGACAGTTCGATGAAAGATAAATTACAAAAAGCGCGTGACACAGAATTGTTGCGGTCTGTCTATTAATTACAGCCGGCGCCTAAGGCACCCATACCAGGTATTAGACATACCTAGGACTCTTTACGGATTTTTCCGCTATAGTCACGCTAGCTAGCAAAGAAGTACCTACCTACGAGTGTGCAATGGAAGGCAAAGGGAGAATTCCGCAAATCAATTGTTGAGAGTTTTAACTTTGCCAACAGCGAGGTTCTACCGCAGACAGAGATCTCCCATGAGTGAAGGGAATAGCGCAAATTTAATGAGTGTTAAGGCCACATGCCATTCAGCTCATAGTTACAAAAGTAACTATCTCTTGAATTAAATTGAAGTTTTAAAGGCTCGCTGTTGCATCGAGGGTATACAGTATACACGGCAGTAATCAAAATAATACGGTGTGCGTGATACAGAAGACGCATAGCATTCACATCGAATGATATCGAACAGGGATAATTTTCATGGCATCAATTATGTAATTTATTGAGGGCACTACAGACAATGGCGTGTCCTTTTGGCATGTTTGAGAGCAGCGACGCTTTATAGTGAATTGCGTTTCGATGAACGTAGAACAGGCAACAGGGTGGAGCTAAGAGGTTTCTTGGGGAATCGTCTTCCCGTAAACAATTGGCTTTAATTACATTCAGTCTCGTAACCGGTAAAGGGCAGTTAAAACACAGATCCTACGAGTACATTTCACATAAACTGAGTTATCTACGTCAAAACTCGCACATCCACGCGCAGTAGGTACTAGCATCGTTGACATTTTTCAACGGGTATTGTCATGAGCGTCAAAATTGCCTTACAACAAGATTTTATTTACTGAGGTCGATATTATAATCTCCCCTTACGTACAATTTGTTTTCAATAAGTACACCTATCAAAATAAAATCTTTTCATTAGTGTACCTATAGAATTTGTTTGACAATATCAAATGGTACGTGATGGAATGCATCTTCATTCATAAGCATAGAAATGTAACTGAGCTAAATGCCACGTTTATATTTTCAGAATTCACACAAAAGCCGCGCTATCCCCATCAAAGAATACGAATACTGAACTGAATCATAGGGTATACTATAAGAGTTCTGCTATTATTTAGTTCAGAGCAGACCCTGAAACGTCAAAAAAATTTCTTATTCAGCTCCGACACATTAGCGCTCTGAATTTTTGTTCCTTTTTTTCATTTAGTGCATGATCAGAGCGTTCTTTTCGAGCTTTAAATAAAATAAACGGATTCAATAAAAATCCATTTTTGACAGCTAACCATGTTTGTTGATCAGGAATGCAAAAGCTTTGGTAAGTAAGTAATCTATACAATAAGCAAAGTGCTAGTTCAGACACAGTTGTAGACTTTTTACCTATCAAGATAAGATCTAATGTCCACTCAAAGTTTTCGTCAAACGAGATGATAACGTCTTCCGTGTATAAATTTTAAAGTCCAAATTCCCAAAATTTCACAAAACAAACTGGAAAAAAATGTATTCAAAATGTTTTGACAGCTGTTTTGTTTTTTTTTCGTTTTTTTTTTATTTTTTAAGCACAAAAGTCATCAAATGAAGGGTTTGTTCGATTTCATAAATTTGCAAATGCAACGACGAAATTTAACATTTTTGGAAAATATTTATGGAAAAAGTGAAACTATCACTTTGACAACAAAAGAATGTTCAAAACCTCTGTCGAAGCATCTTTACCGAACATAGAACTTGTGATTCGCTATTTACTTAAAAAGTTGCATGTAGTACATTTCAAACCAAACTAATATAGCTGATGTACAGTACGGCTAAAATTAAATCTCTTTACTGCAAAATGAGCATAAAAAGCAGCTAATTCTGAAGAATCTACTGAAAATCGTTGCTGGATTCTGGATAACTGAGCAGAGCATTTTTTACGTATCTTTAAAGCTCTGGGGCAAGTTTTATTGACGTCACAAAAATGTAACACTCTGTTTCCAGCTAAGGGGTGAAATCTTAATTTGTAATTTAAACAATATGCCTTTTTTTAGCTTCGAACTCAGCAAAGCAAAGGAAAGTAGGATTTTCAGCAAGACTACGCTCTACTTGACACTTCGAGACTCGCAGTAGTTGTTGTAATAATGTGTGCTGAAAAGCCAACTTCACTTTGCTTTCCTCAGATCGAAGCTCAAAGAAACACGCCTAATAAAGGTAATTGCTATAAATAGTGTTGCATAATTTAGATCATAGATAGGGTAAGCTCCGAAAACAATAGTTCCAAACGTATTGTACTAGTAAGCTTTCTGTATACCTATTGTAAAGTGCAAAATAAGTTAAAATTGTCTAAATTATGACTTGTATTGGCTATAAATAACGTGCAAAATATTGTGTTCCCATCATTCTAGTTCGAAATGTCGAAAGGAAATATGTTAACGTTGCTACCAATTTTTATGGCTGTTGCCGTAATTGCTGACATTAGGGGTTGGTTACATTTGAATAAATATTCAAGCTAAATGAAGCAACCAATTTTGCTTAAATTTATCGTTTCTTTTTATCTTTTCAGCACTCGGAGCGCCTAAGTGTTCACCAGTTCCAAATCCTAAGACCTGCGGCTCGAATACCGTTTACCTTCGACAAGGACTAGCACCAAACTGTGACACTGTTTGTAATCAAATAGGAAACCCGTGTAATATTAACTACATACAGGCACCATCTGGATGTTATTGTCTTCCAAGTTTTGCCCGAGATGTTAACAACACTTGCATACCAATCAGTCAGTGTCCAATTATGTGTGTGACAATGGGTCAATAATACAATTCCAAATAGAACCACTATATGAAGTCATAATTTTCCTAAGCTTAGGTTCACATTAATAATTATGGTAAAATACGTTTTAATTGATAATCTCACATTTATTTCCGCTCAGTTTAAATTAGTTCTTATAAAATTAGTCCCGCGCTGCAGAAATGAAGACGAATGTTCCTTTGGTGGAATTGGTTAGCTGTTCCGGGCTTTTCTTCTTCTCTTTATCCTGAGTGCTGCCAAGTTCTATTATAAGTTAACAACATTCCAATAGGTTCCACTCACAGTAGAGATTTTGCATCTCTCAGCGATGAATCCTCTATACGTATTTAAGAGTACCTAATGTATTCTCCTCGCATATTAAAAGCTTCTAAGCTCTGTTGGGGCACTTTCGAACGCGGAATTAAAGCATCAGTTCTTTTTTCTTAAGATTGAAGCAGACAATTGTTTTTGTTGTGTCCACTGCTAAACTGATATCAAATGTCTCACAGTCTTGGTATGTTGCCCTTTTATTTGCACAAAGTTATAATTAACTACCCGCTTTGGAGGTGGCAGCCTCCACGATGCTACGCGTTTATTACGAATTAAATTGTCAACTCCTTCTGTGTGAGATAAACTATCGGTCAAGACCCTAAACCTACCAGTTACCGCGCCGCCCAGGCGTCAGCGATACCTTTATTTATAACGCAAACCCATCATCACCTTCACAGTAGCTGATGATGTGGTCAAGCGCTCGCGTCCACACGACTATATAATTACGTCCGTTTTTCGAAACACCCTGTTGTCCTGCGTCCGCTTCAGGAGGAGACACCATCACCACGGACACACATATCGAATGTACCTATTTAAGACTTCACAAAAATTGCTTATCATTAATTTGACTTGTCGTCGTAATTGCATGACAATTCGCCATTTTCCGTGCGTCACGTATCAGCGCACGGAGCAGCGGACAAGCACAAAAACAACACAACAACAGAAAAAGGCCAACGTGCACGAGGTACCCCTTTTCGCCAGTCTCTCAAGTCTCAACTAAAAGGAGTTAATAGAGCTTTGCACTTTAAAACCGCTAGCATGCTACACATAGGCCATTGTGCTGTAGTTGCGGTGTCCCTAAGGCGCTGCGCGCACTTTTATACCGGACAGAGAGGTCGTCTCATGGAATCATCGTCATCGTTGTCGTCGCCACATTGCGCGTCGTCCTCCTCCTGGTAACGCTGCGTGTATGTGCTATTTTTAAAGGCCAAACCAAAGACTATATAGGTATATACTAAGGCCTGCGGCAGCGGCACCGTGCACTCCATTTTTGTGGTGATGATGCGGCGGCGGCGGCGCGGTGTCCTCCGTCGCGTCGTCGTTCTTTCTTTTGGCCATGATTGATGGTTAATCTGCAATAGGAATCGGTGTGTATCCAGTTTTCTTTATTACTGGTATCGATATCTATGGGGACCATTTCGGTATAATTGATATTGGTAAGTAATTGCATATAAGTACGAACACACACACACATGAGCGCAGAGACGCAGACACTCGGTCCACGCAATGTATAAATAATTCAGGCCATGATCTTTCCCTTCGTCTATTATATCATCATTTTAATGTTAACAATTTGTGTGCAACACGGCCTGGATGGAGTTTTCTATCGGCCGCCTGTCGATCGGTGATGCTGTCAGTCCGCCGCGGAGCTGCTGCTGGTGCCACTGGAACGTTTACATTGTTGTTTCACAAAACGGATTTTGGCTTTCCATGATATTGACTTGTGGCCTGTACTGGCGGTCATCTCTGGTAAGATGGGATCATAATATTTTGCTGATTTGATGGTTATAGTTGGGAACTCCATGATGACATTATGTCGATAATGTGATATGCGGGGTGAAAAGGTGCTGATTGTTTGCAAACTCCGCTGGGTTGTAGGTGTACCTACCTACCAATGTAGTAAAAAGTTACAAGTTGCCGCAAAGTTGCTTGTAAAGGTCACGCGGAACATCTGCCGCCTACCGTGTCGTGCGCTTACATTTTTGATATTGAGTGGAAGGGGTTTGCGAGACTTTTTTGTAGACGTTGCGGCAGATGAAGTCAGCTTTGCCGAGGGTTGATTATACGAAGAGAGAAAAATGTTCAGCCATTGAGGGCGTTCAAGTATCTAGTTTAGTAAGTCTGACAGCTCTCTCACTAAGTGAATCTCGGTTTTGATTGGTCGAAATCGGTCGAGAGAGCAGCTGCTTCAGTTGACGTTTATGGAGGGGTAGCCGACGAATCTAGTCAAGAAATTCGTGACTGAGTACTAAGTTGACAGTTCTCATATGTGGCTGACGTAGAAATCGTGACGTTCCCGACCATTCTAGTTTTTGCGTTCAGGTTGCATCTCATCCAGACCAATCTAGTCGACTTAAGATGACTAGATTCTTGAATGCGGCCATTCAAAAATATGAACTGTCAGAAGTAGTGGGAAAAATGGAGACGTTCAAGTATCCAGTTTAGTAAGTCTGACAGCTGTCTGACTGCATGTATCTTGGTTTTCATCACATGAGCAGCTGTTTTAGTTGAAGTTTGTGGAGGGGTAGCCAACGAATCTATAGTCAAGAAATTCGTGACTGAGTACTAAGTTGACAGTTCGTATACGTGGCTGATGTAGAAAACAGTGACGTTCCCGACCAATTTAGTTTCTGCGTTCAGGTTTCATCTTATTCAGGCCAATCTATTCGACTTAAGTGCTTATGTGCCCAATGATAACGCATTCCAATCAGAACCATTTCCAATGACAATATATATCTCATGCCAGTGCCTGCATAATGTATCCTTACAAATCTTATTGATCACTTGATGATGCCCCCAAAGAACAAGCGGATCCATCTTGAGTTCTACCACAGTCCACCCGGAAGGTTAAACACTCTTTTCACGGCCCTTTTCATTTATATCTGTTCAGCTTATTGATATAAATGACCGCAAACGGCTTCCCGCAAGATCCGTAATGAATTTAACCAATTTAAAATGTTCCAATGAAAAATTACATCCACCACAGTCGTCGAAGGCTAACCGAATCATTAAGATCTTCGGCCTAGCCCATACGCTAAACTCTGGTGTCTTTCGCTTTGCAGATTCTTATTTATTCCCTCCACTATCAGCAATAAGAGCCATCATTTGTTTCTGCTCCAACCACAGAAGGTGACATTGAAGGTTAGGTATAGTTTTTGTGACTTTTTCCATGCTCAAGAGGCCACCAGGCGAATCAACAAATCCCCTCATCAGCTTGATTTCAAACTAAGTGCAAGGAATTATGTTTTATTCTGTCCCAAGAATAGGTACCTATATAGGACCGCTCTTATCTTTGCCCAGCGTGGAGAGCGCGCATATGTTAGTACACCCAATGACACATCATAGAACATTACCAATGCTGATGCAACGACACATCTTCCAGAGGTCTCTCTTCACACTCCAGTCGAGTGGTGCACACTTTAGCTTATCGCTATATGCAATCTGTATTCCCTTTTGTATATTCCGGGGGATGGCTGCGCGTGCGCAGTCGATGATTCTGGCAGTGGGACTATCGACTTTGGTTACATCTGCTTTTTGCGTCTCTCGGTGCCAGATACTAAATAATACCATTTATAATCTTTTTAACGTAAGTACCTTGCCATCAATCAAGTGCTCCTTGTGGACTGATGTTCGTTGGCGTTGATTTTATTTCAGTTTACTTACTACAGTCACATTCGTCCTTCGTCGGTGCGGATTGTTTGAATAGAACGATGCGCGGTGCAGGAGGAAATCACATTACACCTTCATGTAGGCTTATGTGGTGCAACGTGGCGTGGCGTAGGCCAATTCGCGCAGTTTGACGCGGAATGCAAAAAATGCATATGGCCATATGGCACGGAATTGAATCGCTGAGGCTTGTTCGATTTGATAGGGTCTGGCCACACGTTCATGGGTATGAAATCGCGCTAGATCCCCGCCCGTCAACGAAACAAAATTGACTTTGTTTACGTTTCTTCTCCCTCTAAAAATAATAGTTTGACATAAATAGTCGCGTTAAGGAACGCGGTCAGAGAAAGAATATGTCTTCAATTCAATTCAATTCAATTCAATTCAATTTATTATAATTCTAAAATATTATGGTACATTAAGATATAAATCTTTTATAGTACTTAGTTATAAGGTATGCAGTTATTTCAAAATCAAGGTATATATGAATTACTTAATTTTAATTTTAGTTTACAATAATGAGAAAAAAAAGAAAAAAAAAAAAGAAAAAGGAAAGGTGTTGTGAAATGGAGATAGAAGAATAGTCATGGGCAATTTAAGGTAGGAGGGAGAAATAAAGGAGGACAGCATTTTTGAAGCGTGTGGCATTAGAAATGTTTCTTATAACAATTGGAAGAGAGTTCCACAATTTAATTGCATAGATAAAAAATAAACGAGATGAGTTAAGGTACCGACAACGTGATGGGATTATAGTGAATGTTCTAAGGGATCGAGCAAAATTAAGCCTTTCATACAAATACGATGGAGTCTTATTCATTACAATATTATGCAGGAAAATACAATTTCTTGCATCAATGTAGTGTTTAAGCGTACATCCTAATAAATTTTTAGAGTACTGTGATACATGGTCATATCTTCGTAGACCGTAAATATATCTAACTGAGTCATTAAATGCCACTTGTAGCTTACGTAGAGATAGGGAGTCAATATTACTGTAAACAACTTCAGCATATGTAATAAGAGGAAGAATTAGAGTTGTAACAAGCTTACGTCTAATACAAGTTGGTGTAAAGTTTGCAGTTATCCAGAGCTTGCGGAGACAACCATATATACATCTTATTACCTTATTAACATGGTCGTATCCTGACAATTTACAATTAATGACAAAACCGAGACTAGTTGCAGTTTCAACAATTGCAAGTTTATTGGCAGAGAGCATGACAACAGGCAAGGAGTTAAAATTTATGGTTTTGTTAGCAATTGGAATAACCTGTGACTTTTTCGGATTCAAATGTAATCCATTGGAAACAGACCAAGTGTAAATACTGGCAAGATCTTCATTAACACCATTGACTAATTCGTTTGTATCATTAATCGGCTTAGTTGAGTACAGCTGGACATCATCAGCATAGAGGTGGATCGTGGAATGTTTACAAACAGAAGGTAAGTCATTTATAAACAGGCAAAACAGAATTGGACCAAGGATTGACCCTTGAGGTACGCCACATTTAACAGGTAGAAGATCTGAAGAGGAATCACAAGTAACGACTCTCTGAAAACGATCACACAAGTAATTTGTAATAAGATTTACTGCACTGTTACCAAAAGAGAACAAATTTTTTAATTTCCAGCAAAGGATTTTATGGTTTACCTTGTCAAAAGCCTTTGAGAAATCAAGTAAGCAAAGAAGAGTAACATGTCCTCTATCAAAACCTTGCCTTATGTCTTCCATAATATTTACCATAGCAGTGGAGCAACTGTGGTTAGATCTGAAACCTGATTGTCCCCCATAAACAAGGCTATTAAGAGACAGGTGTTGAAGAAGCTGTTTCGCTATTAACTTCTCAAAGACCTTCGACAAGCAAGGTAAAATGCTAATTGGTCTGAAATCAGCAGCGGAAACCGGAGCTGATGTTTTGGCAACTGGTACAATTCTCGCTATTTTCCAGGACCTCGGGAAAGTAGACGTTGTGATACAGTGGTTTAGTATGTGTGTTAAATGGCTAACTATAAAGGGCAGAATGAGCTTTATAAATCGCATGGGTACCCCATCTTCCCCAACAGCATTTGATTTTATGGCTGAAATATAGCCAATAACCTCGTTTTCAGTAACTGTTTCGATTTCAAACCCCCTCACCAAAGATTGGCTAGAATTTTGAGAAAAATTGAAATAAAAATCCTCAGGAATACTTTCAAGAAAATAATTGTTCAATAAGTCAGGATTAATCTGACATTTGGAATTCGACTTATTTGAAAGACCTATTTCACGCAGATTACTCCAAAGCTTTTTTGGTGAAAGCGACGTATTCAGCTTGGAAGCATAGAAATGCCTCTTAGCGTTTCGTATTAAAACAGTAGAATGGTTTCTCATATTTTTGTACGCAAGCCAATTAAGGTCTGAGGGCCTATGTTTCCATTTACTGTAAAGCCTGTTACGAACTTTGATGGTATTGATTACTTCCGTTGTAAACCAAGGACAGCTTCTATTTCTGGTCTTCCCATGACCATTCGAAAATTGAATTACTTGAGCCCATGAAATATGATTTCTATGGTGATTCTGAGAAGAGAATTTCGCTTCTCGATTTCAAGTCAGAATCCACTCAAGAAGCACTCACACAAGTGCAATTTTATGTATTTATTACAAGTCGGCTGACAGCAGCCATAGATTATTTTTTGGCATTTCACCAATACTTTGGTGGATTCTGTCAGAAGCAGTTTTGCTGTTCCATTGGATTTCAGAATGAGTGGATCCCCGAGTGAAACCAATGGAAAACGACATTAGATTATAATTTTGTTCAGTTACTTTGGTTATCCTGCTTAAATAAGAAGTCCTTTGTCATGAAACAAATAAAACAACGTAGTTTATTATTTAGATAGATATATATTAAAATATTAGGGGTATTCACGATTCGGTGCAAGAGACCTAGTAAAATTGCGAAATTTTATTTTTCTTTAACAGATCGTGAACACCCTTTTTCTCACCTCTTGCAAAACTGAAAAATTATGACTGATTTTTCCATGCTGTTCTGAAAAAAAACTTCTAAACTTTGCTGAAACTGAACGATTTGCTTTTTATTGTTTATTATGCCGAAAAAAGGCGAAAAGAAAAAATATCTTAGATAATTGAGAGAGTAAAGACGAAGATGGTATCGTGAAAACCCCCCTTTTCTGACCATTTTTTAATTGGATTTTCCCTTCGGTGGCACTTACTTTTGTTTTTCATTCTCTTTTCCTCCGATACACAGAAATTAAAAATTTTGCGAATTGTCAATTTGACAATGCTACACTTTACTCTGTTGTATTTTTCGATTACAATAGGGTCAGGGTATAGCTAAAGTGCAAAAGTGTAGCGAAATTTCAGTCAATATATTTTGTTGTTGTAGTGCGAAAAAAAGTTACACTTTCGCACTTTCGCAATGATACAAGGCCAGTTGCATCGGATCGTGAATACCCCTATTATTTATTAATACAAAACAAAAATTAAGCACAACCTTCTTGACTAGGAAGAAAAATTAAAATAAAAAAAAAAGAATAAGTTTGACTTCAACAAATTAATTTAAAATAAGGAGATTTTTATTAAGAATAACATTTAATGTTAGGATCAGTGTTGCCATTCTGACCGGATTCCGGTCATATCTGACCGAAATCTCTTCACCCTGACCGGAGAAAATTTTGAAATCCGGTCTAACCGATTTCTAACCGGAACGAAAAAATTCTTTAACCGGAAAAACCTTTTTTGACCTGAAAAATAATATTGTTCTATGACTAGAAATAAAGGATAGATTTCTATACTTTGAATAATACTTGGCCATACTTAATGAACACACTCACAATTTCGTACAGAAACCAATCTCATTTGAATACTCCCACCAACTGTAACTGGATGTGTGCATTCAAACAAGACCGAAGTGAAGACAATTTAGCATATTTTACAATTTCGGTGTTGGTTTTATGAGTTTCAAACGCCGAAGTGGAGTGGAAAGTTCCTTTTTCTGCAAAACTTTGTGATGCGAAGCTTTTCAATGAATTGATTGTTTTTTGTTTTACTAAATTCAAGATTAGTTGCATACATATTATAATATAATATATTTTTTGTTAAAATATATTATTTTATAACATTTTCTACCGGAATTCTGGTCAAAAAATGTTATTTTATCTTTTGACCGGATTTTCTGACCGAATTTAAAAAAATAAAAATCAGTCATTCGGTCAGATTTGACCGGATTCATTTTATTTTAGTGGCAACACTGGTTAGGATATCATCTGACAACCATTCTGCCCGCTTTCTGTTCCCTAATTTGGTCGCTTTTGACATTTTTTCCAAAAACAACCCAAAAAAAACAGTTTTATTCTTTCATATTCCTAATAAGGCCCGTTTATATTTTCGGTGGGCCTTTTTAGGAACATGAAAAACTTATCGTTGCAAAAATTTTACCGAAAATCTACTCAAAGGATTAAAAAAATACTTGAACTATACTAAACCTTAGTTTTATATGTGGTATATTTAGTGTGAAAACTAGACTTCCCCTAATTATTATTTGCAATAAAATCAGTTACAAAAAATCACTTTCTTATAAAAAAGTGCGTGCGTGCACATTCACTAACTTGTATCGACTGTAAAAAAAAACTCGATTGCGTTAGACGGAAAATTTCATAGATTTTAGTGTAGACATAGGTGTCCACAAACACATTTAAAATATAAATCCTGTTGCTTGTCGGCTATGCCATTTTTTGCACACTGGGCCTTATTAGGTTATGGGCCTTATTTGGACCACCTACCTTATTCATATTTATTTATACAAACTTCATATATACCTAGCTCGTTAAAGCCCGTATGACATTGCATTATTTCTTGTATTTTTTTCACACTTTTTAAATGAAACTAGAGAAGTACGAAACATTAGAACGAGAATTCCCGATAGGAGTGAGCGCGTACACACCAGCTTCATTAATGTAGATACGTCAAAAAAATGTATTCAAATCACATTTTTCAGCTGCAGGCAGCTTTTTTTTGACATTTCAAGATTATTTGAATTAAATTCGTTTGAAAATCTGCGGTTGCTTTGCAAACAATTGCTACCCCTTTCGTAGTACACTTTTGGTCTCTTTTACACACCGCTGACTTTTCAGCATTAAAAAAATTAGGAAAAAAAATTAGTGTCATACGGGCCTTAGCGAATTTCCCTAAAAGAGAAAGAAGAAAAACCAAAGAAGAAAAATAAACTTCTTGCAGTCGTTTGCGCGTTTGGCTTTATTTTGTGTAGGATATAGGTAGGAAATGGGGACGTTCAAAACTGTAGTTAAGTGAGTCTGACAGCTGACTGATTGGATTGGACATGTGAATAGTTTTTTTCATCTGATGCTTATGAAGGAGTAGCCGTCAGGAATTTCGCAACCGAGTAGGTACCTACTCAGTTGGCATTTCGTAAGTGTGACTGACCTAGTAAAAATTATGTTCCGATTTCACCTTTCAGGTAACGTTTGAGTTGACTTAAGCACATAAGTCAATCGTGTGTTTTGACTTAAAGTTACATACAACCGCAAGAAAATTTGGAACGCAATTGTGGGCCAACTGTGATACACATAAGGACTTTTCACCTGGGAGCGAATTGCAAACTGCGAACAAGTGAATATTTGTGGTTTCTGAAACTTCATTCACGTGAAAACAAAAAAAAACTATCAGTTGCATTTTTAAAGGTTAAGTTCGAACGAATTTTAAATTCGTGGCTTTTCAGATCGCGACTGTATTATGTGGATTGTGAATAAAGTGTGACAGTTCGCGGCAAGAATTTTTTATTCGTCGGGAAATTGCTTTAATTGTAAATTTTGCTATTTAAAACAATTGAGATTGAGATTAAATATAATACTTTTGTGATAGAAAAAATGGTAATTTTCAATTCATTAATACTGTTCAAATGATTTGTTCGCAATTTGCCTATTCGAAATTCGCGCTCATGTGAATAGTCTTTAAGAAGACCGGACTCAGACGAAACTACGGTTGGTTAACTTTCAATGCACCCTAGCTGTCAACGCGTACGAGTGCGAGACCTTATCACAAGTCGATTCGCTAATACTCGATAACAAAAACAAATTCATCTTCCTCATGATGGAACGATCGACAAAAGAACTTCAACTTAGAGCTGACTCTGTCAAATCTCTCACAGCCATCCGAACTTCGTGATACGAGTAAGTGCAAAGTTAATAACAGGATGAAAATCGGTGGCGTTATGATTATGATTACCTATATGCTAAGGAGCAATGCCAGGGAAGCCCTTCATTCCACAGGATAACCTAACCTCTATTATATTCCAAGTTCAATTGCGATG